>FR989909.1:5220282-6621140 GCA_905404115.1 Pheosia gnoma | reverse complement strand
GTCAGAGTCAGTTCAGTCAGTTTATAGGTACTTACCTAATACAATTTTATAAACATAACATAACCTTTGAGTTATTACCGCAGAGAAAAAAGTGGTTAATCCCAACGGTACAAAGCTATTGAATATGAAAAACAACTTGACGATAATTCTTAGGAATTCTGCGAACGAGCAAAAGTTTTCATCGTAAGGATTCCCCGACTGAGATTCCCGTAACTCACCTTTGAGTATTGACGACGAAATCTCAATATTACTTAGGTAGCTACTTGGAATTACAACGATGGATGGCTTACATTGCTTTTACGTTAATGTTGAGATCTTGATGGAATCTTAACTATTTATTAGAAATTCAATTCTCATTGTTTCTACTTAGATGGAAACGACGATTGTCTGATCATATTATTAAGACGAAAGAGTAGTAGGTATTTACCTACCTACCTGGGTAGCAGATTAATATTTTTATCTTCGATCTTTGTCCCAAAATACGTTAAGCCCGTTGCAGGATTTCTTTCAAACAAACACTACAGGCTATTCGAACCCAAAACCCGATTGTACAAAAAGGGTATATTCTATCACAAATAGATACCAAACAAAAATAGGTCATGCAGGAAGCGCACGTTACGTCACATCCGGCTGTTTCTATCAAATACATTTTACTCCATGTTTAGTGGTTTCAATGATTTTATAACGAGAAATTTGGGGATCGCTTCACTGAATGCATAATGATATAAGATAAGTACTACCTAGTACTTAGAATATAACACCTATTGTATGACGAAATTACTTCATTGAATAATATTCAAAACACCAAAGCTTGTTCTAATATTACGTCATAGTCATAGCAATTAAAGTTGTAATAATTCTCCCCCTGTTACCGGATATGTATCTTTCGAAGCCCGGCTCGACCCGTAGCCGGATCTGTCGGCCGATCGATCTCCAAACGAAATACCTACACACCCGAGTAGTTGCCATAATAAAAAGTACCTAGGTAGGTACTTGTTTGCTGTTAATGTCTAGACCTGTGATCCAGAGTCCTGCTATTGTCACAGTGAATATACAAGCCACAAGTGCTATGGCCATTTTTGTAGATCGATTCTGTATGCAAATAGTTTTTTAACGGACAACATTTGTTTAGGTACCTACCATGAAACTAGTATAGGGTCAAGGTACCTACCAACTGACAGGACGTGATACTATGTGATTGGCTTGGTATACTTAATTACTTATAGCAGCTATCAATTGATGACTTGAGCAAGTCCCGTAGGTTATTAGAATTCCAAACGCTCACGGTTGAAGCGAGCCGTGTGCTAATGTATTCCTTTAGTCTATGACTTGCACATCCGTTCTAAAACTAAACCTCAAAAGCTAAACTATCATCAAGTACAATATAGATCTATTGTTCTTGAAGCGCTAAAGTCATGACGTATTCTGTCAACAAGCGACCCAAAAAAAACTTCAAAAAATCTGAGTACCGACCAATAGAACTATACTTAATTTTGATCGATTATTACCTATTTAAACGTTTATACATGTGATATGAAATATTCACGGTCTTCTCTATCCTCACGGTCGACGTCGCCCAGTAGTATGTCGGTGTCGACATTGTCCAGCGCCACCACGGACAGCCTCCGATCATCGTCATCGGCATCAATAAAAGACGAAACCAACTACAGACAGATAAAGGTGGGGCTTAAAAAGTCGAATCCAGCTGCGATAGTCCTTTGGGCGTTCCACCAACTGCCCTCGAGACAGGGCCTGACCTCCCGAAGAGTCATAGGTTTCCTCAAGAATCATTATAAGGTCAGAGGTGACTCGAGAAGGACCGGCAAATCTCTGGCTGCTATGTTGAGGAGCGCTGTGGAATTTGGTCTGCTGCAAAGACGCGGAACGAAATATTTCCTTACCAAAAATCATTAAGGAAAACATCTCTGATATTGTGCACCTATTACAAACGGCTTCGTGAGTATATCCCGGGATCCAATGTTGCGTTTTTACTGTCCTTTCCAGATTAAAGTTGGTTTACTTGGAGAACGCTAATTCACTCATTCTGCCATGGCTATTTTCGAATAATATTCATGTAGTCCTTAAAAAGCACCGCATTAAAGGAAGCACTATTATTTCTGATCAAAATAAAATTTTGCTGAACCATCTAGGTGAGTACTCTAGATGATACGGTACCTTTACCGCAGATTAACTAAGAGGTTAATTAAGTCATCGATTTCATAAATATAACATCCTTCACCCAATGCTGTAGTGAGGAATCCACTTGGTGGGGGGGGGGGGGGAGCTCTGGACGAGACGACAATAGTTAGTACTGTCGGCTTGTTTAAGGCATTCCGGGGGGGATCGAACCCCCAAACTCCTCCCACCTACAGCCTGACCTTCACCACCGATTGTATTGCAAAAAATAAACGCCAATTCAATCAATAATAATATTTTATATTTCGCTTCACAAACTTGTATTTACATGATTGCTTACTTAAATAATATTTTGCATTTGATCAAACAACAATTCAAAAAACCATAAACAATTAATAAGGTGTACTTATACTGATTTATGCTACGTACAGCGTCTCATAAAGCATGGGAAAATTAAAACAAAATGTTGGAATGCTTACATAAAACGACACTTAAGCAGAGGCAATACTTAATTCATTACTTTTCAAATGGCATCGCCGCGAATAGGTGTACGTAGGGCATTGAAAAACGTACATTGATTAAATATATAACAGCGATACAACAATACTGGTATTTACAACGTAATGAACACTGTAATATCATTTATTTTTTATTCCATGCAGTCAAGTTGAAAACTCTTATCTACCCCCCAATAATTGCCGCAAAACGTTGGTATCCATTTCCACCAATCGTATCAAATATTTGTTTAACGAAGTCGGTAAATCTTATGAAAAAAAATACCAACAGATACACAATACTTTGAAGAAAATATTGGCAACAATTCTTGGTATATAAAGAATTCTCGGCATAAGTCTGCTAGGAGCAGCACGAATATACTCGCAAGTATTATCTCTTCCTAAATACCTATAACATTGGTATTGGAAGGTCCAAGTTGGTATAGCGAGACCTGCATTAAAGCACCCACCCCAACTTGACTGCACGATAACTAACAACTGGCTATTAAAGATAACGTGTCTACGGTGAGGGGCTTAGAACAGCAAGTCCTCGTCACCTTCGTCAAGCAGATTGGTAGATATATCGCGCACGTCTTCACCGGCAGCAGCCATTGCAGCTTTTTTCTGAAAAAAAAAAGAAATAATAGATATGTGATTCCTGCTATCAGCAACTTGGCCCTCGCTCTGCTTGCAACGATTGTGGTATATGTACTAGTCACTGTTACTGCTACACTCTCGACGACGTCACAATCGACTCATAATCGAAGGACAACAACATCATAATAGTGTATAATTTAACCAATTTTATTATATTACATTAATCACACATTCCGCATTTTCGAAATATTGACAGTAATTAATATAAGATAAAGTTTGTTAAGTCTGTTAGTTGGGATGTAGGGGGTAAATTCAGAATCTATTGAGCCAATTCTGGAAATTCTTTCACTAATACGAAGCTAAATTTTCGTTCAGCTCGCTATAGGCTTTGTTTAATCAAGGTACCGCAGGTGAAGCTGGGGTCGGAAAGTACTAGCTAGCAGTTTATATGTATGTGTCATATCACTCACTGCTTCCGCCTTATCCTTGATGATCTTCTTCTTGTCCTGGATCTTCTTCAGCCGGTAGAACTCCTCGCGCTCAAGCTCGTCCAGCTCGGAAATGATGTACGCCAGGGTGCGCTCCAATCGCGGGATGATTACTGTACATATTAACAAAACATTATTATGTACCGAACATATAGTACACGGAAAAAATACATATAGTATTCTTTCTGTGAAATTAAGAAGTCATACATTTACATGACTTCTTAATTTCACGGAAAAAATAACTATACAGGTCAAACTGTCATTTACCTATATGCAAGACTTGCCTCATTTTATAATAGAGTTAAATATAAAAAAAGCAGATGTTTATGGATTCTGATAGGAAAAAATAAAAAAGTGCAAAGCTACAGTACAGGCATGTGACATCATAGTAATAAGTCGGCGCGAGAGAGAGAGAGCGTGCCACAGAGAAAGACCATGAGCCCGATCTCGCAAATTATTGCTATTGCATTACTTCAATATGGATATATTCAAAGTTATTTAATAATTTGAAAATTCTTTCAATGTAGGTAAGAAAAAGTATTAATACTTATGATTTAATATAACATATTATATAGATTCTATTATTTTCAAACACAACAGAATCATGGAAACTACTTTTTTAAATTCCACTCACCATGCTCAATAGCATTGACACGCCTGTTGGTGATCTTGATGACCTCATCCAGGGTCACAAATGATGTCTGAAGAGAGGCCAACTCGACAAGGAGTTTCACAGCGCTCTGGAAGTTCTTCTTCAGCTTGGTGAGCTGCTGACCACCTCGGGCCAGACCAGCCAGTTCATAAGTGTCAGAGCCATCCTGGTACGACTCGAAGATTGGGAGTGTGACACCTGGAGTTTGTCAAATGTTGAACTGAAGGCTTATTACATGACAACTATTAATCTTCTAAAACAATGATCAGTTTGGCAGCATCTTACTCTTTATCACAATACACAGTCACCACAATACTAGACTCCACAAGACATGTTTCTTCCTAGCCTCATCCAAAGCCTGCAACCCATCCCCATTTTTGATGTACTAAGTTATATAGGATTTGGTAAAAAATAATAGGATATTACATTGTAGTGTAAGTAGATAGTACAATAGTTGAACTTCCTCTTCTCCAAATTGCCCTGCTGTATTTATAATACAAACACAAGACTTTACAAAAACAGAATACATTTTTTTTTATATGTTCTTAAACTGTAGTAGCAAAATTTCATAAAGGATGCCATTAAGTTTTAAAATGAAGAAGTTCTCTTAGAAACTATGAAAACAAAGTTCTCTAATTATACATAAAAAATGGGATACAAACCAGCAACATTGTCTTTCTTGGAACGGATCTTAATTTGAGCCTTGGTGACATTCTGCAGCACAACATGGTTGAAGTCTCCAGTTGTGAATTTAGCCTCAGCAAGTGAAAATGCAGCCTCTTTCATCACTTCACCCATAAGAGTTTTTGTCTGAAAATCACAGTAATAAGAATAAGGATAGTTTATTACCCAGTAACATTGACAACAACAAAGTGTTGGTGAGCTCTAAACTAGACAAACATAATAAATGAGGATCATACTTAGGCAAGTACCAAAAAAAACCCTTATCATACAGTACACTAAGAAGCTGGAAAAATCTGATAAATGGCCCACCCTTACTCACAAGTAGACCCACTAGTATAGTCTCAAGAATAAAATGAAAAAGACAGGTTTTCCTTAGACACATGACAGGATGCCGACCCAAATACCAAAAAAAAAATGGGTAAAAGGCTGAAAATATTTCATACAGATCAACTTTAGCATTAATTACGGGTTTGAAGATGCAGTATTTATTGGTGGTAATAAAGATCAACCATAACTACTGACCTCAATAATTTTGCTGAGGATCAGGCGGAACCTCACTTGGAGGGCATCAGCCTTCTTCTTGAGCAAACCATGGCCTTTCTGTGCACCAGCCAGACGGGCCTTTATCAACATCTGAGCACTAAAATCAGAAGTTCCATGAGTACGAGAAATTAATCGCAAAATATGTCATTTTTATATGAACGAAACAATCACATTATTCGATAAACTTACCCCCGAGATGGGAAAATAGCTAATCTATCTTTTCCAGACATATTGATTTAGGGAAATATTGGCGTTTTATCCTTTTTCAGGATTATTTTACTCCCAAACCAAAATCACCTGATGACAGAAGACAAGTGATAAAACTATTGTCTATGGTTGGTCTTGTGATCTGTCTGCGCTGCGCAATGAAAAAAAAAACATTAAAATTTCTTCATACTTGGAGAAATAAAGTTTATGATGAAACATCATAATTAATTATTTACTTATAGATTATAAGAATTAACCGAATAAAATATTTGATTTACTCCTAAAAAATAAATTAACTGATATAAGAATTATGGAAGCTTTTGGTCTCTCACTAGTGCGTTTCTGACTTTGACAGTTATTGTCAAAATTTATGTGTTTTGTGCGCGCGGTGTTAATTGTTATGGTGTTTGTTTTTTAGCAAAAAATAAATAAACTATTGAATGCTATGGAATTGGCCTAGCTAAATGGTTTAGTTAGTCTAAGACCATCAGCGATTTTTTAACCTTGTTACGTATTTTTAAACAAGATTCTTATTTGAATCTAGTTACTCCCTACTATGGACGATGGTAAATTTTCGAGTTTGTGTAGAATTTGTCTACAAGACGGTGCAACAATATCTTTATTTGATAAAAGTGAAAAAGAAGATAATATACTTACAAAACTAACGTTATGTTTAAATGAAAAGGTAAGGTATTACTGAAAACATAGCTGATAATAGTTTTCAGCCTTCACTTTAGCTTCGTGAGTTCCCTCATGCAATCGTTTGTTTATTGCAGGTAGAAGATGTCGGAGGATTTCCACGTCTTATATGCTCGTTGTGCAATACAATGTTAGATACTTTTAGAAATTTTATACATAAGTTTAGAGATACCACTAAAATATTAGAAAATGGAATTAAATTAGTTAAAAGAGAGGTAACATTTGCTGATGATAGTGAGCATGACATGTCTGAGGCTGAAATGGCAATAAAAGAGATAAAGGCTGAATCAGATGACAACTTTGATGTTAGTCTAGAAAGCTTAGTGGAACCTTTGCCATTAAAAAAGAAAGAGTCCAAGAAGAAAGAAAAAAAGTTGGTTAACATAAAAAAAGAGAGACACTCAGGAAATACAACAAATAAAATAGCATCTTCTATATTAGGAGGAAACTTTGTATGGAGTGAAGAAAAATGGTGGTAATATTTTAAGTTATTATTCTGGTAAATCTCATTCAAATAAGATAATATACTTAGCTACTAACAAAATGTTATTTCAGCATGAGAATTGGACAAACATCAGTAAAAAGATTAAAAAATACTACTGCTGAATACAAAAAACCAAAACTGCAGGTCAAAATTAAGTTACCACACACAAAACAGGAGCCAAGTGTTAAACTCTGTGACCTCTGTGGTGATGTCTTTGAAACACAAGATAAACTTTACATACATAAGAGAAAAGCTCATTTTACAAATCCTGTTCAGTGTCCTCAATGCCCTAAAAAATGTGTTTCAGACTATTATCTGAGTAGACATATTAAGAGAGCACATGAGAATGTAAGGGACTACATATGTTCAACATGCGGCAGCGGATTTGCATTTAAAGGAGAATTGAACAATCATTACAAAACTGTGCACACCAAACATTTACAGCCTAAAAAAATATTTTCATGTAAATTTTGTGATAAAACATACAAGTGTTCCAAGTCAGTTGTTGTACATGAAAGATCTGTCCATACAGGTGACAAAATAAATATCCCACTTTAGTGAAAAGACATTCTACTAATTGTTTCTGTGTCTAATGCTATATGCAATATTATTTCAGGCCTAAGACCAGCAGAATGCAGCATTTGCGGAAGTTGTTTCTACCACATAGACTACCTGAAGGAGCACATGAGGTTGCACACGGGTGAAACACCATTTAAATGCCCCATCTGTGGCCGGGGGTATGCCCAGCTATGCAACATGAAGAGCCATATCCGAATACACAGGGTGTCAGAACTAGATGCTGAAACATTGAGAAAATTGAGACCAAATTATTTAAAACTATTGAAAGTATGAATCACCGTCAGACTAACATATCTGTATGGTCCTATACTAAGCAACACTTTTATTATGGGTACCCTGCAATGCCATGAACTAGGGGTGATCCTAGTAACTCCCAAACCAAGGCAGTTTACGAAAATATAATTTCCAAATCTACTTTAGCAAGAATTAAACCCATGACCACTAGGACAAACTTTCGTAAATTTTTCTTGTTGTGTCTAAGGGCAACGGTTTTCAAAAAAAATGGGTGGTGGTAGTCTCTCTAGAAAGTAAGAGTAATGGTAGGTTGTTAGAGTAGTTGATTCAACCAAAATAGAGATCAATGAGAGTTTTCAAGGTGTCTCTCAGTTAAATCAACCTCCTGACCGTGTTGAATGTTGATGAATAAATCACTTGCATATCTCTTGGCTGCTGATAAATAATATCAAAAATGTGATTTTATAAATCAATATTTTTTATTGATAGTATTATAATTATTCAAATATATTGTTGTGTTTGAATAATTAAGTGATCTTGTTACAAATAATTATTAATTTGTTGTTAAGAATATAGGTTTATTCAATAATTCATGTTTTTTGTCATGTTTATGATACTATTTTCGTACTTTTCGTTTTGGTTAAATAAAATGTGACAATACATGATTGTTTATGTTTAATATGATTTAACTTGGCTTTAGAAGTGCAATAGTGTGGTGTTAAAATGTTAAATAAAACCTGTTTTTCTTTTCTTTAAAAAAATAAATGTATGTATACTTTATATTAATGTCTATGATTCGTAACTTATCTTACAATTTATGGCCACTTATTATTTCTATTCTCATTCCTACGTTAGACTCAAACAAGTGCCAATCTCTCTGGTGGGTTGAAAAAAACTATGGTTTCTGTACTGAGGTGAACTCCTTCAGTGCACCCTTCTCTGCAACAGCTGAAGTCTGCATCTCTCTCAGGGTACTCAAGGTTCACCATCTTGTCTGGTGAAGCAATAAAGGCCACTTTAGTCTAACGAAATTTCTCAAATCCACAAAACGAATTCCTAAAGACATACTTTGTGCCATTGCAGAATCTTATTTTCCTTATATACAAGATTGCAATGTAGGTACTCTAAGTTCCAAAACTGTACTTATACATAAAGAGTATGTTGCAACATACTCTTTGATTGTGCACATCGCAAGAATATTATTAAAACTTACTATAAAGTTCTAGGGCTTCTAAATTCTTGTTCGCTTTCATCCAAAGAGATCCTTTTTTACTTTCACTTCACCTCTTTGTGTATTATTTACATACATATTCACCCAAAACTCAAAAGAATATAAGTTCGATAAGTAAGTTCCCTTTCACTCACAGAGAAAACTATTGTATATGGTGTGGAACCCTATAAAAAAGAATCAAATATCCTGTACATATTCAAATTCAAAAACGGCACTAATTTGTAGCCGATTGCAAACTTAAAAAAAGAAGAAGATATCTGTCACCTGCCTGTCCTGCGATTGGTCCTTTCTATGTGACAGTTACTGTGATCGTTGCTGTTGTGTTCTGTCTGCTGACTCTCTGAGCTGTCAGTTTTCCAGGCCAAAGTCAGCCAGCTGTTGTTTCTTCATTGTTGATACATTGTTTGTTTGTTTTAGAACTCTGAGATTTCTCCTTGTTTTCATCGCGCGACGTAGCTAAATATTTTACACAGTTTATAACTGTTATTGAGATGTTACGCGTAAAACTTCACATAATTATAAGCGCCATAGGCGCCATTCTAGGTATATCTGCTTTTATATGTTTCTGCATTGTTTACGCAAACATCGAGGCTGGAATGTGGGCACTTATCTCAGGTGAGTCCGAACTTACGTTATAATAATGGCAAGGGTTTCATAACATTATACAACACCTTGCTTCGTTATTATTGTTGTAAATAAAGCTAGACGCGGTTTAATATTAGACATATTAGACACACATTGGTCGAAACGCACCCTTATAGCCAACTATGGGTGATAGTTGTTTGCATCATTATCTGTATAATTACGAAATAATTCGAAGTTGTACGTGATTTTACTGTACTTAACTTTAATGTGAATATGATATCAAGGCACTAGGTGGTCTTAAACACCATATACATGGTATAAAAAAATCACCTATAACTTATTCCGGCTCATAGACTTCAGTTTTTTATCAATATTTATTTAATGGCACCATTCACACCATCAGTAATGCAATAAATACGATATGAATCACAATCAATATTATGGTAATCGAGATAAATATCTAAAGTATCACTAGAATCACAACCCATGAGTCTGCAATGTGGATTATGATACTATCATGATCCGGATTGATTGTTTCAATGATCTATTATTTCAGGAATCCATGCATCATTGGCGCTGATGCTGCACTGTCATTACCTAAAGGATTCTCTGCACGTGAACTTCTCCAGGAAAGCGATACAGTACATTGGTGACTTTGGCATTGTTGGTTTTGTGTCTGGAACCGCTCTCACCCTGTTCTATTTGTTTTTGGAAATCTACTACAATGCTGGTAAGATATTTTATTTATAACTAAGGGAGCGTTCAAGTATTACGTAACGAATTTGGGGGGGGGGGGGGTCTTCTGAAACGTTACGATGCGTTACATGGGCGGGAGGGGGGTTTCGACTACGCGTTACGTAACATTATTTTAACCCTTCAGAACAGTAGCGTAGAGATTTTTCGTTTCACTAGGGGGGGTAAAGAAAAACGTTACGGCGCGTTACATGGGGGGGGGGGGGGGGTGTCAAAAATCTCCAAAAATTGCGTTACGTAATACTTGAACGCTCCCTAATTAACATCCACAAAGGGGGATCAATCCACTAGCCATTGGATTGGATGAAACCTCAGTGCCATTATTGATTACATTGAATGTTCTATTGAAAAAGGCATTCTATTGATGTTAGTAATTACATGCAGGCGTACTAATATTAATTATTTCCATTGTAATAATATTTGAGTTAACATATTTATTTTAAATTAAGTGCTTATCATAATAGGTTGATGCACTTTGACATTGTTAATGTTTTTGTCTCATTTTATCGCTGTCATACTTAAGTATGTAATTTTTTATTAAAATGTAGGTATAAGTAGGTACCTACCGAAAATTGGGGTGTACTATGAACTATTATTCCTAGGCAATTCACTTCCTAGCCTTAGACTTCTTAATTATGTACCTACTTATTATTGCATTAAAATATGAATTTGTCAAGTAGTTCAGTATATTGCCTGGAATAAGATGACATAGTAGTGCCTCCCCCCCCTGCAGTTACGACTGTACCACAGTGAAATACACACATTCTGATAGTGTTCATTTTATGAATAACGATTCTACTTTACGCCCACAGATGTGATGCCGATACAGACAAGTATAATCATCCGTCTCGTCTGGTCTTTCATGATGATGAAGTGGGGTCTGATGCTGTACCTCGTCACCAAGAAGTATTTGAGGACTTACAATGACCACCAGCTCTTCTCCGAAAACCCCAACATTGAGGAGACATAATTAGTTTTTTTTTCTATTTTATTATACATAGCCAATTGAGCAATAGCAGTCCTTAATTGGCACTGGCTTTGCATATGGTACTGATATCATAGGAGACATTATTTTCGATATTAACCCCGAATCTACCATTTTTTCTGTCGAATCGCTCATCACGGAAAACAAATACTTATTCTAAGTGGTTGGGATATTTTAAGATTTTATTATAACATGTCTTTATTTAGGAGCGCGCTCGTGTGTGTCGGGTTTTAATTTACATTGCAATTTTAGGTCTAAATTAGTAATTGTGTTTTTTTTTTATTTAAAACCACGTGGAGATAGGCTTCAATTACGATTTCATTCTAAAATCAAATACAAATACTGAAAAAAAAAATTGTATAATTCATGAAAACATTGAAAGAAAATTCCAACTCTGGGGGTCCAGAATCATGAGTTGCCTCCATGGTATCAGTTTTCGTTACGAAGCCACTTTCAGCCTGTATAAATATTAATGGTTATTTGGAGGGCCCAGAGAAATCCCTTTTCTCGTTTATATATGTTTTTATATTATATCAGAGTCGCTTTCCAGTCTAACTTGATTTGACTGATCACCAACATTTACACGAGCGAATGCCACCTACACTCAGAGACTTAACTAGTAGGACTTGACAGGATTTTTAAAAGCTTCTCAGACAGGATTTTATAAGCTTCTCACTGCCAAAATCCTTTCAGATATTATAATGTCGACCGGGTCCTCCAGCTTAGGAGCGCTCTTAAGCACAGAGATGTTATAATTCAGTCACCCATCCAAGGTTCGACTGAACCACGCGCCGATTAATCGGTCGTTTATACCAACAAAGCTACGACCTCCTCTATTTAGTCACCAATTAAAAAAATACCTAGTTATTTCTGCATGTATTATTTAAGATACCCATGCAGGAATAACCATGCTTTTAACCAAACTCAAATCTAAGTATGAGAGATCTGAACGAACTAGTATATAGGTTAGTAATAATACTTATGACATAGTGGTCACACAATATTGTATAGGAATGGTATGTGTCTAGGTACCTGGAAAATACAGACAACATTAATTAAAATAGACAATAAAATAATTAAATCTCCAGAGATATAGTTCTTCTAATTATTGATACGAGCGAAAAAAACGATTATGTCATCCTCATAAAACAGATCAATTTAAAACATAGTGCACTCTCCACCTCGAATGTATTAATACTTAGGTAATCTTAGGACATATCATTTAAAATATATTTATATGTATAAAAACAGTAACAAAACCACTTGGATGTATTTACTTTAGATTTATTTTATATAAAAAAAAATAGGAAAAATGTACACAGAGTTATAATTAATACCTTCGAATTTAGGCCACCACCTGACAGAAAATTGTTAGTAAATCTTTGTATTTTAATATCTTCTTGTTTATGGTATTTACAGGGAATAGAATAGAAATTGATTTAATTTTTCGTACTACTAATGTGTAACTAAATTAATGGGTGAAACGTGGCCCCAAGCCCTAAACAGGAACATGTGGAATCGTAAAGGGAAGACCTATGCGCAACAGTGGAGCATAAAATAGGCTTTTAAAAATGTGTAACTACCTACCACACATATCATTATATTTAAAAAATATTCCCCAAATATTATAGAAGTATTTAATTTCACTATAAAGCATTCTTCAGAAGAAAAGTACTTCATAATGCTATTGTAAATATCTATAAATTTGTCTGTTAATATTTGGCTTCTTAACTATGTAGGTATTCAAAAGATTGCTTTCTCTGATCTATTAATGTTTTATTTCTAAAATATACTCACTATAATACGATATAAAACCATTTCACAGCATATGTAACACAAATTATATAAAGTATAACAAAAATTGTGTAAAATATTTTAACAGATATATCAGCCAGTATATGGATCATGTTGACGTATAAAATAATTGTGTATATGATGTTTTATTATTTTTCAAACAAGCCGACCAAGTAGCTTTGGCCATGCGCTCAGGACGGGATGTAGTTTTTTTAATTGTCTAATAAGTTGTTTTATTTCTTTTGGCATTTTACACTATTTTGGTTACACCTTATATAATCTAGATATAAGTTGTATCTAGACTTGGTATTCATAGACTAGACAATATTTAATTTAACATCTATTTTAAAATATTGTATTTATTAGCTAATGTGATGAAATGCCAAATTAAGTGAAGTGTAAACAATAATTTTAGAAAAAATATTAAAAATCTGATGACTGACGATTATGGCGGTTATGTTTAAAATGCTGTTATAATTTTAAATTGTTTATAGAGTTTATGATAGATAAATAATATTATTATAAAATTAAAAAGAGGAATATTAACTAAACTAAGTACTCAGGTACACTTTCATTATGTTTAAGTTACGCGTATCTGTGTCTATCATAATATTTTAATAAAAGAAGACAATCTGTATACTTATAGGTACTGCATACCTGCTGTTTTACTGAGGACCCACCCTAGAAACCAGTGAGACAGTGAGAGAGACAGTGAGTCAAGAATTGGGTCTGTTTCACAATGTGGCCTGAGCTGATGTACTATGACCAGAATCCATGTAGGCACCTTTGTTCCCGGTATAATGACAATAGGCTTGCTCCTTATTACAATATATCCAAAAAATACCATCGGTCATATGTGGGTGTACTACAGTGCACCTTTGCCGATTCCTGCAGCGTTTAATTATTCCACCTTCTAGTAGTCGTCGGTTACAACTATTCATACAGATAATATAAACTGCGTACCGAACTTTTTTGTTTTTGGAAAATTTGTTATAGGTCACATTATTTTAGATACTGAGGTAGAAACCGCAATTTCGTTGTCTGTCTCTTCGCGCATCACGGGAAAACTACGGGACTGGTTTTGATGAAAATTTGTTTTAGTGATAGCTTGAATATACGATACAGTTTTCGTCCCGGGAAATGGAAGGGTTTTCCCGGGATATTAAAAAAACCGAAGTCCCCGTCATAAAAAGCTCTGCACACTCGGGCTATTCCTTAAAATTGATCGGGCCCTTTAAGTAATCGGCCTAAGGTCTGACCGGTGAACTTATAAGCTGTAGTTGTAAACAGCAAGATGGGGGCTCGGGGGGAGCACGAACGAACTTGACTTGAAAGAAAATATTCAGTTCATAGATGAGCGCGCAGTGCGCTGGCCGTCGCAAGAGAACGTTACCGCGCCAATGATTTAAAAAAAAATCGCGCGCGTAAGAATGTCTGCCTTTGATTTTTAATTTAATCTGTGAGATATTTTATGTAAAGAGATACATTGGTGCCTACAATTATATATATTTTGTTCAGTGTGAACAGTCCATGTGGAGGCAAGATTTCTGTTGTGATAAGCAGTGGTAAGTACTTTAAAAAAATATTTATCTATCTTATTCCTATGATCCACTCACAGGTAAAGATTGTGCCTTTAGTAACGAAAGTTCATTCTGAAAAACGAGTCCGCAAAGCTATTTGTTCTTCTATTGAGACTTAATTAATAAACTCAGGTTTTTTAAATTAATTATATAACTAACTACAACAAGAAGTATATACGTACTTACGTACCTAATTCTGGACTACCATTTATTATTTTTCTTTCAATTAAACTAGCTAATTAATTGTTCACAATATAAACAGGGTGTTAAAATTGTGTTAAATAATTTTAGCGCGCACGCGCACCGAGTCTACAGCGATCATAATTTCATAACTACGAAAGGTGTAGTTTTTATAAATAATGCTACTAAATTACAAACTCATCGGGTAGATACCTAATCGTTTAAGTTCAAGGCACATCCTTACTGAGCTATAGCACGGTCTTGGTGCCTACCTAATGTAGCTTTCGTGTTTCTCCGATTTTCTCCATAATTAAGGATGTGGTATGTTGAAAAAGAGAGCGGCATCTATGCTTCTCACGAGATACATACGATGGTAATTACAAAATTCTCAACACGCCCCAGCCTCTAAGCCTGGAGCTGGTCATACAGATTTCCCATAGGCACCTACTTTCAAAATTGTATATGTGACACTAGCTACGCCCCGCGGTGTTACCCGCGATTAAAAAGTATACTTTTCCGCTATATCCTTTTCTGTAAATCATGTTGATCCTTTGCTCTATGAAAAATTAAAACAAATCTATCCCACGGGAACTATACATTTTACCGGGATAAAAAGTAGCCTATGTGCTATTCCAGACTATAATCTATCTCTGCGCCAAATTTCATCCAGATCCGTTCAGCCGTTCTGGCGTGATTGAGTAACAAACATCCACCTACTTCTATAATATTAGTGGGATTAACTATGCCGTTGCGATTCGATTAAGAGTCCATTGTCGTGAAGCCTCTACGAACGTCCCAACTGGGCACCCAATCTGTGGGAGCCCAGTTGGGACGTTCGTAGAGTTGTTCCCGTTGCCCATGTTCAATAGTTATTCGGGGTGAGGACCAATTCAAAAAATCTAAGATCATAAAAATCAGCCCGGCCGTTTTTGAGTTATAAATGGTGTAACTAACACGACTTTGTTTTATATATATAGATAGATAATAGAAAGGTAATAATAAAATACTAATATAGTTTCAGCGAAAGTTGTAGGTATTGTATTTTTTATCTAAGTAAGCACTTGCCTATAACAATAATAAACTTTTTAGTTCTGTGTTACGCTACAGTGGCAATGCTCATTTACAGTAAATACAGATGTTACAAAAGGCGTGATTATTTTGCAACAGTCGAAAGTTCCCAAAAAAGTATCTTTAGAAAAAAAAACCTAAGTATTTTCTAATTTCACGGCGAAAAAATTAAACAAACAAACTTAAACATGACCAAAAATCACAGTTGTCTTATTTTTTAAATTATCAGCTCACGAAAGCGGTATAAAATTACAAAAAAAAATCTTAGGTTTCTTAGCTAACTTTTTTTTAATTAGCCCGTTCATCGATACTCCCAACTCTCGCTTGTTAAAATGCACTATAATAAACGAGCATCAGTTGAACTATGCGCCACTTTACTACTCCAATCAACCGATTAGTTGTCCGATTAATCGGCCTTTATTTAGCCGATTGATAATTAATTGGCCTGAGGCGTAATCGGTACACCTCTAATTATTACTGTGCGTACTAACAAGACTCTAGACGTCGTCGTTATACAAATAGCTGCCGCTGTTTAACTGCGGTTATCTTCCTATATTTTGATTGCACAATTTTATTTAATTGGCTTCTAGTTAGCAGACCAGGGGCCGTATTACGAACACTTATTGCCAGGCAGTATGTTGAACTGCCTGCCAATTTTATATTTTAACTCAATAAACACATAGTTACTTATCCTTTAAAATATTTTATTCCTCTTATACCTTTTTCATAACGTTGTCGTTCAATATTAGAACTATGTGGGTACACCCTGAGGCATACTACTGTTTAGCGGGAACATTATGTTGGTAACATAACACAGATGACAAGTTTAAGGCCGGGAAATGAACTGCCTGGAAAAACAAAAACTCATAACCCCCAGCTCCAAGTAGGACGAGGAAATAGAGTAAAAAGTAATAATACTTACCTTCCAAACGTATATTTTCCTTGCTTAGAACAGTTTTAATAATAATTACTTAGGTCGGAAATGTGTCTGAGAAGTAAATACCTACTTATAACTTAGCGTTTATTTTTTAATTGCCTGCTTCTTTCAAATAACTTAAACTGTGAATATTATCATAGTTGGTCCAATGCAGTGATGCGTAGCGTGCCGGTTGGATCATCTCATCTCCGTGGTTTTTACCGCGCCCACATTGTACGGGAACCCACAGAATCCCGGGCTCATTTGTTATGCTCTAGATTACCGATCGTGATTAAGATAGGAAGTAAGATGACCCCACATAGCCGGCGTTTTGGTAAATATGTTGCAAGATACACGTCTGGTACGAGTAGTAAATCTAAACCCGACATTATAAAGAACAAAATCTGTTTCATAGATTTTTAAAAAGATAAATTATTGTGTAATACCTGCCGTAGCTCATTATCACTGTATCATCTGTATTTTTAGTTAGCGTTCCAAATTACCTAGACTAAATATTGTCTATTAGTTAAGCACTTAAGGCCCGTCTTGGGAAGCAAGCAGCTAACTAACTAAGCAAGTTGTTACTCATACTCGTAACATACCTACCACTATTCTTATAGGTATCTCGGATTTACATTTTCAGTAGGTAAATATCATTCGTTTGTTCAATATCTATCAGGTAGTTGATGATCCGTGACAATCATCAGGTATATATTAGTGATTTATTATAATCCCTAACAGTTTCTTTAGTAGTAGACGTAAGATAGACGTTAGGTAGGTATATAAAAAATCCGATGGAATTACTAATTGTTTGAGCTATCCAAGTTTATTGTAGATAGTAAATATAGGAATATAAGTAATTCCCTGAAAACGATATTGTTAAGTACTCAACCTATTTGCCAGTAAATCGACAATTCAAAAAAATACAACACAACCGTGCCTCCCTAGTCCCTTTGGAGAAGTCCCATCGAATAATGTAGTAAACCACTCATGTTTGACTACATTATTCGATGGGTAAAGAATTACAGCCGTGACAGGGCTACAAGAAGACAGGCAGTTGCCGCAGTCTTTTTATAGCCTTTTCAACCTATAGTAAAGTTCCTCTCAGTGGGTCCCAACAAAGTTGATGCGTCTGGAGGCCTTACACTTTGGATACAGTAAGTTAAACACCAAGGCGACATAGTAGCGAGTGAATTCGTTCCGTGCCGTCAGCGGTGTTAACCGCGTTCATAGTTTATTCACCACAGACAGTCAGATGCAGGAAAAGGAAGCACAGTAAACATGCTAATGATGGTTTTTAGGCACGTCTATATGAAATTACATGCAATCACGTGCAGGACTGCATCGAACATTTTAAAGAGCGCGTGGCCACCTTTTGGTGTTTTGAAATATTGTTTTATTATAAAGATTTTGTTTATATATTTACGGCTAAGGTTTCTACGCTCTCTGTTTTTTTTCTAGACTATAGACATTACGGAAGAAATATAATACACAAGTAAAACTTTAAACAGGTCAGTACTTAACAGCGTTTTGTGCGGAAGGTACTTATTTTTTTATTTTAATTATAGTATTGTCTGTAACACTGTTTTGTAAATAGAAACGACTTCGAGCACAGAAGGTAAAAAAACTTGAGAGGTGTCAAGGGACACCCGGATGGAACGAAGTTCCTTTATTATTTTTTATTATTTATTATGTACAAAAAACCTGTATACACTCAACAAAAATAATCGTCGCGACACCACACTGTTCAATGCGAAATAGAAAGACGAAACGAAAATATGTGGCTTGCTTTCTATAAGAGAGAGAGAGAGACAGACAGAGAAACATGCGCACGCCGCACGGCTTACAACAAAGTGTCGTTACAACTTTTCGTCTTAATTTTTTCCGTCTAGCCCCCTTTCGCAACGCGCGATAAGGAACTTCGTTCCAAAAATAAATGAATTGAAGGGCACTAAGTATCCCTTTGTAGATAGGATTTCTTACGATGTTATTATACTCGTCATAGATTAGATAATAATCTTTTACGCTTTACAAATACTTTATACCTTGGCTCCGGTAATCCTGTGGCCTATGATACTTAAGTACCAATTTATAGCTTCTAATTGCTGCTCATCTTTTTAGTCAGGCTTCCGTTTTCATAAAGACAATCACCAATGCATCCAGCTATTATCATCGGTGCATTACACTTGCAATACACAATAGGAAGTTAGAAAGCTATACATGAATTGAGAAAGTACCTACAGGCATAGTATAGCTACATTAGCCTCATTTTGAGAATAAATCTAGGCTATACTCATTGAAAGTACAGTAGGCTAACTAATATATCACTAATGGTTCGCTAAATAGAATTTGTCACTGTTCGAAAGTTGAATACAAATCGAATAATTAGACAACATATATCGATTAGAATAGGTCGATAAATTAGACGATCTAACGTAGGGAAATCAGGCCAAACGATGCATCACGAACGAACAACGCCTTGCAAAAGATCTGGCGAGGACGACCACTCGACCACCTCCAGCCATTGTGCCCGACCTAACTAAACCATCTTCCATTGTATCAGTTTCATTGTGTGTATTACAAAATCTTGTGGATACATTGGCTCGTGTCTAAACAAAGAATTATACGCGAGCGGGTCAAACGAATGTTTAAATAATGTATTGAAAGTGAAGACGAATGGTTAAATAGGTATGTAAGGCCGGCCGCGAGTGCAATATTTATGTTAATTATGAAGAGAAGTTGCGTTTGTTTTTTTTGGTGCGCGGCGGATTGTGCATACTAGGAGTCGGAACGAGTTCAGGGCCGGAGTTTAGCGCGGTTGCTTGAAACAATTAGTTTCGCTAATTCCATGCATAGACGAATGTGCTTACTAACTACCATAAAAATACAATATGTAAGTAAGCTTAACGATGGCTACCTATACATAAATAGTTTCCTACCGATGTGATATTGGACTTAAGTTTAGGACTTAAAAAAAACACATTTATTAATTAGCTCAATCAAGAGAGATCCATTGAACACATGAGCATACACTTATAAAACATCATCTCTATCTGAACCATAAAGAAAAACGAAACGAGTATATTCAATTTGTGTTAACATTGCTAAATCAGCAATGTTAACAGAAATTGAATATATTATAGGTAGTGCTTACGTCTAGCGCTTACGTACTGTAATACCTAAGTTTATTTAATTTCGGAAAACCTACTTACCGCTGTTACGTGAACAATTCAGTTAAACAAATAAGTAAACTTTCTAGATTACTTGTTGAATTTAAAACTTTTGTTACGTGAGGCTCTCGTTTTGAATGCAATACAAATTCTTTCACCAATGCTTTCCTGTCAATCACATTTAAGTAAACAGCCATTGAATGTCTGCTGACTTACAAAACGGTTTGGTGGGCCATCACAGAAAGATTTAACCCAACCTACAGATAAAAATACTAAGATCAAAGAAACGATGTTGATGCCATGACAGGAGTAAAATGTGTTTTTTTAATTTCAATAACATTCAGTATTAGTCATATTTTCATTCGGAATTTTAAAAGTCCGTCCGATTAGGTAGGTATCATTGGAGTTTTGCTAGATTATTGATTCAGCATCACATCATTAGAAGCTTTGGCACTATTATCTAATCTATGGCTTTGGTTATATTTTGAACTTTTTAAACTTGAACGGTAGCGCTAGTTATTGCCATGAGAAAATGATGTTAATGTTGTCCAGGCAATGAGGTTCCGAATCCGATAGTACCACAGCCTGCTTGATATCATGCCTCGAATTTCATTTCCAGCGACTGGTTTTCCCAGGAAATATAACTTAGATAATCCGTGTTATAAAAGCTGAACTAATAATGAATTCAGAACGTAATGCCATTGAAATAGAGATGGGTTATGCACTCAGCATGGTCTTGGTCGGATGCACACTTTCGCGTGTTGCGCAACAAGAAGCGTACACAACGCCGTAGCCTCACACGATCATGTCACCTAATCGACATGTGTTTAAGGTTCAAAGTGTGTTATCATTTTACACGTTGCAAGTGGCGTGTTGCTTACGAGACAAGGTCGGAAGGAAATAGGACGATTGCTGGATCCGATTTTTTATCGATAAATTAATTTTAATTGCGAATTATTGATTAGGTATGTTGTATTCTGTCTGCCAGATCGTGTTGCACGCACATGTTAAATACTTACTAAACAATACTTAAATAAGTATTGTTTTTAACTCATCATTCACTTTGTAGAACCTGCAACAAGTTTATTATTTTTTGAGATTAATAATTAGCTGTGTACAGACTGGCAGATCAGCCTCTAGGCCCGAGGCATACAATTGCACTGCCTCGCTTGCGCTCACAAATTGTCTTTGGCTTCGTAAGCCCGCGCGCGGTGTGTAACCAAACCAGCCCCATGGCTTCCCAAGGCTTCGCGGCTGATTTGGACTCGGCCATTGTGGCACGGCAATGTAATCGATATATGTTTCTCAAAATAACTTATCAAAGAGAATTGAAATTGTCCTACTTCAATACTTGCGTAACGCATATTACAGAAGGCAGGCATAGTTTAAAACAGCCATTTACATAATTATGACTCAATAATCATCGAAGGTACATCCGACGCTAACATAGTTACCTACTGCGGAAACGTTTTATGAAAATGTGAATATTGATGAGAGTAATAAATTAAGTAAAAGTTAAGTAATGTAACATAACAGTGTCTAGGCATAGTTTAAAACAGCCATTTACATAATTATGACTTAATAATCGTCGTGCATCCGATGATAACTTAGTTACAGCAGGAAGGTCTTATAAAATAAATGTTATTCATGAGAGTAATTAATTAAGTAACACTAATAGTTAAGTAATGTGTTACTAGAAACTATCAATAATTATGAAATTGTATTTTATAAGTAAATACAAATGTATAACCAAAATACCTAAGCATTACTGACAATATGTATTAAACCCTATTGCCAAGGCCGTCAGCAGGGGGGGAGGACTTTGGCGGTTAAATCCCCCCCTACCCTCACCCCTAAATGCCTTAACCATCGTCTTATGCATAGGTACCTACCCTACATACTATGATGCCTCTTACCCCCCTCCCCCTCAAAAGTAAATACCTGCTCTGGTCCTGAGCTCAACCCTCCCCGAAGTGTATTTCTAGCTACGGCCCTGCCTATTGATTGGACCAGTCTCCGTTGTCCCCAAGTTTTAAAAAGTTTGATATCACGCAAAGGATTGATAGATCTATATAATACACGCATTAATATTTACTATCGATGAAACGAATTCTGTGCCTATATTATAAGAAGATAATCCAGTATTGTTGATGATGGTACATTTACAAGTGCTTCTTCTTCTTTCTTTACGAAATGAGATGCGATGAAATAAAATGGATATGAATATGGCCTCACCCACAACTTAGCGGGTATTTTGCCAATGTCAAGTAACTAATAGCAATAACGCATTCCATAAATACACATTATAAAAAGAAAAATGGATGTGACATGATGATATGAAAATGGCGTGAATCAACAAGTACTTGTACATTTCTTCGTAACAAGACGTAATGCACCACCGCTCCACATAACGGTGACGACATTAGTTACTCGGCAGAGCCGAGGTATGCCAGTTTAATACCATAGATTTACTGGCAGTTTATACCCAGTGTGGCACTTCACTATGGAATACTTTACCAATGTAGTGAGGCATTTTTCCCTCTATGGTACCCACTTTTTGCTGGACAACTCCCGCAATTGGTCATTAAAATTGTTACGTTTTTTACGCAAGCTTTATGCGCATATTGGCGCGTTCTGAAATACTTTGGAATTATAAAAGAATTTTAACGCCAGGTCTCGAATGTGAAAAATATGTAATAAGGTAAAATAATTGTAGTAATTTATTGTAAAAATCTAAGTTAAAAAGATTTTTGATGCAAAGGTTATAGGTACTTAGTTACATAAACTATCACTATACAACCTATATATAAAATAAAATATTTTCAGTGTTCAATCAGTAAGGTATAAAGGCCACATCCCGAAAAAAAATAATCAAATTATTTGAAAATGAAAAATAAATATATCTAAGTGCGCAGTGAAACGGTACTGGATTGCTTTCACAGAGAAAAAAACATACATTGTTTACGCATGTATTTTATACATAAGCGTGATCTATATGACCTACTTGTTAACCCCTTAAAATATTTTACGCTATTTATGTGACACTTTATATAACAGTTCAACATAAGGTATTCACGTAAAACCCCGTTGTCTCATAAAATACAAATAACATGTTCATTCTGTGAGTATACTCATCTAAAATATCCAAAGATAACAGTATAAACGAGTTAATTAAACATAACATAACAGATCCTGAGTATATTTGGTACGAATCCTGACAAACCAATAATAAACTTATATTTATCGCACGATCAATTCAATACCTAACCTATTATATTTACGCGAACATAAAGCTGTAGTTGCAATATTATACTATCTGCGTTCGTGCATCCAGTGAGAACGCACCAGTATTGAAAGACCCCGGAAAATCCACTATCTTCGTCTCTAACCCTTAATTTCCTGCACTTTGAAGGAGGGTAGGTAGTTCTAGAGATGTTGGTAGTGCAGCTAGAACAATGAGTTAAGGTTGATTGCACTTGACTATGAATAGGGCTTGCAAGTTCGCTACACAGCGCGGCGTGTTCTTCCGCTTGTTCTATCATGCGCATGCGATCATATAAGAAAGTTTAACGGCCTTTATTGAAAACATGTGAAATTTTTTTTTATATATACAATGCAGTATAGTAGTGTTTAGTTACTCTCCTATTAGGACTAGCTCATAAAAGATTTGACGTCATGTTTTGTACGTGTGATACATATTGTTCTACGTCTTTACAAATGACATTAGAAATATTATAGGTACTTACTTAAATATGTAATAACAAAAACCTCGAGATTCATATTCTAGAATAAGCTAAGTCTTTCTAGAATTTTGATTTGATACCTATCATTTCGCTTTACGTATCCAATAAGTATGAACTAAGTACCACCGGAGTCCTAGCTCCCTCAGTTTATTTTCAGTATCAGATCATTTGTGCAATCGGTGTATTTCAGTAGGTACATAACAACTCAGATTGGTTCATATCCAGATGCAATTACAATTGAAGTGTCCATTTTTAATGCAGGTCCTGGGCAACCCTGGGCTGCCGCAAATTCGTCCAAGGCAATATTAAATCAGGATGATTCGGAAAGGATTGCGGTCGAGTCACCTTCGTCCGTAGGAGAATTAAATACCCTCGAGATACCCTACACGTGACCCTGGGTGGTGCCAACTAGGTGACAACTCTACTGGTGGTAGGCTTCGGCCGTGGTTAGTCACCACCCACTGAACAAAGCCATGTCGCCAAGCGGCCTAGCCGTGTTCCGGCATGATGTTCGGTGTTGCCATTCATGGATGGCGGGTCAGATCAGCTGCGCTGCATGTGCCTAGTGAATGTAGCGTCTCGATCTACTGCCGCCTTCCTACCTAGGCAAGTATGCTCCATCGTAGATCTCATCATCACTTACCATCAGGTGAGATCGAGATCAAATACTTGCCTATAATGTAATAAACAATAAAAAAAAAACATTAAAGCTGCACTTCTTTAACGCATTTGTAATTATTATGTAAAGTGGAATTTCTTCATTTATTCTCTCTTAACTCTCGAATTTATCGATAGATATAAGATAAATATTTAATCATGTAGTACCTATTTAGTGTTTGCGAACCCGGTACCGTATAACCGGCCGGTCTAGTGCGGTATCAAATTAACTTCGAGCGTGATCTCCCGTGCGGACGGCATAACGGGAAGACCTTCGTCAATGCTTACGGGATATTATATTTCACCAGAAAATGTGTTTTATCAAAGTATTTTAACAAAATATAATAGTATTTTAGATTAATAAGGCGGTAGGTAGATTTTACTATTTGGAGCAAAGCAAAGTAGCAAACGTTTTAAGCGAGTAGTTAATAAATTATATAAAATATTTATAAATTATATAAAATATTTATAAATTATATAAATTATTCATAAATTGCATATTTTTAAGTGGTGTATGTGAATTGGACGTGTACTATTTTGCGGGGGGTCATATCCCCTACGATTTTTAAGTATAGCTGTAATTTTTAAATGTCTAATAATTTTATTTATTTTTATGGGAATGTTATCTTAATAACCTACTGTTGGCTTGTTAAAATATTGTACACTATTGTTGTTACATCTTATATTGATTTTTAGTCAATGTGTTCTTCTTGATAGTTATCCCATCAACTTGAGAGATGTAAGAAATACCTACTTGCTTTCCCGGAATTAGCTATTCCGTCTGGCCCCACGAGTAACGGTTCTGTACCTTCCTCGGGGCTAGGGATGTTCCATGGCGGAATAGCATCGATGCTGCTATAAATTTGTCGATACTCAATATTGATGTACTTTGGCATAGCGTTACAACTAATGTCATATCAATTTCGTTCAATATTAAAACGTAAAATAAAGTACTGAGATGTTCCCAATATACTTACATATGATGCATTGCATATTTCAAAAAGTAATATCGCCAGACGAACACATCCACAATACGGTCCCATACTAAGAAACGCTTGTATTATGGGTACCGTACAATGTACCGGGGGCGAACCCAGTATATAAACCTTATATAGATATTAAACATACAGCTAAGCTAATCACTAATCAGATCGCTTTCGTCATACCACTTATTTATCTTAAAAATCTTTTGAATTATCCCCGACACATCGATCATTTGAGGAACATCTCTAATAGTAACGGAATGTAGAGACATTACGAGGTGAGTTCGCTAACATACACGCATTTTGTTTACAGCAAGGAAATTATTAGTTGTATACGCAAATCGTGGACGAAAGTAGTTATGGCATTCCTCCTTCATTAGGAACACTTAGATCATTTTAGGTTTTATCAATGCAAACTATACAGGTGAGAGTAGCTTCGTAACGAAAACTGATACCATGGATTCAACTCGTGATTCTGGACCCCTCAGAGTTGGAATATTCCGTCGATCTTTTCATGAATTATATTTATTTCTTCAGTATTTTATTGAATTCACTATTAAATAATAATACAAGTATATCTTAAGGTGATTTGAAATAAAACATAACATTATTACTAATTTAGACCTCGAACTGCAATGTAAATTAAAACTCAAAAGGCTCGACCGCGCTCGGCACTGGCACGCGTCTGGTATCGCGCGGTTCGCTGTGTTGTGAACGCAGTATTTACGATACAATGCGCGCTCAAATTTTACAACATTTCTAACCCATGACTTTCGACATAAATGATTTCAATCGTGTTATTATAGGCATAAAGTGTATCCTTTAACTAAAGTTTTCGTCACCATGTCCCTTACAGCCTGTATATCATCTTTTTTAAAACATTTTTCAAATTCCGAACCAATTAACAGCACTCATAAATTAAATGCGTCGCCGTCATTCTACATTACTATAACAGTAATGTCGATGCTACATAAGGACCCGTCTCTAAGCTAGGTCCGTATAACGGAATGTAACACTTGGCCTACATAAGGGCTGTCACGGAATTACGTCATGTCACGAAACGTCAATTATTACGTACGGGGTCCGGTACTGTGGTTGTTGGAGTAATAAACACGACAGATATGGACATTGGGCTGATTTTAAAATTGATGAGTCACGATTTGGAGTTCGAATTTCAAAATTATGGTGCTTTTATGGATGTATTCCAACTATGTGATGGAGTTAAGTCATGCCGGAGTAGCATCTGTCGGTCTAAGCTTTGTAAGTCGCAGTCTTGCCAGTCGGAAGGAGATAGACTTAGTGGGAACTTCCCACTAATCCCATCTCCTTATTTTCCCGCGTTCTTTTTTGAATTTGGAATTCGGAATTCAAATTTAGAATTCGCAATTATATTTACACGCCCGCAAATAGTAAGGTACCTCCCTAATCACGTCATGATGAATTCATTCATGTATTTTCTGCGTTTTCTAGTCCCTCTTTCTCATATTTATTTCGTTACCTTAGATTCTTGCTATCTCTAAGCATACAGAACCATAATCGATCCAACGTCATTATGTCGAAGTGACGTGATTGGTCGCGTCACCGCGTGCGCGCGCGCCGGCCGGCGCGTTCGGCACGGTCACGGCCAGCTAACGGCACTGGTGCCCTACATTAGGGCAGAGCTTTATGGACAGACTAGTGGTGCCTGCGACTTCGTTCGAGTGGATTTTCGTTTTTTTCAATATCCCCGGGAACACTCCCTTCCCGCGATGAAAAATAAATTCGTATATCAACGTATTAACTCGGTATGTTAGCTTTAGCAGTGTCAGTTAAATTTGCCAAGCAGCACGCGGAAAACCCAACCATTTCTCGGGATAGAAAGTATCCTATGTCACGGCCCGTATTATCACTATAAGTTAAGTTGTCACTACACTAAGTTTTGTCAAAATCAATCGAATAGTTTTCCCGCGCTGCGTAAACAGACAGACAAAATCTCCAAAGGTAGCTGATTTGGCTACAGTAGATATTGAGAATTTTTGTAAAAAAAACATTATTTATGCCGGCCCGATTAGTGCAGTTGGTAGTGAGCCTGCTTTCTGCGCTGAGGGTCCCGGGTTCGAAACCTGGTAGGGACAAACTTTGTGTGATGATCATAAATGTTTGTACCCGAGTCATGGATGTTTAATATCTTTATAAGTATTATATTTATATACTGAGTTCACCCTCAGTCCAATGTTCGGTTCGAGACAGTACCCATAATACAAATGTTGCTTAGTGTGGGATCGTATATATATATATATATATATATATATATATATATATATATATATATATATATATATGTTTGTGTACTCATTGCTTCTTTATAACGTTTTGCCGAGCTTGAGAATACTTTTGGTTTACATAAGTACGTCTACGTTTGGGAGAAGAGGGATGAGATGAGAATGAGATTCTCTTGAGCTCTTAGCGTAACCTGCTGAGACTCAGCTACTAAAAGGTTACTAGAAACTTTTTGCTAAATTCTTAAGGTCGCTGAAGGAATCTGGTTCTCACCACCGCGATCTTCTCTCCACCCATTCCCGACTTTCACCAGAAGTCAAGGTTCTGTAGGTCACAAGCACAGGTCGGCCACGCGGTGCCCATATCAATCGATCCACTATCAAAAGTACTGTACAAACGATTCTGATCCTTGTGGTTATGTGAAAAGGTGGTTAATGGGAGTCCATGGTTATTCGGAGTCGATGTACGCTCTCAAACGTGATAAGACTGAGGAGTGAAGTGAGTTAGCGGGTCGGTTTTAATAAGGCGACAGTAGGGTTGGCAGGAATTGCATATAAAATGAAATATACATGTTTTATTTTTGAATGAAAAAGTATGGGCCAGCTATAATGAGAATGTTGTTCAGAAGCCTACTTGAAGCATCTACGTGTGTGCCTACCTAATTTGTTATTTTTCCTACTAATACCTAAGGAATAGTGACCTAAAAAAAGAAGGAGAAATGAGCTTTGTGGGGATGTGTGATATTAAAATTAACTGACATATACAATATATTTTTATACTTACATAACGAAACAAATATATTCAAGTGACTATAGACTATAGACGAAATTATTTTCATTAATGAAATCGACTAACAGCTGTAAGGAGTTCGGTGTTGCTGGCTTCTTTAATTATCGATCAAACTTGTTAGGTTTATAATTGGAAAAGTTGACAAGGCGAGGGTCAGTGGTGGGTTCCTCTTCCCCCATTTGTGTCAATGGATTTCCGCCAAGTATCGCCTAGTTCTATCAAGTATAATGAAATGTGTGTCAACCCTACTCCGGACATAACTATGACAGTGTTCATTTCAAACTGATTTACAGCTCAATATATATTTTACGTGGCTCCTCTTATTTATGACTTCCTCGGTGAAGTAAGCAATAAAAGAAGAAAATTGAAGCCACACTCGACGGAGTGTTGCGTTATTTTTTACTAGCCTATAACAAACCCCTGGCTTTGTTGTTGTTATATTGGTTATTTACTTCATTTATTCAGGTTTACGACCAGAATAATAACTTTTTTGATGCCTAAAGGAAGTCTATGCTGGTCAACACGAACGCAAATAAAGTTACCGTTTTTTTTATAACTTATAATTCGATACATTTACATAACGATGTGACCACATACTGAAAGTAGGTACAGCCCAGGCGGAAGAGCATACTAAAGCCCTTTCACCAAGCCTTTTTATTATGCCTTGCCTGATTTTAATCATAATCATCATTAAGTTGCGACTTATTAATCGTAAAATAAAAAACCCGTACATATAAGAGAGTTTATATAGGTTATCTGAAAATAAAAATAAATTGGCCGTACATGGTATGTAGGTCAATTGTTACGCTCTTGGCAAATATAATAATAGCGACCTAAAAGAGTTATATATGTATCTACCAGACAGACTATCATTATCATCATTATAAGTAGCATTATTTCTGCCTTCCATCCCACACTTCTTCCTTTGTTATTCTTCCCATGTTAAGGCTCATACCTTTATCGACCGCGACGCTCTTTGGGTTATTTGGACCTCCCTTACAGCCTCTAGGGTACAGGCTGGAGCCAGACGCTCACTATATCATCCGATGAGGCTCTAAAGACCATCTGCGGCTAACAGCACCCTTATTAATTAACAGTAACGAGACTTACCACGTTACCTCTTGAGCCCTGTCTTTGACTTCCTATCAGCCCGCGAGGCGGCTTGGTCAGCTTATTAACGATTAACTTAAAACTATTGCTTATTAACGGTTCCACTGCTTTGCAAATGCCTACCTGTTCCTTTTGAGCCATTTATTACCGCGTTTTGTCAGCAAGGTGTCCACAATGTCTCGCTGCCACGCCTCGATCTGCCTCAACGTCTGCGACAGTATTCCGGCGTCAATGTTGGCGAGAGACGTGTCCGCCTAATTCCATTTCAGCATTGCTGTTTTGTCGTAAGACGTAGAAACAGTGGCAGACCACCAGCCAGATGATCCGATGACATCAGGAAGATGGTCGATACATGTTTGACTAGAGTAGCACATGACTAGAACGAATGGTGAGAAAAGGGAAGCTTATATCCTGCAATGGCATGAAACCGGCTGAAAGAAGAAGAATGCTGTTTTTTCGACTACGTCAGTCATTTGAGTTAAGGAGCGACGGCTGGCGTTGTCTTGTCGTCTCAAAAACACCTCAATTCAAATTATATTAGTACAATTAACATTTTCGCAATAAAAAAAATACACACTGGGTGACATTTTCCCGCCAGCATCACCGACTGAGCATCTCGGTTAGATAACAATCGGGGAGGCGCGAGAGTGAAAGCGTTCCGCCGGATTCACATGTGATCTGTCTCGCTCACGGCCACTTGTTACGTCAAGCCGTCACCTTGGCTATAATCAAAACTGGCTTGATGATTATCAGTATTGTGGTGATGATCATAGCGTAGTGCTCGTGATTGAAGTGTATGTAACTCATCTATAGATGAGTAACAGTGTGGCGAACCATACCAACGATGGAATTAAGTACTAAGGGCATAGATTGGTACTGATGGCACCAAATTTCTAGTGTTGTGACAACGATTATCGGCGAATAGTTTTACTTATAACCCTCTTCTGTGACTTCATTATCTTCATCATAGGATCTATCTTTATCAGGTTTTTTTTAGTTCAAGATTTGTTCTTATTGTTGTTATAAACATTTTGTTTTGCGGGTTGAATGAGTCTGTCATATCATATCGCTGGCCTCCATTTGTCAAGTGTCCTCTCCGAATTGCTTAACGCTTATATCAAAGCTATTAGCGTCTGTCGATCGCAATATTCGTCGCCAAATATGTGCGAACACTACGGACTCTTGTTTAAAAGAAATTAAGACAAGGTATTCGCAAAAAATGTGTTTGCTGCTGTCCTTACGAAATTTACGTACATCCAGATAACTAATGGGATTATGAATTCCGCTCATCGAACTTGTATTGAGTGTACTATAGTCTATACCGCAATACACAACACAGTAGAAGCTCTTTGAGAGCCATTAATACGAACGGGGTATAATAATGCAAGACTTGTATTCTTATCAACAATATTCTCGAAGGTATTTGCTTCCAATGGGCTTTTAATGCCTTCTCATATATCACTTTATAATGTCATAAAAGTCTTGGACTATGATCTAGCTAATTATCCAGCATACATAGTTTTAAAAGCTGCAATTTTGATATAAAGTTTACCCAACCGGCACCCTATCCTCATCATTCCATCATTAGCATTTATGCCGCATAAATACTACTCGAGAGATAATAGTTTTCAATTACCGCGATTATAACGTCATCGTTTATAATTATTGTCATATTTCTCACTTATCCTATCATGACCGGATGCGTAGGTACTATTAGGGTAGGCAAAGCCGAGCTAAGAATAAAGTTATAAGAGCATTGATCTTATTGAGGTCAATGTGTTTAGCGCATATTCTACCCGCTAAGCTCTGCTAGCCCTTGCCCGCGGCTATATCAGTGTAAACCAGTGTAAAATATTGGACTCATGCCTTAAATCCCTTTGTGGGGTAATAACTACGTTCAGACGCTATTTTCCATCGAGCTATGGTAATTTCCCTGAATCACCGGTATCTATCACGCCTGAAGTATTAATAAAGTTAGTAGTTGTGAGAATGCCGCCGTTGTATAACTGAAATTTCAAAGATTTAGGCATGATTTAGTACAGAAAAGAATATGGCCACACGATCATCTTGAAATTTGGTCAGTCGGCAATCGAACTGCAGCTGCCGAACTGTTCTGTGATTCAAGCTTCATATCTGCATGTCTCTAATATTGTGTCGTTTCATTAATCTCCCACAATATAAGGACATCAATCCAGATGTTACCGAGCCATTCTGCGTTCCGTTCTCCATCCGCATTCCCGCTGTCGTTAACATCGACGCTGTGTAACGTTTCTGCGCGTAACGGAATGTACCTAACTGTTAGCGTTCCAACGACGGTCTTTGCGTACTACTTGCAATGTTAATAGGTTTACTGTCACGTTTTACTATATCGGCATTTTTTTGGGTTAGGCGGTTGGCACTTTTGTGAACATATCTTGTTGCGCATTGCAGGTAAAACGGAAGATCGTCTGCCTTCATAGTCTTATTGGTCTACCCTGGTCTATCTGTCTGCTTATTTTGAATTCTTATTCTTAATTCCCACGAGCGCAGTACATGATCCGTATTTCGGGCAGCCTTCCCAAAGCCAAATAGCTATGATGATCACCGACTTGCGATAGTATATAGCATCTGAAGAAAAAGAAGGTAGGTACAGCAGAGACAGAGTGCCCCCAGTCTATTTAATTGATGGATTCAGTGTTCCATAATACAAGCGTTTAGCTGAATTTGGGACCATTATGAAGAACGAGGACCATAGCGAACTAAACTAAGAAAAACGGTGTCAATATTTATTTAATTTATTGTTCCCTTAAAATACAGTTTGATGAGGTACCAAAACAAGTAGCACGCTTTTACAAAGTTATAGAGGTGTACCTATATTTTGCAGACATTTTCATTCTGTGACGTTCAATAACAAATTCCTGCAGTTCTCTAAAATTTAGATCATACATTGAAATAAAACTAATTTTACGGATTTTATCGCGTTTATTTTTTCGTAAAATTAGTTTTATTTCAATGCGTAGTATTCGCGTAAATATAAGAAATCAATATGTAGATCATACGTTTCGTTGAAACAAACAATAAGGTGAAACTCATCGATTAATTTCCACCGGAGCTCGGAGGAAGCCCAGGAACGACAATAGCTGTGGGAAACAGCAGATCATAGGAAAAGTAACGTAGTGTGGATACTAGCAGGGGCTTAGATTTTATCTGGTGACCTGAGAATTATGAATAATGCGAAGTTTGAAGATGAAATTACACCGTATATAGAAAGAGGTGTGTATAGTTTAATTAATAAGAGATAATAATTCAGGATGAATGTTTTCATAGTACAATCATGGAATTCAGTGATAGATAATATATAACGTCTATAAGGCTCTCTAAGAACCATACGAGTATGATTCTTTTTAATACGTTTTGCTTTGGCTATCAAAGCAGCAGCGGTTGATTTAGGTGGGCCTCTGCTATTCATCACATTCTCTCTATTTTACCAGGGTCTACCAAAAGTATTACAGGTGTACTATATTCAATCCTCCTACATTTTAGCTGTTAAATCTTTATGACAAATGATCACGTCAACCCAAACGTTCGAATCGGGCACAGAAAAGAAAAGTCAAAAAGTTAACTAGATAAAGCGGTTTATAAATTTTGTTACTTTTGTTAATAATCTCGATCACGTTTCGGACATTTCGCTTGCTTTGTTACTTTTTGAGCATCTTGTAAAGCTTAGGCTACACTTGAGAGTACGTTTGCACGTACACCTTTATCCATAGGCATAATTTAGCATTACTATGTGTGTAACTGTCTCAAAAATAATTTGATGTTTCGAGATTAAAGACTTAAATTTGGTAGGTTAACACGTACCTTACAGACCTTTGTGCAATCTATTTAAATACCTATGTATGTATATGTTTTATATATGTTGTTTAATCTGACCTCTTTATTAGTTTTACATCTCACTAAATGTTTACAAACAGAAAAATAAAAAAAACTTAAAAATAATATGAAAACAAACTATGTATTTAAATTGATCCATGTTCACGGCGACTAATTATAATTGCCACTCCATATAATTTTTGACGTGCAAACCGATAATCCAATGCTTTAATATGGATTGTACACACGGCTTTACTTTCACCTGTTCCGACAATGATTCAAGTCAGACACCACGGTAACGGCACATCGAATTACTATTTTGGCTAATGACATACGAGTTAATGCGAAACGTTCATGTCGCGTCGCCGTTTCTGCGTTACACATTGCTCTTTCCGTTCCGAATACGATAATGCCCTCCCCGGTTGACACCTTAAACTAATGACCCGTTGGATATAAAACTAGACCAAAATGTTGATAAAGTTACAACGTGATCGCGTCTATGAGCGGGCCGCTTACAGCTTACTGGTTTTGGCCCAGTACCCAGATTATAATTTTCTAAAATCTTGGTATAACTGGTACCTATTACCAGCAGTCCATTAAAATAATCATCAGACTAACACTATACGGTCCCGAACTTAGCATCACTTGTATTATGGTTATAGAGATGGAGATCCCAGTATATAAGAACATATATAGATATTAAATGTTCATGCCTCGGGTACAAACATTCGTGCTCTTCACACAAAGTTTACCGGGATTAGGACCAAAAGTAGAGAAAGCAGGATGGCACTACTAACTGTGCCAATCAATCCGGTCTTCAAAATTGACATTATACAGTACCTGTAATACAAGCGTTGCTTCGGACCAAGATAAACAAGCTGCTTATTCTCTTATTATAGTCTTATAGCTTAAGCTTGTGCAGCCACTAGAGGGGCAATCCTAAGTAATCGGATTGTGACAGGGTAGGTATTACTTAGGTGGGTTTTCGGTTTTTTTTAAAGGTGATGTCTGCACTTTTACACATCTCATTGATGCTAAGTCGTTGACTTCCCAGCCTCAGTGCACGCACAGTGAGGCGTTGATCTTATACTATCGCAACATAATGCGGTATGACTATTTTGAATTTCAGATAATCTTAGCAGCGTTTGGATATTCACCTGTAATACCCAGGTACAATAAATCCAATACAATCAATATGCTGGTAGCTGTTATAATTATTTTCAGAAAGTTTCTATTGACTGCCTTTAATATCTCCTCGGATATATATTTTTTCTTTCACGTAGGTAGATGAACGTAAGTACTTATAATAAACTTAATCGTCTTTATTAAAGACGTTATTAAAACGGAAAGCTATTGTATTATTCAGTGTTCGTCATACAAATGTAATCGATTACAACTCGCGGTCTCAGCTTAGTAAATTGGGCACTGCTCCGTAAATAATTAGATGCCAACGAACTCATCGTTTCTGACAATGATAGGGGCAAATTGTGGGCATTATTATCTTCTGACAAGTTATTATTGGGGAGATTTGGTGTTATTAAAAATGTTATTGCGATTAGGGTTATCTATATTTAGTCATAAACAGGAATATAGTAATGGTTTCTTGAAGAATAATTAAATAAAGCGATGGACTTTTTGGCGGGAAGTTGAACCGTGGAGTTGTCTATTTCGTTTTATATTGCAAAAATGTGTTTCTTTAATAAACAATGTGTAAAATTAGTGGGATATTAACCATTGTGTGCACGTGGATGTGCACGAGTGGAGGAAAATGAATTAAAATAGTATAACTTGGCTTTTCAAGTTCGCCCAAGATGTCCGGTAAATTTTCAGTAAAGTTTCCGCAGCTTTACTGATAGGTAATTCATTTCATCATCATCAACAACATTGTCATTATCATCAGGGGTACATATTATAATTCATTAAAAATTACCAAGAATTACTTAACACTGGCAAAAATGCCACTATTTTATAGCTGATTTCCAAACAAAAAATAGAAGAAGTAGATATAAGGAGAAACACCTAATAGGTACGCGCTTAGCTGGTTATATTTACTTGAAGAAAGTTCACAATGAAAAGCACACAAAATGAAATGAAATTTTAACTATCTACTCAAAGAAAGTTTTTGTAAAGGATGAAGATGCATCTTATGTGGTTAAGAAATTGGTTAAAATCAGTGAGAAATTGGACCACCTGGCAGCCTTGATGACAGCACAGTTCACACAAACCGACGAGGACGGCTACAATGTGTCGGATGATGGGAACGAATAGGCGTAAAGAAATAGATTATTACAATTTGAATCTCCCGTTATACTGTTCTTGTAATGCAGGTAATGACGGTGCGTGACTGACTGGTGATGTTACTGAGCTATCTCGAAATCGCTGAGACGAAGACAGTATACCTACCTACCTACTTGATATAGAATTTTGACCCCTAACTAATTTGTGATATAAACATGGACAAAAATTACACAATGTAAATCTTACCAGCATCAGTCAGGAAGGTCAAGAGTGGCATGGCAATTCTGTATAAAATAGTAAATTTTATTTTAAGTCCATTCTAACACTGAACTGGTCAATATCTCCATTGGTCATCACAAAAGTATGAGTGGCGTCGCTTTTTCTTTTATTGCAAAGTTTAATTAGTCTCAAATTGGGTGCACAGCAATTTCCGAAACGTTATACAAAACGTATAAATTATCCATGTACTAAATCAAATCTCGTGCTCGATATAAATTGCTTTCACTTCAATCGATTTTATTTCGTTTAACTAAATCTTATTTTACATCTCGCGTACGATTAACTTCGCGAGTTTTTTCGAATTTACATGTCTTGTGCCATCTTCAAAGCCACCTGAGTATCATCCCTGCTCCAATATTTACATAAGTGTGAATTAACTTAATAGCCAGGATTTATCTATTCGATAGGGTAGATTATAAAGACATGTAATACAGTAGACTTACAAGGGTACATTAAGCTATCAATTAGATCGAAACCTAATTGAAACTGTAGCAGAACAGAAGTATAGGTTGTCAAGCAGCAAGATAGGTCGATGATATGCTAATAATCAGAAAATAGTAAGCGAATGATTGGGGGTCTATTGACAGAGAGAGTACTGTCAAGCCGTGGAGGATTATGAATTACAAACTCTACCTAGTTATCTTAACTAAAGTCAAGCTAAAGCTATGCATATTAAATAAAAAAAATGAAGCGATCTTTCTCTAGTCACTCCATAATAGAGCCTCAAGATTCACACGCTCGCGGCGCCGAACTTCGCATTAGACTGAGAGATGGTGGCCAAATTTGGAGAAGTTTATAAAATACAGAATGCGGCAGAATACAATATAAGTATTGCTAAGTACACTGATATGGTAAATAAGTAATTAGTGAAATAACGTGAAAATATGACTGTCGGGGTTCAAAGCCCTCCCGAAATGCGTTAGCTAATCCAACGTTTTATACGTACGTACCTACTAGGTAAAATCTAAAATATTCGATTCTTTTCGGATTGTTGTTCTTATTGTCTCTGGTCAAGAGTTAAACCTACCCGAAGTGAATTTATGGCTACGGCCCTAGCTAGTCATAAAGCCACGTTTATGTTCATCTTAAATTTTAGCCGTCATATCTCAGGCTATTTGAAGAGCGACGGGCTCTCACCGCAGCCGGCTCAACGAGCGGTCCCACATTCATATACAGTTGTAATTGCTCACTAATTGCAAATTACGCAACGCGTAGCTGTTTATGTAATTGTTTTTGTTTGTGATAATGCTTGGGAGCTAACTGTACACTGTAAGGGCGTAATGAGAAAATATACCTCTAGTGACATCTGTCGCTGTGGAAACATAATAAACAATTATTAGATTTTTTTTGTTAAAAGATAGTGTCATGAATGTGTAGTTCCCGATCATTAACCATCTGTCGTAAAAATCTTTACCTAATGATCGATTTACACGAGGACAGTAGGTACGTACCTATTTGGAAAAGTATGGAAACCTATTATAGACATTTGTTACTTCGAACTTGCCGAGCTGTTCAAACGAAGATACTTGCTCCGTGCCACATGTAAACCGAGAATAGTATCTCATTATAATTTTGTTTTATTTTACCTCCATAGAGAAAATTGCATACATATAAACCTACTCGTATATTGAGAGAGAATGATTTTGTGCTAAAATCTTTGTCAGATATTAAATCTGACCATATAAATTGAAACTGCGCACGCACGACAGATGAAAGTAAGATTAACCGATCATCCCGAGATCTCTTGACATACCTACATCACACAGGCCCAATTCATTCGAATAAACAATTTAATTGTCTTCCAAACCGACGCTTATCAATATGGGGCATCGAAGATTACTGACAGTCAGCGGAAACGATAACTGTACATTTCTAACAATATAAGATTTTGCAGATTAGTTAGGAATAAATAAATTGGCTACCTAACGCCTGGTTGAACTTTCACAATGGGAATTAACGATACATTTTACAGCCCCTTTTATTAATTCTTGAATAGTTTATGCACGGCGAGATTCAGGGCGTTGCGCTCAGGACTAGACAAGCGACTAACCTATAATACAAGTAAATGTACCAACGAGAGACGGAATGCCCTCGTTTGAACTTGAAACTAACAAGGTTCCTGCACTGCTCTACCAATAACAAGCTTGCAAATATTTTATGAAAATCCTGTACCGACTTCGTATTTTACCAAATTACCCATATTGGTGAGGTGTCTGTTATCTTTCTGCCTTTTAGGTTTATCGTTTGAGTTAAACTATTTTGGGTAGTCTGTCATAAGTTAGGAAATTAAATATAATAACAATGTTAAGTAGCATGGGCTTATTTTATATAAAACCTAGCCATTTGACCCCCTTAACATAGGTCCACTGGTGTAGGTTGTGCGTTATCTGTAGTCAGTACTAAGAACATAATTACCTAGGCAATGACCACCGCCGGAACCACAGCTAAGGCATCCTACTCGTTTTTCTTGCTCATAATCGAGGACTATTATCTCAGATGCTGTATTTTTAATGGGTATTATCTATTGGATTCAATTCTATATCCCATTTCGTAATGCCTTTGCAGATAGCGCGGGTTGTCTCAAATTGCTTTCATATCCGCCGTCCCTACCGCAGGTTTAACCGCATATTGACGATCAACTTCGCTCGATACAGCACGGGGCTTATAAAACTAGTTGCCGTAATAACACTTGTACATTATTCGATTGCTGTACCTGATATAATAAATAAATAAATCTTTTACGGACAATCTTTACAGCATATTGTGATGTAAATCATTCTGATTTATAGCTAAGCCTATAAATTTTATGAATTGGAAATGTTTAGCAAGATTTCCACGTGATTTATTCTATAAGGATGTGCTAAACTTTTCTTGTACCAACACCATATCCGATCGATTCTGTTAATTACGACAGCGAATAAGCTTGATGATACAAAACGAAAATGCCACCAATGTTATGAACGTCTTACTGTCTGATTATAGAGTCGGTCTTATGAGGTGTTATCAATCTGATCAATGCTTTGAGCTAAAGACATTTTAGATAGACTTGAACCGATTTGAAACCACTTTTGTGACCATTTCGGCAAACTTACAATTCCTAAAGATCCCTAGAAACTTTTTATGTAGATATCTGGGAGTAGTACTTCTGGCAACCTTGTAACTTGTGCTGCATTCTGGTCTTAGCCTTGCAATTTCGCAAGAGTCTCGAAGAGTTGGTCTTGCGAAAATGTAAAACGAAGACTATGGCAATGGACGACACCATTGGCAAACACAAAATATTGGTCTTTACAAATAAATTATCCTTATTCCAGAGTTCGCCAGAATGTGGCGGACGGTGATACTGGTATGTGTGGCAGTGGCCGGCGGTCAGCAGACGCGGCCCAACCGAGTCGCCAGCGTATCAACCACCTGCGACAAGGGATCTATGACAGTACACCTAGAGATGGCACAACCGTTCAAAGGGATCGTGTTTAGTAAAGACTTTTCGAGGGAGTGCCGAGTCCAAGGTGAGAAATCGTGTCATGCTTTTGTAAATAGTAAACTGATTTGTGACTGACAAGTTTATAATTCTTCTTCATTTTGCTATAGTAGTGAAAGGATTAGCCAATCGATAGGATGCCTAATGCGCAGGGGGCGTCTGACGTGGAAACTTTCTCAAAGGAGGCGCTTGTGGAGGCTCCTATCGTGCACCTTTTTTAACCACTAGACTAGGCCACACTCTCCCGCCACTGTTACCCCTGTAAGCCAGGATCCACAGCGGTGACAGACTAAGACGTCGAGGTTTTCTCCTCGGCGAGTCCGGGGAAAAGCTGTCTTGCAACTCACAACGAAATTAATCGAAAGTAGAAAAACGAGGAGTTGGCAAGAAAACGTGCACTTCCTCAGTAACATTAGTTATCACTTACGTAATACATACAACCTAAGTCATTAAATAGATTCTTATTCAAGAACATAAGAGATTTAATGTTATATCCTGATGATGAATTTTCAAGCAAGACTGTTACACGGAGACGCATTAATTTTTCCCTGATTGTAATTCATTCTAATCCCAAAATGAAGTTTAATGTACGGTATCTGTTCTTAATTTCCAGGTAACAAACAAAACAAAATAACACTCCATCTACCATCAAACGCGTGCGGCGTGAGGACATCAACAGTGAACACTACCATTGAAGAGCCAGAGGACGACGAAGATCTGTACTACAATGCAGAGCTGGTGGTGCAGATGGATAAGCAACTTCAGCAGTCCTCTGATCAGGAACTGCTAGTTAGGTAAACATTATGGTTTTTTTTCTGAAATCAGGTGGAAGCAGCAAAAGTTAACTTAGTCGAACGCTTTTCTTAGAGACAAAGGACGCTTGATCAAACTCCCACATCATTTTCAGTAAATTATTAAACCATCTCGCATCCCTCTCGTATTGAGAGGAGGCGCATGTGACTGTGCGACCTTAAAAAAGGCTGATCATCTAATCAGGCTGTTGCAGTGGAACTTCTTTAGTTCCTACCACTATTGCAATTTCTTCTTTTCCCAATGGCTTATTACCAAATTACCTTGTCTGAATTTGTGGTCTGAATGCTATATTGAAAAAAAATGCCATTGAAATATAAGTAAATTGATATCGTTCAATATAGCAATGTATTGACTAGTTTTTTTTTTTGAAATACCTAATCTTGACGTCATACCTACTCTCGAAGGAATGTGCGTAGCGCTTATTGATCAACATTCAAAGTATTTTCCTTCCTTGAGCTTGACCCGAATGTTTAGATTTTTTACTATATTTAGACGATCTTGTGTTGCAATAATGTTACAATATCAAATCCTAATTTCAACGTATTGCAGATGCAAATTACAAGCTCGTGCGGTACGCATCAACAGCTCGGCGCTGGAGTCGGTAATCAGCAATAAATTGCGCGAGATGACCGGCAAGGAGTTGAAGAAAACGAGGTAACACTTTAGATAAGTGGAGCTTAATACTTAGAACGGCTTCGACGCTGCGCAGGGCAGGGCAAACGTTGACCTCACGGTTGTAAAGTTAATCTGCATGTTGTAGAATAGGATGTTATATAGTATGAATATTATGATCTACTGATTTTGAATTGTAAGAAGAAACAGCTTGTATCATCTGATTGCTAAAAGCTTAATTATTGCACAGAATAGATTCTTAGCCAATTGTTTTTAGTCAAAAGCTTATGGACAAACATTTTTTAAATTTCAATAACTTGGCACAGTTATTCCAATCAAACACCATCAAACCTGTAATCCCCGAAGGGGATTTGCACCCACATTTAGACCATGGCATTTGGTCATAATGTATGGGGCAAAGTTATTCTAAACCTCTTAATATTATAATTTCATCCGTGCTTTATATCATAATTTATTCAATGGATGGAACTCTAAAAACATTTTCTCGATTCCAGAACGGGTCGCAACCGCCAGGGTTTCGTAAGCCCTGCCGAGCTGGAACAACGCGAGCTGCTGATGGAAGCGGCGAGGGCCTGGATGGAGCTCTCACCCACGGCTTCTACCACCGAACCAGCCACCGTCGAAGTGGGCCAGCCGACCAGGCTGCTCATACAGTGTACATTACCGGGTGAGTGAAATAGTTATTAATACCTATTGGGTTAGCACTGAGCAGTGGTGACTTAGGCAAGATTACCAGCCTATAGGAATGGACCATCGAATGGTCCGACAATATATTAAATGTTATTATAATAATATAGCCCAACTAACACCCAACTGTACTGTACCATCACAAGACTAGGGGCGATCCCAAGGTATAAAATTACTTATAGAAATTAAACATCCCTGACTCGGGTTTAGTTATTCATGCTCATCACAGAATGTTTGCCTCTGCCAGGAATCAAATCTAGGACCCTCTGTACAAAGAGAGCAGTGTCACTAGCACTACCTAGTAAGCCAATCAAGTCGTCGATACATTGAACTAACCCGCAAAGGATATGGAGCCCATAAAAGTTAGATACAACTCAAACTAAATAAGTATTGTAGCCAATATAAGTAATGCGTCCTCTATGCGAATTTCCTCCAAAGCTCGTTAAAAATGTCGATATGGCGTTTGGCGTATTGAAATCGCAGCTTGAAGTATTGCTATTATTTTCTCCCAGTGGGCGTCGGACTTCGAGTAACCAACTGCATAGCCCACGATGGGTTAGGAGAAGCCTCACAGAAACTACTAGACGAAGCCGGCTGTCCGATAGACGAGATGATATTCAACACACCATCAATACATCACCACAGGCACAAGAGCTCTGAAATCGACTTCTCCGACCTCGAACCGGCTGACACACAAAAGAATATCGACGAAAGCATTAACATTAAACTTTCAAAGGAAGACCCCGACAATATGTTCAAGAATATAATGACTTATCAACACGCTATCACCACCTTTGCTGCATTCAAGTTCCCCGACAGAGCAAAGTTGCATTTAACTTGTGGCATTGAATTATGTAAAGGCCCTTGCCCTGTAGTTGATTGTAAAGTGTTACAAAAGCCTCAGCAGACCAGAGATGGGTTAGTAAGGAAAGCGAGGCTCGATAAGGACGCGAAAGGGGTGGTGATCGATAGGCTGGAAGTGTACAACAGCATTGAAGTCCACGCACCTAATATTGAGTTGGAAGATGAAGCTTCGATTAGAGGTAATTTTTGGTATCTTTTTCTTATCTCTTGTCCTTACATCCTCCATTCCCGTAGGTGCAATGCAGTGCACCCACTTTCACCGATTGTATTTCAAATACGCAATAGGCTCTGCGGGATTCAGGCTATATGAACTCCACCTTTCGGCCACTCCACGGATGGACGAACATCGCACGTCTTTTAAAAAACGAGCCACCTTCGTCCGTAGGAGAATTAAGTACCCTCGAGATACCCTACACGTGACCCTGGGTGGTGCCAACCAGGTGACAACTCTACTGGTGGTAGGTTTCGGCCGTGGCTAGTCACCACCCACTGAACAAAGCCATGTTGCCAAGCGGCCTAGCCGTGTTCCGGCATGATGTTCGGTGCTGCCATTCATGGATGGCGGGTCAGATCAGTTGCGCTGCATGTGCCTAGTGAATGTAGCGTCTCTATCTACTGCCGCCTTCCTACCTAGGCAAGTATGCTCCATCGTTGATCTCATCGTCACTTACCATCAGGTGAGATCGAGATCAAATACTTGCCTACTATACTTGCTTGCTATAATGTAATAAAAAAAAAAAAGGTTTCCTTACGATGCTTGTCTTCTGCGTACGCTAGTAATAATTATGATTGAAAATAAGTTTCGCACATGCTACTTCAAATCCTAGACATAATTTTCTGTATAGCATCATATCTACCCATCAGTCTTAACAAAATGGGATAAGGTTGCAAAGACATCTACCTACTTAGCTAGCAATCTGGCACAATGTGGAGTTAACTTTTTATGATTCGCATTGAAATTTTCGTTCAGCTTTATTAAATGTCTTATAAATATTATTTACAAAATAGCTAGGATACTAAGCATGTAAAACCTACATGTTATACCTTCAATCCACACCATATAAATGTTGAATTATTTTCTCGCAGGTTCACGTAGAATAGAATCAGAAGAAGACGAATACGTTCGCGGCTTCTCACCGGGTGACAAAACCATCTGCCTATCACCAGGGAAAATGGCTCTTGCATTTTGCGTACTAGGTATCATATTCCTTTGCGCTATAGCCGTAGCATTTATATCTTTAGTGAGAGCTCGAAGACGTTTAGGACGAGAGCCTTTGCATACATCATTATCTTTCTACACAGGCAGTAAGAGTGTGTTTTCTTCAAGTGACAGCTCGAGTTCTGGTCTCAGTGGCAGTAAACTGCTTCTAACAGATAGTCCATATTTAGATCATCATTCGTCGTCTAGCAATAACTGGCCTTATTCAAGGGCTTTTTGAGATTTTAATGTGAAATTATTGTGTATCTGTTGAGAGAAACATACTTTTATAGGCGTCAAATTTGGCAGATCTGTTAATTCAGCGTTAAATTATTCTGGTGATGTTGAGCGATAGCTGGCAATACGATGCGCAATGTATCGGGCAACTGGTCGTGCGACTGATCGCCTTGTAAGTCTACAAGTGCACGTTCTGTAGCTAGTATTATAGAGTGGAGAGCTGCCTTAATATTATTATACTGAAAGTTCTGAGTATCTACTTTTTTTAAGATAAACGTATCTGGTTTATCTTTTAGTTGCAGTAGGTTTGGAGATATACCTTCAACTAGCTAGCAGTATACATAAAACAATGTTTAAATCTTGTTAATTCTACGACACATTTTGACATCCTTCCTTGTTGTTAGGCAAAAACATGTTGTAAGTTTAATGAAATTTATTAAAAATATAACACGTAAGTAAAGGAGGGGTGATATATATAGGTAGGCATCTATAACATAGATCTACAATGTCCTATTTATATGATAATGTAATTTAGACAATACTTATGATTTTATATGATCAGTTTCTTATAGATTCATAAATGTTGTCTAAGATCACATATATGATGGCAGATCTATGTCACATCAAATGTGAAATTGAGATAGTATGTTACTCCTAACCTCAAATTCATAGAAAGGACACCTATTTTAATGATAATAAAAAAACAGCTCTGTAATGTAGTTGTAAATGGGTTCAAACTTCTATGAATCTGGGGGCTTGTGAATGTTGAATTGATCGAAGACTGTGCTTTAAAGTATCTCCCAAAGCCTGTGTTTCTAAGCTTTTTAGTAAGTAAGGCTCTATTTATTATTAGTTATAGTATCGACATTATTGTCGTTTGAGGTGGTGCTTTTGATAACACGCCTAGTTGAGTGGCACTTGGAATTTATTTAATTCTTAAAATATGAGATCGTACAACTCGGACATCAGAAAATCAGCTGCCGACTTTGTTGTAGGGAATTGAACACTTGAATTCCATACGACCAGGGCCCCAAGTCTGCTAACACAATTGATTCATAATCGAAGAGCAACGGCATAGTTACTGTCACTTTTGACAGATATTGTATGGGATAAAATATGAAATTTTCCGCGAAACGATGCGAATCCTAAAAAGTATTCGACCCGTGTTTCGCCTCTAAACGGGGTATGGCTGGGCCACGAATGAGCCATAGAGCCCCATTTGTGTAGGTTTAATTGTAAGTAAAGTTATAAGCGGTTTTCATTAGCACTCCCTCGACACTAAACGTTTAGTTGTATGGACACTTTAATTTGTATGTAACATTCAGAAGAATGTATGATTGTGATGACAACGTTGTTTTTCAATAATTATTTTTTTGAAAATCATTTTTATACGTTTATATTTTTTATTAAAACAATATTTAAAAAAAGTTGAACGTGGTTTTATTTGGTAAATATGCAGGTGGTTCAAAAAAACATATTATCGTGTTACATTATAAATACTTAGCAGTGATAACCAATTAGATGCTGATAGACTGCTTGCCTTGGTAGGTATCGGGAGACGCAAGTTCATACCCCGGCTCGGACATCTGGGATTTCTGGATTTTAATGCGCAAGTAAATCTAATTTTCAACCATGATTATCACTTGCTAAATGGTAAATGAAATCTACATGCATCCCTCGAACGACGTGCTGATGTGACACAGACAATTTTAAATTTGCCGCCAAATCGTAAACAAATGACAAATGATTTATTTTTTTTCGCCCTTTCAGGTAGGCTATAGTCTATTGACCATACAGCCTAGTCTTCCGTTTGGTTATTTCTTCCGTGACAAATGAATAAAATACATACACAATAATATTGGCAGAGTTCCATTTTCAACATTGAAACTTTTTTATTGTTTTTAAATTTGGCATCACCATAGGTATTTTGCCAGTGTCAAGTAATATAATTTATTTAAGTTTTCGAGCATATGCACAGGCCCAAGTAAAATCCCCCATCCCTCAATCAGTAAAGTGATGGATACTTTACTAAAATATTTTTTATGGATTTTTGTGAGAAACTGAAAAGCCAAGTTTCGTCACTTTGTTTCAATTACCTACACTCGTGCACTTTACCGAACCCATAATGGTTAATATTCCACTTATATCACTCACTATAACTCGCAGGAACACTAGTTTTAGAAATTAAATCATAGCTGACGCCATGACTTTTCAGTTTTCCGCCAAAAAGTCATTATTCAAGTGAGCGTTCGGTTACTCGTGTATTAAATCTATGGTAGTAACTAAGCGTCCACACGCTCTCCCAATATTAGCCAACGTGGAGCGCCGGAATACTAGAAAAAAAAAAATTGCTTGAGATAGTTTAAAATAAAATATAAATCATATAATAAATAATATACCTTCATATAATAAACCTGTGGACGATTTAAATTATCAAATATTTTTTGGATGAATAAGCCTGGATATGGAATCGAAAGGCGTACCCCTATACCAAGAACAATGCCTATCTGCTGGTATAAAAAATGTTCACTCTCAAGCTGCCATTTTGAATCACTTAGAATTTCATATTCATTTATTTGGCATTTTTATCCTCCGCCCGTCCCTAAAGAATTGGCAAAAAAATACAGTCTTATACATATTACTCCTTAATATATGTCATAGATATTTGATGATGTAATATTCCCCATAGATTGAGGTTTGTCAGCCCATACTTTATTCTTCAACGCTAGTGGCGGCTGGCCTAATTTTGTCAATTTCACATTGGCCTAGGTTGAGCCAGCGTGTGTACAGTAGTAATCACGATATTTTAAAATAAAAAAAAAAGATTTTTATCATAGACTAGACAATTACTATACAAACTGAACGTCACTTGATAAACTTGTAGATGATGTCATAGAGATAAAAGAATATGTAATTAAGTAGAGGTACCATCTAGCTTAGTAGGTAATACTATTGTAAATCTCGCGTCCCCTGTTGGGGAAACGTAGAAACCGGTTCAGAGCTGGGCTCTTTTCCTGTAGTTGTCTACGTTATCGACTACTTGTAGATGGGTCTTCGAGTTGTCACTATATGTGACCTGGGTGTTACCATTGACAAGCTCTGGGGGCTCGACATGGTTGGTTCCCTTTGTAGGCGCCGATGGTAATGGCGGATTTGCGGTGGGCGCGGATGCAGCGGGGCTAGCTCTCTGATGTGGGGGATGCAGCAAAGAGTCGATGCATGCGAAAATGTTAAAGGCGTGTGACGAACTTATCCAGGCTTTCGATCTCAAGATCCCTCGAGAAGGTCGCATTCCTCACGTGGCGTGTGAGGGCAACTATGGTGCGGAGACTAGTTTTGCTGGGTTCGTAGGCGTTTCCTATTTGTCTTCGACACGAATGAGAACCAGCCTGAGGCAGCGTAGGTACGTATTACGGGATCTGACGTAAGTCTTGTAGATCCCGAGTTTAGTTCTCTGATGAAGTGTCCAGGCGAACACTAGTAGGTTGTTATTTGGTACCTGGTGTATGAACATTTCACATTTGAATGATGAAATAATTAAGATAAAAAGAAATAATATTATGCATTATTACAACAGTAAGCCTTAATGTAAAGGCGAGCGTTCAGTGTTTTATTTTGTTTATTTACTACCTTTTTGGTCGGACATAGGTAGATTAGGCATAATGATGTTAACTGATTTTTTGTGAGTGACGTATCTGCTATCTATTATTCGTTTGTAATCTATGACATGAGTCGCGCGGCGCGGCGCGAAGGTGGTTTGGATGCTTTCGCGGTCGGTCTTTCGCTTCGCCTTCGATGCCGTGTTCGTACTCGCAGTCACGGATGATATTATAACGACTTGTACATGAATAACGATTATTTATAAGATTCACATTGCTAGTATTATGTTTGTATTCCCGCAAGCTGGTTAAGAACCGTTGCAAAGTGTTTGTGCCGTGTGTATAAATTGGGTACGATTGGCTACGGACCCGCGTCAATAGTGATATTTTGTGAGTGCCAACGATTTATGTGTATAACCGTGCTGAAAAAGCATTCCTGGACATATAACACAAGGTATGTATAAGAATATTTTCGTAAAACAGATAAGATTCGGTCTTGATTCTAATCTAGAACTCAATTTCGTTGTGCACTTTGCTCTTGTAATAAAATTATAGCTTTTCTACCTACATAAATTTACCACGTAAAACTAATTTGACATAGAATTTGGGCGTGTATTCACCTAGTTTGGGGATTATGTTTCTTTCTCTGATTGTTTTCAATTGGCTTAAATTAGTCATTCTTTGCGGTATCTAGTTTCGTTTGGGTAACGCCTTGTGAGAAGCGCATTATAGTACCTATAGTATACACACCTACCACCATATACGGAAGATACCTAGGTACTACCTACTATACAGTATGTCGTACCCTACTGAAATTCTTGGACAATTTGTTAATTTTCGTATGTAAAGTTATTATTTGTCTACAGAATCTACTCTTGGAAAACATGTACTTTTTATATTTTCAAATGGCATATTTGTGTACACATTACTTAATGACTTTATGACCCAATTCACATCAAGGACTCAATTTACCTTATTATCGGAGTAATTAAATATCAATTAACTAGGCCGATATTAGGATTTTCCTCATGTAATAATTTATTTAGTTTTACATACAAAATTAAAAATAATTTAGTATAGATAGTGTGTAGAAGGTACATTTTCATAAAAAGAAATATGATGTTGATAGAAATTATAAAATGATCATACCCTTGCATGTAAGCTAGTGGCAGAAGTCAGTTTATGTCTATTTTGATATCTGGACAGGTAGCGGCTCGGCCGAGTCAAGTGGATGCTGTATTAGGTCTCCGTAACTAAAATAATATCATAATAACCTGATATTCATTAAATATTAAGGATTTGTCACTAACTTAATACTTAATTCAAATGTTTCATAATTCTAGAAATTATTATAATATAGGTGATTATGCCATTGACAATTTAAGTAATCTCTTGAAGTCACAATTCTAAATATTATGAAGACGTGAAATTTTATAAAATTGCCTCGGGATACCATACTCAGTATTGATGGTTTGTTACCAAGTATCAGTATCAGACGCAAAAAAACAATAAAACTGGGTGCTTGCAAATGTGAGCATTATCAATAAAACAGTTTTCATTTTGTTGTAAGGGAATGAATATATAGTTAATACTAGCTAAGTGGGATCAAAGGGGACCACCAGTCACCACTTAAAACCAATGGCAGCCATTGTTTTTTTTTTTTAATAAAAGCCATGTAAACTTGCTACTTGTGCAGGTTTGAACTGTTTTAGTAATGTTTATTCCTATGAATTGCGTTATTAATGTGACTATTTTAAATTATAATAATATAATAAATTACATAACCATTTGAAAATTATCAAATACACTTGGTAAACAGGTATTTACTCAGAAAGTAATTACTTATCTTGGCTTATGATGAGTGTTATCAGTGTGGTAGGGCATAAGTGTGTTGCCAATGCATTGGTTGACATTCAACTAGTTCATATTTATTCCATATTATATCCACAATTTAAATCTCAAATATTTAAGTCTTACTTAACTGTTTGTGGAGATTATTTGCCCGCACCTGCACCCTCAGGAGCCGCTGACATAGTTTCTCAATTTCTTACTCCAAGGCTACACAAATGACTTCATATTTAAACTGCATTTAGAGATAAGAAATTTAGACCATTTAGAAACAGAAAAGTTGTTCAAAATTTGTCTACAGTTAGTTAGTATAGTTGCAGTTTAAAAAGTAAGCTTTAATTAAACAGGTGCATAAAATTACTGCATTATGAAATGTAACACTGTTCATGACCTATTTTGTAGTAATATAAGTAAGTACCAACTAGATGTCAGCAGGGCATTGTATATTTTCTTAATTTAATGTTTTAAACTTTATCATTTTACAAATAACATTTTAAAAACTATTCAGCTGACAAACATATTGTTATATAAAAGATCTTTTGACAAATACGCAATTCGGAAACATGCTGATGTTAAAATATCAGTTATATTATTTTATATATTGATTTCTTATATTTCAAATTTTATTTCAATATATTTTTTTATTTCACCAATCAATTTGTTTGTCAAACTCTATTTTACAAACGCAAAGCATTAAAACAAACGCTGTTTTAATGATAATACACGCTGCCCTACTACACGCTACACGCTACACGCTACACGCTACACGCTACACGCGCACCAAGTGAAATTGGTAGAATTTGGTTCTGGTTATTATTTTTGTTAAATGAATTATTTGCAAAACCTGTAGTTTGTACTTATGAAGATAAAATTAACATCCTTCAATTATGTAAATATTTTTTTGTGAAATGAAAGGATACTGGCTCAAACTAATAATAAGAGCTAAGCTACACTGCGCTGATCTAAGTGTATGGTACCTACCTACTGTACTAATGTTTTATCTCAGCATAAGTCCTGTGCTCTCATATGTGATCTTGTGAATTATCAACAGTTAAATTATTAGGCTTCATTAAGCTGGCTGGAGGTTCACTATTGAGTCACCGCTCCTCAAGTGCTCGCTGGCGCCGAGACCTTGCAGTAGTCAAATGAGTTACGTAACACATGACCGAATCGCATAAACATGTCGAGATAAGAATAGATAAATAAATATCGTCAGACAAACATTTGACTGTATGGACCCAAGCTGATTTGGCTGTGATGTAGGTATGTAATGTACCGCGTACTTCTGGTTCAGAAAGAAATGTGGAATATGCTCCATAATACTAACATAGGTCTCGAAATTTGTATGTCTAGTAGTATTTTTAGAAGTGTAGTCCGCTTTACTTATTACAGAGCTTTAAGTTTTCGAAATAAGAATGCAATAAGCGGCTTAAGCATGATCTTTTTACGTAACGTAAGCGTCTTCCGTCCTGCTCACATCACCGACTTCATGAGAAGTTGACAGTGACAGCATGCTTTCTTGAAAGCGTTACGACTACATTAGGAGTTCCAGGTATAAAAATATGCTACGTATTTTTATACCATGACGAATTCCTGCTTACCCTACTGCCTGTATATTTGAGCTCAAACAATTTAAATTTACATCCTTATTCCGTTTGTGACCAGCACACGGCGACACCCGAGTCTTCTATCCTAAGATAGGGACAATACATTATTATTATGTACTAATGAATATTGATCGGTAATCGTGCATTTGATGCAAATTGACAAATGGAAGATCCCTGATTTGATAAACAATCTATTGATAGATCTGCAGTGAGATGTACGAGTAGGTATCGAATGTCCTTCTAGCCATATGTTTGATCAAATTAATCGTTTATACAAACCAGATATTTGTGTAAACAACTGTTCATAACCTACTCTTCCTTCAGTTATGTCTTCACTTATGCTAAAACCGTTGTTTAGTCAATTGACAATAAGAAGTTAGACTCTCCATTAAGACTTCTTTCCTTTAAGATTTTTTAGGGATAAGCCGTAAAAATTCACTGATACATATTATGACAAATGAGTTGAATACTGATTATTCATAGGTATGACTCATCGCTTCTCTTTTCCTTTATTTCTTTATCTATTCTTTTTATTGCTAATGGTGGCATTCTTCGTGGATATCATATCTACAGATGTAAGTGCAATATTATCTTTATCCCATTCCATTGCCCATAGTGAAAGGTGAGCAGAAATAAAACGTGACCACGTTGTTTTGGGCTCAAAGCACGTATTGGAAGCTGTTTTAGCCACTGACATTGTAATTAGTAACTGATATAATCAAATTTCATGTATGGATGAAAGTAAAAAGATTTATGTTATGAAATTGTAACATGACCAGAATAAACTTTCCTGCAGGGGTTACAATGTTATGGGGAACTATTTGTCCAGTACGATGGTAAAAAGAAAAAGGAATATGTAGGAGGTAGGACAATTTTTTTATATATACATATATAATACGTGTGTAATAGGCCTTATATGCCAAATGACACATGCAGATTCTGTCAAATAAGTTGTGGATAAAGGTAATCAGCACATTGTAAAAGTGGTCCTATTCATAGTTTATTAAATTATAGCCCCTAAAGCAATATTCTCTGCTCTTAGAAAATCAAAGTTCGAAAACATCCCGCCTACGTAATTTACTTTGCCGTCGTCGGGATTATAGACCGTTCGCTTAGTACCTATAGCCAAAGTCCTGCGTCGCCGTCTACAGGGGGTAATGAGGTTTGCGTGGCGCGTCCCACAAGGTCGGTCTGAGTGGGAGTGGGACGGGAAACCCAGTGTTCCCAACATAGGCGTGCGTTTACCCCGAGATTTCGAACTAGCTTCGCTTAAAACAAATGGTATTCATGAAATCTAAGGAGAAAATTAAATTGGTTGAAAGAAACCTTCCAAAGAGAAGAATCCTCAAAACAGTAATATTTTATGCTCGGCAAATTATTCTGGTATACGTAACGAAACAACGGAAAATCATCCAACTGTTCTTTAAAATGATGTAATTAATTTCCCCGATACAAGGGGTTGTAATACACAGGGGTGGCAAGCCAGTAGGGAGGGGCGTGCGTGCACTAGGGATATGCGGCTCGCCGGCGCCGCCAGGAGTGCGATCGATATTCCACTCGGTCGAGTCTCACAGCTAACTCGGTCGAGTTGGAGTCGCGACGCGCTCGTGTGCCGTGCAATTCACTCAGTCTCGTGCCCGTGTGTTCCTATCTTAATTTCATAGGACCTTAGTGTAGTGATTTTTATACATTTGGATGCATATACGGAAATGAGATAGTCCTCGCTACTTATCGGTATGTAGTTTTAGCAGTTTTCATGAATGAGGTCAACGTTTCGTCTGAGGTTACAGGTTTCCGGTATTTTGTGTCTGTGTTACTTGTTTGAGGATCAATAGTGGGGTTTGACGGATGATGTCACCGGTTCCGTTTTTACAGTTCATTTTGGAGTAAAATGATATTAATTCTTAATCCTATCGTTCTAAGCGTTTCTCCTGTGTCAATTTTAATGTTTGTTTTTTTCAATATTAAAGATTTTGCGGATATAGCTTGGTCTGCAAAATACTTTCGTTGGACTCTTTTATTATCAGTACTTTTGCATCACCTAGCTTCATCAACATAATTTGTGTATTTGGATAATTTTACGGTCAGGTTCGGAGTCTGGTATACTGCACTCATCAATTCAAATCAAAGGGTTTTATATATTTCCGCTCGCTGGTTTTTACACATTAAACTCATGTTATAGTAGTAGATCAGATGTTGATTTTTTGTATTTTTTCCAAGTAATATTTAGGTTTTCCTATATTAAAACCATAGTCTTAAAAAGTCTCGCATCCATTCATTTCCAATTCATAAACACCGTTTAGAGTTTCCATATATGTCTAGAGATACTTCTATGATTACGGTAGCATGTAATCCTGCTGCGTCAATTATCAATTCAACCTCTTGACCTTTGCTTCCCGGAGACATGATTGGCCATTTAGCTAGACCAGACGGTCCCTCTAGTCGAAATTCTGCGGGTGCTTCAAGAAATTCGACGTTATTTGCAGTGCTACCCGCCCCGCCTCCTGCCGTCATCGAGGTCACTCGCGCAGACGTACTGATCAACTGTCCGATACTGGATAATGTTAGGATTATGAGTATAATGCGTGTTCCTATCACGACGTTATTCTAAGCGGTGCTAGGGTGCGTGGGTGCGTTATATTGATAGTTTTTGGCTTAAATTTCAACACGTCTACTACTATGATTTGGTTATTTGTTGAGATTTTTCGCATTCCACTAATTTCTCTTTTTGATAATCCAAACTAACACAAGCTAACAGCCTCGCTGTTACATCGCATGATATCATACTCCAACACACTAATTTATTGTGTTATGATGATGTCATTGCGTGTACTCGTACCCATGAGTATTTTGCGGGTCCGAGCAAGTTGCGACGTAGAAATAGCTAAGGCACAAGTGACATGTAGACGCCACGCCCTATTGTTTGGAAGTTGCATAAACATATTTGTATAGGTACTGCCGGCAGTAATGACTCAAGCGGTCAGGTATGCTCGCCATGATAGTACGCATCGTCGTCGACTATGTTAATGACAAAAAATGTGGACGTCATTCTCGCCCTGCTCACATTGAGTGACAATTTATCGTACATTTGCAAGTTCATTTTGGACCGGGCGAAATTTCCGTCATTGTTTATTGATGTTGAATCCAATTTGTGGGCGTCGTCGGGCTTCTAAATTTACGCTGTGATCGGTCTCGTCTACCAGAAAATGTATTCCACTTTGCACACTTATGAAAAGTGAATCTTTTAAAGTACTCTGATTAGCGCATGTCCGTTTACGTCACCGCTTATCTTGACCTATCTGCTTAATAATTTACAATAAACGAGATATGAAGAATTACATGTTGATTGAAATGTTGATTTCTGATGCATAATGTGACCTTTTACACGTTATACATTGTGTAAGAGTGCGTTAACTGGTTTACAAGGATAAAGAGCCGTTTATTCATTTTGAACGTGTTATTTAGTTGGTCTTATCCAGCAATTAAGACGTTTGGGTATGGCTATCTTCTTCGGGTTGTAACGTGGCCCCTCAATTAACCTTATGTAAGGCACACCATCCATATGATGGCATAATGCAATCATGGACTAATTTTGAATGCTATAGAAACAGTAATATCTTGTATTTAGTCATTATTGGCCGAAACGAGCAACATTTATAAGCTGAATATCTACTCTATAGTTCTCATAAGGAATCCGTTGCATAAATAAATAACTATATGTACTATATGCTAATCATTCAATTATCTTATTTACAGGTAAGTCGGTCTTGTGGATGACATATCGAAGCCTTCAACGTGACAGACATAATGTGAGTCATGTATTACATGTTATTTGTCCTGATTGACTACCTCGGACTACGAAATTTTCACGCCAAACGGGCGTATATTACCATCGAAACCATTTTCCGAACTAACACAAAAGCCACGGCTCCTCTGGAATCTAACAGTACTTTTTATAGAAATCTATATATAGACTTATGGCCAGTACGCACAGAATCGTGCCGTGAACTACTGGACAAAGGTGTACCACCGTTAGCCAAAGAGTAGAAAGCTTTTGGGGCAACGATTCACTTTTATATCTAATCAAATGGAGTGATGAATGAATGGTATGACATTATTCAACATAAAGATGAAGCAATTTTTTTAATAAATGAACGTTAGAGAAAGAAGAAAAATTGGGCAGTTGTCTCAAATAAAAAGCTGCAAGCTTAGCATATCGAAATTGGATTGTGGTTAAAAACATATTCTCCAAGAACGTGATATGTCATCGGGCAAAGTAACTATTCAGCGAATCAACATACAACCTACTTCCCTGCAAAGTAGCAAAATTTCCAACATTGAATTACCTCACAGAGAAACTTCCTTTGAACTTAAAATTTGATAGCATCTCGATCGAAATTACAAATGGCCGACATTCGAAGCCCTTTCACGGTCGAGTAGTGAAGGCGTTAATTTGAACTAACAAAAGGGGCGCGCGTCTTAAGGCTTTCTACATTTTTTTCCATCAACAGCATACTGTTACTAACTTCTTTGTTTATTGTTGTTATTGGAAGCGCTTCTCGAGTTTATTATACGCGAATAACGATGATATGGAAGGTAGATTCATCTTACGTAATGTCCAGAAATATTTTTCCATTTCCTATTAGATTTGTTATAATCAAAACGTTAGCAACATTCGAATCATTCAAACGAGCGACTGAAATTTCATGATTTCAGACTTCCTTATTTCTTTTACAGTTAATCAAAAAGCGTTTCCTCTTGAACTCGTTTTCTAAGAATTACAATTGAAACTGCAAGATTATTTTACTGGCTGCTACGCCTAATGAATGGCTTCATTAGGCGTAGCGTTTTATCCGCTAAGACGATACAACAATTGGTCGCTCACGCTTAATATTCCGGCAGTGGAGTCCTGAGTCCCGCTCTATCGCGGTCATCGACCTCGAATCCAGTCCACGTCTTGCACTCACCGACTCACGTAACAACCGCTTTCTGAGCATATGTACACACCACTACGCATGCACGCCTTCGTCGCATATGCTCAGCGAAAGATAATAAATAAAAGTTGACCAACATTTAGATATTTTCGCTCAGTATGCAACGATTAAAGCTTGCAGTTAATTTGTCGGATTTACATACAGACCGTGGTTTTAGAAAGGGCTTATTCATATGGCTTGAGAGAAAAGCGTTATGTAGACGTTATCTGGAAATTCGTACAGTCTGTAACAAAACCGGTTAAATATGCCTTGACCGCTTGCTAGTGATGTATCCTGCATGGCTTGGTATTTATTAAGCTTATTTTTTATTAAGCTTAAATCTTAGCGTTTAGATGTTGGGTATTGTTGTAATGTAAGCTCTTGGATAGTACCTATTACTTACTGAAAAAGCCTTCTTCGACTCGTTTCTACTTCTCCAGTGGGTTATTATGACTAGTACTTCTCAACATCTCTCTTATTGTTAACAAATTATTGTATTGCAAAGCAATAATTTGAAATAAATCTCACTATATAAACGGCCTCTTAAAATTGTATTAGCCAGTAATCTTGACGTCTTACGCACACAACTTAACGCGCAAGCGAGCATAATAAAATAACACCTCAATATGCACACGATTTGAATTTAATACATGTTGATAACAACAAATTCGCCAGAAAACAATTTATCGGTTGTTGGGCACCAATTTGATGCAATCGACTCCGATTGTTCACGATGTCCTTCACAGCTCGTACCTATTATAATTTATGTGACGCATAAGATGTAAGTTGTGATCTTAAATTACAATAAACAGCTGTTCATTTGTTTATTAATTTTTTTCTAAAACAGAACATCACGTTATATTTTTAGCGGATTACACAAAGTACGATTAAGTTTTATTTGTTACCAACAATGGTAGCATTAATTATTTCCAGCTTTCAAATTCCTTCTCGGAATTGTAAGCGAGACGAGTCAAGCTTGCCTGACCCACATTGCTCTTTATCTGTTTTTATTTATAACAATCGCTTATTTTCATTTATTTCGTTTGCAATAACAATATTTATGTAAACAGTTTCAGGCTTCACGTTAAGATGAAACGTAACACTCGGCATTGACAATCTTATCATCAAGACAAATTTAAATAAGGCAAATTGTAACGGTACCATGACTTATGCTGTACTAAATAACTGTGCACAATAAAGCGATAACATCATTCTTATGCCGTCGAAAGCTCACTCGTTTCTGTCTCTCGACAGAATAGAAAGGGAACAAAAATACAATAAGGTTGCATTTGACTAGTCGTGGTCTCCTCTCGAGAACTTCTCTACTTCAGCTGTTATCAGTGACCAGGACAGTTCAGTAAATAGACGGAGCGTATAATGCTCTGTAGTGAGAGGCAACCTGGCGATATTGGCTGGCAAAATTTAGTGCAAAGATCATAAATCTATGCTTAATAGCGTGCATTAGGGATGCCTGTGTCCAGCTGTGGACGGTAAATGGCTGATAAATAATACTGCGCTAGATAAACTTTGTATGATAAACAAATATGAAATGCCGCTGGTTCCACTTGCGGTATATCGATATTATGGAATGTGTACTGACTAGCGATTGCATACAGAATCTCATTTAAAATCATGTCTTGTGAATTATTCATTGCGCGTTATTAACACGATCTCCAACCGTACAATGGTTAGCCATTTTCTTTTCTGAGAAATCGAAACAAGTACCGTTATTTGCAATGACGCAACATAATGTGCAATATGCTTTAAATGCAACTTCCAGACGTAGGCAGGTACCTTTAATGAAATTAAACATTTTGATGTGGTAATAACCCGATCCTGGAAGACATAAAAAATTAAAGAAAAAAAAGGCTAAATTAGTAATTAAATCCTTATAAAATAACAATTATGTCAGCCAATTCATGTGATAGTTTATCGAACACCAACACAGATATTATGGCTCGTAATGTGATCCGTGTTGATTGGCTTGGTCTGATCGAGCGTCCATTTGTAAATTTAATATCGATTGATCAACAATCGAAAGCTTGGATTGGTTTCAATTTATGAAACTGATACTTACAGGGAACATTCCAAGCATTCTTGACCGTGTCCCTTTAAAAAAAAAGTACCGCATAGTAAATAATACTTTTTTCGTTTTGGCAACACGACAAAAAATACTTTTTCTGGCAAATTCAATGATCGTATTATTATTTTCGTTGCGACTATTATCATGTTCATTTAGAATGTGATTACTCAGTGAGAAGTCAGCGTAAGTGGCGGTCTACTAAGGAATTTAGGCTTCACCCTGTGATGTTTATTGCTCATAAAAATTAACGAATATAGAACGATACAGTAACCAAGTCTTGGATTTGCCTTAAGTTTATAATTTTTATGGTCGCTCCGAGTTTTATTGACCTAAATAGGCGATAGCGTCACCGTATCGTTCCATCGAGGCAATGAGTTACGTTGCATGTAGGCGTGGTACTGCACAACGTGCATGGCAGGCAAAATAAACATATTTTTACTTTGACATTTGGGAAAATATTAAGTTTCCGACAATCATCTTCTTATATAGTCAGAATTTTATAATAAGATGTGCTAAGCCGCAATAAAAGCAGCTACAAATTAAATCATGTCATTTACGTTAAGCTACTTCCGCCAACTATTCTCGTCGATATTATAGCTAAAAGTGGACAAAAATGGCTTAAATGCATATTAATTGACCAGAGTTTTTCCTCGAACGGTCTTTCAACACAGCTCTTTCGACTGTAGACTTATCGCGTGATCTGTTGGAGTGGTCTGCAGTGCATGTGTTGCTATAAAACCAGTCGGTCGCGCGCAAACAGGGCCGGCCTTCGCCGCAGTTGCCGACGCCCGCTGACGTCACCACGCTTATGTCATGCCATTACAGACTATGATTGTATGCTGCACTGTCAAATTTACCTGCTAAAGTTATAGTGATTTATACATAGATGATCTTCTCATTGCCAGCGAAACTACTCAGACACTGTCAGAAATAACGTTTGCATTAAAGCCGTCACGAATGTTATGGGATGTAAAGATCATTTGTTCATGACTATGGGTATCTGACGCCAGTAGGTTGATTTAGAAGAATGGGTAAGCAATATCGGTTTAGCTATTCAATCGATGTTTGCCATATATACAGATTGGTGTGCGTCATTGCGACTAAATTTAGGACTGATTGGGTTGATTAGCATTTAAAATAACGATTAATTCGTAAAAGGTAGGGACTACAAAATTAAATTTATCATCATTCTGGTAATAAATCACAAATAGGCACTGTAATTCGTTATCGAAGCATTATACCGCATAGGTGACACCGTTTAATGTTTAGACAAAAAATATTTTAAGCTTCTCTTTAAAGAACCCGTTTGAAATATAACACCAGAATTTGAGCTATGACAAAGTAACGGTTACTAAACAATTGCCATTATGTACCTTCGAGCCCTAAAGTACAAATGACGTTGGAATTAGATACGTGGTTGGCAACAAATGAGCCGCATCCTACTCTACAAAGTTCAGTGCCGACTCCCACGCACTACTCTCATTGACTTCTATATCACCCGAAGATGGTGCAACCGTAATAATATTTATGACGACACTATTGTTTTGATAGATGACACTGTGTTTTGGGTCAACCAGCATCCATCTGGTCTAGTATCACACGACCAAACTGTATGCAAGTAATATAGCAAAATTGGCACCATTGACCAATAAACTATGACCTCCACAGATTCGTAAAATCAATTACTATGAAATCCGTACGATCGAGAGACCGTTCGTCCATTACCTTGGATATAAACATGATGACCGGAGCATAAAACTCCAAAACCCTCGGCCTCGTTTCGCTCAATAACCAAAGTTTCGATACACGCGAAGGTTTAAAAATAAATAGCGATTCTCGTATCGCTGATCTAGCTAAAGATATGTGCTTTCCGATGTCCGGTCAGTGACATTTGGGCGAATTGCCATGCCACCCTTGCTCGGGTGGCATTCCTGCCCCCTGGGTCAGTAATACACAATCTGAGACTAGATCACTTGTCCTACATCAGACGACTATGATTTCCTAATACTCATGGTAGAATGAGTTCTTATTGTCATGCTTTATTTTTATTCGTGATGATTCTTTGTTTTAAATTAGCATTGAAACAACTACGAATTTCTCCATTGGAAACTGTACAGGTGCTATGTGGACCGGATATCCGTTCGTTTCTGCCTCAGGGCGTCATGTTTTGTGTCAGTGATGGTTTTGTTTATTATTTATAACAGGCGGCTTTGGAGGGGAATGTTTCACGCGAGGGAGCGTTTTGATTACGACACGTAATTAGCCGTGAGGTTGTCGATGGCCAGGCACGCGTAGCTTTGTATGTTCCAAATTAACATTCGTATATTTAGAGTGTTGTGTGGAAAACGGTGCTCAAGTAGCGACGGAAAATGTAGTAGCCGGTACTGATAAGGATATGACAGGGTTGCAAATTCTGAGATTCAGATGACTTGCTCTTATGGCAAACAGGGTCTAGTCTAGAGTATGAATATATGACTCAATGGTCGTGGGAATTAATCTGTTTAGATTCTAGTCCCTTCATTTAAAATAAATATTTGTTTCTGTGTTTTCTTGTTCTAACACTTTCATTATTGGCGAAATACACGTGGAAGTAGTAGATTTGTGATACGCCATTAGTTAGTCAAGTATTCAGTGGCTCACGAACCTGGCTTTGGGCGCGGTTCTATATCTGGGTTAATGGATTCGTCCGCGCACCGCCACCAGCATGGGAAGTGCCAGTTAGTTGCTCCGTCCAATCGTGCCAGTTCCAGGGCGCATGATCGAGACCTATATAACCTATGAGCAATACATAAAATAAGTGCAGAATTTTCGAATGTTTTTCCTTTTTGATTTTACATCGTTTAGGTATTGAATTATTATCGCTCGTACTACACAATGATGTTGGGTGCCGTCCATGTTATAAATGAGATTGTATTTCTTTGTATCAGCGAATCATTCGTGTTCTACGTAAGTCCACTTTTGCTGAGTTAATTGGTCTATATTTAGAAGCCGTCGTTCGACGTGATGTCAGCATACATCGGAAGCTGGAAAACGTGCCACTGCAGATTTAATTTCGTTTTATGTTTACTTGAGTAAATTATTTTGAAGATTGTGATAATCTGTTTGTTTTATACATTTCAATATATCATCCGTGTTATCTTTAGTGCACGCAATCGTCCCAACGGTGAAGCTTATTATTTTTGCACGCGCCAAAAACAAAATATTTATTGCTTTTAATATTTCAAGCAAGTAGTAAATAGTACAAAATAATTTCCATTCATTCTTGAGTGATTCTTTAGAAGAAAAACAAGGTTGATTAATAAAACAAACAAAAGCAACGGCTGTGGTTAGAAATGCAGTACCAAGCTGGTGTACGCGACTCGCACCCGACATTCTGTGACTGTGACGGACCGTAAATACATCCGTACATAAAAATGAACAGTTATTCTAATCTAACGGAAAATGAACTCTACAGTCTCAATGATAAAGGTTTAGTTACATGTCGATTTTAACGGGACGATAATGATAGAAATCGCAATACTTCCTGCGGTTGTGAAATGGAAAATGGAAATGAATGCACATAATTGTAGGCGGGTGACGATTTGAGAAGTTATCAATGGTAATGTATATTAAGCTCTTATTACCATACTAGAGTTGGGTATATTTGGATCTATCCAATTGAATGATTCCCATTTACTTATCCCATTTATCTTCAAACACTCCACTGGATATTTTTATCATGGCGGTTTGTGATAGCCGGTTATAGCGTAAAGTAACCGTTGTTCTTGCTCTTATAAAAAATTACGTAAGGTGAATGTAAACGTGAAGTAGTCACGTAATTACAAGAAATGTAACGGTAGACTACAAACCTTTTGGTCTTGTGAGAATAGTCGTCGTAGGATATGATATTTTAATAAATTGGCCGCATTCGATTGAGTGTGTGCTAATAAATCTGGTAGTTCGCCTCCCATTATTGTTTAAAATAATCTAGCGCGTTATTGCTCCTCAGTTGGCTATTCGGATGTCTAGAGGATTAGATCATTTCGAAGCAGAGCTATTCTGAGTGGAAATTATATATTCGATCGCAGTACAATTGGTTAAAGCCCTTCAGCCTATATATTGAGAACTGTAAATTGCGCAACTTGCGCAGCTAGCATTCATACTTATTTACGTAGAGATAATGTTTTTGTCGTTATCGCTGGCTTCAACTTGAATAAAGAAATGCTACGCACGCCATAAGCGTTTATTTAATTGTTCGATAGGTTTAAGATACCGTTAGCGATGAACTATTAATCATTACTCGGCCACCCAGAGGTTCTGCCCCCTTTAAAGATGTTTTAAATGCAATTGTAAAATGCATTATAAAACATTTTGTTAAAAAAAAAACATGATTTTGCAATGTAATTTTATTTCGATTGCAACTTTTCTATAATATTGGAATTGTTCTTTTGATTCGTTGCTTGTGAAATATTGTAAAATGTCTTCTTTGCAATTAAAAAGTGTTAACAATCATTTCATAGATGATCGTAACATCGAAAATATTCCTCTCCACCGTCGATTTCCCAGTCTATAGCATGCTACTCCAATGTCGCACAGGAATTAGGATATCCGCCGCCCAAAACGGTCCAACCACTTATAAATGTATGACGGCCGTCGCGGCTTCGTGCGTGTCGCTGATAGCGTGTCTAGTCATTTACTAGACGTGGTAAACACTAGGGGAGGGTTTCATGGTTCATGTTTCAGCATAGGCTGTTTGTTTCAGTCTGGCCTTTAGCGACATCGTTTATAACGAGATAGCGATCACCAGTCTTTATAACAATAGTTGGTTACATATACATATATGTATAGTTAAACAATAGTTATTAGTTAGTACAGTGAGTTATAGTTCAAATTGATCTTCATTGCAAATTAGTATTACAAACGAATTTTCATTAAGGTGGCATAATGATTGAGCTTAGGTCCTGATTTGTGTCACTAATAGTTCATGGTAAGGTGGCTGTAATTATATAATAGATCGTTCTTGTAATTGCCGAGACAAGTTATTTCATTGATCGCTTATTATTTGTTCCGTACAAGAAATTTGGTAAATGGCAATCCATTTACCAAATTTCTCTAATCAGTTTTGTCTAATCCAATCTCGGCATAAATAGCTCATGAATAAAATGAATGAGAACACGATTTTGACCTTTACATATTAGATCATAAAGATCGCTACTGCGGCTTTAGGTGTGTTTGAAGAGTTCAAGGCTGAACGCGACGACGACGCCCCATGTCACGATTAAATGTGAAATAGATTGGATAGTAATGTAATGCGGTGTAATGTATGAGATGGTATTGTGTGAGCTTCTGATATTACAAATGTATCATAGCTTATGTCAGCAAAAAACTAACCAAACGAAAAGTTATTACATAGTGAATCGTTATTCTGATAGAACCTCTTTTGCAATTGGTTACTCGGCTACCCACACCTACATTCACGGTGCTACAGCTACATTAAACCATGACTTAAAGCATAGCAGCGTGATAGCAGCCCATGGTGAATTGACGACGCCATGTCTGCATGCCGAGGTCAACGGCCGCCCCGCCTTGCCTATTCGATACACTTGCCTTTGTTGCTTGTTTGATTCGAGCTAACTTAAATCTAGATTTAAATATTAGACTTTTATACCTGGCTGCTCTATTGTTTGGTTGTAGTGTATTTATAGCAAGGACTTGATTGTGGGACCAATAAGATTTTGAAAATTTAAAGTTATTGAAAATTTTCAAGAACGTATATTATATCTTCCAGAATATTACATTCACCTTATTTTGTCTCATTAAGTAATTTGTTTAATCACCCGAACTGCTTGTAACCGACAGACATGTTTAATGGTTTTTGAGCTTGAAACGTGTTTTGCAAACAAGTTTTTACGTTCTGTCCAAAACAGTCTATCTGCTCTACCCTCACGGTACAGGCCAGGCCTAGTGTGGCTGTCGCAATTACTTCTATTAATATTTTTTACTACAATGTAAACTATTGTTTTCTTCATATTATCTTCCTTCTCCCTTCATTTTGTACTCATCACTCATCCATCATTGCTTGACTACTGTTAAATGTCCTTATTACCTAGTGCTTTTATTCTAATCATACCATGAGAATGAGTGTTAGATACCTATAAATAGAACATTATTTATGTAAATGGGACCGTTCGTGACGGATCCGCTACGTGATGGAAAGTGCGAAACCCAACAACCACTATGTTGTAATGGTTTATTGTTAACAATAGGTACTCGCTGTTAGTACGTCTTCTCAGTAATGTTGTAAACTGATTATCGGAGTTGCGTGAATTAAGGTTGTGTTTAGCATACGCATTCTCGCTTCGGTTACACTGCTAGAGAGAAATTTAGGAAGATACAATAAAAACATATTTAAAATCGCTTGTTCCATAGTTACAAGGATTATTCTCACTTTGTGGATTCAATGTTTTCCTTTATTGATTCTATCAAAGTATATATTCAATCCTTAGATCTTATTTTCTTAGATTTTGTATAGTCTGTTTCATTTGCTACGTTGTTGTAACTTACGTTTGTCGGGTAGGTATGTACTTGGTGGTTTTTTTCGCGTCCCAGAAACTTGTCGGATTTCACATGAGATTACATACCATTGTTTATTTATATCTGTTGCGTTTTATCATAAAAACCTTGTGCGAAACAATGGTTTTTTTTCATCTTGTCTCTGTCATTCTTACTGGGAATCTGTTGTTGTAAGATATATTTACTTATTAGTGCATAAGCTGTGGGTGCACTTGCCTTTGCATTTTTTGCTTCTGTCTTTTTACTGTTTATTACATCATTCTTGCTAGTTACTAATCTCACGTCATTTTATATACCTTATGTATAGTACTAGATACAGAAATCATCCTACACTGATCATGCATCACAATATGGCTGGCTATGTATTCCTATTCATACAGTGAATGACATAGAATCCTATTGTAGCGTTGGAAACGAGAGACCTTCGCTAACGAAGTTATTGTAGTTCATTATCAAAGAAGGTCACTCAGTGTAGGGCAAAATAATATTCACATAATATCACCAAATGACGTGAACAGACCAACAGCCGGATTTACGAGTATATATACTCGTAAATCTTTAATAGCTGGATAGATCAATTTTATGACTAACAGTTACTATACAATTACTTTTATGGTAGGTTTTAATTTCACGGCGCATTTCTTGACCATTAAATTTATGAATCTGACTTGTATCAGTTCAATGTTATATAGGAACCGCTAGCGATAAGTTATAGGTAGAGGGAAACGATTAAGAAAAAATGTATTAAATATATCTCCAATTTAAACAAATGGGGAACGAGGAACTCACCACTGACCCTCGGCTTGTCAACTTTTCCAATTATAAACCAAACAAGTTTGATCGATAATTAAAGAAGCCAACAACACCAGACTCCTCTAAGATGTTAGTCAAGAAACTATCTATCACGAGTGACGGGACCCCAAATAAAATGCAATTCTCCGCCAAACGAATAATTGGAAAATAAATATATAATTGAAAAAGTTGACAAGCCGAGGGTTAATGGTGGGTTCCTCTTCCCCCATTTGTTTAACAATTGATTTTCCCCAAGTATTGCCTAGTTCTATCAATTATATCTCCAAATTTTCAAGGTTATTATTAAATTGTAATCTAATAAACACACAAATGTGAGATTCAAATATGTCAAAATTTGCTTCGCACCTCCCTATAGTACCTGACAGCTGCTGTCGTTAGTCTACAATGAATGAGGATGAAATTGAGAATTCTCATAAACAGAAAGCGGAATTGATGCGTGCTCCATCTCAGAAATATGACTCACATGTTACACAACGTCGTATTATTGATCCACCGCTATACTTTAAGCTGCTTTAATTACAGAACTCGTTTTGTTATAAACGTCTCACACTTCCATTTGCTAACCATCTGTAAACGTTGTCGAGGACATTTAGCTAGAGTATGAGAGAATTCAACTTGCAATTCATTGTTTAGGGCGTAGCCGCTGTCTACTTTATAACCTCCAGTGAGTTATCGAAAACATTATTTTCTTGTTCTAATTCGTCGTTCAGTTGGTATTGAGGATCTTGACAAAATGGAGCATCGACTTATTTATATTTAGGTGCGGCTATTAGTCTTGGTTGGATGAGTGGTTATCTAATCTTATCAGCGACCGGCTGCGTGATGTCATTTGGAATAACATAAATATTACACAGGCAGTGTATGCAGTTCTCTAAAATTTTAATTGTGTTTGTGTCTTATGTTTGTGAAATTGAATAGAAGTAATAATTAATTTGTCGTGTCTTATTGTTGTTCGAGAAAATTTTGTTGAAGTTTCCATGATTATGTTCGTTGTTTTGAGTGACATAGGTTTACAAATAATCGAGATTATTATCTAGCCAAATAATAATAATAAATTCATTAAATTGTTGTGGTAAAAGAAAATAGCGTTTTGAATCTAATGCATATATTATTTTAATAATTTAATTGTGTCTGTTTAAGTGCAAAGAACGGTTTATAGTAGGCTCCCGTAATAATATCAGTTTTTCTTCACCCACAACAGTTCACGATGCTTCCGCTAGGGGCGTTCTATGAGCGAAGCTTGGAATAACATTATTTTACCTGTAAAATTGTACACGATTTCAAGCGCTTATGATTATTTTGCTACTGTATGCTCTCAGTAAACAAGCTTCTAATATGTCCTTATTCATAATACGTACCGCCATCACTATTACGCCGGCATTTCCCCCCACATTTCGCCGATGACATTTCAGCCCCAAGTTATAGGATATAGTTATAGGAGGCGAGCCTATTGCCATTATACTGGGCACGCTTTTTTAATCGAAAGGTGGATTCTGGCTATAGTCCAGCAAACTGACCCATACGTGTTGACGAACTTAACACGAATACACGATTTTGTAATCATTCTATGTTTTTACTTCATAATGATTGTTGTGTTTCAGATAGTTGAGCGTGGCGTGGTGAGGTAGCAGTTGGTCGCGATGACGACCGACATATCGGTGTCCCGGTGGGACCCGTCCATCGGCCACGGCCAAGAGATCATCGACGAGTTCGAGTACGATGGCGGCAATTCGTCGTCGAGGCTATTCGAACGATCGCGCATCAAAGCGTTAGCAGGTGAGCTGATCAACTTGCTGTTGTGTAGATAGTTTAGATCAGGGATTCCCAAACTATTTTGGGCTAGAGACCCCTTTTCCAAAATAAACTGATAGCTCAGACCCCCATAGCCAAATTACTCTCATCGACTACTTGAGTTTTTTAAAAGTACAACAATGATACTTCCTACTACCTTCCTACTTTATTAGTCCCTTTTTTATCAAGTTGGTACACGTAACACAACTAATACGGTATCTTGAAAGTTTCAAATAAGAACTTGTGTTAATTAATAGGGGTCGATTTTTAGACCTCGTTGACCCCCAAAATCAGTTTGCGTTTGTGTCGACCCCTTGGAAACTGATATCGACCGCAAGGAGTAGATATGGACTACTTTGGGAATCCCTGGTTTAGATAAACTCTAGGTTAGTGTAAAACCTACTCTTAAACATTTTTTATTTTATAATAATACTGTAGCGACCTCAACCTCGCTAAAAGCTACACAGATGGCGCTGCAAACGTATTTAGAACAATTGACAAATCTCCATACAACCCTGAAACGCGCTATGAGAGTTTTCGGAGTACGTAACATATAAACAAGACCCCGAAAATAACCGTCGGGGCCTAGTGGACGCCCCGCCAGGCATACCACCCGCCTGGCTGGAAGATCTTCCCTTTTCCGTTAATATACCATGATAATAGTTCGCCAATAATGTATTAGGTTCCTGTTGGTCCTGTTAGATTCCATCATGGTCATGATGTTCTCATGGTCGTGGATACAGCGATGGGTTGGGTTAGCACTTAGCAGCCATTCAAGGTAACTCTAAGATCTTCATACATAGTAAAGACAACTATTACTGTTGCCATTATATTGCGTTGGAAATGCCGGCATCGAAAATTCACAACACGACACTTGGCATTCCTCAGGGATCATCCTGGGACCAACAACGAAATGAAAGTAGGAGTCTATGATATTATGTCACTTGAATATAGATTAGTAGATGGAGAAATTTGGATTTGAAAACCTAAAAAAAAAAATACTATAAGACTTATAGTAGAAGTTGGGAGTGCTAATAAATTACACTACACGAATAAATATACCTACCAAGTAGACATACAATTTAGTAGTGTAGCGTAGATTTCAGAACAAACACTTTGCAGCAATAAGTTGCTCTGAGTTGTAAATATTTGTTACCTTAAATTCTGCATTATATACGTACCTAATTAAATTACATTTTTTCAATACCTAACGACAAATATGTGTCATTCAGAGTAAGCGAGTACGCACACTTATCTGACAAATTGATAAGATAGTATCTGAGTGCCACGATATGACCGTTGAAAATGAAGCCAATAAAAAGATAGCTGTACTTATTGTTAATTACACGGTATTTACGGTACGAAATAGGGACACTGAGACTGTCGAGGACACGTCATACTAAAGTCTTAAGTTCGTTGACCTAATAAATACTAAGTGATTTATCGACTAAACTATTCCTTTTCTAATTATCGAGTAATTCTAATTATTATTATTTGAATTGTGAACGATAGCTGAGCAGAGGTTGCAACCTTGACAACATTTATTATTATATTTTATCCTACATTACATGATTAAATAAGTATTACTTAGTTACATTATGACACCATGGTATTTATCAGGCATTTGTGTTAACCGCTACGTCCGTTTTTCCTTATAAAACAAAGGGGTATTCAACTGTCGGCACGCTCAATTAAATAAATAATATTGTTACTAAACTATTATTTGTAGAATATATAGAATTGGCTATTGTTCTCTTGTGTGTGTCCCGTTTCACAAAACTCCGTTATTTGATGTTACTCATGTTATCCCACCTCCAAATCAATGATTAGTTTAACTTGATATTTTCGCTTATCAACGTTGCGGAGTACTTACGAGTCACGGTGTTATCATCAACAGAGTTTTCTCATTGGTCCAATCATGATCGACAACATTTTATTTCACACGCACCTAGGCATGTTTGACAAAAAACATCTCGATTTATATTTTCAAAAGAGGATCCACGATCGAATGTGTCAAATTAAAACCTGTCCTATAGTTGTCGACATCTGGCGCATTCGGATCGAATATCCTTGTCCAGTGGGCAGTTGAATTTTGTCGCTCTAATTCCTCACGTCTTTCGCTTGGTACTATTGGCTCAGTCGCCGCCCGGTGCTGGCGACATGACATCCACTGAGGGGTACGAGCTGATCAAAAAGGGTGTCGATATTGAAGTTCCCGGCTTAGACGTGTACTACGACAAGGTTGTGTTAGAACTGAGAGGTGCGTTGTGCTGTGTTGCCATGTAGTTTGGAATTGTGATTTGTTATAATGTTGTTTCACTGTGAAAATTGATTTGGTGATGGCCAAGTGTCATGGTTCATTATAAGTATTGCGAATATTTATTTTTTTCAATTTGTATTTCTGTGAATCCATTGTTAGAATGATATAATTCTAATTTTATACCAGCTACAGTATCATGTTTTTTCTTAAAATGTTTAATAAGTATATTCCTACGCTAACTGGTGGTTTAACCATTGATCCTGATGATACAAAGTACCTTAACTTGTCGGTCGGTCGCTCTGAAAGGGCTTATCTCAGAAAGTGCAGAATTTGTGGCGGTTTCCATCAGGCAAAAAATGGGAATGTTGAGCATGTGATGCTGGAAAGGGCTTTAAGTTAGCAATAAGTTTAGCTGATCGAGTCTAGTACAACACCCTGCACATCTAGGGCTGTGCTTTCCGCTCTAAAGCGTGCGAATAGCAATCTGATCCGCATCTCGAATTACGCATATTATATTCCGAACATAACACCTAGGTGAAGTATTGTCTTGTCTGGCTTATTACGATCGTGATGGTGGCTCCGGAAGGTGGCGAGCCTTCTTCACTGCCGAAGGCGGCGTCCACGAAGCCAGCGCTCTGGTCGCCGTGGCGCGGTCGACCCCACTGGCGGTTAATGTGTTAACATTCCCTACATTATTTTTATAGTTTTTCTTGTTATCCTTATGAGCTTTATTTATTATGTGCATTATTTCTTCAGAGTTTCAGGTCCGTGTAGACATTTCAGTTTTCGTTAAATGATTTTTTTTTGTTTTTATCAATACAGTTTGAGAGTACCCCAAGGCATTGTATTAGGGCCGCTTTTATTCTTGGTCTTCAAAACGCATATTTCGATAAAATTAAAGTTATTGTGCTCTTGACAGACGAACGAGAAAGCGTACAGAAGAAAACGTTCCAGAAATGGGTGAACTCGCACTTGGTTCGCGTCGGGTGCCGCATTGGCGACCTGTATGTGGACATGAGGGATGGCAAGCAGCTCATCAAGCTTCTAGAGGTCCTGTCCGGAGAGAGACTGGTACGTGTTACATAAGTCTGTGCTTAATTTGATTTAATAATTAAGTCCCACAAGACTTCAAAATCAGATAGTCTGAGAACGCATTATGTTATGCCACAATAAAGGTATTATATAGATCTTTTTGGGGGTAGTCGAAGAGAAAGGTTATCAATTTTGTTTTATTTTGTGAAAAATGTGTTTCTTTGAAATAAAACTACACAGTAAAACATGACTTTTCCAGTTCTCCCAAGAAGTCCTGTAATTTGTCAGTAAAGTATCCTCAACTTCACTAATAGGCTTATAAGGCTTAGTCTACGGATTACGCTTGCAAGGAATCTCCCGTGCATGATATATTTTTTTTAAATCCACTTGACGTTGGCAAGACAACCTACCCATAGGTGGGTGAGACAATTTAAAAAAATAAAATAAAAAATGCAATAGAAGTCTATAACCAATTTTTGGGGATCGATTACTTAGTCTGGTCTCTAATGATGTTCTAAAATGTTAAAGTAAACATTTTGACGTTTAGTAAAACATTAAAATGGAAAGACAATTATAGTCAAGTAAAGCAGTTTAGCTTCATTTAAATGTGTCAAAACAATCCGTAATTGTTGTATCATTACGCGCATTTACCTCGTTACGACTTCCACAGTACTGTTGCAAACATGTTTAGCTTCATGGACTTATATGGCGTAATTAGATAAATCCTAAACATGCACTTGTTTTTACCTTCCGTTGAAAGTCAGGACATCAAATCAGAACAGAATAAAGATCGTTCAGGAGTATTTTTTTTGTTAAAAATACTATTGCAAAATTATTCTAACCATCGTGCATAACGTTGAATTACTAGCCGAGAAATTATTCCTGCAGTAAAAATACGATTTTGCATAAGTATTGTATTGTAAACTTTTACGATATAACTCCTCCGGCTATTAAACATGTTTTATGGGCACACTGAACCCATAAGAAAACTAGGACTTTGTCTATTTAAGTACATTAACTTTTTAATTACATCATGTTGCATTCGCAGAATCTGAATTGCGTAGAATTGCGTTTTTTTTTCAAAAGTAGTCCAATAATAAGCGCCACGAATGCTTATTTATCTGGAAATATAGGTAGTTTTTCCTTATAACTCCACTGTTTTAATGATATACCTATAGCGCAGTAATATATTGTTTATAGATTTACTCCTAAATTGTTACGAATTTTAATCCATTATCATTGATCTCACATAGTACTTCGTGGAATAATGAAATATGAAGGCAGCTCAGCACTCTCACTCGAAACTATTACAGTAGTATTACAGCACTTGTGCTATTAAATTTTGAACTAAACAAACATTTTCTCGAAGTACATGCGGACAGCCATAATATGAAATTAGTATTTGTAAATATCGATCCAGTAACTATTGCATGAGTCTGCAAATAGCCATGCCGGTACTACGTGCCACACTATACAATATGTCAAAATAAGTATTTCGGCCCTAAGACGTGCAAGTTAAACCGAAAAAAGTAAACGAAATCAAACTCATTTTGTTCCGTCAATTGTTGTAGATATAGCTTGAACTTCAGCTTAGGTTTGGTGAGCTATAAAAACAGAACAATAGCCGTACTCCGACCCGTAGAACCGGACCTCGGCCTGGCTGCGAAGCGACATACCCAAAAAAGGCGCCATATAAGCACTTGGCGGACAGCGATTCATTTATTTTTTGTTGTAACTTTACGAGGAAAGCGAACTGTTCTGCGCCTAAGATTGTTATCGCTAGCATTACTCGATACAGTGAAATATCTGGACCATAATTGTTTACATATAAACTAGCCCTCAAATTTATAGAGAGTTTTTCCTCTGAAACGTACGTTATAATGCCAATATAATCCATTATAACTGTCTATAAATTTGGGGGTAAAGGTATACATAGTAGTGGTGTTATTTTAGTTTGTTGATCAACAAGGTCGTTAAGGGCTAGTTTTGGATAGCAATAATATCTCAATCTCCAGTGCTGGCCTCGGTTTAGCAGTTTTGTGATCCCCACCCAATATAATAGAGCCGATGAAGGCCATAAGGTTGCGACGGAGGACGACTATCGTGACAATACGATTAATTGTATTATTTTTCTCACAGCCTCGACCAACCAAAGGCAAGATGCGTATTCACTGCCTCGAAAACGTGGACAAGGCACTGCAGTTCCTGAGAGAGCAGCGCGTGCATCTAGAGAACATGGGCTCCCATGACATCGTCGACGGAAACCCAAGACTCAGTCTTGGTCTTATTTGGACCATCATTCTGCGTTTCCAGGTGGGTTTATAGTTTTTCGAAGAAGTATGCCTACTTACATATAAAGAAACTGGAATTGCCCTTATTCCACATGTACGGTACCAATAATACAATCGTCACAGTATCCGGCCGTAAATATTACACATCGGTAATAGAACATGTTTCGGCTTTATAGAGCGTCGTCTCTTTTACTCTTGTCTTTAGCTGGTAGACTCTTTCTAAAGCTCGACGTGCACTATATCTGAAGGGGTTTCCCAAGGGTGTCCTGGGTTTTGAATCGAAATAAAAAATAAATAAGCGAACTTTGTTGAACAAACGAACCGTGGGGAATCCTTTAAAATGGGTTTTTTTTGGGTTTTGCGTTTAACCTACCTGAATCCAAAGGTATGCAAATGAAATGGGTAACCATAAGGCCAATCTGACAACAGATAAAGCGTTCAAAACCCTATCAAAACAAGTTCATAGGCTTAATGGGTTCCAGGCCCTGCTCGGAATATCACTATATTAAACAAGGAAGGAAACAGACGGCATAAACTACAACATAATTTATGTTTTTTATGGTTAATAAATAGTAACTTTTCTAGTCTTTTATATGTTGTTTCCTTAACCTGATTTTTCAATACCGCGCCCACTATGTGTTATATGAATATTGTTAATTATTTATATCAAGGCTCATGTATGTATAATTTACCATTTAAATTTTAACATCACATCTAATCTACTATCAGTGACTCTTTTGTCCCTTTCCCCCAACAGATCCAAGACATAACGATCGAGGAAACAGACAATAAAGAGACGAAGTCAGCGAAGGACGCCCTCCTCCTCTGGTGTCAAATGAAGACGGCCGGCTACAACAACGTGAACGTCCGCAACTTCACCACCTCGTGGCGGGACGGGCTCGCCTTCAACGCGATCATACATAAGCACAGACCGGATCTGATCCAGTTCGAGAAACTGCATAGAAGCAATCCGATACACAACTTGAACAATGCGTTTAATGTCGCCGAGGATAAACTCGGACTCACCAAGCTGTTGGATGCTGAGGGTGAGATATTTATGTTATTACAGACTTATAGTTACGTGCAGTGTTTCTAAGCTTAAAGCTCGTGCGGTAGGATCCAGTCAGAAGGCACCATCTGCTCTACTCGAATTACTGACGAGGCTAAGAATGTGGGAACGCTGATGTAGGATCGGCAGGTCACGTTGCACGAATGGGCTTGAATAGGTGGACAAATCGCCTCAATATCTGGATGCCCGAAGACGAAAATGAAGATGGTGCGAGGATTTGGACACCTTTGTGGATAAAACGTGACCACAACAAGTACAAGACAGGGTCCTGTTTTAGGATAGGAGGCCTTTGCCTGGTATTGGAACACATAAAGATTCGGTTGCTACAGCTAGTAGTGGACCTGCTTTTTAAACCGAGCGTCCCAAGTTTGAATTAATTAGGGCAATTAGGGGCAAGCCTAACAAACATAATACAAACGTTGCTTAGTTTAGGACCGTAGAGTTCGTCTGGCCATATTATTATAATAACACTGGGTTAAAATAATGACCTGTCAAATTTGTCTAGATATTGCCGTCGATCATCCCGACGAGAAGTCGATCATCACGTACGTCGTTACGTACTACCACTACTTTAGCAAAATGAAGCAGGAGACGGTGCAGGGCAAGAGGATCGGCAAGGTGGTCGGCATCGCCATGGAGAACGACAAGATGGTTCAGGAGTACGAGTCGCTCACCAGGTGAGGAGAGAACTATCATTCCTCACCGTTACCTTACTATGGAACAGTGGCGAAGGATGAATATTGAACAAATGAAGCCGAAAAAAATATTACCTGTGTAGTGCACGGAAAACTTAAAAAACGCCTCATACTCAATGTGGTCCAGATCTCCAATTAAAACATACATTATATTATACTGCAGAAATAAGCAAGATTCTAGTCGGTTTTCGCAAAAAAAAATACCGTTTTTAAACATACTGCTGGTACCCAAATTATAACTTGGAAAGGGTAACCGACAGGATTAGTGTTATATGGATCCTTCGCCACTGCTATGTATTTTACATACTATTGTGACATGCAAGTTTTCCAATTCCAGTGAAGTCGGCGTGAAAACAGTCCTACCTTGTCCAGTACACTTGTTTACTGCGTAAAACACTGAACTATTGTATTGTTCCAGCGACCTCCTGCAATGGATCGAGCGTACTATCGAAGCGCTCGGTGACCGAACATTCGCGAACTCGCTCGAGGGCGTTCGTCAGCAGCTGATACAGTTCGCCAATTATCGCACCGTCGAGAAACCACCCAAGTATGTATCTACAGCCTTTAGAAAAAGTTTCGGCTCTGTCACTCACACCCTTGGCCAATAGTCTCTTTCTCAAGTTCTTAATTTAAATTAAGTTCCAAGTTTGGAATTTGTGTAATGGGGAATGGGAACACCAGAGTTTACAAATAGTCTGATTATTTTATTGGTCTCCCCTCGTCTCCACTTGAGTAAAAACGCACCCTGCGCCCTGCGTAAGACATGTGATATAAATATATATTATAGGTGTTATGGTACCCATAATAATACGAGCTCTGCTTAGGTTCCAACCAAACCGTTGGTTAATCTTTTGATATTTGTACACCATCACACCTGTATTTTCCGAAGGGGTAGAAGGTTTCCAATGCAATACGGGGTTAAACTTACCCCGTATTGCATTGGAAACCTTCTAGTCTTGTCATTATATCAGGCACATTCCCTTATTGCGAGGGAATTCAGGCCATGCACACAAGCCCAGTTGAAGTTAGTTAAATTCACATTGCTTAAAAATGTCTAAGGTTTCATCGCAATATTAATGATTGCTTGTCCACCACTAGGTTCATGGAAAAGGGCAACCTGGAGGTGCTTCTGTTCACGCTGCAGTCGCGCATGCGCGCCGCCAACCAGAAGCCGTACACGCCGCGCGAGGGCCGCATGATCCACGACATCAACCGCGCCTGGGAGCGCCTCGAGAAGTCCGAGCACGAGCGAGAACTGGCTCTCAGGGAAGAGCTCATCAGGCAGGAGAAGTTGGAACAGCTGGCTACTAGGTGAGATGTCCAATTGCTCTCTTTTTGGCATGTGTTTGCACTATCATCATCCATCCATCCACCAGCCGAAAGACGTCCACTCTGGTCCTCCGCAACTCGCGGCCACCAGCTTCTTGCGTGTCATATCTTCGGTCCAACATGTGGGTGCCGTCCTACATTAGGTGTACCGGTTGGTTTGATTCGCAACGGCCATTGGTTCTTCGGGCCATCTGCCCCGCCCAATGCCACTTCAGCATTGACATTCTTTAAGCTTCGTCGGTTACTTTATTTCTTCTGCGGATAAACTCATTTCTGATTATATCACTGATGGTATCACGTATTTTAATATGCCACCAGTTAGTCGCATGCCATTGTGATATGGGTTATGTTCCCCATAATGTTTAACAACTAATTATTTACTTAATATTCTATAACAAAATTCTCCATCACAGATTCAACCGCAAAGCCCAGATGCGGGAGACTTGGCTATCCGAGAACCAGCGTCTAGTCAGCCAGGACAACTTCGGCTTCGACTTGGCCGCCGTGGAAGCGGCCGCCAAGAAGCATGAAGCGATTGAAACTGACATTTGTGCTTACGAAGAGCGCGTGCAAGCAGTCGCCGCCGTCTGCTCGGAGTTGCAAGCTGAAAGGTACCTTAATATAGACTATTTCTTGCTCACATAAAACAAACACTTGAAATATACAGAATCTAGCAATAGCTTGCAGCAGTATTGCCAAGCAAATATCTTTACGGGGAATGGTCTAGGTTCAAATCTTGGTGTGTTCGTTAGTTACCGCTGTAGATTCTGACTTCAATAGTAGCAGTGATGGGAGAACGGGCGGGTGAAATCCCATTAAAAAAATACGTTAATAGTTTGAACACCCAACTAACGAAGTGTGTATTGACCCTACTATCTTTAGGGTTAGAATTCCGGTAGGGACAAACATTGCGCGATGATCACGAATATACTGGGATTGGCTCCAGTCCGTTGATTAGTACTCAGAATACGCACGTTGCTTAGTATGGGACCGTTCAGTTGTTGTGTTCGTCAGGCGAGGCAAGCAAGTCGAGAGTGAACAGGTACCTAGGCAAGTATGCTCTATCGTAGATCTCATCGTCACTTACCATCAGGCGAGATCGAGATCAAATACTTGCCTATAAATGTATAAAAAAAAAAAAAATTGAACCCTAAAAATTTAACGGTTATATAAAAGACGAGGTAAGTTCGCCATCCAGTGCTTGGTGGGCGTAGTCGATTATGTCCTGAATCCGCCTTGCTTGGAAGCCGCTGCCCAGCAATGGGCCATTCATTACATGGCTTAATAAACAATTTACAAAAGCGCTTGTGGTGATCTTTTTTTTATTACATTATATGTAATAAAAAAAAGATGTTATAATGAAGTGTGTTGCGTGTGCAGATACCACGACATGGAGCGCGTGTACGCGCGGCGCGACAACGTGCTGCGGCTGTGGGCCTACCTGCTGGAGCTGCTGCGCGCGCGCCGCGCCCGCCTCGAGCTCTCGCTGCAGCTGCAGCAGAACTTCCAGGTCTATATCACCATCGTCGTAGCAAGCCGGTCGATGCAAACACGCAGTGATGATGTTTGAAATTAATATTGTCCTCCGGCTATATGTATATGTGGCTTATGGTCGTAATGGACTTAGAAATATGAAAGAAAAACAATTTACCCTTATATTTTACACATTTGGAAGTATTGTTTCGACAGTCTATCGATATCAACCGACATTATAATAGGAATCTAAATGGTAGCAGGGCATTGGGTACACGACGTATGTCGGGGCTTGTTGTAGTTTTTGGAGCATAGGCTTCGGCTCACTGCATTGGGTAGTTGAGGGTTCGATTCCCGACAAACTGGGAATTTTCAAAATTGATCTTATCGTAACTCTAGTTCTAGTTTGAGTATTAAATCAAGCTAGTGTTATGTAGTTTTGTTTAATATATTTAAAAAAGTAAGTATAAAAAATACAAATATTAATTGTATGCACAGGAAATGCTCTATATCCTGGACTCGATGGAGGAGATCAAGTTGCGCCTGCTGACGGACGACTACGGCAAGCACCTGATGGGGGTCGAGGACCTGCTGCAGAAGCATGCCCTCGTGGAAGCCGACATCAACGTGCTCGGAGAACGCGTCAAGGTCAGTACATACTAAATCATACATTTCAACACCCCTATTTATATAACTTGGGGGGATGGGGTCGAGTCACCTTCGTCCGTAGGAGAATTAAGTACCCTCAAGATACCCTACACGTGACCCTGAGTGGTGCCAACCAGGTGACAACTCTACTGGTGGTAGGCTTCGGCCGTGGTTAGTCACCACCCACTGAACAAAGCCATGTCGCCAAGCGGCCTAGCCGTGTTCCGGCATGATGTTCGGTGTTGCCATTCATGGATGGCGGGTCAGATCAGTTGCGCTGCATGTGCCTAGTGAATGTAGCGTCTCGATCTACTGCCGCCTTCCTACCTAGGCAAGTATGCTCCATCGTAGATCTCATCATCACTTACCATCAGGTGAGATCGAGATCAAATACTTGCCTATAATGTAATAAAAAAAAAAAATAACTTCTCGTTTGGATTTACAAGTCAAGCCATTATAAATAGACTAAAGATAAGTTGTAATTTAAAAATTATGTCGGCCAAAGTCGCTACAGCGAAATACAACGAGCGAAGACTATCGGGATGGACAGTTTACGTTTACGCCTTGGTTCGCGCAATAGGCGTCTTGCTTCGCGCAGACGCGTGCGCACCAATCAGCGCCGGTCGCTCGTCCCTAAGTCAATAGAGCCGTGTAAAGTAGTTATATGTGAGTTATTATGACAACTTTCTCATGACACGTTTGCCGCTACAGCCATACAGCATCATCTCACACGGCAAAGCGGCTGTGTGCATGTGGAAAGGTACTCATCTTGATCTTAAACCGTACTCTCGCAGGTGGTCGTGGGGCAATCGCAGCGATTCCTGGAGCAAGAGGAGGGCGGGTACCGGCCGTGCGACCCCGCCATCACCGTGGAGCGCATCCAGCAGCTGGAGAACGCGTACGCGGAGCTGGTGCATCTGGCGGTCGAGCGCAGGTACCATGTGCCACCACTTATACTGTGTCGGGTTGCCGTCCTATTGGACTATCAGAGTGAGGGAAGCGATGCATGCACCTGTGCTTGCGCTCACACATTTGTGCACTATAATATCTCCTGCGTAGTTGGTTAGTCTCCGTTGAGATTAGCCGCCTTGACCGAAATTCGGTCGGGAGGACTACTTCCCTAATGGCGGTTTAGCCAGTCCAAGCTTTGTCCTTGACTTTAATTGTAAGTGGAGATATGTGCCTTAGTCGGACATTAGATGAGTGACAGAAATATAGCATTTTATCCCGTACCGTCCTCGGAGGGCACGTTAAGCTTATGGTCCCGGTGGTAATTCTAACATCTTTGTCGGTCATTACGTGTCAGATCTTTTCAGGCTTTTAATTGCCTTAAAAGCCTGAAAAGATCTGACAAATGGTAGGGCATGTTGTCCCAGTAGATGGTTCTCGGGATGACGACTTCTTGTGTAAATATTGATAATCAGACTGGTAATTATTTATCGCTTACCTCTTAAGCAAATAAGTACTATAGATGGAGCGTCGCGAACAACATATTGAAGCCCAAAACACCAAGCCGATTTATGTTTTATACGCGAATTTCAACCTTACGTCCACTCGAATTCGCGTGTATTACACACATCGGCCTGGTTTTTGTGCTTCGATGTATTGCTCGCAACACTCTGTCTGTATTATTACTTCGCCTGAGACTTACCTTTATAACTTTTTTATAAGAAAAGAGAATTGTGAGAAATCATTGGAAGCTAACAACATCATTCGAAAACTTGTCCTCCTAAGCATCAGTTTAATATCGCATAGCCGGGCACTGGCCTCCTCTCAATGTGAGTGGGATTGATACAATAAATAAACGAAATATTATAATGTGACAATTATTATGTTATACAACAGAAAGCGCCTGGAAGACAGCCGCAAACTGTGGCAGTTCTACTGGGACATGGCAGACGAGGAGAACTGGATCAAGGAGAAGGAGCAGATCGTATCTGTCGACGACATCGGACACGATCTCACTACCGGTAACTAATATCTTCACATTACACGTAAGGGAGCGTTCAAGGGGGTCCTCTGAAACGTGACGATGCCTTATAGGGCTGAGAGGGGGGTTGAACTACGCGTCACATTGTTTTAAGAGAGATTAGTAGTAGAGATGTAGTAGTAGAGATTTTACTAGAGGGGGGGGGGGGGGGTAAAGAAAAACGTTACGGCGCGTTACATGCGGGGACGGGGTCGGGGGGTCAAAAATTGCGTTACGTAATACTTGAACGCTCACTAACAGAAAAAATCTCGAATTGTATATTTTTTTTATAGTTTTTAAGTGTATCCTGTAGACTAAGTGTTCGTTACCATGTGTCTTACACCGTGTGTCGCTTGTCCGCGCAGTGTACCTGCTGATCTCGAAGCACAAGGCGCTGGAGGCGGACATGGCGGCGCACGAGCCGCAGCTGATGAGCGCGGCCGGCGTCGGCGACGAGCTCGTGTCGCGCGGGCACTTCGGCGCCGACCGCATACAGGTGCCACGCGGACACGCCATTTTCATATCATCATGGCACATCCATTATTTTATTTATAATGTGTATTTATTGAATTTGTTATTTCTATTAATTACTTGACATTGACAAAATATCCGCTAAGTTGTGGGTGAGGCCATATTCATATCCATTTTATTTCATCGCATCTCATTTCGTAAAAAAAGAAGAAGAAGGTGCGACGCGCCGCACTAAATAATAATACTATCCCTTTTTAATGACCCACTGCTGGGCACGGGCCTCCCCTCAATGCGAGGGGGATTAGGCCATAGTCCACCACGCTGGCCCAGTGCGAATTGGCGGACTTCACACATCTTTCAAGGGGTTCTCTCAGACATGCAGGTTTCCTCACGATGTTTTCCTTCACCGTTTAGCAAGAGATAATCATAGTTGAAAATGAGATTCGCACATGAAATCCAGAAATCCCAGTGGTGCGAGCCGGGGTTTAAACCTGCGTTTCTCGTTACCGAGGCAAGCATTCTACCAACTTGGCTATCACTGCTTTTTCGCGCCGCCCTGCCTGCTCCTAGCACTTTCAAACACCCACCGATCTCCAAAAATCTCCCCAAAATTTTCTTTGCCTTGTATTTAGAGGTGACTCCACGTTTGAAGGTTAACGAGCTATAACAATTGCATCAACCTGTAAACCTTTCTGAGCGTTATAGCTCAGCAAAATATAGCTGAGCTATTACGTATGTAGCATGTCTCTCTTGCTGCATTATTATCGTGCAACACCTTTAGCATGGATTGCGGCGAGAGCTGCACGACTACGATACGATACCGACAAGACTCGGTAACTCGACTGCTATACCATTGCTTCAAAACTAGCCTGACTACTAGAGTCTTTAGCACTTGTAGAGCTATTGTTTAGAGTTGACCTGTTGATCGGTATTGTCCCCCCAGGACCGGCTGCGCGACATCCTGTCCCAGTGGAACCACCTGCTGGACCTGGTGTCGCTGCGCAAGAACCGGCTCGACGCCGCCGTGCGCTACCACCAGCTCTTCGCAGACGCCGACGACATCGACCACTGGATGTTGGACACACTCAGGTATAAATTATATTTTTTGACATATTTTTAACATAAATAACAATTTGGTGATGAAAAAAAAATGTTAAAAAAACCCTGCTTAGTTACTTGCCTGATCTTCTTAGTTGAGGTCGATTTTCGATCCGGTAATAAAGTTGAAACAAATTATGTATGAAGACAATTTGTAAGTCTCCTTGTAGGATAAAATCTGTTCCTTTACTTTGGCCGCCGACCGATGGCGCCGGTACGCCGTATTATGTGGCGTTTGTTAATAACGAATCAACCACAAATCATTTTCATATGAAAGTATGTTTGTTTTCTAACACCATAAATAGTGAATTCCGCCGATCCTCAACGAGTCACTGTGCTATATATATAATAATTCCGCCGATCCTCAACGAGTCACTGTGCTATATATATAATAATTCCGCCGATCCTCAACGAGTCACTGTGCTATATATATAATAATTCCGCCGATCCTCAACGAGTCACTGTGCTATATATATAATAATTCCGCCGATCCTCAACGAGTCACTGTGCTATATATATAATAATTCCGCCGATCCTCAACGAGTCACTGTGCTATATATATAATAATTCCGCCGATCCTAAACGTGTAATTGGGCTATATATATAATACTTCAATGCAAAATAGATAATGGATGGTATCGTTTGTGTTTAGGTTGGTGTCGTCTGAAGACACTGGCGTAGACGAGGCGCAAGTGCAGAGCCTCCTGAAGAAGCACAAGGACGTCACCGACGAGCTGAAGAACTACGCCAACGTTATTCAGCAATTGAAACAACAGGTAATTGTCATAGTTCATATTTTCAGAATATGATCTTCAATTCAGTTTCATTATTACCGAGACGTAACAATAAAACTGGATTGGTAATTATGAACATTGGGACTGGTATTAAGTGTATCTGGATCGGGCTTGTTAGGTCAATTTCAAAATTTTCCCCAAAATTACATGTTTTCCAACATATTTCGCATATTGTTTTAAATAAATAAAACATATATGGACTTATATAAAATTATATTTATTCCAATTATATGATTCGTGGATGATATTTAAAACTTTGTCAAATATAACGTTATGAGAATCAAATTTTACAACATATTTGTCAAGTTCAAAATACTCTCAATATTGCTCTTATTTTGCTTTTCCAATAAAAACCCCAAGATCATATTTATATCCATGTAAAAAAAATCCTAAATCTACAAATCCTGCATGGAGAGGGTCATATGTTATTATTCGGTTATTTATGCAAGATCCGATTGAGTCATGCGCCGATCTATCTTGCGTCATGACCGACTAGGCTACATCCTCCAGTAGGGTAGGTAAGCAGGAACTCTGAACGTTATCGTAATATGACCGAGAAGGCACGCTGTGTATATCTCTCTCTCTATGGTCGGTCCCTCATGTCTGAGGATCGCGATCATCGTTGGATAGTCCACACTTGGATCGAACGATTAACCTCCATTGGTCTCTGTTCATGGCGCTTCTGACCACCGAGCTGAATTTGGTTGAAGATCCTTTGCTTGATCGGTCCATCTGGTTGGGGACCATCCTCGAGCTCTCTTGCCCTCGGTGTTCCCAACTACGATCAGCTTTTCGTGGTTCTCATCTCCTCTCCGTACTACATGGCCGAAGTATGACAGAATGCGCGGCTGACAAATTGTGGACAGGCGGATTTTTATTCGGAGCTGTGCAAGAATTGATGCATTAGTGCGCTGGGCAGTCCAAGGTATCCGCAACATACGCCTCCAAGACCACATCTCGAATGCATCAATTCTCTGGCTCTCTCGTGCGAGTAGCTGTATATGTAACGTGGGTGTGGCGGTGCGCAGGCGGCGGAGCTGAGCCCGGTGGACGCCAGCAGCGGCGAGGTGGTGGCGCGGCTGGCGGCCGTGGACGCGCGCCACGGCGAGCTGGCGGAGCTGGCGCGCCTGCGCAAGCAGCGCCTGCTGGACGCGCTCTCGCTCTTCAAGCTGCTGGCCGAGGCCGACGCCGCCGACCAGTGGATCGCCGAGAAGGACCGCATGCTCGACACCATGCTGCCGCCCAAGGACATCGACGACGTCGAGATCATGAAGCACAGGTAACCACGCGTCATTCAAACTTAACTCTAAATGCCTTTATTTTCTGTGGTATTTTAAGGTTTAATATTGTATGCAGTTTCGAAGATATGTAGCCTTTACAAAAAAAAACTAGTTATAATTTACATTTATTAATAACACAGTATGCCAGCATGTAATTCTATGGCCCTGTGTGTCAAAAGGTGATTTATCTTTTTAATCTGTCTACAAAATACGATTTGACTTGTAGCCCAAAAAGAGAAATTTCAAACACTCAAAAATACCCCTGTTTACATATGATGATGAGGAAGACCATAACGACTTTTTTATGCAGTAATAATTCAAGAGTTTTTTTTTGTAATTTCTTCTAAGACACAGGCAGTTACAGATTATAAAAGTATAGTTATATTTTGATGTAATCATCATCACTGTTGTCCATCAGATACGATGGTTTCGACAAGGAGATGAACGCGAACGCGTCCCGCGTGGCTGTGGTGAACCAGCTGGCTCGCCAGCTCATCCATGTGGAACACCCTGAAGCGGCCCGCATTCAGGAACGCCAGGCAGCGCTGAACCAGGCCTGGAGCGAGCTCAGGGAGAAGGTATGTACCATGCCATAGTACTACGCACTCTTCAACTTTTTTTTTTTTTATTTTTTTATTACATTATTGGCAAGTATTTGATCTCGATCTCACCTGATGGTAAGTGACGATGAGATCTACGATGGAACATACTTGCCTAGGTAGGAAGGCGGCAGTAGATCGAGACGCTACATTCACTAGGCACATGCAGCGCAACTGATCTGACCCGCCATCCATGAATGGCAACACCGAACATCATGCCGGAACACGGCTAGGCCGCTTGGCGACATGGCTTTGTTCAGTGGGTGGTGACTAGCCACGGCCGAAGCCTACCACCAGTAAACTACTCAACACAGTACATACAGTCAACTATAATGATTGAGGATTAACTAAGTAAGGGGTCGCCTTTCACTAGTTTGGGTAGTGTGAACTACTTAGCCTCTACTGGCAAGTTAGTATAGTATTCTGTATAGTAATGGTATCTTGGTGAGCCTCTCGAAATAAGCTAAATTAGGCATCTTGATGGTCGAAGTTGTATATAACAAGAAGATACTGCTACGTCTGCATTTGTTTGTGAGATTCCCTAGAAGGAAATATTACCCATAATTTAATGAAAGTTTTGGTACAATTACAATAGCATAAGAATCGAATACTATTATATTTAGAAAAAAAAAAATCCTTTGGCTCAACATGTGAACAACTATGGTATTAATAGTATATAAAATGACATAACTGTTTGTAAATCAGGCGGAGGGTAAGAAAGACGACCTCAAGTCTGCTCAAGGCGTGCAGACCTTCCATATTGAGTGCCGCGAGACAGTCTCCTGGATCGAGGACAAGAAGAGGATTCTGCAGCAGACCGACAACCTCGAGATGGACCTCAACGGTGAGCTATAGCTTACATATACTTTGCTAACTTTAATTGCCGCTCATTTTCTATATGGCAGGGACAATGCTTATATACCTGATGATAGCATGCCGACGTGGGGTCGCGGTAATGTTAATTCTTGATTTTTTTTTAGATATTCGCTATAGCTAGTACAATATTGAGCGGTTTATGCCGGGTATTGGAATTAATTTCCGCGGCTGGTGCGAAATCAGAATACGGGCTGCATACACTCTCAGTTTTCGCTATCCACAACGGTAGCGAATAAAGCACTTATAACTAAATAGGCCTTTAGCGGATACTCACTGGGTGTATTAGCATGTAATGTAACGTATACTCTATTTATACTATGAAGAGGTAAAGTTTGTTAGTTTGTGAGTTTGGATGTAGGGGATAATCTCCGGATATACTTATCCGATTCTGAAAATAGTTTCACTGATGGAAAGCGATGGATTGTCGCTGAGTGTAAGAGGTTGTGCGGGTGGCATTAATGTTGTTGGTGTGTGCGGGCAGGCGTGATGACGCTGCAGCGGCGGCTGTCGGGCATGGAGCGCGACCTGGCCGCCATCCAGGCGCGCATCGCGTCGCTGGAGGCCGAGGCGGCCGCCATCGAGGACACGCACCCGGACGAGGCGCAGCTCATCCGCGACCGCGTCGTGCAGATCACCGACAACTGGGAACAACTCACCGCCATGGTCAGTTCCACCTTTATTATTACAACCAAAATTCCCCAAACCATGCATGGGTCTCAGCCGTTCATACACAACGCTGGCCCAGTACGGGTTGGCAGACTTCGCACATTCTACTATCTCACCTTAGTATATTCTATTCATTTCCTAACACAATGTATGGGAATATTTTATTCGATTGGTGAAATTTCTAGTACCCTAACTTAATTTGACCCCCATTGTTGATCCTTGTCAGAGACAATTTTTTTATTTTTTTTATCAAAATCTGTAAATGCTGATAGCAATAATAAAATATGGGATTGTCTAGGAAGACAATATTCGCTTGGCTTCAACCATTAAGGTAGCTGGACTATGCTTACAGGCCCGTCAACTAACCCTTTTTACTTTTGTAAAATATTACTTCAATTCTCGTCTAACCATCAGACAACAAACTTAGACAAAATAAATAATTTAGAAATTGAATCTTATCACCATGAGCTTTAATACTAATATGCTTGGTACAGCTCAAAGAGCGTGACGCTAAGCTCGAGGAGGCCGGCGACCTGCACCGCTTCCTCCGCTCAGTGGACCACTTCCAGGCGTGGCTCACCAAGACCCAGACTGACGTCGCATCCGAAGGTGAGTTGATCGTTCTATACATCTACTTCCTAAATAATATCTAGATATACTCCATTGTTTGTGCAAGTTAGGAATTCTGAACGCCATATGTAATTTGTATTTTTTTTTAATATTGCAAAAAATATATCGTACATTTGCTATTAAGCTATAGGACCTTTCATAACTATTTCAATTGTTTATTATCAATTAGTTGTTACCCGCGACTTCGTGCGTGTGGTATTTACCAAAAAGTTTTTCTAAAATAAAAGAAGCCTAAGTTACTCCTTGTTACATCAGCTATCTGCCAGTGGAAGTCCCATTAAAATCGGTCCAGGCATTTCAGAGATTAGCCGAAACAAACAGACAGACAGACAAAAATTTTAAAAAAAAAATGTTTTTTTATATGTACCGTGTATACATCCAAATGCACTTAGTAAAAAGCGGTTATTTTAATATTACAAACAGACACTCCAATTTTATTTATTTGTATGTATGTATAGATTTGTTCAGATCTTCATTTTGCGTAATAAGTATATAGCGACTTCAACAAGTCAAGAGGAACTAAAATATTCATTTTGGTTTAAGTATTCCATAAGACCCTTGCATAAATCAACTCTTGTACTATGCACTAAATTAAATGCTCCCTAATATCATAGACACACCATCGAACCTGTCGGAGGCGGAGAAGCTTCTGTCCCAGCACCAGACCATCAAGGAGGAGATCGACAATTACAAGGACGAGTACGCCAAGATGATGGAGTATGGGGAGAAGATTACCGCAGTAAGTATTCACCATGAATATGGTACGAGTACCTTCTAGCGAATCATTATATTATACTTTATTGGCGTCGTTTAATGTCTATTTTTCTTTCTCTGCTCGTTTTTTGTGCAATAAATATTGTTAGGAGTAGTAAATCTACGATAAAATACTTTTTTTTTTTCATTCATTTTGGTGTATTCAGCCAGTGTCAAATAAATTTTAATTCAGTGATTTTATTCTTTAAGTCTTTGAAAGCAGCATTGTTTAGGCGGAAATGTTGATGTCATGATTTATATTCCACCTTGATTATAATATTACTGTCCTGTGGTCATTAGATCAATCAATAAGGATGTCAGTGTGTATTACGTATTGTGTGTTGCGGTCGATACATTTATCTTGATATAAATAACACAGGAATCGATAGAATGTCGCTCTGCTAAGACATCGTATATTGCACAAGGCAGACACAGCTTTTCTTTACCATACGTTTATTTTTATTAACGTAGTAACGTAGTTCATTGCGTTGTTTTAGAACTTAAAATACTATAGAAGTGATTTGGAGGTGTCACTCTTAATATTATATGTCGTTATACCTGATCCAATGGTATATGGTATTGAAATAATCTCTGTGGGGTAAGCAAGAACTCGTAATGTAATCGTAACTTCATCAAGAAATCATGCTATTTTGTGCGGTGTGATCGAGACGGAAGACTCATGTTACCATATCACATAAAATGAATCTGATTGAGCCACTATTCTCGTAGGAGCCATCGACCCAGGACGACCCGCAGTACATGTTCCTGCGCGAGCGGCTGAAGGCGCTGCGCGAGGGCTGGGCCGAGCTGCAGCAGATGTGGGAGAACCGCCAGCAGCTGCTCACGCAGAGCCTGGAGCTGCAGCTGCTGCGCCGCGACGCCAGGCAGGCCGAGGTGCTGCTGGCGCACCAGGAGCACAGGTGCGGCCACAACACTGCCCAGACACATCCGACCTTGCTACGAACGGCGACACACTATAGACAAATAAAACCTTTTTTTAAAACTTGATAGGATGACGATAGCAAAAATACTGATTCAAAAAATGCAGTTCTGTTCCTTTGGCGATATTATTATTACTCTCTAAAGATACAAGCCTCCTGAGGTACTGATCCAGTTGTATAAAAATAAACTAGTAACACCTATAGGCATATGTAAATTAATGATTTGACTTTACATGCGCTTTCTGCGAAGTATGATGTCACGTGATATCGTTCCACACTATATTGACCACGGATAAAAAATTGGTTGGCTCAAAATTGGTTGGCTCAAAATTCATTTGATATACAACGTCCCTCCGAAAGGCTATACAGCTGGAAGAATATATTTATTTTGTTGGTATATTTAATTTTCATTGTCTACAGGCTAGCCAAGACCGAGCCGCCGACCAACTTGGAACAGGCCGAGAACGTGATCAAAGAGCACGAGGCGTTCCTCACCACCATGGAGGCCAACGACGACAAGATCAACTCCGTCGTGCAGTTTGCCAACCGGCTCGTCGAGGAGCGCCACTTCGACGCCGACAAGATACAAAGCAAGGCTGAAAACATCGAGGGTAGACGCAACTCCAACAGGGACAAAGCGCTGCAGCAGATGGAGAAACTACAAGATCAGCTCCAACTACACCAGTTCTTGCAAGACTGCGACGAGCTCGGCGAGTGGGTGCAAGAGAAGAACCTCACCGCCCAGGACGACACCTACCGCTCCGCCAAGACCATCCACTCCAAGTGGACCCGTCATCAGGCCTTCGAGGCCGAGATCGCAGCGAACAAGGAACGCCTCTTCGCGGTACAGAAGGCTGCCGAAGAACTGATGAAACAGAAGCCCGAGTTCGTCGAAGTCATCTCCCCGAAAATGACGGAACTGCAAGACCAATTCGAAAACTTGCAAACGACTACGAAGGATAAGGGTGAACGTCTATTCGATGCAAACAGAGAGGTCCTCCTCCACCAGACGTGCGATGACATCGACTCGTGGATGAACGAGCTCGAGAAGCAGATCGAGAATACGGATACGGGCACCGACCTCGCGTCCGTCAACATTCTAATGCAGAAACAGCAGATGATCGAGACACAAATGGCCGTCAAAGCGAGACAGGTCACTGAACTGGAAACACAGGCGGAGTACCTGCAAAAGACCGTGCCGGACAAGATGGAGGAGATCAAGGAGAAGAAGAAGTGTGTGGAGCAACGTTTCGAGCAGCTGAAGGCGCCTCTGCTGGACCGCCAGCGCCATCTGGCGAAGAAGAAGGAGGCGTTCCAGTTCCGACGCGACGTCGATGATGAGAAGCTCTGGATACACGAGAAGATGCCCGTGGCCACGAGCACCGATTACGGCACCTCCCTGTTCAATGTCCAGATGCTGCAGAAGAAGACCCAGTCCCTCAAGACTGAGACCGACAACCACGAGCCGAGGATACTGACGGTGATCTCCAATGGACAGAAGCTGATTGACGAGGGCCACGAAGATGCGCCCGAGTTCAAGACGCGTATTGAGGAATTAACTGCGAGGTGGCGGGAACTTAAGGGTGAGTGGTTTTTTTTTACTGTAGGTTATTAAGCGAGTGTCCAAATGATGTATGTGTTGGCCTTCACTGTGACAATCTTCAGCCTGATCAAGATATCCACATTGTGATAGTATTTATATACGTTCAGATCGTACAATGTATCATCTCGCGCAGCGTTAACTGACAAAATATTTTTTTTTTATTTTCACTACATCATAAATAGGGCGGCATGTTTACATTTCATTTCACCCAATGGAAGAGTCTGTGATGTCTTAACCAAGCCATTTTAGATTGACTATTATGTAGATTTTTTTTCTGTATGTGAACACAAAAAATCCCTCTCCCCAACAGATGCCATCGATGAACGCAAAAACAAACTGTCCCAGTGGGAGAAGGCCCACCAGTACCTATTCGACGCGAACGAAGCCGAGGCGTGGATGAGCGAGCAGGAGCTGTACATGATGGTGGAGGACCGCGGCAAGGACGAGATCTCCGCGCAGAACCTGATGAAGAAGCACGAGATCTTGGAGCAAGCCGTCGACGATTACGCGCACACCATCCGGCAGCTGGGAGAGACCGTCAGACACCTGACGGCCGACGAACATCCTCTCAGGTATGTGGCGATGCAGAGTGCGATGTGTGTGGCCGCAACGCGTTTGAAGAAGATAAGGTTACGCGATGAAAAGAGACGCGCATAGTAACGTACAAATATTTTTTTAATCGCCTGAAATGTAATGGTGTGCGAGCTGAAGTACAGCATTCTGTAGATCTGTATTCTGTATTTTATACCCTTCCATCAAAATAAACTTTATCTCTTAATATTAGTATAGTTATTTCACCATTTAATCACAAACACTTTCCACGGTACAGCGAGCAAATCTCCGTGAAGCAGTCCCAAGTGGACAAGTTGTACGCGGGTCTGAAGGACCTGGCGGGCGAGCGGCGCGCCAAGCTGGACGAGGCGCTGCGCCTGTTCCAGCTGTCGCGCGAGGTCGACGACCTGGAGCAGTGGATCACCGAGCGGGAGCTGGTGGCCAGTTCGCAGGAGCTCGGGCAAGACTACGACCACGTCACGGTGAGGGGCCCATTTAGTTATGTAACCAATGTGGATTTTTCACTCGCAATGCAAATTCGCGAATGCGAATGTCAACTTAAACTTGCTCCCATTTTTAAGTCTATGATAGGCGGCAACTACACGCGCACTCATACATAATATAAACAACACATACACATAAATGAACTTATTAACGTAGACGGTATTGAGACTGCTTTTTGATACCTAGAGGTTTTACTTATGTCTCTAGTGATCTCAAAACTCAACAATAATAATCATGTCGTATTTTTTTTTTTTTATAATTCCCCATTCATCGTCAGTAATTTCCCCTATTTAATGGTATGAAGTTTTTAGCAGATATACATTTTCAACTGTTTTTTTGTTTTTGTTCAACTTTCGCAAAACTTGCTTGAATTTTCGCGAATTTGAATCTTAAAATATTGTGTTTACTTTACATAATTATTTAGGCTGTGGCCGTAAAGGTTTGGTAATTTACTCGAAAGGAATATATGTTGTACTCTATAGCCTATTGTTGGGCAAAGGATCCTTAATACCGGCAAGGTCTGTCCACAGCTGCTTTGGGAGCGCTTCAAGGAGTTCGCGCGCGAGACGCAGTCGGTGGGGTCGGAGCGCGTAGGCACGGCCGAGCGCATCGCCGACCAGATGATCGCCATGGGCCACTCCGACAACGCCACCATCGCGCAGTGGAAGGAGGGGCTCAAGGAGACCTGGCAGGACCTGCTCGAGCTCATCGAGACCAGGACCCAGGTCGGTAGCCGCGACATATCATGCCACACACATAAACTTTAAAGTCTCGTTTCATAGATCTTAAATTTTTTGACAACAATCATGTTGTAGTGACATTTCTTATCATCCAATTGAGTGATGACTTGATGTCGGTCCAGCGGCCCTACCGCGCAACTCGATAGCTTTCACTCTTGCTATAGAATATGACGTCATCACGTCGTTTCGTACCGCGTACAATACAATGCTTATAGTCAAAGCCATAGCTAGACTGAAAGCAATGACTGAACGAAATGAATGCTTTATTGCATGTATTTGACAGATAATCCGTACCGCCTAACTTTTCAAGATGGCGCCTATTGCTTTCAATGACGTACGAAAGCAAGACTCAACTGTCATCGAAAGCCGCGACCTCGCACTCACAGCTATCGATACAAAAAAAGAATATTATCCCATTTTCAGCTTTCAATTTAGCTTTTTACCAAGTTTTCATCTCATATACGTTGTGTGTACTAATAGTGTTGTTGATCGTCCGTGGATGATGACACCGACCCTTAAGTGCAAACTAGAAATGTAGTGGAGAGATGCTTTGGTGTCTTGAAAACACGATTCCGTTGTCTGTTGGCCCATCGGACGATGTACTACACGCCTGAAAAGGCAGGGAAAATCGTCAACGCAGGTGTTGTGCTGCACAACCTCATCAAACATGTAAATATAGAGATTGACAAAGAAGCGATGCGCGGGATCGAGAACTTCAGCCACCGCGTATACCGTTCCGCGAGCTGACATCTGCTGGCCACGGTATATGTCCAGTGAGACAGTCTGTTGTGAACAGACTGCAGAATACTCATATACCCAACAATTGAACAAAGATGACAGCAAAGAAGATCCACAGCGAGCCTGCAGCAGCCGACGAGTTTAGGTACCATAAGTTTAGTATAATTATTGTATAATTTCTAAGTTTGTACCTTAGTAATTTTTAACTTTGTATAATTCTGACAGTAAGTTGAATGATTGTATAATTTCCAGTTATGTAGTACATAATTTGTATCTATTAACTATGTATACTTCAGACAGTAAGTTTAATTATTGTATAATTTCTAAGTTTGTACCTTAGTAATTTTTAACTTTGTATAATTCTGACAGTAAGTTTAATGATTGCATAATTTCCAGTTATGTAGTACATAATTTGTATCTATTAACTATGTATACTTCAGACAGTAAGTTTAATTATTGTATAATTTCCTTGTGTAGTACATAATTTGTATTAACTTTGTATAATTCTGTCTCAATATAATTTATATTTGCCTCTATACCAAAATTCATTTTGAAAAGAGTAACCATTGAGTTTCTTGCCGGCTCGTCTCAGTGGAACCAACATTCCAAACCAGTGGTAAACTCTGTCTATTTATAAGTGCTTTATTGGCCTACCTGAATAAAAAAATATTGATTTAATGATTTCATTTCTTTGTAATATTGTTATAGACTAGCTTTTTCCCGCAGCTCCATCCGCGGTACCTCGCTGGAACATAGCCTATGTTACTCGGTCAAGATGTAACTTGCTAACAGTAAAAGAATCGTTTAAATCGGCAGAGTAGATATTGAGTTAAATTATTACAAACAAACAAATCTTTCCTCTTTGTAATATTAGTATAGATAATAGATGTGTCAAGATATTATGTGTATCTATACCAAAATGAGTTCAGTGGCACAGATGTGAAAACTTAACAGACAGAAAGAGTTTGCACTTCTAATTTTATTTCAGTTAAAGAAGTTTACATATTTTAGTATTACATTGTTTGAGTATGGGAGAACAAGGTAGGCTGGGTCAGGTAGACTTAAGTAGTTAAAATTACTGTTGGTACCAATAAGTACATAAAATAATTACAAGTTAATGGCTACATAGTTCCCACATTTACAATAGGAAAACAAATCCAGCTTCCGCCGTCGCCGCCGCCGCTCTTCAAGGTCCCGTTTTCTAGTTGTTGTAGCCGCTGTAACAAATGAATTACACCTATGAGTATCACTGTATATAACAACGCGAGCAGTTTTTTTTATATTTTAGTCCCGACGCTATTAGGTTTACTAGCGTAAAAGGTAGTATCATAATTATATATATATGTATTATAGTACATAGTAATAAGCTGCTATCAATACATATTATAATTCTATGGTTTGGTCTTATTCCTGTATATTACGCTAGTTGCTGTTGTTGTGCAATAGCTTGGAAGGGTATCACATTTGTCCTTGTCTCTAAAATGTTGCTGATACCCGGTTCACAGATGCACAATGGGTATAGGCCCGTTACCCATATTAACATTTATCTAATAGGCTATTAGATACGTACTAACCTGGCGCCATTCTTTGGCAGTTTTGGTCGTGCCATCACCAACCGAGTTATACCGCAAGGCCACCTATTCCCACAGGCGTTGCGCCTGCTGCTTGCCCTGTTGGCAGTTGGTCATGGTGCCCCTAGCTGGCAATGGGTGGGCCACCATCCACTCCACCATCATATTCGATTGAATATGTGATACTCTACGAGTTGTCGGCATACTGAAATATACATTGTTTTTAGGTTAAAAATAAACGCAAAGTACACTTTCGAGAGCTTAATCATCAAAGATTTATAGAAATATGTGTAGGTGCATTAACTCTAGGTATTTGCTAAAGAGTCTGGCTGTTTCCTTTACGAAGAAACCTAAAATAACAGTAATAATTGTGTTGTCGGTAAACACGGCACCGCGACATATTTGTACTCCTACAATACAATACACCAAAGAATCACATTTATTATACGGAATAATGAACCTATGTGACGACAATTAACTGAACTAATATGTACTTACCCAAGAATTTATTTTTGTCCGATTTTTAGAAAACACTCCACTTTACACACTGATACATGTAAACAGACTGAACGCGTTTTGTTAAACCTACGGTCCTTAGATTTCTTTCCGCAATTGACAGTTTGAAACCCATAAAAATTCGATTTGATATAATGTAATTATAATTATATTTATGTAACCATACGAGAAATTTACAAAACAACACGAAACAATCATTTTTTGTAGAATTAGTAACATCGAAAACATTTTATTAAATCAAAGTTTATAAGGCAATATGCAGTATCGAAACGCAGGTCACGTGACGTATTTAAGTGAATGCAATAGCCAAATGAATGCAATAGCCAAAGCGAGAGCAGCGCTAAGATAGGCGGTCGGAAAAAATGAAAGCAATGCAATGACTCTAGCTATCGCTATCGCTTATAGCTATCGCTTTCGCGGGAGATCGGCGGTCGGGCCCCAGGTACAGAGCCGTAGCATACTGCACAGCTTGAGTTTCGTATATCCATGCGAAAATAACCTTAAAAGTGTCCATAGCATTGTCCAAAGTCCAAAAAATATAAATAAAATATTTAATTTCACACCACATAGAATGATAATAGATATTAGTATAGGTATGTAACTAAAGTTTATATCTGAATAAATTTTGCAATATTTAACTGTTGTGATTGCGAAGGTAAGTAGTATGACGCTATCTCCTGAACAAGGTGGAAACCTGTATTCAGTTTTGTACATTATTCTAGTAAATGTTCATGGCAATCTTCTGAGACATAGTGTATTGATATGGTATCGTGGTCGTCGCCCACAGATGCTGGCCGCGTCGCGCGAGCTGCACAAGTACTTCCACGACTGCAAGGACACGCTGCAGCGCGTGAACGAGAAGGCGCGAGGCGTGAGCGAGGAGTTGGGGCGGGACGCCATCAGCGTCGGCGCGCTCCAGCGCAAGCACCACAACTTCATGCAGGACCTCACCACGTTGCACCAACAGGTGATTACATGTATTTTTTTAATCATATTTACAGCTTTGGATACTCATCCTTTGAAGCTGCGCAATTTAAGTTCTAGTATTTTTTTTCATGTTGGTATATCTCTAATGATAATGTAGCGATGACCATAATAATGATAAATTAAATTCCCTATACCATAGTTTGTGTATGGAAATTTGTATTTTCTCCCAAGATGTCCTGTAAATTTTCAGTAAAGGATACACAGCTTTACAGATAGGGGCGGGGGTGATTATATGTACTTATATTTACCAGCGCTGTAAATGTACTACTCGATACTGGCAACTTCAAAAGAAAGATCGTGTTAACCTTGACCGTGACCTCGTGTGTGCCAGGTGGACACGATCAGCTCGGAGTGCGTGCGGCTGGGCGCGATGTACGCGGGCGACAAGGCGGCGGAGATCACGCGGCGCGAGGCCGAGGTGCGCGAGGCGTGGGCCGCGCTCACGGGCGCCTGCCTCGCGCGCCGCGCCAAGCTCGAGGACGCCGACCACCTCTATCGCTTCCTCAGCCAAGTCCGCACGCTTGCGCTCTGGATGGACGACGTCGTGCGACAGATGAACACCGGCGAGAAGCCGCGGTAACTACCCGCCTTACCCACACTAATACATTCGGCTTTCGGCAATTATTTAATACTACTTACATGAGGATTCAGAGTATTTTTTATTCATGTAAACCGTTAGGTACAGAACGTTTGAGTCGTCGAAATTGTCCCAAAATTCTAAGCTACTTCTTTACCACTCATTCGGAAAGCTGGTCCTTAAGAGAAGAACGGGCAATGAAACTCCATGAACATGAACAAAATGAACAAAAATGAACTTTGTTTTTGGTCCGTCACAAAAAAAATATCCTGGTATGCGATATTCATTATTGTGGTCACTTACGACTGTTTAATTGTTATCATCTGATGAAGGGTTTTGGGCCACACGAAGCCTAAAACAGGGTCCTGTGGAAGTAAGGCGACGCTTTCGCCCAGCAGTGGGACGCACACTAAACTATAAAACAACGGGTGTTATCTTGATTGATGTAAACACATTTGGTCGGTACTCATGAGAATTTTTGGTAGCCTAATACTGTAATGTGTGGTGTCGGCAGCGACGTGAGCGGGGTGGAGCTGCTGATGAACAACCACCAGTCGCTGAAGGCGGAGATCGACACGCGCGAGGACAACTTCACGGCCTGCATCTCGCTGGGCAAGGAGCTGCTGGCGCGCCAGCACTACGCCGCCGCCGACATCAGGGACAAGCTGCTGGCGCTCAGCACCCAGCGCAACGCGCTGCTGCGCCGCTGGGAGGAGCGCTGGGAGAACCTGCAGCTCAGTCAGTACCACTGCACTCACTGTTTAGGGGCAATCCATAAATATTACGTCACACGAATTTCATGAATTGTTGACCCCTCCCCGTCCTTGTCACAACCGGTCACATTTGTAAGAGCCCCCCCCCCCCCCATTTAGGAAATTTATGAAATTAGAACAGCAGTGTTCCAAAATGGTTTTTACTTCCATTTAAATTATTTTTCAATAAAATCAATAATTGTAATACTTAGATATAAAGTATTGTGTTTTGAAAAAATGTGATGTCACAAAATTTGGGATCCCTCCCCGCCCCTTGTCACACGATGTCACACTTCGTCGACCCCCTCCCTCCCCATTAACGTGTGACGTAATTTATGGATGGCCCCTTATGTAGAGTAACACTCACACCGCAGAATGACATGAGTGACAATAACAGTGATAGCAGCTTCCTCGATTACGTTAGGGACACAGTAGAGTAATCAGGATCTCATCCTCGTGGCCAATATTATATCAGTCTTCGCCCGATATTTCAGCAGTAATTAATTAATACACCGATTCGTAATGTTAACGTCTTTATTTTTCACAATCACAAACTACCTAGACTGTGGTTTTGTCAATCCCAAAACCACAGAATAAAAATAACATCTGACAGATATGACACTTCTTTTGTAGTCATTACGTCATCGAGAAAGTATACGGTCACCGTCATTTTAATTTACAAAGGCTCTTGTAAACGGGATGGAAGACACTTACGTAATCGTGCCGCAAATTAAAAAGATGCTGCTTGGGCTACAGTTGTCTACTTTATGCGGGCAAATTATATAATCATATATGACTATGAACACCTTTGCGGGAACATCGTGGCGGAACATGGCCTTAAAACAAAAGATGATTGTCAAAAAAAAAGAGCATTTGAAAAATCCGGTTGACCATGTTGATTTGTCATTAGTGTTTGAGATGTATATATTAAAGTAAATTAATATTTATTAGTTAGAATATAAGCTTATGATCGCAATGTTTGCGTCCGTCAGTCCTGGAGGTGTACCAGTTCGCGCGCGACGCGGCCGTGGCGGAGGCGTGGCTGGTGGCGCAGGAGCCGTACCTCATGTCGCAGGAGCTGGGCCACACCATCGACGAGGTGGAGAGCCTCATCAAGAAGCACGAGGCCTTCGAGAAGTCCGCCGCCGCGCAGGAGGACCGCTTCAGCGCGCTGCAGCGGCTCACCACCGTGAGTACACACACCCGACACACGCCCGACACACACCCGGCACATAGCCGGCACACACCCGACACACGCCCAACACACACCTGGCACGCACCCGACACACACCCGACACACAACCGACACACACCCGACACACACCTGACACACACCCGACACACATGCGGCACACACCCGACACACACGCGGACACAACCACACACACATGCGACTGGTACTGCACTCGTCCGATCTCATCACGGTGACCGTATCCGTGGTGGGTAATTTCATCGGTGATCGTCTTTTAAACAGCATGCGTTTGAACTGGCATGCGTTTAGATACCACTTTATTCTCTTTGTTTTACTGCTCGACAAAAGATAGCGCCACATTGTATACAGTTCCCACACTAGTGGCATTGGAGACATCTAGCTTAATTCTGGGTGATTCAGAAAAGGTATCGGTAAACCTTGGAATGTATTTGACTTGTCCGACTTGTAAGGTTTTCACGTTGGCTTATTGGGGGACCCGAACACGATGTCAATAAAGTTCAATCTCCATGCAGTTATCTGCAATTCACACCTTACTTGCCTTCTTATTAGCCCTTAAAACTAAAGCTTGTACTGTACATATCATAGTTTGGGAATGGAACCTAGAACCTAGTTTGCTTATATGGTATAGTAGGAATGTGATGTCCATATTGTTATTTCGACATGTTTGCAACCTATTTGGTACATTTTCATCTTATTTGCACATATTATTTAGCTTGAAGTACTTTGGGATTAGGCTGGCATTGTGAATAATTATTGTTCAAATATCTCTGACTGATATTTTTTTTATGAATACGGAACTATGAGTTACTTATATTTGATCAATTATTGCACGCATCGTAATCTTGCTTTACACTTTTTTTTGTTCTATACTCTTCTAATTTTTCTTTTCTCATTCACAACTAGCTTGAACAACGTGAAGCTACCCTGTGGCCTAGTGCACAGCCGTGGGATAAATGTGACGAATCCTCCTTCACGTACGAACCCCCTCCCGTCTCCCACACTCGCACACCCCACAAACTAACCATAGACATAATAGAAAAACCTGTAGGGCAAGTGGTGGAGGGAATTATAACTGAGAGCAACCACTTCGTACTACCCGAAAAGGTCAAAGCCAGGATACAAAGTATTAATAACGCAAACCAAAGTAAAATACCCAAAAATGATTCTTATCTATGGACGGTTGTGAACACTAATAGTCTGTCAACAATATCGGAAAATAGTACACCGCCTAACAGCCCGCTCAAATCGCCCGGCTCTCTACTAAAATCGCCCTTATCACCAGACATTTTTAGTTCAGTTTTCTTTGAGTTCCCCGACGAAACGGAACAAGTGAACGACTATTTGGCGACTGTGAACTTTATATTATGGGAAAGGTTGTCGTACCAACAGGTGTACCCTAACGTTTCCCTGCTGAAACATAAAGATGGCGTACATAAATCCAATAGCCTGAGACGTCTTATAAGGAAATGGTCGAAAAAGACGAGATTGGAGGGTGATTTGGTTGGTGATGTAGGCGTTTTGTCTCTTCCCGGATTGACGAGTAGTTGTAAAGGTATTAACGACCTCGGTAGAGAAGTGAAGAACATCCCATTGACTTCGTCCCTCCTCCTCGTGTGCCAGACCCGTAACCTCCTGTCCCCCGAAGGTGCATGGTACTATAACTTCTTGGATGGTGTAAGTGTGGTGTTTGGTGTACTGCATGCGCTTGGGCTTGCTTATAACAATGGTTGCTGAACACTAAAGGAAAATAAATTGGGTATTCTTGGCATACGGCACAGCATGTTTGAAAAATTTATAGATGCTTACACTGTATTGCAAGGGATTTTCTTTTAAGTAAATATTAGGAACGCAATTGTAAATAGATTTGTAACTTCCGAATCGATAACCGATAAAATCGATAATCGTAACCGACGAATCGATCGGGATATTGGGGTCGCATTGTACTGTCTTGATGATTGTAGTGTTATGATTTGTGATGTAGTTCTTTTAACTTTGTATTGATATTATTGGGATATAATGCAATGATGGCCGGCAGGTGTATTTCTAAATTTGTATATTTAAAACAAAGTCGTCTTAGTTACAACATTTATAACTCAAGAATGGGTGGGGCGATTTTCCTTTTTTTTATATGTCTCCGCCTAGAATAGTAAAATAAATATTAAAGCATGCGATAAATATCACAAAAAAATCGTTTTCTTATTAATTTCATAGTCCGGGACAGGTAGTAGTTTATATAATAACTAATATCGGTATATATTATGCAAACACTTGGGATAGTGCCTTCTGTGAAGCATTTTACAAAATCATGATGAAATAGACTTCTTTAATATGCTGATTTTCAAATTACGCAAAATACTAAAGCAATAAATGCACTCTAAACTAACAAAATAAAACCTAAAGCATTACAAATCAATAAAGTAAAACTCCCCAATTAATTTCAGTTCGAAGTGAAAGAGAGGAAGAGGCGGCAAGAGGCTGCTGAAGCGGCCGAGAGGGAGATGAGGGAGCGAGAGGCTGCCGAGGCCGCCGCGGCCGCTGCGGCTGCGCAGGACACCGTCGACAGGGCGCAGACGCCGCAAGACCAGCCTCAACCGCAAGGTGAGAATATAACACTATACCATGACCGATGAGGAATACCTTTTCTATTATACAAGCGTAATCTATATCAACAGTATAATGGATATTACAGTACGCGCGCGAATTGAATGCAAGTCTGAGGAATACGCTAGTGTTGCGACCTAATTAGTGTAAAGTCAAGTCGATAAATTACACTTAAATATTGGTAGTGTTGATATACAATTTTATCGTTGGATTAGTAATTAATCTTCTTAATATATATAAATTACGGGTCACTGTGTTTGTTGTGCGCAGTTTTATCCAACTTGAAATATAGGATAGTTTATATCTCAACTATATAATCGCAAATATTTAACTATAAAAATAGTTCCTAGAAATTGCCGGGTCAGCTAGTTATTTATAAATTAAATGAAATTAAAAAAAATGTGGACTGGGGCTATAGTACTAATTCGATAGCTAGTCGTACGAAAGCTGTCAAACACAGCACTACATGCTAGGCGCGAGAGGCGAGGTGTGTTCACGGCGCGGGCGCCAGAATATATTTTCGCAATTCCTATCAAGCTCTGAACTGCAGTCAACTCGTGCGCGTACTGTACACTGTGTGAGAAGGATGACTGGACAGTATGAGTTATGTTGGCAAACGAAAATTGGTAAATTCATTTATCCGGTATTTTAGAGCGTTATTAGAGGTATGTAAGCATACTATCCGTTAGGATTTCGATATTGAAGTTAATAATTATTCGATACCACTGTTTTTTGACTAACAAAACTCCTTCTGATTTAGTTTGTATATGACAGATGGAACTGAGCTTGTCATCTGAAAAGATATATTGATCTTTTTCTATGGAATTTATTCACAAAAATAGGGTTTTACTGAGGTTTGCATATTCAATGTTATTTATTACGACGAATAATATGAAAATATGATCAAACCTGAAGTTGAACTTATTATCTACATAATCGTACCTACTTGATAACTTGATATTGGTCAAAAACACAGAACTAAATAGATAGACTTCTGAAATTAACATCACTACGTACGAAACACGGATTGCAATGTAAGCACGCATGTATAATGCTCTCCTCCAGGCACCGATAAGAACGAACGAAAGATTGTTCTACATTTAATACGAAACTTCCACTAACTTTCACCATTTAACTGGTGAATGCTGCTTGCAAATTGCAATAACACTAGACATAGTTAGGACGAACCATTGAAGGAATTTAATACTATAAGAACAAGGATATAGAGCACATTTCGCACTGCGATACAGCCAGTCAAGGCTTACGGCATCGCTTGCCGCTTTAAATGTAAATTTCTTATTATTCTGCCCTTTCTTTGTCGCTTATTCTTTCGACTAACAAAATCGAAGAATATAAAAAAAATACCCCCAACATCGGTGCGTTTCTCACATTATCACGGTTTCGTTAGTCGATCGAGTATCGCGTGTGACAAAGGGTCGTTATTTACCGATGTGTTGTCCACACATGCACACGCGTAGTCGTAAGGAGAACATCCACTAAAGCGGCTGAGAAGGCCCAAGAGCGACCGCATTCCCAGCCAGGTAATAAGAGCGCTTATTATAAACCTACCGATGTAAAAACATACCAGGCTGTTGGCATGAGCTTAAACGGTAGTTTAATATACGATGGGTGTCTATATTTAGTCGGTTTACACTGCGCTCGGATTAGTTTAAACACTTGGGAGTTATAACTGTGATTAATTTAATTAGCTTGATAGCTTTTGTATACCGGACTACGTAGAGTAGGTTATAATTTTGTAGGTTTATTTTTACCATGAATACAAGTAGTTGGGGTATTTAGCACAGTTTTCTTTTATTGCACGATTTCAATGTTCCACACGGTACACTGTCTAGTTCGGGTGATGGTTTCTCTTCTGATTCATCATCATAGTCACACAATGTCACCAATTAATGATTTATATTCATCAGACAGATTGGGGTTTAAAATTACTGTTTCACGATGCCTGTCTTTGAGGTGTTGTGTGTTGTTTTAAACCTTGATACATAGATTCTTTTACATTCGACTTTTTAGATTGCTCATTATGTATTTCTTCTTATGTTTATTTATATCATAATGTGTACGTCATAGAACTACTCACGGTGATGGTTTGATACTCTGTCTCTTCATGTCTGTCTACTGTATCTATATTCATTTTATTCGCAAGGAGATATCATATCGTAAGATGTCCAAGCTAGTATGGTGCTTTTATGTCTAGAATTACACTAGTACGCGCAACATTCAACAATTAGTAATGAATTATACAGGATTTTATTAAAAAAATACTAATAGCCGCTTGGAGATTTTTAATTTAAAAAAATAAACATTATTAAATGATAACAACGTCTCGGAAACCTGTCGCAAATATACAAGACAATTCCCTGAATTACGTAAACCAAGCTCTGTGACAATGTTGCTACCACAGAGCATATTCTTTTTTTTAATGTTTTATAAAAAAGTCGTAGAACTAAAGCTGTTGGTTATGTTTATATTTTAGTCCTAAAAGGTTATTAGTCTTTTTAGAGTAACCCTTTGAGTATATGTGTTTTCTTCTTCCGAGTGAAGGCTATAAAATTAAATTATTAAAATAAAAATCTAGTCATGATGTGCCATCTAGCGCCATTTGTTTTCATTTCTGATTTGCTTCTACATAAGTAATATTTTATTCTATGACGTGTGTGGTTTCTCTTATCTCTCGTACGAACGAAGCTGTCCACAACAAAGGTAGGTATACACACTTACATCTAATTACCAGCTTAACCTTGTCTATTGCTATCTATGTATCTGCACCCCGCTTTATTTTATAGCTAATCTATAGTCTTTATAATATTGACCCGAGAAGCGAAATTCGTTTGATTCTAATTTCATTGGGAATTGGTATTCATTGTATTGCTATTTATTATTACTATTGGGTATATAACATGCTTTATTCATGTGTCAATAAAAGAAATATTTGTAAATTTTAAAATATTTTGGAATGATTCTAGGCAGGGTATTAACAGGAATGTTATCTCTAATATGAACTATATAAAACTGACTATGAAATGAATTTATTATCTATTTGTAGCACGTATTTTGTTTCAAGACTGCGCATGGGCATCATTATACACTAATAAACTTGACGAAACTTGTCACAATACCACACCAAATACTTTAGTCTTGATCTTTTGCGCATACGCAGTCGGCCAGCATGTAGAAAACATAACTGTAGCATGTACGATCGCACGTAGTGTGTAGAGTTAAACTAGCACGTAGTTTGTGACGCATGCAGAGGCGAGTAGGCCCGACGGGGAGCCGGCGACCCCCGCCCCCACCACCCCCATCGCCCCCGCCCCCGCGGCCCCGACCCCGCCCACACCGTCGACCTCCAAACAGACGCCCGTCAAACCTGCACGCCTCTCCAGTGAGTATGGACGTAGAGATGTAGTACTTAACACAGTAGTTGGTTGTTATGGATTGAATATCGTGGTTCAAATTTTAAAATGTTCCCAAGATAGTTTAAACATCCCAGATATGGAATATTGAGCTAAATATCTCTAGATTGAAGTGGGATAATGGTGTAATTTGACATTATTATTATGCTATATATGATGCAAATAATGGAAACGCCATCGCGCACATACTGTTCCAAAGCTGTTGTCAGTTGGCTCTACATTTTGATAGATATCATTTAAGGACACAAGACCGGCCCGGGAGTTTTGCCCACTAGTCCTTTCCAATATTTTCTATATTGTGTCTGCGTTATTTATGCTTAAAATACAAGTTTTGGCGGGACTTGATAAACATAAAATTTGAATCATGTCCATACTTAACTCCCCAGTAAAATAATGGTAAACAAAGTACATTTACATGTGTAGCGTATGTGAAATATATAATGCATGTGATCTCTAACATACTATCTGTGTTTTTGTTATTTACAATTGTGTCACAAGTGTCTTAAAGTTGAGTTTAACGTGACTGTATGCTTTTGTGTTTTCGCTGCGACGCAACTTTGTTTTGTTTGCTTTGAATTATTGTTTTGTTTTTTTTCCCTACTCCTCATTTACTCCCAATTAAAAACACCCAATCGTTATGTCCATCTACTGAATCCACCTACCAATCCTCACCTCTTCAAACACGCGTTTCATTGAAACCTACAACCCATCCCCTCATCCCCCCTCCATGAACCCCTCCGTTTCCATTCACGCGATAGCGCCCGGGTCGAGCTCCACGCCAGCAACGCCATCTAGTTCCAGCAAGGTGAAGTCGCGGTCGCGAAGCAGGTCGCCGTTCAGAAGCTTCCGTTGGCGAGCGGCTAAGAAACTCCTCACAGGAACCCACCATAGCGACGATGAAGGTATATTATGGACAGTATTGGATGGAATCGATGGGGCTACACGAAAATAGCCCTTTTTTTTTAAACAAACGTAAAATTTATTGCCGTCTTTGTCGTGGCTACAATGTATGAGCAAGACAAATACACTACAGAATTGGCGTGACGACAGTACTTTAAAAAAAAAATGTAGCACACAATATCAAAATGATAAATTGGGATGGGAATGGATAAATTACTCAAACTGATCAAGTAACAGCCCAAACACATAAGAAAACGTTCTGCGTTCCGCGTCCAAATAAATGTATGAGATGCTGAACGCTCTTATTTCTGCACGGGCCCTTAAATATAACTTACATTCAGTGGTTCTAAATAGCTCAGAATATCAACTAATTACTGTCTAAAGAGTTCCTGAAATTAACAGTAGCCTGAGATAAGCTAAACATTTTACTCCTAGCTTTAGGGGTAGTGTTTTAATTAACTTCAAAAACGAGGAATTCAATTCGTCGCATATGAAGTTTTTATTGTTGCCGATAGCAAGGATAACAAGTATATACTAGAAGTATTTTTCCATCCAAAACTGTCCACGTATGTTACGTTACGCCGCGACGACCGCTTTGTGTGCTGCAGTGTATGTTACGCGCATGTTATTTTTATATCCTTTCCGCTCAGTGTGAACGTGTTGAATAAACTCAAATTTACGTGCGTGGCTTTTATTCCGACGCTGCTAGGTGCGTACAGACATGACGCGATGACGTATCAAACCATTTCACCTGTGGTTGGTTAGATTATTTGCTGTTAGGTATGAATTTAGACGTTTCATGTTGCAATCTGAGTGCGACTAAGGTGTTAGGATTTTCCGACACTAAAAAGTGACGATTGATTTTGAGGATTTGTAATTGACCAATCACAGGGCAGGATTATTGTGGCTTTATGATTGGTTAATTGGATGTCTCGTTAGTCGTGATGATTTTCGTAGTGTCGAAGGGTCCTAGCTGTATCTGGTCGCGCTCAGATGTGTGTTGTGTCGGTGTGTTAACCCAATGCTGTGTGCAGAGGGCGCGAGCCCCGCGGGCGAGGACGAGGGCGTGGAGGGCACGCTGGTGCGGAAGCACGAGTGGGAGTCCGCCGCCAAGCGAGCCTCCAACAGGTGCGTAGCAATACCGATATTATAATGAGGTAATGTGTGTTAGTTTGGATGTAGGGAGTATAACCTCCGGATCTTATGATACGATTTTAAAAAATCTTTGACTAATAGGAAGATACATTATGCCTGTGTGTTATAGGCTGTGTGTCATCGAGGTGCAGCGGGCAGAAGCTAGGAGTTCATGCTAATATATATTTAAATATACAGAAACATGCGCTAAATTCATGAAAAGATCGACGCAAAATTCTAAGTCTGGGGGATCCAGTCCAATATCATCAGTATCCGTAGTATCAGTTTTCGTTACGAAACCACTCACATCACGTATATCCTGTAAACAACACCAACGCCATCATTTATTAATATTTTTTTGGTTATACTGCAATAGCGCCTTTATATCTATGTATTATAGTCTATTTATCATGTTGTTGTGTGTTTTTTCAACCATGATTATCACTTGCTACACGGTGAAGGAAAACATCGTGAGGAAACCTGATGTCTGAGAGTACCCCTCGAAAGATGTGTGAAGTCCGCCAGCCCTCACTGGGCCAGCGTGGTGGACTATGGCCTAATCCCCCTCGCACTGAGAGGAGGCCCGTGCCCAGCAGTGGGACATTAAAGGGCTGGTATTATATATATAGTATATTTATCATGTTGTTGCTCACCAGATCATGGGACAAGATATACGTGGTGGCTAAGGAGGGCCGCATGACCTTCTACAAGGACGCGAAGACGTACAAGTCGTCGCCGGAGCAGGTGTGGCGCGGCGAGGCGCCGCTCGACCTCAACGGCGCTGTCGTCGAGGTCGCCGCCAACTACACCAAGAAGAAGCACGTGTTCCGGCTTAGGTATGGAACATCTATACATACAAATAAATAAAATTGGAGTGTCTGTTTGTAATATTAAAATAACCGCTTTTTACTAAGTGCATTTGGATGTATACACGGTACATATACCAAAACAACATTTTTTACAATTTTTGTCTGTCTGTCTGTCTGTCTGTCTGTCTGTTTGTTCCGGCTAATCTCTGAAATGGCTGGACCGATTTTGACGGGATTTTCACTGGCAGATAGCTGATGTAACAAGGAGTAACATAGGCTACTTTTATTTTAGACTAGCTGTTACCCGCGACTTCGTCCGCTTTTTGTTAAATACCACGCGGACGAAGTCGCGGGTAACAGCTAGTTGATCAATATCAATAAAATACTACAATATATAGTGAAATCAAACACTTCATGCGATATTTTAAGGTATTTTTATAGAGATTAAAAAAAAATTATTATCCTGGATTTCAGAGCGTAGACTTGTTTTGTTTTCACAAATCAATGCGTCATTGATTTGTAATTTATAATATTAGTGGAATATGTTATTATTTTGTTCTTAAAAAGAGGAATGAGTGTGAGCAATTAAAATGAATTAGTAAAACTTTTCAACAACTTTAGAAGTTTTTTCAAGATGTCATGTAAATATTTTTAGTAACGCATCCTTCGCGTTACTGATAGGGGTAGGGGATTTTATTAAATTATTATTATCGTCATTAATATCGCAGGGATATGTGAAATATATATACTATTGATAAGTTCTAAAATATTAGAATCCAGGGCCGAGGAATAGTTAATAAAAAAATGTCTGTTGTTGATAAGGCCCAAAGGGCTAGTACCCAGGGCACTAAAATAATGTATAAAGTCAAAGTCAAATCATTTATTTCGTATAGGCCTACGGGGGCACTTACAAATTGTCATTACAATTATTTTTCTTAACTCTACAACCGGATCGGAACGCGACCTCAACTGAGAAGATCCGGCGAGAAACTCAGCAGCTAAATAATGTTTGTGTCGGCAGGCTGCCCGCCGGCGCGGAGTGGCTGCTGCAGGCGCACGACGAGGCGGAGATGGCGGGCTGGCTGGAGGCGCTGCGCGCGCGCGCCGCCGCGCCCGCGCCGCGCTCGCACACGCTGCCCGCGCCCGCCAACGCCGAGCCCAAGCGCCGCTCCTTCTTCACGCTCAAGAAGAAGTCAGTCCACACTCTCCTCTTCCTTTACGCGCCCTAACACCACCCCCGCCCCGCCCACACCGCACACTGCATGGATCGTGTGTGTACCCCCCGTATAACATTATATGTGTCGCGCTGGTGGTGGCTCGTGACCCGTCTCACGCGAACTCCCTCGACGCGAGCGGCGAGACACATTTTTGTGTCGCCGATTACATTGCGTCGCGGGTGTACGCGACATCCCTCTTCCCACTAATATTATAAATGTGGAAGTTTGGATGGATGGATGGATGGATGTTTGTTACTCAATCACGCCAGAACGGCTGAACGGATCTGGATGAAATTTGACACAGAGATAGATTATAGTCTGGAATAGCACATAGGCTACTTTTTATCCCGGTAAAATGTATGGTTCCCGTGGGATAGATTTGTTTTAATTTTTCAAAAATGCACGGTTCCTATGGAATAGACATACTTTTTAATCGCGGATAACAACGCGGGGCGCAGCTAGTACTTCATATATCATCTGTAGTCTTATATGCGGCATACTTCATTATAACGATCTTCATACTTCATTTGTTTTCAAATTAGTTACCAAGTTTAGTCATATATTTAATTACAGTGGCGTAGCATAGGTCATTAGCACCCGGTGCGGATTTCAAATTTGCCGCCTTCTTATTTTTGCTATTTATATAAGGAGACATATTTATTTAAAATAACATTGAAACGAAATAAGTTTCCTAAATAATAGTTATTAAGAAACCTTGCATCACCCATGCATAGAATATTATACCTGGATATATGGTAACGACAAAAAAAAATACGAAAAAAAACACTGAAAGAAATATATTTTTTTTTACTTATTTTTTATTTCATATCTTATTTTTTTTTCTAACCGCCGCCCAGTGCGGACCGCACCCTCCATGCTACGCCACTGCTTAATTAATCACATCAAAACGAATGATGAGTAATGTTCTATTGACCTGACGAGTCTACAAATACGCCTGGCATGTAAGATAAATGTATAAATATAAATATATAGATATATATTTAAACAAACCTACCTCCAAAAGAAAAAACGGAGAAGGATAATCAATTCAACGCGTATTTTTTATGTCTGATCACGCATAACTGTTTCGCAGATGAACTGATTTGGATGATGCTTTTTGTCGGTACGGTTCTTGAAAAAAAAAAAGCTTTATGCAATTATCATAATAACGTTTTCAATGACAATGATCAAAGTTATGACATACAGATGCGGTTATCATAGACACTTTAAAACTTTTATCATTACATTACGTCAAGATTTCTTACATCTCCGGCACTTAGAGAATTGTTGCCGTACTTAAAATGAACGCTATTAATTGCTCAATACCTTTCATTTGGAAGGTATATTGAAGTAATTTGTGCAGGACATAGGAACATCCATCACTCTTTTTGTAATGATCTCCTTTGCACGTTATCGCTTATGAATTGAATTTAAACTACATTGCCCGGCCGTAATTATGGCACGTCGGCTTTAGAAATAAATTATCTGATAGAGGTATGAATGAAAGAGACAACGCTCTACAAAGCTGAAGTATTATTTATGGCTGGGTACTAAAAGTACATTGCTTGCTAACGTATAGACGTCATATCATAGGATATGATTGGATGAAGTAAATTCGAGATGTAAGTGGAGCAGAAATTCTCATGAAATATCATAAAAAATTTTTCATCGCATATTAAAAACCAATCATAAATGTATCTTGCATGAACGGGTTCCATAAATGTGCGCATAACATAATTATGAACATATTATGTTTATTACACATACATTTAACATTTAATCATTTCCTATTCTGATCTAATAATAAACACCTACTGTAATTCTCTTAAATAGTGACTAACCGATTGTGCGTATTTTTTACTAACAGAACTGTGATTATTTTATTTCATGTTTGACACCGACCTGTACTATTACTGGACTAGAGATAGACATCGTTATTTTGTGCATATTTGGTGCTGATAGTTGGGATAACAGGTAGTGAGTGTCCATGGAACTAATGATACGAGATGTGAATGTGACAAACATTCAAATAAATGGATTACATTATGTCATAACAATAATACATTTTTTATATCTAAAAAAAATATTTGTAAGCGTTTTTTCTGTAATACGGAGATGCTCCAAACAACGCGACAGCCATTAGTATTAATTGGTTCATTTTAGTTGCTGCTACGGTCTAGGACGTGATTCAAATCGGGACAAAAATAGTTATCATTTTGTACCGTAAATCAAGTCCAGTAATTGTGCAGGTTAGTGATGTGTGATAATGATTGACATACTTATACTTTTCTTTCTCCCGTTTAGCTAAACGAGAGAAGAGCGTGTACGCACGGGCAGCGGGCAGCGGCCGCGCGGCGTCCTCGCGGCGCGTTCAGTGCGCGCGCGGCCGGCGGCCGACGACGTCACGCCGGCGCCGCCGCGGCGCGCACGTGACGCACGCGCCGGACGGACGGACGCCGCGCATTTCTCACGACGCTTGCTGCTGTAAGCTTTGCTAATGACGAAATCGTTTCGACTCGCGGCGCCGACCCTCGGCGTCCAACGTTACTATTATTATTTCTTTTTTGTTGCGTACGATACAATACTTGAGACTGTTCGGTATCCGAGTGCTCGTTCGAGACCGTATTTATTGTTCGATGATCGAGGATATTATAGATTTTATCCTGGTATGCGTGATCCCACCCCGCGAACGTGCAATTGTTATAATGTCAAACGATTATGATAAAATGAAAATACATATTATAAAATTCTAAATGCGACGCTATTTATAAATAGATGATCTTTAGTGTTTAAAGTTTCAGATTGAGAATTATATAATTATATTTTAATTATTTATATAAATTGAGCCTAGCGTAATGTAAATTCAGTTGAACTAGAAATGTATGTCGTTCACATCTGATTCAAATTTATTAAAAAAAAAGTTTATTAAAATATCAATGACCAATGTAATGTCGATCGACGGAATTTGATTATCGCATTTGATAATATAAAATAAGCTAATTCGACGGATTGTAACCGCATTTACATTCAATAGACGAATATCCAGTGGATTGAAGTTTTATTATTCGACAGCTTCGCTGCGTCGGAGCGATTTGAGATATAACGTAAGCTACGTACATATTTGTATTAGAATTAATTTTCATTATAAAGTGTCTTCTTCACGGTGCCCTCCGACGCTGTCCGGCGGCAAACGACGCATTTAAAATAATTATTGTCATATTTCTCCTTAGATTCTTATTAGTAAGAAGCGTAGATAGAGTAGGCAGTACCCCGCGTACTGCGGACAGCGCCGGCGCCCGCCATTTAGTAATCCAAGTTGTAAGTATGCTTGATCGCCTCATAAGTGCTTCTAAACATGACGTGTCTTTAATATAAAGATTAATTTAATTATGTTTTACTGCCAACGACGTTTCACAAATTGTTATTTTGTCTAAGTGATTACTTTAACATTACACTTCATATTTACGTACACACATTTTTAGTTCTGTGTTTTATGGTTATTGTATATTTGGTGGGTGCGGGGGCCGCCGAGGCGAGGGTCGCGTGGCGGCCCCCGCAGCGACGCTCTTCCACTGCATGTAAACCTATCCTTAAATACTTATTTTATTTTTAAATTTTACTTTTTTGATGAGAATAAATATAATAAATGATGTTTTCAAATAATTCCAAGTTTTATTACCAACATACAGCCCTACATTTTCAATAATAACAAATGTTTTCATTACATTGAGCGTTACGGTAAATAAGTAAAACATTGCTTCCAAATACAAGAAAGATTATGTATAGGAATTACAATGCACTTTTCTTCAAAATAAATAAAAGCTTCTATTGTAAACTGATTAAAACTTATATTAGCGGGTAGGTGCGTACAGCAAAAACGATACTTAACTAAGTAAATATAAAGTTTGTGGTGGATGAAGTTATGTATTAAAAGTATTTGACTTTATCTACTGAACAATGTGAAACCTATCTCGGGAGATAGTGTTAAAACTAAGTCTAAAGTTACCCAACTATAGAATGTTAAAAAATATATACGTAACATGGGAATCTCCCACTATCAGTGATCTACTTATCAACTAATATCAGGATAGATCTGATACCGGCTGACACATTCTCATAGCACTTGAATTTCGTCATAGATTACATCGTTTTCTCACATTCAATTTCCAGTTGTCATATCGTACGTGTTAACAAAATGTTCAGTAAAGCTATTCTATGTTTCCTATTAATATTTTGTGTAATTAAACTATGCGGTGGTGAAGAGTGTTGTTCGAGAAACGCGAGGGTAGCCGGTGGCGTTATAACTGAGCAGAATAGTCGACCATATCAAGTGAGTAATAGAGTCAGAAATCGAAACATCCCTAACAATATGGACAACTCTACAAAGAAAAACTTGCCTCTGACCTTGTCTTGTTTTTATATTTTCGACTACTTTTTTTTTTACTTAAACACAATATAAAAGGGCTTTACGAATGAATTGTTTTCCTGAAAGCTATCTGCTATCAAGACTTCTTACGTTTCCGATGTGTCGACTGCTTTACAGCAACCATGGTCACGGGAGGACCATGACCATGGTTGACTTAAAAAGTTAAAGCTGCCGAAACGTCGGGAACGCAAAATAAACGCGATAAAATCAGTTTTATTTCAATGTGTAGTATTCGCGTAAATATAAAAAATCAATACTCATATGGTGACTTCCTTAGTTGGGAGATTTAATATTTACACTGAACCCCCTGGCCCTTGGGTCGCCGGCCAAAGATTATTACCCAAGAATTATTTTTAAATAAGCCCGTCGGTCTGACCCACCGTGCTGTGGTGTCAATGTGTAGTCAACATAATAAGTACCAATATCCGTGGTACACGCCAGGTGGCTCTGTACTCGCGGGTGGGTACAACTGGGGCGCTGGGCTTCTGCGGCGGCTCGCTCGTGCACGCGGAGTGGGTCCTCACGGCGGCGCACTGCTGCTTCCACGACGGCATCGAGGTCAATCATGTACAGGTAATATAACAAACCAGACTCTTATAGGTCGTTACGGGGCTATTTTAGATCATCCTGAATCAGGGGCTCCCAAACTTATTTTGTTTAATGCCCACTTTGAGAATGAATTATTTTTTAGCGCCCCCATTTTTTCTATTCTATTCTATCAGCCGATAGGGGTCCACTGCTGGACATAGGCCTCCCCCAACGACTTCCACACATCACGGTCTTCCGCCACTCGCATCCACCGGCTTCCTGCAACGCGTGTGATGTCATCAGTCCACCTCATTCATCAGTCCCCATTTTTTCACCTACTTGAAAACCACTAAAACTTCAAATTCAATTAATTATTATAAGCCTCTACACAACGCCCCCATTTTTTTTCTGGGTTTCTTACCGCCCCCCTTTTGGCCTGCAGCGCCCATAAGGGGGCGTTATCACCAACTTTGGGAAAGGCTGATAGTTGGTGTGTTCGTCTGGCGATATTTATTTATTTATATTTAAGTCATAATATCGATTCTGGATGGCACCAGGCGATCCTTGGCGCTCACTCACTGTATGACCGGTACGAGAACGGTCGTCGAATCGTGAACGTGGGTGAGATCGTGGTGCACCCGGACTATGAGCCGAGCACCTTCGGCAACGACCTGGCGCTCATGAGGCTCGCTAACACCATGCAGTTGACGGGTAAGTGGCTTGTTGATCTAATTCGTAAAAGGTGGTGATCAAGGCCGTAGGCAGGGGGCGTGTTTTGTTGTTTTGAATCGTCAAAAGTTACAAAATGCTAAGCTACTACTTTACCACCCGTTCGGGATGCCGTTCCTATGGAGAAGAACGGGCCAAGAAACTCCATGGTTTCTCTTTTTATAAAATAGATCTTTTACATTTTTGAACAGTACAGTGTTATAGAAAACACTCAAAAGAAGCGCAGCCTATATGAATCACACTGTATATTGACCACGTCTGTCTCAAATAGTAGGTAGGTATGTCATTTCCGAATCACACCGTATAAGGACGAGAACTTTCTATAATTTGGGGGTTAGAGTGCACGCATGTTTTTCGAGACATCTTTACACTGTGTTATCAATAATTTGATAATTAATCAAGTACCTACATGTCCATAATAATCGGACGATATAATGTTATCCTAAGCTGATTAAGTAGACTTACCTAGGTAGGTACCAATTTATTTGTGATTTTATTTTGTCTTTATTGTACCTATAAATGTGCTTGTGGCGTTAAGCCATTCTCCCCATATGAACATAGCATCATATTGTTACGTGCGGGGGTAATTAAATGCCGCTTACCTGAAAATTAATTGCATGGCTATCCACACACAAGGCAATATAGCATACACCAGCCCACTAACTAGTTCAACACTAAAATAACAATAGTCCAAGTCCACTTCGAAACACAGTTGTCCACAGTCTACGCTAGAGTCGCCGATATATTACTCTTAGTCGCTTCCGTAAGATGTGTTCATGATCTGTGGTTCACTCACTATCGCCTCCGAATAGAAACTGTGTCTTTGACGAGTCGTAACAATATTAATACAAATAATAAAAAAATGCATTCTTGCAATTTGCGTTGCTTCCCTGCAATTCTCTAACCAAGCCATCTTACACGACTGCACCAAAGGAGGATGGTGGTTTAATGTGTTCATGATTTCCAGTTAGGTACATTGAAGTCTGCTTTCAATCTACCTTCCCTATTTGTTTACGAATATTTATAAAGAGCAAACAATGTTGCAATGTTAAAATGGCAGTGAGTGGGGCACATAGCGGAACCAATGGTCATATTGGGATGGAAAGCTCTAGAATGTCGACCACGAGCCGAAACACTAGCGAGTATATTAGGATGGCCGCCAAAAGGTGGATCGATGACATCGTAGGAATGCAATGTGAGAAAGTCATTGTTGGACACCCTATTACCAGCTGTGAGCATCTTGGATGGACAATGAGCTTCTGCATCCCCTCTCTGAGTCAGAACTATTAGAACTATCAGATAAGAACTTCACAACTCCTTGGACGTTTTGGTTTCAGAAACAATAAACACGGTTCGACTCCCGTACTTGAATATCTCTGGGAATAACTTCGCTGGGCAAGGGGCCACCGTGTCGGGTTGGGGCATCGCTGCTCAAGGTAAGAACGTTCCACCAAGTGCAGCGTACTATAGCATACATCGACTTATGCCTTTCATGCAAACGCTGTGGTTAACAACGAACTGGGCCCCAAATCTGCTAACACAATCGTTTCATAATCGAACAGCGACCGCATAGTAACTGTCACTTTTGTCAGATATACAATACAATACCTGTCAAAAGTGACAGTTACTATGCGGTTGCTGTTCGATTATGAATCGATTGTGTTAGCAGACTTGGGGCGCAGATCATTTGTAACTCAACTTACACTGTCATAAAGATAAGCATAACTTCCGAAAGGTTAATTCAAGATTTCTAACACCTGTAGATAAATAACTTATTTGTTAAGTAATTATACCTACCTATATTGATTTCTTATATTTACGCGGATACTACACATTGAAATAAAACAATTTTTCCACGAGGTCCAATGAGGTCACAAGACGTCCCGGTCACACGAGTCCACCCGTGACCATGGTTGCTGAAAAGCAGCCGAAGCGTCAGGAACGTAAAAACATAAAATTCGAAAAAAATGTTTTATTACAAAAATTATACCTACGTAGTTTGTTGTGTATTCACTATATCATTTAAACTGACACAATTGACTGGAATAAGGTTATAAGTCTGTTTTTTTGGCTAGGAGTAACATTCGTGTCACCGACGCTTCGCCAGAAGCTAATGACCGTGATAACGGACCCGCTGTGCAACGTCACGTACTTCAATCAGCTGCCGCCGAACGCTGTGTGCACGTTCTACGGCACTGCTGGCACATGCAAGGTACCTTTTTTTTTTAACGTGTGGAAATCCTCTTGGATACCACACCGCCACGGGGGTGACGATGTGGTTATGCCGGACACCTACCGGCTAAAACCCACGGTCCGCCTTCACCGCCTTTGAGCGGGGCGCCACAGGATCGCACATGGCATACTACTGTGGACATGCAAGGTACCTAGCCTTACCCCTTATAGCAGCATTGTGATGCCAGGCTCTCCTGAGGCCCAAGCTTAGGCGGGCTTCAAGCGCGGCGTCTAGATGGGCCTCGCACGTGTGCGCAAAATGATCTATTAAGTAGAATAGGTACGTAGGGTATACCGCCCACCTTCCAATGGATAGACGTAGTAATTACAAGCCCTGCCCTGCCTTCATCCAGAACTGATATTGGTACCTGATAATTTTACCCCATATTTATTCAACGGGGTTGGCGGGTCTAGTGATACGAAAATATTACAAAGAACTTCTTGGTCTTGAAATTTGCTCTGGTCTAGCTGTAGCCGGATAGTGACTTTAAGTATAAAGGATGTTGTGTTGGGTTGTTGCCTAATGTAAAAAAAAATGTCGATACCTATACTTATTTAACTTATTTGTTTGTTTAGGGTGATAACGGCGGACCCATGACGATATTTTACAACGCAACTGAGGAAGATATTCTGGTAAATATAATTCTTGCTTTAACTACAACGAAGATGCAGGATGCCTAATCGTGCCCTGAGTTGGTTCAAAAAAGGATGGTGCGTGCCCGTGTTGTTTGCTCAACATGATCAGGGCACTGCCTTGCCCCCAGATGATTATATATATAAACTAGCTGCGCCACGCGGTGTTACCCGCGATTAAAAAATATTCAGCGTGTCAGAAAATGACATAGGCTAATTTTTATCCCGAAAAAATGCACGGTTCCTATGGGATAGCATACAGGAACCGTGCATTTTTCCGGAATAAAAATTAGCCTATGTAATTTTCTCACCCCTAAACTACCACTATCTATCCAAAAAATCATGTCGATCCATTGCTCTATGAAAAATTAAAACAAATCTATCCCACGGGAACCATACATTTTACCGGGATAAAAAGTAAGCTATGTGCTATTCCAGACTATAATCTATCGCTGTGCCAAATTTCATCCAGATCCGTTCAGCCGTTCTGGCGTGATTGATTAACAAACATCCATCCAAACTTTCACATTTATAATATTAGTGGGATGCAACTAATTTCAGCTCGATCTCGTTCTGTTGGGTGGTGTTTTAAACTATATAGCAGTGTAGTGTAGGTGTTTCTATGGTGCCTGACAGATTGGTGTGACGTCGTTTGTGAGCACCAATGGTTGCAATGACGACACGCCCTCCGTGTTCACCAGGGTGCAGAGATACCTTAACTGGATCAGCCAAGTCACAGGAATACAACTACAATGAAAATATGTAACAAGACATATTGTTGTCATTATTTATATGAGTAATTAATAATTTTGATAATAATTTTCATAAATAAACAAATGGTAATTACGAAGATATGTTTTTTTTTTTAATTTTAGCTACCAGCATTTTATAGATATAAATATACCTAGTAAGTACATACTTTCATAATAATTCTGAATATACTACGAGTAATTTATAAATGCCACTTTTTTACACAGATTTGCGTAATTTACGCTTAATAAAGTGAGTTGTGTATTTACGATTTGATTTTCAATGGATAGATTATATATAATGTTAAACAAAAATTGTGTAAAATATTTTAGCAGATGAATCACTAAGTTATATAGATCACGTTGATGTATAAAATAATTGTGTGAATGAGGGTATAATATATTTTATTTAAATAAGGCGAATCAGTAGCGTTTGGCCATGTGCTCAGTACAGGTGTATTTTTTTAAATCTCTAACAATTTGATTTATTTTTTTGGACATTTTGTTATTATAACCTACTCTTGGCCATTTTAAATTATTTTACACTATTATTGTTTCACCATATATATCGTTAATAGTTGATCGGACTTGGTACGGGCCACGACCACATACCACGACATGGTCCGGTTCATACCAACCCTGTACCGTATCACAACAGATTCGGTACAGAGCAGGCCAAATCCGTAGTCCGGTCCGGACCAAGTTCGATCTTCTGTAGGTAAACTATTAGTACGGACTCACTCATGCTACCATCTTTGTTTTGAATTCTGAGATTATATATTGAACACTGATTTGTATGAAAACTACCGATAGCTGTTAATCGGCTTAGCGATATTGTATCGATACGAATTTATCGCACGACATAAAGGTGGGGACCGACTGTTTGCGTGTAATGTAACGTGTACGGAGCGAGCACGTGCCTACACCAATTACCGCTCGGCCGATGCCGTGCGAGGAATCTAAGCAGACCATGGTATCCTTGTAACTCTGTCGGCGGTGGCGACATACTGCGCCCCAAGTCTGCTAACACAATCGATTCATAATCGAACAATCCATGTGTGGGATATCTGTGATATCCCACACAATATCTGTCAAAAGTGACAGTTACTATGCGGTTGCTGTTCGATTAGGAATCGATTGTGTAAGCAGACTTGGGGCCATGCTTTAACCAAATCGACGCTACAACCAACAACAACAATATTATATAAATAAACGAAGGTTCCAAAATTATCGTTTTGAGACATTTTGAGATCTAACCAGCATCCCGCATCTCAGATAGGTGTCGGTTGTGGTATATGCCTATAGGATTTTCAAATAGCAAGCTTGTACATCATCGCCTAATGCTCGCTTCGCTAACGATTGATCGTTACAGCCTCTCAGCGAATGTTACGCTACTATTGGATGATACGTCCATACTTAAAAGTCGAGCACAGATTTGTACTATACCTTGTAAAGTAAATAAGCAATCGGCTTAAACGGTACGTGCTAGTACATTTATTTAATAACTAGCTGTTGCCCGCGACTTCGTCCGCGTGGTATTTAACAAAGACAACCGTTGACAACAGCCTGCTCGCCCATTCTGAGCCCGCGGGACGCATTGCAGATTGTTGCTATCAAACTTAATCAGGCGCTGCGCTGCATCATTGGTTTTAATTTTTTTCGTGAGATCCTATTTTTTTTTTCTAAAATAAAAGTAGCCTATGTTACTCCTTGTTACATCAGCTATCTGCCAGTGAAAGTCCCGTCAAAATCGGTCCAGCCATTTTAGAGATTACCCGGAACAAACAGACAGACAGACAGACAGACTGACGGACAGACAGACAGACAGTGGTTTCGGTATAGGTAACGTGTATACATCCAAATGCAATTAGTAAAAAGATATTATTTTAATATTACAAACAGACACTCCAATTTTATTTATATGTATAGATGTATAGATATTAGTATGACGGAAGCGGGAGTATGACGCAGATGTTAGGACATTCCATTTATATCATGTCACGATAATTTAGACATAATATGTGTTGGCGACGTATAATTTTCTTATTTTTTATTTTATTGTCTATTTTTGTGTAATTCATTTTTGAATAAAGAATGCTGTCGACGCTGACGTTTTGACGGACAGTGTGACCGAACCGTCTTATTTTTTTGCTTATTTCTTCCTCACTGTCCCATCACCAACAATATGGTTGGTTATATCTATGATCCTGGTTAACCATAGGTATACATTTTGTCTATGATCACATATATTAACCTATATCTGTGTCATATATTATGTGATATCCGGAGTAATAATATGGGGGTTGGTAAAATTGAACCCATATAAAACTATGTCATGTTAGTTATGATTTTTATGACCTTTGATTTTTTTAAACTGTCTCCGTCCCGAATAGCAAATAACTATGAAAACATAGGAAAATATCATTAAAAAATAATTCGCATACAGTTGATTCTGAGGCGGTAGGTACCAGGTTGGCCGGGACAGCTAGTAGTAAATAAAAATACTTTACCACAAAAGAGTCTAATTTTAAAAATATTGTAAGTTATACGTGTCATATTGCATTAAGATTTCAGAAACTTTTTAAGACTCAGGACATCAGGGATGTCCACTGAATCTCATAAAACTGCTTTTACACCGCGAGAGTTCCTTGGTTGGTGCACCGGGCGTGGGCCAGGGCCGCATATGTACTAAATTAGGTAGGTAATTCACGTTAAAGTAGGTCACCAAATTGTTAATTTTATTATTGTTTAATAGATATCAGTACCATGTATAGTTTTTTATGACGGTATCGTAAAATGTCCAATACCAAATTTTAGTACTGTCTGGTAAACGTATTAAACTTTTATCAGATTAGTGGTATCGTACACGCACGATAGTGGGTGCTCACCTACGCACATAGGACCTACATACATAACAAAAACTTTGAGATTAATTTAGTATTATAGTACTACCTAGGTAGTTACTTACCTTTTGTCTTATACCAATGATTTGCATGCTCAAATAAGATTTACCCAGCAATAAGCCCAGGTTCTACGTAAATTCAGGAAAAAACCCTTTGCGGACCTTAGCTCCGCAATGATGTCAAGATTTTAATTAAAGTTGAGTTAGGTTTTACTTTAAGGTGGAAGCTCAGGGTCAGGGCGCGAAATTCACAATGTCAATGGTTTTTATTTTTTTACGAAAAATTTGGACATCTTTATGATGTAATTTAGTGTTTTGCGATATTAGCATTCTGCATTGGATGCCTCGATGTATTAAGTTTGCTTAAACAAGTACCTAATCCGATACAATACCATAAGGTTTGTAAAAACCGCTACTTTTACTAACTTTATGGTGTTTTATCGCTGCGCGTCAGTCAAGCGAACCCGAGGAGGACGGCGTGGCGGCGGCGTGGTGTGGTGTCCACGCCCGCTGCGGGCGGGGGAGAAATCAACTCGCGCGGACTACGCTACGCAAGGGTCGCGAATCTGTGCGAAAGCGTTCCCGTGCCCGCCCCCCACCCCCACAATGCGGAAGAAGGACCACCTTGGGGTTTTAGTCGGTCAGAGTCCAATATAACCTGCTTGCCTCCCCGGGGCTTGCGGGTATCCATGAGGATTTTCCCACGCGATTTTTACCTTAATTCCATGCTATCACTCACGCGCATCGCAGCGACCGTGATGTGTGGTAGATAGTCATTGGTGGATGCCGATGTGCGGCCGCGACTCCCAGCTGATGGATGCATTAAGCTATTGTTTCCCACTGTTGGGCTAAGGCGTCCCGCCACTCTCACCGCTTCCCTCTGCCATGTGCTACGAAAGACCATTCCTTGGTAAAGGTGTCAAGTTCATTGCCCCATTTCATTCGAGGCCTGCCATGAGCGTCTGTGCCGTGTGGTCAAATGTTAACGAACACAATACTGTAATATTTGATTCTTCAAAATAAATAAAACCATCTTTAGGGTATATAGGACATTTATTGAAGTACGCAGCACTGCTGTTACAAATGTTGTTGAATGAAGTCATAGTAATGGGTGACACGGGTGTAGACGGACGGGAATCCCCGCTTGCAGTTCGCTATATACCCGGACGAGATGATGCCGATCTGCAAACAAAAGACTAGACCCATGATCTGCGGGAGAAAGGGATAGAGGGTGAGCTCTTTCTGCGTAGATCGGACCGCAAGTAACAACTAAATATGAGGGTACCCCCGTCAAACTATGACACCAGGACGTCAAACACCTCAGTCCTCCCGTGACCATGGTTGCTGCAAAGCAGCCGAAACGTCGGGAACGTAAAATAAAAAATAAACCGCGATAAAATCCTTAAGATTAGTTTTATTTCAACGAAAGGGATAGAGTTAGACAATGAAATAAGAGTGTGTGCCAGCTGCTTGTTTATTTTTCTTATTACTCTATGCCAGAATGTTGCGAGTGTATTTCACAGCATTGCCCCTCGCGGAAACGTGTAGCTTTATGGTATAGTCAATGGCAACATTATATCACTCGTTAAATATTTGAGTACGTTCCATACTTATTGTAAGGTAGCTAGCATAGCCACCAACCCTCATTAATGGCCTCTCGGCGGCTATGCTGGCTAGGTGATAACGTCAACTCAACAAGGAAGGTGTTGTTCCATTATGGTGAATCACGAGCGGCCCACCAGAGTCGCCATGGCACGCGCCAATGCCGCCAGTGCCGTCGGTACAAAGTTTGCCGGGCGCCACCAATTTCTTTACATAAAAGGTCAGGCATTCGGCATTCGTGATCACTCGCAAGACGATATGACTGAGGAGTGGTGCTGCTTGGTGTTCTGGTGTTAATGAAAGTCATAATTAGTTTTTTATTACAGATTATACCTGTATGTACCTGGTCCCATAAGCCGGTGAACTAAGGTCAAAGCCGTCTCACTCTAGGGTGGAATGCGCTCCACATACCCTTCTTGCCCCCCCGGGCGGAGGGGATGCGTAACGCATTTCCCCATGTGAAAAAAAAAACAAAGGTGGAATGGGCTCGGTGCACTCGAGCACCCTGTGGGTCCTTAGGGGGTTGTAGGGCCCGAAAATCGGTCAACACGAGTGCGCTACCTGACTTTCTTGCATTCGGCTCACCAAGGAAATAGTCACTTACTTATATAGCGAGGCTATCAACCATGTATGGGTGATTAGGGCTATAGCAAGATATTTACTTCGGGGGGTTCAAGCTCAAAAACAGTAAGCAAACAAAAACAACAACAATCCTAAGAGCCGAAAATATTTTAGAAATGAGATATGTCTAAATCGTTTTACATCCAACTCTGACACCCCCCCCCCCACACCCCCTCCCACAGAGTCGTGGGTGATGCCAGGGCAGTGTGGCCAGATGTGATTTTCTATTTATACCCAAATTTGAAATTATTTTTCTCCAAAATGATACAATTTGCTTGAGTTTTACCCAAAGGCAAAAAAATATTTTCTTTCCTTGAAATACTGTTCTAATTATTTCCAAACTGAAGCAGCAGAATGACCTTTTTTTTTTTACGTTACGCATCCCCACTGCATGGATATTTTTTTCTCCAAATTTTTCTCCAAGAATTTCATTTCTCCAAAATTTCTCCAGGGCCAAAATTTTTACCCAGAATTGCGAAAAAAATACCCACCCAATCTGGCAACACTGTGCCAGGGCAGCCTGCATCTAAGGCTCAAGACGGCCCTGCGAAGCTTGTGCTTGCTTTGCTTGTGATGATTGAAATATACATCCTATTCAGGCTGGTGAATAATTCTGTCACTGTGAGAACACCTTTTACCTGCTAAATTTTAAAATGTTATGCATTCAAAAATAATACTTATTACAAATTAAATAAAGTACCAACCATCGGATGTACTACCCAAGCCAACAGCGATTGCTTGCTGCCCGACGAAGTCGCTCCCCAAGTCTAAACCACGAGGGAGGTCTATGGGATGTATGATATCTGAAATTGTCTTTGAATCAGAATAAAGAGAGTCCTTTGAAAAGGATAAGCGTTACTTTATCAGGTTTGAACAAGGTACCTCCCTATCAATCAAGCAACATTGCTTGTTGCAGTTGGTTACATAACCAACTTAAAACAAATACATAAAAAAAAACATTTTAAACAAGGCAGACCTGTAGCGGTTGGCCATGTACAGGATGTCAATTTTTTATGTCTAATAATTTGAGTTATTTCTTTGGTAATGTTCTTTTTATAACCTACTGTTAGCCCTGTTACAACATTTCATATTATTATTGTTACACCTTATGTAAAGTAAGATGCATGACTCCAAAAGAAATGTCGTAAAAATAGATGTATATTGCATAAAAAACCTATGCCTATTTAAGTACTTATCGACATTTTTCATTGTATATAAGTAGCCTAAAACTTTCTAGTCAGCCTTTATAGCACATAATATACCAACATGTACCTACTTATAACTAGGTATCTATGTTTAAAAACTCTTACCGCTGAAAACGATATCGCTCGGTAAAATAATAATCGCAATATCATTATTAAACTTATCAGCATCCCATTCTGGATGCGTTATCACTTTGTTAGTGACCACTCGCAAACCACCGCTGAATAAAAAGTTGCTGCCCAGAACGACGGTGAACAGGGAGGCTTGCTTCGTATCGTCTCTCCAGCAGTGGGCAGCCGTGACGAGGCGGTTGCTTGTCAAGAGACTGGAGCCGCACGCCGACATATTGGTAGTGCCGACTAGGTTGATAATCAAGCCGGCCTGATGAAGATAGAAATTTGAAAAATATATGCTCAATTAAATCACAGAATTTGCCAAATGATCGGCTCTCGGAGGGCAGACGGCTATCGCTCCGTGTATACAGAATGATTCAGAAAGGGAATACCTACCGATCTTTGAACCTGTGATTATCTAGCGTATTTTTAATCATCAAGTAAAAACAGAATTTCGATGTGACAGAAAATTAATTTATGGGAGTTTTTTTAGTGTAGAAATATCGAGATTCTAACAGAAAACTCATAACTGTATATATAACTCAAGAACAGGTGGGCCGTATTGATTTTTTTGGACTTGTCTCCACTCCACATAGCAGAATAACTATTATAACATGGGAAACAATAATAGTAAAGGCAATTCATTTGCTCACACATTTGAATCTGAGGCGGCACGAGAGATCGCCAGGACAGCTAACGTATAAAATAAATTGCATGGGGCACACTGTTTTTTTTTTTTACATTATAGGCAAGTATTTGATCTCGATCTCACCTGATGGTAAGTGACGATGAGATCTACGATGGAGCATACTTGCCTAGGTAGGAAGGCGGCAGTAGATCGAGACGCTGTTTTGTTAATTCGACCCATTTTCCAATTCTTCAGTATCTTCGATTATGCTTGGCTGCCCCCAAATATAAATATACATGCATCGCTTTTGATAATAATTAAGAAAATGTTAAAAATGATCCATGGACCGCAGCGCCCCGAATACTACATAAGTTAAAGCTTGTTCAAAGAATCGGCCAAAGTTATAGTCTTATGACCAGGGTGTTGTGTCCGGAACCAACCAATAAGCTATTAACGTTTCAACATTATTCGAAACACTTACAAAATAGGGATACGAATTTAATGGAGCTGGTGATCCTCCCACGATTCTATCTTCAAGATTTGAATTTTATTCAAGCAATGTCTTTTCCTCAGCATCCCTGATTCTTTCAGCCAAAGGAATTCCAACCATATCGTGATATGCACTCAATGATCCTAGAAAAGCAGAAAAAACTACACCATGTATTACCACCCCAACGAATAGAACACATAATTTGGTCATCGCAATAGGTTTTTTTCTTTTCAAAACCGGTCTAAAATTGTATATTGATATGGTTCACAATAATTTTAGAAACAAAATAGGTATATCGGCTGGCGATGTGATGGCGTAAAATGTATTAGATTATAACGATATAATGGATTTTATGGTCCCCAGTGTTACAAATAAGAAATAAATTGTTTAACGTAACGTAAAGCTATAAAACGTTTATAAATTTGAGGGATAATGTTGTAATCACAGATATATGAGAGGTTGCAATATTGATTTCATATAATTCCCGAATACTACATATTGTGATAAACTTATTTTACAGATTTGAAAAGAAACGTATAATCATAAAATAAAAGCGATAAAATCTGTAAAATAAATTTTATTTCAATATAGTAGTCAAGTTTATTATGTTGGTGGGGACTATTCTCCGGAACTACTGAACCGATTTTAAAATTTCTTTCACCAATAGATAGCTACACTATCGATGAGCCTGATAGGCTGTTTTATCACGCTATTTCCATTTATTCCAAAATTAATCATTGTCACAATTTACTATTATTTTATTTTTATTTATTTTGTCTCAAATCTGTTTCATAGTTGTAAAATAAATATCCACCCGCGCGGGATTAACATAATCTCGATTATATTCGATAATATTTTACGATAGTCGTGTTTTTGTAGTAATTTCTACTTACTTAGGTGTAAGGATTATCAGCTAATCTGAATTTTGAAAAACCCCAGAGTTAATTATTACATATGATCAGGGTTTTTTTGATGACTTATTAATACTCTTGATGGATTGACTTGATTTAAAACTCAAATTAGGTAGGTACTTATATCACACGAAATCGCTTGAGTAAATGAAATATAGCTAATAAATCTACAGCAATTAACTTTTTAAAACTGATTTCGGGGGTTGACGAGGTCTAAAAATCAACTCCTATTAATTCACTCAAGTTCTTATTTGAATCTTTCAAGTTACTGTATAAGTTGTGTTGGGTGTACCAACTTGTTATAAGAATAACTAATATTTCAGTAGGAAGAATCATTCTTGTACTTACAACAAAAACAAATCGATAATCGTGCTGAAGTTCGTACAAGATGAAATTGTAATTCAATAGGAAAAAAGCAAGAGATAGGTAGGTTTTTAAAAATAAATTGGCTATGGGGGTCTCCGGGATCAGTTCATTTCGGAATGGGGTCTCTTGCCCAAAATAGTTTGGGAGTCCCTGATGTAAACCATTAAGTACAGTACCTATGAATCGTGAAAACAGTTACAAAATGCTAAGCTACAACTTTACCACCCGTTCGGAATGCCGTACCTATGAGAGTAGAAGAATGGGCATGAAACTATGGTTGCTAATGGTAATGGATATATATGAACAATGTAGGAATGGCTAGGCAGACTTTAGAAGCTGGTCAAAACAAGTAATAGTAACTCTATGTATATAATTACAAGCTAATCGCTACATGGTTCCTACATTTACAAATTACTTTTGTAAATTAAAAAGAAAGAAGTAAAAAGGAGAAAAAAATATCTAAATAGTCTGCTCGAACAAGGTCATTTATGTTCCTGAGGAGCCGGGCTGGCTAAAATTAATTTTCGATTCTAGGAAGCGTACTTTTTTAAGGTACGATTTGTACTATCCTATCGTTGATTGTACTAAAATAAAATAACAGTATAAATAGGCACGGAAAAGATTGATTTCATTGTTTAAATTATACTACCTGCTGGTCCTCAATTGATTTCTCATAGATTATTATATTCTCTACTCAGCTTTTGGTCTGCGGCTTCACTCGCGATCTTATAGAATTTGCTCGCAATCTCGACCCGAAATGGAAATAGCGTGATAAAACAGCCTGTCAGGCTCATCGATAGTGTAGCTATCTATTGGTGAAAAAAAATAATTAAAATCGGATCAGTAGTTCCGGAGAATAGCCCAACATAAGAAACTTGACTAATATATTGAAATAAATGTTATTTTACAGATTTTATCGCTTTTATTTTATGATTATACGTTCCTTTTCAAATCTGTAAAATAAGTTTTATATCAATATGTAGTATTCGCGTAAATATATATTACAATCAATATTACAACATTTTCCCTCAAATTTATATGTTCGGACGTTTGTCTATAGATAGATTTTTTTACATATATATTAGATACTAGCTGTTGCCCGCGACTTCGTCCGCGTGGTATTTAACAAAGACAACCGTTGACAACAGCCTGCTCGCCCATTCTGAGCCCGCGGGACGCATTGCAGGTTGTTGCTATCAAACTTAATCAGGCGCTGCGATGCAACATTGGTTTTAATTTTTTTTCGTGAGATCCTATTTTTTTTTTCTAAAATAAAAGTAGCCTAAGTTACTCTTTGTTACATCAGCTATCTGCCAGTGAAAGTCCCGTCAAAATCGGTCCAACCATTTCAGAGATTAGCCGGAACAAACAGACAGACAGACAGACAGACGGACAGACAGACAGACAGACAGACAGACAGACAGACAAAAATTGTAAAAAATGTTGTTTCGGTATAGGTAACGTGTATACATCCAAATGCACTTAGTAAAAAGCGGTTATTTTAATATTACAAACAGACACTCCAATTTTATTTATATGTATAGATAGTTAAGAAAACTATACCGGATTCAACACGTTTAACAATTTATTTCTTATTTGTAACACTGGGGACCATAAAATCCATTATATCGTTATAATCTAATACATTTTACGCCATCACATCGCCAGCCGATATACCTATTTTGTTTCTAAAATTATTGTGAACCTTATCAATATACAATTTTAGACCGGTTTTGAAAAGAAAAAAACCTATTGCGATGACCAAATTATGTGTTCTATTCGTTGGGGTGGTAATACATGGTGTAGTTTTTTTTGCTTTTCTAGGATCATTGAGTGCATATCACGATATGGTTGGAATTCCTTTGGCTGAAAGAATCAGGGATGCTGAGGAAAAGACATTGCTTGAATCAAATTCAAATCTTGAAGATAGAATCGTGGGAGGATCACCAGCTCCATTAAATTCGTATCCCTATTTTGTAAGTGTTTCGAAGAATGTTGAAGCGTTAATAGCTTATTGGTTGGTTCCGGCAACAAAACCCTAGTCATAAGACAATAGACTTGGGCCGATTCTTAGAACTTGGATATGAGTATTCTGTTAGAATCTCGATATTTCTACACTAAAAAAACTCCCATAAATTCATTTTCTGTCACATCGAAATTCTGTTTTTACATAATGATTAAAAATACGCTAAATAATCGCAGGTTCAATGATTGGTAGGTATTCCCTTTCTGAATCATTCTGTTTACACGGAGCGATAGTCGTCTACCCTTCGAGAGCCCACCATTTGGCAAGTTCTGTGATTTAAATGCGCATATATTTTGCAAATTTCTATCTTCATCAGGCCGGCTTGCTCATCAACCTAGTCGGCACTACAAATATTTCGGCATGCGGGTCCAGTCTCTTGACAACCAACCGCCTCGTCACGGCTGCTCACTGCTGGAGAGACGATACGAAGCAAGCCTCGCAGTTCACTGTCGTTCTGGGCAGCAACTTTTTATTCAGCGGTGGTTTGCGAGTGGTCACTAACAATGTGATAGTGCATCCAGAATGGAATTTTGATAACTTTAATAATGATATTGCGATTATTTTTTTACCGAGCGAACTCGTTTTTAACGGTAAGAGTTTTCAAATATAGATACCTTATTATAAGTTGGTACACGTTGATATATTATGTGCTATAAGGCCTCAGACTCGAATTTAGCGGGCAGCGGGGCGGCGGGGCGGCGGCGGCGCGGGAGCGGCGCTTGTTGGTCGCCCCGCGCCGCTGCTGCGCCGCTGTTTTCGAGAACCGGTCCATTTGATTATACGCATAAGATTCTGCCGCTCCCGCGCCGCCGCCGCCCCGCTGCCCGCTAAATTCGAGCCTGAGGCCTAAAGGCTGACGAGAAAGGTTCAGGCTGCTTATATAAAATGAAAAATGTCTATAAGTACCTAAATAGGCATAGGTTTTTTTCTACAAGTAGGGGCTAACAGTAGGTTATAAAGAGAACATTACCAAAGAAATAAATCAAATTATTAGACATAAAATAATTGACACCCTGTACTGAGCGCATGGCCAACCGCTACAGGTCCAAATTGTTTGAAATGTATTTTTAATGTATTTGTTTTAAGTTGGTTACATTGCTTGATTGATAGGTAGGTACCTACTTCAAACCTGATAAAGTAACGCTTATCCTTTCCAAAGTGAAAAAAGACTCTTTATTCTGATTCAAAAACAATTTCAGATATAATTCATCCCATAGACCTCCCCAGTGGTTCAGACATGGGGAGCGATTTCGCCGGGCAGAAAGCAATCGCTGCTGGCTTCGGTAGTACAACCGATGGTTGGTACTCTATTCAATTTGAAATTAGTACTATTTTTGAATGCATAACTATCTAGAAACTTAGCAGGTAAAAGATGCTCTCACGAAGTGACAAAATTATTCACCAGCGGGCTCAGAACGCGCGAGCGGGCTATTGCTAACGGTTGTGTCTTTGTTAAATACCACACGGACGAAGTCGCGGGTAACAGCTAGTCTGTAATAAAAAAAAACTAATTATGACTTTCATTAACACCAGATTACGAAGCATCACCACTCCTCAGTCATATCGTCTTGCGAGTGATCACCAATGCTGAATGCCTGACCTTTTATGTAACCGAATTAGTGCCGCCCGGCAAACTTTGTACCGACGGCTCTGGTGGCATTGGCACGTGCCATGGCGACTCTGGTGGGCCGCTCGCGATTCATTCTAATAGAGAAAGACCTATCTTGGTGAGTAGATGTTATCACCTAGCCAGCATAGCCGCCGAGAGGCCATTAATGAGGGTTCGGTGGCTATGCTAGCTACATACCCATATACCCTTAGAATAAGTATTGAACGTACTCAAATATTTAACGAGTATTATTAACGATAATATTTAATGTTTCCATTGTCTATACCATAAAGCTACACGTTTACGCGAGGGACAATGCTGTGAAATGCCCTCACAACATTCTGATTTGACGCCCGGCACAAAGGCATAGAGTCTTCTTCTTCATTCTTTACCAAATGAAATGCGATGAAATAAAATGGATATGAATATGGCCTCACCCACAACTTAGCGGGTATTTTGCCAATGTCAAGTAATTAACAGCAATAACACATTCAATAAATACACATTATAAATAAAATAATGGATGTGACATGATGATATGAAAATGGCGTCAGGCATAGAGTCATAAGAAAAACAAACAGGCAGCTGGCAGTCACTCTTATTTCATTGTCTAACTCTATCCCTTTCTCCCGCAGATCATGGGTCCATTGATAGTCTTTTGTTTGCAGATCGGCATCGTCTCGTTCGGGTATAACGAGAGCTGTACGCAGGGATTCCCGTCCGCCTACACCCGTGTCACCCATTACTATGACTTCATTCATCAGCATTTGTAATGGCAGTGCTGCGTACTTCAATAAATGTCCTATATACCCTATAGATGGTCTTCTTTATTCTTATTTGGGCATGTTTCTGTGTCTGAATAAACCAAATAAAATAATTTGCACGATATTATCTGTGTCGAAAATAGTTCGTAAGTATGTAAGTAATTAATATGGCTTATCTCATTCCACTAGTACTGCTCTGATAGATACCTATCTAAGGAAGTTGGACAAATAAGGCAGGTGGATTTTTAAAAAAATGTGTCTGTGTGTATAAAATTAAACTACAAGTGACCATAAGGTCCGATAAGGTAAGTTCAGTTCTCGTGTCTTAGAAATGATATGGTTAGTCTGAACCCCAAGTCTGTTAGCACAAAATGTATCATTCATAAATGTCAACTATACATTTTGTGGGTTTATAGTAAATACTGTAAACATGATCCAATCCAATACCACCGACACTGATAACTGATCTTAGATTGATCATCTAATGGACTGGCCCTCAGTCCCTATTACTAAGGAAGTTACCCCGGGACTCGCCGGGGGTCAAACCGACATCGTCGGATTCTCGTCACCAAAGATTCCAGCTAACATGACCAGCAATGATGGAAGTGTGGCGCCGGCAAAGAGCCTAGTGCAAAATGTGCTCTATACTGGTCCTATCTTATCAAATCTTAATTCGAAACTAATAATTCATTGGTAATTAACTAGATAAAACCAAAAAGTGACATTTCACATTATTATGTGATGCGATGATAACCAAATAAAAAATCACATTAATTTGTTTATCGATGTTCTTGAATTGTCGGGTGGTATATTGATAAGGACAGGGTATATAAGTCGTCGGAATTTAGTTGACAGGCGTATGTACAAAGTCAGTCGGTCAGGATGCGTGTTTTATTCTTAGTCGGGTTGGTGGTGGCCGCGGCGGCGGCGGTGGAGGTTCAGACGAGCTATCATGAGACCATCGGTATTCCTCTCGCGGAGAAAATCAGGGCTGCTGAGGAGAAGGAGCACGCTCTGAAAATCCTTGATGAAAGGATTGTGGGAGGCGCGGTTGCTCCAGCCAACGCACACCCCTACTTTGTAAGTACTAATTTGACTGTAACTATACGGTCTCACACCAATAAATGCTTGTATTATAGGCACCGTGAAGTGGACTTGGGGCGAAACCAATATATAATACTTATACACATCCATGACACACATGACATGTTATTATTAAACATCCATGACTTGGGTACAGACATTCGTGCTCATCACACAATGTTTGTCCCTGCCAGGATTAAGTAAATCTTCTTAAGAACTATCTAACATACTCTTCCCCCTTACACAGAGGAAAAAACACCCATAAAAATGAAGGAAAACACTTAAAATTTTGCTATTGCACAAGTCCGAAATGTCCCTAGAAAATTCCAAAATGTCCGATTAATCTAGATTGATAAAATCATATTGTCAGTATCAGCAAAATAGGCTCGTGCTGCACAAAAACTATCAGAAGTGTCATTCACCAGGTCATTGCCAGTCGACTACAGACTCGCTCTAAGGGCAGTGTAGGATATATCGAAATTAAATTGTAATGTTATTCTTAGGCCGGCCTACTGATCAGCTTGTTAAACGTCGCTGGCAACTCGGTATGCGGCTCCAGCCTCGTGTCTGCGAGTCGGCTGGTCACCGCCGCTCACTGCTGGAGGGACACCAACCTCCAAGCGTGGCAGTTTGTGGTCATCCTCGGCTCCAACTACCTGTTCAGCGGAGGCACCCGGATCGCGACCAGCAATGTCATCACTCATCCTCAATGGACGCCGAGCAATTTGAATAACGATGTCGCTATGATCATTCTTCCGACCAGCGTTTTCTTTACCGGTGAGTTGGTTATTTTAGTTATTATAACACAAACTAAGCAATGTATGTAGTACGGGTACCGTAAGTGAAATATAATGTAATTAGATATTAAACATCCATGACTTGGGTGCAAACATTCGTACTGATCACACAAAGTTTGAAGTGGTGGTTCGAATCTTGGCAGCGAATTCAGCACCCTCGGTACAAAAGCAGGGTCACTACTAGCCAATACTAACTATGCTAATCAGGTTATCAAATTATTGATTAAGTATATTCAATGCTATCGGGGCATTCCATTGACAATAAATTAAATTGTAAGAACAATTGTTGCTTAGTTTGGAACTGATCACTTGTAACAACTTACTTAATAGATTCACCAATTGGATAGAGCAATGTCTTGCATACATCTCTCGGGTGCCATATTTATTTTGAAAGCTTGGTTTGTGTTTTCTAGCAAGCATTCAGCCCATCGATATTCCTAGTAACAACGACGTGTGGAACACCTTCGTGGGACAGTGGGCTGTCGCAGCCGGCTTCGGGAGAACCAGCGACCGTAAGTAGTCTCACAAACAAAAAATACAATCAAACTGAGAACCTCCTCGTTTTATTGAAGTCGGTTAAATTAAGAATATTTTAGTCAAGTTAAGTGTCATTCTCTTTTCGAAAATTGAGCAACTACTCAATGATACATCATTGATGCACGTGAGAATGAGATAGGAATATGATAGTAAATATGTCCTTATTACTGTCATATCAATACAGAAGTGTGCATGATAACAAAATGATTATGTATCTACTTATTGTATGCCATATAAATATTTCTAATCAAAATATGGACTGTCCCTACAAGGCTTAACCACTCCAAAATCGCGGACAACAAAAAGGCTGTATGTTTTTACCAGGCCGTAGACAGGGAGAGAAAGGTTTAGGGTCTCCAAGTCCACTGAAATTAGCTACCGTAGTTAATCCAACGATCTATACATCGGTACTTTCTAAAATCTCTATTATCAAGTCTTTTCGGATTATTGTTGTTGCGTATTGTCTCTGGTCCAGAGCTCGGACGCTCCCCGAAGTGAATTCCTGGGTACCATGGTTGTTATAAGAGGATTTCTAGACCATACACTACCTGTGTCGTGGCGGAGTGAGAATGAATTCCAATACAAAATAGATCTTTTAATTTTAAAACGATCGTAGGGAAATGACCTCAGTGTGTGTGTGTGTGCGCGTGTGTCAATCAATCTCATGTGTACATTCAGAGCAAGCGGGTGCATCCACCATCGTCAGCCACGTCACCCTGCAAGTGATCACAGTTCCCCAGTGCCAGGCCATCTTCGGCTCTAACTTCGTGCAGCAAAGCACTTTGTGCACCAACGGCGCTGGTGGCGTCGGCATCTGCGGAGGAGACTCTGGCGGACCGCTGGCTCTTAACGTTAATGGAAGACCTACTTTGGTAAGTGTGGAGCGAAAATGACTTTTTACGTGCGCGTTAGTCGCAGCTCGACGCACTACAGTCGCGATTCAGTCGCAGCCGCACTAATTAGAACATTTAAGTAGATTTCTAGAAACGTTTGTACCTTAAGGGGGATTGTTTACATTTTAGAATAATAACTGGCTTTGAAAGTTTTAAGTACGTGTTCTCTAAAGCACAGATGATCAGATACATTAATAATTCGGTGAGACAAAGACCAGGCCGGATGGAGCACATTTTAGATGATCAGATACATTAATAATTCGGTGAGACAAAGACCAGGCCGGATGGAGCACATTTTAGATGATCAGATACATTAATAATTCGGTGAGACAAAGACCAGGCCGGATGGAGCACATTTTAGATGATCAGATACATTAATAATTCGGTGAGACAAAGACCAGGCCGGATGGAGCACATTTTAGATGATCAGATACATTAATAATTCGGTGAGACAAAGACCAGGCCGGATGGAGCACATTTTAGATGATCAGATACATTAATAATTCGGTGAGACAAAGACCAGGCCGGATGGAGCACATTTTAGATGATCAGATACATTAATAATTCGGTGAGACAAAGACCAGGCCGGATGGAGCACATTTTAGATGATCAGATACATTAATAATTCGGTGAGACAAAGACCAGGCCGGATGGAGCACATTTTAGATGATCAGATACATTAATAATTCGGTGAGACAAAGACCAGGCCGGATGGAGCACATTTTAGATGATCAGATACATTAATAATTCGGTGAGACAAAGACCAGGCCGGATGGAGCACATTTTAGATGATCAGATACATTAATAATTCGGTGAGACAAAGACCAGGCCGGATGGAGCACATTTTAGATGATCAGATACATTAATAATTCGGTGAGACAAAGACCAGGCCGGATGGAGCACATTTTAGGGGTGACAAACGCTACCCACTCAGTTGCAATTTATTGTGACTCAGGCTTTTAAAGAACGAAAATTAAGTATTTGAATTTAAAGTTTAAATGTGTTTTCTTATTTCCAGATCGGTATCAGCTCCTTCGTCGCCGGGAACGGGTGCCAGCTCGGCTTCCCCTCGGCCTTCGCGCGCGCCACCAGCTTCCTGAGCTTCATCCAACAGTACTTGTGAATACACTGACACCGCATTACACTGCGATCCATCACTTGTTGAGTTTTATTAACAAATGACTGTCCAGTTACGGAATACAAATAATTAAATGATCTTCGTATTTGTATATTTGTTTTGATAACAATAAGTCATGACATGACTCGGCCGTGCTCCCCGCGGAATTCCATTACATATTCCAGCCCCTATCATTTATATGCCCGTGCCCCTCTATTTCTTCTAAGCGCCTTTAAATTTATGAGTAAATAAAAAAATACGACAGTAGTCGGGTTATTGTCGGCCTGATTAGCGCAGTTGGTAGCGATCCTGCTTTCCGTGCCTAAAGTCCGGGGTTCGAATCCTGGTAGGGACAAACTTCGTGTGATGAGCGAAAATTTATACCCAAGTCATGGATGTTTAATATCTATATAAGTAATATATACTGAGTTCGTCCTCAGTCCATTGTACGGTACCCATAATACAAGCGTTGCTTGGTGTGGGACCGTATAGTTGGTGTGTTCCTCTGGCGAAATTTATGTATTTATATTAATTTAATTACTGCTTAGTGGAATTTAACGCGACAGCTTTGATGTGTGTAATGTGTATAGGGTCTATGAGATAAAGATTATTTAGGTAGGTACCAAAACTCAACGTAATCTATAGTTACGAAGGAATATCATTCCTGCCGAGTTCGTAGCTATAGAAAAATAATGGCCGTCGAAACGATGCGTGTCTCGGTTGGACCTTGGATGGGTGACCGAACTATATTTGACGGCCTCCATACCTAGAGGGCACGTTTGGATCAAGCAACCTCGTTGTTGTCTAATATCTTTGAGTCTTTACCGGGAGTCTATGTCGCTGATGATCTTAAAACGGCTGAACTGAGTTTCACTAAGCATAACTTAGAATCATCATCCCGATTAAACTAGTTTTTGAATAAATAAAACTGCGTTGAAATCTGTCCACGAGTTTGGGTGCTACCGTGCCACGGACAGATACACAGATAAACATAGGCCTCAAACTTATAACAGCGCGACGCGAGTTTTGAGGTTAAAAAAAGAAATGGGAATAAGGCTAGAAAGAATAAGAGATATCATTCAAGCTCCTTTATTTCGACCAAGTAGGTACTTGATACCCGTTCACAAAACAATATTGCTCGCAAGCCGAACACACAATTTATAGACGACAATAATAATTTTATTTGAGACCTTTTTAGTTTGAAATTATTTTTAACAGTTTATTTTTTTCTCAACAGTTTAAGGTCACGCCACATTATATCGATGTTAATTTTATTCCTTGATGTTATTTATATTTATAACTAAGAGTTAAATAATTTTTAGGTGTTAGATACATTGCGTAGAAATAATATTGTAACATGGCGTTGGTTATTTGAAATACAATTTAAATAATGATCCTTAAGATTCATTGCCCATATTATTATTTCAACATGATGCACAAAAATCTGCTACTCACTAGTTTTGATTTAAAATGTGCGAGAAATATATTTACTGTTTCTGAACTGAACTAGAAACCAAAGGAACTAAGCAATATAGGCAATGCTTGTATTATGGGTTCCCATAATACAAGCATTGCCTAGTTTGGGACCGTACAGTGAGTGTTTTCGTCTGGCGACATTTTTCATTACTTATTTGTCATTTGCGAACCGAAACGAATAATGCAATAAAATGCTTACAGTAATAACTTACTTACAATTTATTTTTACATAAAATATGCACTTGCTTTTTGTTTACTTATTACACTTCCTGTCCAATTCATAGAAAGTTGCAATCAGTTTACAATGGCATTGCAAATCATATTTCTTAGTGATGCCGTTACAAATCAATTGTCACTTCTAGGATCTGAGTGCATTTGCAACTCCTATTTGACATTTTAAATTAATAACAAAATTATGACTACGAGACATCAGACTAGAGGTACAACTTAAAAACTAACACTTTTCACATTTACTTTCATGATTACTAGAATTATAATATAGCTGGTTTATTTCGGGCGTTAAACCTACTAAGCTAATCTTTTAAAGAAAGTAATAACAACAAAAATCGATGTTCTTAGAATAAAAAAAAATGATGACAAATCATTTAATTAAAATAAATTTAAGCTACAATTCTATAAGCTGATATTAGACACTATTTACAAGCTTTCCCAGTGATCCTAGATAATCTTAAATGTTAGCTAATCGCTTAATTTGAGAAGACAATTCCGTTTTCAATAATATTTTAAAAATTATTTACATTTGAACCCACATTATGTTCGACAATTGATGAGATATAATAATATTCCTTAAAATAAATACATTATCAAATACTCAGGAGTTAAAATAACAAATAATTACGTAAACCTTAAAAGGAGGCATTAATAAAACTATCTTAATCATATCACAGTTCATTTATGCAAATAAAGGCGATAAAGTTCAATATAATATATATTTATTACACTCGGATAGCCATAAAAAAAACTATTATTTATGGCAATGGCTTGAAAGGTTCAACATAACCGTGTTTATGTTGAAAGGTATTCTTTTGAATTCAACATAACATCGCAACTCATACAAAATATCAATTGTCTTTGTGAAAGTGTGCTCCTTATTTTTTTCCATGCATATACAAGATGAACATTTATTTAATAATAATTTTTATTCTATAATTTACCCTATTTTTTTCGTGTTTTTTTTGTTATTTTTATTTTGACAGTTTGACAAAGGTGCTTTCAACGTTTTCGTGGTAAAATTGATATTGTATTTTGTAAATACATCTTTCGTCAAATTCATAGAAGTTGCACAACAATAGCTTAGAAAAGCATATTTTAGTAAAATAATGCTATGTAATGCCATGGTATTATAAAATTCTATGAAATCGACGGTTAATGTAAGTACCTATCTATGATTCAGTTGGTTATTATTTACAGATGGATTAAAACCTTATAGCTGTAGGTATAATTTATAAATAACATTAGTCGTCGTCACAAATTCTAGTGTATTATGACCGCACCTTTATCTCCTATGATTGAAAGCTTACCCCTGATTTAAAGACATTCTATAACTTTATTAATCGTCATATAGTTTTGCTGCAGCTGCAGTTCACTGCGAACAAGAACTTTGCTTTGAACGTTTGATTAAGTTATAGAAAGTCTATAAATTCGGGGTTCAGTGTATGTAGAAAACATTTACCTATTTCTAAGTGACAAAACGAAATATTTCGACTATTATGGACAAGTGCCAGGCTAGGTATAGAATAGAGCAACTAGTTACGGAACTCGGAGTCATATGAGATTAAATGACAATATTATATCTCACGCGTAAATCCTCTGGTAGAATGTAAAATTTGTATTGAAATTTTACAATTCACTTTCGGACTCACGCGTGATATATGAGTTTAAATGACAGTATTATATCTCACGCGTAAATCCCCTGGTAAAATGAAAAAGGTCAATTCAAATTTTACAATTCACTTTTGAACTCACGCGTAAATCCCCTGTTAAAATGTAAAATTTATATTGAAATCTCACAATTCACTTTCTGACTCACACGTGCGATAACATAGTGGCGTTACAGAATACCTCCACTGTTATACATACATAAAAGCAATATGTATTTGTTGTATGGACAACATTCAATCTCTGCCCATCCCTGGGGAATACAATTGTGAAAAAACGTATACATATATTGATTTATTAATAACAAATCGGTCGTTATACGTTAACTAGCCATCATTGCCCTATTCTATACCCACAATAGGGTCTGTTGAATTATAGCATCGGATAGCCAACGTTGTGTGTATATTATTTTGCGTGTAGTGAGGTGCATATGTTGAATATGTTTGATGTGGAATTGGCTAGAAATGCGGATTAAATTAAGTTGGACACAACACCTTAAGGATGTAATCTGTTAATAGCGTGGGGACTGTAGGGCTGTCTTCGTTTATCGCCTTCAGAACTATAACAAAAACAAGAACATATATATATTGACGGCCTGGTTAGTGCAGTTGGTAGTGACCCTGCTTTCTGTGCCGAGGGTCCTGGGAATCCTGGTATGGACAAACTTTGTGTGATAAACACGAATGTTTGTACCCAAGTCATGCATGTTTAATATCTATAGGTAATACTCGTATATACTGAGTTCGCCCTCAGTCCATTGTACGGTACCCATAATACAAGCGTTGCGTTAGCTGGTGTGTTAGTCTGGCGATATTTATTTATATCTCGGCCACAGTATGGTACCTAAATATTAGTATCCACAATGTGTAATAGATTGGACACTTAAATTTATAAACCAAGAAGCCATGCCAAAAAAATTAATGTAGGCACTACTACCTACCTACTTTAAGTTTTTTGATTTGCCCGATCGTAACTAAAAAAAAAAAATCTCCACTTTTGACACTTAAGGGGTTACATTTACAAAAAAATCTATTCAGTGTCCTCTCTATGGTACTCAAGGAATATATCATCCAAATTTCAAATCTCTGGGTCCGGTAGTTTTAGGCTGTGCCTTGTCTACCAGTCAGTCAGCGTTAAGAATGTTATAACTTATATTTATGTATATCGTCATCTACTCACTTTTGATGAGAACTTGCAGTGTCTGGTTGTCCGGCGGGCCGTTTTCCAGGTGGAATGGTATCACCGTGGTCAAGTACTGAAATGTTGCAGAAATAAATTCCTTCAATAAAATCGTGAGACCTATTATCATTATTAATTTAGTTAGGTCGTCGAGGGCAGATGGCCTAATCGTTCCGTGTCATCAGCCAAATGAGGTAACATTCTAAGCCGATCTAAAAGGAAAAGGCCTAGAAGAAAATGAATTACCTTAGACTCCGATTGTCCCCCATGAGGATTAGGCGAGCGCTGAACACTAGGCCTTTTCTTCTTCTCGATGTGGTACTGTCGGCGTTTGTTCTGCACAGCCAGCAGCAGAGATATGAAGGTATTCTTCATCTCCTTCTCGTACTCCAGCTCGTCGCGGAGAGCCAGCTCCGCTATCAGGGTCTCTGAGAACTCGCGGATCAGCACTTCGAGCTCCATGAAGATCTCGTTCAGCTGGGCTAGGGAGTAGGTGCGGAGTTCTGGAACAGAAGGTTTCTTAAGGTTAGCGGGCTGTTTGTTACCCAATGGCGCTTGGTTAAGTGGACATGGATTTGTCTCGGACAAAGATGTACCACAATATTCCATATGAAATATAAAAACATTTCATAATAATAATTCCAGCCCTTTTTTTAATGTCCTACTGCTGGGCACGGGCCTCCCGTCAATGCGAGGGGATTAGGCTATAGGCCATAGATTTCACACGTCTTTCGAGGGTCTCTCTCAAACATCAAATACTTGCCTATATTTTATAAAAAAAAAAAAAAAAAAAACATGCAGGTTTCCTCACGATGTTTTCCTTCACCGTTTAGCAAGTGATAATCAAGAGGTACGAGCTGGGGACCTGCAATCCTAGTTACCGACGCAAGCGTTCTACCAACTTGGCTATCACTGCTATAAAACATTTCATATTCTACTGAGAATGTCGTTCTTAGTGATTAGACGTTAACTAATAGTTTATTCTGGATATAATCTATTTTCACGACCCGTTTGATAGTGACTCTGCTTTCTGTAGGGTCTTAAATGTCAGTATAATGCCAAACATTGTGTCATTAGCACGAAAGATTGCACCCTAGTCATGGACATTTAATATTTTCGGAGCATGTAACATACATATATACAATATCCCGACAATAACCGTTGGGGCATATCGGCCGCCCCGCCTGGCTGGAAGATCTTCCCTTTTCCGCCAAGAAATATTTACAAGATTCAACTACAAATAAACGTTTACTATACGTTCCTCGATCTTTCGCAATAAATATATCACGCGACTACAAACGAACCCGGTTCGTTAAAGATTTATATGAACGTTAATTAACCTTTCGATAAAAGTAGCAGGAGAAATAAGCTATTGCGAATATTTTTCGGGAATACGCAGAGGTTAGTTATAAAGATCCGCCAAATAATCACGGGCACGGGTGAATGCCCTCTGGAGCGTAGAATCAGGCTGCGCTTGCGCCTGCCTGGTATATATACCTACCTATCCAGTCGTTTGGTTGCCGTATCAGATTGCGACAATTCCGTGAAGTTTTATTGATTAATTTATAGTTTACTTTCGTATCATTACTAGGAGGCGAACCATCTGCATTACTTCCAGACTGTTGACTCTTAGGATTTTTTTAAATTCCTCTAATGGCCTTTTTCCATTGAGTTCTTAGGTTTTTGGTGTCAAGGCATATCCATAGTGTTAACATCCCTATTTTTAAAAGGGTATCATTTCAATACTATAGTCACCATTTATATTCCCCGCGCTAAATAGTTTAGACTTGTAGCATATCTACACTGGCGCGAGTGTGCTGTGTTTTTAATTTTTCTACGGCCATCATACTCTATGCTCGGTCGGTTTTTGGGAGATCATCATAGATACATCTTTATGGGAACTAGTAGATGTTTTATTGGAAACTTTTGTATAATTACGAGAGAAATAAATGTAAAGTGATTGTATTGGAGTTTTCGTTGAACTGACTGGTGGACCTATTTTAACAATACCCACTTATTTTGCAAGTAAGAATAACCCTTTTAATGGCCCGGGAATTGAACCCAGGAGCATTACTAACGACAACCGTCACGCGTAATAAGGGATGTTTTCGGATTCCCGGCCGGCGACGTGCAATGCCCTGCACTGGATGACTACCTATGGTCCAAATTGTGACGACACAGATATAAATGAGTTTTAATGTCACATAAGTTTACATCTATACATATAAATAAAATTGGAGTGTCTGTTTGTAATATTAAAATAACCGCTTTTTACTAAGTGCATTTGAATGTATACACGTTACCTATACCGAAACAACATTTTTTAAAATTTTTGTATGTAGTCCGTCTGTCTGTCTGTTTGTTCCGGCTAATCTCTGAAATGGCTGGACCGATTTTGACGGGACTTTCACTGGCAGATAGCTGACGTAACAAGGAGTAACTTAGGCTACTTTTATTTTAGAAAAAAAAAATAGGATCTCGCGAAAAAAAATTAAAACCAATGTTGCAGCGCAGCGCCTGATTAAGTTTGATAGCAACAACCTGCAATGCATCCCGCGGGCTCAGAATGGGCGAGCAGGCTGTTGTCAACGGTTGTCTTTGTTAAATACCACGCGGACGAAGTCGCGGGCAACAGCTAGTATGAAATAAAAAAAAAATAGCTGATTCATTTTTAAAGTGGTCATCCAAACACACTAAGCATATTTTTTTTTTATTGGACCTATTTTATGTTCCACTACACCACTATTTTATGTTCCGCCGCAGCGGCGGCGCGTGTGACTTTTTTTATGGCATTCTTCCGATCTTGTTTGAGTCAGCAATTTCTGCCAGTGTCATGTGATGGATGTGTGTAATTTTGGACCTTTAATTAGTGGAATGCCCAGCCCAAAATTGACAGATCAATTTATGTTGTAACTCTGCGGGTATCAAGATGGGATCTATGTGCCTGCTGAGTCACAGTGTTATTTACCATGTGAAATTAATACGTAATGTGCGATGGCCTTGTCGCTTATAATTATCAATTCGCTGGAGTTCGGAGTTGCTAAAGAGTATGATGTAATGTAGTACTTACCTACTTACATTATTTTTCTAGTGCGAGTAGTACCTACGTACCGTGAAATGGAATTATTACGCGACAAACTGAATTTTGGGGAAGGGAAAGAAACCGCAACGTTAAGTACACTACCCGGCAATAAATATAGCACTTTGGCTTTAGACTATTCATCAGAGGTACGAGCGACAGTGACGACGAAGACGACGCCTGGTGTGTTGTATTTACGGCCAGTTACTGTATTTCAGAATTATTCATTTACTTGTTCGTACTATAAGACCTGCATTCGTGCCAAATTTATTTTTTTAAGTCAGCGAGAAGTTCCCTAGACTTTCATATTGTCGAGTGGGCCGTTTTAATTTCAATGAAACTAGGATTTTTTTATTGACATTCGTATCATTACCTCTAGCTGTTCCTGTGAAAAAGTCTCTTGATCGACAGAATTGGTGAGGAAATGTTTCCATCAACAACATTTCAGAGAGTAGGTAGATACTTACTGTCTTCGTAGAGCGGTGAGTTGAGGACTTCCTTCCCCTTCTCCAGGGCTTCGTTGTACTCGATGATGTCGCCTTCTGATGATGGAGTGTCCTGCATCATGTCGTCTATCTCTTGAATTACCTGAAAACATCAGTCAACAGAAAATGAAGTCTCATAGATATATTTTTAAGTTTCCTTTCCTTTGCTACGCTAGTACATTTTTATTTAAAGTCCATAATATTATGGTATCTATCTTGCTAGCTATACTTACAATTTCACAAAAATCCTTAAGTTACATATCCTTGTTATGTTTTAGGTTTATAATAACCGCTATACGGCGATACGATCTCCTTTGCACATAACTCTAAGTCCTAGTAGAGTGCTAGTAGATGCTATTGTTTACCTCATCGGCAGTCTTAACGGGACACTCGTGGTCTTGATGCAGGCCGCCCAGAATGAGCGCGTGCATATCCAGGTCTGATGCCACCGCCTCGTCCTCGGAGCTGTGGGTCTCCTCGTCGGGGGTCATTGAACCCTGCCACAAATGTTTACAATAAGATTGGCTAGCGGTGCGGATTATACTTCTGTTGTATGGTGTTGACGTATTCTGTGTAGGAGCAAAGAAATTAGATCTTGGGTTTGTCTTGTTTTTAGTTTCCTATTTATTCACAGCTTCCAACATTTGCAGAATCATTGCTTCTGTTCCACATTCCTCTTGACCAATGATTGTATGTTTTTTTTTTTACTTTCTATAACACTTATGTTTATTTAGTTCCGACTCATTTCCATAATCCATGTTTTCTCTTAAGTAGAGGCTACTTTCGCAAAACTCAATAAAGCGCTAACTCTGATATGACTTTAAAATAAACCAGCTAAGCTTCTGTAGATGTTACACAAACAGTAGGGGTAATTTAAACGTCATCAAAAAGTGGAACATTTGCAATTTTCAATTCGAGTATTACATTATAATGACACAACAAAATAATTCGTATTCCCACGGTAGAACAATGAGAGTCATCAGATATGTTTTTGTCATAAACAATGATCGTGTAACGTTGCAAGAAGACACAAGAGCCTTACATGTGAAGTTCAACATGTGGTTCCAATTCGATATAATCGATGGGACCGAGTGATCGTTCCATTACTTCAAAATTGATACTTCAAATCATTTTGATACTTCAAAATGAGTTTTACTTGTACTTGTACTGAGCACATTCATTTAGACTTGATGCGTTGGGGGAGGTTTGTTGATAATAAAAACAATATTTACCTTCTTGTCATTAAGGTTCAATGTAGGGATGTGCATCTTCCTCGAGAAAGATTTAGTCCAGTCAATGGGTAGAATGTTGCCGAAATTCCCTGTGATGGTCCACCACATTCTGAAACAAATGAGTATCGAGATAAGTAAAAATAACACATATAAAATGTAAGAACTTCTTAACACAAGCCAAAGTAGGTCTTAAAACCAAATCGATTACGATTTGGTTTTGAGGTTTGGTTTGATTATTTAAATTGTAATCCCATATAAATAACCATTTGAAATAGTTTAAATCGTTAAGTTCGTACTTCAATTCAGAATCAAAAAGACATCGGCAGTAAATACTCGTTCAACTACGATTAGATCAGTTACTGAACTCCATTTTCGTTTAATACGTAGATATTATCTAAAGCTGCATTGATTTATTAAATACCTCCGTTACTTGATGTGTCCGTACGAGAATAAAAAGGCCATGGAGAGTCAGAGCTTATTCTCGGCCATTAGTGACGCTTATAAACATAGATTATCGCGGGCTATAAATGCTACAATTAGATGTTCGAGTTATATTAGATGCGTGGCGCGTTTTGTAACAATAATGATGACGTTATTCGAAGGCGCATATCGTAGGAACACAATTTTCCAAATGTTTTTATATGTGGGAATGTAACAATTACACTAAATTGGTGGTTGATATATTTAATAATGCATGTATGTCTCAGTCTAATGATGACAGTGGCGGCGTCATCATTATGATGATGTGAAAGAACAGGCAGAAACAGCTGAATAAAGAACTTCACGTAGAGATACCTAACTCATGCACTGACTTAACGTGATATAATAACACAAGAAACGAAGTCGGATACTCGCACTTTGCTCTGTAAACTTCATTATCTGACTCCGTTTATGTAGTGTCTATTATCGTGTCTGCAAAGGTCATTGTAAGTAACCTTGCAATTAAGTGTTGTATATACGATGTAATTTTAATAATGTAAAATATTTTAATAAGTCGATCAGTAGGAAGATAATATTCCCAAAGAAATATATATACAATAAACTGCTTTTTGTATTAATATCTAAGAATTTTTTTAATATCGCTAGCCCATAACGTAACGATTTGTGCAGATCTCTTTTCATCTAGTTTCTTTGTCACTAGTGTCCGTCGATATTAGTGTCGAATGTCAATGTCGACATGTATACTTAGCATTACACTCAATTGTCAAAGCGATGCTCCCGACATCCCCACCGCCCGGCTTCCCGGTCGGTTGGAAGAGCTAAATTGCGCCAGTCCCCCAATTATTCGCGGCAAGGTCGATGTAACTACACCGTCGAGGTTTATCACGCACTCTCCGAGGATTACTCTGCTTTTATAGCCCAATTTCTACAGATAGAACCGAATTTAGTGATCACGATTCTCTTTGATCATTCACACGGATGGAACGAATTGAAAAATGTTCATTGAACTGTTTTTTAGACTTGAAAGTCGGATTGTTCGATTGTTTGGAGTACGCAGCATAATTTCGATCAAAGGAAATGGCTTTCGGTGCGATTTTGCTTTCGGTCTTATACTTTTATATCGCGTGTTTGAAATCTTTTTCATTCATTTACTATAAATATATTAGTTACGTTCCGTATTCATAAGGATTCGTCAATGCAGGTGTAATTCAATTGTAACAGGTATAGAGGTTGGTACCTATAAAACACCTAGCCAGCCCGCCTGTGACTCAGTCAGCCCGGAGGCATAAATTGGCGCTAATTTGAGATCTCGCGGCACGCCACCGCTCAATTGAGGAATGTGTCACTTCATATTATGTATAAGCACTGCATCTCATGGTAGCAACAGCAAAGATGCAAGTACTTCTCATAATTCAATATAGCTTTACCAACGTAAACAAAGTTTCAATAGCAAATCTGCATAAAATTAGAAATTCGATTTACAGATAGATGATATGATGATGGTCTGCATATATGCCAATATGATCGTTAATCAGTTGTTTCTAAGCTACAAGCCGGGTAATAAAACCTAAATATAGCCTAGATTACTAAGGGGTACTTGTAGTTATTTTAGTTCTAGACAGATTTAGGTGTTCCCCTGGACTGTTTAACAGATTTCTTCAAATAAGAAAGCACGATCTTTATTTATCCTCGTCTATTGCTATGCTTTTGCTTTTTCCATTTTGTCCTAAAATCGGATAGGTCCTTGTTGTTTTCCGTATCCACACAGTTACTAAGTGCTTAGTTGTAAGTAGTTGAAACAAGTCATGTTGATAAGACATAGAAAACCTTTTAAGGAATCCTTGTTAGAACATTCTTGCTATCATTGTTGAGTCCATTGTTTTTGTGAAGCTATCTCGTAGTGACATATTTGGTCGCGTAACCTGGATCGACATATGCTGTGACTTTATTTAGAGTAGTCGAAACATGTTGCTAGTTTTTTTGCAAAACGTCGTTGTCTTGCCTGATGATGTCTGATTTAATCTACAACTTGTTTTGATTCAATTGACCAACCTCGTTTTTAACACTGCGCTTGATGCTGGCAAAATCACATTACCCCTTTTTTCAAGAGCGTATAATAAAAAATACTGGACCGGATTTTCTTTAGAATGTCAAGCGAGAGAAATCCCAAAATGATTACTTACAACTGTAACTCGTTTTCAGCGTTAGAGTTTAGCAAAAACCACACCAAATAATCTCAACACCACATGTGCTGGTGTGATCGTTAGTGTTGCGTCACAGCCACATGACTCAGAGCCATCTGCGCTGATACAAATGACACTCCTAAGTTATTTCGCATGTCAAAATGATAATAAAGTTCACTTACGCCCCGACTTTGCTCTCGCCCCCCATTCCGTACCGTAATGGCATTAAAAAAAAATAAGCTCTAGTTACAGTACATTTCAAAACTTATAGTAGGGTTGGGTACCTTACTATAAGTGTAAACCGTGGGACATTAAAAAACGCTAATTGGTATCATTTTATTTCTTTTTATTTACTGGCAAGATATAATCATCTTAACGCGTTTTGAGCAACTTTGGAACGGGTAGGTGAGCAGTTTGAAAAGAAACAAAACAATAATTATTAAATTTAGATGGCTAGGATAATGAACCATAATGAAATCGTAGGTCTTATAATACGTCTGTCGTAAGTTTTCCCTGATTCCCACTCATTACACCTGGGCCCCAAGTCTGCTAACACAATCGATTCATAATCGAACAGCAACCGCATGGTAACCGTCACTTTTGACAGTTATTGTATGGGACATCTGTCAAAAGTGACAGTTACTATACGGTTACTCTTCGATTATGAATCCATTGTGTTGAACTGGTTGAACAGTTGGTCCCTGCTGACTAGGAACATGAAAGAATGTTGAATATATTTCTATTTGTTACGAAACTTCTTACTTACAACTTTAATACGACTTTTTCAGTTATCTAAATGGATTGAAGCAATGTTTGTGTAGATACAAAGCGGTCGCAAAGTAAATATTGGCTCTGTGCAACTGCAATATTGTAAGTTTCATAATTTTATTTGGTATGTGTGCTTACGTGTTATTGGGCACCGCCTTGAGTAAATAGTTAGCAATATGATTGGGTAACATTTATTAGGTGTATCTGGGATTAGATAAATATAGCCAGATTTATATCTTGAATTTTCATATCAGCTTTTATTGGGTAAATACTAGTCGTGTATGGGGTAATTTATAGATTACCGTGATTAAAATTATCGTGAGTATATTTTTTTGGGTTAAAATCTATTATTATGGTATGTTTCATTATCATTACGTTCAGTAGTTTTCTAATGTAATGTCGGGTTCAGCCTTTTTATCGAAAATACCGGATCCTAAGATTCCTATTTTTTACGAAGCTATTCAATACTTATATACACACGACCAACTCTATAGTTCCAAAATAAGCAACTTTTGTGCTTGAATATTAGTGTTAATAAGTACCTATCTATTTATAAAATACTTGATAAATATATTGCATATACATTTGATCATTTAAATAAAACCCCGCACTAACTCATACGTATTGTACCATTTTCGTCCCACACAAGCGCCAATTTTGGTCGCACGTTCGCCAAAATGGTCTAACATGCGCGTACGCTACTAAACGCAGGTCAAAATGGCCAGTCCACCGGCCCCGGTTTCACCATGTCTGCATATACGGAGGTACCGTTAAGCTGTGTTTATTTTTCTTATTAGCGAGCCCGATTTGAATACTCTCATGCATGGCTATTACTTGCATGCATGGGCGGCTGCCATTGCATCTGTTATCTGATGACGACAACTTTAATGTTTATATGGTTGGCATAAGTATTCGTGTTTTGGAAAGTTATCTTTATAAGTAGGTAGTTCTAAGTTCTTGTAAATATAAAAAAGGAAGAATCATAATGGATCTAAAACTATATTCTTACCGCCAAATTTATAGATTTTTTATAACTTTATCAAACGTCATATTGCGCAAAGCAAATCTCTTGTGCGCAGTACTATATGATGTTTCATAAAGTTATAAAACGTCTACAAATTTGGGGGTTACTTATTAGAACTAAATAAATGCTGTTGCTCCATTATAGTACTTACTTATACTTACGTATATAATTGACCGCAACAAGATGAGTTACAAAGCACTAAAACTCATTTACTTCTAAGTGTTTACAGATGTCTGTATAATGTATGGAATATTACAAAAAAAAATGTGTTTTCATGAAGTACATGACTAATAAAATAGGTCAGAAGATGACTGGACCATATATATGAATCATCAATTTATGAAGACGAGACAACTTATTTATAATAAGAGCCTATTTGTTACACTTGCGACTATAACTAAGAAAGAAGCTAGCTGTTACCACTAGATAGTTACCGATGAAACATTGTAGAGAGATATATTATGATCACATAAGTACTTAGATCTGGCATAAGGTATATTCACTCCCGGGGCGAAGCGTATGAGCATACTTGGACAACTAGTAGTTTACAAGGTTCTCTACATTGAATTCTCGATGGCAATTAATTTGAAAGAAAGAAAGAAGAAAGAAAGAAAGAAAAAACATTTATTTGGCAACAACACAAGACACGAGATTACATAGAGAAACTTATAACTCACATCACTCCAACAAGGACGAGTCATACAATTTTATTGGCTTAAGGTTATTAAAAAAAAATCAATGACCCTAACAAAAATATAACGGGACCATAGATATTGAGGCACAGACCTCTTATGCATTATATTTTATGGAAGGTGAGTGCTTAATTATTCTAGGCAGTCAACCTCAATACAAAAAACATAAAAAGGTGAAGAAGAATTAGAATGTAATTAAGGAACAGGAACCCGACTAGCATTGCAGATTACTAATAGCCTAGACGTGATATATAGGTGTTATATTAGTTTTATAAGCGCTATAAGTGCGCGCACTTAGACTTTTTGTTCAAAAATCCTTTTGGATCTTTGTAAGAAATACCAGGAATGCTATGTAGGCACACATATCCTATTAAAGATTGTAATTAATTTCTAAAATACTTATCATGCGTAATTTTAGCGTGGGTATAGAAATATGACCTCAGGCATCCTAAAAAGGCAACAACGACAAAAAATATAGCGACGTTCAGCATTTACGATGTGAAACAGAACAACAATAGACAAATTAAAAAACTTTACGACTAGATTTAAAAAAGAATGTTGGTTGTGTGAGCTTTATTTTTTAAATGTTTCAAGTAACGTGTGAAAAGCGATTTTCACTGACTTTATGAGGGGTAAAACGGTACTTGTGTGTGAACATCTTTTGTAATTGTGGCGAGAAGATTGATGGGGGTTTATTGTGATACTAATAAGAATAAACTTCTTATGTTAACACAGTATGTATACCATCTATTCATTAGACTTTTTTTTTTGACATTAGACTATTTTATTATTTGTGTTAATAAATTGACAGCCATCCATCACATACGTAAGAAAATAATTTGTGGGCTTTTAGGGCACAAAAGTACTATAGTACTATTATTTTTGCATTATCTGTAACTCGGGTAAAGCAGTCTTAAAAAACCTACCCCCATTTAAGACTCAATTTGATATGAACTGAGAATATTATGGTCATTCTTCCAAGTCCGCAAAAGGCAAGCATACGACTAAATATAGTGTTAACAATGTTGGGTTATCGAAAATAGCTTTCTCATTTAACATGGCCCATCGAGTGAGCCTGTGATAAAGGTTGCAAAGGACACGGCTGATGACGTGGTACAGGAGACAGAATGTGACACTGACCACCTAAATACCGATAAGAACAGCATTAAAAGGTCTAGACACAGGAAAATAGTTGCTATATACGTAAGTAATATTGAAAGTTGGAGGAATACAGAGGTGTCTTTAACTTACTCTGGCTCTCGTTTCTCGTTATAACCATCACGTGAGCCATCTTCAGAGGTTCAGAACAAACAATCGCCATAAGTTAGAAATCAAGCCAGGATCTTTTAGTGTGCAACAACAACTGCTTTCTTTTCCTCTTCTGCGTTATTTTAGTATCCATTGTATTCGAATCTTTCAAACAATACGCTCTTGAAACAGTATCGCACCAATTTACCGGTCTGACGGACATTCGAGTCGTCAGAGCAACTAATAAAGATGGTCGCCGTCATATAAATGTAAGCTTTTGGTAATAAAAACCACCACTACCTAGGTGTTCGTTTTCGAACCACCTTTACGTCATCAAAATTATACAAGTACCTAACCATAGTTTATTTTTAACAGGGTAAAAAAACTATTTATCAAAGTCAATCAGTGCTTAGATTATTATCAAGAAATGAAAACAAAATTATCCGTCGTAAGTTCCCCTCTGTTTTAAGTTTCATAGGTTCCAAGAAAACCTGTCTGACTGCACTTCGGTGTTCGCATTCTTTTACAGACCATAAAAGGGTCTGGCGGCTAACACAAGTGTTTTGTTTATCCTCTTGATTATGAACATTTTAAAATGCGTTTTTGTCGGTCCAAGGGAATATGTTCAGACTGAATGTTCATAAATGTTATGTATATTTATATTATAATAATTTGGTTTATAAATATGTTCGTTATTTAGTAAGCACCTTTGTACAAGATTTTTGCGGATTTAGCTACTATGCAAATAGGTGATGCTGAATTTTACCGACACCGATGTCATTAAAAAAAACAGCACCCGAATTGATAACCTCTTTAATGTCAGTTAACGCCTACATAAAAACCATTCAAAATTTATAGAAGACTGAATCAATTTTACAATGACATTACAAACATTTTCTGAAATATAATAGTAAGTTCTCAGAAAATATTATATAGATTTAAGGGGAAATGTATTTCTGTGCATTTTATTTAAGTTTACATTAGTTAGAAACTCAACGTTATAAGTAGGTAGAGAGAACTTAATGTAATGTAGTTGTTCTTTTTGGCCATTGGAAAGCGAAGAAACTAAATAATAAAACGCTGTAATAAGTAATGAACTAAAACATTACCGCATTCAATCTGAATGACTGTACCTACTTATCAAAGTATGAACTCATGCTCAACATTGAGGCAGCTTCATCCGTTGGCAGATAACACGAATGAGGTGAAGTTCACACAACCGATACACATTATCACAGGTCATAGTTCATTTCTCTGGAATATTTCACAAGCAAATTTATTGTATTAGGTTAGCAGGATAGACGGAATTACGGACGATAGTGCTTACCTGTTCTAAAAACACTACATCAATGTGAATCATGGGTTATTATTGATTTATTTTCATGGATAGCCGTCAACTATTATTCGTGGAACTTCTATGTTTATCGTTCATACCTTTTTTTTGTTAGGAATTTTTGTAGGTACTCTTGAAATAGAAATACACAGTGGCGTAGCATAGGTCATTAGCACCCGGTGCGGATTTTAAATTTGCCGCCCTCTTATTTTTGCTATTCATTAAAAAAAAATGTGGGCATGGCAACGACAAAAAAAAATTACGAAAAAAACACTGAAAGAAATTATATTTTTTTTTTACTTTATATTGTTACACAATAAGTACACACACCTAAATAGTAGTGCCATACTTTAATGGTCCAAATCTTGGTTCACAAGAAACCATGAAAATGCTAACGAGAAATCGATTATTGACACAATACCAATGTTTACACAACGCAAGTCTATCTACTGATTACATATACGTCTATCAGCATATAAATATCTAAATGAGATAGTCATTATATTAACATTCTTCAATAGTCATTACATACCTAGTTTTAGTAAAGATAACTCTGAACAATATTTTATTTTCAATCGCATAATTTATACATCCATTGTTGATGTATCTCTAGAAAAATTTACGACTTCATCTAATGGTTGTAAAGTAAAAATAACAATAACCGTTGACATTATGTCATAACAAATAACTTATTGTTGGCGAGGTTATCCCTGGAGACGATACATCAATGCCCTTCGATAATGTCATAGTTAATAGCTGATTGGTGGAAAGTTCAGGGGTGATAAACAATGGACTTTTTATAAAGGTTAGACTGATAATGAAGTAACTTAGTTTTGTCCAGTTTAGTTTGTAGTAAACTGGATTTAACTTTATTGCGTTACTGCTCGAGTTATCCTAGTGTCATGGTTGTGTTCTAGTTCGTAATAAGTCTTACTGTTCAGCAGTCTATAGTTTAGGCATGGCTCTCATTTGGTATGGGAACCTATCTTTAGTTGTATTCCAAGCATCGAATTCCTATAATACATCAACAATCAAAATATCTATACCCACTCAGGTAGCCACTGAGTGAAATACAATTGTTGTAGGTAGGCACGTTCACACTTAATCAGTTAGCAGCAGGTACTTGGAACATCGCAAAAACCGCAACAAACAGCTTGTAGAGCATCGTCCAACTAGGCTCTTCGCCAAATAGGGGTCGATGCGTTATCGATCCTTCTCAGACCGCAAGACTGGTTCACCCCACTAACCCCGCCGGATTGGCGCCGAGCCGTGCGGGGTTTTGCGAACTTAGTATACTCTGTGTATTATTATTTGGAGTGTGGGTCAATGGGAAATAGCTTTATGGTTTCAGTTTTGATAAGTGTATTGGTAGAGATACGATACGCCTCTGTTCGAGCAAGATATTTGATAGTGTTAGTGGCTCTAGCCTTAGACGACATATTACTTATCTTTAAAAAAAAGCTAACACATTTTTTTTAAAAACAAAACAAAAATGACAACTTCGCGGTTTAATTTTCCGTCAAAAAGTCAGTAGTGTACATATAAGAACAAAATCTTCAAGAGCATACAGGTAAGGTAACAAAACAACCGGCTCATAAATAATAGATGTTACGGCCAATGTGGCACAGATAACATTTTCGTAGGCACGTAAACAAAATATAAAACAAAAGATTATCATAAACGCACTTACGGTTATCAATGTTGGTCTCGGACCCATCTGTCTCACGAATTGTGCCCCGCGTCCCACTGTCTTGTAAGGTAGTTTTATTTATATATCAAACCTACCTACCTATTGTTGCCTACTCTCGTGTGTCGTTATTTTTATCTATTTCTACACTGATCTTAGTTATTAAAATTTTGTGACGGATCGAGTGGTCCTGTCAAATTATTTGGGAGAGTGAGCTGAACGTTTAAAGGGGCCAAATTTGAGGATTGAATAGGTTCGCAACCCAACGTTTACGACTTAACAAACGAACGAACACTGATATTAGTTTGCAAGTTTTATTGTTCTGAAGTTTTGGGTCAATAAGGCATAACATGCTATACCTGTTTGAAGGGAATCCATAAGCTTTTTATAGTAATACAACTAGACACTTTACACTGATTACGTATACAACAAAACCGGCTTATACACTTACTTGTAAGTTTGTGGCAATCGTGTAATTAAGTATTAGTTAATCGCAAACAAGACCAACAAGACCCAAGCACCGATTCAATCAAGATTAACTTGATTTCACACCATCAACATTCAACGAGAGATACCTATTTAATCCAAACGCGCCGCTATCACGGCTCTCGAAATAGTTTAATAACAGCACTTTACGATGTTAATTTGGTAGCCATGCACTTTACTCTACAAGGCGATGAAACTGTGTCAGCCAGAAAAAAAAACTGGCTTGATGCCGTTCCGTGAACGTAAAGATTAAAATTAGAACTTTATATCAGCACCACAGAGCGTCCACTTGCCTTCTTTTTTTAAATTTAAATTTCACCAGTCGATGTCACTGACTGAGAAGTCTGAATGGGGCCGACGCGAATAGAAGCTCCCCGTGGGTGGGTACGAATCTCCGTATCCGCAGACATGTTGAATTCCACCATCCCATTTAACGATGCTAATAAGAAGCAGCGAAAACTCTACCACGAAACGCACTCAAGTTGTGTTAGCGATAAAAACGATCGCGCATCCCAGTAAACGTCATTTTGAATGCAATAAAAACATACCTTGTGCTAGAAAACAACACGACCAAGTAATAATTTACGGTTCGCTGGTAAGTCAGAGTATTGGTTCCGAAAATAGAGGGTAATGTTTATATTTTTTGTGTGGATAGCAGGTGCGAGGTTCCCCGACTCCGAGGAGCAGGTAGTTGCCGGACTAACCTTATTGCCCACTTCCTCCATAAAAAGAAATATTTAAAAATAATTCGGAGGCGTAACCTTAATGGCTAGGTGTTAAAGTCATGGACGAAAACATATTTTAAATTTTTAATTATAGAAAACAACGTTCGGCTGGAAACGCTAATTGAACGAAATATTTGTCCAAAACTTTATTGAAACGCTCTCTTGGAAACATGGGCCGCTTTCTATTTTTTTCTTTTTTGTTTATGTAACATTAATTTATAAGGAAGCGGCAAGTTGGGCGCCTGAATGGGCGACTTACGTCTGATTAATGATATGGAATTCTTTGGTTGGATTTATTTTTAAAGACGCAATGAATGTGGCCTTATTTAATTGCATGATGTAGGGAAAAAATGTCTTAACAAGAGCCCAAACACTCATCACGAAGAGATGAAGTGATAGTAGAAATGGAAATTAATACAATTCGTAAGTGTTGGGATGTTGCTTTACTAGAAAGCGAACGGTTAATTAAAAGGCTATACAATTGCGTAAGTATTGTTACCAAACTAATTTATGCTCAGAAACCAAATGTTGATCGATGAAATTATAATCTGATCGATTAATTGCTTGCTTGGCGTGATTCCAATAAAAATCAAAGCATACAATCTTAGTTGAGTTATCTCAATACATTCATAATAATTAGGCACTATGCGACTACCGAAAGTAAAAGTGTCAATAAGTTGGAAGCCGTTAGCGTAGGCCCAACTGGTCCATACGACAAGACAAGAACAACACATTAGCATACGGCATTGGTGTCATCGAAACCAACAAGTTACAATATGGCAACGCTTGAAGGAAAAACTACATAGTTTCAATCAAATGTGGGGTTATTTATCAGTAACAGTATCTCTATGTAGGCATGGGAGCCTTGAAAATTCTATATAATTTTCTTGCTGCATAGCTGTCTCACTCATTTCAGACCTACATAATACAGATACAAGCAAGTATTTAAACGTAGATGACGTTTTCAAACTTGAACAAACTCCTACGCAAGGTCACATCTAAATCTCTGTACACAATGATGTTAAGTCAATATAACGACACTACTGTAGGTTAAACAGCTATTTAATGATCCAAACAGATGCCACGCAAATATTTTGATTCATAAAACGTAAAGACGATGTTATGGACTGAATTAAAACAGTTGTTTATTTAAGCTTTATCTGGCTTCAAATCGACTAAAGGTAGCTCAATAATTAAAGGGTCGTTCCACCCTCGATACGGGCCTAATTGATTGCCGTGCCTACAATACACACACGAATTGGTGCTACTCACGAAACTAATTAACCTTCTTTATCACCTGACACCACTGTGCATAAACTCATCGCCAAAAATGTTGGTATATCGTCACCACAAGGGCTTATCTGCAAACCATATATAGAAATAGTGTTGCGATTCAGAGTTGGTTGCTTATGACACTTTGTAATGCCTGGTAGGTCCGGTAGAAATCAGGAAATCAGAAGGGTAGAGAGTATAGTCAGTTGACGTTCGAAAAACCAACGATGAAAATTATTTGCTGCGTAACACATAATTAGAAGTAACTAGCTTTGCTTTATTATGCCTTTTAGTATATATAGGGGGATAAGAAGCTGATGATTTAGAGTAGTTTTGCACCTTTAAAGTATTTAGTTTAGATTAAATAGGGTCCCAATGTCATTTTTCCTCGGGGCCACTAATAGGTACAAGATATATGCCGTTTTCTATGGCGTATAGACGAGGTCCTTTCACGTTTACATTAACTCATAGATCTTTAGTACCCAAGTAGTAACCTCATAATTAAATGGCTATTGTTTCTGTGTCGTAGGACCAACTATAGTTGCGTAAGTCTCGTGTGGCCTGATTTGTATAATAATGTAGGTCGCCGATGCGACGCCTTCATGTAGCTCACTTAATGTGTGGAAGATAGGCATTAAGTGCAATTTGCTGCATCATCTTCGTATTTATTGAACCTAATTTGACCAAAATGGCTCCGTGCACTGCGAAATCAACGAAATGATGAATTTGTTTATGACATCCGTATTTAAGTAGACTTTTTATGATTGTTTTTAACTTATTCCCGCAATCGTTTTAAAACGTTATAACATTGAAAAGCATTACATGTTCACTTTGAACACAAAAGTAGTTACAAATAGAGTAAGTCTAAGAAGAGAATAAATCATCACACGATAAGCTATAATTGGCCGAAGTATCCGCTACTTAGTTTAATTAAATAGAAACATAAAGAAAAAAGGTCGATACGTCTGAAGGACGGTACCTACCTTCAATGAAACGACGCTCGTAAACTGAGCACTGAAAACTTTATTGTCAATAGCTTCACTTAACTGCCAACCTACAAAGTTCTCAAAACATTAGCTTTCCAATGCATGTCATAAATCACAATGTAAAGCTGGTGTAAAGACTTACACAAAGGTAGAATCTACTAAATACCAGTATTTTAAGTAAGCCTTATCTATAGAAATATTTCAAAGTGAGTAGGAGGTAACAATAATATGAAATAGGTATGTTCCCGCCTTTCTTCCATGTTTGATAAGGAATGCTGTAAATTGTCGATACGTGGCGAGTTATTTCTTATGCATAGATTGATAAGGAAAAGCCGTTGTAGTAACGAAACAAAACTTTATTAATTGCCTGTAAGTCTATCTCCTCCATCATTTTCATTGATGAATAGATAACTTGCTATGCCGTATTTGCGTAGCCTATTACCAATCATCACAGTATTACGTAAACTACCCACAGTGTACGCTGCTTTTGTCCATAATCCGTCCATCCATCATGGGTATTATATTATCTAATACCGATCTCATAGAGAGCTATCTATTACCCAAAGTATAATAACAATTGCATCACGAACTTTATCGAGATCAACAACTCATGATTTTTGATTGAAACAATCGTGACTTGTTCCATCTGCAAGTTAAACCACTGCAAGTACAATAAAATCATCAGTTGTTGTTCATAAACGGGGCATAACATCAATAGCCGATTGATTGACATTCATTGTTGCGTCAAGTCCATTGAACATAGATCGTGCATTAAAATATGCGTGCGTGCGCGCATTGCTTCTTGTAATTGTGGTACCGACCGTCTATGTAGGAGTACCGCCCTTGGCGCGCCTCGCATTTGTTATTCGTTAAAGCGTTTTGAAATCTTATCTATAAATATTTACTAACAAATTACATGTTTAAATTCGAAGACCTTCGATGGACAGGTATCTACGGTTGGGTTAGGTGCATAGTTTCCTTGTTGATTTTTGTTATTTATCAGTTAACAGATTGGGTAAAGAAGGCAAGTCTTTGGATCGCCACTTAAAGCAGCTAAGCTATAGCTTGGTGGAGGTTAGTAATACTATAAATCAGTTGGTCAGTTTTTAATACTGACCTACTTATTAGTTTCCTCAGACTTTCTTATGATCGGTTTTAAATTATTATTGTCTTAACATATTCAAGTTTTAGCGAGAGATATCGTTATCTGTTCGCGCACAAAGGAAACGCACTACAAATACTGGCTTTTATCGCGATGGTGATGAGGGCAACGACCACGGAAGTGTTTATTTATCTAATTGTTTAACATAATTGCAACGTTTGATTGGTATGCAGATATTATGCGAAATGATGTGCACGGGAATGGTTTTGTTAATCAATATACCTAACTACTTAGTAAGTGGATAAGAGCGCAATGCGAGAAGCGAATATAGAAAAACAACATTTTGGATGAATTAAATATTATTCGGTACCATGAGTACATTTTTTTTAAATGTGTTTAGCTCGTCCAATAGTGGGCACAGTTCCATCTGGTCTGCTGATGTAATCAATGCGACTCGCTTGATATTAAGCTCGGCATTAACAGGTGCCCAAAAAAAACGCTACGTCTAAAACAAGCATCTATCTATTTCGGAACAAAAGATTGTACAGTTCTGTACGTACCGACTGTTGCATCATAGTCTGTTGTTGCATTACTTATTAAAAAAAAAAGGAAGTGATGCTTATGAAGCAAAGAATATTTATTACAGTCTGTTAACTTTTTCAATTAGTCGTTAATTGCTTTCCATTACAGTATTAATTACGTATTCGTCTAACACATGAAGGTTATTGATGTAGATTTATTTTACAAGGAAGAAAGTAATACATACTGTTACATAGAACTTTGTGGAAGGGAAAACCACCGTATTGTATTGAGTCAAAACTCTCTCCGAAATATTTGATTACAAATTGTATTGGAGATCATCAATTTAACAAAGCGATGTATGGCAGAGGTCAAATATTGAAAGTACAAAAATGTATGTAAGCTTAAAAAATCATGGATGCATTACTAGTTATTTCTCTAGAAAGGTAACATGTGTAGTGTGTAGTATGTGGTATGCGTCAAAAACGATAGTTCATAATTATTAATTAGCCTTTCTTATATCCTAATAGAACGGGTACATTAGATGGTTTTTTTTGTTTGTGCTTACCTAGAAACTCCAAACTTGACACAACAGTTCCCAACAATTACCTATCTGTCTTAAAAAAATAACTCGTTTGAGCCACAGCATACGTATTTATTGTCTATTGAAAAACGGTCGATCTAGATAATATAAGCCGGCCTCGAGAGTAGTTAAGTTTTTTTTATCTTCCTCTATCACAGATTTATCTATCATTATTCTAGTATGCTGACGTTAGACGATGTACTAAATATAGAAAGAAGTCGTGTGAGTTCCAATCAGAACTTACGATGCTACCAGGCAGTTGTTAGGTTTCAGCGCACGCCACCAACGATAGTATAGGATCTGGGATTAGGACAATAATACCTATGGCAACATATTTTAGATGTAGATGTAGATTTATTTTACAAGGAAGAAAGTAATACATACTGTTACATAGAACTTTGTGGCTTAGAAGGTCAACATGTAGTGTACTAGGATCGCATTTCAAAAAAAAACCGTCTTCAAAAACTAATAAGCCAAAAATAATCTAATCTTGAAATCTAAGGTAGATTTCAAGATTCGGTCTAACTAAATCAAATAATTAACTAATCTCCTCCTCTTTGAAGTCGGTTAAAAAAATAACAATTCACATTCTTATTAGCTACTAATGTGCACAGCGATTTAATCAACTTCCATTTATACATTTGTTAAATAAACTTCTCTCATTGGACGACCTGATTAGCGCAGTTAGTAGTGACCCTGCTTTCTGCACCAAGGGTCTCGGGTTCGAATCCTGGACAAGCTTTGTGCGATGAGCATGAATGTTTGTAGCCGAGTCATGGCTGTTTAATATCTATATAACAAGCGTTGCTTTATGTGGGACCGTATAGTTGGTGTGTTTGTCTGGCGATATTATTATTATTATTTATTATAAAAAAAAAACAACCACGCGAACGCTACCTGTCTAGGCACCGGTTAGTATCATTTGCCTCACCGTCTGCCTCGCGAGGCTGCACGGTTATTCTGGACACCGCTTTAGATAAACTTATGACAAAAACGCCTATTTTATTTCTTCGTGGACATAATAGGAGGAAATTACTACAACAATTTCCTACATGGATATGATAGGAGGAAATGACTACAGCTGATATAAGACTCTACACTCTGATGACTAACTTACGGCATTTACTTTCTTTAAGCAATAATAGGTATATTACGTCGTTCACGTGTTTAAATCAAATTACCTTATCGATACGTTGCATAAATATCGCGTTCTGTATCCAACGTCGTCGCTAGGATAATGCTTTTGTAAAAATAAATATCGTGCTAACAAAATGTGTCTTATTTTACACCCAGCAGTTATGACCACGATTTCTTGTATGTGGCCGGTATATGGGTGGTGTTAGCGCCAGGATTCGCGCCGGTCAAACCGGTCGTCGTCCGACGTCGGAGAATGTACCAATCCAGTTCGGCCGACTCGACCCGACTTTCTTTAGCTCCTAACACAGCATCGTTTAACTTTGAATCTTAACCTTTGAGCGCGAAGTAAACGATCAATTTGTTTGAAACGTTAGCCGTTGAGTAGACACGTTGTTAGCACGAAAATAACATGTCACTGCTCATTGGATTGCTTGAATTTCTTGATTTCAGTTCTTCCTTATACAGAATATTAACTAAAATGATATGTGGTTTGTAATAAATAATATCCTCAATTATGGAGGCGTTATCATACATTCATTCTTATTAGATCGAAGAAAGTAAAATTGTGCAAACCTTATCGTGAGTAATCATTCTTATCTATTTTGTCTTTGGTTCGGTTTGAAAATAAAAAAGTATAAGTAGTGCTCTTGTTTTATGAACATAGACATGGGTATTAAATTTAAACACCAACCCAAGGTTTTTCCTCTTAGTATATCATCAAGCTAGGATTTTAGATGGTCCTTCGAGCCGTCAAATTTGTTATTATTTGTGCATAGCCACTTACATAGTTTTTCCAAATGTATGACAAGTTTTGATATGATTGATGGTTTAATATTTTTTATTACCTCCTCGCATGAAATATACGTCATGCAAATTATAAATAGCGTAACTGACATTGGTATTGATCACGGGGCAGGGAAATTCCAGACTATTTCAGGAGGGACGCGATTAGCAATGCCAGTTGTAGTGCGACGAGCCCGCGGCTATGTGGAAACTTGCTTTTGTTTTAACATGCATAAGCACATAACCATACGACGAGGGCATCTCGCACGGCAGTAGTTTACTCGCGACCACCTTACAAGTCCTACGCGTGCGAAAGAAACGGCTAATACTACATTGCTATGTCAAAAAGGCGGTTTTATCTTTGAAAGATATACGTAGAGATGCACTCTCGAGTAGTTTGAGCTATGTGAGGAAAAGGGACGGATGCTTATGCGTGACAGCTCTTACGCGCTGAGGATAAAGCGGTGCCTATGCCGCGATACATAAATTGATAGGCGTCTCAAATTATACCTTCAACTCGTGTATGGTGCTTTGAATTTTATGACGCAACTATAAATCAAGTCTTTGAAGATTGTGTGGAAGTCTTTCAACTTGACGTATTGGAAATGGTACGGAGCATGCGCATAACATGCGCTCGTGAGGAGGCGTGGAGGTGAGGCGGGGGAGGTTCGAGAGGTCCCGGACGATACAACGACGGAGACCGTCCTTGAAAGAGTTTGTTTTGGCAAGGTTACGCCTGTCTGGGGCGATGATACTACATGAGATAACATAACAGACTGTTACGATTATTTTAGATAAGCACGATGTATACAATGCATTGCAGGCAGAAGCGACTACATACGTTAAACCGAATAATTTGAATATGAAATTAGAACAATGCTTTCGTAACGAAAGTAGCCAAATATTACAAAAAAAAATAGGACGTTTCTTTCGATGCTTTAAAGGCTAAGTGAAGTCTTAGTGCACGATTATTTTTAAAATAATTTCAATAGAAACCCGACTCGCTATTAAATAATTCTCTAAGCCGATTACTCACTGGTACGCACCGTAATGAGTTACTTTTAGTCATACATACACGGAGTCATACAAACAATCCCGGGCCGGATGACGTGAATCTCGCAAAAATAATCTTAAGCCGAGGGCTGTATTTATAAACAACATTCAATGGCGTGAAGTAACCGACGGCAATGGAAAAGAAACACACTGGATTGAAGTCAGGGATTTAAAAAAATACATTCCGGTGCGTGGGTAAACAGTTTTATGGTTATGTCCAACCGACAGAGCGGTAGCCACTGTTAAATAAAACATCATGACAAATAAATATGACTGGCTGGACGAGTGAAAAGGTAAACTAACCTCTCACTTCTTTCTTCGCAGTCAGACGCATATACAGATGTTTCATCGATCCAGATAAAGTTTATGCCGGAACTCTCGATACTAATCGGACTGTCCCCAACTGTGGTTAACCGAAGCTATAACAGTACCAATATAACGGTTTATTGTTGCCAACAAAGATAATGATAATAGTGCAAAAACCATCGTGTATGTGTGTCTCATCTTGGCGGTCGCCATCAATCAGCTTGCGGCAGTCGTCGGAGTAAAATCCTATAATGGCGTATAAGTGCCATGCCATCAATGCCTAAGAAATGAAGAGAATGTTATTTCTAAGACTTAAAACGACTTAAAAATGTTTTATTCCAATCACTGACCTATGCGTTGATAAAAATAGTATAGTCTATTTACAAGAAAATAAATAGCTAGGTGTGTTGTAGGTAAGGTAAAGATAGATTCTTACACTACACGAGATCACCTCAAAACATCAACGTGGGACGCCGCGAGCGTAGCCAGTAGTAAGTATAAATCTATTTTAAATTGATGGAAGGTCAGCGTATTGAAATGAACACCGGTACGCTCCGCGCGCAATGTGTTAAATTGGTGACGACTGGAGTGCAGATGACATTTGAAACATCATCGTAATTAAAGAAGAAAGAGCTTTGTTGACAGTGATTAACAAAGTCATTTAGAACGTGATACAAGAACACAATTCAATTACAATAATGGCGATGTTAATATTATAGCAGTGCCTTAGAAATGCCGCTAGTAAATGGGTAAAATTTCGGTAAAAGAAATATTGGATACAGAGAATATCAGAATCGTGAATATATACGATCCATTGGGACAGCACATTATCAAAATAGCAATCATGGACAGGTCCCAAATGCAGCGAATCCGCACGAAACAGGCATGTTGTAAGGTGTCGCGTTGGCGAATTCAAGGAAACCTCGACATATGGCCTGGGATGCGTCATGTGGACGTGGCTGTGGCCTGATAATATTGAAACTGCTATGCATAGCTATATAATATCGTTTGTAGATATTGCGTCATAACACAGAATGTAATATTACCTACTTTGTGAGGATAAAATAACATACGTGTTCTGGTAAAACCGACAGGACGCCAGTAGAATCAGTAAATTATACTATTTTGTTTAATAATTAAAGGAATGAAAATAAAGTAAGTAAGTAATAAAAGCTTTCTTGCACACACATAACATAATACTTCCATTAAACTGATCAAACATGGGGTATAAAGCCATCAATTTCTCTAAGGACAGCGACAAATGAATCGCTCGTACATTTGCATTGAACACAATTCATTAACAAGTGCTCAACAAAGGAATTGTATTCAAAATCACAACGCTGAAAGCTATGGTCGTTGCACCAGATTTACTCGACCGTGTAATTGGTATAGAGTACGCCTCGTGCTGCTTTTGTGGTTCGTAATACTAGTTAATGAAGCTATTGTTGTTAGGAAGAGATTGTTTAAATTGATATAGAAAATAAAGGATCCCGTACTGATTTTATAATTATACCTAAATTAGCTACTTATACAAACAATTTGTATTCGATGCATTACTTACTTACTAAGTACATATTATAAACAAACTAAGTATTGTTACTAATTTACATCTGTCAAACAATGGGAGTAGATATTATGTTAGTAGATATCATTTCCATAACATGGAGCCTTCATTAGCGCACATTTCGGCCTTTTGACGTCATAACTAGCCATGACGTCACAACAACGTGTGTCTTTCATCACCGAATATCCGAAATGATATAAGTTATGGTTAATTAATTACCTATGCCCAAGTAACATGAAAACCATTGAGATTGTAAAATTCCGAAAACAGTGATGCAAGAGCGTGAAGTGTTCCTCGCCCACGAAAAGATCGCAATAAGGCGCATGTTTCTAAAATACATAAACACGAAATTTCTTTTGTGATAGTCACATAAAGTACAAAGTTGATTACAATCATAAATTGGTTTTACACGAGTCCAAAAAGTATCTGATCTGTTAACGTAATAAACTATTAATTTATGCTATAAACTTCAGTAGAAAAAAGAATATTCAATAAGACAGGTTTCAAAACCAGCTTAGAATATGGACATAAGTAATTTGGTACAGTAGGTATCCAGTCAGACACAAGAAAATACACATTAATAACCAATACCCGAATAAGGATCGCTAAATATTTAGGTATAAATATTTTTTTATTATTCATTGTTGGATAGGATTCTCGTCTTGCAGGTTGACTTTGTGATTGATAGTGATCCCCTTCCATAAATGTTCTCATTAATTAAGATTGCCCTAAAAATAGCTAACGAAATCACTATGAGATGACACACCCAAAATATTTTCCTAGCACAATAATGTATACGGTAGCCTGTTGAGTTTCTTTTCCAACCTTTAATAACAGGTTGACAATAAATCGGAATCAATAAAAAAATGCTTTAAAAGAATGTACCGACAATTTACATTTTGTGGTAGCGAGCTTTGTGAGCTCGTGGGAAGATCAGGATTACCTTAAGTGTTAATAATTCAACACTGAGTCTCTAATAAGTTGATTATAAATAGTATAGCTCGAACGTTATTTATAAATAATTATCTACATTTTAAATATCGACAAGTTCTTTGGATTACGCAACTCAAGAAAGGGGTGATTAAATTATGTGGGTAGTTGCAAATTGCAGGTTGTTAACCCCAAACCCGCACAAATGAGTACCACAAGAAGTTAAGACATTATTTAAAACATTCGTTACATAACGAGTATTCAGTACTTATTGAATGTAATCGACATCTTAAAGATATGTATTCAATTATGTAAGATGACTTTCTCGCCTCAATTCTTAAAGAAGAAACGGGAGAAAATCGATTTACTGCCAAAGTGTTGGCGGCTTAGAATATCAAACGATTACCAGTACAGTTTGCTAATTCAATGTATCTGTAGCAAGATCTAGGACACACATCCTCTCTAGAGGAGCTGATAAAATTGCAAACAACGACGGTTTAAGCAAATTTTACTTTGCATGTGAATAAGTACTTTGAATATCTATGAATTTTAATAAAACTACTACGCTGGGACTGTGTTGTGTTAATTTTACAGTATTGAAGGCCATCCTTGATGCATTTAAACCATGCCATGTACAATTTCAATGTTACATCAGAATACAATGAAAACGTAAAGAACTTGAACCTATTTTCTGTAAACATATTAAACCAGCAACATACTGGCAATAAGTGACGATCGATTAGCGTATAGAAAGTTTGTTAGGAAGGCCACAATAATTTACCAAGTTTATGATTCAAGATAGTCACGCAAACTTTATAAGATTTGGAAACTGAGTAATATAGGAACGGGCCATTTGCTGTATTGCCGTTATGAAATCAGTTTCGTGTGCGCTAATACGAATGCTTAAGGTCACAGGTTACGCACGCAATGCAGTTCTAATACATATATCGTATTACGTTTTATTAAAATAATCAAACTAGCAAAGTTACCGCGATTTTATATTGTTAAGATAGAGCGTCGTAAAAAAAAATTAATTAGTATTTCAAGGTAGATAAAAGGAGTCTATCTAAATGCATAATTCATTGAATTCAAAACGAGTGTTATAAACACGGACGTGCGTCGTGTGCCACAGACGATGCCAATGTAAAATATACGTAGTGAATAACGAGCACACAGAATTTTAAACGATATCACCTTTATATTACGTGCGTGAGAGTTTATTGTGATTGTTAAAAGTGAAATCGCTGAAAATAACCCCAATTATTTTATACATATTATGTAATAAAATGACATTATAGCTAACAACAATTTAATAATTTGAAACGTCATTCCAGACTAGGTGGCGATTGTTTTCGAAGGTGGCATGGTACCTACAGCGGAACTAAAATCCGTGGCTATGAATAATAATCATGATTACAATAACAATTTAAAAAATATTGTATTAATTTCAATGCAATGACAGTTTGAAATTCAATTAAGAATTTCCTGCAGTGCATGTCCACGTTATAAGAATGAAAGGTAAGATAAATCCAGACTAAAATTAGGCCACCATATGCCTGTAAAGTATTCATTATTCGACAAGGTGTTCCTGTGGCTACAAGCAAGGTGGTTAAGACATCTGCGAGTACCATTTGTGGTTGAATCAAGACGGAATCAATGCAAGCACCTGTTATAATTATATAAGGGAGTTTTTTTTTCAACCGTTTTTATGGTCGCTTGTTTAACTTGATGTACGGGAACGTTTTTTATGTTTCTGCACCTTTATGTTTTAAGTAGGTTAATTATCTACCCACTATCTTTAAATTTTTAAGTTCAATAACCGATTGGGCACACCTTCTCGAAGCGTTTGCAAATTGTGCTCTCTTTTAAATTTAACGCGTTTCTCCAGTGTGTTGGCATTTAGGTCATCTGGATCAACTCCAAAAAGTATTTGCTTGACATAAACTAAAAACTTATGTTTACACACCAGTGTCTAAAAATGTGATTAGGAAGATTTAATAAATTGGATTTGTGTGGTTGTCGTTTTTGTTAATAAAAATAATTTGTGCAGATAATGTCAGTGACGTCGACTCATTCGTTGAATACAAAATAGAGAAAACGTCGTAATTAAAGTTATGAATGACATCTGATTAAATTTCCATAACTCTCACGAGAAAGATTCCCACTGCTATGACTGCAAAAAGCTTCTTCATTTTCCAAACCGTTGGTAGGCAGTTGCGTCAATAAATACAACAATGGCTCGATGTGAGAGACTTTTACTATTAACTTAAGATACAAGATGTGAGAAGAAGAACATACCAATTACTTATAAATATCTGCAGGATCTGTTCGATCGAGTAAATAGGGAAAATCACGTTACCACGGATAATCTGAGATAAAAACTGCAATGTGATAAGGAATTGCAGTAATGTGTTCCATATAGATTAAAGAAAATATTGCGTCTAAAGTTCCTTCCTCTAGAACTCTATGATAAAGAACATTATTAATAAGGGAACCTACATAATAGGTTAGGTAGTTACCTAGTTAATATTTCATCTCGTTACAGTAGTGTGCGGTATTGCAAGTTTGGGTTGGAAACAAAGAGAGAAGGGTGTGGGCCTGGGCGGGGGTGCGATGCGTCATCACAGCCACCCTTGGCACGCGCCCCCCGTACACCCTCACTCGAAACATTGATCGATCTTTCGGTCACTTTTGCCATGCGCAGAGTCCGCCCACATTGTATTTATTTTATAATATTTTTTTTATACTTACCTAGTTTAATTTAAAAGTATAATATACCAGTACTAGATATTAGAATATGTGGTACACCTTACTTCAGCCAGCTCATGTAATTCACAAATTAGGTAAAAACGAGAAATTTTCATTCGAGTATGACTAAACCGATGATATCATAATAATTATTACTTTATTTGGTACAGTGCTACTCACTGGCATTCGTTCATAATCTCCTCCTGACTGCGAACTTGTACGGGAGCCAGCTTCTCAACGCTCTCCTCGTAATTCCCGAAGCACTTGGTGATCTTCTCATCGAACGTGTTCACCAGATCTTCGAGCGAGCCGGAGAAAGTCTCCGTGAAATTGTCTCCTTCACCGTTTTGCATATTGTCCTGTTTACACTTCACCGGTTTAGGTTCTTCGTTATCGTTTATTTTGTTGGAGTCGGTTTTCATTATAACCATTTCATTTTTGATATTCTTAATGTTGTTTAAAAGGATTTCATTGCCGTTAATGGTTTTTTGCGGGTAGTCCACTGTTGAGAGACAGTCGACGTCCGTTTCTTCAATTTGCGCGAGCGGCGCTTCGAACTCGAGCTCGGCCATTCTGCCAGCCGCTTCTCGCATGACCGTACGTCCACTCGCGCTGTTTGACGCGCGTACACTGAATGAAATGAACGGACTGAGTTCTGCGGCCCCTGCAAGAGTACTGTACTGTCCACCCGCCCGCCGCCGCCACCAACTATGTTCGTGTCAATACTACACTATAGGTAGGTAGGTAACTACCTGTAGCAAGACCTAGGTATCTTGATTTTATAGTAAAGCACTAATAGCATACCTACTTACCTAACTATTTATTATAAAGGCAACTACTAATACAACAATTGACCAGCATATTCATTAAAGCAGGGGTTCCCAACCTTTTTTTGTCTACTGCCCACTTTAAGAATAAATTATTTTTTAACGCCCCCCTTTTTAAACATACTTAAAAACCGCTAAGTACTTATAACTGATTATTGAAACGCAAATTTATAGTATTCGGACAGAGTATCTTTTATTGAAAATAAAACAAACATAATCAATTCTTATATAAAAACTAATGTGAAGGTTGAATGTGATGCTGTTCAATAAGTTTGTTGATATCAGGTTCCAATGCCCCCTTTTTTTTCTGGGTCTCTTACCGCCCCCCTTTAGGCCTGCAGCGCCCACAAGGGGGCGTTATCGCCCACGTTGGGAAAGACTGCATTAAAGCAACAGAAAAGGCAACACATAACCATCCACTGAGACTAGAATAAAATATAAAAAAAAATGAACAGCACTGCACTTTGAGGCTAATTTGTCTGGTCTAAAACTGAATTCATTTCATTCAATAAAACTAGAAAAAAACTGATCTGTAAACAAAATTGAAATGTAAAAAAAATTTAGTTATAAATTTACCTCGAAGCAAGATATACAAAATCACTTCACTTTGTTAAGCATAGCATGGCTTACATTTTATTGGAAATTATTTTTATGAAAAATACCAAAATAAAACCAAATGATTTACAACTTCAGTCTCTAACTTCCCGCCTATGTGCGTTCTACTCATTCATTCATTCGGGGCATAGAGCCGTCATTATTATACACTTTTCTTTGCCATCGCTATGCTCAAGTTTTTAATAAAGTTTTGCCATTCTTCCTCTCACAACACAACGCTCATTTTACAAAACAGCAAGTTTGATGCACACCATTTTTACAATAATTCGAAACGGAGACGAAGTGAAGGAAATTGAAATAAAATAGAATAACTTGACATTTCATATTCTTACAAGATGTCCGATAAATTTTCAGCATAGTATCCACAGATGTACTGATCCGGGTACGGGATTCATTTCTTCATAATCATCGTCCTCGACATTATTATTTTCATACTCAATAACAATTATCAAGAATTACTCGACACTGGCAAATATGGCACTATTTTGTAGCTGATTGCCAACCTAAAAAAAAGAAGTAGAAGAAGAACAGCTGACTGAGAAAAAAAAAGGCGGGAACTGTAAAAGTGGAAAGGCGCGCTTTTTAATATTTTTTCTGGAAAATTTAAAATTTAATGTATATATTGTAAGAATTTGTATATTTTGGTGTAAATTGTTGTACAAATATAATTAGTATTGGTTAGTGTAAAGGAAATTCCCCAAGATGGGGAAAAAAAGACGGCGGAAGGAAGATTCGCCTCTTCCAGACCCGGACCCGGACCTGCAGCAGCTAAACTCGGTCTCTGAATCCTCAGATTCGGAGTCATTGAAGTCGGCGTTGCCCGATACTCCGAAACCAAAAGCCGACAAATATGCTATTTACAAAGTCCCAGGCTATTCGCGGCAGTATCCTGAAGATTCAAGGAAAACTGAATTCATTGTGTTTTTATCGCATAAAGTTGAGGACAGTACATTTAGTGATAGAGACCGTATGGCTCTTTCCAAAGGGTTGCGGGAGCATGGCGTTTCGGGCGTCATGCACCTTAAATCAATTAATAAATATAAGGTGGGCATAACATTTGACCTGCCCAATAATGCGAATATGTTCTTAAAAAATAAAAAACTGTTGGACCAATTGTCCCTTAAAGCTGCTATACCAGCTGGCGACACCGAAGTGACTGGAGTGCTCACATCTGTTCCAGTGGACATGTCTAATAATCAAATATTCTCATTAATTGGTAGTTCCAAGAACGTGATCCAGGTGAGGCGCTTCATGCGCAGAGTGCGAGGTGACGGTGGCGCCGCCTTCGTACCCACGCAGGCAGTCGCGGTAACCTTTGCCTCCACTAACCTTCCCGACTATGTATATCTCGACTCTTGGCGACATGAGGTGAGTAAGTACATACCTCCAGTGAAGCAGTGCCTCAAATGTATGCGGTATGGGCATATTGCCAAGTTTTGTCGTAACGCCGAGGTATGCTCTGTATGTACAGAAAACCATAATTATAGAAGCTGTCAAATCAATCCTAAGGATGCCAAATGCGCCAATTGTCAGGGCAATCATATTGCCATATCATCAGCATGTCCAGTTAAAAAACAAAAAGTTGAAGAAAATAAAATCAAGTCCGGAACTGCTACATTTTCGGACTTGTTTGACGTCAAAGCATTTCCAACATTAACTGCACGTACACTTGATACTCAAGTAAATAATCTCATGAAATCTGACACTTTCATCAATATTTTAATAGAAACTATTACCAAAATTATTAGTAATAAGGATGTACCAGTCAACTCAGTATCTATTCGAGATACCCTTAAGAAAACTCTCAGTAATAAATTAGGTACCCAATACTTCATAATGGATTTGTTAAACATATTACAGTGGAATGCCCAAAGTCTAAACAGTAACAAACATATATTCATTAATTATCTCTATACTCATAACATACATATTGCAATCATATCTGAAACATGGTTCAAAGCTCATCAACAATTTAAAATTAGAAATTACAATATTGAACGTAATGATTGTGGAAACAATCATAATGGAGTAGCTATAATAATACATAAAAGTATTGCATACTCAAAAATTAACACATATTTTGATAATTCATTGCAAAACATTTGTGTCAGAATTACAGTGAATAATAAAGAGTTTTGTATTGTCAGTTTTTACAGTCCTGCAAATTGTAATCCAGCTTTTAACAAAGATAAATTTGAATCCTTGGTAAAGTCAATTCCCAGTCCATTTATATTCGCAGGGGACTTCAACGCCCACCATACTTCCTGGGGTTGTGGTTCTGACTCTCCTCGGGGTAGGGAAGTTTTGGAGGTCATCGATGACAATAATTTAGTTCTGCTCAATGATGGTCAAGTAACAACAATCGGTTCATTAACATGGCGTCCAAATGCATTAGATTTGTCCTTGGTTTCTTCATCACTGGCACTTCACTGTGAATGGTCAGTCCTTGATAGTCCTCTTGGAACTAGTTATCATCTTCCTGTAATAATTAAAGTATTAGTTAACAATAACAGCGACAATGAGGATATAAATTACTGTAATAGTAAACATTTACCCATCTACCCAAACTACAAATGGGTGGATTGGAAAAAGTTCAATAATTGTGTAGATGCTCTAATAGATAATTTTGAACAGGATCTTTTAAGTCCTCACAATACATATCTACTTTTTTGTAAAATTTTGCTCACAGCAGCTGAAAAATCAGTTCCTAATTTTAATTCCAGTCACTCCAAGAACATTAGTCAGTCATGTCAAAGGAACTTTGGTAAAAGACCTTCCCTTCCATGGTGGAATCAAAAATGCTCAGACGCTGTTTTGAATTTCAAAGAAGCATATTTAAAGTTTAAAGATGACCCAACAGAAGAAAGCTATTTGGAATTTAAAAGAACTCGAGCTCTTAAAAAACTTATTTTGAAAAGGGAAAGGCAAAATAGTTGGAAATCTCTTTGTGAAAGTTTTAATCGTTGTACTTCTATGTCGGTTATATGGAAATTTATGCGTAAATTTAATAAAACATACATTCCTAATAGTAATGGAAATGATGCATGGATTTCAGATTTTCTAATGAAATATACCCCAGATTTTGTGTCTTCGAGTCCTAATATACTTAGTACCTACTAATAATGTAAACTCTGGTAATAATTTTCTTCTCAGTCCATTTACAATCAATGAATTAATATCTGCCATTTCTTCAAGAAGGGATACTGCCTTTGGTCTCGATGGAATACCATACATCTTTTTTAAGAAATTAAACAGTAAGATCTTGGTAATTTTTCTAAGTGTGTTGAATTTACTTTGGGAAAAGAACATTATAGGTACCCCAAGAATGGAAGACAGATTGTTTGGTACCAATTTTAAAGCCTAATAAACATAAACAATGTCCCGATTCCTACCGCCCAATAGCACTTACCTCATGTGTAGGAAAGATATTTGAACAATTGGTAAAGCAACGTTTAGAGTTTTATGTGGAACAAAACAATATTTTACCTTCTAATCAATTCGGTTTTCGCAGAAATCGTTCAGCTAGGGAAAGTATTTGTCAATTGCAGCTTGATATTCATAATTCATTAGGAGCAAACAATCATATGATTGCTGTTTTCTTCGATATTGCTGGTGCTTTTAACAGTGTAAATATTGATATTCTTTGTCATGAATTGGTACTAGTAGGAATACCTGAAAAAATAATGAATTGGATAAAAAATTTCTTAAGTAGTAGAGAAGTTTTCGCTAAATATAATAGACACCTCTATGGCCCCAGACTTTCATCAAAAGGAGTCTGTCAAGGTGGCATTTTATCACCATTACTTTTCATACTATATATTCGGCGTTTAAATCTAATATTAGGTTCAAATGTTAAAAACCTTCAATTTGCAGATGATTTGGTAGTTTATGTGTCAGGAAAAAATTTACTTCAAGTAGTTGAAATTGTCAATGATGCATTAGCAAAGTTACATAAATATTTCTCTTACCTAGATCTTGAGGTCAATCCATCAAAGTCTAAAGTTGTTGTTTTTGGGAAACGGTGTTCTAATCCCCCTATTGTTCTTTATAATCATTCTCCTTTAACTATTGCAATGGATGTAAAGTTTTTGGGTGTTTTATTCTCCCATAATTTATCCTGGAATAATTATATAAAACATATAAATAATAAAGCTAACAAAGCTTTTAATGTATTAAAATCGTTGTCCGGCTCATACTGGGGTGCAGACCCAAAAATTCTGTTAACATTGTACAAATCATTAGTTCGTAGTCACTTTGAATATGGTTTTTTTTGTTTTGCTGCAGATGTAAAATTTGTAAATAGTTTAAATGTTTTTCAAAACAAATGTCTGCGTTTAATTACTGGGGCATTCAGAAGCACTCCTATAAATGCAATGCAGATTGAATGTAACCTCCCGCCAATCGGCATTCGTTTTGTTTATTTAAAAGAAAGGTTTCTTCTAAAACTTCACAGTGTTTCTAATAATAGTCTCATTAGCAATTTATCTATTACACATTCTCAGACATTCTCCAGACCATTATATATGTTACAGGGATTTCGAAATTTCTTAGATTTTCTTCAAAATTTAAATATTTATCAATCAAATCATATTTTACCTTGTTATGAAGGATCATTTACTAGCAAATTTCCAGCAATGAATATAATTATTAACAATAAGTTGTCAATTAAACAAGATGTATATGCTATGTTGGCAGAGTGGTCTGATCATCAATTTGTTTATACAGATGGTTCTAAAAATGATAGTGCTGTGTCTTATGCCATATTTGAACCCACTTTAAATAGAGGTGTAGGTCACAAAATTGATAAAAATGCAAGTATTTTTACTGCTGAGGCTGTTGCTATCTTGAGTGCTATGAGACACATTAAAAATCATAATCGAGGACACACCAAATGGGTTGTGGTAAGTGATAGCATGAGTGTATTAAAAAACTTAGCAAATAATAAATTACATGTTAACACTAACTACATAATTTATTTTATAAAACAGTTATGGATGGAATTATCAGATGCAAATATTCATGTTAATTTTTTGTGGGTGCCTTCACATATAGGTGTTGAGGGAAATGAAAAAGCAGACTATCTAGCTAATACTATAGTTAAATTTTCAGATGTTATCCCTGATAATAACAGTGATACAAATGTCTCAATACCATTCACAGATGCTGTAAGTCTTTTAAAACAACGAATGTGTCAATCATGGGGAACACATTCATATCATTGTACACAGGTGGAAAATAAAGGTACCTGGTATGCCTCATTAGATGTTCAGATCAATTCCACACCATGGTTTTGTAAGAGTAACACTTTCTTGAATAGAAAGTTTTACGCAACTATTTGTCGTATGCGATTTGGTCATTGTCGATTGAATTATCATCTTCATCGTCTTAAAATGGTTGATTCCTCTAATTGTGATTACTGTCAATCACAAAACATCCAATCATTGAATCATATTTTCTTTGAGTGTCCATCTTTCAACATTCAGCGCCTTGTGTTGATAGATGACCTTCTACAAACTTATAATGAACCTGAACTGGTCCCGCGGTGCATTCAGGAGTTGCTTATGAATGTCTCAACTTTTGGGTATTTGTACAAATTTATAATAAGTACTGTAAATGAGATTTAGAATAAGTAAGATAAGGCTATGCTATTGTACATAATCTTTGTGTAATATAAATACTTAGTATAAAATGACCTAAACAGATGCTGAGCGATATCGTAACTTACAATCAATTCATTTATTCTATCAAATTGATAGATAAAATTTGACTTTGACTATAAAAGACGAGGAAACTGACATTATATTCAAGGACATGACGTAAGAGAAAACTAAAGGATACTCTGAGGAAAAATATAAAACTGTAGAATTTACAGGATTTGGATTGTCATAAATGATTTTACACGAATGAAATTAATTGTTATATTATTACATTTATGAAAACCAACTACGTAAGACGAGGCGGTATGGTCATAATGACTTTAGCCTGTTCGAAGGAGCGAATTTAACAAAAAAAAAAAAAAAAAACAGCTGACTGACATTGACAACTAATAGTAGCAAAAAATAAAATGGCTTTAGAATAACATAACTATGTTTCGGTTCATTACTAGACAAATTATTTTGTGTAAATCGTTATGTATTTTAGGAGGCTAAATCAAGAGCTCAAGTCTCTTAATACATTTGTAAGATTATACAGGTATGCACGCATAACCAGGTAATAACAAGATGACAAACATTAATTCATTATTACATTTTGCTTCTACATTTCTTTCCAGTAAATCAAGAAAAACACATTACGAAGTCCTAAATTTACGGAAAAATTGTTCAGATAAAGAAATTAAGGAAGCCTTCATACAAATGAGCAAAGAAGTAAGGTTTTTATCATAGGGGCTACTACATTATCTATCAATAATCCATGACAAATCTAGGACGTCATATTTATTGTTTTGGTATTGTAATTTAAGAAATTTATTGACTATGATCTAACGTTCCAACAGTATTGCACCAATGATCTTATATATATAAATATATACCTACAAGTAATAGAATACAAGTATATATATATATATATAAGTTTTGCAATTGTACCATAATGTATGATGTATTGCTTTATAAAAGTGGAACACCCACATTTCACTGATCATATTGGTTCTTTGTATTTAATGTTATTTAATCCAAAACATTGTTCATTAAACAGCACAAATAAACTGCCTTTGCCTAAAAAAAACAATTTTTGAACACTAATAGCCCAAGGAGTCTATGGCTGATATTCAAAAAGGTCCTACCATAGACTGTTACACTGTTGATGTTAAGACAACTCATACATGCAATGAGCTTAGCCGAAGAAGTTTAACGGGGCTGCTATTTCACCAAGCTTCCGCATATTTCCAGTACCATCCCGATAAGAACAAAGATGTAAGAGCTCAGGACAAATTTGTGCGCATTGTTGAAGCTTACAATGTGCTGAGCAAGCCCGGCAGCCGTGCTCGGTATGACTGCACTACGGAGCTATATACTAGTACTGGTGGAACACCATTTGTGTATAAAACATATTACAGGTGAGCTATAGTTTTAATATTAAATAAGTTCAAGTTAAAGTGAATCTCTGAAACCAGTTTTTTCAGAAGCAATAGTGGAAACTGTTGCCCTATTTTTTAATGGGGCTCACAATGTTTTTTTTTTAATTATTAGTCCATGTAGGAACTCTGACAAGGTGACCAGTAGAGTGCAATATAAATCTTGATTTAGACATCAGCACATTTAATATTTACATAAATGTGAGTCTTGACTAACTTGTTAATCTCTTAAAATATTTTACACCATTTTATTACACCTTATATAATAACTTTCTAAAATTTTTCAGTACTCCAAAATATACTTACCAGGAGCCTAAACCCCGACCCTCTAACCTCAAAGATGAAGCCAGCTATTACGGCGTGAATGGATTGAAGAAGCTACCTAATTTCTACATCATTGCTATATGCTGTGGTATCGCTACAATTGGTGTTATATTACAAGTGTATCTTATTAGGTAATTCATCTTCAAACCACCAATATTGCTTTAAGTTCTCTAACATAATGGCTTTATGATTGAATGACAATGACATAGTGAATTGCGGTGTTGTCAATTATCGCTTGATATTTTGACTCATACAAAGATGAGAAATATGTCATGTGACATCCAATTATGGGTCGATTTGAGCTAACAAAATCCAAGCCCCTCCATATCACACTATCGCACTATCTATCATCACTAAATGCGCATTTTGACGTTTGTACATGGGATAAATGTGTGTAGAGCATACATTATTGGATAGATTTTTGGCTCACACCAAAGATCTGCGCCAACGCAGTGCGCCGCGGTGTGAGGTTACTAATTTTGGTGAGGGCGGAGGGTCTTAAATTGTCTAATCTTCACTAAGTAAAACTACCACAACATACTTTAAGTATAGACGAAACGCGATAGAATCCTTAAAAATAGTTTTATTTCAATGTGTAGTATTCGCGTAAATATAAGAAATCAATATACGTTAACTAGTTGACAAAAATCATCAATTCGCTTGTAACAATATGTCAGTGTCATTAAAATGATTTCTGAATGGATTAAAACTTCTATAAATTTAATATTGTTTGTATTTTCAGGAATCTATATTTTGCTCAACGAAGACAAGCTCATGAGAAGTCCAAATATTTGGCTGAAGAATTGGAACGAGTCCGAGCTACCGCACAGGGCAATGGCAATGAGGTACGTTTACATGTGAGTGCAACAGCTGGCTTAGGACAGCATGTTTTTAACACTCAAAAGTAAATCACGCCATCCCATTCGCGCAACTAAGCATAGTCTATCTATCAGCCGAAAGACGTCCACTGCTGGACATAGGCCTCCTCCAATAATTACCACACAACACGGTCCTCCGCCACTCGAATCCACCGGCTTGCTGCTACGCGTGTGATATCATTGGTCCACCTTGTGGGGGGCCGTCCTACTCTACGTCTTCCGGTTCGTGGTCGCCATTCTAAAACCTTTCTGCCCCAACGGCCATCGGTTCTGCGAGCTATGTGCCGCCTAGTGCCACTTCAACTTTGAAATTCTTTGAGCTATGTCGGTTACTTTAGTTCGTCGACGGATCTCCTCATTTCTGATTGTATCTCGTAGCGAGACCCCGAGCATAGCTCTCTCTCCATTGCGCGTTGAGCAACCTTGAGCCTTCTTATGAGTATATATATCGTTATCTAAGCATAGGTGTCCTCTTAATTTATCTTTTTTTTATTTCAGTTGCAAACTCGTCTCCTCCTCGACAAAATAGTAGCAGCTGCGAACCCCACTGTCGCCACCGCATCCCTTGGACAAGCCTTAGCTGGCAGCGAGAAAAAGTGACCTTTTAACTTGACTATGATTTGTAGCAAAGTAGTGAACTTCACGGATTTTGTTCCATTTCGTTTGTTTCTTTAGATAATCATAATGTAGAGAACAGTTTGGAGTTTTTGAAGCATAATCATTTTGAAAGTTTTGTCGTCATAAAAATAAGTTTCAAAGTTTGCATAAATATTATCATAATATCAAACAATAAGAAAATAATATAGTAATTCTTATCAATTTACAATGGCATTAAAAAACGAATTTTCAGAAGTATGTTGCGTTTTTGATCATTGTAAATGGATGAAAAATGTCTGTAATGACCGAGTTAAATTTCGGTAGAATATCTTGTTTGAAACATATTTTAGGGTGATATTGCATTTGTTTTATAGTTACGAAATCCATTAGATTTTCGCATTTAAGAGTTGTGGTTGAAATGTAGTTAACTTCATTCACATCACTCAGTATACAATTGATTATGAAAGTTTGACATTTTTTATACAAACAAAACCAATGCATAGGTACATAAGTGCCCTATACACATTACCCGCAGTGATATTATTGTAAATATAGAGTAAAAGTTGTTATCTGTTTTGTAAATCTTTTGACTCTTACATTTATCTTTGTGGAATGTGTACCTACCTCTGTAGCCGCTTAGTACAATTTTTTGTGTGTAAATATTAAATGTAGATTTTTACAAATGTGAATTTTTGAATAAAACATATTTTTACAGTTGCAAAACATATCACAGGGTGTATGGTTTTATTTCACAGGTGTTCACAAAAAATACTTAATTATGCGATTAAAAAATGGTTTGTCAGTTTGCTATGATTAGGAATGTAAGGTATAGAAAATGGCATCCTTAGTACTGGACTAGCTTTCTACTTCGGTACCGTTTAGGAGTTTTGACAGCTGTCAACAACGAGCCAACTTTCCGCTAGGGGCGCTGCTAAATGAATAGAAATGATGTTTTTGTTATTTGACAAAACCTGCATCAAGCAACAGTATCTAAGTCGACGCGTACGAAGTCGCGGGCATTGCTAGTTTACTATGCACCTGTAGTGTGTAACCATTTACTTATTATATAAGTAATGTTGCCACTAGTTATTTAGAGAGTAGTGAACAAGACGTTGCCCAGCACAGACGTGTTTGATTGGGCCCCGAACCCTCAACATTACACATCAAGCAAGTTCTTAATATAAACTCTATCATCTACATGCGGTGGTTCTGGCACAACCAGCGGTCTCCCGTCCACCTTGAGGTCGGTGTACAGCGCTTTATACACGCAAGTGAAGCCGAGCCGGTCCGCTGACTTAGCGGAGTAAGCGCTGGATGTGTCCAAACGGAGTAGTTTGATGCCTTGCTGTAGTGTGGCTTTTCTGGAACAAATGTTGAGGAGCCGTGTCAAAGATAGGGTCCGCGGACCATATTGATGCGACCAGTGCCATGTAGGCCCCCAAGTCTGTACCATGGAACGATAATGACATCTCTACCACAGGAGTCTGACGCTTACATAGATACTGTTGCAGGCAAAACCTGACCAATAATTAGCCTAAGATTATTCGCGGTTATCTAGAGGGTAGGTACCTAGGTCATTGCTCCTCAGTGTGACATTTGATGGGCTAGTAAAAAATACTGGCGTAACATAAACACGACCTAATGTTAACCAGAAATGAAAAATTCTGATTATACTTACTCAGTTTCTTGTACCAAAGCGTTCATGATCCCTCGTCGCCTCCACTTGGGGTCGGTAGCTGCCACCTTAACCTCCACCAGGTGCAGGTCATGAGGGAACTTCTCCCACAACCTGGCGCCTTCCTCCCGCCGCGCTAATATGTACAGAATCTTCTGGAACTTGGGATTCTCGCAGTGCTGAGCTTGGCTTAGTAAGTCGTCGCCGCTGTCATCCTGAAAGATGCACAATAATATAATAGCAGTTTGACTCGACTTGGTGAAGGCACTGCCGTGCCTCATATTATGGGGGATGAAGGCTATAGTATACTAAGCGGTAAGTGTCTACTCATTAAGGGTATACTTTGGAATTGCAATAGAAAGTAGGTAAGTACCTACCTACTACACTATAAAAGTAAGCTGCATTAGTAAACTAGTACTTATACACGGTGTTTCAGAAAGGGTACACTAACTCTTGAACGTACGCTTATCTAGGGCATTTGTAGTCGTTATAAAAAGTCAGAATTTCGGTATGTCAATTACCAATCGACTGATCGAATGTTCCATACATTTTGCAGTTTCCATACCTAGTATGGCTGCATCTATCCGCTAGGGGCGCTACTGTGAAATATATTGAAAGCTCCGATTACTCGATCAGTATATTGGATACTGTTAAAACCGTACTGGCGGCAAGTACTATGAGTATTTTTACTATGGGTATTTTTTGTAGAGTATATACGTGGTACCTATACATCGTACTTTAAATATAAGTAAAGGGCCATTACTTATAAGTTGGTATTAAGTTGGTACTGATATACATCATGTTCTTACCAGTAACATACTATTATTACTTAAACCGTTCATGTTAACCTTTTGTTTTATGACAGTGTCACGGTGATGACCTGACGTCATCCTCAAAGCTAACTGCTTTATTTTTATGACTAGGTCATTGCCATATATGGTATAGTACGATAATATTGTCTGCACTCGGTTCTAAAATGTTTATTTATAACCACGGCTACCATTGAATGTTGGCGACTGGACTTGAACATAGGATTTAATACCTTATGAGGTTTGTATATATTACCTTTCAGTCTAATGTCATCTAGCACATTGAAACTTTAAACATCGCGGAAGCGTGACAGCGGTGTGTAGGTAACACCAAGGAATGGGATGTCTGTAACCATAGTCGACCCATGTAGCCACGAGGAATGTGCCACGTTACCATATTCTATGTGTTAAATTGATTTCGGATGGCAGCTAGACCTAAGACCAAGGTGCGTACCTACCCTGAGATACCTTTGAGCGCTTGCCATCTAGCATGCACTAGAGATGGCACTACTCAATGCGAAAAAAAAGTAAGGATTGAAGCCAGGAAACCTGAAAATAGCTCTCCATGTTATACATACATATAGAGGTAAGAAGATCTAGAAATATCTAGATGGGTATCTTTTAGGAAACCATCTAACTACATGAAATGTAGGGTTAGGGTACACAAATTTAACTCTTCATTCACCAATACTTACTTACCTCTTTCAAAGGGCAAACTCCACTGATCGTAACTCCGACTATATTGTTCTCATTGTCGACTGCTTTGTAGGACAATCCTTCCAGCAGGGAGTGTTTGCAGTATTTATCCAATTCATTGCACGTGGTTCCTTCTGTGCAAAGCCCGACTGCTTCGTTTAAGGGCTCATCGATGTAAAACGTCCTGGAACAGGTGTAGTTGCACATAATAGCTTAGCAAAAATACAGCGGCCGTGCCAAGGCTGACCGAGGGGCGCTGAGGTCTCTTAGGCGCGGCCCAGTTGGCAGCAAAGTCATTGCCATAATTGGAGGAGGTGTTTGCTGAAATGGCTAGGGGCAAGATAAGGTTGAGACACCCTGGCGCCAGATAAGGTTGAGACGGCCCTGGTGGGCAGGAAGCTAAGACCTTTATAGTGTATCTTCCCTATTCAAGTAAGTATTATAGTTTGTAGCGACCTCTTTAACCTTCCTACAAGAAACACAGATGGCGCTGAAGAGAACATTGAGAGCAAATGACGATTCTCCATACAAGCCTGAAACGCGCTATAAGAGTTTTGGAAGAACGTAACATATATACAAGATCAGGTCGAACGAAACATATATACAAGAACGGATCCGTCGGGGCATAGCGGCCGCCCCGCTAGGCCTACCACCCGCCTAGCCGGAAGATCTTCCCTTTAAAAGTTTGTATTTTAATTGTTATTTGAGTTCTTACCGTTTAAGTAAGTCCATGACTTTATCAACATCGTGCTCCGTCACCTGCGCCACTCGGAAACCAGTTTGAGACATTACTTAATGCTTCCAACGATTGCTAAAACAAAAATGTACCATTAGATATGGAAAATCTTCGTATGTACTCTATTGCCAAGAACTGCCATTTGCATTGCAATATTACGATGTTATGTTAACACAAACTAAGATATAATATTTATATGCCATAGGATCATAGTTTCCGATAGATTTTATCAATTATAATTATAGCTAAGGTGTATCTATTATCTATATTATCCTAGACCTATGTCAGATGAAGTACTTTACTTGTCATAGAGATGATAATTTAATATCCCTCGAAGGGGGACGCTACAGAATTACTTACTTAGGAGAGTGTTGATCTGGGCTATGGTGTTATAACACCAAGGACCAAGGTATAACTTATTCCATTGTTGACGTAAGGGACGGCCTTCTAGATTACGTGCATAATGTTTAATATAAATAGGTAGGTACTCACCGATGTTAAACTTATTTACCAGTCACAAACACATTACAACTTGGAATATTAATGTTGGGATCCTCCTGTACTACTATTTGTTTATTTTCATACGTTCCTTGACATTGAATGAATACAATACTTAAGTTGATACTTAGGTAAGTAATCTAATCACTAATGGATGTGTAGGTTTAACTTAAATAAGTAAAAGGAAGATAAAATCTTTAGCACTTTAGCAGTGCGCGCGCGCAACTAGAATTGTTTTGAACGCTTCGCGCTCGCGCATTTACATAATAACGGGTGTAAAGATAAAAATACGGTATTTAAGGCGAAGGCTTGTTTGTTTGTTTATCTTATCGCTTGAGCCATATAGTGTGGAGAATGCACAATTGCACACCGAATCTAATCTTATCAACTCTTCAGTACTGAGCGATGCCTAGTTTAAATTAAAATCCACGGGTATATATATAGGTACCACGGGTATATATGTACATATATAGGTTAAACAAATGGGGGAAGAGGAATCCACCACTGACCCTCGGCTTGTCAACTTTTCCAATTATAAACCAAACAAGTTTGATCGATATTCAAAGAAGCCAGCAACACCGAACTCCTCTAAGATGTTAGTCGAGAAACTATCTATCACGAGTGACGGGACCCCAAATAAGATGCAATTCTCCGCGAAAGGACCGCATACAGTAAGGCATGCACAGAGCCGCCACCTTTGCTCATTTTATGACTGTACCTACTTTATTTTTATTCTAACAATCAAATATTTTTCGACTTCTTAGCTACCCTGGGGGTATAATATAACCTTTTTTAGGTATTATTATTCAGTGTCTATTATGAAGTGTATGCACCTATATTGTGAAGAGGTTAGTAATATCGTTTAGTATTACTTATATAAGGTTTAAAAAAAATGTGTAAATATTTTAACAGGTGAATATATAAGTTACATGGATCACTTTGATGTATAAAATAATTGGGTTAATGATATTATTTTTTTAACAGGGGGAACCTTTAGCGTTTGGCCGTGCGCTCAGTATAGGGTGTCATTTTTTAATTGTCTATTAATTTGATTTATTTCTTCGGGAATGTTATCTTTGGTCCTGTTAAAATATTTTACACTATTATTGTTACACCTTATAAAATGTTGTTAAGTATTTGGTAGGTATTATGACTCCAAAAACATGAGTAGCATCGCCTTAACTCATGGTAGGATGGTACCTACTTGTGGTGGGGATACAACGCGTTGGTCGATGATGAGAGTATTTTGTCTCATTTCGTATGCGGGTGATTATATTTACCATGTAGGTACATACTTAATTACTAACAGTGTCATCACGTAATAGGTATGTGCGTAAATAAAACAGTGTTATCATTTCCAAGTCTGTTAATGTCTTTATGATTAAAAAAAAAACGAATAAAAAAATTATTTTAAATATTTTTTACAACTTTTTTTTATTGTATTGTTTGGCAACTAACTACTTCAAGGTTGCGTTTAGATACAAGTTAGATACTTTTCAAGTTCATCAAACCTAACTAGTCATCTATCTTTTTATTTCTGTGCAAAGTTATAAATGGTAGGTTTCTTTTATTAACTTCAATTTCTTTGCACGATAAGTACATATATCACTTATCAACATACATCCAACGAAACAACAATCACAAAGTTTTGGGTCAAGTGGAATCTATGGACTATTTTGGTGCCCTTAAATTTCTCAAGTTGGTATAGATAAAAAAAAAAAAAAAGGTATATCGTATCTATGTAGAGGTGTAATTAGTATCGATACCTATATATTTACATCGGTTACACTCGCGTTCACGTTAATTAGAGCCAATTAACACAGCAGACCAAATTGTTTATATTACACTTAAAGTCGCTAAGCGTGTCATGCGTACCTATTTATTAGGTATGGTAGGACAACCGACTAATCCCCTCTGGGTACCGTTAGGTACAATGGACTAGCTGGCCCAACCCAGTATATAATACTTATATACAAACATTAGTGCTCATCACACAAAGTTTGACCCCACCAGGGTTTGAACCCGGGACCCGCAGCGCGGAAGGCAGGGTCACCACCACCTAAGCTTTTAAAGTTGCAAAATGTTACTAAGCTATATACCTACTTACAATTTTTGAGCTTTCACGAAGCTACATCGGGTATATCCATGTTATCCATACTTGTATCCGACTTTATTGGTACGGGATATAGCCAGATATTCATAACCAGTTGGAACAACATGAACAAGCGGGTAATAAACAGCCGCCTGCAGGATTTATTAGAGCAACGTGTTGCATTTGTAATCATTGCTCGGAAAAAGCTAACTACTAAATTGAATGCAACATTGCGTATGGTAATCGTATCAAAAGGGAAGGAAAAACTGACGAGGATAATCACCATCACTACCCCATTTTCCTTCCACATATTCAACCGGAATGTAGTAAAAGAGGTTCCATATATTACAGGAGTTTTTGTTAACAGGCAGGCATAAGTACACACAGTAAAAACCATAAAATATTTATAAAACTTTATTTAAGTAATAAATATTTATATCGCATTAAGTTACTTATTACAAAAAATAATCTAAAATCGATGAATACAAGTTGAACGCGAATTCAGGTACAAGAATCATACAAACTCAGATATTTGACTACATAGATCTAAAAAGGCGCCTACCTTACCCGGCTTATCTACGTTATATTCTACGTATTAACGTAGAAAGATACGTATTCTATGTCATAGTATAAAAGTATGCTACGCCAGGTATTCTTTTCTGACGATGGCCCAAGACTACCTTACCTCACGAAAAGTATTGTCATTAATTGACTATCTTCATAAAAAATAACACCGCTCATTGGTCGCAGATGTCTGATGGCGTAGTCTTGTGCTACGGACTACCTGGTCGCAGAAGTCTGATGGCGTAGTCTTGTGCTACGGAATACCTGGGCCCTATAGCAAGCAGGTGAAGACAAAACCAATGTCACGGATTATACCGCACGGAATCGCTCTCTCCCTTGCTTAATTCATCGTGGGAAAGAGACAAAATATATTTATCTCATATTTTATCTTGACACAGCTGGCTGTGCTACTAGTGCTGGCGTAGCATATTTTTGTGCTATACTCTTAGTCTATTGCACACCATTAAATAACTAAATAAAATGTTAAAGGTAAGGTAACCTATTTATTAATAACGAAACGACTCCTGTAGAATAGGTATGTCTGCTTCCTTTACATACTATTAACAATAATTTATGCTCTGGTAACATATTCATTGCTCATATTAAAAGAGTTCGTCATAGGTGATGTTAATTAGGTACTTTCTTCATAATTGCAACTTAAGTAGATAGACTTAAGCGTTTATTTTAATTTAATCTCAATCATTACAGATGATTGTAAAAATATCTGCTTTTCATATAGAATTAAGATAGAGTCAACGTCGTCTTTCTTCCTAGCCGTTGTCTACCCATCTTTTGTGAAATATTTAAAAGATATATGCAAAAGTGAAATGACAAGTTTAACAAGTTAGATGCACCTAAGGACATCACTCTTTTATAAACCACTAACGCTGGGAACTATTATATTCATTAATGACTAATATATAAATACCCAATACTAGGTGCAAAATGAATTAGAATGTTATGTTCACATAATTATAGGTTTAGCATTTTAGAGTCCACAGGTTTTAAGTTCATATAAAACACTGGTTGTATGTTAATTTCTTATATTTACGCGAATCCTACACATTGAAATAACGCATATTTTATATATTTTATCCCTTTTATTTTATGCTTTGCGTTTCCGTCATTTCGGCTGCTTTACAGCAACAGTCCTCCCGTGGCTAAGGTTGCTGTAAAGCAGCCAAAACGTCGGGAACGTAAAAACATAAAATAAACGCGATAAAACCTGTAAAATAAGTTTTATTACAATAAAACCATGATTTATTACCTATTTAAGTTCTTTGAGAACTCTACTTATAATAAATTACACATCATCATTTGCGTACTAATCATCTATTCAATAAATGAGAGTGGTTATAGAAAAAAGGTATAATAGATTTAAATATCTATTAAATACCTATAGAGCGACAGAATTTTTTTTATCAATCCTGTAATGGTTACCACGGTATAGATACCTACTGATGAGTCCGCCAAAACGGGCGCTTAGCTCGCCTACTTCTATGGTATATAAATATCGAGAATGAATATTTTCATTTCAATTGGAATAACGTATTTAAATTTAACTACGGCCAAAATTAGGTATTCCATCCTAGATACATACTACAGCAATTTTCCGATCAATTTCTGATGGATAATTGAGAAATAATACGTCTAATTACTTAATTATCTAGTAAATAATACCCCTAATTATCTATTGGTGCGCTGATCTTATGATTCATTGCTGAAGGGCCTGTAAAAAAACAAATATTAAAAATAAAATATCTATTATGTAAGTGCAGGTATGTGGGTGGTATCATGTATGATACTATGACTTGACCCCTTAATAATTTCATTAAATGTATAACGATAATGATATTAGCTACAGACGAATTATAAAGATTGTACCTAGGTCAGACAAACCAGGGTGCACTGGAAACCGACCCAACATAAAAAGAGATTAAGAAAAAAATACGAAAACAGGAATATGCGTTGGTAAGTACCTCACAGCTCCTTGATATATACGCTAGCTTCAAGATGCGGTGCTTCCGGTTGAGGAGCGTAGGACAGATCAGCGTACTGGACTCCAAACACCTTCTTGTACTTGAGCCGTTCGGCAGCCGCCGCGGAAAAGGCAGAGGTGGTGTCCATTCTCATTGCGCTCGCGCCGACAGACCGCGCTAGACGTCTGTAATGAACAAAACAATATTTCTATAAGTTCTATGTAAGACGTGATAGCCAAGTTGATAGAACACTCGTCGTGTCTCTGGGATTTTCGCATTTTCATGTGTTAATCTCATATTCAATCAACATTATCACACGCAGTACGCTGAAGGCAAACATCGGGAGGGACCTGCAAATCTGTTGCAAGTTCAACCGGATTGGGCCGGCGGCGTGGTGGACTATGGCCTAAAACCTCCCCATATTGAGTAGGACTATACCCTATTTAATAGAAATAGGCTGCATGGTTACGTGGACCAAATGCTATCGGAAAATAGGGTCGATGCATATTACGTAGACCAAATGCCATCGGCGAAATATGGATGCACTGGGGTATATCTATGCCTACCCCTTGCGCGATTACAGACGTGACGGTGTATTCTGAAAGTCGTTCACAGAGTGTTTTTTTTAATTTTAAATACTTAAGTCTGAATTTAAATATCATTATGGGATGAATAAAGATTTAGCAAGAAGGTAAGAAGAGATGGCTTTGAATAGGCGACACTTTTAAGGTGGAAGCTCAGGGTTAGGGCGCGAAATTCAAAATGTCAATGGTTTTTATTTTTTTACGAAAAATTTTGACATTTTACGATGTAATTTAGTGTTTTGCGATATTAGCATTCTGCATTGGATGTCTCGATGTATTAAGTTTGCTTGAAAAAGTACCTAATCCGATACAATACCATAAGGTTTGTAAAAACCGCTACTTTTACTAACTTTATGGTGTTGTATCACGTAAAACATTGACATTTTGAATTTGGCGCCCTGACCCTGAGCTTCCCCCTTAATGGTAATCTTACTAGAATAGCATCGATAATAGCGATCAAGACAAAATATGCCTAGACTTATATAAATATGGTGATTATTTATTATGTCATGAAAATGCCTGAAGCCGGTTAGGATAACCTTTATGTCAAGGGAATAAGAGCTTTTAAACGACCTCTCACACCCGTTATGAGAATTCTCGCTTATGAGAATGCTTCACTGAAATATGAATTGGTATGTCGTACAGTGTCTGGCCATGAATATTGCACATTGGATATTGTGAAAGAGAATATCGCAGGGAGGTATAAGTGACCGAGACGCTTTACCATACCATTTTTTTTTTAATTTTTTTATTACATTATAGGCAAGTATTAGATCTCGATCTCACCTGATAGTAAGTGACGATGAGATCTACGATGGAGCTTTGTTAAACCAATTCTTCTTGTGCGATAAAAAATTAAAAAAATCGCACCCACACTGTGGCATATTATCGGCGGGTACTCACTGTAACGCATTAAATTTTCTATAAAGTCTCGCTCTACAATACCTAAGCCTTTGATAGCCACGTCCAATTTGATATTAATAAAATTCCTTCTTTATTTAAATGCCAATGATAATAATTACTTATGTTGAAAAAAAAATAGGAATAGATGTTCTATTGATTTATGGAGGTATGACGTCACAATGTTGAATCTATTATACACAGAATAATTGCGTGACCTATTTATTTCAATTGGATCAACGTCGTCAAACATTCCGAGCTGTATCTATCGTCTCTACAAATGTAGAGACGTGTTATGCATTGTTTAACGGCTGGTATTGTCTGTCTATTTAATTGCGGATAAAATTAACTCAAAACATTACAGATAAACTAAAAAGATTCGTAGCTACCTATTTAGTAAGTTAGTAGCATGCCTAGTGTCCACTCCACTCCAGTCCACTCCAAGCAGCAGCTAGGCTTAGCTGGAAAGCTATGGTGAATAAAATAGAACCTACTAGTTTGATATGTCTATAGTAAAGTAATTGAAAAAAAAAGTTAACAGAATTTTTAAAGGTAATTTATAGTACAACTAAAAGAGTAAAGGCTGAAAAAACGTGGCGAAGTTTAATTTAATTGGATACTTTATACACCTTTTAATCGTCGCAATGATATATTATGTCAGTGACTGCTAGAGAGGAAATTTATATAATAATCCGTCCCTGTGTTATCGCACTATTGCTTGACTGAAATTCAATAAACCGATCAAATAGCTTGTGCTATAAATTGGGGGCCTACCTAGTGTGTACACATTACCTCGTGGGAAGATTAATAAACTCTGATTGCGATCCCGTTCGTCGTGACAGATAAGTATGTGTCCTTCGTCGCGTCGTGTTTTTTAACAATTGTCACAGGAATTGCATAATGCTTATGAGTTTAATATAACAGTTTGTACGCCACTATATGATTAAACAGTTGTTGTAAGGATATTACTTTATCAATACTAATGCAGTTCATTGTACTGCTCATAGACAAACGCTGATTACCGACTTCAAAAAAAAGGAGGGGGTTCTCAATTCGGTTTTTTATGTCTCCATCATTTATGAACCGATTTGGATTTTTTTTTACATAAACGCTTCATTTTAAAAAAACTGTACCTAGTGCGCCAAAAATGAAGGGAGGAAGTATTTTTTGGCGGATTTAACGTCTTGTACTATAGAAATATTTGTGAATGAGTGTGTTGTAGTGTAGGCAGTTCGAGTTATCGATAGTTTCATAGAATTATTTAATACATATTGATGTCTATGTCATGGATATTTTCTCTCATTACTATACGGGATTTTAGATTTATAATTGGGAAGTGTATCTAAAGTGTAGTGATGCGATGAGTCTCTATTAGGGGCCGTTCTTCTGATATATTTTAATGGGTAACATGAAGGGTACTGGCGTGAGAAACATGCCTCGACTGTCACCAAGAATTAAAGATATAAATCCAGCTATCATTGCATCACAACTACTACCTTCCAGAATCTTTTTGTTGTTCGACACCTACCGTGCATAAGCAATCGGTTCAGCATTGTCATTTCATCGCTGAGTCATTCTAAGCTCGAACTAGTCCGAGACACGGCGAGTAAATAATACGGAAGAAATGGGTAGGAACAATGCAATTGGCTACGTCGCGAACCCTTCACTATCCCGCACAAATTTACATAACACATTTCCTTGTTTATCTACGTACCCCCGAATTTATAGACGTTCTATAACTTTATCTAACGTTATATAATAATGCGCAAAGCAAAACTCTTCTGCGCAGTACTATATGACGTTTGATAAAGTTATAGAACGTCTATAAATTTGGGGGTTAGATTTTAAATAACTCGTTGGTGTAAAGTATGGAAATTCGTGAGTATTTAACTCAAGAACGGGGTGGCCGATTTTTATATCTTTGATTTTTTTGTCTCCCACGGAATAGCAGAATAACTATCATAATTACTATCATAAAAAAGGAAAAAAAAACACTAAAAATGATAATAAAGGTAATTAATTTTCTCATACATTTGATTCTGAGGCGGTACAAAGTTCGCCGAGACAGCTAGCTTATTATATAATAGAGATTTTCAACCATGCAAAACCAATTCCATTGAGATGTCATGTCATGTAGGTACGCGATGCGACTTCGCCTGACAGATTACTCAGATATTCTGTTTAATATTACAAAATTACATACCAACTATTGTTATTATATTACAATAGGAAGCAGTTTCTTATAATGAATTAGATACAAATCACATTTGTGCGTTATTTATAAGATACTTTGATCGTTCCTAGTCAACTTAAGTGCCGTAGCGAATAGTTTTTTTATCGCCAGACGAACACCAACTGTACGGTCCCACACTAAGATACGCTTGTATTATGGGAACCGTAAAATGGACTGGGAGCGAACCCAGAATAAAATACTTACATAGATATTTAACATCCATGACTCGGGTACAAACATTATCGCTCATCATACAAAGTTTATCCCTACCAGGATTTGAACCCGGGACCCGCAGCGCAGAAGGCAGGGTCACTACCCACTGAGCTAATCAGGTACTGGGACAAAGGTGATATTCTAAATACCCGACATTAATTCATTAATCATAGTATACGTTTACTAGTAGTATTAATTGCTCCTAAAGCATTTGGCAAAACGTGCCCAGTTCTTAGTTCAGGGAACATTCTAAGCAGAAACGCCTAATAAATTCTGACGAGAGAGGTCGTGGGGTTCGTGACCTGGGACAATCACAACCCTCTCTTGTTTCGTCGTAAAGTCCTTGACATTGGTATCCCTCATATGAGCTAAAGTGAAGCTAAGTGAAGTGAAGTGAAGTGATACTTAGACACACATATATCACGAAATGCTGTGTGTGTGTGAATTCCAGAATGCCTTAAAACTTTTATATTTATCCGATTGATAGTACAAAGTGTTTAACAGATAGATAAAAAAAAATTATAACTTGTAAAAAAAAACTGATATTTTTTGTTTATAAGTTACTAGCAGAACCAGAACGCAACAATACAATTTTACTCTGCAAATTGTGCCCCGAGAGTGATAGCGTAGTAAAGTAGAGCCTTACACTTAGTAATAGTGTAGCTTTCTATGAGTGAAAGAAAAATAATCTCCCAGATAATGATCCATTTATGTACTTTATGTTATGTTATTTTGGGGTCGAGTCATCTTCGTCCGTAGGAGAATTAAGTACCCTCGAGATACCCTACACGTGACCCTGGGTGGTGCCAACCAGGTGACAACTCTACTGGTGGTAGGCTTCGGCTGTGGCTAGTCACCACCCACTGAACAAAGCCATGTCGCCAAGCGGCCTAGCCGTGTTCCGGCATGATGTTCGGTGTTGCCATTCATGGATGGCGGGTCAGATCAGTTGCGCTGCATGTGCCTAGTGAATGTAGCGTCTCGATCTACTGCCGCCTTCCTACCTAGGCAAGTATGCTCCATCGTAGATCTCATCGTCACTTACCATCAGGTGAGATCGAGATCAAATACTTGCCTATAATGTAATTAAAAAAAAAAAAGAACGTGTAATGTGTCTACAAAATAATTGTTAGTTACGTATCAACAAGTACCTACTTATAATGTTCGCATTATAACGTTGACAGATCTATTTGCGAAAAACCCAGCGGAATGTAATCCGAGACGCCCATGTTTGGCGCTTGGAAAGAACGTCATGAAATCAATGAATACTAATATGATTGAATTGTTAATGTCTGTCCGGAACCTGTATGTTAGTTTAGCAGTGTCGCTTCCCTTTCGTAATTAATATTACTAATTACATGATTAAAAGTAGCCCCTAAAAAATTATAGACGTTCTATAAATGTATTAAACAGCATATAGTACCTAGTGCTTTGCGCGGTACTACCAAGGTATATTACGTCTAAAAATTCGGGGTATAACTTTTTATTTGTCTGGTTTTGCAGAAACCGACTTCTATCTTGGGTGTTTTTTTGCAGAATAAAATAGTAATATATATATATATGTATATATTCAAAACAACGCCGTGTTTGTAACACCATTTATAAATAAAAAACGGGTGAGATGATTATTATGATTTTTTGAATTTGTCTTCACCACACAAAAAATATAATAAAGAATTGATCCGGAACACCTAGTATTAGATAAACGATGAATGTTAAACATCGCGTGAATATCTATACTTTGTAGACATCATTAAATTTCTACATGATGTTAAGATAGGTCACATTCGACTGCAATGTACCTATGCTTATTTTTTTTTCGAATCTGCAACTACAGATACCCTATTAAAATAACGGGGGAATCCCGAGGGAAAAAAACCTATACATACATATAAATAAAATTGAAGTGTCTGTTTGTAATATTAAAATAACCGCTTCTTACTAAGTGCATTTGGATGTATACACGTTACCTATAGGTAACGAAACAACATTTTTTACAATTTTTGTCTGTCTGTCTGTCTGTCTGTTTGTTCCGGCTAATCTCTGAAATGGCTGGACCGATTTTGACGGGACTTTCACTGGCAGATAGCTGATGTAACAAGGAGTAACTTAGGCTACTTTTATTTTAGAAAAAAAAAAATAGGATCTCACAAAAAAATTAAAACCAATGTGGCAGCGCAGCGCCTGATTAAGTTTGATAACAACAACCTGCAATGCGTCCCGCGGGCTCAGAATGGGCGAGCAGGCTGTTGTCAACGGTTGTGTTTGTTAAATACCACGCGGACGAAGTCGCGGGCAACAGCTAGTTGAGAATAAAATAAAATAATTTAACATGCACACCACCTACTCGAATGTACACAGACACGTACCCGATTTCCGGGTGTTATGGATTTGATTGAACTCATTGAACTATTTTCTATACAGGGTGTTACATCGAGATGGGTTTGTACGGGACCTCCGAAACTATTGGATATAGATAATCATGTTCTAAGGAACCCTTGCGTCAATTATAGGGATAAGATAAACTGTTTTTTTTTTCATAAAACTCATTCGTGAACCGGGAATGGAACCCGGACATTTTGTAGATAAAAAACCCGGACATTTTGTAGAGTTTATTGTTTCAATCTGTGAAAGCAGTTAACTTATCTCCAACATCGACGGCATATTTTTCTATCTTATATTTTCGAAGTTCCCCATTCTGACCCATTTCGATGTTACACCCCGTATAATACTAAACCTGATCTGATATGTCCAAAACAAATCGGTAGTTAGATTTCAATTGCGATTTATAATAAAATGATTCGGTATAGATAAATATCTATGCAAAAAATGTGTCCCACGTGATGTTGGAGACATGTTATTATGATCGTAAATAAATATGATCAGATATGTACTTATATGAAAGTGAAATTGTTATATTGACAGCTCAAGCTCAACCGGCTACATACAAAATATAAACAAAGTGTCCCAAGAACAAGAGTTATAACGGAACGTAGAATAAAAAATAAATAAAATAAACCGCGAAAAAATCCTTAAGATTAGTTTTATTTCAATGTGTAGTATTCGCGTAAATATAAGAAATCAAATCAAAGATCATTAAAATCTGCGCACCCGTTCTTGAGATATAAATGGTGTAACTAAAACGATTTTGTTTTATATATATATAGTTTAGTTGCAGACGCTGGCCAGATTTATTTAGTAGTCAGTTATATATAACAAAACGTAAAATATACCTACAGATAATGACGTACCCCAACTCGGGTATGTTTAGTAGTTTTTTTATTAGCTTTATAAAAACTATACCATAACAAAACTCTATGGAAACACTCTCCGCAAGTGACATTAAGGGATTCCGCGTTCATGCCAATGCACAAGTTTTCGACTTTGAATTAGCAATGTAAAACTCCTATTGATCTTAGTTTTTATACCTAGCCACGCTGACCTTGAACTTATCCTAGTATTAGTCGTGATCACACAATGAATGCACAATTCTATTAAGTTCGATAACTGCACGCGTTTATTGTGTAATAGATCTGCGATGCCAATTATATATTTGGTTGTTTCTATTCTATAAGAGTTAACGATTTAGTTTGTACAACAAAGGTTTTGGAAGCATTGCGGAAAATAAAAATAACGCATTGGAAAATTAATTTAAAAAAAAAGGTTCCCATCAACTGTAGGGTGACATAGTAGTGATATATATTTTAGATATGTCTACATTTTCATCCCCCTCTCATTGAGGGGAGGCCCGTGCTCAACGATTGAAGTAGTAAATCTAACCACAAGAATTGAGTCCCGAAACTCTGAAATAACTCGTTGTTAAAGTGTATTAGTTCAGTTTAATTCTAGCTATTAGTTTTTCGTTGCTAGGACAGCTTACTAAAAGACGGATACGGTACCCTACCTTTGGACGGACAGACCTTGGCTTCGGAACCCAGAAACTAGTTTGCCAGACGTCTAAATTGGATAATCGTTCGAGACTTCTATTTTTTGTTTATCATACCTATTTTAACAGATATATAAATGATATCAACTAAAAACGCTGCTAATCGTGGCAATAATAGCATGGAATTTATTTTTTTGCATGACGGTATAAAAGATCTGATTATCAATCATAATAAAATGGACGATAATTGTTTGATATATAACCTACCCACAATAATGTATGATGTGTACGTTTATACAAATAGCTGTAGCCAAGTTGGTAGGTCTTGGAAACAGGCGGCGTATGTTTAAGCCCTGGCCGGCACTTTCAGGTTTTTATATACAAATGTCCGTCGAAAATCCCCCTCGCACTGAGGGGAGGCCCGTGCCCAGCAGTGGGACATTAAAAAATGGCTGGAATGGGCTGGAAAGGGCTTATTTTATACAAATGTAATTTTTAACCTTGATTATCTACTGATCGGTGAAGAACACCATTGTGAGGAAGGATATCTACATGTTCGTATAGCAAGCGATAATTCAATAACAGAAAAAGGATCTATTGGAACTAGTAATAATGATGTTGACCGTATTGACCTACAGCTTTAGTGTAAAAAGAAGCTAATCCAATGCGACACTTACTCAGATTCCTCGCAGAGCACCCTCATCAGACCTCGTCCTCTCCACGAGGTGTGCGTGGACGCGATCCTGACCTCCATCACGATGTTGCAACTGCTCGGCAGCTTGTCCCAGATCCTCGCCTCGCGGTCCAGATGCCCCAGTACTTTGAGAATACGCCTGAACTTCGGGTTCGGACACTCGGAGGATTTGTCTGTGTAGTCCACTTCCTAGAAAGACGAAATAATCATTTTTGTATGACTAAATTGGACGTGCCGGCTTGGAATAGCACTACTCCATCTCTTCCCATGGATGTCGTAAGAGGCGACTAAGGGATAATCCAGGGGACGTTCAGTAGCGTTCCCCTGTGCATAATCAACAACACAGTGCAGTCATCAATTCGTCGTTGCTAGGTGCGGTAACTATGGCAAAACCCCCCAATGACAAGTGGAAATCATTGGGGGAGGCCTATGTCCAGCTGTGGACATCTTTCGGCTGATAGATAGATAGATATAAATTGGACGTTAGTTGGTCATGATTTTCGTGATCCACCAACCCAAAGCGAAGATAATACTGTGACGTTGTAGTGATTAGAAGATTAAGTATGGGTCACATCCTTGGCGAAAGACTAGTAGATACCAAGGTATCTCATTTTCAATGTTGGTTGGTATATCTATGGCTCAAGTACAATTTTCTTACGTTCGTAACGTTAACGGAACCGTGTTCCGTACAGGTCAAATCCTAGATTTCATAAAATAATAATGCCAGTGACAGGATGCTGTCTCGATGACGATACAAATATATAATATTAAGAGCTGCTGCTTGCCAAACTAAGTTCAGATATTTCCATTAGATATACTCTTTCGCAGGTTGGTTAGTTATCATAATAAAAATTTCGATATTAACCGATGTCCTTATTACCTACTGTGAGAAATAAATAAAGTTAATTAGAGTTAAATTTCGCTTAAAACCCTCATTTAAATTACCCTTATTTTCAAAGCAAACGTTCACCCATTCGACAGTTGAAACCTTCAAGGTATTAAACCCATGTTTTGCTCAAATCGGTATTGAATCAAAAGAGCCTAATGATGGTGAAAGGACGGCTAATGATCATTCCATGACTAGATGTTTCTATTTTGATACAAGATTATCTGAGTCATTGATGTTCGCTGATGCTTATCGGTCCGTGGCGCTCCGCACGGTCCTTTTGGTCCTTGAGGCTTTGCTCTGATTGCCACCGTGAATGATACTAGAATAGGGATCGATAAAGGTTTAAGAAACCAAGGAGTAAACCACATTTTATGCTTAGACTAAAAACATAAGGATAGGTAGCGCGTGTAGAATTATAACTGAAGTAGCATAGACATTAATTATGAGGTAATCATTAGTTGGTACTAAGCAGCGACTAAGATTATTTATTATATCTTAGAAGAAAATATTTCTGTTATATAAATCTATGTTAGCGACGATGGGATAAAATCCTTTATGAGATCAAAACGCATTGCTAAGCCATTTCCTTGAAGGTTAATATGTACAATTAATAAAATGTAACCCAGCTGTATATCTAGGTACTTAGGTATATTTAAAAAAACTGGTATCATTAGACAACTTTCTTAGGATTGTCCATTTGTATCCAATAGTGAAAACAATACCTAACAGACAAGATGGCCTATGGTCATTCTTACAATATCTTTAAATGCAGAGCAAAACCGACAGTTGCGCGGGCGCAGCCGCAATCCAACGCTTGTTTTTTATATAAATTTAATCAAAGCTACAAGAGTACGTATTGAGACACTTGTCTAACACCTGCGCGGAAGTGAAAATCTAATATACGATACGCGCGCGACATACCTACCCTTTACCCATTGTGTTGAATATAAGGCGTCACGATGAAAACAATAGCAGCAATGTATAAATGTATCAAGGTTGCCACTTGCGTGTTTTTCTATTTGGTGCCGTAAGGGTGAGCCATGAATTTATTTTGAGAACCAGACTTAACCTTACTAACCTTCGATCAGCTAAGCCGATTCGTTAAGCCTTCGATGCATGTCTTCGATGACCTTGACAACTAGTCAACAATTTCCATTTACCTTTCCTTTTAATTTATAAATAATCTGCTAACCACAAATATGCTTTTGGTCCCAATTCGATTTTTATAACATCACTAGCTAGTTCCCAATTTAAATTATAAAACTTTATAATAATTTATCTGTTCGTTTTATAAGTCTACTAGCTTTACCGGCGAACTACGTACTGCCTCAGAATAAAATATATGAGAAAATGATTTTTTCACATGTTTTAGTAGATAAGTATTCGGGACAGAGACAAATTCAAAAATTCAAAGGTCATAAAAATTGGCCAACCCGTTCTTGAGTTATAAATGGTGTGACTAACACGACTTTGTTTTATATAATATAGATTCTAGAATCAAGAATTGATTTATTCGGTGTTAATTACTTACAAATATTAAATATCTCGTAAAACTATTTTCTGCATTATAAATCCGCTATTTTTTTGTTTTTTATGGACTTATGAAAGGTACATAAATAGTTGAGTCGATAAATTCTATAAAAGAAAAAGAAGTTCGAATACCTACTTGAAAATATATAACGCGAATGGTGTTTTAAATTTGGGTTTCTCTCTTCGAAAGGGGATCGGAACGGAACAATAAATAAAACAAAGCATTTCCTATGGATCATTTCGTGGATCCAAATGGAACTATTCGTTACCCTATGTTAATGGATAAGAGATTCTAGGATGTTTATTATCTATATAAGTATTTATATACTGGGTTCCCCCCAATACATTGTATGGTACTCATGATACACGCTCTGCTTAGTATGGCGAAAAAGAAGTAGTATGGGACCGTATAGTTGGTATGTTCGTCTGGCGAAAAAGAAAGAAGTAGAAGAAGATTGTAATAAGAACACGTACAACGTAAGTTTGAGAATGGTCATATTAAAAATAATCATCGTTGACTTGTCTATAATTTATAATGATGCAACTCGTGTACACTAACTCTAACAATGTTCTAAATAGGCATCACATTATTTTCAGTGAGTATTGAAATCTTTGTATGAAATCTCTACTACAGGTGATGATTACTGAAAATAATATTCATTTCCTTCCAGCGAATGCAATCTCTTGTTACTTCAATGTTTCATTTTTCTTTCGGCCTATTAAAGTTTCACATTTAAAATCTTACCGCCAAATTTATAGACGTTATATAACTTTGTCAAACGTCACTTAGTACTGCGCACAAGATTTTTGCTTTGCGCAGTACTATATGACGGTTGATGAAGTTATATAGCGTCTATAAATTCGGGCGTTAGCATATAAGTTTTTTATTATCCCAAATAAGATACCTTTACTAATGTAAAGCGGATTTTATAGACAAGGTGACCGATGTGGATTGTCCGCGCGGACTTTCCGCGTCATTCTCCAGTTCAAAGTCAATATAAAATCATTAAAGTCCCTCGGGGCACTTACAATTTGCTATTTGACTTTTTTTCTTTAACTCTACAACCGGATCGAAACGCGACCTCGACTGAGACGAGCCGGCTACAAACTTAGCGGGTTTGTCTTTTTTACAATACCTTTTATCGCTACATCATGCAAGTCACACAAGTTATTATTTTCTTTAGCTACAGTGTGTTGATTTAATTCCACGCGAATGAAAATGTGAAGAAATTACAAGTAAAAGTTAGGTTTGTATCCTTACCTCTCTTCTGGCAAGACCATTAATGATAACGCCAACATAGTCTCCGTTCTCGTCGACAGCGGCAACGGACACTCCATCCTCCAGGGTGCCTGCCGCGTAGTCCTCCAGCTCCAAGCATCTGGACTCCGGAGTCTCGAGTAAGTTGACCGCCTGGTTCATTGGCTCATCGCGAAAGAAGAACCTAGGGAAAGAAAAGGTTACCAGAGATAGGTACTACCCCTAGTACCTATCTCTGGTAAAAAAATCGATTCTAGTGTTAGAGTCGTGCAATTTTCGCACTTTATTTGTCCATAATTGGTGGTGACGTCACATGCCTTTAGGTTTGTACGAGATATTTACTCTAAACGTCATTATTATTATTTTTTTGTCATTTCGGGAATAGTTACACCAGTTAGAAATCGAAAAACTTAAGTTTAGTATCTTCATTATTATTTTTTTATATTTAAGGCAATAATAAACATTGAAATAAAACTTATTTTACAGATTTTATCGCGTTTATTTTATGTTTTTAAGTTCCCGGAACATAAGATAAACGCGAAAAAATCTGTAAAATAAGTTTTATTTCAATATTTATTCAATACAAAAATAACAGTTGAATACACTATTCAAATGCACCAGCCAAACTGCACTTTGGACTTGATCCAATTGTAAAATTGGAATAGAATTTATATCTAAATGCGTTTGCAACCGATGACGTTTGTAATGCCACCAAACCTAATAACAATGTTATAAAAAAGGATAAGTAAAAACTATTTTTTTTTTTTTCAAGGGGGACAAGTTTTCAAATCGATGAAATTTTCCAAAATCGCAATTACAGAATCATTTCTAAAATATATGCTCACATAAATATGACGTCCAAGATCAATATCATATATATATTAATCCTACTAATAATATAATAGTATTTGCTGTTCACTTACTTCCTCAGGAATTTGAGCATGCACTCTTTGTCGTCTGGCGTGATGGTGCGGATGCTGTACGAGGGTTGCGCGATGTTGCGCGGGCGCAGGCCCATCCCGGCGAGCTGGGCGGGCAGCTCATCCGCGAGCTGGACAGATAAATACATCATCTTAATTAGATGGACTACTGCATATTTAGATAGGTACATCTTAATCATAAAGTAGATTTTTGTTTAGGTAAACTGTTAAAGTAGGTCTACTTAAAAATGTCCCAAAAAAAATGTTATACGATTTTATCGCCCGTTCAGAATGCCGTTCCGTATGGAGCATAAAGGGCTGGAAACTCCATGGTTGCTCTTTTTATAAGGATGATACATTTTTGTGTAGTACGTTGTTATAGGTATGTGGGAACGGCTAGGTACGCTTGAGTAGCTGGTTAAAAGTCCTAGCCCTGAGTATATAATTACAAGTAAATGACAACATAGTGCCCAAATATACAAATTACTTTAATAATTGAAGATAACTATAATACTAATTACACAATATATTTCTAAACTAGCTGTTACCCGCGACTTCGTCCGCGTGGTATTTAACAAAAAGCGGACGAAGTCGCGGGTAACAGCTAGTATAAAATAAAAGTAGCCTAAGTTACTCCTTGTTACATCAGCTATCTGCCAGTGAAAGTCCCGTCAAAATCGGTCCAGCCATTTCAGAGATTAGCCGGAACAAACAGACAGACAGACAGACAAAAATTGTAAAAAAATGTTGTTTTGGTATAAGTACCGTGTATACATCCAAATGCGCTTAGTAAAAAGCGGTTATTTTAATATTACAAACAGACACTCCAATTTTATTTATTCGTATAGATAACATAGACTACGGCATGTTCAGATATATTTTCCTGAAAGGCGTGGAGCTCATATCTAAATGGGTCAGATCTTAATGTTTTTTGGGAGCAACAACCTTGCATTGTGACTAACTGACGAAGTGTATTATCTATTTAGAGCAAGTATATACTCGTTGTAAAAGTATTTACTTAGTTAATTGGCTTATTTAGCAAAAGCAACATTGATAGCAAATTTACAATGTTAATTTATTTTGAGGAATCCCACTATATAATAATATTATAAATGTGAAAGTTTGGATGGATGGATGTTTGTTACTCAATCACGCCAGAACGGCTGAACGGATATGGATGAAATTTGGCACACAGATAGATTATAGTCTGGAATAGCACATACGCTACTTTTTATCCCGGTAAAATTTACACTTTTTAATCGCGGGTAACACCGCGGGGTGCAGCTAGTAATATATAGTTAAATTAAGTATATGTAACCTAGAGTAGAAAACATTTAAGAGTGATGTGGAAGCAATATGGTCTTCTCCGACCGTACCTAATGGACGATATGACGTACAGAACGAATTCGTACATACAGAACAGTGTGAAAGTACCCAATATTTTTTAAATTTTCAGCACGAAGATACCAATTGACACAAAGCCCAACACCCCAGAATTATTTTAATGGTTTAGCCCTTGAAACATTGACGACCTGATTAGCGCAGTTGGCAGTGACCCTGCTTTCAGTGCCGCGAGTCCCGGCTTCGTATACTGATAGGGACAATCTTTGTGTGATGAGCACGAATGTTTGTGACCGAGTCATGGATGTTTAATATCTATATGAGTACTCGAAAACTTCGCACCGCTTCAGAATCGAGTGTATGAGAAAATGAATTATCCTTGGGGCGGAGACGAATTCAAAAAATCAAAGATCACTAAAATCGGCCCACCTCTTTTTGAGTTATAAATGGTGTAACTAACACGCCTTTGTTTTATAGATATAGATTACATACAAGGTTCGCCTCTAGTCCATTGTACGGTACTCATAATACAAGCGTTGCTTAGTGTGGGACAGTATGGTATGGTGAGTTCGTCTGGCGATACTATTATTATTATTGACTTCAATTATAAATATTTCGACGGAATTAAATGATTTTTATGACTGACAAGTAACCATTGATGGATTTGTACGAATCACTTCTCCGTATATTTCTTTTACAACATCAATAAATAGCCAAGTATAGTATTAGGTACATAACAATATTGGTTTGTGTACTAAGTATATTGTTTTATATTATATAGCAAGCACTAGACCAAGCCGTTCTCTACGACGCTTCTGGAAACCCGACGGTTCCATTCGTTGTCCAACTTTCATTATTTACGAAATAACAAACAAACCTACAGCATTCTAAAAGCTTAGCCCTGTTTCTCAGACTTGCCTCTAGGCATATCTGGGTTAGATGTTGACGCTTTGTTTCTATTCCAGCCCTTTGCATACCTCTCTCATATCCGCCAATGTCGCCTTGGTTGAATGCAATAAAATTATGTTAAATCCTTGTGCTGCTGGGTAAAGGTACAACCATAGTGGATTATCTAAATCACTGCGGTTATAAGATCTATTAACATAAACAGATCTGTATTTTTGGAATAAAATACACAATGACTATATATATTCTATTTAAGGCGATATTTAAAATATAGTTATTTATCCCAGCCTATCATATGCCCACTGCTGGGCAAAAGCATCCCCTTCGGCCTCTCCACGTTCATTTATCCATTTAATCTTATTCGTCGTTCAAAAATATTTCAATGTCTTCCCGCCTTTTTCGTCTAGATCTGTCGTACCGTGTACAAAACATTGGACCTATTGGGTGAAGATCTTGGCTCAAAATTGACAACGAGAGATGTCTACTCAGACTCGGTTGCAATTCCCACCTCTGATATTTATACGAATACCATCCATCCATACATCAGCCGATAGACGCCCACTGCTGGACACAGGCCTTCCCCAATGTCTTCCGCACATCACGGTCCTTAGGTCGATTATACTCGCATCCACCGGCTTCCTGCGACCTGTGTGATATCATCGGTCCACCTTGTGAGGGGCTGTCCTACACTACATCTTCCGGCTCTTGGTCGCCATTCCGGAACATTTCTGCTCCAAGGGCCATCCGTTCTTCGAGCTATGTGCCCCGCCCACTGCCACTTCAACTTTGAAATTCTTTGAGCTATGTCTGTAATTCTAGTTCATCTACGAATCTCTCCATTTCTGATTCTATCGTGTAGCGCAACCCCAAGCATATCTCTATATGTGGCACGTAGACTACCTTGAGCTTTCATATGAGGCCCATCGTAAGCGACCACGTCTCAGTGCCATATGTCATCACTAGCCATGATACACTTGTGAATTTGTCATCACTCTACATACCATAGAGCTTTATGACAAATTGCTCATAATTAATATTCATTGTACCAACGCCTCTATATCATTGCAGGAACTATAAACTTAGTACCTATATCTTGTAACAGGACATTGTGTATTGATTTAAATGGAATTTATTGTGAATTAATACCAGCCGCAGTCACGTTTGTCGGTACTAAATAGTATTGTTGTTTGTTATTTACACAATTCGTGTTATTAACAGCACGACTGGAATTATATTTAATTTTTAATTGAACTAGCTAGAACATGGGTTATAAAATGTTATCTTAATAAATTTCGGATTTTCTACATCATTTTATGTTCGTCTTTAACTGAGGCTGTTGTTTTTTTTTTTAAATCAATTGTAGCAATTTTCTCGGACTGGTTTACAGTCTATAATCTATAACGTGATGCTGATTCTAGTTATATTGTCTAAGTTATTAGTTGGAGGGTAACGAAATCTAGTATGAGTTACTCTAATCTTTTAACTAAACAAAACATCTCTCATCTTGGGGCTTCTAAAAAAGTTTTACGTTTAATTTTCTCTCAGCGTTATTTTTCAATAAATATATTAACGGGTTTATCGTACACTACCAGTAATCCTAAAACAAAAATAATCTGTGGTAATCTAAAAACCCATAGCAGAACCAGGATTAAACTAGATCCTTGATCTCAAGGTGAGCATTCCACTGCTTTGACATCAGCTCCCACGTCATTATGTACGTGTCTCAGAACTTTTCTAACGTTACATACAATTGGTTTGCATGAGTTTTTTTTTAAAGAATTGGTAACACGGTCAATATAGTTATACCTGATGAATACAGAACAGTTTTTTATTTAAGTAACAAGTTATGCAATATCCTAATCTCGGTCTATTTGTATGTCGAGTGCATTTATCAATGAATCTACATGCGCGAGATCTCGGAACCTTGACACAATTGCTGTGCTTGGAAAGAAGTAAAAATTTTTAAGGTCAATTTCTCAGTTTAGATATTATTGGAGACAATATTACATAACTAAAGGCAATTTCGCAGAACTTTGATTACCTATTTAGCGCACTATTATTTAGCTACTTCTTCTTCCTAAGAGCAGCAGCAAGCAGTAAAACCCAAGTGTGTAGAATGTTCGCCTTGGGTACAAGATGTGCGGGCTCAAATCTCGGCTCACACCTCTGAGATTTTCACATGCGTATTTCTTCTGTATAGTGAAGGCAAATATTGTGAGTAATCTTGCACGTCTACCAATAGCCGTGTGAGGTTCTATAACCGCACTGGACCGGCATGGTGGACTATGGCCTAAATCCTCCTTATATTGATGAGGAATGTACCAAGTCATCAATAGGCTCGTCTCCTATTACAGTGGGATCAGATACCATCGGGTGCACTGAAGTGGACCCCTGCCTAGCCCTTCGGGGATTACCGGCGTGATAATGGTTTTTCTTCTTAACCTTTTCCCCATAGTATATCTAGGGTCGGTTTCCAGTACATCTTCATTTGTTTCAGGTCTGATATTTACACGGAGCGTTTGCCATCTGCCCTCCGAGACACAACTAGCGGGTCTATCAACAACCTAAGGGTAAGTTAATTTTTCAGATTTGTTCACACATGTAGTAGCTGCCGTAAATGCTATAGTGACCGGGACTGCCAGTTTAAAGTGCCATCCGAAGATAAGACGAGGTCAAATGTCACCAATTCACTACGAGTCTGTTGGGCGTTTTTTTATCTAGGATACAATTTCCTATTGTTTAGCTTATTGTACTATACAAATTACAGTTTATAAATTTATAAATCGCCTGTATAAATAAACCTTTTTCAGCATACACCTAATTAGTCCAAATAATAAAGATAGATGGACAGATTTCTCATATTTACGAGTATTTACCGTCGTTCCTGTCAACAAAGAATCCGCTTGAAAATAAGCTTTTAAAGTCGTGTTCCGTGATGTTTTTGATCTTATCAGGATAATTATATCTATTCTATAAGCAGCCATTCTTCCGGAAGTCATGCAGCTATTATTCTTGGTATAGTATGTCACGACAGCAAACACACGCGGTAGCTAATACCGGAAATAGGCGCACGCGCCCTAATAGGCATTGTATACTAGATAGCGCTAAGATTAGTGCAAGAATACTGAACAAGTTCCGTATTCAAGATAGACAGGAAATAGCTGGCTCCGGTATCTGTCGGGCGGTCTGACAGCAAGCCAAATCGACGACCCGACCTGACAGCACACTTTGTAGTGACCCTGGGCCCCAAGTCTGCTAACACAATCGATTCATAATCGAACAGCAACCGCATAGTAACTGTCACTTTTGACAGATATCCCATACAATATCTGTCAAAAGTGACAGTTATTATGCGGTTGCTGTTCGATTATGAATCGATTATGTTAGCAGACTTGGGGCCCTGCTTTCTGTACCGATGGTCCTGAGTTCGAATCCCGGTACGTGCAAACTTTGTGTGATGAGCACGAATGTTGTCATGTCATGTACGGCATATTTCCACTATTTTGTGTCACCGGGCGTGTCGAGACCGACCGCGCAGCCACGCGCTGCCTCGAGTTAGCAGTGTCTTCTGTCACGTCAATACGAACACACCAACTATACCGTCCCATACTAAGCAACGCTTGTATTAAGGTGACCGTACAATGTACTGAGGGCGAACTCAGTATATAATACTTATATAGGTATTAAACATCCATGACTCGGATAGAAACGTGAAACTCATTCACTCACTCATTACGAAATCTCCGAAGCTATGAGACCTACGGACTTCAAATTTGGCACGCGGGTTCCTCTAGGCCCATAGGTGCTCGCTGAGAATGATTTTTTGAAACTTCTACCCTTAAGAGGCTAAAAGAAGGGGGTCAACATTCGTATGGAAACTATTATGTTCTATTTTGCTACGCGGACGAAGTAGCGGGCAACAGCTAGTCTAAAATAAATGTTTACTCTTGAACTCGTTTAATCATTACTTAATCACTTAGAACCAATTAGGCATTTTTACTGACTACTAAATTAGTATGATTAAGTCATTTAACTTCGATAAACTAGATCAGTTAACTTATGAAATAACTTGCGGTGGTGTGGTGTTAACTGAATTCGAATCCTGACAGGTTTGATTAAGACAGACTTTCGATAGTTTTGTATTTGGTGATGTTCGCCTTGCGAACTGCTACAAGTTAGTAGCGGTTAAACGTGCACGAATGAGTAAGAATGTGGTTTTATTTGTGTTTAAAAATTTGATTTATATCTGTGGCATATTATATTAGACGGCCTTATTAGAGCAGTTGGTAGTGACCCTGCTTTCTGGGCCGACGGTCCCGGGTTTAAATCCTGGTGTTGAAAAACTTTATTTGATGAACACCACCGATTGTGCCCGAGTCATAGATGTTTGACATCTGTATAAGTATTATATATTGGGTTCGCCCTCAGTTCATTGTACGGTACCCATAATACAAGCAATACGCATAGGAAGAGGATAGACAGACAGTTTGCTTTATTTGTTAATAGCCGTGTACTGACTGTGTGAGCAGAGGCAGCCTCGGTAAGGATTTTCGATATGTGACTCGCGAGCGTTATCAGCTGACATCTGTAACTTTTCTCGCTGGCAGCCAACGCACGGCGTTCGTCCGAACCTGCCTCGCGAGGTTACGCGATTAGTCTGGACACGGCCAAGATTTATGCAATGAAGTACTATACGATGTGTAAATAATGTTTTATATGGAGGGTGGACTGCGTTATAATTATTTCCTTATTGAATTTAACAGGTAATAAATTGGTATTATTGCCCGTTATATGATTTAATAAGCAGGTATATAGAGTAACATTAGTAATAGTACAACGTATCGTTTGAATTCTATTATGTGACTGTATAAAAATTGTTTTTAATAGTTACTTAAGTAGTTCCGTATATAAATACAATTAGAGGTTTAGGGTTCCGCATTTATAATATTTTCTTCTCGCGTAAATATAATCGTCTCGTGGCAATTATTCAAATCCTTGTAAGCAAGTTTATTGTTTTTATTTTTAGGTCTTAAATCGCGCAATTCTTTTATTTTACTATCATAATTGGTTAGGCATATAAATACATTGCTCTTACTGAAATGTTCACTTATTTGAGAGTAAAAAAAAATTAAAAAGATTCATATTACGAATAAATAATTAAAAAAAAAAAATATTAAGTCGTCGAAAAATAATCGAAATAAGTTCACGGAACCCCAATATCGCGTGGATAATGTTGTTAGTCTCGGCGAAAGGCGAGCATCGAACTCTGGACCTTGGTATTGAACGCGATTGAGGTCGTCTCGCACCACCGCCGCGACCAAGGGATAATTGAATTATGTAATACATAGCTATTATTTAACATGTACAATAAAGCATTATTGTTTATAAACATATATCTTCTAAACAAAAGCCTAGCGGTTACAGCGAGGTCATCTTTGCAACCAGGGGGCCTTAATTCTCGCGATCCTCATCCCGGACATTCAACTAGGTAATGACGTAATCCAACTTCTGTGGTAGTGTTTTTTTTGGTTTATAAGAGTTTTATCGATTAAAACATGATAAATGGATGCATTTAAACTTAATTATAGATTTTCATAGTTAAAGTTTTTATTGCGCAAAGTAATTTCGTGAAATTAGTTGCGCGTGCCAAGCATCGTATGTAGGTATTGTGTTGGCCACAAATGTTGCCTCAATATACCTATTTACCTAGATAATAATACTGTAACTTACTCAGTTCTGTACGTTGATTTTTTTCATGTATAAAGATGTTTCAGGATTTATTATTTCGGTTACTGGACGCTGAAATCGACATTTTAGATATTTTTACTTCTCTGTTCACACATAACTGGGAAACGGCTAGACAGATTTTGAAATGCGTTGTGATTATAAATTACTCGGGTCATGTACACGTTGTTGTTTATCCCAGAGTATTAATCAGTTCCTGCAGGATATAATACTGTTTCTCAAAAACCACTGGGCGGATTGTAATGACACTTGCAATTGTGATACATACATACCAGGCAATGTATACGATATTTTTTTAAATTCTCCCGGCATTTTAACAAACTAAAATCACTTCTAGTTATAAAAAAAGTAATTGCACTCAATTTTGATATCTGTTGCACCCACCTTAACCTCGAACAATAGTTATGCTGTCATTAATTGCAAATAGTACATAACATTAAGTACTTCCTTTAATATAATTGCAGTTACACTATTAGGTCATAAGATTAGATCTAGATTAGACTTATACTGAAACAATTAGAAAGAAATTGGTTATTCGTTTCATATTGGTAAGTAAGTAAAATTATTATTTTTGACCTTGTCACAACACTACTTGGTTGTTTTTCATCTGGCTAAAGTTCCGTAGGTATTAGATTGTTTTACATTTTATCTGAAAGCAAATTTTACTGACTTTTCTAGTCTACACTAATATTGTAAATAGATCAATATTGTGAGTTCCCGGGTAGTCTCTGGATTTACTGATCCGATTTTTAAAAAAACATTCATTAATTGGAAGCTTAATTATCCTTGAGTGCCATATAGGCTGTTTCGATGAGGCATCGCGGGCGCAGCTGCGGGCAGAAACTAGTACTTATTAGTATTTTTCTGTACACAGCTGTAGATAAATAAACTAACTTTAATATTCCTTTCATGTCTTCGGTTGTAGAGTTAATCAGAACTGGTTAATTTCCCTCATACGTGCAGTCGTTGTTAGATTTTTCCCGATATTTTCCTTCATCATTTGCTGCAATTATTTTTTAAATTAGATTTACTCATTATGGTTCAGCTGGCGATATATTTTTTTTATTTTCACAGCTTAGTAGCTAGTACTATTAATGGCGTCTACGGTACCTACTATTATTCAGGGTGATTCAAAATGGGTATACCCAGCCTGGAGCCTGGGCTTCTTTAGCACATTTCTAAACACTTATGTAATGTCAAAACTTTGCTATTATATCGATTTTAAAAATTAATTTTGATCCCAACAAAATTATAGTTGTGATTTTTTTTAATTTCAGATATCTATATTCTGACTTCACATAATGATAACAAATGCGCAGCAAATATACGCAGGTTTAAGGCTAAGTACCTTATCGAAATCATTCTGTATTATTATTACGAGCCGGTTATGTCCCTCTGCTGGGCAAAAACGAACCCAATTCTCTTTCTTCTCCGTCTTTGTCTACTGCTCTCTTTCCACTCTTTTATGTATCCAGTGCATCTCACCGTCCCTTTCTGTGTATGCCAAGATGTCGTCTAACATTATCATATAAAAAACACGAGCGTGAAGCAGAGATCCTAGCTCCTTTGTTGTCAAGGCAACATAAATAACAACTACCAACATCGTTTACACCGTTCTCATGATTCTGGCAACATTGTTGAATTATGATAAAACTATCAGGAACGAACTATAAATGTTAAAGCTTAGACTCAACACCGCTTAGTGCTAGCACTAAACACAATCAGTAACGGATGTGTATGTCCGTCACGAGGCAAGAGAGTTGATTTCGCGAAGGCCGCACGTTCAGGAAAGCGGGTATAGATAAGTTACGAACAATACTTACTAATAATCATATGCGTACGTGCATTATACAATGTTATTTTATTGTTTATCGGTAAATTAGTGCCGCGGTTGTTTCTAACATAAATATGTGAGTGATTTTTATTTGTTGCAATCTAGCTTAGCTATGGTCTTTATGCCGTACTCACTATGATGAGATCTATATTCTACGTCTTCTCCCTATTTCATTAAGCTCCAACGCACGCGTCGCGGACCGCACTGTTATGAGTTTGAGGCTTATGTCTGTCTGTTTGTGTGTCTGTCCAAGGCATCGTAGCACCCAAACTCGCAGACCGATTTCATCGTAGTTTTTTTTTCTGTATTAGGGTTAGCACAGTCTATCCCGATTTAAGGGGTAACCAATATCACATGGAGTGATATCTGCTCTCCGAGACCCAGGGCCATAAAGCCAGGAATTGACTTTGGGGAGGTCGAGAACTTAGACAATAAGCAACAAGCCGGAAAGAGTTGAAAATATTTTAGATAGTATACCTATGTATAAAACGTTGAATTCGCTAAGGCATTTCGGGGGGATTTGTACCCTAAACCTCCCCCCACCTGCCATGCCGAGACCTAACTATACCAGTAACCTTAAACCAATACTATTTGTCAGAATTTTAACGAACACCAAAAGACATTATAATAACAATCGAGACCATGGTCACCACGGTCAGATGTGATAATCCGGTCACCCATCCAAGGTCCGACGGCGACACGTGCCGATCCATCAGCGTTTTAACTCACGATGCTACGACATCTTCGACGAGGAATTGTATACGGATTAAAAAAGATACTGCTTTGGTAAAATGAATAGTATCCACAAATAAATGTGGGACCGATACAAGATACGGATAAAAATAGATATTTGCTATCCAAAATGAATTCAAAATGAAGGCAAAAACACAACTCTTTTCGAATGTACTCTTGACACGTCATATTTGTAAAGAACGAGAAGTAACAATACAGGTCCATCCGTAGTCATTAGAAAATGGTCGTAGTTTCAGTTTGGAACGTGGTTAATTTTCGTCATTGTCTAATGACAACCTTGAAGTTTAGCTATTCACATGTTAATATGGTTTGGTTTCGTAAAACTTGTGAGCAACCGACATTATGTTTAAAGGAACATTTTTTTGGTGTTATATTTTGAGAGAACTCCTCGAAAAACATTTGTAGTCCGGAAACCGGTACTGGGCCAGCGTGGTCTATGGTCTTATCCCCCGCGCAATGAAAGGAGGCCCGTGCTCAACAGTGAAAAGGGCAATTTTTTTCTTTTTATTTAAAAAAAATATGCTTTGGACAGTACCTTCCCAGTAAACAGTCCAATATTACAGACAAGTTATATGTAGTTACATTAAAAGATATTAAATTGTCTAAGTAATAGAAAAACAGTAAGCGAGTATAGAAAAAAAATACTTGCAGGTATTTTCTAGATGTCTATTTAGAAGTTATCTCAAACTTCTTGTGTCGTGGTAATTCCTCGGTTGGTATCGCTGAGTAACTGTCTGGGACATATTTGCAGAATATAGCACATTATACAAAAAACAAAATATACAAAGCTCGGCGACGGTGGCACCCTGGAGGAGGTTTTTATTTAGTTTTTTTGTTTTTATTTTCATTGCGTTTATTTCGAATTGTATTTAATTAATTACTTCTGCCTGTTTAAGCTCTTCTGCAAAGCCAACGATAATCCTTCTATTCTCGTCGAAAGGATTTTTAGTTTTTGGTAATAAATATGTAACTTGTGACAAGTGGTGACAAAGAACCGACTCCAAATAATAGTATGTGATGTTCGCCTTTAAACTATTGAATAATGAAATATCAAAGAATTGCCAAATGATACCTGCACCTGTTATATTTCACTAAGGAAATACATGTGTATTAAAATTTATGAGAACAACGTAACGATTGACTAAGGGTTTTATTTTTTTACCGTTGACTTAAAAATATAGAATCCGAATCAGAATATTTTTTATTCACGTAGACCATTAAGTACAGTACTTATGAATCGTCAAATGTTACAAAATACTATGCTACTACTCTACCACCCGTTCGGAATGCCGTTCCTATGGAGAAGAATGGGGAAAAACTCCATGGTTGCTCTTTTTTTTTAAATATCTCTCACATTTTTGAGCAGTATATTATTATAGGTATGTGATAACAATGTATGAACGGCTAATCAGACTTTAGTAGCAGGTTAAAAAAAATTTGCAAACTAAGTATAAAATAAGAGTTCATGGCTACATGGTTCCCACATTTACATATTACTTATGTAAATGAAATTATATATTATATACCTAAGTACGTAGGTAGTTACCTACGCGAAATGTTATGTTCAAAGACCATTATTAATAGCACTACAATACTAATACAATAAGAGATAATATATTAAATTAACGCAAACTATAAATAAATTAGACTGCTAATTTTAAAAGAAAGTATTCTTTTTGTGGATAACATTTGGGTAAATGCGTTCCTGTGACCGAGAATATTAACTTATAAAAAAACTAAACATGAAAGACGATGAACTTTTGATGATGCTATTATTATGTTATCGTTATAAAAGTTGTTTAATTAAATTCATAATAATTGTGTTCTCAACCACTGTAAATTAGAAAATGAAAATATATAGGTAGGTCCTGAAAATAAAAATATCCAAACACTTTTGCAAAATTTTGTGGAGATATATTTTTAATTATTTAGATGTTAATTTAAATAACTAACCGTGTATTTATCAATCCTTGCATTTTCACGTTCAAAATGTCCCTTCTCCTTCATATCCACAATACTCCTGGCACTTGTAACCGCCATATCAGAAAAATATAATAAAATTAAAAGACAATAAGATCTGTCACTTTTCGCGCGCAAACTGACGTGCGTTCCGGCTCTCCCGCGTTGTTAGATGGGATCGCGTTGAGGTTCCAAATTGGAATGGTTGCGAAACTCAGCGCTTTTTTATATAAAAGCTGAATCTGTGTCTAGTTATAGTTAGATCAGAACGCGCCCCCGCGCTCCTTCCTCTCTCTTTAGTGTCTCTATTCTGTGTTTAACGCATGCACGTGCTAACAGGCTGCATTAAAATGTCACCATACCACCAAAATTACACGAGTTAACAGCATGTTTATTTTTCCTAATGACCATTTTCCAATGAGGCCTTTTCCATTCAAGCCCAATGCGACTCTGCAAATGTGATCGTAGTGACGAAGACACAATGGAGATTAATTGAATGGTTTTGAAACCTACTTCCAAAGTTAATTTCTGTCGAGTTGGTCGCTTAGTATAAATACAAGAAGTTTGGTACCAAAACATATCAGAAACATAGGTACATTAAAATTTCAGAAATAAAATGGAACGAAAATGTTTGATTGCTCTTTGTATCGCACTTCGGTACTTCTATGGTAACCTAGGTGCGCAATACAGATTTTAGAATAATAGACAAGCTGGGTATACATATTGATTTTTTATATTTACGCGAATACTGAACATTGAAATAAAACTTATTGTAAATAAAACACCGTGAATGTACTTACAAAAAGGCCTCATTTTGCAGTGTCGCCTCGCAGGATCCCTTACGAGGATATTAATTGCAGCGTTGAGGATTGTCTGGCCAAAAATAATATGTTAAAGGAAGATTCGGAAGCAATAAACAACTAAAGCAAGCAACAACTAAATATGAGGGTACCCCAGCTCAAACTATGATACTAGGACGTCAAACACCTCAGTCCTCCTCTCAACAGCCGAAGCGTTGAAAACGTAAAAAACATAAAATAAACGCGATAAAATCTGTAAAATAAGTTTTATTTCAATGTGCTGGGTATACATGTAGTTTGTCAATTCTGCAAAGTGTATATACATTTGTGCAAAATATCATTTTGTAAGTGCGTTTAGTACAGTTGTATAATTACGTTTATTGAAGTTCTGCTTATTGTACGCTAAACAACGCTAGTCTGAACGGGTTCCTGCTAGATGGACCTACTGAAACTAGACACCTCCATGTTGGATTAATGGTATCTTGGTCATGTTTTAATTATTAAGAACGCCTTGGTATAGTGTTTTTATGGTCAGTCATGTACGCTAGATTATCCTAGTATTGCGCGCTATATTTTTAAATTGTTTATTTCTTAATGTACAGATATTATAAACAGTCAGTATCATAAGTACCAAACAATGATCTGTAGTTGATACCGACGCATTGTTAACTTAATTATCAAATCACTAATTAAGTGTGAAGGCTGATTTATGAATCTATCTGGATCCTCGCGTGCTCTAATGAGCATGAACGGGATTCAAATAGATTTGCAATTCAGCCTTCGTACCTATATACATACATACATAACATTATGTGATTGTGTTATTGTCGGTGTGCATACTTTATAGGGCACTATTTTAGTACTGGATTCGAAATTCAAAACTATTCTACCATTAGTGTGTGCTGTATTATTTTATTTACAAATCTATTCTACAGTACCTATCCAGTTATCATCTGACTGATTACACGCAATTTTCCATTGATAATTAATTATATCGTGGTAGGATCGCCATGATTTGTGGTATAAAACTTACAATTATATCATAAACAATTATAATATTTAACCTTTACACTTAAGTTGATTAAGCATTTGTTGATTGCTTATCACACCATCCAAGATGCAACGAATAGAGAAGAAATACGAACTGAAAGGAGAGAGAGAAGAGCAGATGTTCCAGAGTACTTATTGAGTGTCATGCATCACTAATAAATCTATCTCAGATTGAAGTGCACTTTAAAAATGACATTAAATTTCATTAAAGAAAATAAGATCTCAGGAGCTCACAGAACACCTAGTGCCAGCGGAAGATTCACCTGTGCTAAAATTGAAGTTTCATCGAGCAAACTCCTAATCATTGGCTGTGGTATACACGCAAGCTATATCTCGTAAGAGGTTCTTTTTCTTTTGAGGTATAATCTACAACAACACTTATTCATTTGTTTTCTTTTGTGACTAATGCAGGGGTAACTAAATCTATCTATGTAACATATTTCTTGCCCTATCTATATAGAATTAATGTATTTGCCTTTCCGCCAATCCTTGACATCAATCCTACCAAGCACCATCAAGTGTGTGCGGAGTATTGGCTGTGACTTGTGCATTAAGGAATGGCTTAGCTGTAAATCAAACGAACATAGCTGCATACCTATATACACAATCATTTCACAGATTAAAAAGATAAAGGAAAAGCTTACCTACGTCACATTTTCAAAAAGTGTAAAAAAGATTGGCCTATGCGGTAGCGTACCTAAGATGCTGGCCGCATTTCCTCGCTAAAGATACTCACTGAGCGAGGTCCGGCCCTTGGGTCGACCAATCTTTTTGGTTTTTTTTTCCCACAGATAGTATTTAACATCACCTAGGTTTATAGATAGGTAAAACATAAATGCCCGCAAAATAAGTACTATGCATCTGTAAGTTAGCTGCAACTCATGCAGTACACTTCAAAGCACTCCGATACCTAAAATCATATTCAGCGCGGCTTATCGTACGAATTTCTAGGAGGTAACTTATTTTGCGGGCATTTTAGTTATGTACCAAACTTTTAAGTAGACTGTAATCTTTTACAGGTCGGGTACAATTATATGCCCTCGTCCCATTACTAGGCACAGACCATAGAATTCACGCCATGCTATCTATTTATAGTAAGTACCTATACGATTATAGATACTTACCTTGTAGCGATATCTTCAACCTCGCCACAAGCTAAACAGACAGACAGGCGCTGCAGACGACATTCAAAACAATTGACAATTATCCATTTAATCCTGAAACGCGCTATGAGAGTTTACGGAGCAAGTAATATATATAAAAGATCCCGACAATAACCGTCTGGGAATAGCCGCCCCGCCCCGCCAGGCATACCACCCGCTTGGCTGGAAGATCTTCCCTTTTCCGCTAAAACCTCTTTCCTATTTCATTAAAGGGTTCCTCGGGATAGCTTTAACTAAAATATGAGTAGGTACGTAATACTTACTCATTGTCCTGATTTTTTGATTTATGTAGGTACTGCCTTGAATTTCTGATCATCTGTTGAACAAGATTTTTTCATTCTATTTCATTCTAAGTCTGGTGCCGCAACTATGCCTCAATGGGTAAAGCATTAAAAAAAATTAAGTACCTTCTTCATTTAGCGTTTTGTAAAAATACATAAATTGTAAAAGTCCGGCTGTATCTCATGATTACTTTTCAGCTTGTTGCTACTATGTAGGTAGCTATCTCTTCTAAAGGCTCTTTGAGTGTTGCAAGGTAGGGAGACCTCTTTCACTCCGGTACCAGGTAGACAACGACGTATAAAATAATCAGAGGTAGACAAAAATCTAACATGCCACACAGGGTACAATGGTCACAATACTGGATAGAAAATAATACCAAACTTATGGAATGAACTGGTTATTTTTAATGGGAGCTTGAGGAAAAAAAAAATAGAATAAATTATTTCACCAGCACAATCCTTTTTACGTACCGTTTCGGTAACGTAAGCGTCATCCATTCCTCTCACACCACAGATATCATAAATAAGTATGACAGTGACGGCATATTTTCTCGATGACGTTCCGATTACATTAGAAGTTCCTGCTTACTGTAAGCTTAATTTAAAAGTATCAGGCAGTTCCAAACAAGTCTAACTAGACTGTTTCTTGGAGCTTGGCATATACTATTCTGGATATGGTATTTTCATAGGCCTTCTGCAAGCATAATGCGCTCAGATTATTTAAACAACTTATGTCAATTTGTCACAAACAAAATTATGCCTCATCCTAATAAATGAAAGAATTTCATAAATGAATGTTTGTTTCCCCATTAATATTCGCTCGTGTTGGCGCGTTGCATCGCTGCGCGCTCTGAAAACATCCCCCTGCACTCTACTATGAGTGCAGTGTGTTAGGGTTCCGTAGTAAAAAAATATTTGATACTCATTTGTTTCTATGTAGTTTTTACCCGATATTGTTGCATACGCGTCAATATTATTAGGTTACAATAATTAATCATAATTCAAATTAGTCTAATTAAACTACCACACTAATCGGCTTAGTATTTTATGCTTCAGTATGTTGTTCGCGACACTCAGTCTACATTATTTACTCGTCTGAGGTTGTATTATGGACCGTTTGTATTTAAAAACCGAAAGCTCAATACGGAACCATTATTGAAAGGACTAATATATTTCTGTAGTCGGTAGGTAGGTATCTAAGTATTATGTTGAATCATAAAAGCTCATCGTAGTCTCCAGCAACCACTGGAAATTGCTTTCCTTTTATTTTCAGAATAACGAATAAAGTAGGCATTTGGTAAAGTCTGTTTCAGGTCTACACTGAAATTCTATGAAGTGGAATAAGCGAAATAAAATTGTATATAATTTAAATAATTTTATTATAGTTACAGTTACAGTTTATTTCAGTGCCCTTTGGGGATATTACGTGCGTAATCAATTGTTTGGTCAGTCGTGAGTTTTTTTTACATAGGCATATTTATATTGTACTAGCTGTTACCCGCGACTTCGTCCGCGTGGTATTTAACAAAGAAGTTTTTCTAAAATAAAAGCCTAAGTTACTCCTTGTTACATCAGCTATCTGCCAGTGAAAGTCCCGTCAAAATCGTTCCAGCCATTTCAGAGATCAAACAAACAGACAGACAAAAATTGTAAAAAAAATGTTTTGGTATGTGTACCGTGTATACATCCAAATGCAGTTAGTAAAAAGCGGTTATTTTAATATTACAAACAGACACTCCAATTTTATTTATTTGTATAGATAAAAATGCATATATTATTAATATTAGTAGGTTTATAGCAGTGTACTTTTATATGATGACTCTATATTATGAATTATGACTCATAATATTTACATTTAGCCATGTAACAGTAATACGCTGTACAAGAGATTGTTTGTGAATAATTTATTTTATAGCTACGCGTTTGAAGTTCACATACTTACTGAGGTAAATATACCTCTGCAAAGGTAACTAACATTTACACATACCTAAAAAGGGATAATTAAAAATAAAAAGCTCATCCATTAGACTATGTGAATGGATGAATTTCACGAACTGATTTTCTCGCTTCAATGTTTTTTTTTCCATCCAGTAACGCTTACAGTATAAAGCCAAGGTGGATCAGAAATCTTAGAAATTCTGGTAAAATGTTCTATAAAGTCTGAATATCAGTTTGTCTCGTCAATCAGTAAGTGTAAAGGTTTTTTTTTCTTTTTTGTAATAGACGACGCTTGTATTATAGGTACCGTACCATGGACGGAGGGCGAACTCAGTATATAATACTTATATAGATACTAAGCACCCATGACTCGCGTATAAACATTCGTGCCCATCGCACAAAGTTTGCCCCTACCAGGATTCAAACCCGGGTCCATCGGCGCAGAAAACCGAGTCACTACCAACTGTGCTAATCAGGTCTCCGAATTAAAGCAGTATACAGCATGATTCAGAAAGGGTATAGCCCTTTGAACGTGAGCTTTTTTAACGTATTTGTAATTATCATGTCGAGTTATAATTTCGATATTAATTCTGTAAAAAAAAATTGCTCGCAAAAGAATCACAATTGTCATTTCATTATAAGCTTTTTTTGTTTTTTTTTTTTATAAATTGACATCAATCTAAATAGTGACTTCACATGATTAAAAATACACATGTTTAAATGGTAGTAAACGCAGTCTCGACCAACCCGCACTGGGCCAGCGTGGTGGACTATGGCCTAATCCCCCTCGAATTGAGGGGAGGCCCGTGCCCAGCAGTGGGACATTAACAAAAAGGGCTGGTATTCGTATTGTTATTATTATAAACACATTCTGAATCAGGCTGTATTACCCTCTTTAAGGCCTCAGCCTCGAATTTAGCGGGCAGCAGGGCGGCGGGCGGCGGCGCGGGAGCGGCAGGATCTTATGCGTAAAATTTAATGGACCGTTCTCGAAAACAGCGGCGCGGCAGCGGCGGCGCGGGCCGGCCAACGAGGACCGCTCCCGCGCCGCCGCCCCGCTGCCCGCTAAATTCGAGGCTGAGGCCTAAGAACATAGGTATCATGTTGCTACTATAAATGAATCTAGGTTGCCTACTGTAGGTACATTTTATCTAATTACAACTACAGGTGTATAATTACCATGTTTTGTTATTGAAATAAGCCTTGTAGGGTCTCAGGTAGGGATTGGACAATCAATTAAACTAATTGCTATCAACTGGGTTATGTCACTGTTAAGTAATAGATAGCATTTGATAAGCATATTGGTAAGACGCTTGCCTTGGAAAAAAGGGTCACAGGTTCAAACCCTGGATCGCAACTCTAGGGTTTTCATGTGTGAATCTAATTTTCAAACATGATTATTATCATCAAGAAACATAGATGAAAGAATTTAAGCAGTTCTTGAATATAAGTCTGCCAACACGCACTGCGCCAGCGCGGTGGACTATGGCCTGAATGCCCGAGGCCTGAGGCCTGTGCCCACTTTTGAAGACATCAAAAGGAAAGTGCTAAGTACCTAAACGCTGCCTCTAAAGTAGGTAAATAAATGCAAAGCAATAGCTATTTTATTATTAATGATTATCATTCCCAGCATCAGTATCTTAAACATAAAAGCAGATAGATAAGATCGTTTCCTACCAGTAATGTTAATTTATAAGTGATAACGCACATTTCCGAATTAGTAGCCAATAATAGAGCGATCAGATAAACTTAGTAGGTATCTATTATGCCATATACATAACACTTTGATCTCGAATCCGAAGTAATGAGGCGATATATAGTTTGTTTTGATACCTATAATAATATTTATTACACAGCAGTGATAGCCAAGTTGGTGGAACGCTTGCCTCGGTAACGAGGATCACAGGTTCAAACCCCGGCTCGCACCTCTGGGATTTCTGGATTTCATGTGCGAATCTCATTTTTAACCACGATTATCACTTGCTACAGTGGGACATTAAAAAGGGCTGGTATTATTATAATAATTTTGGGGTCGAGTCACCTTCGTCCGTAGGAGAATTAAATACCCTCGAGATATCCTACACGTGACCCTGGGTGGTGCCAACTAGGTGACAACTCTACTGGTGGTAGGCTTCAGCCGTGGTTAGTCACCACCCACTGAACAAAGCCAAGTCGCCAAGCGGCCTAGCCGTGTTCCGGCATGATGTTCGGTGTTGCCATTCATGGATGGCGGGTCAGATCAGCTGCGCTGCATGTGCCTAGTGAATGTAGCGTCTCGATCTACTGCCGCCTTCCTACCTAGGCAAGTATGCTCCATCGTAGATCTCATCATCACTTACCATCAGGTGAGATCGAGATCAAATACTTGCCTATAATGTAATAAAAAAAAAAAAAAAAAACATTTATTAGATGAACCGAAAGGGCATTTTCTATAGTTTGTTTTTATTTGTTTATTCAATACCTATACCTACATCAATATCCATGGGAGAAGGAATATAAACTCTTATACTGACCGATCCGTAGTTATACAGAATGATTTAAAAAGGGCATTTTTTTATTGACATATCCAATTTCTGACTTCACATAGTGCTTAAATTGATTGAACACAAATGCCCTTAAGAAGCCCGGTTTCAGGCTCGGTATACGTTTTCTGAATCACCTGTATAGTATCATTGTTACTTGGCAACATTGATCCCTATTAATCACCTTATTAAAAAAGTAATAATTAAAAGTATTAACATGGACTGACAGCGCCATCTACATGTAGATGTAGATAATGTTACGTATGTACACGTTTTCCAGATTCTAGTTGCGACGGCGAGCACATTACTCATATCTATGCAACGAGCTTATATGTATATCTATGGGTTTTTGGCGGGAAACTGAAAAGTCATGGCGTCAGTTACGATTTAATTTCTGAAACGAGTGTTCCTGCGAGCTATAGTGAGTGATATAAGTGGAATATTAACCATTTGGGGTCCGGTAAAGTGCACGAGTGTAGGTAATTGTAACAGAGTGACGAAACTTGGCTTTTCAGTTTCTCACAAAAAACCTATAAAAATATTTCAGTAAAGTATCCATCACTTTACTGATTGAGGGATGGGGGGGTATTTTACTTGGGCCTTTGGGCCTGTGCATATGCTCGTAAACTGAAATAACTTATATTACTTGACACTGGCAGAATACCCATAGTAAAGCCAATTTAAAAAAAAAAGTATATCTATGGTACAGAAATATTCTAGATACGTTGTAAAAAGTTACCAAGACGACTCTGCAGTCATCATTATTTATAAATATTCAGATTTTCTATCTGACTAGAGCTGTAAGGAACCGATTTTTATTGGCTTGATAACATTATTCATCGGTTTGTTGAGGAGTGCAAACATTTCCGGTAATCGGAACAATACTCGGGAACTTGATTTTTATTATAATTACTTACTTAATTGATTTTTATTTTTTTATTTTTTTTATTAAGGTGACTCTATACATATATAAACCATATTACTTGTAACTAAATATCTCATCTTTTTTTTAGGTAGGCAATCGGCTACAAAATAGTGTCATTTTTGCCAGTGTCGTAGTTTTCGTCATTGTTGTTTTAAATATAAGTAGATGATAATGAAATGATATCAATGTCGATAATTAAATGAATCTCCTACCCATATTGGTAAAGCTGTGGATACTTTACTGAAGATTATGGGACAACTTGGGGGAACTTTAAAAGTCAAGTTTCATCTACTATTTTATTTTAATTTCCTTTACTTGTGCACGTTTATGAACACACAATAGTTAATATCTTAGTGGGATATATATTACACATTATATATCCAAGAAACACAATCTTCAGATAATAAAACAACAAAAAATAAATTCAACTCAACTTCCAGACAAAATTCTATTCCGTTTTTATTTAAAGTTCGTTTTATTCGCAGTCGGGTTATTAGATTTTAAAATATATTTTCTTTTATTTAAAAAAATATGATCCCGTAATGTCATTTTATTGTTGTAACAAAACGTCCAAACCAGCATACAAGTTCTATAGGATATAAAATAAATAAAATATGTATAGTCATATAAAAAATATTTGATAAAATAAACAAATAAATATATATAATATAAATAATTAGTGGCATACAGCCTATTTGTTCTACTTACAACGGAGCTTTTTATGTTTTGCTTTCCTATATAAATCCCTACATATTATAATTTCTATCTGAACCTGACTTAACAATCGACCTCTTCCAACACGGTTCCATAAAAGCAGTTAACTTACTTTTAACACTGTAACAGCTATCATAAAACACACACTACCTGATTTAATAGTGTGATTTTACATAATTAACTACATTAACCTTATTTATGCGTAGGATACGAATACTAGTCTAATATAGGATTCGTTGACAGGTCTAGACTGATTAATATGCCAATCATGTCACATTACAATTACACATTAAAGTTACATAGGCGTTGTAGTATAAGCAGGGTCGTTTAAAATTAGCGACACGTGTAAACCGTGGCTTGGTTACACGTGTAAGCCGGGGGTATTGGGGACGAGTGTGAATAGCACCTTGGGGCGAGTTAATGTCTGTCGCGATCGCGTGGGGCATTTGGCATTGGAGTGTCAGACGCCGCATAACTTTCGCTAGACGATTTGGTCATCGTTGAGGAGTCTAGCGCCTGCTCAATGCGTCACAGTAAAATATATATAGGTAGGTAATAAGTAGCCTAGTTTGGCTTACAATAAGGTTTATAAAAGGTTCCATCCCCACTTTGGCCTTCGAAATTGACGTGATTCAAGTATTAGCACAAGCATTGGCTTAGTTGTTACGTGTTGGGTAAATGTAATGCCGTGAGCAACTGAAAAGAAAATGTGCTACGGGAACACATTAGATATAAATCAACTAGATATCAACTTACAAATTACATGACTGAGGATAACAAGGTTTAGACGCCAAAGATAAATAATAAGAAAAGGGGTGGATTAATTAGTCAATTAAGATGAGGTGAGTTAAATAGAATACAAAAGCCGAAAATTTCGAAAAAGATTTTTTCGGTATACAGCTTTCCGAATCATTCTGTACTGCAGTACAGAATGATTCGGAAAGCTTCTTACCTGCGCTACTACAGCGCATTTGTAATCATTATGTGAAGTCAGAATTTTGTTATGTAAATTGTTACAAATAAATTTAGTTTCTAGCATAATGACAATTATGTTTTTAAGCCTAAAGTTTTTTTATTTAAAACTGAAGTTAGTATCGAAATTATGACTTCACGGAACGATTACGAATACGCTGAAGAAACGCAGGTTCATAGCTATTTTTATACGCTTTTTGAATCAGCCTGTATATTATTTAATTAGTTTATTTTTGCATTAAATATTTTTTTCGAATCATAGATAGTATGATTAATTAGTAACAACATTCGACATTTTAATATATTTTTAACACACGAAGGCAACTAGTCTGTAGGTTACCTTTACCTGTGTCTGATTGCATGCTTGTCAAAATGCAATAAATCAGTCTATTGCATTGAGAATAATAAATTATAACTAATCATAATTATGCTTCTATTATAAATATGCAATACTAAATTATTTTTATACAGACTGAGAGTTGTCCGTAAAGAAAACCGATAGCATGGATTCAACTCATAATTCTGAACTCTAATTTTATTGGTTTATTTTTTTATAAATTAATTTTAGCATAAATAAATAAAAAACTATAATGACTAATTTAGACCTAAAACTACAGTGTAAATTAAAACTCAATACGCTTGAGCGCGCTCGTCATTCGCACGCATCAGGTATCGCGCGGAGCGTTGTGTTCTGATTGCGTAGTTTACGATACATTGCGCGCTCAAAATGACAACATTTGTAACTTTTATTAGTTTAGCGCATTGATGAAAACAAAAAGATGCGTGCTGAATACTTAAATTCCTACTTACATAGTGTATATTATAACTGCAAGTTATTTTCTTTTCAATACTCACTTCATGAAAAGACACGCCTTTATTGCCCCATTATGTAAAACTTCGTTTAAATAATGTATAGTTAATTGTGTAATATCTAAGAGCACTATTGCGCGCCATGGTCGCTCTAGCTAGTCTAGACTATTAAACAGCCGCCTGACTTATTGAGTTACGAAATACGACGCCATGTAACTAGCCCACGATTGTAATTTATAATCTTTAATTAATTTATAATGTTGACGAACCGAGTGGCACCCTGCTTTGCTATCATACCAAGAGTTTCTGGGTTCAGATCGCGGTAGGTACAAACATTTAGATAAATTAATACTAATTGTAAACAAAATACGAGTAATGCACTTAATACAGCTCTCAAAGTGTTGTATATTTATGTATATAATAATATAATAATACCAGCCCTTTTAATGTCCCAATGTTGGGCACGGGCCTGCCGTCAATGCGAGGGGGATTAGGCCATAGTCCACCACGCTGGCCCAGTGCGGGTTGGCGGACGTCACACATCTTTCGAGGGGTTCTCTCAGACATGCAGGTTTCCTCGCGATGTTTTCCTTCACCGTTTAGCAAGTGATAATCATGACTGAAAATGAGATTCGCACATGAAATCCAAAAATCCCAGAGGTGCGAGCCGGGGTTTGATCCTGCGATCCTCGTTACCGAGGCAAGCGTTCTACCAACTTGGCTATCACTGCTGCACACTGGTATGCTATAGTGGCGTTTGTCAACAATTACATAAAGGTATGCTATAGTGGCGTTTTTCAACAATTACATAAATATATTATGTAATTGTTGACAAACGCCACTATAGCATACCGTAAGATAAATAAGAAAAAAAATATTAAGTTTTCCAATTTTAAAACAGTGCAATAGTTACATTATACTCGAGATTCTAAACAATCTAACTACAGGTTTTACGTTTATTTAATTACATGTTATATGTATAGGTATCACTGTTATAAAGTATGCTTGTTGAATTATAAGTAAAACTTGCATTTTTAAGATATGCGATCTGATACCTATGATTATCCTTCTAGCCTAGACATAGTGACGCCCAAGACAAGATCAAGGTAATCTAGCTGTCTATACCTTTAACGGTAAGGTTAAATGTTGAATTATATTGATTTCTTACATCTACGCGAATACTACACATTGAAATTAAACGATTTTTAAGGATTTTATCGCGTTCGTTTTTGTTTTTACGTTCCCGACGTTTCGATAGTTTTATTTCAATGTTGAATTATATACCTACCATCGATATGAGGGCATTATTAATATTATGAGAATTTCACGATAGTATAGAGTGACGACGTGGGGCATCCGCAGTCAGAGAGAACCTAACCAATATCCAGAAGAGGCGCGAAGTTTGCCAACTCGCGCTGGGTCAGCGCGTGGTGGACTATGGCCTGGATCCCCCCCTTATATTTAGGGGAGGAACATGCCCAGGAGTGGAATACTAAGGTTCTGGTTTCAGTTAGTTTTGGAGCCGAAACTCGTTTAGTTACCAATGAATTGGTGTGAAGATAATAATTTCATTCATATTTGCAAAATTGTATTTTTTTTTTAAATAATATTGCGTTCATGTCAAAGAAAATTAATGATACAATATGAAAATTAATTGTACCCAGATTTATTTGATATGCATTCTGAATCTTATCAACTAGTCATTGACATTTTAATCTTAGTGTATCAAGGTTCATCATTTTGCGGCAACGAATTGTGTGTAATATTTATATTTTTAATGCCAACGGCACGTGATCAATTACAGTTTGACAGAGAAGGTGACAGAGTAACAGTATTACCTAGACTATTAACCTACACACTAGACAAGTTTAAAAAGCGACCAGAGTGTAGTGGTCACAGATGTTCTTCTACCGCACCGATGTCGCTGGTTCAAAAAAACACTGATCGACTACACTGTACAAAAAATATAAAAAAGTGTTGAATTCGCTAATTTTTTTTTTCTGAAGAAAACTGCTTTCAAATGCCAACGGAAAACAGTACAAAGTATAAGTAATCTATACTTCTATACTAATATTATAAATGTGAAAGTTTGGATGGATGGATGTTTGTTACTCTTTCACGCCAGAACGGCTGAACGGATCTGGGTGAAATTTGGCACAGAGATAGATTATAGTCTGGATTATAGTCTTTTTATCCCGGTAAAATGTATGGTTCCCGTGGGATATATTTGTTTACATTTTTTATAGAATACCAATAAATTCATTTTCTCATACATTTGATTCTGAGGCGGTACGAAGTTCGCCGGGACAGCTAGTTGAAATATATTGCAAAGAACCCTCCCTTCGTTTTTTTGTGTATACTTTTATTTAGGTAACCTCTTATACAGATCGGCATGTATATACCTACCTAAATGAAAATATACGAGATTTTGTCTAAAACCACTTAAACTCTAGACAGTTGTATACAATTATTACTCTGTAACCGGTCGGAAAAGGGTACAAACGACAAAAAAATTAAATTACTTTTGGAGTAGGATATGGACATAGGTATTAATTTTTAGCTACATAAGTATGTTCTTGTCACAAACATCGTGGCACCAATTAAAAGCACATTTAAATATAACATCTTAATAATATGCTAGGAACCTATATAAATATAGATATAAAAGGTACCGACTAGGCTACCTAGGTATTATTCCTTCCATGTTATTACTATCTCGAAGATAGATAAGTTTTTATACAACACGAACCGCTATTAACTGGGACCGCGGTCCCGGTTGGCCAATTTCTTAATTTTTAGGACCGCCTAAAATATACCTAAGAGAGAAATATCTATCTTTGAAATCTCATTTACGTACAGTCAGATATATAATGGTTATATTGCATTGATAGTATTTTTGTTATCCTAGTAATTTTTCAGTCGAAGAGAGTTTTGTCTGTCTGCTCGCGCATCACTGAAAAACCACTGGACGGATTTACATAAAGATTATTAAGTTTTCACTGCGGAAAATGAAAGGGTTCTCGCGGGATATTAATAAAAACTAAAGTGCAAGCGTATGCATTGTGGCTCCTGCTACGTAAATTCGCTTATTTATATATTTTTAATGCCCATTTAAAATTTTCGCAAAGTCAACGACAAAATGATTAAATAAAATAAAATCATAAACCGCTCAACACGATAGAGACGTCGGTAATTATAGAACACCTATATAGCCATGTAGTTTGATAATCGCGTAACATTCTAACACTATCAGTCTAGGTATCACGCATTGATTATATCAAGGACTTGTAACTGCACACAATAAATTACGAGATAGCCGATTAATAGACAAGACGCAGAGGTCGCATTTTATCTTTAGTTTATAGTAACTCGTGTTGTTACAGGATCGGAAAGCGAGTCGGTCTTGACATTTAAGTCGCTCTCGAAATGTGCCCACAATTATATCCTAATGAATAAGTATTATATACCTACTATGTTGGAATAATTAATAATCCTACAATTAGGTCTATTTACGGGTTCCGTTATCGATGCTAGATTTATTGCTATTAAATCAGAATAATTATTCAATGACATATGTCGCCGGAACTGAAGCTTAACTACTTAGATAGCTTTAACCTTAGTTAGGTATATTTTAAACTAAAATTACAATTGCAAATGGAATTAATAAAACTGTGGTTAAACCAGAATCTATAAGGTAACCGAGATATCGTTGACAGATAATCAAAATAAACTTATTCATAGCGTTCTGTTTGATCTTGGATCGAATTTTTATGCATACGATGGAGATTCATGCGTCCAAAATAAATACACTTAGTAATGAACGCACCCGAAATATACGACTTTCGCGATTCAAGTGCTAATGAACGCTAAATAAAACGTAGCTAAATTTGTAAAAGAACAACAAAACAAAGTGTAACAAATCGGAAACTCGCTGTCAATGACATTTGCGCTAGTGATGAATAATAATACTTGGTCTATGCTTAGTAGCGCAACCAGAACTAAGATAGAAGAATCTATTTATATTTCAGGAAGTTGGTGGACCCTACAATTGCGTTTAACTGTTTGTCTCCAATATTTGTGATAATAGAACGTACGGTTGACGCCAAATTGGCATTTGGCAGTGGCCCTAATTTCTGTATCGAGAGTCCCGGATTCGAATACCAGTGTCGAATCCGATTCCCAAATTTTGTGTGATGAGCACGAATGTTAGTGCCCGAATCATAGTTGTATTTAGTAATGATGACTATACTGAAAGGCACATTAACAAGCCCTTGGTCAGTCGCAAGTATTTTTATATATAAGTAGTTAATATAGTTTTTAAAGCCCTCTAAAAGCCTTTTAAAGCTCTCTCGCATAGTTGCTAGAGAGCTTTAAAAGGCGTCCCGAAAACGATCAAATAACTTTGAAAGACAACACGACATATTTGAGGAAGGCACAAATGATCAGATCCTAGTTTGTAGCCTAAGACACACAGACGGACTGTCGCGAACAACATTGATGCATAAAATACCAAGCCGAATTGTGTAGTACACGCCAATTACGTCCTTACGTACTATGCAAATCGTCTTGGTTTTATATGCTTCAAAATGTTGTCCGCGACACTTCGTCTATATTAATTCTTAAACTTAGCTTGTAGCAGCCATTTATGTCACCATATTTTATGAGATTACCACAATTAATTGTACTTGAAATAGGTACCTATAAATAGAACAATCAATTTATTTCTCCATAGTTCGTGTAATATTGGGAACTATGTACTATGAACCATGTAAAGAACAAGATTTTAATAATTCTCATAGCAGATAGTTGGGCGTTGGCCAGCCAATATTAGGTATGTACATAATCGGCGGCGGATCAAAATTGTCAGACAGCTAATAAAACAAAAAATGCATTAGAAAAACAGTTTGGAAAAACATGCCAGTACCAGGAAGACAAACTGCTTAGCTAGGTATGTGCAGGTTAGATTATTTTTCGTAGGTAGCACTGTAGGTATCTATAATTTATTTTAGCATAGTCGCCCGAAAGCCTGTTATTTGGGTACCGTACCGCAAACGGAATACTTGTAGGATCGCTTCATTGTCCGTTTGGCAAGACTTTTTTTTCAGGAATGAGTAGACACGCTCAAACACTAAGGTCCCTAGAAGGTGTAAAAAACTAACACTGCTTTTGGAAACACGTGACTAGTTCGGAACCCTCAATTGGCAAGACCGACATACACTTGGTCAGTTCTGTTATTATAGTATTGTCTATGAGATATGCTCTATATTTTTGTTTCACAACCACTCCGCATAATTTATTCTAATACCTAGCTGTCACCCGCGCCTTCGTCCCGCGTGGTATTTAACAAAAAAGTTTTTCTAAGATAAAACTAGCCTAAGTTACTCCTTGTTACATCAGCTATCTGCCAGTGAAAGTCCCGTCAAAATCGGTCCAGCCATTTCAGAGATTAGCCGAAACAAACAGACAGACAGACAAAAATGTAAAAAAAATGTTTCGATATAATGTACTGTGTATACATCCAAATGCACTTAGTAAAAAGCGGTTATTTGAATATTACAAACAGACACTCCAATTGTATTTATTTGTATAGATGTATATATAAAGGCTCTAAACAGTTATCGTACCGTCTGGTCGTCGCTTACAGCAACGGGAAGATTCAGTTTCTCCAGCATTCCATGAATTAAGTAACCCAATTAAGTAGGTACCTAGCTAAGAACTTACCTACTTTTTTTATTATATCTACTGTACAAACCTGTGGTACAACCTAATCTGTGACTGTAACATGTTTTACCAGCTCCAGCATTATAAACAATAACAACACTTTGCATAGGTATATTGAATTCTTAGCAGCTACCCTCGCGTCGTCCAGAAAAAAAAATCTGGAAACTAGAACGTCTGGATCTCTGCACTTAGATAGTCAGATACATCAAAACTATATTATTAAATTAAACCACCTTATATAATACTATATACCTACATATTACAACACGTATAATTATATACCTACATGATTATACTTAACTATAAAACTTCACACTGCCCTATTGTCATTTAGTAATTACGTGAACAGCGGGACTGAATACACTTTTAGAACTATGTACCTATAATTAAGTTAACCAGTAATATGTAAATGTGTATGTGTAATTGTTTGTTGTCCTAAATACATTAAAGAAATAAATATAGCCAGACGAACACACCAACTATACGGTCCCACACTAAGCAACGCTTATATTATGGGTACCGTATAATGGACTGAGGGCGAACGCAGTATATAATACTTATATACAAACATTCGGCCTCATCACACAGATTGTACCTACGAGGATTCGATCCCGGGACCCTCAGCGTAGAAGGAAGCGTCACTACAAACTGAGCTAATCAGGTGGGTTATTTTAAATAATTCGGAATCGACATCGGAAACGGATTTGAAATATTCCGATGTTGGTGTCGCTCCCGACGAGCTATACGACGGAGACTTTTTGAAAAAAAAAAACGATTTAGTATCGTCATCAAGGTACACCGAAAATAATCAAATTCGGAAATTTAATAGCGATTGCGGTAATCCAGTTCGGAAGTTTTCGATTCTGTTTCCGATATCGATTTCGAATGGTTTAAAATAACAGTCGTCAAAATGAACATTGAAAAAGAAAAAAAATCCTAACTTTACGCTATATCTACAAAAAAACTTAGTTGTCAATGTCATTGCTCACCTTTCTGTCTCTGGCTCCGGAGGCCGCCAGGTTAGCTTCTCTTCCAGAGTCTGGAGTCTGGTCAATACCGCCGCGGGATCAGCGTGTGAATGATAACACGACAGGGTTCGGCGGATACACATCTATTTATTTTATTACGTGACGTCCCTAACTCTTGATCCCTAGCTATGTACAGATAGCAAGAAAAACGTTTGGCATATAATGGAAGCTACAGTACTTATTTATTTAACTATATTTAAATGATTTGTTGGAATACCCTTATACCAAGGTACCTTAGGTGTGATACATACCTTAAAACAGGTAATGCGATAAAAGTACAGAGCTATAGGGACAGATGAATTAATAGTTCTACTACAGGCATGTTACGTCACAGCGCGTGTGACAAAGAAATAGCGCGACCTTACTCCCTATTATTACTTTTACCAAACTATAATTTTAATGGGTACTTACAAATCACACAATCCTTTTTACGTCCCGTTTCGGTAGCATTACCGTCTTCCATCTCTCTCACACCGCAGATTACAGAAATAAGTATGACAGTGACAGCATGTTTTCTCGATTACGTTACGATCGCATTAGACGTTCCTGCTTAACCTACTGTTTCACAAAGCTGGTAGACACTATTCACACCTTATTTGACAGATGGTCTATACAAATTCTGTTAAATAAGTTGTCGATAGGGTTTATCAGTACAGTGTGAAACACTCAGGAAGTCAGCTCTGCAGTGAGTCAGTGGCACGCTTAGGGCCTATTTGTTTTGTAGAATCGCTTACCAGACTTTAAATTTTTCAATAGACACATTCGCATTAATTGTCAACGTATAGCAAATAAGATTTCACTTCTGACAGTGACTGTACAAACTTAAATATCAGTAGGGATGTGTCTCCCGAATGAATGCGTGGGTATTATTATGTATACGAAGATATAACTATTTATTGAATACTAGCTGTGCCCGTAACATCGTACTCGTGGGCTTTTGAGTTTTGATACTATCCCGTGGGAACTTCCCGCTTCCAGTATAAATACTATCGTTTACATTTACCCAGTATGTAAGATATTCCGATGCGGAGTATCTGTTAAATCCGCTTAATTAATGTTGATACCGTTTTTTCTAATGTCTCAGTGTAACCTTTCCATTCTACGCAACAGAAATTATCCAAGATGTTGATTTTATTAGTATAATTTATCACCCACGTTAATTTACATTTAATCTTGGGATACATATTTTTGGCTATCCCGCGTGTACAAAACATTAGTAGAAAGAAAATGGCATGTTGTGGCTCAACCACCACGCAATTTTTTACATGGCTCAGTATCATAAAAATCCGTTCAGTAGTTTTCCCGTAATTGCGTGAATAAACACCAACAAAAATTATGGACTCGATTTTTATCGAAAATAATGTAAGCACTTATAATTGGTACTAGCTGTACTGGAAAACTTCGTACCGCCTCAGAATAAAAAGGAATGAGTAAAAGGATTTTTTTTGTGATTTTTTTTTATACAGTTGAGTGAGTTATTCAAAAAATCAAAGATCATAAAAATTTGTCCACTCGTACTTGAGTTATAAATGCTGCGACTAACACGAATTTGTTATATATATTTGATATGTGGTATGTATGGTAGGTTCATTTCGAACAACGGATATTCGGTGATGTATATAAGGAAATCTGTGCCACCAAATCATTCGTCAATTGGATCAAATTGGCTCGACCTTGCCGACACATAACAATCTTCTTATTGAGGAGTAAGTAGCATAGTTGCCGTATTTGGACTTGACCCGCTACCATATTACTCTACCTCCGTTACTCCTATAAGCCAGGTTTTAGAGAGTTTTCCAATAGACTCCCGAGACTTGATCATCCGCAAGTCAATCGAAAGAAAAAAATAAGGTCGGAAGAAAAATATTAAGTCCCCTCCATTACAAAGCGGGAGACATAAATAGGGGGAATGATTCTGAACTCGTGCGCAACCACTTATAGTTCTACAACTTCAGAGCGTATATGTCGAATTCGGATCGGACGTAGTGCGTAATCGACCTTATGGTGGGTTTAAATGAAACTACACTATATTTTGCTAAGACTATATTCAGACAGGGTACCGCCACTTTGCGTGCGGCACGTCCGCGTGGTAGAAGTTGCACTCGACCTTGTTGCCGCACGCCTTGCCGTAGCGGCACGGCTTCGGGTGGTAGTAATGGCACGACGGGTTCACGCAGCTCGGGTAGTACTTGCACATGTTTGGCACCACCGTCGATATGGACTTGTAGTTAGCTGCTGGGACCACGTGTGACGCTGGAAACAATTTATAAATATGATAAAACTGCTGTTATTAAAAAATAGAGCAAGTGATTATTTTAGAATACTTGTCTGTTAGTTCGAGGAGCAAGAAAAAAATACTGAATTAAATTTTGATGGAGTTTTCACTCAGTCATGCATGTTTAATGGTATTTATACATGGTGATACAGAAAGGGTACTACACTAACTTTTGAACATGCGCTTCTTTAGCACATTTGCAATCATTATCTGAGGACAGAATTTCAAAATGTGTTTTTTTTTTATTTCTAGTTAAATCACCTAAATTTATTTTCTTAAATATACATATCAAAATTCTGAATCAAATAATGATTACAAATTGGTTAAAGACCCGTATAAGTAATTATATACTAGGATCGCCTTCAGTCCATTGTACAGTACTTATAATAAAAAGGTTGCTTAGTTTGGGTACGTACAGGGCCCCAAGTCTGCTAACATAATCGAACAGCAACCACATAGTAATTGTCAATTTTGACAGATATTGTATGGGATATCTGTCAAAAGTGACAGTTACTATGCGGTTGCTGTTCGACTATGAAACGATTGTGTTAGCAGACTTGGGGCCTAGGTGGTGTGTTCGTCTGATGTTATTATTTCAAGGTCATCTCACCGACGCTAGGTGCGGTAGGCGTGGTGGGTGGAGTGACCGCGTTGGGCGCGTGTGAGTAGACGCAGTTGCGTCGCGTGCACGCCGCCGCGAACTTGCAGCGCGGATGCGCGAACGCACACGACGCGCCGTAGCGACACAGCGGGAACGCTCGACACCACACCAGCTTGCGTTCCGCTGCACTCACTGGACATGAGAAAAGAAATTAAAATATAGAAATAAACACCACCACGCCTATAATCTTAGGAGTTGAAAAAGAAAAACAGTTTCTTGATGTAACAGCTACGCACAGTAAAACACATACCCAATACATTAGGGCCTAAGTAATTAAAAATACACATAAAAGAAATAAAAGTAATTTTACGAATTGTATCGCGTTTATTTTATGTTTTATACCGTTGGTCACCGGAGGACATGGTTGCTGTAAAGCAACCGAAACGTCGGCATCGTAAAATCATAAAATAAACGCGATAAAATTAGAAAAAATAGTTTTATTTCAATAAATAAATGGTACTTACAAGGCGGCACCGAATCGTATTTATGCGAATTAGTTACTGTCGTCACTATGACATGGCTATCGCTGCTCGCACTTTCCGTCCTCTGTCTCACTCTTTCAACTTCCTTCTCTTTCCTCACTTCCTTATGAACCACATCGAAAACAATAGGAGACGCTTTCCGCTTTTTCACAGGTGGTGAAACCGGTTCTTCTTTGGCAGTCAGTTCTATGCTCTTCCTTTTTTCATTCCTATCTTCTACGTTATTTCTCTTTTCATTCCCCTCTACACTCATTCTCTTGTCTTTTCTGTCGTCTGCAATCTTTTTTTTATCATTCCCGTCTTCTGCACTATTTCTTTTATCATTATTGTCTTCTATATCCTTGTTTATAATAACTCTCGTGTCACTCTCCTCGCTTGTATTACTCAAACGCTTTTTAGGAGTGCTTTCTGGTTCTTTTTCGATGCTTCTAGATTTTTCTGGCACTTTTACTACGGGGTCTGGTTCCATGGGCGGATTTTTTTCTTTCTCTTCATCCTCGTCGTTTAAGACGCCTTCGGTGAGGAGTTTCTTGGCGAGAAACGCGTTCGGTGAGAACCCGTCCATGGTGACTATGAATTGAGTGTTCTTGTCTTTGTCTACCGTCGGGTTGTGGATATTGCTGTGAAATAAATAATAATTACTATGCCACCTCTAAGTACCTATCAAGCACTCGAATATTGACCCATAATTTAAATCGAATAGATGCAATATTTTATGGTGGGGTAGTGTTAAGAAAGCAAAAGCTTATTGTATCGTGTCGATCAATTGCAAATTCATGAGAGCTGAAACCATGGTAGCATATTAAATACATAAACCCCCGAATTTATAGACGTTGTTTAACTTTATAAAACATCATATAGTACTGCGCAAAGCAAAACTCTAGTGCGCAGTACTATTTAACGTTTCATAAAGTTATAAAACGTCTATAAATTTGGGAGACAATTTAGATATATATATATGAATACATACATAGTTTCAATGATGAGTGTGTCGTCCTTCCTCGTCGAGGTCCGGCCTTCGTGCCTGCGAGACGGCGTGTACTCACTGTTGGTTATTTTCTTCGTTATCGACGCCGGTATGTACTCGTCCTTATCCGCGTCACTTGCCATTCTGTTTAAAACAAACCATTTAAAAAGATTGAAGCGGGAATTGCGTAGATTAAAGGCATTGCCTTTAGAACGCAGAGCCAATACTTTTATGACCGTTGCATTACTGGCTGAGACCAGACCGATCGCAATTCTTCGCCTGAACATTATCATGTGTCGAGACAAACTCGCTTTAAGCCCCCGCGCGGCATGCACCCGAGCAAGACGCGAAGTCACACGGTCGGTCCGGATCCGGCCATTGCTGACAGCCTAGCGCAAGCATTTAGTTTAGTTTGAAGAAAAAATAGACTAGTTTTGTGTTAATCACAAATTAAATCAAAACAAAAATCATCTAAAAATATTTCAGGGTTTCCGAGATCTGACAAAAACAGGAACGTGTGAAAAATAATGTGTTTTTATTTATTTTTCGTGTTTTCACATAATGAGTTCAAGTTCTATAGGTACAAATATAAAACTAATCGATACCGGTTTAAGGATCGAACCGGCAATAATCTATAAACTACACCGACATGCCCAGGCAGACTTTAGACTGGGAGATAATATAGACGGAGTGTCGTAAACAACATATTACAGCACAGAAAACTAAGCCGATTTGTATAGTACACGGGAACTCGCTTGTGCTACACAAATGGTCTTGGTAATTTGTCTTTATTATTTCATATCTTACTTCGAGCTTTTGTCATCATCGCTTTCGATGTCCCCGAGGCTGATACTATCGCCGGTCTCCTGAAAGCCATCGCCCCCTGGAACTTGTATCACGATCTTCTGTGCGTCCACGCACCGTCGCATCGGCAGCACGAGCGCGCGTTTCACCTTCTGCGGCGCCGAGTCCACTTTTGGTGGTATCTGGTAAGAAGCATGGGTTATTTTAATCCTAACTAGCCTACATTGTTCGCCCATTCCCTTAGAAATAATCACACAAAAATATGTATAAACAAGAGTATCCATGGAGTTTCTGTCCCCTTATTCTTCATAGGAAATTAGGAATGGCATTCCATAAATGTCAATGAAATAAACGCTTAAAAGGGTTAATATCAGTGGCGTAGCATGTGGGTGCGGTCCGCACCGGGCGGCATTTCACAGGTGGCGGTTAGAGAAAAAAAAAAATATATGAAAAAATAAAGTTTTTTTTGTCATTTTTTTTATCGTTGCCATGCCCAATTTTTTTTTATAATGAACAGCAAAAATAAGAGGGCAGCAAATTTGAAATCCGCACCGAGTGCTAATTACCTATGCTACGCCACTGTTTAATATTATTAATGAATGTCTGTGATACTGACAGTGAGCATGCTCTTGTGCGCGTCCGCAAACGCTTTGAGCAGCAGCGCGGAGGCCGGCGCCGCCACGCGCGGCCGCGGCCGCACGCGCACCACGCTCGCGCACGACCCGCGCGACACGCGCGACTCCAGCACCGACACCCTGCCGACGTAACATCTATATACACATCTATATGACTAGCTTCTGACCGCAGCTTCCAACCCGGAAGCTCAATGAAACAGCCTATAGCAGTCAAGAGATAATGAAGCTTCCTATTAGTGAAATAATTGATATAAAACATTTTTTTATGGATTTTGTCGCGTTTATTTTTTGTTTTTACGTTCCCGACGTTTCGGCTGCTTTACAGCTACCATGGTCCGATCTACGCAGATCGGACCGCAAGTAACAACTAAATATGAGGGTACCCCGTCAAACTATGACACTAGGACGTCAACCACCTGTCCTTTTTTTTTTTTTTTACAAGGGGAAATGCGTTACGCATCCCCTCTCGCCCGGGGGGACGAGAGGGGTATGTGGGACTCCCCGGCAGAGTGCCGGTATACCCACTAAAACCCCTTGGTCCGCCATCACCGCCTTTGAGCGGGGCGCCACAGGATCGCACTTGGCATACTACTGTGGCAACCACCTCAGTCCTCCCGTGACCATGGTTGTTGTAAAGCAGCCGAAACGTCGGGAACGTAAAAACAAAAAATAAACGCGATAAAATCCTTAAAAAAATGCTTTATTTCAGTGTGTAGTATTCGCGTAAATATAAGAAATCAATAAGTGAAATAATTTTCAAAATCCGATCAATAAGTCCAGAGATTACCCCCTACATTCAAATTCACAAGCTTTATAATATAAGTATAGAAACGCTCCATTCTACCTGACTATAAATCGAGTAACTACAAATCCGAGTCAGTGGGCTCGACTTAAAAGAGCCGAGTGATTCGTAAGAGACAAAAAAATAATAATACTAGTTCGTACTTAGAAGTGAGTCGTTTAATCCCCGTATCTGATTTGTTGGACACAGCATCATCGGACGCGGAGTGCCTCTTCTGTGATTCCGGAACATCTCCAAGGCGGCTCTTAGCCGATTTTATTTGCGGTCGAAATACAGGCTCTCTTTCAGGCGTGAATCTGGAAATGTCATTATAATCGGTAAACTGCTTGGTAAAACAAATTAAGTAGCAATTTATAAACATGAAACAAGTAGCCAGAATGTTTCGTTACTGGCAACCACGGGCCGTAAGATGTCGGCCTTCACAAGATGTAGGTATGTCGGTGGATTCTATTGGCGCCAAATTTTGACGTATGGAAATCCTCACGGAAAACTTATCTAACTGTGGACATTTTCAGACTGATGATGATGAAGAAACGTATCTATCTTTCGCAATTATGGCTCCAAATATGGAACCTACAGAGCCATGTGGAATTATACAGTGAGTGTCAAAGAACAATTCCCATGGAACTATGGACCTTGTACTGTAATGTATCAAAATAAATCTAGTTTTTCTATAGACTTCTCATCCTATTCACCTCAGTGTTTTGTTTTACAATACCTGGGCTACGTAGTTAATGCATGTTCCATTTTTTTTTTCCGGGAACGGGAAGCTATTAAGGTGGAAGCTCGGGTCAGGGCGCGAAATTCAAAATTTCAATGGTTTTTATTTTTTTTTACGAAAAAATTGGACATTTTTAATATCGCAAAAAACTAAATTACATCGTAAAGATGTCCAAATTTTTCGTAAAAAAAATAAAAACCATTGAAATTTTGAATTTCGCGCCCTGACCTGAGCTTCCACCTTAACATAAAAGAAATTAAAATCAACTTTAACGCTACTGGAATACGATTTCTAAATTAACACAGGAGCCAGGGTAATTGATCGACTTTCAAAGCTTTAATGAAATACCCTAATCCCACAAACCCACGTTCCTCTTTCGAATGGATATATAACAATTTATTATTTTGATGCTGATGCACGAGTTAAAATGGTACCATGTATGGGATTTGTACTTTTTCATTCCGTGACATACCCATACTCGATTTATACACTATGTGGTAACAGATATGTAGCATATAGTTGCCTAAAAAAGTTGCTACTTAATTAATACGTAAATAACTTATCCAAATATGATATTTACTCTTAATACCTTAAATTTGTAACTTAACAACCTTTCGGGACTGCCGGTCCTAGTAGTATCCTTTTCTTTGGCTTCGATGACCTTTTTGGATTCTTCCCGGACGCCGAGTCTCTCCCGAACAGGTCTTTTGGGTAGCTTTAGTTCGATCTGGGGTAAGGTCTCTATGAGGTCTTTGGCTGGTTCCATGGGAACCTCAATGGGTTTCGGGACGGGTGGGGGTGGAGGAGGGGTGGGAGATTTCTGGAGAGGTGGCGTTGATATCGGCGGCGCCTGTTCTGATATTTCCTGTTTTGGAGAGATTACAGAATCAATTTCAAAATCTATTACGCATTCTTGGATTCATGCTTACTGTTCTCGGAATTCATTTTAAGCATCCCAACTGGGCTTTCCTAGATGAACAGAATGACAGTGCTCTTAATGACTGTACAAAACCCTATACAGATATTTATATTAAGTTTTTCCCTTCAGAATGACAAGCACTTTTCTTTTCAAAAGATAACCAACATAATATTTTATTAGTAGTATAGAGGACTGGGTTAGCCTATGATAGGAGCTAGGTAACCTGAACTTTGGACGGTGCAATTAGCTTGTAAGTTTGTATAAGCTTCCTCGCACAATATACACAGCATTTGAAATAATGATGTGTTTGTTAGGACACCATTTAGTCCATCCATACTAATTGAACAAGGAATGTAAGGGATGCCCAGACAAAACGTAATTCAAATGGTCCCATTCTAATTTTAAACACATAGTAAATCTTAATTTACACATACCTGAAACACATCCTCAGCAAAATCATTCATCAACTCTTCAGCTTCAGTTCTTATATTCAAGAAATCTTCATCATCGGACATAGAATCCAACTGCTCCACTAATTTCTGCTTTAACCCCTGTATTTTAGCTTCAATTTTGTTTATCTCATCCATTTGATCTTCTCTGGGAGCACCTGCTGATAATACTTTATCTTGAATGGTATTATCTTGAGATGGTTCTGTGTTTTCCGTACTTTGCTCAGGTTCAGACAAAATGGTAGCAGGATCAATGATAGGTAGTAAAGGCCTTTTGATTTCATTTATAATAGGCTTGGATTCTTGCTTAGGTTCATCTTTTGTTATATCTAATGTAATGCCATGATTTTTAAGTATCTGTCCAGCAAATACATCAGTTATAGATGGCTCAGATACTTTCTCCATGTTCATAAGTAATGGTGGTATGTTTGGACGTATCATTTCATGATGTTTACTCTTTTTCTTGCTTTTATGTGGTTTCTTGTCATCTTTCTTGCGGTGGAGCTTTACCTTATCCTTTTTTTTTGCCTTTTTCAAGTCACTCTTCTTGCCTTTTTCTTTTGTTTTCTTTTCCTTAGACTTCCGATCTTTGGACTGAGATCTTTCATGGCTTTCCTCTTGTTCTGGTATTACTGTGAAATACATGGATGTAATTTTATATTGTTTTACTTGGTAAGATACAGCTCAACCTCTAATGGTCATCCAGACTGGGCATGATAGAACACAGCCTAGGCACTTAGGAATAGTGTAGCTTTCTATCTGTGAAAGATATTTCAAAATTCTTATTCTGAAATATCCCACTAGTACCAGTAATTCTGGAGATTAGGCCCTACACACATACAATTTTATCTCTTTATAATATGAGCACTCATCTATAATTTTTTTGAATAAATTAATAATTGTTATTTAGTTGATCCCGGCCAGTTCCCTGTTGGGTTGGTGGGCAACAAATTTGAATTGAGTGGTGTATATAATATGGGTGTACAACGAGTGCCCCTCCTCCTACCCTTTTGAGAAATACACATGTAAAGGTGTTATCCAGCACAAAGCTCCATTCGCTCTATCATGCTTTTTGGGCAAAATAATGTGACAATTATTTACAGATAGAATACTTAAGACTTACTCAGCGGAGTAGTCACAGTGACCTCCTGCAGCTTCTTAAGCACCTGGTGGAGCCAGTTGACGAACAGCTCTGTGTTGTCTCCAAGGAACAGTTGCAGATCATCCTCCATCTGAGCCCGGGTACGCTTGTTTGCCACCATAACCATTACGTAATCTGGTAACTCATCATCTGGTACAGAGAATAACCAGTATAGTGGATTAAGTATGTTTTTTTTGTAATAAACTACGTGAAATGTATTGTATAATATGACAATACAAGTCTTTATTGAACATCAAGAATAAAATACTTAGGGAGGAAGTAGTGTGAGTAATACTACTTTTACAGAAAGAATATTTAGCCAATATAGCACTTACCGACATAGCATCCCAACTCCGTCAGCTTGGCCTTGATAGCCGACTGAAAGTAGACATATTTATAATCAATACATTCATACATTGTCGGAAATCGGAATGTCAACAATAAGCGGCCATTCGGGAATGCATTCTTGATAAATACATACTATTTTTCTCTTAAAAAGACCAATACTCGTGTTTCCAAAGGGAATTAAATAACTATACAGAGTTATTTTATGTATTTAACAGGCAATTTTACAATATTTACCCTCATTTTCTGGCCAATCTCGCTGCCGACGACGTCCATTTTTAACGGGGTTTTAACACTACACACTAATAATCAATAAAACACTCATGTAACTGCTACATACAACGTCGATAACACTATTAAACACCCCATACTCTCTTTGGAAAGAAATATAGGCAAATTAATTATAGTACATTCTTCTTTTTACAAATTAGAGTACTTTCAAATTATCATCCCAAACTCACTCGGGTTAACTTTTTGACAAATTTTGCGCTCGTTCCTGTTTCTGACGTTTCTGAAGTAGCATTGAATGTTGACATTGACAGTTGACATAAAAAGCGTAACTTTTTGTCATCTCTTCATGTCACATTCATTTGCTTCCTCTACGGTTGTAGCGGAAAATTGAAGTCAAGTTCTAGTCGTCTATTGCTCAGACCAATTAAACAGACTAATGCTAGTTTCTAAAACTCGTATTTGGAAATAATAATGTCCGATGTTTATATGCAGGAAACGTGACTTTTTTTTAGTTTCTCTACTGATAGAGCGAGGTGACGGGAATTCATGCCTGAACCTAGTATTTATGGCCCCCAACATAATTTTGAATTATAAAATTATCTGAGAGTATAATATATATCTACTCAACCCTGGCAAAAACCTATGATGTCAGTAACCAAAAAAACTACAATTAAATACAGGCCTACTACAAAAAGCTGTTTTCGTCATTGACCTACAATAGTAGCTCTGAGATTATGCAGATGGATGTGAACTATTCTGTTATGTTGATACCAGAACCAGCGTTAAAAATTTTACACCAAAAAAGACACACCATGCGCATTGATTGAGCCGCCATTTTTGTTAAAATATTTACCAGGCGCTATTATATACCTACATTCGTTGCCTACATTTCATTGTTAGCAGTTATTGAATAGCCTGGAGTTGTCACCAACTTTATTTTACTTAATTATAGCATGGACCAAATCTATGCTTATAGCTTGATTACTCGTGGCAACTAAACTGGCGAGATAGTGATTTCGGGCGAGAGCACTGTCCTGTCCCGCCATGTTACTCTTTACGTGTAATCAAGGTATTAGTTATTATTACCGTGGATGGGAAATGTTGTTAATAAAACATACATATATGATTTAGGAATGCGTGTTCTATAAATTGTATTTAACTTCGGACATTTTGAGAATACTTACTTAATTAAACATTATACTTAACAGTTGCAACAAAATAAATAACGAGTAAATCAGATATTTACACAATAATTTATTTATTACTTACTTACATTTTAAAAGTTTTAAAACCTTATAAAGTAATACCTATGGCATTGGTAAATATTCATTTTAATTTCACCGATTACCTTATAATTCCATAAAATACTGATTTCCTTGAAATTTGATTTTTTTTTTGCGAGAAAACGGTTGTCTGATGAATAAAGACTATCAGATAATTTTAATTATAATCTTTGGCTTAGGCGTTTACCTATAACATAATTTTATTCTATCCTCGGTCTGAGACTATTACGATTGTATGATATTCTTATTCTGACCAATCATAATTAACTGGCCACTATTAAAAAAACATGTATCTATATACCTACTTTCCATGCATCTAGGTCATTTAGATAAATAGGTAGGCAGTTCAAAAAGATTATCAAATAAGAAAAAATACAGCAACTAAAACTTATTAGGTATTTCTGTATTTTTATGCTAAAATGGAATGTCAAATTGTATAAAAAATGTCTAATACCCATAAACCGAACCCGTTGTTCAATGGCCGTTAAAGTTTAAAAAGTGAGGTTAATAAGAAGATTATCCTACTCCGGAGGTTGGTCTACATATCAAAATATACATTCCGCTCACCGAGGTAGGTACACCAATGGGTCGGGTCAAATATACATTATACTGCCATCCATCTTATAACACACGAAGGAAGATGGTTATTTTGGAAGACTTATCATTTCAAAGTGACACTATTTATACTATATTATTATATACCTACTAGAAGGCACCTCATTTACACATAATTATTAGCTACATACAAATATGTCGACTTGTCGCTCGCATAAGGACGGATAGGTTCTATGATTACATATTAATTCATATCAAATAACGATATTAATTTATAAGGTTTAATTACATTTTGGTTTGCCAACTTTGAATGCTTTAGGTTTATTGTAACTAACTGCAGCTATTGCTGTACTTCTTATTTCTAAAAAAACATGACAAGGTAGGTTCATGTCATAGGTTTTACATAAACATCTCCCTACATAGATACCTATTAGACATAAATATTTAGTTCTATATAAATCTACGATCACAGTTATACAAATATTTTATTTAAGAACAAGCTGTTGTACTGGTACCAAATATGTAAGTATTTTTATGTATATATTGCATACCAGAATGTAATTAACGTTATGCTCGATTTAGACGACGACAGTACCTACTAAGTCAAGTAACAAGTAGAAAACTAAAAACGGAATGTCAATCTATTCTGGAGACTTGTTACTACGTTCTGGTTGAGCCGTTTACACGAGGACATTTGCTACTTGTTACTTGCATAGGTAACTGTCCTTGCATAAATTTAGCATTCAAATATTTAAAAAAGTTAATAAAAGCAATGCAAAACTATATTTGGTTCTAAATTTAAAAAATCTTTGGTGCGTCATTTTATCGAGCGACAAGTCGCTATACATTGGTGTGTCTATCACATCGCAGTTCGTCGATCTGGAACCTGGTCATCTTTGAGCTGATACTCTGTTGCGATCCAAGCTTAGCGATTGGCTTAGAACCCAGGCTTAACAGCGAGCCAGTCGTTTGAGGCCTAGATATCTCAGATTTCGTCCCTATACTCTGTTGTGATACAGTCTTCTTAAGTCCAGTCGTTCCCAAGTTGTTCAATGACCTGGCGACAGGCCTCAGAGCTTGGTTGGCCCTTGGGCCTCGGTTATCGGTGCGTCTGCGGTCTACCTGGCGCCAGGGCCGGCAGGGCCCAGCGACCCCCGAGGGTCGACCCTCGACTCCCCCAATGACACTTGACTGAGCGCCGTTTGCGTGTTGTTGTAACTGTAGCCGTGACGCTCGTTCCATTTCTCTAAAAAGAATGAAATACTAGTTAATTGTTGCAAAAACTAACTTAAGGTCACGAGGCATAAAACAGCCATCTGTCGGCACCAAAAGACTGTCAGACCACAGTCTTTGGTCAGCACGTAAATATAGGTAATATGCCGATAATCGTAACTGTCATAAGAGAATATGAGTAGTCTCCTGCAAAATTATTGGAGCTACTTTACCCTCATGGTATTATATTAACAAAGCATGTTTCTTATAAATTGCCTACCATTGATTGTAAATTGATTATGGCCACTATACATTAATGAACTGAACAAAACTCATAAATTATTTCTCATACCGGCCACTTACAATGAAATTTCTTATTACAAAAAAAAACAATATTTTTCTACGAATCGGCTAAACAATTGCTTTTTTTAAATCTATACTCTATACATATAAATAAAATAGGAGTGTCTGTTTGTAATATTAAAATAACAGCTTTTTACTAATTGCATTTGGATGTATACACGTTACCTATACCGAAACCACATTTTTTACAATTTTTGTCTGTCTGTCTGTCTGTCTGTCTGTCTGTCTGTCTGTTTGTTCCGGCTAATCTCTGAAATGGCCGGACCGATTTTGACGGGACTTTCATTGACAGATAGCTGATGTAACAAGGAGTAACTTAGGCTACTTTTATTTAGAAAAAAAAATAGGATCTCACGAAAAAAAATTAAAACCAATGTTGCAGCGCAGCGCCTGATTAAGTTTGATAGCAACCTGCAATGCGTCCCGCGGGCTCAGAATGGGCGAGCAGGCTGTTGTCAACGGTTGTTTTTGTTAAATACCACGCGGACGAAGTCGCGGGCAACAGCTAGTCTTATATAAAAAGAAAAAGCAGAAATAGGGGAAAAATAATAATAATAACACTGCCTGATGGTCTATGAGGTGGTATAGGGTGCGAAATACTATTTTAAAAATATTTGAATTCTTTTTGCATATTCAGTGTTCAAAAATCAATGAGTAATGGTTTTTGAATAACTGTGTAATCATGTCGACGCGTATAAATAGAGTAATCGGTATGAAGTTTATGAGCTGATTGTCTTCTACCTATAGCTGTCAATGGAGGCTGGCAAGATGAGACGATGATTAAGCACGATACAACACGCTGCGTGATAAAGAAAAAAAATCCACTAATCATCTTCAAAATAAATGTAAATATTATGACTTTGTAAGTAAGCGTAAGGAAGTGTCGTCGGTTACAGTGCCACTTAATTTTAAATGAAAAAAAAATACAGTGAAAATGAATTAAATCGCAATCAGACTCCTCTTGAGAGCTCCCAAGCGTAAAGCTGCACCATTGCCTCTAGCGCGTTGGATCTGTACAGCAGACTAACCGCGCAGCCTCGCAAGCCTGGCTCGGTCAGACAGCGTGGCAAATAACAGATTTCAGTTTTCGGTCAAGGTTAGCGCAAGCGTTTTCTGGCGAGTACTGCTGAAATCTGTCATTTTGCCTCGATGTCGAGGTTGCGCGGTCGGTCACGACATGGCTAATGACGGATACCTTCACGTTCTGATATATGAGGCGAGAGCCGACGTATGTTCCGGTTTCTTGACGATCTGGCATGCGACCGGCGATGATGGATACGCACCGCTGGTGAGGCCAGAGAGCCGCGCGAGGGGACAGCACAGAGCAGCCGCGTACGCAGCGCGGTACTGCGCGTTCATTATGACGTAGATGATCGGGTTTACGCATGCGCTCGCGTAGAGAAGCAGGTAGCCCGTGATGTGGAATACTGGGGAAAATAATTTTATCAGGTTAGAATACACGGATATAAAATATACCTATAAAAATTGCATTTCAAATAATATTTATTTAAAGAAAGCGTTGAAGGCGGCCATGTTGGGATAACTAGTTATGGAATAAAAGACGCGATGGAATCGGTCCAATTGTTTGGGAGTTACGGTGCCACAGGAAATGCTATAAATATAGTTTTAGAAGTCGAAAAAGACTAATATACACAGACAATCCTACTAAAGTTTTATGGTAAAGTTTCGATGCTTGATGCTTTGATGATTATAACAGATAATAGATGAATGTAAAGTCTTACCAGGAAAATGCACATGGTTGTCAGCGACCTTAGCGATCGTTATCGGCAAGTAGCAGACGAGGAAAGACAGGAAGATAGCGAGCACCATCTTGGTGATCCTCCATTCGTTCCGCCGCGCCTTCGTCTCCCTGTTGTCCTTGATGGTGGATCTTTTGTCAGTACTGTTCAGATTACCAGGACTGGCGTGCTGCGATCTTTGGTGTTCACGCATTCTTTGTTCTGAACTGAAACGTGAAAGATGCAGCGTTACACAACAGGTCGGTTAATTTTACAATGAATTTAGGTTTTTGTAATTAATGGAATAATGGTCTAACGGTACCAGTGATGACATACGGAACTGTAACGTGGTTGCTAACTGACTACATAAGAAGGCTTAAGAGGCGCAATTGAGATAGCTATGCTAAGAGTTTAATTACGGGACGGGAATTAAGAAAATTAGTAGTTAGATGAATGTCACAAACATAGGTCGTAGAACCGAAAAAACTTTTATGGCAAAATAATTTGAACACTCTTTGAATGCCCATGTCTAGCAGTAAATATCTTTTAAAAAATTCTGGCTGATGGATAGACGAATGAAAATCACTCAAGAGCTAAATGAGTACTATTTAGTTAAGCTACAGAATGAGATGGTTTTAGATATCCGAAATTAAATACATCAAACGATATAATTGTGTGATATTTTAGACAGTACCTGTGGACTACCCAGAATATTCTGGCGTAGCATATGAAGATGAGCATCGCGGGGACTATGAAGGCGATCACGAATAGCGCTGTCTTTGATGAACGCCCGCTGTCATCAGGCATTATTGAACACGTGCCCAACTCTGGATCATAGTCGAATTTACCTGAAGATAAATTATAATTGAAGTTAGAATAATAAAAATGACTCAAAAAATAAAGATAAATGGACTGGATACAAAAGGATGATTAAATTCGCAAGCTTCTTTTACTTGCTACTACTACTATTTGGCAGGGCTGTACGCATTTGGCCTGCACACAACACAATTTTTCGGTGATCATTTAACCACTAGTGGGGCGTTTTTCCCTCAAGCCATTTGGCGTTATATAGCAGGTCAGCCTAAAGGGAAAGTAGCAGAATCTAAAGGGTAACTTAAGATTCAAAAGAGCGCCCTTAGACTCTTGAAAACAAGTGATATGATTAATTCGTTATTTTTTTTATGAAATAGGAGCGACTAAATCTAAAATACGCGGAAAAAAAATATAATATGCTTTGCTAAGTAATCATCCATATAAAACATAGTCTGAACTTTTTAAGATGTGTGTGCCAAAGTTACGGGATATATATATTTTGCTCGCCAAATACGCAAACAGAACTCAAATTTTAGGGCCAAATAACGATAACGTCTAAAACTTTAAGTTAGGTAGTATCGTATTTGGCCTTTAGTATTTTATAACGTTGGGATACTTACCCCATACTCCAATAAGGGTGGGTATCTGCATACCGTACGAGAACATCCACGAGAACACGATCATAATGGCGATGTTGTATTTATTATACACGCGGGAGTACCAGCTGTGATGCGCTATCATTATGTACCTAGGGAACAAGTTATACACAATAAGAAACAAGAACATAGGTGAAACTAAATAAGTGCTAGATTTGTAGAGCACACGGCGTAAAAGGAATCTATAGTCCGATAAAAAGAGTTGTAAAATTCAAGAGATTTGAAATAATCTTGCAGAACAGGCATTCAATTATATCAATGAGGCAATTGATGCGTCCCTGAAAGAGATATAGGCAGCAGATGTCGATACTCAACTGAAGATTTTCAAATTCAGGAACGCCTTTACAGCTTGGTAGTACATGACGGGGCTATGGCCGCAAGCAGCTAACAAAAAAAATAACTAATGCATTTTTTATACCGCTCTGCCAACAGTACTTAAAGTAATTGATTTCAGATTGCGAAAGCTAAACGATTTCAATATAAAAGTGTTATCAAATATCGTGTCTCAAGTGGTGTATGTAAAATTTGACTCCTCACTTCAAGATTATTCGCAATTCAATGTCTGTTAAGGGCAAACAATGGATAAATTGGAAAAACTAGATACGTTGGGTTCGTTGAGGAATCGGTACGTCCATTTGCAGTATAAAAAGTCCTTATGAAACTTTTAGCTTGCCGACTTTTAAGTTAATTGACGAATATTTGTAAAAAAACTGAATTCCCTAAAAAAATTTTCTTTTCTTAATACAATATTTTTCTTACGGACAATTTTATTGATGAATTTATCCATAAAATTCGTAAATGCAAAGCTAAGTCAGAACCCCGCTAGAAGCAACCCCATGGGGCCTGCAGTTTTTACGCAGGACGCGACTCGTCAGTACTCTATTGTTTACCCCTTAAGGCACACCTTCGTGGTGGGGGTATTTTTATTGCTTTAATATACCAACATCGGTATTAGATTACTTGTCTCAAGAATCGTGATCTGAATACCGTATTATCGAAAAAAAAATCTTGAGTGGTAGGTAAATTCTTAAATTTAATCTGATCAATCTGATTATTAATTCAATCCGTTGAACTCTTCTGAGTATACTTGTGAAATGTCTCCGACCAGTCATTCACCCTTGGCACAGCACACAGAATAGTACCTTTTTGACACTGTGCCGTCTGGAATTACAGTTCTTTAAGACTGCTAATATAATATCCTCACAAAACCAAAGTGAACCAAAATGAAATCTTTTAGGGGTTCGGAATGTTGGTTCAACAGTGTTATGTTAACGGACTTGAAGCTGTTGTTATGTAAGTTGTGTCTAGTCGATGACACACAATTCTATGAGCGCTCCACACAGCTGATCGTGACTATGACTTATTGCCATAACCAACACGGACGCAGGTCACATTTCGCGCATTCTATGGTTGGCTAACGCGATTAGCTTTTTATGCTAATCTTATGAGTAATGACATGCAAGGCCAAGGATGGTCGAGCTCGGGGCCAGAGTGACAATAAGAAAAACAGCAACAATGCGAAAGGAGTCCAAAATATTTTAGAAAGTACCTATGTTTAAAACTTCGATTAGCTAAGAAGGCATTTTGGGAGGAATGGGGGAGGAGGAGGGGGGGGGGGTAGCCCAAAACCTCCGGATTTGGGTGTTCTTTGAGGACACGTCAGAAGAATGGGCAGGAATGACGTTTCTCTAGACCGCTTTACTGAAGAACGTAGATCGTGTGAACCGATCAACTTTTAAGTAAACCTACGGAAAATATTTTGCATGTTATCTGAATTAAGTTTCTAACAAACTGATTAGTGTAAAAGCGATTCTTAGAAAACAAGGCTAGGTTACATACCTAGCCTTGTTTTCTAAGAATCGCTTTTCTTTTTCAGACGAGTTCCTCTATTCGATGGGTACTATGGAGAATAAGCTTTTTAATAGTTATCGTGTTTATAATTAATTTCAATATATATGTATAATTTGATTCGGCGCTTCAGTCTAAGCGCGCAATTACTCCACGCGGTTATTACACGCAGAAATGATTCCATTCTATCCCGTTTTTAATTCACTCGCGCTACGATGCGGGGGTCTTAACTTTATCTTCTAACGTCTGGGCCACAACTCCGTCCAATGCCGTTAATAAATGCGTCAATCGACAAAAACACCAACATTTTATATGGATAAACGCGTTAATTAACGGTAATAGGCCCATGTGTAGCAGGAGCGTAAGGCTTACCTGTTCAAAGTTATGAGAGCGATGCTCAGGAGAGACACTCCGACGTTCCCGTACCGCAGGAACGGTACCAGCATGCAGAGTGCGCCCCCGTGGGACCACGTCCTCGTCCAGAAACCGGATATGGCAAATGGCAGGACTATCGCGCAGAATAGAAAGTCAGCGATGCATAGACTGGAATTGAAATTAGACAGCTGTTAATTGTTGACGAGTATATGTAGGGTAGCGGAGCTAATTTATTTTAATACAGTTTTTGAAAACATTAGAATTGCTTAGGGTATGGCTCTGGTCATAATAATCCAATATTAAATTTTAAAAAAAATATTTTGTGTCTATTTTTGGATCTACTACTAATAATAATACCAGCCCTTTTTAATATCTCACTGCTGGGCACGGGCCTCCCCTCAATTAAAGGGGTATTAGGCCATAGTCCACCACTGGCCCAGTGCGGGTTGGTTACTATTAATAGGAAGAATATACTAACTTGAATTTATTTTAGGAGGCAAATTTGGTTAAGTTCGGTCATCTTAAAAAAATAAAAATTCGTACCTGATAATAAATGCAGCAGCTACATTTCTCACTTTGGGACACTTGAGCAGAGCAACGACTGTGAGCAGGTTGCCAAATAATCCAACTAACATTATGATGCCAGTGACTATTGCTGCGAACGTCAGAAGACCTGGAGAAAACCTGAAAAATGGATTAAGAGGTTTATAATCAACCCTGAAAACCCAATTATGAAGGAATTCCAAGAGTTTGGGAATATAGCGTGGTAACAAAACTTATTATTTAATAGCTGTGGATAGTAAAATATCCAAGATATTGATCTTGTTATAAGCTATCACCCAGCCAAGTGTTTAATTAAAATCTGCACATTGGATTTTGGAATATAGTATTTTGGCTATCTCGGGGAAAGCTTCAATTTCTGAATTAAATTTTCGAATAGAAAAAGGATCGCAGGATTTTAAAATTAGCAGACTTGAGCCCAGAACTAATGCCCCACACGTATTTTTTTTAAAATATTATTATGTGTATAGTTGATTCGACAGAGTCCCAGTATTATTAAAATGTATATACTCATATATATATATGACCAATTCAGCTGCAAAAAAAATATATAGTTATAAGTACTAAATGATTTTAATAGATACGAACGTAGTCGATTGTTAGCCCTACGACCTTTGTGTATTATTTTCAAAATACTCATATTATTATTGATGCTCAAATTAATCCCAGCATGTTTCGTATCCTCGTGCCCAGCTACCTTCCGTGAACAAATAACATAGAACAACTTGTATTATTATAAAAGTTGTTGACACCAACTGTCGTAATTATTGAGACGTGGATCCGGATGGAATATTAGTTGAAAAATAATCTATCTATATATAAAACAATGTCGTGTTATTTACACCATTTATATACCTTAAGAACGGGTGGGCCTATATTTATATTGTTTACTTTTTTTAAATTTATCTCCACTTCAAATAGCAGAATAACTATTACAATGTGGATTTTTTTAATTAATTTTATCTAATAGCTGATGCAATACGAAGTTTGACGGGACAGCTAGTATTTGTATAAGTAACTAGATTTTTTAAATCGATTTATCCATTAATTTAAAGATATCATATAATAATAACGTTACCAAACGAATACACCATATACGGTCCCAAACTAAGCATAGATTGTATTGCACAGTACCCATCGCTACCTGTCGGGCAATGGACTTGGGGAGATTCCAGTTTATCAATACGTATACAGATAATAAACCTCCATATTGTTTGCCCCACCAGGATTCAAACCCGTGAACTTCGGTACAGAAAGCAGTCACTACCAACTTGTGCCGTTCGTAGAGGCTTAAAATCATTGTTAGTTTGTTGTTAAATGTGCTCAGAGCTAGCTCAAAGCAGTTAATAAAGACCCCGATATTGGTTTGCCTGTAAAGTTTGTTAACACAAGAAAACAACTCTGAACTTTGATTAAAACTTATAACGTATGTCCAGAATAGTTAAAATTAAATTATAAAATTAGTAAACCAGCAGCAGAATCTTTATATTAAAAGTTTTAAGACGATCTGAAGATAGTTCTTGATAAAGTCATGAAATTACACGAAGTTTGTGAAATACTAAGTGTCTCGCCAGTAAACTATTCAGAAGTTTTCATAAAACGCACAATTCAGAGGCAGAACAAAGTTGGGGACCACGCAGTATGTTCTGGTTAAAGGCGAAGGTCATAAAGATGAAAAAAAAAACTTTGTAAAATATTATTCAATAAGCCGCGGCTAAAGTCTCATCATAAACTACCGCTAAAAGGAACTGGAGAAAAATCTTAAAGATGGTTTTAATCTAATTTTGTCTCGTGATTGTTAGTTAGGCTGTAGGTTTTTTTTAATCAAGATTTTGTAGCTTTCCTTGAAAGTGGAGTGAAAATTAAGAAATGTATTTGGAGTATTTTTTAAAATTATATATGAAAAATTAAAGTATTAATCGTTTGTACTATTATACATGTGATTCAAAATAGATACACTTAGCTTTGACCTGCGCTTATTTAGCGCAGTTGTATAATTGGAGATTAGGACCTAAAGTCAGAATTTCGATAATCAATAAAAAAAATGCTCCCAAACAATCACAATTGTCATTTTGTTGGGATACACTTTTTTTATCGATAATTACATCGAGATACTGACTTCACATAATGATTTTATATGCGTTACATATAGCGCAGGTTCAATGGTTCAGTATACCCTTTCTGAATCAAGCTGTATAAAACGTAGTCTTGTTTTTATTTCCTCTATAGCGTACTTCCTTCTGTTCAACTTTAGCCATCACTCAACCCTGCCACCTGCTTCATTCTATGGGTTTTTATTTCAAGTTTTATAGCTCGCCACTGCCGGATACACCTTTATCAATGGTCTTATTATGCGCTTATCCTTTCGGTTTTCAATTGTACTGAATAGGTCACTTTGGATGTGTACCAAGTACCATTGAAATATGATTCTCATTCAGAATTAGTGTGTTGAATTATTTGTGCCTTTATTTTTTTTTATATTACAGTAAAATTCAAATGAGTTTATAATGCACCTCACTGATCATTTACAATAAAAAAGCGATGCAAGCTGCCCATTGAGCAGTAGTATAGCAAATCGTGTTCACAACTCGTTCTCGTTGCGTCTGACCGCTGCGCATTCAACTGCTTAACTGCGTCTGAAAGGTCCTTATGTGCTACGGCTCCTAAAACTGAAGTAATACCTACGTACTTTGTCAGTTCGCTGGGTTTTGCGGTGGCACTCACTTCATCCATGAAGTTCATTATGTCTTCCATCTTGATACCTGCAACAATTGATATTCGTCCTTATTAAGCTATTACAAAGTGGTGATACATAAGCAACCGTGCACTGTGACTTAACTAGGTCCTGACGTCATCACGGTGGGCGTGGCCTTTATCTGTCGGCAGTCGTTCTATGAAGAACACGCTATAGTTTGTATACCAGTTTGTTTTTCTCTTTTAATTTTAATGCCTAAAATAACTCAAACAACATCACCTTGTATAAAATAGCTAAGCCTCATGGTCACCTTAAGGAAGCCACAGATTAGATAATTAGTCCTTGCTAGCTTATACTCTTTACTGGTTTTTTAAGTAATTTGTTGTTCGAATACCAATTATTTTTTGTTATTTATTTATTCATGCTTAAAATATTTCTAGCAAAACCACAAAACGCAATTAGTAATAACCATGTACTTTGCTTGACGTTATTTATTATTAGGTCCGACCAGAACAGTTATTTATATAGAACGACTTAATTTAATTACTCTTAAATATCAGAGCAATATTTTTAGCAGGAGCTCATATAGCAATCGCAAGTTCACCGTCAAAGAAAGCTGTCACTGTCAAAGTCAAAGTCAAATCATTTATTTCGTATAGGCCTACGGGGGCACTTACAAATTGTCATTACATTTTTTTTTCTTAAGTCTACAACCGGATCGGAACTGTTATTCTTATTTAAGAAATCTATGGTGTGACTGGGACGGAACGCGCTTGCTATAACGTTACGCTACATAAAAGCGTAAGATTGAGCTTAAGTCTCGATCAAGTAACGGTTAATTTACTTGCATTTTTTTATTGTTACTAGGTAGTTTTATAAGTGAGCAAACCCATGAGGGAAGTAGGTACTTATTGTAATTATCTATTGCAGATTCCTGTCTAGACGCCGTTTTTAAACCAAGTCTTGGCTTACGATGGCCCGAGAGGTTACCGGAACAATTTGTCGTGCCGTGACCCCTCCAATTAGGACTAAGTCGTTTCCATGATTCATCATATAGCTACTAAGAAGCACACGGATACGAAGTATTGAGACAATAATACCGTGGTTCCGTATACTTAAGATAATGGCCATTTTCCTCCTAATTCAGTTACGTCTGTGCCGTAAATAGAATGACTGAAAAACGCAAACTCAGATAAAGAAGGAAAATAGCATGCAAGTGGTCTCGGTTGATCAATGTATTGCTAAGAATCGTAAATACTTAACAGTTTAATATTCTATGGTCATACGGGCAGAATGGTTCTAGAATAGCGACGATTGTGATACCTTTTTATAATATTTACTACAAACAGAGACTATAAGGAGCTGTGTGTCGCTTCTTTCCTCGGAACGGACTACATTGATCAGCTGACTAAAAGTTTATGGTAATTGGGAAAGGGTAAGCCTTTAACCTGCGCGTCTTGAGCGCATTTGTCATCATTATCTAAAGTCAGATTTACGTCATGTCAAAAAATTACATTTGTAATATTGTCGAGAACATTTTTTTTATCGACATAGGTATTAAAATTCTAACTTCAAATAATAACTATAGATGTACTGAATCATTCTTTATAATCTAGTTAAGCCATGCAGTTGATTGCTTCGTTGGCTTGGTATAATATATTATTTACTAGCTGCGCCCCGCGGTGTTACCCCCGATTAAAAAGTATATCCGTTTCCTCTATGTCCTTTTCTGTAAATCATGTCGATCCTTTGCTCTATGCAAAATTAAAACAAATCTATCCCACAGGTACCATACATTTTACCGGGATAAAAAGTAGCCTATGTACTATTCCAGACTATAATCTATCTCTGTGCCAAATTTCATCCAGATCCGTTCAGCCGTTCTGGCGTGATTGAGTAACAAACATCCATCCATCCAAACTTTCACATGGGATAAAACAACCCTTCTTCGGTTGCGAATATATTAATCCAACGGTCGAGCACACATAACCCTCCCTCGCTTATCACGTAAATCACATGATGTATTTTATCATGTCCGGTGCCGCTCCCGTGGCCCGCGAGGTCGATGCGACCCGCCCAGACCGTCATGCATGCGACGGTACAGTACGACTAGGTCCAATGGTCACACAACACGTAAAAAAAGCGAATAATGCGATTAATTGTGATGTACGATTATTCAGAATATTATTTTTTTAAGGTATTTGGACACCTTTGCGGGTAAAGCGTGGACGCAATATGCCCAATACGGGAACAAGTGAAGTTATAAGGCTTTGCCTTTAAAAAATGGAAGATCTGGATCTGCAGTCCTATTCTACAATAACACAGAAGTTCGACCCTCAGGAAGTCCTGAATAGCTGAACTGTCTTAAAACTGGCAGCGAATTTTGTACGCTTGCCTCGGTAATGAGGATAGATGGATATACATTAAAAGGGATTGTATTATAATTATTATTATATCAATATCGCCAGACTACTGGGACCATACAGTTAGTGTATAACTAACCAACACTTGTGTCATTTGTACAGCAAAATTTATTTGTTATAAACACTTCCAGAGCGGCCACCAAAACCATACATAGTAAAATAACCAACATAGAATACAGTCAAAAGTTTGAATGGAAAATTTGAAATTGAAGCGTGTGCTTCGAATAGGTTTCGCCTTTATTATAGTTCGGTGATAAGTCAATCAATGTTGATGTATGAGTTGCGGAAATCTCAATGAGTATTCCCCGAATTTATAGACGATCTATAACATAATCAAACGTCATATAGTACCTACAGCGCAAAGCAAAACTCTTGTGCGCAGTACTATATAACGTTTGATAACGTTATAGAACGTCTATAAATTCGACTATATCGATGTTTAGGTTTGTGACTTGCTTAGTAAGTTACTACACTATCAACAGTTTAGTTGGTCCTCAAAGATTGACTGATAGACACCACTGTTGTTATTATATCGTATACTTAAAATTAATATCGCCAGACAATCACACCAACTGTACGGTCCCAAACTAACCAAACGTTTGCATTACCGTATAATTATATTATATTATATATTAGCGTATAATTGATGGATAGATAGATAGATAACTCTTGGATGGATGGATTGGGGGTGATCCCATTACATCATTACTTATATAGATATTACACATCCCAGACTCGGGTACAAGCATCCGAGCCACCGGGCCCCGAGTACAGAAAAGGAGGGTCACCAACGGTGCCAATGGGACCCTTTAATACAAAAATGTTTTGTAATTTATTTAACGTTGAACTAAAACTAGTTTTAGGGATTTTATCGCATTTGTTTTGATGTTTTTTACATTGCCGACGTTTCGCGAGAATATACGCGCGAATATACGAAAATAAACGCGATAAAATCCTTTAAATTAGTCTAATTTCAATGTGTAGTATTCGCGTAAAAATAAGAAATTGATAAATTTTAACTATTAAGTTTAATTTAGTCTTACATTAATAATGATTCCTGCAAAATTATTCAGCCATCCCATTCGCACCTTTATCACCTGAAACCCTTTCAAACAACATCCAACTTATCTGTTCATGAAATTACGCTATTCCAGTATTTTAGTATGCAATGTATGCTGAAGAGCGCTGAAATTAGTACAAATTAACACTGGCTTAGCATCTGCGCTACAATTGTTTGAATTGCCCCAAACGCCAATTTAGACCACTTAACGATGCCCCCGCGCAAGACAATGCAGCCGTTGTGATAGTGAAAATGATCACGAATTTAATACAGATAGACCGGTTTATTATTGAATGTTCTTACATTTATAATTAGTGCCGTATTATTTATATTTTATATGCTGGGCGTTACTAATAGAATGGAAAAAGAAATGAAAGTATAAGCAAAAAACAATTAACTTAATCCTAACTTAAGATTGAACAAAAGATAGATTGCCAAAAGGGTCAGATGTTCAGTGTTAGATGGCAATAGACACGCATCCAATGTTGATTTTCATCTGTAACAGAAATACGAAACTTAAACTTACTACTTGAATACTAATGCCATGAAAATATGTAATACAATTTGTTAATAAAAAATAGATTTGATTAGTCACCGAAAATCCTATGTCATCAATGTATAATAGGCATACTTATAACAATATGAAGATCATCCCACTGGGCCTCAAAATGATAGGTAGGTATTACTTTAATTCCTTCAGCTGTATATAACTGTGGACAACGGGCTTACAATAATTAATCAACAAACGAATGTTTAGCATGTCTAAAATTTAAAAAGATAAAGTCATACTTATATTATTCAAATATTTTATACTCCAGGTATTTTACATCGTCGTAAGAAAATTCATTAATAATGTTTTCAGATAATGTTGAAATGGAAATTATTCAAAGCATACAAAGAGTGGAGAACAGTTTTATGAGCTTAATAACCAAGAATCCCTAATGAGAATTTAATCTAAAACTCATTTGAACAACACTAAAATTGAATCCCTTACACACGTAACTACTTAGAATAGTCGAAAGTTTTCATGAACAAAAATATAACTGTTTTAGAAATAAATTATTTTACAGGGACTGTATGTAACGTTCCCTGAAAAATATCAGGGGAGCTCTGATGATTATTAAAAAAAAACTATATAAGTATTATATACTGAGGTCGCCCTCAGTCGATTGTATGGTACCCATAATACAAGCGTTGCTTAGTGTGGGACCATATAGTTGGTGTGTTCGTCTGGCGATATTATTATGTCTCTCTCCACACGGGCTACACCCGGAATTTTGGAAGTCTTGCGCGGGGACAGAGGTCCAACATGTAGAGGCCCTTTTTGAGAATTTTAAATTAATTAATAATAATTATTATTATTAGTATTGTACATTAACGATTTTTTAACAAACCGGGATATTCTTTGCCAACCCAATATCGCTTAGTAACTTGACCATCTGAAATTTTCCACGAAAACAATGAGGGCAGTGGCTAGAGATTAACTTATATCTTTCCTTGGAGAGCAATTACAAGCAGGAATTCACAAATGGTGATCATCAAGCAGCCAAGTTTAGAAACTATTTGCGGTTGTAAATAACAAGTACCTTATTTTTAGTTGGAACTACTATTGTCGCGTGCGGTTTGCCACTAACTTTCTAAGCACATTATAATATAATGATAACGCAATATTCCTTCAGCAAAAACCGTCTAATGTTTTGGGAGCTCTCGTTTCCGTGCAATAAGCTTGTTTTACTTCGATTTTCGTCTGCGTTTAGTTTATTATTTTGGAATTGTCTCAAGAAATCCTTAGTAATCATGTTTTGAGTTTTAATGTAAACTTTTACTGACATTTAATTAATTTCTTATATTTACGCGAATACTACACATTGAAATAAAAGCAACCAAGGTTGCTGTAAAGCAGCCACAACGTCGGGAACGTAAAAACGTAATATACACGCGATAAAATCTGTAAATTTAGTTTTTTTTTTTTTTATTGTGGGTTTTCAGCTAAGCGGTTGTTGCCATTGAAAACCTACGTGTGTAATACAAGTGAAGTCATATTATTTATGGGAAAATCATGAAATTTTCCTGCCGGTAAAATGTCAGATCCCAAAATCGTGAAGGTACCTATTTCAATTTAGCAATTTACGAGTGTAATAAACAAAACAACATCCTTTCTTAGTCATAGGTGTTAGCTTCAGCCGTTCGGTCCCGGTTTATATGTTCCCTTTAATATCAAAGTCGTGATATATTCTGTGCGGTATATTCTTTGTTGGAAAAGGCCAAAAAGTATGTTTGTTTTGTGTCAAACTGAAAGAGGCTTCTGACGTAGTTATATATTATTTCATTTTAACTCGATTTCAACTTTACCGATGTTGTGGGAGGTAAAGTTGACTTAAAAAACTTTGAATGGGGTTTATCTTTTTGGTAACCTGTTACAGGTGACTTTGATCGTCAAGCGTTTGCTCCTTTCATTGAACTTCAGGGTCTCCTTTTAGACTTTGTATCATTTCTATCTCATTCCATATTTAGGTCTATTGAAATATCTAGCTTTTGATAGGCAATAAGTTCACACAATTCACCGCGTCCGATGCACCAACAATTAACCAATTTGATACGTCAGTAAGGGGAAAAGCTCATTGTCTCAATAAAGGATGCTCCTGCGCCCACGACTTGTCGTTTCGTAACTTTGTCAAATTAAAACTTGACTTACCCGGACAATAACAGGATATTGCGTTAAATTGCATGTTTCCGAATCATTGTTGCCATTGAATAATCAACAATGTTTTCGTGATTGTATGCATTTATGCCAACTCTGTATGTGATGGAAATCATTGGGCACTCGGAATCGCATACAAATCTGCCGTCACTATGGTCACACCCCCCTAAGTTTTTTTTCCATCCTTATTGCGGTATTGCTTGTCGTTCTAGATCTCGGATCTATACGAGGTCTTAACTTTGATATTTAGACCCATGAAACATGACCTATTAACCTTGTTTTTTGATAATTGTGTAAACGCAATTATGAATAAATACCTACAGTTAAAAACGAATACACAAACTTTTCTATCCATGGTATTCCAAATGTATTAAAATATTCATTTTTTATACACTGTGCTATAAGTATAAGTGTCAATGAGGATTGAATTGAACCAATTTGCCGGTCATTGACAGTGGACTGTGACAGTATGATCCACCTACGCGGGCCTATACAGATCTTGGACAATCGCATGTAAAGCATTCTGGTTTATGAGTGTAGGAAGACTACGTGATAGGAATTTGATGTTAATTCGTATTATGTCATTGTGGGAGCGACTATCTTACATCTGGGAAGGATTCTGACGACTCTTGTGATTAATCTGGCTGAATAGTTGTATGATTAGGTTCTTAAATATATTAAAGTTGGATAAGACTCTTTCTCTGGTAAGGTCTGAAAACCGCTCACCCCCTGACCGGCTTATGATTAGTTACTAGTGTCAATGTGGCACCAGTTCTCTTGGAATAAAGAACATCATGTTTATAAGTTCTTCACCTACACTCTGGGTCCGCAGTGTCGACAAATATAGCAATCAGATCTTATAGATCTGGCAAGTCAGAGACAGTTTCTCGACTAACATCTTAGAGAAGTTCGGTGTTGATGACTTATTTAAAAATCGCTCAACTTGTTTGGTTTATTCGAAAAGTTGACAAGCCGATGGTCAGTGGTGGATTCCTTTGTCCGCATTTGCTTTACATATTATGTCCCAATCATTTTTTAACTTTCCACTTTAAGGTGACATTTCTAGTAACAGTGAAATGTATGTCCACATAGCAATCATATTAGTCACGCTGGGAATTTGAAAGGCGATTTTGCATACGTGCAAAACCGCACTCGTTTGAACCGCATTACGTCACGTTTACGTTTACGTTAGATAAAATTGTTGGTAATTATGTGTTCAATAAAATACATTCATTTGTAAGTATTTACTCCCTATAATTTTTAAAATGGGACTGGGCCGGCCACACTCCCACCACTGCTACTCCTGTAAGCCAGGATCTACAGTGGTGTCCAATGATGACACCGAGGTTTGACCCTCGGCGAGTCCCGGGATAAAGTTAATTGTCTTGGAACCCGCACGAATTTAATCGAAGGATAAAAATAGGAGGAGTTGGAAGAAAATTATCCACTTCCCTCTATGGCAAAGCGGGAGACAACAAAGATCTGGTAGACAAAAACTCCCTATAACTGTAAAACATTTTATAGGACATAAAAAAATGTCTATAATATCAGTTGGATGGAGAGTCAGCCTAATGAGGTTGTATTAAAGAGAGTACCTACAAGAAAGATCTCTGCCGAAGACAACACAAACAATAAGGAAGATGATAATCTTCTTTGGAAAATGATAGCCTTCTCATACGATGTCATACCTCTCTACAGATTAGTGTGTGTGTGTGTGTGTGTGTGTGTGTGTGTGTGTGTGTGTGTGTGTGTGTGTGTGTGTGTGTGTGTGTGTGTGTGTGTGTGTGTGTGTGTGTGTGTGTGTGTGTGTGTGTGTGTGTGTGTGTGTGTGTGTGTGTGTAGGTGTAGAGGGCGAGGTAGAAGGAGAGAGTGGAAAAGGAAGACTAAGAATATGCCACATGAGTCACATGAAAAAAATGGTCGGTGTTATAGCGTATAATAAGGTGAAAGATGCCGCTCTAGATAGAGAAGGGAAACAGGTTTATCGGCTATATTAACAAAGATCTACCTTAGCTACAAGAAGGTCAGGAGCTGGAGCACAATCGTTTAACGCAGCGAAACGATAACGTTTGCGTATTCCCACTCACTTTTTCGATGGTGTTACGATTAAATTAGCATTTCCTGCTAGGCACACAGCAGGTAATGGCGAAGTTATTTAAACGGCGCACTAAATTAAAATCATAATTTATATTTTCAGGAAGTCGCGATGACCTCTGCCGCCGGAAAATACTACTTTTTTCCCGCAAAGTTATTTCCACAAACAAGTGATTTAAAAAAAATGCAAATTTTGGGCGCTTTTGTGGCGCGTCCATTAAATTCGCTCTTTTATATTACTTCTCTGTTTGCTTAATTAACTAGGCTTTTGCCGCTGCGAGTGGTTTTAAAAAATATCCTGATGTATAAAATTTGCATTTTTTCGAGTTTTTATAGGAATTTAGTAAAAGAAATAAAGAAATGAGCGCCCATATATAATGTGTTACTTAGTGTTTCTCTTCGTATTATGTCATTTGTTTTAAAATCGTGAGGTATCCCACCGTTATCGCATAGCTATCGAGAAAATGCATGTTGTCACTGTTATTCTTTTATAAGAATTACTTGGTGTGAGCGTGACACGTAACGCTACTTACTAAAAAAAATACTAAGTTACGAATAGGATACATCAGTATCTCAAGCATAGATCTCTTTACGTACCATTTCGGTAACGTAACATCATCCATACCTCTCACACCACAGTTTTCATACATAAGTATGACAGAGACAGCATGTTTTCTAGATGACGTTAAGATACATGACGAGTTCCTACTTAGCCTTCCTCAAATAATAACGTAATCTCACGACCGTCCTTGCTCACACTGTGGCAATGTCTCCAACATTTCCACGTTTCCCATATATTATTTACCGTCAACAACAGGTACTTACTAAGTCGCGACGGTGACTCACAAAGCTACCTGAGACGGACAGAATGTGTGATTGAGTCAGCAAGTTGAATCATAAGCTATCGGCAGTGGTAAATGATTTGCGAATAACTTACTTATTACACTCGAGCGCACTGAATCCGGGTCACTAAATAAACCTTAAGTCTTTATTCAGATTAAGAAGTATTTATAGACTATTTAAGTATCAATACTACTTTGATAAAATTTATAAAACTTATCGGTTGTACAGCTATAATTATACAGCTGTAATATTTTGGTACAAAATTCCTGAGTTTAATCTGTACTTATATATTGATATCTAACAAATATTACACAATTAAGTTAATTATTTATTAAAAATAAAAAATATTATAATGTAATATTTGTAATTTGGCAGTAATTACTCCGCATCTAAATATTATTCGAGTACGTAACAAAAGGTTGATGTTAGGTAGTTTAAGTAGTCCTATGAAATGATAAATAAATATCGCCATACGAACACACCAACTATACGGTCCCACATTAAGCAACGCTTGTGTTATGGGTACCGTACAAAGGACTGAGGGCGAACTCAGTATATAATACTTATATACATATTAAACATCCATGACTCGGGTACAAACATTCGTGCTCATCACACAAAGTTTGTCCCTTCCAGGATTCGAATCCGGGACCCTCGGCGCAGGAAGCAGAGTCACTACCACTGCGCTAATCAGGCCGTCAAGTCCTATGAAACCATTTGAATATCATTGACATCAACAGATAGTCTTTATTTAGGCACAAGTTAGTACGCATTCAAATACTTTTAACATTATAAGCTCGATTCACTTCCCATCATGTGATCCGTCTGTTCATTTTGATATTTAAAGGTAAGGTAACGCAAACGAAATATAATAGAACAAATTTCGTAGAAGACTATCATTCAAGGGAACTTTCCATCGAAAAAAACTTCTATTACTAAACCGAAAAGCCCAGCCATATCAATACTATACCCTAAAGCGATGTTTTTATCATCCCAAGGGCTTTTACGTCTACAAAGTACATATATAATAAAATAAATTCAAAGAGACCAATAAATGTTAGGTCTAGTCTCCGAGGACCTTATATTTAGAAGGCAAAATAACTAGTCATATAAAATGGAATCTGATCAAAGTGATGTTTTATCAGTATGTACGTATTTTTATATTAGTTTAATTTGGTAGACCGTACTTATTTACGAGCACGAGTCTAAACAAAAACCATTCGTTCTCCAGTATTTAGCGTGTGAAATTTCAATTTTAAAATAGCATTCCAAACTTAAATCTTTTTTTTTGTAAGTATAAATGTTTTTTTTTTCTATGCAGACTAATGCACAAACCAGAAATGTTGAACATCCTGCATATTAAAACTAACCAAAGGCGGTGGAATAACGTAGATTGGATAAAACTAGATTAAACTGTACACAATTTCGTCCTAACATCGTGTAGGTTAAACTAACTGAGTTCATTTTTGTGTGCAGGTACACAACCTATACGGAATGTCATCGACCCCTAATCGCCAATCGACTATCGGTAGTGCTGGGAATAACCTACATTTTATTGCGAGATAGTCGATTAGAGATCGGTACTTTCAAAATAATTGATAGGTTATGGATAGGTATGGGGTGATGCAGAAAAGGCGTGGAACCTGGGCTTCCTTAGCGCATAAGTAGACGTACGAGGGCCTCAAAAAAAATTGTGCTTAACAAAAGTATAATTGTGTTTTTTTTTTAATTTGTAATATATAAATTCAAGTATGGATTGTTTATTTTAGCACAAATAAATGTCGACAGATTCGGGGCTTACATATGGTATACGGCCAAATTTGCTCACCTGAAAAACTCCTATATAAGGAAAGGATTTTTTTTTACATATTGCAAAAACTATTTGTATATAAATAGTGTGTCTGGGTGTTTTCAAGTCGACAGTGAACAGGTACCTTCTAGGCAAGTATGCTCCATCATAGATCAGGTGAGATCGAGATCAAATACTTGCCTATAACGTAATAAAAAAAAAGTGTCTTATAGTTCTGATAGATTGGATTTCGAACGTCCTCAAATTTGGCTCTTATTAAAAACAACGAATAATGACGAAAGGGCTTATCATCAAACAGTATTTACATAAGTATCTAATTGAAGTAAAACAATACTTTCGTGACAAATTTAATATGTTATTCACCAAACACAATTCCACGAACATACACAAATATTTTTTTTCTTAAACGTTAAAAAGTGAGTCATCATTATTCGACCGCATTCTTCACAGACACCGATTTCGCAGTGTTCCGGCATGTAATCGATGAGCAATCGGCCCGATTGTAGTAATCGATACTCGTACCTCGTGAAGTTACCGAATAAACAGTACCTAAGTAACCCGATAATGTTGACTAAATCGTGTTTGTTCAAAATATTAACTTCTGCTTAGCGATTAGTCGTGGTTTCACGATGTTAGTTAGGTAGGTACATTTTTATCTTTTGTGTTGTGTTATAAAATCCTTTGTGTGGTCACATATTAACAATGCGTCATGCGACTGCCAACGTAGTTAACTTAAGCTAAGTAATAATACCAGCCCTTTTAATGTCCCATTGTTGGGCACGGGCCTCACCTCAATGCCAGGGGGATTGGGCCATAGTCCACCACGCTGGCCCAGTGCGGGTTGGCGGACTTGACACGTCTTTCGAGGGGTTCTCTCAGACATGCAGGTTTCCTTCACTGTTTAGCATGTGATCATCATGGTTTAAAATGAGATTCGCACATGAAATCCAGAAATCCCAGATGTGCGAGCCAGGGTTTGAACGTACGATCCTCGTTACCGAGGCAAGCGTTCTACCCACTGTTAAGTGCAAAGCTAAGTAATTAAGAGAAATTACTAGATCCCTTTTGAGAGTTTATTGTCTCGATAGTCTAATATTTAAGTGTCATATATTTTTTTTAATAATTTTATCGTCGGAAAGTTTAATTACTTAACAACAAGTTACAACTTTTTGTATCATTAAACAAATAGCGTTATCGATCACGTAACGCGATACCTCCAGACTGCCGACTCACTTTTTTGCCGACGACATAGAAATTAGGAAACTTTGGTGAATCCATCAAAGTTATTTAATAATACAGAAATACATGGGAAAACTTTTACCAGATGGAATTAGATTTGGCTGGGCCCTGAAACTCTGTGAAATTACTTACCTGGGTATATTTGAAAGCTGAATACCGTAGCTATGACGACCTAGTTTGAATCATATTTATCAAAGTTCAATTCAGATTGATCTTCGATAAATATGATTCATATATAGGTACCTAGCGAACACATTTTGTAAGACTGTTACTAAGACTGTTTACAGGGGTTTTTTTCCAAAATACCACCTAGTATATGGCCCATGGCATTAAAGTTTAAATCCTAAATCAATAGATACCTACTTGTATGTTTTTAATATTTATACCTTCGAAGACAAAGCAAAAAAAAAAAAGTTCGCGGCGAAAATTTTGTTATAGACGCAAATATCGCACGCGCTATGTTTTGGTCTTTAGCCACCTGGCTGGACATCCCTGACCGCCAATCCCTGCATTAATGGCTCCGAGGTGAGCACAATATACCACACTTTATCCTCAAATGAGTTAAGCGATAACCTAGAGAAAACAGGTCAACTCTTCATATAAAGGTGCGCATTCTGCACACGGACAGCAAACGTGTTGACGCATTGAAATTCACAACGTCATTTAAAAACCACAGCCGACTGCCTTATTTGAATATCCTGTTAAAGGTTTCCCATTTAACTCCTTAGGGATCTTGCCTACAGGTCTCGTGAATAAAAGTTCTAATAATATAAACACGATTATAGAGCTTAATAGGTTTGCTTCTTATTTCGATTTTAATCCGAAATACGCAGTGATGTCGTAGGTATGGCACTGAGACGTGGTCGCTTACTATGGGCCCCAAAAGAAATCTCATGTAACTCAACGCGTAATGGAGAGAGCTATGCTCGGGGTTTCGCTACGCGACAGAATCAGAAAAGAGGAGATCTGTGGACGCACTAGAGTAACCGGCAAAGAATGTCAACGTTGAAGTGGCAGTGGGCGGGGTACATAACTCAAAGAACCGATGGCCGTTGAGGCAGAATGGTTCTAGGAGAGCGACCACGAGCCGGCAGACTTAGTGTAGGACGGCCCCCCACAAGGTGGACCGATGATATAGCACGCATCGTAAGCCGGTGGATGCGAGTTGCCAAGTCATGGGGGATCCTTATGTCCTTATGTCCTCAACTCGAGAATTTTAGAATTATTTCAATCAAAAATTAATTATAATCAACATTGTAAAATAAATTAAATTAAACTCTATCAACTTTAAATTTATTGCGAACTTCAAACATTGGATAGTATGTACACAAATTAATGAATCTATGTACATCACGTACACGTCCGAGCATAATTGAATCAAACCCTTCGACCGCCAAAGAAACTCAATTCAAAGTTACACAGTAAAATTTTCATTCGAATTAGCAGTCTATGATCAAAAAATTGTTGGTAGTTTGTAACCAAGCAGCAATAACCGATTATAAAGTGGAAACCATACCATAATAGATTATGTTTTACGGCCTGGCCACGGGACATTCGCCACAGCGAAAAATCGCCCGGCGCGATACGGCGAGTGCGAGTGGCGGGGCAGCAATTCGCGCGGCATCTTTTGCAGGCCACGGGGCACGGCGGCAGTCGCGATCGCCGCCGCGATCAGTAAGGACGTCCGAGAGCGAAATGTTGCTATCAAAGTTATCTCGATATTGCTATTAATAGTATTTTTGTTCAAGACATCACATTTGGAAGAGATTGTGGAGTACATGTTTTTTTTTATTACATTTGAATTGATTTGAATAGGAATCGAGGTATAGATGAAGAATTCCACAAGAAGTATGAGAAATACAGAATGTACCCAGAAAAAAATTTAAGAAATAATTTTAAAGACTACTTTGTAACCTACTAACTAATTATTTGTACCTATAAATAAAAAAAATCTACCTTCAGAACCTGGGATTTTTTTTTTAATTTCTTCCCACAATATCTTCTCTACATGCTTATATTTATGATGTGGGTGGCCAGACTTCCAAATAGGCGGCCTGGCTAATATTTCGGCAATAAACAGCTCCGTGTTCATAATTCGCGGCGAAAACGACTAAACAAATTTAATCGCTGCCGTGTCGCCGCGAATACCGCCCGACGCCGTGGCCTGCGCCGTACTGATTCATGTATTTGTTTCACTCGCCGGTCGCGCTGTCCGCCGCCCGCGCGATTCGCCCGGTACAAGCCGCCGGCCGCGCTGGCGATCGCCGTGCCCCGTGGCTTGCTCAGTACATTTCTATACGTTTGTTTCATTCGCAAGACGCGCCGCCGTGTCGCGCCAGGCGATTTTTCGCCGTGGCGAATGTCCCGTGGCCAGGCCGTTAATCCGAGACGGAATATGTTGAATGTATTATAATTTAAATACGGAGGGATTATTCAGGCTGTATGATTTCTCTAGGGTTATTGTTTATACCAAGGATCAGTTTGAATTTATGTTCATTCCGTAATTCCGTAATTAAAATACATCATGAGGGTTCTGAATTTTTAAAAGTTAGTACCGTCTCTTTTGGTTTAAACCGACGAAAAAAGGTGAAGGTGCGACTCGTAGGTATATTTGTTATCTTTTTGTTTCAACAATATTGTTATTTTTTTGTTGAAATAACAGAAATACAATACCTACACTCGGACAAATAAATAATACAGACGGAGCATCGCGAACATCATATTGAAGCTCAAAAATCCAAGCCAATTTGTGTTTTACACGCGAATTACGACCTTACGGGTTCACGTGCCTTTGAAAAATACCCACTTACAGGGAAAGTTTGAAAGCATATCTGACATTGCAGTGCCAAGTGACGTCACCGCCATAAGTGGTGACGGGTGCGCAAATCTGATAGGAAACGATTAGTTACAAAATTGCAAGGATGCCACCTAATATGGTGGTCCAAATTTGGCAACATTCTAACGCAACTGACTTCCTAATGTAATAGAGGAAGTAGTGTTGGCAGTCATCGAAGTGGCAATAGCCCAACAGGGACGTCGAATTCAATTGATATAGGGCTGCCTCCAATATAAATTGATTATGTTAATTTATACCTTAACAAATATCTATCACATGCGCAAGAATAAACAAGTAATTTTTCTAAGACGTTCGTATTTAGTTCTTTTTTATCATTACGTGTAAAGGTATCAAAACGTCTTCTACTCTTTGGTATTTAAATACATTACAACCATGATGCATGATTCATATTATTATAGTATACCTATATAACTAAGATGCTGGTACCATTATATTTATTAATATACGCCTAGTATACTAATGCAGGTATGGCAGTACCAATCGCAGGTCCCGCAGAATAGATATTTATTTTATACAGACTTTCTAGATAGTGGTGGAAGTTAGTTACTCGCCAAGTCCCATCTAACTTTCGACATAGCCTAGCTGCACCTTCCAAAGGTTTCCATTCCCGTTCCAGTATAAAAAACTATTATCTCGCTCGAGAGGCGCGAGATGCTTCAACTATGTTGTATTACTAGTCACCTCACGCAATTCAAAGACAACATTGTTCGCGATGACACCCCTTGCATTAGTCGCACTAGGAGAATAATCTAATCAAAGTCATGATATTTTCTATGTGACAACCCTATTTTTTAATTGTCACCGGCAAACTATCGCATAGTCTAAAATTAAGCAAGTTTTGCAATCATGGAGGGAGGATCATTTTTTGTCCAACTCCTCCTTTTGCCTTTCGATTAATTACGTTGCCGGTTCCAAGACAATTAGCTTTTATCCGGGACTCATCAAAGCTCAAACCTTGGCGTCTTCGTTGGTCACCGCTGAGGATTTTGACTCCGAGGAGTAACATTAGCGGGAGGTTTTGGCGGACCTAATCCCATAAAAAAAATATTGCATGAATATTAACTTGCAATGGCCATCCCAGGGCCACATATTAAAGACTACCTTCGCGACTATCCTATCTGAGCGGCCTACGCTTAGACAGCTAGACCAACGCGGTCGGCATACAAAAAACGAATTGATAACACAGGCCAATTAGGCTTCCAGCATACGGCAGCAAGTGGACTGTGGACAGTGATGCGATGGCTAACCGGCAATTAACTGTAATTGTAATCATTACTGGCCGGCCGATGCGGGCATTTACGAGCCCCAACGATCTGTGTTGATCAAAATGATTGTAGTATCTACTGCCTTTGGCTTATTTTTTATGATCATGCGTGTGTGTTTTGTTTGTATGTGGGCTTTACAAAAATATATTTATCTAAAACATTTTAACAAAACTAAAACCGTTTCGGACGGTTGCTGTAAAGAAGCTGAAATGTCGGGAACGTAAAAAACATAAAATAAACGCAATTAAATTCGTAAAAATCGTTTTATTTCAAATGAATATGGATTTAAATCATTCCTCATACGAGTACCATCTTGAATGCTTCTAGTGTTGGTTAAATAATAAATTTATCTCAATTTAAAAAATAAAGGGTTATGTAGCTGTCTACTGAAATAAGAACGTTATAATGTAGGACCTAAAGTCGAATGACAACAATCCGTAAAATACTTATATGTAGATACCAAATTTGACAATGACTATCAGTGTAATAAACGGTTTTTGGTTTTGAGTCAACAAATGATTGGATATCATTATAGTAATCATGCATGTCGCCTTAGATCTAAATCGACATGAGCGAGACCGCGGGTAAACTTTAGTGTCACCGATAAAACAACAATGATATAACTAATTGTCACAGACAAAAGAGGCATCATTGTCATATATCAAGTGCTAAGTACCTAATAACTTCATACTATAAACGTTACGTATCGAGCCACACACGACGACGCACAAACAGAAGGCCCAGTGAATTTATAACTGCAAATGCTTTCAAAAGGTAAAATAAACGATTCTCTGTTATGATAACAACTGGGTACGATGTATACGTTATCAGTACGTGGATAGTGCTGTTTATTCTGCTGATACTTAAAAAGTATTAGCACGAATTTAAACCTTATTACCTGGGTGGAAGGAGAATTTATACCGATGGGATATGGTAAATACAACTTTGTAGATAATTGCAGCGGCTCTGAAGCGTAGCTTGACATGGTAAATGTTTGACATACTTCAATACATTTTAATATTAAAAGAGGAAAATGTACCTATAATGTATTAGCGGTATAGGCTGGTAGACTATGACCAATAATGGGAATAGGTTCGCCCCAATGTAATAGATGAGTTCTAGGTCTAGGTCCTAATCCCACTGTCGAAATAAGGGTTAAAATCGGGTGCACTGGAAAGGTACAAATAATGCTTGGCATATAATGTGTCGGTCAGCAAAACTGGTTCGAAAGTCTATTTTTTTATTTGTCAATACCTTAGCGAAAACCCTTAGCGAAAGCTGTTTTGTTTTAAGGGAATATAATCAAATTATAATGGTCAACAAAAATAATAATCTGAAAAAGTCAACGTTGTATTTGGAGATAATTTTATACATAAACCTGTTATGTATAAAATAACCCCCAAACTCATATATTTAGTAGGTTAGTACCTACTTTGTTGCATAGGTGAAAGGGTTATTTATCAACGATAGTAAAATATGAATGAGATACCTGAGAAATACTACTTAATCGAGTACGACTCGAGTGCGCGGGAACGTAAAAAACAAAAAATGAACGCAATAAAATCCATAAAATTAGTTTTATTTAAATGTGTAGTATTCGCGTAAAAGAAATCAATACATAATAATAATTATTTATAAATTATTGAATGAATCACCAAATCGCTCGTAAATCCGCAGCTTCACTCGCGAATCGCGTGTCGGGTATCGCGCAGTGTTGTTTGGTCATCGCCTTCTTTACAATACATTACGCGCTCAAAAAGTACAACATTTGTAATCCTTGGCTTTTGACATAAACGATTTCAGTTATTTTATTATAGTTTTTACTTAAACTTTTCTTTAGCGTCCCTTTTAATTTGTATTATGATACACGTCACACAAGCAGTCACACATGCAAATTTTAAACCGACGCGTATAGATAAGCTAGTACCACATAAGACATTAATATACTGTCCGTCAATAAGATGTCATTTGTCGTAATTAGTAACGCGAACTATCTCAGTATAAGGTCCCGACCTTGATAGAAGTACGTTCTTTGTTACAGCTTGACTAATTGAATAGAATTTAATTTATATTATAACCATTCATAATTAATAATGCTTGAAATAGACGTTATATATTCGTTTGTATTGTATTATATAGACGTAGTTATTGAAATATAATTAGTTTGCGTCGGAAATAGATCAGTTCTCGTGGCTATAATAATAGAAGGGAAACCTACGGGTGAAACATTGTATGTCAATCTACAAAGTGGTTTGTCTTTTTCCTGTTATCATGGAACGGTGGTGGTAGTAGAGGAGAAGTCGAAGGCTATAATAAAAAAAAAACATGTCGAAGCATGGTGTGTTCTATAATCTTCTAGTTAATACAATTCTTAATACTAAATGACAGACAATGTATGGCCTAAACCTGTGGACTGAGAAGCATGAAATTTTGCAAAGGAGTTCCTTATATAATGTAGCTGAGCACAAAGGAGGATTTTTTGTAAATTCAACCTCTAAGGCAGGTGGTTGTATGAGGGGTTAAAAGTTTGTATAAAGAAACATATTTTTATTTTTAAAGTCACGATCGGGCGCATCTCCGTTAATACATTTTTTTTTAAAAATAAACATCTTGTTTTACAGTAAAAATGTTACCTTCAACTTTATGGCAGATAATAATATTATTTGTTTGGTCTTGAAATACCGTTTCAGTCGTTGAGAATTTACTTGTTTAAATATTTAAAAAAAAACGCGGAACTAGTTAATCGTCTCTTTTGTACTACAGAGATAATAAGTAGCTATGTTTTACATGACTTTGGAACTTGATAAACAACAGTTGGTGATAAATTATGTTTATTTAATCATAATTTGTGACATTATTGACCACCGGGATATGTTTAGGTCAGACTTGTCTTCTATCAATTTAAAAATACAGAAGTAACGTTAAAAATATACGATTAATTTATGATATTCAGGCAGTTTATTTAAATAATATTATTCATCTTTAGAACATATTGTTTGCAGATATTTGAAATATATGCCATATTTTGAAATAAACTAATTTTACAGATTGTATCGCGTGTATATTATGTTTTTACGGTCCCGACGTTTCGGCAGCTTAAAACGACCAAGGTGTTTGTAGTCAGTGTCATAGTTTGAACTCGGGTACCCTCATATTTAGTTGTTGTTTTCAATGTGTGGTATTCGCTGAAATATCAATAAGAAATCAATATATGCCGTTTTGTTAGTTTTTTTTTAATAATTGCTAATTACTTGCTATTCTTATAAATGCAAACTTTTTTAATTATACTCAGATACGCCCATCTGTCGTGCAGTAGGAACATCGCTAGGGATTATTTAACAGTATAATTAGTGCTAAGTGCCGCTCGTGTGAAGGCACTTTGCATGCGCCACGTGCAACAACCGTGTGTGCTAGTGCCTTTACAGACGTTCACTGCAGGTCGCAGCGATAGTCTCACGCTATATGCACGTACCATAATATGTGGGAAACCTTAAATTCGTTTGGTCAAAATAATATCATAATAGAATCAAGAGTAGAATCCGAACCAAAATACCACGTGTAAAGTTGACCAAGTTGATATGGGATGGACCAAGTTCCTCTCAGTATAGGCCTACGGGCACTTAAAATTTTTATCATATAAATAATCCAAAATTCTGTAGTAACCCTCCCGACAGAGTTTAGTTGTGATAAAGTTTTAAATTTATTAATAGGCAAATTTGTGATATTATTGGGAAGTTTATTGTAGAACCGTATACACAATGATTTATTCTGTGGAGACGAGCGAAATGTACGGATATGTACGAAGAGTAGAATCTACATACAAAACATAGGCACAATATTTTGGGTGTTATGTTTAGTGCTATATGTCTATTAGAACATATTCTAGAATATCTATGGGATGAACTTTTACAATAATGCACACATATAATTTGGTATAGACAATTTGAATCAAGTTCTCAATAATTTAATCTATTTATCGCTCGCCTGAAACGTATCGCTCGAAAACGTAAACAATTTCAGAGGCAATTTTCATGTCAAATTAACTATACGAGAAATATTGTTCCAAGAAATTGGTCTGTAATTTCAAAGAGAACTGGGGGGACCTAGACGTGTCAATCTAAAATGTCCTTGAATATAATTTAGTCTACTACTCAATTTACTAAAAGGTAGCTGTATTAATATATTTATGTACAAGCAATCTTAGTTACAGCGGGTATACAACTTATAATCGATACTATCGACCTTCATGCCCGAGCTTTATTTTTTAGACTAAGTTTATACCTTTCCAATTATGAGGTGAAAATAAGAAAATGCTACTTCATAAATTTGGTTCGAATGTACTTTTCTTCATTTACACCCAGCATTCTCAGCATTACCTTTTATTTATAGAAAACAATAAACAATCATTGACAGAGGCATGACAGACCTCTGATCTTAAAAAAATGCTTTATAATAATATATAATATCGCCAAACAAACACACTATCTTTACGGTCCCACACTAAGCAACGCTTGTATTATGGGTACCGTACAATGGACTGAGGGTGAACTCGGTATAGAATTCACACAAAGCTTGTCCCTACCAGGATTCGAACCCGGGACTCTCAGCGTAGAATGTGTGATTTTTACAAAAAAAAATATGTAGTACATATCAAAATGTATCTAAATTTTTACTACAAATAATGATTACAAATGCGCTAAATAAGTGCAGGAGCAAGGCTTCGATCGTATACCCTCTCTGTATCATTCTGTATATATAGATGATAAAATGAAACGGATAAGTTTACTCATAATAATAAATGACGTAGAGCCCAATATCCATAGACACTAGACATATACAACGGATATTTTTTTTATAATAATAATTAATTTAAAAGAAGAATACCAACAGACGTCTATTAGCGCTCTAACAGTACAGATTGTTCAAATACATAGAGCTCAATTTACTGAAATTAGTTAATGAATTCAATGGTATTGACGACACTAACTAAATGACGTCAGATACAATTCCAAATAGGTACCTACTATTAGTATCGTTGTTATTCTATTTAGTTAATTGTAACGGCTATTACGTAATTGTCTGGATATATTTTTAATTAAAAAAAAGCTAAGTGTTAATTCAGTTCGCCAATGGTGATGGCCTTTTTCTCGGAGCGTTACTTAATGAAAGATTTTTGGATAGCTATAGGTATATCGCATCGTAACCAAATATCAGACTGAGATCTAGATCAATAAATAGTAACAAAACTAGCACAGGCAGACTCAGAGGTATGTATTCTTAAATAAGACAAACTGATGTGAAATCATTCATGAAGCCCGAACGTCTGTACCCCTCGTGGTAAGATTTAATACTGGCATACAAAAATGGTTGGTAAAGTGACTCAAAATAATAATGAAATAAAAAAAAGATACGCTATAATGCGTCATAATGGAATCAAGTTGTCCCATAGCACAGTATAACAAATCTATATTTAAAAACTGTGCCAATATCTTGCGCAAATAAATAGCAAATGTATATGTACGTTTGTTTAATTTATTCAGGTAACTTTAATAAGAAACAACTGTATCTACTTTGAAACAGTACTTGATTTGGTACAGTTTTATACTTAACAATGGTACAAATTTGCACGGTAAATTCTATTACCTACAAAAATATTTTTCGACTTTAAAATGGATTAGTTAACTAAATTCATACTCAATTCGCGTGTATGCAAGGATATAATTCGAGTGTACTTCTTAAATTGGCTTGGTTTTTTGGGATTGAGTATGTTGTTCGCGATAGGTACTCCGTTTATTTCTTACGTCTCAATCGTAATATTTATTTATCGAAGATTAAGCGGTGAAGTTTGTGAGTTTGGATTCGGGATGTAGGCGGTAATCTCCAGATCTACTGAACCGATTATGAACATTCTTTCATCAATAGGAAGCTACATTATCCTTGAGTGATATAGCACTAAAGGATAGGCTACATTCGATGGAAACAACGTGGGCGGAGCTGCGGTTAATAGCTAGTTTATTATAATTCAGAAACACAGAAAAATCATAGGTAGATTAAAATGTATAACATACCTACTGTCATAGCAAAAGCCATAATCTCTGGCAAAACGAACGGAACATTATGCTTAATAGTTTGTTTTTGCCATACCTACTACTGGAATCAAGTTTAATCAGCTCACAAGTTTAGGACCAATTAGTATTTAAACTCTCCGTGGTGCCTTACACCTGGAATTAGTCCAGCTGTAAGAGTCTTACTTCTGTGGACATTTGTCTACCAGATCTTTTTGTGTCCCGCTTTGCAATGGAGGGAAGTGGATAATTTTCTTCCAACTCCTCCTATTTATCTTTCGATTAATTTCGTGCGGGTTCCAAGACAATTAACTTTATCCCGGGACTCGCCGAGGGTCAAACCTCGGTGTCTTAATTGGACACCACTGTAGATCCTGGCTTACAGGAGTAGCAGTGGTGGGAGTGTGTGGCGGGCCTAGTCCCAAAAAAAAATACCTACTGTCAGCATACTACAATCTGTGCTGTAGTGTGCTGATATTACAGGCTTAATGAGCCGCAATTCATAATTCCATTCCATTCCATTCCATTCCATTCCATTCCATTCTTTATCCAGACGGATTATACAATATGTTGTGTTCTACAGTTAGCTATGTTCTTTATTTGAATCCTCGCCCACACCCATTTTGATATTCATCCTTATAAAATAATCTCTCAGCCGTATAAATCTCAATCTGAACCCACCGTACTCAATTACGGAGTCATAAAACAATCGTAAAATGACTCCATGCGATGACGAATGTTATATAAAATAAAAAAAACTATGAGCTGTAATATTTATTTGTAAACTGTGGGATACTGAACGCATCCTTTTCTGTCACTTCTCGGTTCTTACGTTTGTGCTGTCACATCGGGTGCTAATAAGTGTTGGTGTCTGATTATTAATAAAATACGAATTAATATAATTTAGTGATTTTCTTAAGATACCATATAAACGATAATTATATTGTTGTTTTATCTGGTTGAAATATTTTCTCCTCGTTTTTTCGTCGGCCTCTCTTGTTTAATCGCATTTCAAGAAGCTAGCAAGTAAAAGGAGAGACGAAAGAACTCCACCGACAAGAGCTTATTAAATTAAAATAGAAATTATAAGAAAGTGTCTTCCAATAACCATAAATTGAGTGTATGATGTGTCTCACTCAAAGGGTTCCGTGAAATCGTAATAAATTTATCCTAATAACACATCGCTAACTGCGACAGTAGTGACCGGAAAGGGACAGATTATACATCTCATCATTTTCTTGTGTTTATTTCTGTGTTATAATTTATTTTTACGCTTTTATAATGTTGTTTCTGCCTTCGGGGCTAGCTAGTGCTGCTCGTACCACTGGTCGTTTCGTGGCGATAACATAATCAAATAGTTTATCTATTTAACAATGAAATTATTTACTTTAACTGGCTTCTAACAATTAGATAAAAATAACCCAAGATCAATAGAATAAGCAGAGAAACCCCTAATGTAATCGTAACGTAATAGAGAAGGTGTGCTGCCACTGTCATTTTTATTTATGAATGCTGTAGTGTGACTAAGACGGAACGTGCTTACGTTAAGATTTCGCTACATAACATTATTGTGCTTGAGGCACAGTCATAAATACAATGGCGTATACACGCTCCACCCAGAGGTCTAACAAGCGAGTCAAGAAAAAACCTATATCGCGGATTAAAAGAAATTCAAAAGAGAAAACATTCAAAATCCGTAAAAATAGTTTTATTTCAATGTGTAAGAGTAGTATCAATGAGTCAAAATCGGTTTATCTCACGTTTGGCCTAGCTACGAGTGTTTAACTTTATGTTTTGGATATAGAAAATAGCCTTTTTCATATTTCTTTTTAGATATTTTCTATGTACAGAACCTCGTGTGAGTCTTTTCGTACGCGAAACGTGTACAGTACAGTGTACGTGTGTAGTTTGCGTTTGTCAATTTTATGGCAAAATTGAACAGCGCTTCTATTGGACGGTATTTGAAACATTCAATTCTCCATAAAAAGTGGACGAATACATACACTTTAAAGCACACGGTTTGTTTACGTATAAACTCGAATTCGACGCACAGTAGTACTATTAGTAGTATCAGTTTTGTAATAATATACATCATATAAGTAGGTACTTAGACTTACTGGGAAAACGCACTAGCCTTGCAATTTATTCCAATTAATGGATTTACCCGTGCGTTTCGACTATCGACTTATACAATGTGATATTGCATGTTTTAATCACCAATTAGGTATCAAGCTAAACAGAGACAAAATACCTATAGTAAGTTGTTATTTTTAACTACAAAGTGTGTAGTAGCTAAAGAAGTATCCATGAGTCATACTTAAGTATTATTTTTACTCAATTTACTCGGTCAACCATAAAATTAATTTACTCCGCGTTTGAACCTTGAAATTAATTATTTTTCACATTCATAAAAATATGCGGGTACTTACCAGTTGTTTGCTATTCGAAATGTAGTTTAAATCCGATGTTACTGTGTCGTCGATTCAATTCCGGTCCAATATCGTTTTATTTCCTTGCAAACACATATCACGGTATAATAAAACAATGTTACTAAAACAATCCTGATAATGTACTTTAACGTGTCTGTCATCACAAAACTAGAAAATATTCTAATAAAATAATCGGACATATAATACCCGCCAATTTTTTTTTATGACTCGGCACACGTGTTTCGTCTCCGGCGGCAAATGTCACACTGACATAACGACTAGCTAGCGCACAATGCGCTTGCGCACGCATTGTCAATAAAGTTGTACAAACTTATCAGTTACATTAACACAAGCAAAACTATTCCTTATTTTATACAGCACAAGAATATAAGAGAGTTTAAATAACGTTGGTAATGTTACACAAGTTCGAGTAAACGGGATCGAATGAGTCATTCTTTGATACAGCTGGCTGCGTCATTCATAACCGAGCCTTGGCGTAATTTCGACATTATACCGTCACGATAAGGCTGACAATCTGTAAATATTTTTTACAATAGTGTGATGTTTTACTTTTTTTATTGACAAACTAACTGGCAATATCCCGCGGCGCGAACCGCAAGGAAAATTAGAACTTTTATAATATATAAAATCAGTGTGAAGAGGATAGAGTTATTCTACGTATAAAAATATACCTAATCTGTTCGAATAATAAAACTCTATTTGTATAGCCATACGGTGGCATTTACATTAGTGTTATTAGTCGTTGTATCCTGCAAATATCATGTAATAGTAATTATAACGCACGTCTATATTATAGTTGTGTAACAGGAGCCCTAATCGGTCGTTAAGCATCATCCGACGGCGGTGTAAATTACCCCTTAGGCGTAATTAACACAGCGATTACAATAAAACGTCATTTAGGGTCCCATTCGGAATTAATGTTAGCTCAGCTTAGTCAGCATATGCGAAAAAATATTGTTCATAATGGATTATTATGACTTAAATGCTACTTTACTCTGACTTTACTTTATTTGAATCAATGTTTTTTTTATTTTACATCATGAAAACCAATTATTTAAATCAGTCAACTCCACAGATATATGAGAGGTCAACTCCATAGCACAGCAACCGCATAGTAACTGTCACTTTTGACAGATATTGTATGGGATATCTGTCAAAAGTGACAGTTACTATGTGGTTGCTGTTTGATTATGAATCGATTGAGTTAGCAGACTTGGGGCCCTGATTAGCGCAGTTGGTGTATGGTGTATTGACCCTGCTTTCTAAACAACCGGAGATTTATCCTGCTCTATCGACATTTGTCGGGCAAGTCCTCGCCCTCGTGAATCCCTCAGATATATTATCGCCGGCTGTTCCCATCTCGCAAACGGTGAATACTTATACAGACACAACCAAGTGGCCAGGATAATCCACCAGCAACTTGCCTTGAAATACCGCCTTGTTACGTCAGAGGTGCCATACTGAAGGTATCTACCAAAATCAATTCTCGCAGATGACTATATCACACTATACGGGACCGGTCTATCATCACTGAAAGGACTATTATTGCCAATAGACCTACCGTTGTGTTGATAGATCGGCAAGAGCGCAGTGATTGTCGATAACGCAATTAAATGAAAATCAAGAATTATTAAAAAAAATAACGTTCTTGACCCGAAACTTATCAAGCGAAATTCCAAATGAGGCATAGTATTTTCCAGTAATTTGGGAAACAAAAAAAAAATAGGATTTATTCATAAAAGCCGCTGGAGCGAAACAGCAGAGGAGCCTTCGAAATTTTATAAATCGCAAGTAAAATATCGGGTCGAATGCAATAACTCAAACCTTTAGCGATATTAATGGCAATAAATGAGAAACACTAACCTAGGCGTGTCAACATTTCCCATTAGTCGATGTTCTATAAATAACGTTATTTATCAAAATTATTATTGGCTTTTGGAACGAAGTTCCTTATCGCGCGTTACTAAAGGGGGCTAGACGGAAAAAAATCATACGAAAAATTCATACGAAAAATTAAGCAGAAAAGTTGTAACGACCAATTGTAAGCATTTTTATCAACGAAAGTATAGTTTACTATATAAAACCCATAAACATAACGATACCTCGTTCAAAAACATGCTAGCGACATCTATCGCTGACAAAAATAAACATAAATAAACGAAAGTATAGTTTACTATATAAAACCCATGAACATAACGATACCTCGTTCAAAAACATGCTAGCGACATCTATCGCTGACAAAAATAATTGTTATCTTTGTCGTTTGCATTTACATAATGGTCAGTATTTTCGAGACATTGCACAAGTGCATCCGTGGCGCAATTGGCTAGCGCGTTCGGCTGTCAACCGAAATGTTGGTGGTTCGAGCCCACCCACCCGGGGGCGATATATTTTTGTTTCCCAAAATTATTGATTTTTTGTACATAATAAATAATAAAAAATAATAAAGGAACTTCGTTCCATCCGGGTGTCCCTTGACACCTCTCAAGTTTTTGTAACATTGTCGGTCAGGCGACGCCTGATGAAATTCGTGGAGCAATGTGCATATCTTAACCAGTACCTACTATTTGTAGTTGGATACGGCAGCTCGTCGCGTGCCTCAAGAAAATGCCAAAGCATCATGTTCACATTTAAATCAGGTTTAAAATGCGAACAGTAGGATTAACATGTAAGGTACCTACGACAAAATAATTTGTTTTATAAACATTTTTAAGAGTTTATACTAAGTTATAAATTTGATTCATTATTGAGTTCTTACCTACTTTCTTATAACCAGACTGTAACTAAATGCTACAGGGTGGGTGCTTCCATACGTAGTAGCTAATTGAGTTTACATTGCCACATTATAATTAAATTGGAAAACTGGTGGTAGGCTTCAGCCGTGGTTAGTCACCACCCACTGAACAAAGCCATGACGCCAAGCGGCCTAGCCGTGTTCCGGCATGATGTTCGGTTTTGCCATTCATGGATGGCGGGTCAGATCAGTTGCGCTGCATGTGCCTAGTGAATGTAGCGTCTCGATCTACTGCCGCCTTCTTACCTAGGCAAGTATGCTCCATCGTAGATCTCATCATCACTTACCATCAGGTGAGATCGAGATCAAATACTTGCCTATAATGTAATAAAAAAAAAAGATTCAATACATTTCGGCGATTCTTAAAAAAATAATTTTATTATCAACAAAATTACAGTTATAAAATTTGCGACCATTTTTTAAAATTGCAATATCCAAATTTTGTGTTAACACAATGATTACAATTATATAAAGAAGCGCAGGTATAAAGGTAAGCATACCCTTATTGAACCAACCTGTATATACCTATATATCTCATAGAAATTCACAAAGTGATCCAAGTAGTTCACAAATGTAACAGTTTAGTCTGATGGGTCTATGTAATTATCGCGTGACTTTCACACTACTGTGATTATAGCTAGGTACAAGGCAGTGCAACAATAATGAATAATCATGTATGTTTATTCAAATGTTACAAAATACGCAATCTATATCCGGAATATGTAAGTGGTATTGGTCCCAATATAACTAAGGGAGCGTTTAAGTATTACGTAACGAATTTGCGGGGCGGGGGGGTCTTCGGAAACGTTACGATGCGTTACAGGGGCGGGAGGGGGCATTTGAACTACGCGATACGTAAGAACGGTCGCGTAGAGATTTAACGTTTTACTAGGGCGTAGGGGGGGGGGGGGGGGGGGGGGGCAAAAATCTCTAAAAATTGCTTTACGTAATACTTGAACGCTCCCGAAGCTACTATATTGCCATAGCACCCGCCTAAAAGATGTACGAGGCATTTTTGTGAATATACTTAATTTTATTTTTATTATACAATGTCCTTATGTAAATAACTATTGTACATAATTTATTGAAACAAAAACTTAAATATAAATATGGGTTCACACGGTTACAAATGTATTAACTAAATGATAAACTCTCTGTACCCCACGCGGTTCTCAGCCACAAAACGAATCTCACCTTGGCCTGATGTTACACTCAGATTGATCAGTCCCCTCCCGCTGTAATAAGGATGTAGATCCCCTGCAGTGTCCGCTTGTCAGTCATAACAGGCATATTTAGTAGTTATATTTTATAGATGAACATTGCAATATACTACGTTATATCAATGGCTACTGAAGAATGTAAAATTGAAAATTTTAATAAAAGCAGACTTACAAAACATTATATCCTTATTATATTCACACCATATACCTACAAATTAAAAAAAACAATTATCATAAAAATCGGTCCACCCGTTCTTGAGTTATAAATGGTGTAACTAACACAACTTTGTTTAATAGATAGGTGTAGGTAGGTCTACCTACTTATAATAAATAATGAATACTATATTACATTTAACTTAAGTATCGAAACTAGACGAATTATATTCGACCTGATTGTGATTTTACAAAGCTTTTGTTTATTATATAGGGATTTTTTATTGGTAGATTGAAAATTAAGATATTTTTTATAGCCCGCTTGCACAATCGTACTTAACAAAGTTTAGCTTTAAAAAAAAAAGACGGTCCTTGGCATCCTAGATGTGCAAAAGATATTCGATATTAACGTGATATAAGAATTGATTGGCTGACAATACATGTCAAAACACAATCCCCATACTAAGTATTATAATAAACCTTATGGGCGAGGGCAAAACACAATCCCCATACTAAGTATTATAATAAACCTTATGGGCGAGGGCAAAACACAATCCCCATACTAAGTATTATAATAAACCTTATGGGCGAGGGCAAAAAAGCGTAATTGTGTGAAGTGTCAGACCCAATTTTTGAATCGCGCAATTTCGCTCGCATTTGCATCCAATTTTGGAAATCAAATAAACGCGAAAACTTCGCTCATTTGGCGTCGCACTAAAGTAATTGATAATTTAAGGACCGACACTTATATAGGTATTATAACAATTACTTACTCAGTACCTTAACCATGAAAAAATAACTATCTGTGTTTACCTGATCGCCATTTTGATTAATTTAACCTTTTGGCAATTCTATAATCCTTTAAAAGATCAGCTCATCTGATAAATTCTTGTAAACCATAGTGTTTTTCTCTTCACCAGTTCTCTTTAATCTCATATCTAAGAGTTCAGGAGACACCGTCTTCAGGTCGTAAGCCCAACCAATCCATGCGAAAAAATCAATGAACTTAGTTGTCCAGTTCAAATTATTATTACCCAGTTCTGCAGTACGATAGTCCCGGGGAAACACGTGATGGTAGTTGTGAAAACCTTCACCGACTGATAAGAAAGAAACGGTTTTGTTTTCAACGGGTCGTATTTTGTTGTCATAAGGTTTATTTCCCCACTTATGGGCGGCACTGTTGACCAGGAAGGTTGCATGGAGACCGTAGATGTATCGAAATACTCCAATAAACAATGCGTTGTTCAGACTCTCTCCCCAATAGTATACTGGAGTTAGTGTTGGCAGTACAAAGCATATTGACAAAAACAACAGTACCTGGTACCTGCAAAGAACCAAAATAGTAATTTGTTACGCGAGCTTGCAAAGTTGTTATGGGGTTAGAGTGCTTATATTAAATACCGACGAGCGAAGCATTCTGAGGTTGAATTTAAGGTTTCCAAATAGAATCTTGAACGTAGCAAGGGACACAAAGGCACGAGACTTAAATAATTTTGCAGCGGTGTGCAACACAAAACTTGTCACCTAACTACAGCGAGGAGAAAGCTAGGTACAAGAATTTTTTTTCAAATATACGATGTAGAAACAGAGTAAGTATTCAATATAATTCAATGGAAATAAAAATAGTGTCCCAACGCATCACTTATAGACATAGCGTGAGTATATATTATACATTACGTATATGGGGACTATGAGGCCGAATCACTTACTTCTTCTTTCATTCTTCTTTTTTTTTATTGGAGAGCAATTGGCTATAAAATAGAGCCATTTTGCCAGTGCCAAGTAATTTTTTTTTAATTCTTTTAGGTATAAGTTATCGGATAATAATGATGATCATTATAAAATGAATCCCCTACCTCAAATAGTAAATCTGTAGATACTTAACATTTACTGAACAATTTAGGAGAGCAGAAAACAATCTAAACTTGAAATCTGTCCTATCTTACCAAACCAAATAAACAACTGACGAAGGCTAATGAAAATATATTTAGTAACGAGATGCCCGGACCAATTTGTAGGGTTAGTCTTTGGCGCGGACCGGCAATACTCGACTCAGTTGTTTTTGGCACCAACTACACATTCGTTAAAATCGATTTAGTTAGACAATGTAGATTTCAAGATTAGATTATTTTTGACTTTTTAGTTTTTGGAAAACTGTTTATTTTGTTAAAAAGTTTTATTTAAAACAGACATTCTCAGTGTCTTCTCTCCACCACTCTCCATTATAGATCTTTTTACACGGTATGCCTTAATCTCTATATCTAAGAATGGATATAAAAAAAAACATTGACAATAAAATTACTTACTTCTTTTGAAATTTCAACACAGGATTGTTATTAACGTCAGACACATCAATAAGATTGCCGCGTTTCAACAATTCAGGGTGCCTTTTAACTAGTAGCCATCCTATATGCGAAAAAAAGAACCCTCGAGTAGAGTTGTGTGGGTCAGCGTCTGTATCGCTGTATTTATGATGCATCCTATGTTCTCTTACCCAATAAATAACTGAACCTTGGAATGCGAGGCAATTTAACAACATTAACAGTATCTCCAAAGGCAACTTTGCTTTATATGTCTTATGAGTCCAGAGTCTGTGGGCACCTGCTGTGATTCCGAATGCACTTATGTAAGATGTAAAAATTGCTGAAAAAAGGCTTCTATTATTTTTTATCTTATACATAAGGATCCGATGACCGTATCCGGAATATTGGTACCAGACCCGTTCAACATTTAAAGATGCCGGATCCACCGAAATAATGGATCCAGTCTTCTGGATTGAAAACCCAAGATTCAATCCAGAAATCCAATTGCGCAATGACTTAAATGTTGAAAAAAGTTTGTCAAACCACTTTTAATCTGAATCTGTCTTAGTTTTAGGTACCATTTGATAATGCAACACAGGAATATGAAGTATTCCTAATACTAAGTAAACTTAAACGAGCCAATCGTTATTTAGTACTAGCTGTTGCCCGCGACTTCGTCCGCGTGGTATTTAACAAAGACTCAACCATTGGCAACAGCCTGCTCACGGGTTCTGATCCCGTGGGACGCATTGCAGATTGTTGCTATCAAACTTAATTAGGCGCAGCGCTGCAACATTGGTTTTAATTTTTTTTCGAGAGATCCTATTTTTTTTTTCTAAAATAAAAGTAACCTAAGTTACTCCTTGTTACATCAGCTATCTGCCAGTGAAATTCCCGTCAAAATCGGTCCAGCCATTTCAGAGATTACCCGGAACAAACAGACAGACAGACAAAAATTTTAAAAAAGGTTGTTTTGGTATAGGTACCGTGTATACATCCAAATGCACTTAGTAAAAAGCGGTTATTTTAATATTACAAACAGACACTCCAATTTTATTTATATGTATGTATAGATGTATAGATTGGCGCTGTTAACCGAAGCACTATATAGCGTCAACATTTACTTCCACATGTAATCCCACTAATATTATAAATGTGAAAGTTTGGATGGATGCATGGATGTTTGTTACTCAATCGCGACAGAACGGCTGACCGGATCTGAAATTTGGCACATAGATATATTATAGTCTGGAATAGCACATAGGCTACTCTTTATCCCGGTAAAATGTATGGTTCCCGAGGGATAGATTTCTTTTAATTTTTCATAGAGCAAAGGATCGATATGATTTACAGAAACGGACATAGACGAAAACGACATACTTTTTAATCGCGGGTAGCACCGCGGGGCGCAGCTAGTGCTAAATAAATTATGAAGGGAATAATACTCACTAAACAAGATAGTAGACCATTTTGCAGACGTGAATAATAAATATAGTCCGTATAAAGCAGCGATGTGCGCACACGCACAGATAATCACGTTCCTGTACACAATTTGGTACTTCCTGGGAGCTGCTTGTGTTGGCACGAGATTTTCATACGAATCTTCAAGTTTAGTCGATGTATCGCACTTTTGATAGTTTGGTGCCATTTTTGCAATAAGTATACCTAAATATAGAGAACCGGTTTAATGAAAATTCTAGGGGACAATTGGTTACGATTAATTATAAGCCCCAATTTATAGCAGTTTTTATTTCAGCACCTATAAATATGCTATGTATCCTTGACATCTACATATATGCATATGATTTTTTTTCCTTTGAATAAAAGGTTTCAGTCAGACGTGCAATCGCTCTTTTTTAAGATTTGAAACATCTCGTAAGTCGTAACAGTCGTAAGTCGTTATTGGAGCATGTTTTTCAAAAAACAAAATCCAACTTCAAAAAAAACGCACTAAAAAGCTGAAAATAATGCATGTTTACGATTGTAGCACTTACTTACCTAATAATATTTTTTTAAGTTTTCGGCGCGTTTTTTTGTTGTCGATTATTGTTTTTACTAGCTATCCCGGCGATCTTCGTACCGCCTCAGATTCAAATGCAAGAGTTATTTTGTGTGTTTCAATAGTTATACTGCTATTCGGCATGGAGACAAATAAAAAGGCAAAGATTAACCCCCCCCCCCCCCCCTTTCTTGAGTTATAAATGGTGTTTTTGCGGAAAAGGGAAGATCTTCCAGCCAGGCGGGTGTTATGCCCCGACGCACGGTTATAGTCGGGATCTTGTATATATGTTACGTGCTCCGAAAACTCACATAGCGCGATTCAGGATTGTATTGAGAATTGTCTATTGTTCTGAATGCGTCTGCAGCACTATCTGTGTAGCTTGTGGCCAGGTTGAAGAGGTCGCCACAATGTAAATAACATAACTTTGTTTTATATATATAGATAGATAAATTGACATTATTATGAAAATGAAAACAGTACGTGTACTCTACACGTACTGTTTTAATTTTCAAAATCAGTTCTCAAATAAAGGAGATATGCAGCATGGACGGCATGCGGCAACGTATAAAAAAAATATACGCGACGAATTCATAACCACTTCCTTTTTGAAGGCGGTTGCAAAAAAACCTATTGCAGACAATAGTGGTTCTTAGTTTTACGAAACGGTACGTTAACGTAGTCGCGTTCTGTCTCGCTCACACGTCAGGATTTTGTAAACAAGAATGACAGTGATGGAGTTCAGTAGGCACACTGAAATGACCGATTTCTCACCAACAAAATCAGCCAGTTTGTAAAAGTCATATGATGTGTAACAAGCCTTCTAATCAATAATTCTACCTACTATTCGAATATAGCTGTACCCTGGACTTTGTTCGCATGCTATAGGCTATTGTTTTTTTTGGATCGAATTAATTTCGCGGCATACGAAGTGTACAAAATTATAGCATTGGTATTATTTTTTTCATCATCATGGACATTTAATGAGGATATTTATTTTATCAAGATGGCAAGTTACATTACATTCGTAATAATACAAGTGCGTTCAGACAAAACAAAATGGGTATAATGTCGCCTACGTTTTATCAATAGTTATGTTATGTAGGTCCCAATTATTATGTTACCCATAAAATGTTATCAACACACTAACAGCCAGATACTAGCACGTATTTTATACCTTTTAGATATAATGGAGACTTTTAACACATTCGAAAAGTCAATATTTGAATAAGTAGGTAAATGGTCAGTAGGGATGAGACCAAGCAGAAATCAAAGTCAAAGTCAAATCGTTTATTTCGCATAGGCCTACGGGGGCACTTACAAATTGTCATTACATTTTCTTTTCTTAACTCTACAACCGGATCGGAACGCGACCTCAACTGAGAAGATCCGGCAAGAAACACAGCGGGCTTGTCTTTTTTTTGTCCATTATTTTTACAAAAAACTAAAATGAAAAAGTAATCTCCAGTGTGTTAATACAAACAGACACGCTCGGGGACTTCACATGCAGTTATATTACATGTATTAATACAAAGTCATGCTTTAATATAATTTGCGTTTTTAAAACCAATTACATATTAATATAATGCGGTATTGAATATTCACACTGAGCTACAGGAATACTAATGTGCACTATACAATATCAAATTTTAGCACTCAACCACAAATAAATTAACCGGAATAGCAATATCGATGTCCATGTTTCTGTGTATACGCGGGAAAGTGTTCGGTTGAACACAATGCTGCAAAGTAAATAAATAACATAAATTGCACGGCCCAGATTTGATGAAAAACAAAAAAAACAAAAGTTTAAAATATCAATAAACCCAACAGCGTAAAAAGTGTGCACTTTAAATAAAATTTAAAAGAAAAAAAAGTGTCCACTAGCCTGTAGTTTAACGGTCAGGACTTATTGGGAAGAATTGAGCCTGATTGGATTTTAAGCTACAAAATTTTGTTAGCGACACGATTAGCGCAGTTGGTAGTGACCCTGCTTTCTGTGCCGAGGGTCCCAGATTAGATCTTGGACAAACCTTTTGTGATGCATATTTGTACCCGAGTCATGGATGTTTAATATCTATATAAGTAACATACTGAGTTCACCCCTAGTCCATTGTACGGCACCCACAATACAATCGTTGCTTAGTGTGGGACCGTATAGTTGGCGTTTTCGTGTACCGATATTATATTATTATACTTATTTTTTTCCTCAGTCTGAACTACCAAAGGTTAACTATCAAATAACCGTTGATTTGTAAGGAAATCATATTTTTAATGTGAAATATCTTATTTCATTTTAGGTTCGATGAAACTTTCTTTGAAATCGTCTGTTGTTGAACATGACTTTTATTAATATTTGTACACGCGTATATAAGTCAAAACAAGTTTTTATCCTTTATCCTTCTCAGACACGATGAGATTGTTCCTTTAGGTACTTGTATAAAGATGTAGATTCATGTATAAATTACTTACTAATCTATACATCTATACATATAAATAAAATTGGAGTGTCTGTTTGTAATATTAAAATAGCCGCTTTTTACTAAATGCATTTGGATGTATACACGGTACCTATACCAAAACAACCTTTTTTTAAATTTTTGTCTGTCTGTCTGTTTGTTCCGGGTAATCTCTGAAATGGCTGGACCGATTTTGACGGGACTTTCACTGGCAGATAGCTGATGTAACAAGGAGTAACTTAGGCTACTTTTATTTTAGAAAAAAAAATAGAATCTCTCGAAAAAAAATTAAAACCAATGTTGCAGCGCTGCGCCTGATTAAGTTTGATAGCAACAATCTGCAATGCGTCCCGCGGGATCAGAACGCGAGCAGGCTGTTGCCAACGGTTGAGTCTTTGTTAAATACCACGCGGACTAAGTCGCGGGCAACAGCTAGTAAACAATACTTTAAGTAGGCATACCTACTTATACATACATAAGTAAAGCTTATAAAATAAGCTGACGGCCTAATTAGCGCAGTGGGTGCTCAGTGGCCCTGCTTACTGTGCTGAGGTTCCTGGGTTCGAATCCTGGTAGGGACAAACTTTGTGTGATGAGCGCGGATGTTTGTACCCGAGTCATGGATGTTTAATTTCTATATAAGTATTATATACTGAGTTCGGCCTCAGTCCATTGTACGGTACCCATAATACAAGCGTTGCTTAGTGTGGGACCCTGTGGTTGGTGTGTTCGTCTGGCGATATTATTAATATTAAATTGAAATCATAATTTTATTGAATTTTCTATTAAATATATTTACTTACGTACTCGTATTTACTTAATTAATGATTTTGCGGGTAATAATTGCGTCGTACGCATCTGTTGACGCTTCACTTAATCATTGGATCACTTAATTAATTTATTTGGGATATGCATACGTATATACAGGTTGATTCAGAAAGGGTATGCTAACCTTTATACCTGTGCTTCTTTAGATAATTGTAATCATTTTGTGAAGTCAGATTTCGATTTTTTTTTGTTTAAAGTTGATCGCAAAAATCATAATTATCATTATTGTACAAATAAAAATGCTGTGGTTAATATAATAAAAATTATTAATTTATTCAGAGACCACAATCGCTAGTCGGATGATCAAAGAGAAGAGAGAGCAACATCAATGTTGCCACATTTAAACAAAATTATATAACTCTATGGTTTCTTATGATTAAATTATTCAATATTATTATAATAGTTATTTAAGTATTTAAACATTATTAATTATTCTTATTTAAGTATTATATTTATTTATTTATATTTAGCATTACTATTTATTTATTTAAGTTTAATATTAAAAATAGTTTTTATGTTCTATGTATTGAACAATTATGTTGGGAATGTTTGGGAATAGGTTTTTAATAATTGACATAAGTGTCAAAATTCTGACTTTACAAAATACTGAATGCACTAGAGAAGCGCAGGATTATAGTTTAGTATACCCTTGAATCAGCCTGTATAAGGTGGCGGCGGAGAAAGTTTTTTTTTTATAACAATATGACTATTTGGTCGTCTCTAATGTCAGTTAGAGCCTCGAAGAGTATTATGCAACAACATTTATTTTTCTATGCTTTTCTCCTTTACACTACTTGTCGTTGATGGAATCACGAAAACTACGAGACTCTTGCACCTTCGAATTGGTCTTGCCACGAAAGACAAGACCCGGGGTCATAACTTCGGGAAACACTCGTCAGGTACCTACCTAATACATTACATACATATTATTGTCATTGTATCATAACAAGTGGTCTTAAAACGCACTTAACAGAGCGATGTAAACTAAAATGAAACCCTGTGGCACCAGCACGTTGTCCTTATAGCGCGGTACCGAAGCGTGAAAATGTCAAAGCAAATCAACAAGGCTTCTTGCTCCTTGCTTATAACCTGACGTATTACACAGGTTTCAGTAAACGCTTCTGAATCTCGATTGATGTGCATTGAATCTCTCTGATTGAATTTTTTTTTTTTTTTTTTATTACATTATAGGCAAGTATTTGATCTCGATCTCACCTGATGGTAAGTGACGATGAGATCTACGATGGAGCATACTTGCCTAGGTAGGAAGGCGGCAGTAGATCGAGACGCTACATTCACTAGGCACATGCAGCGCAACTGATCTGACCCGCCATCCATGAATGGCAGCACCGAACATCATGCCGGAACACGGCTAGGCCGCTTGGCGACATGGCTTTGTTCAGTGGGTGGTGACTAACCACGGCCGAAGCCTACCACCAGTAGAGTTGTCACCTGGTTGGCACCACCCAGGGTCACGTGTAGGGTATCTCGAGGGTATTTAATTCTCCTACGGACGAAGGTGACTCGACCCCAAAAAATTGAAACGTTTTTCTAATTTAATTATGATGTAACAATGAAAACTAAATTAGCTATTACGTAGACACCCAGTTTGTGGCGTTTAGTTACAGTCTAGTTATTAAAAAGATGGTAGGTAACCACTTAATTATATTATTTTACTGGTTTTCTGGCTATAAAGTCAAGCGAGTTTAAATATTTTTACAACAAATTATTTTATGCTACTATTGGTATTTATAATCAGATTAAAATGTGAACAAGGCGTTTTGTATTTTCTGGAGACGAGTTATGACCTGCAATACCCACATACTAATAGTAGGTACTGGCTAGGGAAATAGTGGGTACGCCTGATGTAATATGTGGAGCAATGTGCATAACATTGCTCTACATATTACATCAGGCGTCTCCTGACTTATAATGGTACAAAGCCAATAATAATTTCGATAAATAACGCTATTCCTAGAACATCGACGAAAATTTAAATAAATAACGCTATTCCTAGAACATCGACGAATGGGAAATTTTGACACGTCTAGGTCAATGTTTCTCATTTCTTGCCATGAACATCGCTAAAGGTTTGAGTTATTGCTTTCGACCCAATATTTTACTTGCGATTCGAACAATCTCGAGGGCTCCACTGCCGTTTCGCACCAGCGGCTTTTTATGAATAAATCCTGTTCCTTGTTTCCTTATTTATTGGGATATTCTATGATACCTGATTGGAATTTCGTTTGACAAGTTTTGGGTCAGTGAATAGGTAAATCAAAGGAGATTTTTCCCTTTACATTCTAGGATGAGGCCTACTCACGGTTCACTTGAGAAATCCTATGTATGCGGTGATCTTCCAACACGTAGGTGGTAATAGCTTTTGAAATAAGGTCGCCCGATGGAAAAGCTGGAGCAAAACATCCTTAAATATTTAGAAAGATTGATACAGACGCTTTCCTCGTGGACGAGGAAAGCGTGGACGAGGAAGACCAAGATTAAACTACATGAGTCGGATAAAAGAAAGGATGGGTGTCATGTCGTATAGGGAGGTGAAAGAAGCTGCTCTAGATCGAGACAGGTGGAAAGAGCTTCATCAGCTACACCGACAAGGGTCTAACCCTTAAATTAGGAGAGAGAGAGAGAGATACAGACATATATATTTTCATCGATTAAAACGACTCTTTCCAGACGTTATTAATTAACGAGAAAACAGGTTTAATTCCTCCCAGTGGTGCAATAGCTATTTAATTAAAGCGTAATTAACGTAGCAAGTCGTAACTAAATAATAGCTAGCTAAGATCATTCTATATTGAAGACCAGAATTTTTGATGAGCTGCTAAAGTCTGCCTAGCTATTCCTACATTGTTCTCACATACCTATAACAATGTACTGCTCAAGATCTTTTTAAAAAGAGCAACCATGGAGTTTCTCGCCCGTTCTTCATAGAAACGTCATTCCGAACGGGTGGTAAAGTTGCAGTTTAGCATTTGTAACTTTTTGGACGATTCATAAGTACTGTATTTCAAAGGATACATGAATAAAAAAATATTCTGATTCTGATTCAATCCCCAATAAACTCTACCAAGAAACTATGGAAGGAAAGAAACCAACCAAAACCCTCTTGCGTTCTGTTCGTCATAATAAATTAACATTTCAAATGATCTAAATAAATACATATTGACGGGTAATATTACACGTAAGTATTATATTATATAGGCTTAACTCATTAAAGTTTACAAATGGTTTTACAAACTTTGATTGGTTGAAATTGTAGGGTGGCGGAAAGAATTTTGATTGGCCAATACGGCTAGTAAACTTGACGATAAATTTGTATCTGGCTCACTGCTAAGATATTTTTTTACTTACAGACGCCCACAATAGGACTGTTTTTTGAATACATAATTTCATGAATGAAGTCGTATCTATCTTGAAACTCTAAATCTGACTTAACAGTTTACGAGTTAAGTTAAAATATCAGCTTCACTCAACTTCTACGTAGGTACAGTAGCGGAATGAAAGGGTTCGTCAGTTTTCAAATTGACTCATTTAACGTTCGCGAGCACATGTTCCCTTTTCAAACTGAGCGACAGAACAGACTGTTGCAAAGAAAATTATGCTTAACTGTTCTAAAACAAAGTTCAAATTTACTGAAATCACAGTTGTTTAATTTTTTTCTTGTGTAATGGTTGGATCTGACATTTATATTTTAACATAAACGTAGTGATATTAACGAAGTTATTTTTAGAGGAAAACCCATAGTGCCAGTGTCCGTCAATGTGACATTGACAGTCGTCAATGTCACCATTACATTCTTCTTCTTTCCTTATATATTTTAAGTTGACAATCAGCTAAAAATAGAGCTATTTCTGCCAGTGTCCTCGGTTTGTTATAATATTTTATAATTGACAGGATGGTATGAGCAAACCCTTTATTCCACAGATTCTACCTATAGTAATTGAGTAGCATTTATTAACATGTTGGCAGTACTGTTTCTTGCACTGTAATGTTGGCATTACGGTTCTTGAACACTTGCAAGCAAAAGTCGACTTTAAGGTGACAAACCTTTTCATTCCGCAACTGTACCTATAAATTTACACATTTTCTCTGACATCCTATGACCTGGCGTTGGAACACGCCTGAAAATTAGACAAATTTCTGAACTCTCTGCTCACACCTAAACGCCTCAGCCTGTATATAATACAATTAATAACGCCTGGCTTTTGTCCTACCATGAATTATTTATCAATCTTGACAAACTTATTTTCTCTCGAAGAAACTCTCCTTTGAGATGCGAAACCTTTATTGTCATAAGAACAAGGTTTATAACGTTTACATTATTTATTTTTGTGTTCATAGCTATGCTTGGGTCTTATCACTTATTTTAATCACCTCGTCTTGTGGGGACCTCATGAAATTCTACATACTTAGGTATCACATAGGTACAGAGGCAGAATATCTAACGCATAGTAATTTGAGTAGATAACTAAATTACCCATATTTAGTTTTAATAACATAGTGCTTATAAAACCAGAAAAAAGCAGTGATAGGACCAAGTTGGTAGAACGCTTGCCTCGGTAACGAGGATCGCAGGTTCCAAACCTGTCTCGCACCTCTGGATTTTCTGGATTTCATGTGCGAATCTCATTTTGAACAATGATTATCACTTGCTAAACGGTGAAGGAAAACATCGCGAGGCAAGGAGAACATGTTTGAGAGAACCCCTCGAAGGACGTGTGAAGTCCGCCAACCCGCACTGGGCCAGCGTGGCCTAATCCCCCTCTCGCATTGAGGGGAGGCCCGTGCCCAACAGTGGGACAATATAAGGGCTATAATATTATTATTATATATAACACCAGTATTATTTAATGGTTTTTCAATTATATAGATAATTAAATATATATTTAAATCAATGATCAGCGAGCTGTATCGGATGGCCTGCTTATGTATGTGATTGTGCAGTTCACATTTTTTTAATTAAGAACTTAAGTGCCAATCAGTTAAAGACTAATATCATTTCGAAAATTCCTGAAACCTGAACAAGGAAAGAGAGGTAAAATATTCGCTATTCCCTTTTGTTTGCAGTCACTAACCGTGAATACGGCAAGTCTAAGTTGGAAAATGGCACAAGTTTCTTCAAGTTAATCAATTAAGTGCTTTTGCGCTAATTTATCAGATGTTGAGTGAGTTTCAATGGCGCACCTCTGACGGGTGCTTGTAGTGTTACGTGGCGTTTGTTAGTTAACTAATTGAATTCATAGACCCTTTTTATGTCCGTGGTAAATTGAAAAACACTCTTTTGTCCTGTTTAACATAATTATAGTTGTACGTAGGTATCTAAGCTGAACATTTCTTAGCGTTTCGAGATTGTTTTTCTTCTCACATTATCATTGATTTTCACATCCATTTTTAGATTATCATTCTAAGTTATATAGGTCTTGATAAGATGACAGATACTGAGATGAGAGAGCGCTGGCAGACTCTTAAGGTACCTTTTAATGTCAAATATGAGTTTCTTAATAAGAAAACGTTGACACCAAAAAGGGGCACATCGCAAAGGTATACACCAACAGTAAATAAAATACAGCTCTTTACTCGCACACAACGCGGTAAGCCCTTCCGCTTCCTGTTTGCCACGAACTCCCCCGACGACTGAGATGAAAGGCAATTTGTACCTATAATACAGATCTAATAGTTGTTACCAACAGATATTTCATTCCGTAAATACATTTATATGAAACGCGACTCTTGCAAAAAACAATAACGTGCAAGTCGCTACATATTGTATGTATAAAATTATGACTAAGTATGAAATGCAGACATAAAATGCACTTTACAACGTCTTTTTATTATATTTTAAAGTACACAAAAATAATGAAATTACTTTTGGAAATCTTTGAGTTTTCAAGCCTCAGCCATCAAGCCAGTTGAAATCTAACAAACGACGATATTTTACAGAATAGTTTAAATACTTCTATGAATAGGTTGATAATTAGGTACTTATCTTTGGAGTATGTTTGTACCTAAGTATTTATAGGTGTATAAGTACTCGTGTATATTTTATTTAACATTCACAGAACTCTAAAGTCACAACAAATCCAGAACTTAAAGCGTGAAGTTGTCAATATACTCAACAAACTTTAGTCATTACAAGTTTTCTAATTCATTCAACGTTGAGACTTCGCTAATAAAGCATCCTTTTTTCTTGACATGGGGGTGGGGGGTTGGGGGGGGGGGGGTGTATTGTACCGAAGATATCAAAGTGCAGTTCCTTCTACAATTATATTTAATTTTCACTACTAAAGTTGAGTGTATTTATTTTTAATCGAAGAATTTTATTTATTATAGATTATTCCGAAAGAAAACTGTATTCGGATATTAGGACATAGCTTAGGGCGAGGATTGTATGAATCCCGGAACCGAAACAAAAGTTTTATTAAAAAGGAAATATAATAGTGTAAACGTTAAACCTGAGACAAGAATTAAAAAAAGTCCAGTTACTACTTACTAACATAGGGGTTGCATATCCATTTTATCGCCCTACCCAGAATGTAAACCCATATTTGTATTACAAAGCAAGTTCTATAAAGAGAGGATTTTCAAAATGTCGTAACTGTAGCTGATTTAGATTACGATGTCAATCTTCATACTAAGCTCCTGTGGTAAGACCCACAGAGTTTTCCCCCCATCATCAACCAACTTTAAAATCAAATCGAATTCAATTTATATGATTTATATCACGAAATGATTCCTATATGCAAGTACCTACCGTCTAATGTGTACGTAGATATTTTCAAAAAATCTTGATACTAAGTCTGCGTAGGTAGGGAACTTAGTTCTCTTATTTTTTCCAAGATCATTAAACCACCATCAATATCCAAAGGGTTCCGTAGATAACTCTTACGTCGTTAATTCTTTTGTGTCGGAACGTTCTTTTTACTCAAACAACCATTTTCGCTCGTTCAAATCTTTGTATAACGCAAACATTGTAACTAGAACGGTTAACGGTTCATTTACGTTATTGACTAGAATCCCTATAATCGCGACTTTACCATTGAAAGCTTATTTAGCTGGAAAGTATTTTTTTTTGTCGAATCTATTTTTGGTCTTGTTTGATACCTTTGTTTGAAGTCGGTTCTGCTAATTCTGATTCAAGCTGATTGACCAGTGTAGCCAAGATAACGTAATCAGTCTCAATTAAGGCCCAAACACGAACTGGTTATAAGACGAAGAGATAATAAGTAATGTTGAAATATCAATTTTCAACCAGAAAAACATGAACTGCTTACACTGACATTCAACTGCCGATCTCCAACGATACCCCAGTTAGTCATTATCATAACTGAGTTTGTAAATTTTAAGCCTCTCCAATGTATAATTGAGTACTTACAAGTTTTCAACACGGCTCTAACAACTATTATATTGCTGTAATTAAGTTTATAGCGAACAATTAACAATTTTATAACAATCTGAGCCATTGTAATCCTGAAACATTATTTAGGTTCCCACTTAATTACAACTGTTGTTAACATTTAATTTAAGTACCCCAATCGTATCGCACACAAAAATATGAAGAGAAAATAGTTTAGAAATATTTACCACATTTAATAATAATGGATCGTTGCCTAACGAACATGTTTGATTACTCCTGAAAACTCGAATTAGTATTTCACATATTGAAGTCCCTAAATGATTAAATCGATTTGCATAATAAGCTAGGACACATGAATGAACATGGTTCTTAAAAAATTCAATGATTTGAAGGTACCGAGTGAACGAGAGACGGGGTTCGCACATAGGCAGTCAAGCTTGCTCGCTTGGTTATCGTTGTTAATAGTAGGTTAGTGTTGAATTTCAGACCATTATCAATAAATCAATCTCAATTCTTGTGGGAATAAACAGAAATGCACTCTGGAAAGCCATCCTGTTGGGTGAATCTTTGTCCTTTATTAACAGCTTTGGTAAACAGGCGAATATTACTTTCGTAATGTCAACTATATAGGTATACTTTTGGGAAGTTTGTAAACGGCTTTAGGTATAAAGAATAACCTAGACGTTAGACGGACTATCTATAGTTACTTAATTGAGTTATAAAATAAGTTTTGATGGCCATTGAATACTTTAGCAAATTTATATCAACGTAAATTTATTTAATTTACGAATAACTGGCGACGAGATTATAACTCAGATGGTTTTGAAAGTGAGCGGCAACTTTCATTTTGTTTTAAACTTTATGATTCTTCCCTAAGTTGATAATAGTTCATTAATCTTCAAAGAAATATATACCTAGGTTCTATCTAGAGTAAAGATCGCTTGACAGAAGAAGTTGGGGGCTCAGAGTGATGTAAATTTACTATTATACTTATAGGACACTAGCTCGCTGCCCGCTGCTCTGCCCGCGCACCTCTTTAGCTCGACCCCTAATGGCCATAGCGTGATAAAATAGCTTGTGATACTGAGCGACCGTGTAGCTTTCGATCGGTGAAAGAATTTTCAGGATCGGTACAGTAGTTCCAGAAATGTGTCCCTACAAACGTAAACATTTACAACATTACCACTTTATTCTATTAAATACTAACTTCTGTCCGCTGCTTCGCCCGCGATACCTCATTTAAACATAGCCCCACCCCAACATAACATAGCACTCATAGATAATGTAGCTTTCTCATCAGTGAAAGAATTTTCATAATTGAATCAGTGGTTCCGGAGATTACCCCCTAATATCCGAACTCACAAACATTTAACCCATTATAATATAGTTAAAAATTATACTTATGCACCCATCACATTGTGAAAAATAACACAATATGATGAATATACAAAACCTAAGTTTTATTAAGTAGGCGAACACCTGTCATAAAAGTTTTTATTGTGATAATAACTATTAAAAGGTTACGACAGAGAATATAAATTTATGCTGTTTTTATCGCTTTTATCAAATAAAATGGTAAAAATGCATGCACACCACACATTCAACTGTGTTTAATAGTGACTTTAGAGAGCAATTTGGATAGTATTTTGATTTAAAATTCAGTGAAAAGGGCATCACCTACCCATCTACACGTATAATTCCATTTGGAGGAGATCATAGCTGAAAGTTGGCGCAGTTTGGTCAAGTTAAGAGTTCGGAAGTCCGCTGTCCGCAAGTCATTGAAAGGTTTGACATTAGCTTTTACTATTTATTGTCCTTTACTTGCGTATTACTCCCCGCGCAAGATTTCTATAGATCCGGGTATAGCTCGTGTGGTGAGAGGCACAATATAAATTTGAATATACATAGCAACTGTTAATTTTACGTGTGTTTCAGTTAAATTACGTATTAACAGACTGGCTCATAGCTTTATTTACATCAAGTGAAACAATTATTAATTTATTGGGACATTCATAGAAACGTTCAGTTCATAGTATTTTTTTCACATATACATCTTATAAATATATATCTATCTATATAAGATATATATATATATATCTCACTTTATGTTCTATTGTTTCGGCAGAGTTTATAAGATATCGCCCACTCCATGCTGACATGGGGTAATATGAAATTTATTTGATTTCGCAATATCCAATATATGTATATACCCAATGAAGCCTCAGTTTCCCTTGGTAATTTATCCAGAGGTGTCTCTAATATCTAAACAATACGTGGGAGATGAGATTTATATAATTCCCAGAAGTAAATAATAGCTAAAATCAGGTGACATTTATAAAGTAATAGCGAATGGCATATGACGTCGATGTGGTGCGGATGTAGCCTATTCCCAGCCAAGCTATGTCTATTTGTAAAGCTAACCGGAGTACTAGTATTAAAAAATTTTCACTCATTACAAGGTAGATAAAAAAATATATATCAAGTATACTTTTTTCGACGGCCTGATCAGCGCAGTTGGTAGTGACCCTGCTTTCTGTGCCGAGGGTCCCGGCTTCGAATCCTGGTAGAGACAAACTCAGTATGATGAACACGAATGTTTGTACCCAAGTCATGGATTTTTAATATCTATATAAGTCATTTATACTTGGTTAGCCCCAAGTCCATTGTACGGTGTCCATCATACAAGCGTTGTTTAGTGTGGGAATGTATAGTTGGTGTGTTCGTCTGGCGATATATATAAAAAAAATACTTAAGTATATAGTTAATCTAAAGCAGACTCGGAAACATTAGCAAAAAGTAAAATACACGATTAATTAGTTTCGCGTTACATGTCTGGATATTCTACCGTGGCCAGTCAGAAGTGTCGAATCACTGCTGTGATTAATGGTTTTTATTCAACACTAAAACAGAGAAAATTCATTATACCCGAACATTAGCACCCACGCGAAACTGAGGCTATAATACTGATGTATACCTATGAAGTGTTTGGATATGAAGAAATATTATTTAACCAATAGTGCCGTGACTTCATACACAATTACTTTCGTTTCAATTACTAGTGGGAACACTAATCTCCCGTAAAAAAATTCGGGATTTAAAATGGTATATGTACTTACATTAACCCGGTATCTGAGCTATCACTATATAAAGTTTTACTAAAATCCGCAGAGTGATCTTTAAAATACAGGTTTTTGATGGTTTAATTAGCCCACGTTTTTCCAATGCAATAGGGATTGTTTGACTATCATATCCACAGATCATATCTATAGAAATAAAAATGAAATGCTGTTCGTTAGTAAGCGCATCACTTGAGAAAGGCTGAAACGATTTATCAGATTTTTTCTAAATGATCAGATAATTATTTAAAGTTGTTTGGACAATTGGAAATACTAAAAGTACTTATTTTTAGGGGATTTGGACAGGACAACGTCTGTCGGGTTAGCTAGTGTACTTAATTGTGATTCACAACAGTAGTCTGGTAGGCCAGTTACAAAAAGTACATATAAATAAAATTGGAGATACATTTTGTTTTGCACATTAACTTACACCAATTTTGTTTAACCTATTCCGTCTTCAGGAAAAAAAAACATTAATAGATTGTAGGTACCTACCTACAAATCTAAAGCGTACGTTACAATTTTCTTTTATAAATTGAGACGTTATCGGAACGAAAGACACATTGCTTCGCACAGACGACACGTGTCTCAGCCGTCGACTGTAGAAACTGCGTAAGGTTTATGTGAGGTAGAGGTGGCCCTACACGTGCTCGTGGGATTTATTGTATTTCTTGTCTTGAAAAGCTATGAACGATATACCTACAGGATGATTCATTAAGCGTACACTACGCATCGAACTTTCGCTTCTTTAAGTCATCGAAATGTCACTTTCAAAAATAAATGTAAAACTAACTAAATAAATGAAAACAAAAAAATACTATTGTGATTATTTTTTTTAATAAATTATTTCAGGACGTGATGATTACAAGTAACGAAAACTATGAGTAAAGGCTACATTTATTGCTTATAATAAAGTTATAGAAATCATTAATAAATAAATAAATAAATATCGCCATACGAACACACCAACTATACGGTCCCACTTTAATCTTAACGCTTGTGTTATGGGTACCTTACAATGGACTGAGGGCGAACTCAGTATATAATACTTATATACATATTAAACATCCATGACTCGGGTACAAACATTCGTGCTCATCACACAAAGCTTGTGTCCCTATCATTCGAACCCTTGGCGCAGAAAGCAGAGTCACTACCACAGCGCTAATCAGGCCGTCAAATTAATTTTTGACATAACTTATTTCGATGGCCGTTGGGGCAGAAAGGTTCTAGAATGGCGACCACGAATCGGAAGACGAAGTGTAGGACGGCCCCCCACAAGGTGGACTGATGATATCACACGCGTCGCAGGAAGCCGGTGGATGCGAGTGGCGGAGGACCGTGATGTGTGGAAGTCGTTGGGGGAGGCCTATGTCCAGCAGTGGACGTGTATATCGGCTGATAGATAGATAGATAGATAACTTATTTCTACATGGGTTACAAATATTACAAGTTTTAAGCGCACAATGTAATCCACGCGTGTAGTGAGAGCGCTCGAGCGTATAGAGTTTAAATTTACATTGCTGTTTTCAGTCCAATTTTTTTTAATTTGATTTAGAATCGCGTTGAGATATATTTCTATTATAATTTCATGCTAAAATAAATTAACAATACTATAAAAAATGCGTATAGCTCATGAAAAGATTAACAGAAAATTCCAACTATGGGGGTTCAGAATCATGAGTCGAATTCCTGGTATCAGTTTTTTTTTTTTTATTACATTATCGGCAAGTATTATCGGCAAGTATAAGTGACGATGAGATCTACGATGGAGCATACTTGCCTAGGTAGGAAGGCGGCAGTAGATCGAGACGCTACATTCACTAGGCACATGCAGCGCAGCTGATCTGACCCGCCATCCATGTTTTCGTTTCGAAGCCACTTACACCCTGTATAATATCTTTGCACCTACCTACGGGTGCGAGAACTCGTGTGTGGTAAGTTATAGTCACGCAACGTGTAAAGCCATCTTTGTGCTCCTCGTTAAGTTGAGTTTAGTCTTAGCATAACTTAGCATACTTCATCTTGAGCTAATTTATTTAAGCTTCAATGAGCAATTAAGACGCATCAATTACAAAGTTTCAGAAGTAAAAGTGTCAAAGCTTAATTTGGAAAAAGCAAGCAATTTCAAATAAATTACTTATCTGTAAACGACGTGACTCGCGATCAACCTGAAACTACAAAATAACATTTCTTAATGCATAAACTGATATAAAAAATATTATAAATTAAATTTTGTGTGTAAGCTATAATAAATTAAAAATTCGGTAGAAATAATGGTTGGTAGGATAGGAAGCCGGTGGATGCGAGTGGCGGAGGACCGTGATGTGTGGAAGTCTTTGGGGGAGGCCTATGTCCAGCAGTGGACGTGTATATCGGCTGATAGATAGAATGATTGGTATGTGCATACATAGCTTAAAATTTTCAAATATATATTATTATAACTTACATCCGTGTGTGCAGACTGAGTGACATTATTAAATTATTTGAGCTATTCTGTTGATACACTGGTGGTATTCTGGTGATTCAGTCAGATAAGGAGTATACTAATACAGTATACTCTCTCTGAATCATTCTGTAGTCGTACAACGCTAATCTTCATGCCATACGCTCTGCCTTTTGGACATCTACGTTGAGTTTTACTTTTTAAATTCGCACATCACATCTACTTACAATTTTCAATCCATAAACTCCAACTGAAGATAAATTTGTAATCTTGATTTACATCTGATATTTGTAGTAATAATTTACGATAGGAAGTCCCTTGAAATACCCTCGCTGTCCAAACTAGCTATTTGTCAATCAGTTGACAGAAACTCGACAAGAGTTTAGAGCCTCCCAAACTCCCTTTGGCAACGTAATCCGGGCTATTTGTTTGGTCGGTTAGACGAATCATTTGATTAATTGATAATGTCAGTATTTGCTTTCCGAGTCCTGTATTTATTGGGCGATTTATTGAGGGTCCCAGCCACATAATTTTCGGTGAAACTCTGTATACATTATTATGTGATTGAATATGGGATAAGCTAAGCTGTAACATTAAATCCACTTTTAATAGTGTTACGGAGTCCCTGTCAAGCCAAAAGGACGCTTTAGTTCACATTATTTAAACAGAACTTTGTTCCTTTATGCATAGCAAAGTACAAACATTTGTTAAGCTAATGCAAATGGACTTTTAAATTAAAGAAGGTACATTTTTAAATTATTTTTTATAATCCAAGTACTCTCTGAAGTAAGACCGTGGGTCTTAAGTCTAATAATAATGAGCCTCTTTGCCGTTCGCACCTAAGAGCTGGAGCTTATAATGCGCTCGCCGTTTCATCTGGTTAAGCTGTAAAAGACATTTTCCTGTTACCAGCGATTCTAATTTAAAAATAGAATGTTTTACACAGAGGCCTTCACATTTTTACAGAATAAGATGGCGATCGTTAGATGCGCTCCAGATGTATAAAATTGAATAGCAGCCTTAGGTATATTTAAGGACGTGTTCGGCAAGTGTAGCCCAAAACGGCTAATTGACTATTTTAAACGGTTAATAGACTATTTTAAACGATTAATAGACTATTTTAAACGGTTAATAGACTATTTTAAACAGTTAATGGACTATTTCAAACGGTTAATTGACTATTTTACAGGTTATATATAACTAAATATATAATATACATAAAAAGGCGTAAATATATATAAAAACATATACGACTAGGTATCATTAGCTAGATTGCACTTAATTTAGACATGAATAAGGATAACTACAGAATGTTCTTAAAGAGCTGAAACTATGTGACAAATTAAAAAATAAGTCCAATATACAAAATAACATGTAATTAAACAACTTATTTACAATTACGTGGCACTTGAAACATTTGATCATAATTCGTTAATGCAACACAAACGTCCTTTTAAACATCGTGTAGGCTACGTAAATGGTAACGGAACATCCGATAGCCACGGCAACATTCTTCACGACCTGGTTTTTAAAGCAGTCATCTTGTTCGTGCATCCCGTATCTGTGAAAGAAATATAGCATTATATATATAGAAAAAAATATATATATACAAATATATTTGCTATATATATATGTACAGATAATATTACATACTAATAATAGATATTGGTGGTACAGGTCACACAAAATAATATACTGTAATACTTATTCAAATTATAACTAAAATTACATAATAACGTAAACATTGACAGCTCGCTTGCGCTGACGATAAAGTTATCCGTTACGAGCCAAATTAAATAAGAAATAATTTAAAAGCGACGCGGTACGCCGCCAAACTCCCTCTCACACGAGATTTCATCTATCTAAATTGTTTATTATAATAATTGTGTCACGTACTTAATTAAAATAAACCTCTTTTAGGGGGAAAAGTAATAAAATCTATCTACAAAAACATAAGCGTAGGGGTTTAGGGCGTGACGAAAATATAAATAGAATACATTTATTGGATCCTGATCCTATGTACGATAAGATTTATATCAAGTTAGTTAAGAAATTGTATTCCGATTAGTTAAAATAAAACTCTGCCGTGGTGTGTCCTTGGCTCTATTTTATAAAAAAACACCCAGCGACATTAAGCGTTTTGCTGTACAAAAAAAAATATTCCACGGAAGACCAGCGCTGGTTGTTTGCACAACTAGCATATGCTGGGTGGAAGCCGATTTGTGACAAACATTTGAACGTCTGTCTAAAGTGATGCACAAAGATAGGTTATAATATATGTAGTGTTGTTCAAATGTATTTTAATAAATAAATGTTTTTTTTCTTTAATACAAGCCTAATGTAACAACTATTTGGGGTCGAGTCACCTTCGTCCGTAGGAGAATTAAATACCCTCGAGATACCCTACACGTGACCCTGGGTGGTGCCAACTAGGTGACAACTCTACTGGTGGTAGGCTTCGGCCGTGGTTAGTCACCACCCACTGAACAAAGCCATGTTGCCAAGCGGCCTAGCCGTGTGCATGATGTTCGGTGTTGCCATTCATGGATGGCGGGTCAGATCAGTCGCGCTGCATGTGCCTAGTGAATGTAGCGTCTCGATCTACTGCCGCCTTCCTACCTAGGCAAGTATGCTCCATCGTAGATCTCATCGTCACTTACTATCAGGTGAGATCGAGATCAAATACTTGCCTTAATGTAATAAAAAAAAAAAAAAAAACCAATCGTACCTTAGAAATGCGAATCCCAACACTAAGCCGCACGAAGCAATTACAACGTACAACGCCCCAGTGATTGCCACTTCGATTAGCGCCCGTATCACGCCCTCTATTATCTTGTAAACAAGGAATATGACCTCTATAATCATTACTAGGAGCGGCATTATACGCTCCTGTTGATTTCATCTCTATAGCCTGAAAATTATTATTATTAATACTTTTAGGTATTATTACACTTTGTATTAGTACTTATCGTGTCGAAGGCATAATTATTTCGTTCATCATGCTGAAAAGATTAGCCAAACGTCGGGTTACTGAGGGTGTACCGGACGTGGAAACTTGATTCAATATTTTCACAATATATCCCTTTGTATAAGGCAAAGATCGCGAGAACAGCTGAACATCTTTTGAAACCCTTGTGTAGTTGGCCAGTCCGGAATGAGGCAGCTTGGCGGACTATCTTGCATTGAGGGGGAGTGTGTCTCTATACTGGCAGTAAGCTCGCCTCCTATTACATTGAGATCAAATACCGTCAATGAAGTTGTTGCAGAGCCCACCTTCGAGCATTTACAGGCGTGAGATGGTGTAATATATTGTATGGAGCTGATATATTACAAGTGATAGGCGTAAGGTATTTTTTCCAGCACTATGTTCTCGTCGAGAACGTATAAGCAAGAATAAGAACTAGAAATGGAACCGGGTTTCTCTCAGTTTCATTCGAAATACAATTTTAAAACGATGTATGATACTAAATACTTTGAAGTAGACCGCGGTTTGGGCAGAACTGTTTTCAAAGTTCTTGCGAATAATTCTTGCTGTCTTTTTTATTTCACTTGGAATCAAAATAAATGACGTTAGGTAAGTAACCTTCACTGGTACAGCGTTATCTACAACATGTCAGCGCCCTAACGTGGCTTGAAGTATGATGATTTGGCCACGAACAAAGGAAATTATTGAGGTGTAAATTCATTGTTTGTTCATACCTAATGCTCTGTCTTGTTCGAAGTAATAAATTACTCAGACGTTGAGATATAAAGGTGGAGCAATCTATTCTCGGCCCAATAATGGGAGGCCATAATACGAAATCCGAGCCTTAGGGCTCGTTTACGGAGGGATGGAGCGTTGCACGGGGCGTTGTGCGTCGCGTCACGCGTAGTCTCCGAACATGTAGAGGCAGCGCGTGAATCGTGCCGATAACTACAGCGTGACTGCGCCATCACACGCGCTAATACAAACACATCGCGATGTGTGATATCGTTTACGAAGACGCGTGCCTTTGCGCAGTGCATGGAGAGTACCTACCGCTGTGCTGTGATTACCGCCGCGGCCACACCACAGCGATACCCCCAACGTACTGAGCAACAAGCAAATCGTTCTCATACATCGCCTTAAGTATGTTTCTATTGACCGCACAACCGCACCCTTATAAATAGTTGTCTTGTCAGTAGACAAGTCATAATTTAAGTTTCAGAGTAAGTATACCTACTCTGAAACTTAAATTCTGTTGATGTTGATTTAAATTTACAACCCTACAGTAGTTGATGTTTGGGCGCTCAATAAGTACTCAAGTTTTAGCAAGGGTATTTCTGAAAATTATACTTACTGTACTTAAATATGCAAGCAGGGACTTACCGCAAAACTGTTTATTATATAATACTTATTAAAGTTATTAACTAAATGGCTGTTGTAAACATTATACAAATACTTAAAGGGATATAATATTCAACACCGAGGCCTCGTAGGATTTAATAGCGTACCTACACCGTTTTGATTCGTACATGTTTTGACGTAGGTACTATTATTTCCATATTTCGCTTTGGTTTTGACAACTTTAGTTTGGAAGTGTCAAAAACAGAGATTCTCTTTTTCCTTTTTTTTTCTTCAGCTACAAAATTGAGTCAATTTAGCCAATGTCAAATAAAATTGGTATTCTTGTTTCTTAGATTATTCTAGCACTGGTGATGGCATTAACGTTGATGATGATGATGAAATTAAATCCACTACTTCTTCGGTATAACGGGGAATACTTTACTGAAAGATACCAGACATCTTAGGCGTACTTGAAAAGTTAAGTCATTACTTGTTATAAGTAGAAATTTCTATGAATAGTACCAGTTTATTTTTATTTCCTACACATGCAAATTTATGAAGAGATAATGGTACCTAATATTTTTATTTTTTCTGCTTGCGTCATCGATTTCCCGCCAAAAAGACCAAGCAGAGGCATACAATAACGTAGACAGTGGAAAACCTACCTATCAACGATAAGGTAAATCCTACGGAAATATTACAAAAAAATATACAATTGTCTACAAATTAAATCTTCATTAGTACTTACGTTTAACGATAGCATTACGCACTATTTTATTTTAGGTAAATGTAGAGACTCCAAGGTATACCTACGATATGGCGTTCGGAAGGACGACATATGGCAGTGTTCGCATTAAGCTTCCCACGTCCCATCACATTAGTAGACCCTTATTTATGTGGTCCGAATGATAAGTAAAAGATAAGGAAACCAACTTTATGATAGAGAAAATATCAGTAGAGTATTCCATGGCCCGGTAATGGTAATTACGACGAACATTGAATCACATACCCTGTGTAAAACTGGTGTGTTGCCGTCGCCAGTGCGGCCCACACGCCAGGCGTGTTTAAAACTAGTTTTCTATGAAATTTCCCCCTTTATATTCCCCCCCCCCCTAAATGAAATCCTGTATCCGCGCCTATTCGAGGAAATCAGTCTCATTGCAATCCCAGAACGAGAGTTCATAAGATTTCCCAGCAGTTGGAAAGGTTTGAAGCATCCTGTTTTCTCCAAAATTAGATATAGGACAATTTAATACTTAAGCCGTAGTTAAGAATAGTGTTTCATAGTGATTATCCTTTAGTCGCCATTTACGGTATCCACTGTGATTCAGAGCCACAACTGATATTCCCGAAAGGACAGCCTTGATTCAATTATTAATATTATTAATTTCCCTTTAAACTTTGGCTACGGCCGGGTACCTGTCAAACACCTCTTAACAAGATGTTATTATTCCAGACGACTGGACTAATAAATACATTTTGCCGACGTCAATTGTTTAATAGGCTATTTGACTGTGTTTGACACTTTTTGGCGGGAAGTTGAACCGTGAAGTTGTCACACAATTTTATTTAAAAAAAAAAATAGTTTGTTTGGTAAATAATGTGTAATATTAGTGGCATATTAACCATTGTGTTCACAAATGTGCACGAGTGAAGGAAATGGAATAAAATAGTATAGATTGACTTTTCAATTTCTCCCAAGATGTCCGGTAATTATTCAGTTAAGTGACCACGGCTTGATTGAAAGGTGTAGGGAATTCATTTCGACATCATCATCTTCATCAACATTATCATTATCATTAGGGGCACTTATAATTCAAAAACAGTTTTAAGAATTACTCGACACTAGCAAAAGTGCCTCTATTTTGTATCCGATTGCCATCCTAAAAATGAAGAAAAAGACTGTGTGTTGAAAACCTATCTTAATTTGTTTATTATTGTAATATGATGCTAACAAAATAGTTATTTAATTGTAAATTATTTTAGTATTTCCAATAAAATTCGATGATAAAGTTTAAATAAAAAAAATACCGCCAAAACGCGGCCTCCGGAAAACGAAAAGAAAAAAAAATGGCTGAAAACACATTAAAATCCCAAATATTAACAAACTCGTATTGACAACCTGACACTGCTGATTACGACGGTGTGACGTCACAACGCATCAACCAACAATCCAGAGCGTTTTTGATCACGTGACCGAACCAAAAATAAACATTATTTAATTGTATGATTTTCAATAAAATAATCCATATTTTTGCAGAAAAATGAAGACTAAAATAAAATAAAGATAATTGTGATAAAAAGCTATAATCTATTAGGATGGCCACAATTTAAAGCTTATTTTTCATACAGTCAAACACCCAATTGTGAATAGAATATGTGTGAGTAAAAAAAAAAGTTGGTAAAAACCATATAACGTTTTTTTTTGTGCGATCGTTTGAACCGCAACGAAATGCCTATTAAGAATGAATGACATTCTCATAAGTATATTAATTCAATAATACACCCTGCAATCCAGATCTTTTAACCTTATCACACTAATCGGGCATCAAGTGCAAACATCCCCGATGGGGCGCCATAGATTATCCATTACCATCTAATGCTCACAAAATCCGTTTTTCAAATCTTTTATTTTCACGCCTTCGGGCCGAACCCTGGAATCATTTTGTATTTTAGCTCAATTTCTTCCGAAGCGATTTACAAGCCATTAAATTGTCATCAATAAAGGCGTGGGGGGGGGGGGGGTCTATCAATGATATCTGCGCATCGAGTCCTACGCAACGAATCCTATTGTGGTCTCGACCTTTTGGGACCTATTCGTGTTGGAACATTTATATTTAATGTTATTCTAGTAAGTATTATGTCCATGAGTTGAATGGAATATCAATCATTGATTAGATAACTCTTTTGTCTGTGTACCTACCCAATTAGGTACACAGAAGGGGAGGTACTTACCTACTCTTGATGAATATTCTAAATTGTACTACATCAAGAATGCTTGTCAGTTTCGTTAGGCTAATAACTAATTAACGTAATAATAAATAAATACTGCTTATACTATCGCCAAACGAACACACCAAATATACGGTCCCACACTAAGCATCGCTTGTATTATGGGTACCGTACAATGGACTGGGGGTGAACCCAGTATAACTTACTTACATACGAGTAGATATAAAACATCCATGATTTTGGTACAAACATTCGTGCTCACCACACTAAGTTTGTTTCTACCAGGATTCGAAGCCGCGACTCTCGGCTCGTAAAGCAGAGTCACTACCAACTGCGCTAATCAGGCCGTCGAACACTAGCAGTTTCACGGGCTACATACAGCATTTCCTTTTTAGGTAAAAAACACACATTCCGACCTCTGCTATAGTTTCGTAATATTCTTGAATTTTAATGTGGAACACATCAGCTACACATGGTTGACTATTATTGGTCGTTGTAGCGGTGTTGGAGTTCAACTGCAATAACACCTAAATATTGCCCTGGAGTACAGCCAAAAGTGAGCTTAAATTCGAGAAAATACTTCCCTGATTAATGGGAGTAATTTATCGTGAACTAGTTAGCAAGTAGCCAACTAGGACTCTTATTTGGTGAAAATATTATAATATATATTTTTTTTATTATTATTCCGTAACTCTCCAAGAGGCTTTGTATGATTGTAATATATATCTCTATTTATTAGTACCTACACAATTGTCAACAACTTTATCATAAGCCTATCTTTGTCCACTGCTGGGCATCGTCTGCCTACCTTCTTTCAGCTCTCCGCTTTCAGCTTTTACCACTGTCCGCAAGTCGTGAATCCCGCAAGCCGCAAGGTGCCCTACGCTATGTTTGCCTAATTGTAGTCTCGTATCCACTCGAGAAATCATATAGGTACTCCTCGGAACGATCAGGGGTACTATGAACTCTTATATCCAGGAATTACTTTCCGGTCCAAAACGTCACGCCTGGCACACATTGTAAGATTTAACTTGTGTTATGTGTGCCAAGACTCTCTGCAAAAGTTCGAAACATTAGTGTAGCCAACAAGTGGATAAATCAGTAAGTAATAGGACGTAGATTTAGGTATGTGTGCTTGCTCGCCTCTGAGTAATTATAACTGTTTTATATATTGAAATACAGCAATTTGTTCGAATTTTATCGCGGGATCCTAAAAACATAAAATAAACGCGATAAAATTCGAAAAATTAGTTTTATTTCAATGTGTAGTATTAATAAAATAGTATTGATTTCTTAATACTATTGTATGTACTTAAGAATTATATTAGAGATGTTAACGACATATTGTACTTTGTCTCAGTCTGCAATTGTCTTTTAATCGACACCGCGTCACAAAATAGTTTTTTTATTAGGATAAGTATGTATTATTGAGTTTAAATATACAATTGCCTTATAGTTCTGTATACCGCCTGGAAATAAGGGTTCGCAGTACGCCCCCAGTGAACCACTACTTCAGCATGTAAAATACAATACTTACCCACATATTAATTACAATCGCAACTCGACTCGCCTTACCCACATCACTTTACAGATCGTAAACCGCCGATATTGTGAATAGGAACACAAATTCGGTTGAAATCACATTTAGTCAGTCATCCCGATCAGAGTACTAATCCTAAATGTGGGCTTATTGTGGTAAATAACGGAGATGAAGCCCTTCACGGATTAGGGACGGGACGGATGTAAGGGTCTACTTAACACTGATGGATTAAAGAGTGGATATTAATGTGGTCCGGGTTGGTAAGGAAGTAAAGGATATCACAGGCTTTGTTGGACAACAATATGGACATATAAGATAAAAGCTAGGCGTAGGTACCAAACATAAATAGATATTGACAGACTACTCATATATAGGATGAAATTGAAAACAGCAGCAATAATACACATATAAGAAATGTGTAATTCCATAATCAAATAATACACACCTACTATAAGGTCCCACACTAAGCAATGCTGCTTGTATTATGGGTACCGTACAATGGACTGAGGGCGAACTCAGTGTATAATACTTATATAAATACTAAACATCCATGACTCGGGTACAAACATTCGTGTTCATCACACAAAGTTTGTCAGTACCAAGATTCGAACCCGGGACCCTCTTTCTCACTATAGCAATTGTTTTTCGTTAAGGTGGAAGCTCAGGGTCAGGGCGCGAAATTCAAAATGTCAATGGTTTTTATTTTTTTACGAAAAATTTGGACATCTTTACGATGTAATTTAGTGTTTTGCGATATTAACATTCTGCATTGGATGTCTCGATGTATTAAGTTTGCTTAAAAAAGTACCTAAAGCGATACAACACCATTAAGTTAGTAAAAGTAGTGGTTTTTACAAACCTTATGGTATTGTATCGGATTAGGTTCTTTTTTAAGCAAACTTAATACATCGAGACATCCAATGCAGAATGTTAATATCGCAAAACACTAAATTACATCGTAAAGATGTCCAAATTTTTCGTAAAAAAATAAAAACCATTGACATTTTGAATTTCGCGCCCTGACCCTGAGCTTCCACCTTAAGTCTATTTTATGTTAGGCGTGCGCGATGCGTACCCACCAATGTTTTGTTTCACCAAACCAACCTTTGAACCAATGTTCGGCGCTGACGCGACGTAGCCAGAGTCAGATCGAACATACGTAAATTAATTTACAGTTACTAATTTGCAGTTACTATAAAGGACCCTTGGACCCTTTTGGACCCCAAAGGATTTATTCTCTGCCCACTTAAGAACATTTTACACATTAAAGTAGGGCTGTAGTGAGTTGTGTTTTATCTGCAAAATAGACCTTAAGGGCACGCAATCAAGTCCGCAATAATAATACTTAAATATTCATTATCTGCAGACTTATCTGTTGGGTGTCTATAAAATATATTTTAATGAAATCCAGGCAAAATACCAACAAGAATATATTTACAATTGTTTAGTCAATAAATCGTATTTCATTGCTTTAGTTATGAAAGTGTTTAACGACTACATTATTCATGTACTAAATTAAGGAAATTTAAGGTGAATTAGGCGTGTTCATACTAGCGTGGAGTCTGTCCTCGCCACAATTGTGTTGTGGGAGGGGTATTCACATAGTGTGTTGGCTGTTCATGGAGCGACCATATAAAGAAAGCAGTATATCAAGCATATTTTTGTTTTGAGCATTGCCTTAATAGAAGCGTGTTCCATCCCGTTCACACCGCAAATTACAAAAATGAGACTGACAATGACAGAACGCTTTCTCATTTACGATACAACTACAAAAACAAACAAATAAAAAAAAAACAAGCTCACTGAGTTTCTTGGGTGGAATTCCAATCCGGTTATAGTGTTAGGGAAAAAAATTGTTAATTTCAATCGGTAAATAATTTGTCTTTGACATAAAAAAAATCTGCTACACACTGCACTTAATGTTTTAGCAGATAACACCTATATTTGAATGGACCTTAAGTTAAAATTACAAAGACCTGTGAATGTTAATTTCAGTTGTTATCCACCGGTGATTTCACGCCATTCATTACAGCGCTCATTATGAAGGTTCAAAGAGTTACAAAATACGTTAATATTCATAGCCATAATACTCCACTGTGTAGAAGTTCTGTTGTCTTAATTAGGGAGTGTTAAACTAATGTATTATATTGAAATAAAACTATTTTTTTTTGTTCCCGACGTTTCGGCTGCTTTACAGCAACCATGGTCACGGGAGGACTGAGGTGGTTGACGTCATGGTGTCATAGTTTGAGACGGGCTACCCTCATATTTAGTTGTTACTTGCGGTAAAATCCTTAAAAAATAGTTTTACTTCAATGTGTAGTATTCGCGTAAATATAATAAATCAATAATGTATTATAATAAAAGAGTCTAACCTAAACATTGGATGGAAAACGTTTTTATGATATTTTATTTGAGTTAACCCTTAATAGCCTAGAGTTTCAATTTTGATACCAATCTTTTAAACCGAATGTTCACATTACTATTCGTTTTTTTTTATAGGTTGGCTGTACGTATTTTACTGTTGTATAATATTCTTTCCAACGAATTAAAAAAAAAATCAAATGTCATTATTATTAAACACAGTAACATTAAACACAGTAATATTAAAAATAAATCACTTTCGTAAATCAGGCTACTAAGGGTTAATCTACCAAACTGATTACTACAGCTAAGGACTGACTCCTGAGCCATTCATTGAAGAGGTGAACAACAGGTATGCCATATAGAGAACAACAATAGGTCAAATTTCATGATGAGTTCAACATTCCATTGAAATATTTCAACAAATATATACATCTAATGATATGTGTGAACGCGGCAGAGCGCACCCAATACGTTTTGTTACAAGCGTTATATTACTTTAATTATTAACAAGAATGTTCGCATTCATTATAAAGTACTGTAAATATAAGATTATTTGTGGGAGATCAAAGGCACGGGTTTTTGTGCGCGTGTATATAGAAGTTAGAAAAATGTAGTTTACTCCAATGTTTATTGGTCGATTCAAAGCTTTTATACGGCACACTGAAGTCCCTTCTTTACACTGTAACTTTCAGCGGCTTAGGCTTAGCCTCGAAAGAAATAAGGTCACGCCCACGTTTGCTAAACAATCAGAACAACCTTTTACACCCTTGCAAGTGCTGAACGAACGAAATAAGACCTTTGCCCTAGATCTCAAACAAAACGAATCCCCGAAACCTAAGACGTTCCCAAATCGTACAAAACAATAAACTTGTTTAAAATTTTCCCGAAGCCACATTAAAATTATTTTTTGCAATACAAAGCCACTTTTCCATAAGAAAAATAATATAGCTACTTAACGGAATTTTTGAAGAGTGATTGAGATGACTAAGAACACTCAGAAACGAATATTAAATTAATAACTTCAAAGAGAAAAATCAGAGGCATTCTCTTCTTAAAACAAGTAAAGTTGGGTGTACACTAGGGAACAGGGTATTATACAACATCCTCATTTGATAGGGCTTCTTCATCTCATCTCAGAATATGGGAGGGCATTATAAACGACCCTCATTTGATATTATATTGCCCTACGCATCAGGAGATTTGCTTGCATAGGTAACCAACTTTTGCTTAATTAAGTGCATAGAAAATCACACAAAGCTAACTGTGGGCGACTAGAAATAACAGTCTAGTCTTCATTGTAGCGACCTTTTCAACTTCGCCACATGCTACACAGATCTCGCTGCACATGACATTCAGAACAATTGACAATTCTCCATACAAACCTGAAACGACCTATGAGAGTTTTCGGAGCACGTAACATATGTACAAGATCCCGACAATAACTGTTGGGGCATAGCGGCCGCCCCACCAGGCATACCACCCGCCTGGCTGGAAGATCCTACTTTTCCGCTAAATCTTAATGAATGGTACCTATTTCTTCTTCTTCTTCTTTATTTAGTTTGGCAATCGGTTACAAAATACTATTTAAAAAATAAGTATAAATGACATGACTAACATAAAAAGAAAGAAACGAATTCAACATAATAGTTTTTTTTACCTAAAAATAGGTATTTATTAGGTACATACTTCATGATTTTCATGGCGACGGCGTGTGTGCACGAATGATGTCTCCATAATCTTTGAGAAGGTTAATATTGAGACTCAATAGACGTCACATTTAAGATACCATTTTCGGCGCACCCTTAGCAATCGGCAACCTGTAGATCGGCTAAAGCCATCACTAAGATAGGATTAAGAACTTATGACACTCCATAATTTTCACCCCACCCAGTGCATCATCAACATTAAAAGGAAAATCGTTTGAATATCAATATTTTCAATATACTTTTGAGGGGCGAACAAAAACATTGGCTTAACGTTTGACCGGGGCGTTGAGTGGCGTGCCCGGCACGTCCCCGCCAAATTGAAATACAGATAAAACAAACAGAGTTTTAAAAGCAATTCGTTTTGTTTGCTGATTTCTATTCGATCGTCAACCTGAAACCATAAAATTGACAACAAAATTGTAACAAAGCTGCAGATATTTTTGTTTTGGATCATTGATCGCTGGCCCTTTAATGTTATTTTCTTTTGTTACCGTTCAATTTACATACCGTCACGTTAGAAATAGCACTCAATATCCAATATAAAAATACTTTTTAATATGAGGGGGATTGGGGTCATAGTCCACTGGTGCAGTGCAAGTTGGCAAACTTCACTTAACTTAACTTCGCCTCTCAAAACAAAGGGAGTTCGACCAGGCTTGAGGCAGAATAAAACAGGGCTGACCGACCAAGATTACCGAAATTAGGCCAAGTACTTATTTACACATTCAACAAAAACAATGTAATTTTAATTTAATTTACGCCCTCCGCGATAGACGACGTAGTTTGATTAGCCGTTTGTAAAGCAAGTTTAAACTTGATGTACCGCAAATCCCTGCAGCCCATGGCATCCCTGATTACGTATTTTGTAATAAGCTACCGATAGCAAGAGTCTAATAATATTTGCATTTAAATCGCAAATTCGTATTACGCAGGCTGCGACATAACATTAAATTGCGATTTAAAAGTAAATATGTCGTGGTTTTTGCTATAGCTAGTGTATTGCACGATATGTAATCAGCCTAAGGGTCGGTAATTTCAAATTTTGATTGATTGATTGATTGATGTACATGAACATGCCACTTTTTTTCAAATATTTCGATTGGTATTAGATTTTATCCGGTTCGAATGAGTTATTGATATTTGTAACAATAGGTGGAGATAATAACATAAATAATAGGCTGTGATTTGAACCTTGTTTTAACCACCAGTTCCTTAAATTATAATATAAATGGAATGTTGTGTGTATAAATTTAGAGTCTAAAGATCCAAGCCAATATGTGTAGTACACGCGAATTTCGTCCTTACGTACCTGCGGATTTGCGTGAACACACACACACACAAATCGGTTTTCTTTGTGTTTAAATATATTGTTCGTAACACTTCGTCTTTATTATTTCTTCATCTAAGTTCCAGACTTAAAGATTATCCCTCAAATTTATAGAAAGTTATATTGGATTATAAAGCCAGTATAAAGCACTTTTTCCTCTGAAAAGTTCGTTATAATGCCAATATAATTCATTATAACTGTCCATAAATTTGGGGATTTGTGTTAGTGAAATGGAACGCTTATTTTAACTTTAAGTCATGTAATAAGATTGTTCCTAAACCTAGTCGTATTTTTATATCCCAAAACATTGCTTGTATTATTCACCTATCACCACATGTGATAGGATTTGCCCTTCCAAATTTAATAACGAAAAGGTAATGGATCTTAATAATAGACGTGCGATCACGTATGCTGTATTTGGATCAAGGCTTCTGGGTTCCACGCATAGCTATTTAATATATTTTTTCCTCCTACATAAGAGAACAGGGCTTGATAACGTTGATATTACTTCGGTTATGATATTAAATAGAAAGCGGCTGTTTAATATCATAATATAAAAAAGTATGAAGCTATTCTATTGTTTTATATTCTATCAGCTGAAAGATGTCCACTGCTGGACATAGGCCTCCCCCAATGATTTCCACACATCACGCTCCTCCGCCGCTCGCATCCACCGGCTTCCTGCGACGCATGTGATATCATCGGTCCACCTTGTGGGGGGCCGTCCTACACTACGTCTTCCGGTTCGTGGTCGCCATTCTAGAACCTTTTTGCCCTAATGGCCATCGGTTTTGCGAGCTATGAAGCTGAGCTATTAATAAATAATCAAACTTTGTGTTTGATTTCTATTTGTAAATACCTACATAACTAATAGGTGATTAAAATAAATAACCCATATAAAAAAAGTCAAGAATTATTAGTTTCGTGCTCTATAAATTAGTTCTTGCAATAAGTCCGCCTTCTATTATTATTAGAGCCAGTTCATACTCGTAGTAAAATATGAGAATCAAATCTACAGCTTCTAAAAAAACTTAATTATTATGAGGGGACTTACTAGTGCAGTATATCTTTTACAAAATAACCAACCGTATTACATAACCAGATGGCCTAAGGTTACTGCAGCACTAGCCAAATGGTATGCAGTTGCCAAATGTTAGCGCTTAAACTACAAACTCGACCGCATGTACATTATTCCGGAACATTGTTCTACAAACCGGCAATCTCGTCCAATTACGTCACATGAATGGGTGTTGAATTACCAGTTAGGACAAAATGTGACTGTTATTTATAGCTGTTTACTGACTGACTTGGAGCTCTGGCGAAACTGTCTCGCGAAGTACATACTGCGTACGTCAGTCTCTATTACCTAAACTGAGTTCTAATACCGTCTGTGAAATTTTCTTGAACGATAATGCACCTCTACCAATCCTAGCCGTGATGTTTTTGTAGCGTAAAACAGTATAACAATATAGAACAAATATCCCTACAAATATCCTTATCCAGATTTAAACTGTCAATTAAATTGATTATCTTAACAACTATTAATAGAATAATTGATAGAACTAGGCGATACTTGGCGGAAATCCGAGTCGAGAAACTATCTATCACGAGTGACGGGACCTCAAATAAAATGCAATTCTCATAGATAGATAGTTTCTCGACTAACAACTTGGAGGAGTTCGGTATAGCTAGCTTCTTTAATTATCGATCAAACTTGTTTGCTTTATAATTGGAAAAGTTGACAAACCGAGGGTCGGTGGTGGGTTCCTCATCCCCCATTTGTTTATGTATTAATAGTTCACATTTTAAATGTATACATTATAAGTAGTAGCTTTTCAATTTCAAGGAAACTTACCTTCGATTCGTCTGAACAACGCTTCGCTCGACGTGCTTTCTTGGCGGACTTCAGGATTACGTTCATTCGTAGCAAAATAAACTTTATTGACACAAGCATCATACACATTTCAAATAAATTCGTTCCAATACTTCCAACACGGACGCTCTGTGAAATTATTTTATCATAAATGAGAATTAAATAAATAATAAAATAAATATCGCTAGACAAACACACCAATTGTATGGTTCCAAAATAAGGTACCGTACAATTGACTAAGGGCAATCCCAGTATATACTTATATCAATATTAAACACCCATGACTCGGATACAAACATTCATGCTCATTACACAAAGTTTGCTCCTACCAGGTTTAAAACCCAGGACCATCGGCACAGAATCTAGGTTCACTACCAACTATGCTAAACAAGTCGTCAAATTAAATATTCAGTCATAGAAACAATAAATTAAATTCAAATATTTCCCAAACAATAAACTTTATTTATCCGTAAATTAGTTTTATTTCAATATTTATTTCGCATTATTTTATGTTTTTTCGCGAACGCGATAAAATCCGTAAAATTAGTTTTATTTCAATGTGTAGTATTCGCGTAAATATAAGAAGTCAATAAATAAACTTGAAATTAATAAACATCGAGTCCGTCCGTCCGTCGAGAGTAGTAAAAGGACTAGTTGAAATAACCTACAACCATGTATGTATTCTACGAAGAGCGACCTTAGGTATGCAAAAACTCATAAATATACACAGTAGTACACACAACCAAAAAACTCTTCACATCTGATTGAATGCCAAACTTAATTTTCCGAGCTCAATGAAATAATAGCGTACGCGAACTTTCCCCGCATCCATAGGGTATCCGTTCACATAATAATTTGGACTTATTTCCAAGTATAATGGAGTTCCAAGTTGCCTAACTTGATGCGTGTCAAATTATAACGAATAAGCTATAATATAATGAGTGCTTATGAAACATTCAACACTGAAACTCGTTGAAATTTCGAAAGCGATGTTTGGATTATAACTAGAAATTTTTGAATCAATCAGACGTTCTGACGAATGAATTTCTTTACGCTGAATTCCTTAATTCCCTAAGCTCCTGAACCGATGGATCTAGCACCACGTAATGAAGAAATACTTGTCCCTTAAACCGATTAAGTTGTTCTCAAGTGTGAAGCTATTTTCGGAAACACGACCCAGAAACACCTTGATTGATTGATTGATTCTTTATTTTATACGTCTTGTTAATATAAGTGTTATCTTTTATCCTAAAACCAGCTGATGTTCTTTCGTATCGGCGTAGATAGGTACCGACGTATTTCTCTCGAATTTGAAAATAGTAAAATTCTGAACTAAAACATTTTTATATCTAACTGTTATTTAAAGCATACAATGTTTGATCATGCGTCATCACTTTATGCAAATTTCATATTCATGTTGATTTACCTTGAAAACATTAAAAAACTATCTACTATGTATCCATTGTTAGTGATTTGAAAGTTAAATTTTAAGTAAACTGGTTTCCCCTGCAGTGAGATTGCTAAAAATTATTGAATGTTTTTAAAAAAAATATTGTACTTTTTAAATTTGCTTAAAAAATGCTTATTTCAAATTATAATAACTGCCCCTACGTGTAAAGAGAAGGCTGGCTCCTCCTCGCTCGAAAATCAAATCAGCATTTCAATCCAGAGGAAATACAGCCAAAGTTATTTTCACCTCTACGCAGATAAGGTTTATTTCATTATGTAGTTAATATTTTTCTTTTGTTTTACTTACAGGAAGTACCAAACTTTAAGAAAGTATAGTTTCAGTTATGCACTACCGCCAGCGGAGTTTCAATGAGTTTTCATATTTCTAGCTTCTGAAAAATCTAGCAAACAATCGGTTTGTAGACACTCAAGATTTAGGGGGCCTTATAAATATTACGTATAATATACTCAACAGAGAGGTTGGATTACTAAACTGTAGTTGTAGTACTAAGTCACTCACTTAATCTGATTGAGTGAGTGACTTAGTACAATTTATATTGTATCACAGATACACACGAGTGCACAGAAAAACATGCCTAAATGAAACCATTTATTTTTACCATCAAAATTGGCTTAACGGTAATAGAAACAACAATCCGGATCGGCTAATCCATATTGGATTACAGCTTTACATGGAACGAGAACGTTCCGCGCGTACACCGAGCTCGTTATGTTTGTAAATATCCCCCGCGTACAACAGCGCGGTGTTTCGTGAAACGACCGTGTAACTGGGATGTTGTGCGAAGCTATTGTAAACGTGACTAAACTCGATTCGAATTCGAAGCTGTAAATATAGCTTTGATTCAATTTACAATCATTTACATTAGTTTAATAAGCTAACTTTATGTTGTATATTGCAGCAAATCTGTCGGAAATAGTTTTTTTTCTGTATTCATGTTTTATTCTTATGCAACGGCCACATTTGTGGCTTAGTGTACTTATTAGTGCATTAATAATGTCACTAGCCAGATGTGGCTAACAGTTTAACTAATAATAAATTTGAGGAAAATCCAAGATATACAGTCTTATGAAAAGTAATTTGTAAATTTGAGAACCATGTAGCAATTAACTTGTAATGATAGACTTAGAGTTAATTCTTTCATTCGACCAGTTGCTAAAGTCTGCCTAGCCGTTCCTACGTTGTTCTCACATACACATAACAATGTATTGCTCAAAACCGTAACGGATCTTTTTTTAAAAACCAACCATGGAGTTTCTTGCCATTTCTTCTACATAGAAACGGCATTCTGAACGGGTGGTAAAGTTGTAGCTTAGCATTTTGTAACTACTTTGGCGATTCATAAGTACTATACTTAATGGTTTACCTGAATAAAAAATATACTGATTCTGATAAAAAACAAAAGCCGGTGGATGTGTTCTTGGCAGGATTTTCATTCCCTCAACAATATCATTCACGAAGACAAATCGCGTTCCTGAGACAATCATGTCGGCCAAATTGAATGTCAACTGCACAAGACCTTCGAATATATTGATATAAATACTTTGGGAAAAGGCGTTCTATGCTCTTCTATACACTAAGGTAATCAAAAAATTCAAATCCAACATTGTACTAATTACGCCTATAATATATATCGGTATGTACTAGCCGGGAATTTACTCACATAATAACAATTTCACTTGAACGGTCTAGACTAGGTCTAGGCTTAGCAAACCGTAGGGTTCGAGCTGAGTGTACCGTGCAAAAAATATCCTGCCAGGATACCCGTAGAGCAGACTGGTACATGAGCAAGTCAGGTTTCGCTTAGGTGAAATACACGCCGACGTTATTTGAAAAAAAAAAAATAAGATAAAAGAATATATATTTCAAAAATTAATACTCCTTTTCAGTTAAATTGGATCAAACCGGGAGTAGAAGTTCCAAAATGAAATTGGAGCATTTTTAAGTAAATCTCCAAACAGTTGAAAAGGTTAAAAAACTTATTTAAATGGTAGCCTGGATTTTTCCTTCCTCCAGTTCTTAACCTACCCACGCTAACACGATTGTGAAGATTCAATGACTCTCCGAAAACTCTAGATGAAAGTGGAAGTTAATATGTAGATCGAATCACATGCTTAAGTTTTATTTAGACATTGAACCTTTCCGCATATATATATATATTTTTTTTTATTACATTATAGGCAAGTATTTGATCTCAATCTCACCTGATGGTAAGTGACGATGAGATCTACGATGGAGCATACTTGCCTAGGTAGGAAGGCGGCAGTAGATCGAGACGCTACATTCACTAGGCACATGCAGCGCAACTGATCTGACCCGCCATCCATGAATGGCAACACCGAACATCATGCCGGAACACGGCTAGGCCGCTTGGCGACATGGCTTTGTTCAGTGGGTGGTGACTAACCACGGCCGAAGCCTTTTTTTTTTTTTGTTTCCGCTGGGAAATGCATTTACGCATACCGCCCGAGCCCGGGGGAGCCCGGACGGTTATGTGGGGCTCCTGGAAGAAGTCCAGACTACCCACTAAAACCCAGCGCCGCCCTCTGTGCCTTTTGTGGGGCGCCACGGGATCGCTCTACGAGCACGCTACCGTGACGCCCCGGCGGATACCTCTATTTTGGGGCCCCCCGGCCCCATTCCTGCCTACTCTGCCGTTAGGCCCTCTTTATGGCGGGGGCAGGAGGCGAGCGTATCGCCCCCTTCTCCGCCCCCGCCTCGCTCTGCGGATCGGGTCGGCCAGGGCATCCTCTTCCCTGACCCGTTCCGCGGCCTCCTTCTGCGACATGACATTTTCGCAGAAGGAGACCATCGCCTCCCAGGCCCCCCTGTCGCGGAGCATAGCCTCCACTATGCTCCGCAACGAGAGGTCTCCTCCGACCACGCTTGTGAGGTCGTGCCTCTGCGACCCCCACACCACACACTCCCGGAGCGTGTGGCCTGCCCACGGCCGAAGCCTACCACCAGTAGAGTTGTCACCTGGTTGGCACCACCCAGGGTCACGTGTAGGGTATCTCGAGGGTACTTAATTCTCCTACGGACGAAGGTGACTCGACCCCCAAATATGAAAGGTACGGAAATACGTATTATTATTTTTTATTATAACTTATTATTAGGTATATTTGCTTTAATACTTAACCGTAGGTATATGGCGTGGATCTAAATCAAATTTCAATCCAGCTTACGCTGCTAGGTCAAAACCTATGTACCAGCTTGTAATGTTAATTTATTATGGTGTAAAAATAAACATTAAGTACGAGTTACTACGTACTTAAATTACCTTTTTTTAAATTCAATTAGTAATTAAATTGCTTCCTTCTTTACGCAATTGTGTTTACAATACTGGAAATCATATTTTACGTCCAATTTAATGGTAAAGCTGTAATGAAATTAATTTTATAAGTCCCATCGGAATGAGATATATTTTAATTTGGCCAAATCGTGGCCCAGCACTTGACGGTGGCATTAGGAACGCAATTATAGTGATTTAATTAATTTAGATTGCTGGAGACATCTCAAATGGTATTGTAATACTGAAGACTCGTGTCCAACTGAGATACAAACAAAGCGTAAGTAATAAAATTAAGGTAGGTAGAAGTCTTAACCTTTTAAATAATAATAATACCAGGCCTTTTTAATGTCCCACTGCTGGGCACAGGCCTCCCCTCAATGCGAGGGGGATTAGGCCATAGTCCACAACGCTGGCCCACTTGATACATATTTTGAGGGATTCTCAGACATGCAGGTTTCCTCACGATGTGTTCCTTCACCGTTTAGCACCGTTTAGACAAGTGATAATCGTGGTTGAAAATGAAATTCGCACATGAAATCCAGATATCCCAGAGGTGCGAGCCGGGGTTTGAACCTGTGATCCTCGTTACTGAGGCAAGCGTTCTACCAACTTGGCAATCACTGCTTTTAACATTTTAAAAATATACTGTTATTTAAATACTTACCTATTCAAATACAAAAATAATTAATAATAACTTCCAAAAAGATGCCAAGTCATTACAAGACTAATATTTACTCTCAAATACCACAGATATATTCAAGTGATTTTCAATGTGCCCCAAGCCTAGTTGGGTGTAGTCCCGTAAGTTTATATTTCTGTCTGTCAATCGCAGGATCCAAGCCGGAGAGCAGGTACTTTATTTAGGACACAATTGACACCAGCTGTCAAAACTAAGAATCGCCCTCGTTAAGTTGTCTGATAGTTTCTCGAAGCAATTCAAAGTTACGCATTTGCTTGTCTATGTTATTTGAAATGAAAATATCAGTCTATTCGGTGTTCGAAGTAACAGAAGATAACAGATCAACATCTTATCTGTGTATCTGATAAAGCTAGTATTTTAAATAGAACGTTAATTGTACCTTAACCCCCAAATTTATAGACGTGCACAAGAATGTTGCTTTGCGCAGTACTATATGACGTTTGATAAAGTTATAACACGTCTATAAATTTGGGGGTAAGTTTATATAATGTATTAGGTGTTACATATTGCTTTTTAAATAGTAAGTCTCCCAAAATCAACTGAGTTTTGTATGAAATTGGTAAATTATATCAGAACAAGAATTAACCAAATTATGTAACATGCCTCACAAAATGATTTATAAGGCACTTACAAAAATGAGCAATGCGGAAATAGTTTATGTATTCCCACGATTGCGGCAAATAAATCAACCATTATCCGCCCCAAAAATGCCATGAATAGCGGCTAAAGGATTATTGAAAGAAATGTTACTTACTGATAAGCGTATACTCAACGTCGAGATAATACGAACTCGTCTCCCGAGACAAACGCGGATTCCGTGGTATCACCGCGATCTCTGAAAAAAAGATCTGAAATTTAGAAGATCAAAAAGGTTTGGTAGGCCACAAAATTAAATTTTGTCTGGCATTCGTTTGGTCTTTCAGGCCGGATTCACTCAGTTTGTCGGTATGAAATGGCAGCAAGAAAGATTAAAAATATATATATGTTATAAAACGTGAGTACATTAACAAAATAATTCACGTCCGAGTCTATATACACATGTGACTTTCTACGAAAACTTTTTATACTCATATAAACATCTAAATCATAAACACAATATAAACTGTATTTTGTTTTTAACTTAAAACAACATAATATGAAACACGAAAAACATTTTCTAATAAATCAATATTTTCACAATCCAACTTCGCAGTCGAGTGTGTCGCGTTTCGTGAATAATGGGTAACCGTTTTTATTTTTCCTTACTAGTGTAAAAATCCACGCAAAAACTACTGGCAACTTTGGCAATAAATTCTGACAAGTTCTGCCATAAATCTGGATTCCATCAGACTTAGGTCCCAGTATAGACACGCTGATTAGACCTCTAAGGTTGACCTTCCAAATTAAGTCGCGCACTATTCACTTTGGATTGTACATATTTCCTGTGACCCGCTGGTAATTTATTGAAGTTTATATAATGTAGTTGTATTATTTAAAGACACTTCTAAATAAAAAAGTGTGGCACAGTACTACAAAAGCACGGAATATATAAAAGTACTATATACAAGTAACAAACAACAACACGATATCCTACCACGTGCAGCTCAAAATTGCTGTGCTATGGTTACTCAGCAGCAGTAATATCATATTAATGGACCGGCATACAAGTAGTTTTTACGATACAGAGCGGCATGTGGTCAAGTGAATAAATTCTAGTTTTTTCTTATATCAAGATCATAAAAATATAATACATATTGGACAATAATCTGTGCATAGTTCACTATATCTGTAAGGTTCTCTGTGTTTTTCTCTTCTCTATGGCTAAAGGTGTGCATTTTAAAAGATTAAAATAATAATTGTATAAGTCAAAGAAGTTTATGTATCGGTATCGGGCTATCGGTATATTTACCACATATAACATTTATAAGGCTAAACATAAATAAATAATTGATAGAACTAGGCGATACTTGGCGGAAATCCATTGTTAAACAAATGGGGGAAGAGGAACCCACCACTCAGTCAGTGGTGGGTTCCTCTTCTCCCATTTGTTTAAATTATATAAATAAAAACAAAATTGTTATAACATAAATAAAGTACAACTGTAGAAAGAACGTTTAATCCTTTGTTTAAACATGTTTAACTCTTACCTAGTAGGGATTAGCGTGCTTAGATTGAATTATAAACTAAAGTTTGCACTAGTACGTGACCGCCTAACTTTATCTGTGGCTAAACAAAGACCATAATTGAAGTAGTCTATAAGAAATGTGCGAGATTTCTATTTCTGACCAACCATTTTTCCTGTAATTTGTTCCTGGGTTTATTAACCGCAAGGTTTTATTTACTTTCCACTACATTATAGGCTTCTCAGTGACGTCACGATCTCTCTGAAAATAAATTAAATAAAATATTTTATTTTATTTTATTGGAGAGATTATGACCAATTTTACAAAATACACTACAATAAAAAATACAAAAAATAATACAGGCTACTTACAAGTCTCCACAACCGCACACATGTAACACAGACATAAAAATATCCTTTCAGATTCAAAGTTAATAGTAGTGTTTTGGAAAATCGTCGACTAAGAAGAATTATTTTTCTCTCTCGATTCTACTTAAATATCGTCAGAAAACAACACACACACGGTTCGAACCCACAACCAAATAGTTTTGCATTTATAATTAACTAGCTGTCCCGTCGAACTTCGAACCGCCTCAGAATCAAATGTATGACAAAATTAAAATACCTTATTTATTATGTTTTTAATGTTTTTTTCCGATGTTGTAATAGTTATTCGGGGCGGAGAAATTTCAAAAAATCAAAAATCTTAAAAATCTGCCCAGCCGTTTTTGAGCTATAAATGGTGTCACTAACACGACTTTGTTATATATATAGATCGATTATAATCACGATAACTAATTCGCAATACGCAACCTGATCATCTTGCTAGGCATCTATCTAACTGTATTCGTTTCCTCGGCGAATGGCCATAGACATGTCAAGTTCCGTCGACGTGCTTCGCATTTCAAATACTAACTAGCTAATTAATATTCGGGGGGCGGGCGGAGGTACCTTCTGTCCTTTCGTGTGTTCACTTAGTCAGCAGGGACGTCCGTTTATTTGCGATGTAAACAAACTAATCGTCTCCCTATGTTAGGTTGCCTACATACGATCGACTCCCGTTAGTCGCAAGTCTAGGTAGCCTGTAGGTTATTGCGTTTTGTAATAGTATTGTCTTGGGTTTTTTTTTAAATCGGCAACAGCATAGGATTAATAATAACAAGGATATACTAACTGTGTTGAAAAATAATAAACCATTTAAGTTAGTTTAATTGTGTTTATGTAACAGCGAGTGAATGCAGTATTTTGAATCCCTTTAATATTGAAATAAAATTAATTTTAACGGATTTTATCGCGTTTATATTATGTATTTACGTTCCTGACGTTCCTTTAATATTTAAAAAAAAATAAAACTAGTTGGTAAAAACTTGTCGCAATCGCAGTCGGTATGTATGTGGCTGGCCGCTCAAGTGATTACATTACCAGACGATACCGGAGTGACCAGACTAATGAATGGTCAGACGATTATTATTTATTCAAGTGTTTTAAACTACATTTGTCGTGGTATTGCATTTAAACCACAGCTTTATATGTCAACTTTAGGTCGCTTTAATTTTAGTTTTGAAAGTGCAGAAAATTAGACAGCAAATTAATCGGTTAAGCATGTTTAAATAATTAGGTGTGACAGACAGACGAAGAGGTATTCAAAGGGACATAGTTGCACCATAAGCGTTCAGTTGAACCCTAAAAAGTATATTAACATTTTATGAATTTGACAAAATACGAAATCTATACATCTATATATAGTTTACTAGCTGCTCCCCGCATTGTTTCCCGCGATTAAAAAGTATGTCTATCCCTCGGGAACCATGCGTTTAACCGGGATAAAAAGTAGCCTATGTGCCATTCCAGACTATAATCTATATCTGTGCCAAATTTCATCCAGATCCGTTCAGCCGTTCTGGCGTGATTGAGTAACAAACATCCATCCATCCATCCAAACTTTCACATTTATAATATTAGTGGGATTTTGTGCTACTCGTACTAAAGGAACTCCTTTTTGCAATGGTTACAAAACTGAATCTTTTGTGGTTGCTCTACTATTGGCCATTTTTGATGACATTTATTCTGCATATATTCAACGGTTTGCAATATTATTCGAAAACCTTTCAAGAATTATTTGCAAATAATATACCAAATAATTTACAAGATTCAATCATGATAACAGTGTCTATCTCATAACAAACTGAAAACCACTTCAAAGTTTTCAGTAATGCTATTTACAACATTGCATTTCGACCGCATCCACTTAAATGTATGGAATAAGCTAACTATCTTGTTATTACCCTGTTATATGGCCCCTTTAGCGATAAGAGAGGGGGAAAATGTGCTGACATTTATATTTCATTGGAAGGTGAAAAATGAACATATTTTATATATTTATTTTACTCTGCGTATATAGTGTTGGAGTTCAATTAAACATGCGTTTTCTAGTAGGTATCTTCAAGGATAAGGGCTTAGAAGAATATTATATAATATAATTTTCATCAGGTGACAGGAGGGCTGGCTCTTTTCTCGCTCAAAAAATTAGTTTAATTATACAGCGAGGAAATGCAGCCAGCATTCTTGCCACCATTCCACGCGGACAAGGTCTTTTTGATACATAGTTTGTTTCATACTATTTTTAAGTTTTTATTTTTATGTATTGGTAAATTAATCTGTATAACATATAATATGTACATAATAAAAAAATATTTTCAATATAAAATTTCTAGATCACAATAAAACATTTCTTAATTGCCAATTTCAATACCCATAATTCAATTAAATTTGTCCTGATACGCCCCCGAGAAAAGCGCGGTCCGAGAGCACTCAGCGTCCACTTCATCCCTTTGGAGTTGATTGACCCCGCGCGAGCCTGCGTTTGATAAAAGCGCTGGGAGCCTGCCATGTGCTTGTATTTTCAGTGGCACTGAAGGAAAGCGTCAGTCGGCATCGGGCCGTCCTGTCCGCGAGACGTGTCCGTGCGGTCTCGGAAAAGCTTCGCGCTACGTAAATAACTTCGATACGTTTACGAGAAAATTTTCAGAGTAACTTTCTTTGATGAATCAATTTAGTAAAGATAAGTTTTCAGTCTGTATATTAAAAGTAAGACTATATTTAAATATAGTGAATCGTGACATTTAATAAAATTTATCGACTTTAAATATATTGTGTATAGGTAGTGCGCGTATACAAGTTTTGAAGACATTTTTAATGCAATTCGCTACAGTTATTGTGATAGAAACTGCAATGAAAATAATTGTTATACGAACCTATAATATATGTAAACGGAGCTGTGAGGACGTTATAATGAATGTTTAGTTAACAGTTTAGAAACAATCGATCGTCGAGTAGTTGTAATTCAATTTGATGCTATGACTGGCGGCTTCCTGCGTCGGACGGAAACTTGCTGCACCGAAGGCGATCGTCACAAATAGAAACCTGAACGGTAATTGAAGTTAATTTTCTGGGAACATGTTTGTTATGGCAACATTTCTCATTATGAACGTGGGCGTTTATAATCACTTTTACTTACGATTATGAACCATAACAAACTTTAACGTTTGTTCAGTTTTATTCTGTATGAAATTTGAAGTGTCTACTTTATTAAAAAAGCAATAAGTTTGTCTTCAACCATTATCATTTAAAATAATGGCTGCAAAACGTTCAACGTTCCCCAAAATATTCAAATTTCAATTAAAGTAATTAATGTTAACCTTCCATTCAAATTCTTTGTGAATTCCATTTCCCACCAAATTATCGTTAACGAACGATTTTATTTTATCAAAAGAATTCCGGCAGATTGACTGAACGGAACAACCCTATTAATTGAAATTCCGTACGTTTTAAAACGGAATTCAATTAGACCATATTGTAACAGTTTTATAACTACTGGATATGGCAGTCGTGCTGTTATAAAATCTGTCGGATATTTAGTGATAAGGGCTAGACGTGACTTGTATGTTATTATAGCGATGATGTTACGACTTTGATGTTGCATAGATTCTTTACTTTTATGTATTCTTGGTAGTTCATTGTAAATAGTCAGGATAATGTTCAAGTTTTTTTTTATTTCGCGTTATCACTGCCTTTATTTAATTAAATATTTGATTTTACTATATTAATAATTATTTAATAAGACCAAATAAATTCATACTGAATTCTCAGATGTTGTTAAAAGATTACTTTCAATTTATCGGACGAATATTTGAAATCATTTTCTTTGATAAATATACCTAATTATAAATAGGGGCGCAGGTGCCCAGCGATGTTTCCTCTACACTTTCATTTAATAACAAATCTACTAACTAAAAATAGGTCTGTTTATTTACAGATCTCTAACCATCAGCATTCAGCCCTAATTCTCTAAACATTACCATTCATGTTATTACAGGATCGCCCACTTTAGCTATCTTGTAATGAGCTATTTTGGTATCCATTACCTGCGTACAGATTTTATCATCGCTCGCTGTCGTTAGTGCTACTATGTTTTACGCTGCTCAAAGTCGCGTAATTTACGTTACGTGCAGTTTCCCACAATATTGCAGCTTGCGCCAATATTGTTTTTATTAGCATTACGTTAGCCTAGCTAAACCTATTTTGATAAGAAAATACGCTTTTTTTCTTTAATTAAGCTGTTTCTTAGCCTTGATATAATATTTTACTTACCTAGTAGTTAGTTTTGTAATTAAGTTAATTAGTACGGTAGCTTAACGTTCTTGACTCCTCACACCACAGATTTAGTAAATAGTGACGATAACGATACGATTACGATAGCTTCTGCTAGGCACACGAAAATGTATAATGATAGAGCTGTTATCAATTAAATCTCTCTACCTACGCCACTGGATCACATATTAGACAATACAGGTTGATTTAAAATGGATATACGCAGCCTGATTCTGTGCTTCTTTGGCAATTTTTTATTTATTGTGTGGTGTCAGAGTTCCGATATTCTTTTTTTTTAAACTGTATTTTTGTTAGGACCAAAATTTATTTTTTTAATTCGACATTCCCAAATTCTGATTTCTCATAATGATTACGAGTGGGATACAGAAGCGTTCGTTCCAAGCTTAGTATACTCTTTACAAATCATCCTGTATGATATGAATTCGGTTGCCTTTACATAAGTAAATATCGTATTGATTCATTTATTTGCAAACCATGATCCGTGTACGTACTTTACACATGATGTCGTAATACCTAGACCGCGTTAGTAAGGAATTTACTTTGCGTACTGTATCGAAATTGTTTGTGCAAATATTTTGACTCCGTGTCATGAAGTACCTTCGTCAAATACGTCTCACGTCGGCAATATTATTACCCATATTTGAGTAATATTTTGCTCAATTTCAATAATAATACCAGCCCTTTTATGTTCCACTGTGGGCACGCTGGCCCAGTGGCGTGTTGGCGGACTTCACACATCTTTCGAGGGGTTCTCTCAGACATGCAGGTTTCCTCACGATGTTTTTTCCTTCACCGTTTAGCAAGTGATAATCTTGGTTGAAAATGAGATTCGCACATGAAATCTAGAAATCCCAGAGGTGCGAGCTGGGCTTTGAACCTGCGATCCTCGTTACCGAGGCAAGCGTTCTACCGGAGGTATTATTATATACCCTGAAATATATATTTTTTATTTTATTTAATTATTACAGTAATACTGTATATATAGAATCGATTGCCTTTGTATAGTTGTTATTTTAAAATGTCGTGATTTCTCACCCTTCATCACGTCTAAAATCTCATTCGTAGACGTCAAAACCAACACATGAAATTTAAGTTGCAATTTGCATATTTATGGGTTAAGCCGTTTTGTGGACCCGCTAACAAAATCAGACATCCCAAATTTATATCCATTTGGCACAAGTTTGACGCTGAAAAAACAATTGGGGTTTATTTGTACAATAGTGCATTTAAATGTATTTGTCAGTGTTAGTCCAAACTTTGTGTTTAATGAGTTTAACGACAGAAAATGTAAATCCTCGTTTAATCCGCAAAACCAAATACAACTTGTATACTATGTTACCTAACTTTATTTTTTTAATTGTCGTGACCGGTGGCTCCTCCAGACACGACTTAATTAGTTAACACCAAGGTTAGCCGTGCTCGCGGCTAAATAAATCCTTTAACGTTCGCAGACTTGTAATGAAAATAAATTGAAAACAAAATTTAAGGTACAGTCGTGAACGAAATAAATAGTTGTGACACAATTTAGGACAATTTTCGTCCTAACTTTACGCAATGCGCGAAGAGAGCTCGTTTCACTTCTACTCACTTTGTTCTGTCATGGTAGAGTCGCGATAGAGACATAAATAAAATCAGAAAATAGTGCAGCATGTCCATGCCATATTTTAAATTATTTTCCAGAAGTTTTAATTTTAAACAAAAGTAGTGCTTATCAGAATCTCAATAGTAGTATGCTAAAAATAATTAGATTTTTCTGTAAGTAACTGAATACTAATTAACTTTTTTATTTTTCATTTAGAACCTAAGTTTCTGACAGTTTCTTTTAGATCCAGAGTTTAGGTTTGCACCAAGTTTATAAATGAAATTAATTATTTATGGTAACAACAACAATGTAATTTATTCCGATTTAAATAATAGACGGTGTGATTCTATATTTAATTTTCCTCATATATTTTTTGTAATACTTTTAAAATACATTACCTAATCTAGTTATGTTTTAAGTATAATGTTGAAAACTAAAAGCTCTAATTGTGTTTAATTAAGCTACCTAATTACTTATTTAAGTTAATGGCAAGTAATTAGTACTTAGTAGTCCGTATCGTAGAGGCGTTTATAGTAGTGGCAGTCCTTCTGAAGGAATTTCGGTCACGGCGGCTAATGTCAATAGAGACTAGCCAACTACGGAGACAATATTATAGTGCACAAGTGTGTGCGAAAGCACAGGTACACTCTCTCTCTCCCCCCACCCTCCAAGTTCGGTGGGCTGGCGATCCTGCCCGACTGAAGAAAGACTGAAAATCGAAGACCTGAAAAGGCTTTTATTAGTAATTGAATTAATATAAAAACAATATTTAGGACAATGTAAAACAAAATTTCTACGGTCAATTTGTTTTACATTGTTCTGAAATTTCATCGCTGCAAAAAAAAAAACAATTAAATTATTTTCAAATATAATATCTAAAATCTGCACATTCATAAGAATAAACGACGTACCTTCATTTCATGGGCTCCATACTCTCTGAAAGGAAAAGCGTATTACGAAACTACCAACAGATAAATTATTCTGTAAGTTCAGTAAATCTTGGAGCAGAATCAGAATCAGGGTTTATTTTTTATTCATGTAAACCATTAAGTACAGTACTCATGAATCGATAAAATTGTTACAAAATGATAAGCTACAACTTTGCCACCCGTTTGGAATTCCGTTCCTATGGACAAGAACGGGCAAGAAACTCCATGGTTGTTCTTTTAAAAAAATATATATATTGCATTTTTGAGCAGTACTTTGCTATGCGTATATGAGAACAATGTAGGAACGGTTAGGTAGGCTTGAGTAGCTCGGTAATAAGTACTTACTCTAAGTATATAATTACAAGTTAATGGCTACATGTTTCCCACATTTGGAAATAACTTTTGTGGCACATTCAATCAATCAATCAAAAGGAAACAAGTCGGAATTTTTCGTGATCAAAGCATTTAAACTTTCTTTGTCTATTTCTCTCAGATATGTTGACGGAGGCCATATTGAAGGAAATCCGATATTTCACATCCATCCCGTATCACGGACGGGTCGTCCTAAATACTGTTTGATTTATGGTCACTTAACGTGACAAAATGTCATTTATTGGAAGAATGAAGCTAATAATATGGGCCATAGACCATCGGACAGAGTAGAAACGTACAAAATATATTTATCGAGCGTGATAAAAATTCAAAAGAGACAATTAATATTTTTTGTAGTCTTACTAGACATATCGGGCTACTTATTTCCCTTTCATATTGACTTAAGTATTAGTTATTACACATTTGAGTATTTATTATTTACCTTTTATAATGTTGTCTGCGATAACAATCGACACCTTTGACTAATTCTAAACTTCAATGACCTGATGGGCGCAGTTGGTAGTGACCATGCTTTCTGCGCTGTGGGTTCCAGGTTCGAATCCTGGAGGGACAATCTTTGTGATGAGCACGAATGTTTGTACCGGAGTCATGGATGTTTCATATCTATATAAGTATTATGTACTAGGTTCGCCCTCAGTCCATTGTACGGTACCCATAATGCAAGCGTTGCTTAGTGTGGGACTGTATAGTTGGTGTGTTTGTCTGGCGATATTATTATTATTATTATAATGCAATAAAACAAATGGACGACAAACGTGTATTTCACAAAAAAACAATACCAGGGTGCAGTAATCGGCTGTAAATGTATTACACATCAGCTAGAGAAAGAGTCTTATTGAGCAAAAGTATGAGTGACAAAGACGATACCCTACAATGTCGAAAGATGTAAGCACCTATAATATTTACGGCGGGCTACTGTACAAGAATAAACAAAACAACGTACGCTTCAAGCTGAAACGCCACACTAAACCTTATCTGATGACCGTTGGACTTATCATGAAATAGCGAAAAGCTCTCATACAAAGAAACATATAACAATAAACCATTTAAAAGTATGATCACATCAACAGCTTGCAAATGTTTTGGTTTAAGATTGAGATTTTGATTGATTGAGATAAAAATGTTTTTTTTTTTCAACTTTATAATATCATACATACCTGTATAATATCAATAATCAGCATTCAATCCATTTTTAACCGACTTCACAAAGGAGGAGGTTTTCAATTCGGTTGTATTTTTTTTTATATGACTGAGAGTATGAAAGATATGACACGCAACTTATAATATTATGTTTCATATATGCTTTGTTGTTAGTAAGGTTTTATGTAATAATAATATGATCATATAGTATTTGGAGCGACTCTTACGTGACTGTTATGTTACTTTGAGATTCCAAACTGTGCCAATTCACTGCTGAACAAAGATCTTGTAACGCTACTTGTTAGCGCCGCTATATCATTTTTACAACATACTGCTGCTTAGCGTTCAATTATGTTTCCATTATTAATAGCGGTTAGTGCTAAAGAAAGAAATTCTATCTATCTATCATCCGAAAGACGTCCACTGCTGGACATAGGCCTCCCCCAATGATTTCCACACATCACGGTCCTCCGCCACTTGCATCCACCGGCTTTCTTCTACGCGTGTGATATCATCGGTCCACCTTGCGGGGGGCCGTCCTACACTACGTCTTCCGGTTCGTGGTCGCCATTCTAGAACCTTTCTGCCCCAGCGGCCATCGGTTTTGCGAGCTATGTACCCCGCACACTGCCACTTCAACTTTGAGCTATGGAATTCTTTGAGCTATGTCGGTTACTTTAGTTCGTCATTTCTGATTCTATCGCGTAGCGATACCCCGAGCATAGCTCTCTCCATTGCGCGTTGAGCAACCTTGAGCCTTCTTATGCGGCCCATAGTCAGCGACCACGTCTCGGTAACATATGTAAGAAAGAAGTTGGTGTTGGTAAAATGAGAAGAATAATGGTTTATAGATATTGAAGCTATGCCGGTAACACATACATCGGACATCAAGAAACGGAATACCTATCATAAAGCGAGATTGCTCGTCGTACATATATGCTACCACAGTCTGCACTCAGCGCTTGGGGCCTTGCCCTGTTGTAGCGGTAACGTGCACCTAAATAAATAGATGAGTTAGGTACATATCTAAAACCCTGATCACCGCATCCCACAAACAAGTGTGAATTTTACAAAATTTTATACAAAAATGGTGTTACTTTAAATAGATATTGGGTATTTGGCTTATAAAAGTAGAGACACGCATAATAAAATATGATTTCTTAAAAAAATATAAATATTCGATTCTGCGCCACCTCAAATATATTTAAAAAAATATTTTTTCCCATGGCTTATAATTGATTAGAGCGCAGCCAAGCATATACCGAATAAGATTAGAAATTTCGATACCATCATTTGCTAAAGCCCAATAAAGAATTTCTCTTTGCAAAACTTATAAGTGACTGAGCGATCAAATTAATGTAATCTCCGAATAATTTGGAAGAAAAATATTCCAGCGTATTTGAACTAAGCGGCTCCAAGTAAATTAGTCAGAAATACAACATTTTGTTGAATAATGGCCAAGGTAGTTACGTCTTGTGCTATTTAAATCAGTTAACTGCTATAAAGTCTGACAAATATTGTCGTCTCGTGCTGATGAAGTAAAGTAGGCAGTCTTTGGTAAACTATATAGCTCGAACTATCTATTTTTCTGCTACTATTATAAAGCTTTTGAAATATTCTCAGTGTTCAGCTTGTCAAAAGACCCTGCTAACGATCCCGCCAGGCTTCTTCATACACAGCCGTTTTTATATATATTTAAGCTGTATAAAAAATAATGTAATCACGCTTGTTTTCCCCGAAAGCGTAGGCAGAGGTTCACTGCCTCATAGAGTCACTTTTTACACTGCATAGTTCACCTCGCAGGCCCAGTTCGGGTTGGCGCACTTCCCACGACTTAAGTACAGTTAAACTTGCGGCACTGAAAAATGATGCTTGTGAAAGATTACCATCATTTGTTTTTCTCTCCGATTTCAACTCTATTTTGTCGCCTACTACAAAAAAGTAGCATACAAAAACCAGAAAAATTTGAGCCGCTATGTTTAATTACTTATGATTGATACCTGATCAGCTCAGGTATTAGTGACCCTACCTTCTGTGCTGAGGGTTCCGGTTTCGAATCCTGGTAGGTACAAATTTTGTGTGATGAGCACGAATTTTTGTAACCGAGTCATGGTTTTTAATATCTATATAAGTATTATATACTGAGTTCGCCCTCAGTCCATTGTACGGTACCTAAAATACAAGCTTCGCTTAGTATGGACCCGTATCTTTAGAAGGCTTCGCGGGGTCATGGGTCCAACACGTAGAGGTCCTTTTAGAGAATTTTATTGTTATGTTAGCGACCTGCTGGGGTCAACTGCTGAAAATGATTATTATTAAATCAAAAGAAAATCTCTTAATTGACCCAGCAATTTCGTTACGTCATCATTCATCGCAGCCAGACTAGATTTTTTTAGTCACTTTAAATCGGTAGCCCGTGTTTTCACTCGTTTGTTTTTATGTACGCTAGGAATAAAATTAGGAACGGACGGGTTTCTCGGAAGATCCAATTTCGCACGGATCGCGGTTTGAGTGTGACGACACAAGCTTGTCGGGCACGGATGAACGACCCGACCGAATACGTCACATATTGGACATACATTGACGGTATTATAGTATAGATCTGTAATATGCGAAACTTCACATATTGATTTCTTATATTTACGCGAATACTACACATTGAAGTGAAACTAATTTTAAGGATTTTATCGCGTTTTTATTTTGATTTTACGTTCCCGTCGTTTCGGGTGCTTTACAGCAACCATGGTCACGGGAGGATTCAAAATAAAAACGCAATCAGCGAAACTTCTTTTGTGAAGTGTCATAATTTGATCAAAAATATTGGAGTTAATATTAAGTTTAGAAATAAATATATTTTTCATAATAGCTAGTTTACTTAATTATAGGTATGTAGGATGATAAATGTACAATAGTGTAAAATAAAAGATTTTTCAGCTGAAATTAGTTGTAGTAAAGTAGTCAGATTATACTATATAAATTGTAAGTTCAATCTCATTACAAAACTTTAGAATTTAATAACTATTTATCTACTTATAAGTACCATTGCTTGGGTAGATTTTAAACGTTTAAATATAACCTCTTAAAACTCCATTAAAGTGTTTTATTTATTTTATGCCAAAAGTTTAAAGAGTTTACGAAACAACATTTTGGAGCGCACCATTTATTGATTTTTTGTGAAACGACTCGATTCTTATTTTTTTAAAGTCTAACAACTTCCCACTACACGAGTTATTGTTATTTAAAAAAAAATCAGGAGATCTGATTCGTTCTTTTTCAGGAAAGAAATATCATTATTTATTTTTACAAAATTATTATTTTCTAATACGTCGAGGAATTAAATCTAAATCCCGGACTAATCAAGAAGTTATAATTACTCTTGAAGTTTGAGCGTGATTTGGAATTCCGATCACACAGAAATCACCGAAGTCGATACTTGACCTACTTTCTATCAATTATGGTTTACGAAACTTCTCCCGGAGTTTTGTAACGACGTTATCAGATTAGGGAATGTAGCTACATAGTTTACTTTTCTAGGTTGATTCTGTGACCAAACTATATGACTACTACTACATACTACTATATACTATATTCTATATGTTGGTAACGCTGACTTCTAGAGTGTATTGAAATAAAACTAATTTTAAGGATTTATCGCGTTAACTTTCAGCAAGCCCTCAAAACACAGTGAGCTCTTTCTGCGTTGATCGGACCGCAAGCAACAACTAAATTAGAGGGTACACCCGTCAAACTATGACACTAGGACGTCAACCACCTCAGTCCTCCCGTGACCATGGTTGCTGTAAAGCAGCTTAAACGTCGGGAACGTAAAAACATAAAATAAACGCGATAAAATCCTTAAAATTAGTTTTATTGCAATTTAACGAATATTTATATTAGTTTGTAAATATTTCAGTTATTTTCTTTCTAATTGTTAATAAAGATGATATTTTCATTTAACGAAGAACTTTAAAATTGTTATTTTCTTTTTTTACAAATCACATAATGGAATTTCCCTCTCTGGATATTTGTAAAATCAAATTAAGGGGTATAATGCAATACCCTAGGGTATATTGAGTTATTACTTTTCCTTTTACTGTAACACGTCTAGGTGTAGAGCGAAATGTAGAGTAGATGTATGAAAGAATGTTCACGCTCGCCGCTCGCAAATAATGACTTACTCTACCTTTTGTTGTGTAAAGGACATATAACATTTCAGCATCTCTGTGCACAAAGGCAAACAACATAACACAGGCATTATTATCATGTCGCTAGCGAATAATAATAATGTTTTGAAAGAAGATGTGAAATAAAAAGAAACTATTATTTACGCCAATTCTGTCTATTAAAACGAAATATTTTACGCTAAATTGCCTTTCCAGTTACGGCTGAATTGAATAGAAAAAAGAAAAAAAAATTAGCAACATCCCGATAAAACTAACTAACTTTAGAAGCAGTGATAGCCAAGTTGGTAGGACACTCACCTCGGTATCGAGAGTCGCATGTTCATACCCCGGTACGCATATCTAGGATTTCTGGATTTCATATGCGAATATAATGTTCAACCATGATTATCACTTGATAAGGGTGAAGAAAAACAACTCGCATGTCTGTGAGAACCTCTAGTAAGAAGAGTGAAGTCCATCAACCGGCATTGGGCTAGCGTGGTGGACTATGACCTAATGCCTCTCACATTGAGGGGAGGCCTGTTCCCAACTGTGGGACATTAAAAAGGGCTGGTATTATTATAAGGTATTTATATAGTCTATCAGTGTAATTAATTAGAGAGTACATATTCCTATGAAGAGTATAACATTTATTTAAAGCCACCAGTAGTTTATAAATATCATTAGTCACATTCTCCGATAAACTAAAAGTACCTAACTTATTGGTCGCTAGTAGAATTCCCGACATAGTTTTCTCATTAACTTCTGCCTTATTTTCAATATTTCTCTTCAAAACTTTATTAATATTGAGACCCTAATTCGTGTAATGATCACTTTACTAAGAGTGTGATGGCGCAGAAGAATCTCCGTTGTAAACAGTTAGGTAGTAGTCGTTCCATCAAAGAAATTTTAATTTCGTCGTTAAACGCGGTAATTTGAATAATTTTATGAAGCAAATATTGTTTTTTTTTTTCATTTAAATTTGAACTCTCTTCTTCTGATATTTTTTCTCTTGTTCTGATAATAGATTATTTTGTTTTGGATAAGTTTATGTCGACAAACAAAAACGACTTAATTTTAAAGTTAATTACCTTTTAAAGTCATTTACCATGGGTGGGGTTTTTGCATGTATTGCATATGCATTATGCGTATTTGGCAAGTTTTTTCCACGTTGTAACAAAAAAACCTCAAGTAATAAACATTTGCTATACTAATCAATAATCGCTATTCCGAAAGGAATTCTATCGTTGAAATCATTAGGTATGTTTTATCTAGAACATGTTTTCCTGAATGTAAAGAGTTTTAATGAAGCTTCCTTAAGGTAATTATTTGTTGCCTACCCTTTTGGAACGTTGAATATTTAACTTTTTTTGCAAAAACAAATACAAACCGCGATATGCCCGACTCTGCAACCCTTACTTTTTCATGCTTACTACTATATTTAAATGTGAAAGTGTGTTTATTACGGGCATATACCTACAATGGACTGGAATGCGATCCCAGAATATGTATCTAGACATAAACACTTATATAGACATCAATTATATTTCCAAAATAACATTATACACGATATACTTTACAGGCTTAATAAGAACATTTTCAAATTGGTGCTATTCACTATGGGGTGTTAATATAGAGGCAATGTAGAACATTGGACATAAAAAACTAGAATATCAGTACATATAGAAAAAAAAACAACAATTTATTATATAATACCTACCGGTCCCACCAAATTTGTTCAAGCAGCAATAGCAACCACTTGGTCGGAGTAACTATTGTTCACGCAAAATAAATAACATATGAGCTGTATACATTAATATATCAAAGTAAGTATAAGAACAGTTGGTGCTTCAATTCTTATTTGTACACACATTGAAAATGATATTATGTATATTTCGTGTTATGAATTCCATAATGAGCAATTACATTTTGCTTCCATGCACTATTATCGGTATTCGTATCAATTTCCCGGAAGCGAATGACTGAAATTAAAGATATAGGATATTTCACTACCAATAGGCACCTAAAGAATGGTTGGTAACTTTGGAATTATGTAATTGAAACGTTGTAAACATGATAAACTTAAGTATATCATTGATCATTGCATTTAATATTTTAAAAGCCTTCAAAGATCTAGAAGAAATAAATAAACGTTATCAAATAATACTGACCTATAATCTATCGCGAGCAGAGTACACTATAGACACGCACAAATGTTTTGGGCATGCGATAAGAAGACTTGAGAAGCGTGCGAGTGAGACTAAAAACCGTGTTGTATAGAAGGAGAAATAATATTGCCTCGACCCTAGACAATGAGAAATGATAAGGAACATGATGATGATACACAAAAAACAACTCAAGATAAATATTTATATACCTAAACGTTCATAAAGTTACTGCAATAAAAATAAAGAAGATCTGAATAAAAGATTACAACTTGCAAAGATTTTATCGCTGAACGAACTTTGGTCGTTCGCAGACAGTCTGTCTTCATAGACAGCTGCTAGGTTGAATGTCTTAGAACATTTAGAGACGAAGCGGACCGAAGCGAGGAGGGGAACCAACCTTACCGGAGTTAATGAATTGTCGAACTATAACATCCAACGTAATCCGTGGTTAGGAGGGTATACATTCATCTGGCGTGCCTGACTGACTTTTCAACACCTAAACGTCAAAGGTGCTAACGAAATAGTGAATGGTAGGAAGAAAACGACGCGCACCTTTAACTATCGTCTAGTCTGTAGACAACCTTAGATATTTTTGTCAGGCCTAATACATGTACACGCATAAAAACAGACGACTCGCAAGCAAGACAAGTAATAGACGTAAAGCAGACTCATCTATATTAAATATGCTCATACATAAACCTTATAAAAGCACAAGCATAAAAGTCTTATCTCTTCTTCTTATCTCATAAAAGTCTTTTCTCGTAAATTAAGACATAACAGGCTTAAAATAGCCAAATAAAAGCGAATGTGGTCAAATTAAACTGAAAAGATTTGGATGAATTGCACACAAACGTTTTACTTTGTGAACAGGGAAAAGTGAATTAATGAACTTTATCAACCAACGCACCAAAGAACAGAAAAGATTTAAAAAATTAAATGTCTCTCATGAAACACACGAAACCAGCAAAAATATTTTTCCAACTTATGTTAAACAATTTATCTCGGAAGTGTAAGCTACCAGAGCAGGTTTTTTTACCTATTCTTACTCAAACTCTTTCATAAGAATTTTTCAGCTCTTTATTTTACTGAAATTGTTATAATAATACTAGCCTTTTTTTATGCCCACTGTTGGGCACGGGCTTCCCTCCAATGCGAGGGGGATGAGACCATGTTGCTAGTGGAAATTGCTATACAAGTTATAAAAATATTAACGAACTCCCATTATCAAGTCCACGAAATATTTCTGTAGGGTAGCCCAAAACGTTGTAGTCACACAAATGTGTAGATAAGTAAATTAAATATATTACTTGTAAGAAATTAGTAGAGAATTGTATTTGGGTTAATTTATTATAAGATATCTTTAAAAGTAGTGTTTTCGTCTTCATTGTTTTGGAGTTGAGTAAATACGAATATCCCATTATCTATCCTATTCCAAGCTTAAATATTTTACCAAGTTGTTTTAGTATTTATATTGGAAGTAGGCCTTGCTATTTATGATTACTGAGATGAGAAAGATCATAAATATAGCAATGTAGATGATAATTTTATATCTTAAGAAAGGCAATTATCTAGACATTTTAGGGCAAAGCTTTAAGAAGATATACAGTTGGCTGGAAATTAAACAAAAGTAGAATTTATCGCCGTAAAACGGTAAAGATTTGAGGGTTCGCTAGACTTTAATTTCTCGTTCGTCGTTATTGCATTCTTTAAGCCAACATATTGAATATTTAAGAAGTAGCTTAAAGGTTTTAAGTAAGATTGGGCGCGGACCCTGGAAAGAACGAGCAAGAAAGAAAGAATGAAAGGATTATATTGGGTTTACGTTATCGATTGAATTTTGAATTAATTGTCAAGGGTCAGGTAATTTATACTAACGCTAACGCATTAATATTTCTTTTCTACACATGCTAATGTTTACATAAAACATTATTCTCAGATTAAAATTTGTACTTACTGTGTAAAATGTAAAAGTTTTATATGTTAATGGTACCTACTTTTTAAATTTCTGATAAGAGAGATCGTAAAAGGTTTTACATGACCGTATGTTTTTTCTATTGACATAGAAAAACAAAGTACAATAAACTATTCGAAGAGTAGAAACACAGAATTTTGATCTATCACTTCATAGGCGATAATATTTTTTTTTTTCGCTGCATATTATAATATTTGCTCCGCTCCTAAACCCCGACCATAACGGTTTTAGGGGAATCCCTGAGGCGTCGTAACCTATAAGCTTTATGTCTGTGACGACATTGTCATATTTTTATTACCGTGTTCTTTACATCGAGTCAATAATCCCTGAGAGGATAAGATTATCTAGGTTATGGCTAGATTCATACGATTGTTCAGATTGAACGATGCTTACCCCTGAGACTATTAAATTTGAGCCGTGCTGCGGCCTACTCATCAAATCTGTGAGGAGCTTGATTTATTGGACACAGCGGCGACATGACGTCATAACTGTCACGTTGCAACGTACAGCTTAAGCGTGTCACTGTGTAAAATGACAGCGTGTTTGAATTTCTATTAGCAAGTTTAGTCATTTGATGAGCCGCTAATCTGTCGATCATATTTAATAGAACCTGTTGTAACTAAACTCAAACCAAACTGTCAAGTTGACAGCGCACTATTGTCTGTATTTTTTCTTATCTATGCTCATTCCTTCTTGCTGTAACTCGTCATGGTGTCTCTCGTACTTCAAGAGAATAAATCCGTTTTAATCGCCACTGCTGCTTATTTTTGACCCTGTTCCATCAGAACCCTGATATTCTATATGCGTAATTTTTATTGTTGGCCCTAATGCGTCTATTGTGTAATAACTAAATTGGAATAGTTGTATTTGTCTTCATTAGCTTTTAAGCCAAAATAACTACGCTCAGTTTTATATCTCTGGACGATATAATAATATGTTCGGCGACTCCGCTATGTCTCCAACGTAACTACTTACTATGCAAGATGGCGATCGCCATAAAACGGACGGCGGCGTGACACCGTCTGCCCACTTCATTGGCCCATAAAATCACTTCTAATAATACACTGTAAGTAATATTTTATAACTCGTAAGGTTTATCGTCATTATAATTATTCTTTTCACACAGATTACTTTACCACCCGTAACTTTTGAGATTCAAACAGTATTTGGCTACGAACGTAATAGTGGATATCCATTAGTATAATTTGGATTGGTTTTTTCATGTTACTTATCGTTTTACGTAGGTAAAGTTTTCTTAAAAAGACAGTTATAAAACAACTATTGCTTTAAAATTTCATACTCTGTTCCTATTAAGAAATATCATTTCTGAAGCCATTTCATCAACATTATATACCGTCGTTAACGCTGTGGTCTGCTCTCACAGACAAATTAATCAAATGAACTTAACAGCATAAAAAACCGTTGTGTGCAACGAAGTTAAAAATAACCATAACTCCAGTTTATTATTGTTGGGAAACATTTTCCAATATTTGGTATTGTCTCAAACTTTCATGAAAGGTTTCAGATGTTTATGAGATAAATACCCTATAGCGTTTTGGGATATAGCCAACTACAACCTGGGCTCTACAAAACGCAAGACGCCCATGAGGCAGGCCTATACGAGATGCGATGAGATAGCGAGATGGACTAGCCACCTTTAGGAATGATGTAGAAAGTGAAAGAAGGCTTTTGCCCAGCAGTGGGGCACAAATTAAACTAATTTCATAAATTCGTTGGTGGTCTTCGTATTATTCTTAGACGCTTTTGTATTTGCGGATTTCATTTGAATTAATTTTGCTCAGCTCTAATGCGAAATTTCAGGCACCTATGTAATAGTATTGTAGCATAGTGTGTATGTACCTGCGCTTACACTCCAATGCTCTTATTTGATGGAGTATTTAATATACCAGGGCTATACACCGGGACTGAAATTAATTTCTTGCAGGATTTCTGAGAATATCCAGCATGCGTCCAATTATACGAAACATTTAAGTTAATGGCATAGAGAGAGACCAAATCATGAAGATATATTTTGTCGCACTCAGACGTCTGGAGCCGCTGCGTTTTTTTTTTTAATATTTTGAGTGACCGTAAAGAAACACAATAGATAATCTATTATTGTTGGAAATATGAATGACGATGGTGTGTGTGACTCTGGTGTTTAAATATTGTTCGTCTGTTATTATGTAATATAATATCCATGTATGTAATATACAGATGTATAATAATATGCATGGATTAAAACTGATACAGTCGCGCGCGTAATGTGCCGAACCAACCTCAAGCGCCATCATACGCGGCTATGACACGCGATCGATTAAAAGTATCCCTTGATAGGCATTATTTTATTCTGGTACAAGTGAGAGATCAGCCCCCCTACTATTAACTTTTGAGGCGACTTAAATCTGGACCTCAATTGGAATATTACATTGCCACTTTTATCAAGTCAGTAGATAAATTTGTATCATTTAATGTTAGTAGATCACATTCACCAATCCATCATCCATCGGCCGAAAGACGTTCACTGCTGGATATAGGCCGCCCCCAACGACATCCATACATCACGGTCCTCCGCCACTAGCATCCACCAGCGTCACAACAATAATTGCATCAATATTTGAGGTTCTGTCGCTTTAATAGTTCATGGTAAGCCCCGAGCCCAGTGTTGTATTGGTTTAAATTTCTTTGCCATTTGCACAATATAGGAAATGTTCTCTCGAGTCGCAATGACAGTCAACCTTTTTTATATTCGTGTACAAAAAGACATGGTAGGTTAGTTATTTTGAACTCTCCGTACCATTTTTGGCACTCGTTTAAACATGGTGTGATAAGTGTTGTGCCGCTCGCATAGATCCTCCTGGGACCGTTTACCCGGGATAAAAATATTGACGTTGTGCTCCGGCTCGGACTTTAAAATAACAACTTTCGGAGTACCTATACTTATTGTGTATTTGCGAAGAGCCAGAGTAACCAAACAGAATATTTGTTGAAGCTATCCGGTTCCCGGTTCTATCTCTATGCTGTGTGCATTTATATTTACTTTAGATGACTCTATTGGAAAACTACATTTTCGATGATAAAATCTCAATCAATAATCTACTTTCCTTGTACCTACTTAGGTGTTGTTTCCATGAGCAGGTTGAATTGCTTTATAAGTCCAAATAGTTTTAATTGAAGTAGATACTATACTAGTTATGTAGCAGTGTGAGAAGTTAGTGTCTAATAAAATATGAGTACGCCATTCTACATGTTACTATATCAACGGAAAATTTGCATTTAGTTTATGTATGAGCTTAATGAACGTATGATTCCCGACTTGGCGACAAAAATATTCATAATACGACGAAATACTGAGCGCTTGTAAAGGGGCTTACACGATTCAATTTGCCTCCAGTACAGTGGCGAAGGATGAATATTGGCACAAGAGAAGCCGAAAACAAAACCTTAACATTGAATGTACAAACACCATGAACCCCTCATACTCAAAGTAGTCTAGATCTCGCAAGAAAAAAATATAATTTTAATCTGCTAAAAACAACCAAGATTCTAGTGAGTTTGCAAAACAAACATAAATAGTTTCCAAGCAAGAGGTACCCAAATTTAAATTTCCAAAGGGAATCTGATGGGAATCTTGTTGGATTATGGATGGATTATGGATCCTTCGCCACTGCATTCGTGTATCTCGAGAGGGGGATGATATCAATATTCATCGACATTGTAATGGCACGTGCAATTTAAAACAAAATAACAATAGCAAATATATATTTAACTTGAAAGCGGTCTGGAGGTGCAGCTATTGTATATATTAAATATCTTTTTAATCACAGAGATGTCGCCGCTTTTCATAACTCGATATTTAGTTCCATTGACATTTATAATATCGATGAAAAATAATACTTCTTTGACAACTCTATAAACACGAGGTGGGTCAGACCTCAAGTGGCCCTCCAGTCTTGAATTCTTTTTCTTTCACGGTGGCTTGCTCTGACATTAAAAATAATAACAATTCTCCTCGACGCGACACCGTTTAGGAGAGGATTTCATCTGTTCACGGAGATCGCATCGCACAGATAAATAAAATGAATATTGTATTTATATTACGCTGTGCTAACTTTTGTTATTGTGAATTGACACTGGAATATTGTAGGAAGAAACACAACAGTTTGAAAGGATCGCAGAATTGCGAAAAACAAAGTGCGTCTAATTGCTTGCTTGATCTTCCCAATTTTCATATGCGGAGCTGAAACCTGGACATTAAGATACTTCAAGACGCCGAAGAAAAACTGACACCTTGGAAATGTGGTGCTGGCGGCGTCTCCTGGGCATTAGCTGGGCTACGCATCGCACCAACGTCTCTATTGTGGAGGAGCTTAGAGTTAAAAAAAGCCTTTCGTCGATTAGTTAAATACGAATCCTTACATTTTATAGACATATTTACTAAGCGATCACAGCTTCCGACTCTCGCAGAGTTTATTTTATATCGATTAACTACTTCCACAAGTAACATATATATAACAATAAAAATAGTAAATCATAGAACATACCCATTAAATTCATGATAGGCTTTCTGCACTAAACAAGAAATCAGTTTAAGGATAACATAAATCAATTGCAACCTTTAGTTATATTTTAAGATACAAAAACATGAATACCGTTTGCGGCAAAACTTCTGAGATATGGGGTGCCCTTGTCTCAAAACTTTGAGCCTCAACTGAACCTAGTTTCGAAGTATCCCAGAGCTCTCCTTATTCAAAACTTTATGTTCGATATGGTACCGACTCGATTCGAGTCCCTTTCTCGTGTTGTTGCTGACCTATCAGAATAATCGGGCAATCGCAATATTTTCTTCTATAAGTAGTCGTATTCGGATCATCTTATCTATTAGTAGATATTAATCTGAAAATCCGACGAACAAGTTTAAGTCGATAATCCCTCTTTATTATACGATTAAGCGTAATTTTCTACTCGATATAGGTTACGAGAAAAAAACGTGTCACGTTAATATGTGAATTGAACGTACGAAAGCAGATCAAATCAGTTTTTACGTAAGGTTGTGAATCGAAACATTCCAGTTAGAGCACTGATTTGGATATCACCAATCGAATATTACCAATAGTATTCTACTTAGAGCATCCGACGGGTGCGCTAGCTAACCATAAAAAACATAAATATGTTTATTCCATTCCACTTAGCGCACCAGCGGTCATAATGATAGTGATTTTTATTTGGTAATATCCATATGCATTATATGGCCATTGCTAAGCTATGTGAAAAAAAATAAAATATTTTAACTTTTATCATTAGCGCACTGGTCGGGTGCTCTATGGAATACTATCGGTGATATTCGAATCGGTGCTCTAACTGGAATGCTCCTATGAATCGGCCCGCGGGTTTGATACGAATCGGCATTAAATAGAGGTACCTTCTTATTAGCGAACCAATTTTCTCGGGACAAAAAAGTTTAATAGAACCTTGTTTTTGACATCTTCTTTTTGATGACTTTTTTGTGGCGTTAATTATGAAGTTGAAGTTGTGAACCTCAAATATGAAGTTTAATTTTTTTTTTTTTTGCGTAGGACAAAAATCTTAGAAGTGATACCAATCAATTAACATCTCGTACTGTTTTAAAAAAAAATATTTCCAACTAATTGAGTTATCTAAATAATTACTGGATTAATGAAGTTGTGTGAGTGAGTATATCCAGAAATGAACTGAAACATAGAAAAATTATGTATTTTTTCCTATAATTATGTATTGCTAAGATACTGCATCGCCAAAAAAACTGGATAAACAAATCTCTTATTAACAGAACCGCAAATGAGGTACCAAGGTATTAAACTTGTCTCATCTTTAATCCATAGAACTGTATCACGAAGACACAATAATTTCCTTCGAAACGGGCCGTATAATGCTTTTTCAGGCGTTTTATTATCTCCGGAACCACTTCAGGCGGTTGGAGTTGCTTCAGCCGACCATTAGAACCTGGTGTAGCCTTTAAGACTCCATTTAAGAGCTATTTACTACTGACTTTTCGATGATGGTTTTCTCTGAAAATATAATTATATACTGAACAGTAAAACTTACTGTAGATGTTGAAATAAAACTAATTTAACGATTTTATCGCTTTTATATTATGTTTTTTACGTTCCCGACGTTTCGGCTTACTGTAGATGTGTATGTGATTACAACACAATTCGCATGTATAAAATTTTATTTCTATTATACAACTAGCTGTCCCGGCGAACTTCGTACCTAACGTATAATGGTGATAGAATGACAGATAACCTTTCGTCTCACGTTCGACAGACCAACTAACAGTAAGAAAAAATAAAGCACAATAAAGACTTATTTTTCGTCCTCGCAACTTTTCCATTTTTTCTCACCGTGTAAACCTTCCCTGGACTAGGGCAAATATTTCAAGACCAAAATCAGCTAAATCGGCCCAGCCGTTCTCGAGTTTTAGCGAGACAAACGAACAGCAATTGATTTTTATTATATAGATGTCGTTATTTTATTTTGTTAATTTCCCTATCAATAAGTATATTTTAGTTTTTGTTTTTTCATGTAGATATCTTTGTAAATAACTATTGTACATCATTTATCTATACATGTAAATAAAATTGGAGTGTCTGTTTGTAATATTAAAATAACCGCTTTTTACCAAGTGCATTTAGATGTATACACGGTACCTATAACAAAACAACATTTTTTAAAATTTTTGTCTGTCTGTCTGTCCGTCTGACTGTCTGTCTGTCTGTCTGTCTGTCTGTCTGTCTGTCTGTTTGTTCCGGGTAATCTCTGAAATGGCTGGACCGATTTTGACGGAAATTTCACTGGCAGATAGCTGATGTAACAAGGAGTAACTTAGGCTACTTTTATTTTAGAAAAAAAAATAGGATCTCTCGAAAAAAAATTAAAACCAATGTTGCAGCGCCGCGCCTGATTAAGTTTGATAGAAACAACCTGCAATGCGTCCCGCGGGCTCAGAATACGCGAGCAGGCTGTTGTCAACGGTTGTCTTTGTCAAATACCACGCGGACGAAGTCGCGGGCAACAGCTAGTAGTAAATAAAAATATCTATGTTTATTCGCTAAGTAATAACTTTTTCATATTCGTCGGGTGACATATTTTCTATAGCTGTGATATGATCATTTAAATATATCGCAGACAGGTTATTTTGTCGCCTATCCCGTTTTGAATATATATATGTACTGCAATGGTATAACAGTCCCCAGCGCGTGTAAACATCTTGAATCTATATATGTTGAAATTGTGCTCCTCCCTCGTATTATCCAACGCACGTAGACCCAACTAGTTTGCTTGTAGGTAGAGTTGTCCGATTACGGCAGTTTTTTATCTATACATCTATACATATAAATAAAATTGGAGTGTCTGTTTGTAATATTAAAATAACCGCTTTTTACTAAGTGCATTTGGATGTATACACGTTACCTATACCGAAACAACATTTTTTACAATTTTTGTCTGTCTGTCTATCTGTCTGTCTGTCCGTCTGTCTGTCTGTCTGTCTATCTGTCTGTCTGTCTGTCTGTCTGTTTGTTCCGGCTAATCTCTGAAATGGCTAGACCGATTTTGACGGGACTTTCACTGGCAGATAGCTGATGTAACAAGGAGTAACTTAGGCTACTTTTATTTTAGAAAAAAAAAATGGGATCTCACGAAAAAAAAAAACCAATGTTGCAGCGCAGCGCCTGATTGTTTGATAGCAACAACCTGCAATGCGTCCCGCGGGCTCAGAATGGGCGGGCAGGCTGTTGTCAACGGTTGTCTTTGTTAAATACCACGCGGACGAAGTCGCAGGCAACAGCTATATAAAATAAAAATTGGATTAGTCTTTTTTTATTGACCCGGGAAAACTAAAATTAAAGTACCAAAAGTTGCCACTGAGTAGTGGCAACTTTTCGCAAATAACAACAAACAACATTAACCAATCATCCTTACAAACTTTAACCAGCTCTATTCTATCTCTATCTAGTGTTACAAAAGATTCAACAATTTTCACCAAGTATCTACTAAAATTTTGTCAGTGACCTTGATAAAATTACCTTATTATATATAAACCTATTTTGTTAACCTTTTTCAAGTAATAGGTAGGTACGTATATAGTGATATTTTTATAATGAAAGTTATCTAAAATATACTTTTGATACACAAACCTTGATGTTTAAAACAAATTATATTAAAAAAACTTTAAGCTTTGTTTCAAGAGGTAATGAATTACGTAATTTAGAAAATCCTCAGTCTTGGTTAAGAAGCATTCTTGCACGAAACTTTAATAAAATCTTGAACTCTATGGCTTTGACGACATACCTAGGTTCACCTGTAGCCTCCAGTACCCGCCCAAGTTTGTCAACAAGGGCGTCTTTAGATAAGCTGTTACTTAAAACTATAATACCTTGGTCTCTACAAAGGCATCACATACCAAATAATAAACTAAATTAACAAAGTTTGATGATAGAACGCGAACGATCTGCTCTACGCAGACTTGGTTAAAACATGAGTATTTAGCGAATGCATGTGTTTTGAACACAGATCAAACAGAGCGACTAGATGTATTAATGGTAAATCCTGTCTAAAAATATCTACATAAGTGTCATCTTCTCAATGTTTTGACTCGAAACTACGAAGGTAACAATATACTACATCGTTAATATCACCACATACATGAAACATACCTACCAAAAGGTGTGGTTTAAATTTAAGGTAGTAAACAGCTTGTACAGTTCCATAAACACACATAAACCAACCAATCATTTTAAAGTTTATTACTTTGAACTTTATTAATACTTTAACAGACCCTCAAGAACCTAATAATAGTTTAATGACCGTAAACTCATCTGTGAATCTCATAACTGGTTAGATAATAAAATCTAAAATAACTATAATCATTAACCGTGCCATAACTTTCCAGTTAAATAAACATTTGTTTGGAGGCTATAATAAAACATTTTTGGTGTACGATCCCACACGAAGTTCAGCCGATAATGCAATAAAAGGTACACGAATAAAGCTTAGCGCAGACTGTCTGGAATCAAATAAAACGATCGAAGTACACGTGTGCCTCGGCGCACATTCTCCAAATAGACTTTGATAAAAATAGATGCGATTCGCACTTTGATTTGGATGCTGTCGCTGACATCATATAGATGGTAGACGGACACGTAGGAATGAATAAAATAAACAATAATTGAGCAGACGATAACAAAATAATAATATTAAAAATCACAGAAAGGGCCTCTACGCCTCTGCGCAAGCCTTCCAAAGATCCGGGTATAGCCCGCGTGGAGAGAGACATAATAATAAATGTATTAGGATCAAGACATACAGGACAATAGCGAAAAAGCAACAAATAATATATACAACCGAATTGACAACCTCCTCCTTTTTGAAGTCGGTTAAAAGAACGTTGACATCTGCAAAGTTATCAAACTGTGTTGCAGTGTCAGCGCCCATCTCTAACAATAATTAAGACTTACAGTAAATTACTTAGAAGACATTTTACATGAGTAGATGTCTTTATAGATGACATATAAATAGCAGGAGAGTATATTACGATATGTCTCAATAATGGCAGAAACTTATTGGCCCTAGACTAGACACAATAGAAGGCCAAAAAAGTCGCCATAAAATTAATATAAGCAGTTAAAAGCAGTGGTTTGGAGAGCCCTACAACTACAACCAATTGCGAGAAACAAGTACAACTAATATAATATACACTGTAAACCCTAAATTAAAAGAAGTTTTCACAAATTTGTAATTACATTGTAAATAGAGGAACTTTCAATATGTGTTCAAGTAAACTTTCACTATAAGTGTAATAATAATATAATAATTCCAGCCCTTTTTTTATGTCCCACTGCTGGGCACGAGCCTCCCCTCAATGCGAGGGGGGATTAGGCCATAGTCCACCACGCTGGCCCAGTGCGGGTTGGCAGACTTCAAACATCTTTCGAGGGGTTCTCTCAGACATTCAGGTTTCCTCACGATGTTTTCCTTCACCGTTTAGCAAGTGATAATCTTGGTTGAAAATGAGATTCGCACGTGAAAAATCCCAGAGGTGCGAGCCGGGATTTGAACCTGCAATCCTCGTTATCGAGGCAAGCGTTCTACCAACTTGGCTATCACTATAAGTGTAATGTGTAGCAATGATATTTTTTTCATTGCCATTTATTTCAATAAATAATTATAAAACACGAACAATGCCACAATAAGCCCAACATTGGGTATCCTCGAGACGTAAACAGGGTGCCTTTGCTGAACAATGGGGAACACAACAGAATAATAAAAAAAAATGTTCCAATAAACAGTATTGCATGAAGAACCCGGAAAGCCTTTTGCCGCCCCAAAAAAGTAGTTTCATTCATTCAAATAGTCCTTATCTAAGGCATTGTTTACTGATGTGACGTGACCCGTTTTAAAAACAAATAATTTGGGGCTCGATGGGTTAAAGTCTACACGATTTGTATCTCGATTAAGTGTAACGGGGTCAATAGGGTTATTAAACAGCTCGATATTTAGTCACGAAGGTCTTTTTTAAGTGAAATTGACGTGAGAGAGATAACCCACTTTGTTTAGGGCTTGTTCAGTTTTTGGGGGCGAGTAATTAAGTCAAGGTTTTATATTGTGGAGGGTAAACATGGGGCTAAATGTTACGGCGGTTACGGGGGCAATCCGTGTAACTTGTAGCAACATTTGCTTTTATAAAACGAGAAGGATGACCCTAAGACAATTTTTTTTTGGGTTCGTTCAACCCTAAAATTGTTGAGGCTTCACCAGATCTGTTTGGACTCTAGCACTAAGTAATTTAATCTAACAAGTATGGTATAATTTGAAATTATCAATATATTGGTAATCTCAGCATCATAATCTCCATAGATAACACCACAACGTGACTGCGCATGAAATAGCAATGTATAAGGATTTCACTTATTGCTAGTTGACACATAAAAACAACCGGTCACCGCAACACGATATAATATGTACCATAACATATAGAAACAAATAAATGATATATGTAGATTTACATACATTATTTTTATATATTATTTATATTGATATTTACATATATACAGTCATTGTCTAGTTTGGAGCTCACCAATACTTTTTTGTTGTAAATGTTACTTGGAAATAAACTATTCTTATTCTTATATTTTTATATAGGTATAATATTCTCAAACAACAACATATAATACGCATCAATAATATCATATTACAACAAATCTCGGTTCGGTTCGAAGCTGTCAACTTCGCTACATCCATCAGTAATTGAGTAATACATTCATGTTGATAAATATCCTGCCTCATCTCTATCCAAACCCCATCAATCAACTTTCTTTTTAAGGAACACACCTTTGTTTTTAATAGATTACTTTTACCGCAACACAAATAGTGATGGCCAGAGAGCAATAACAAACACAATCGATCAGTTCTACGTAATAAAATAACCACCCCGTCCGATTTTTTCGTCCACACGTACCAAACACAATAAAGGACTGTCTTCGTTCAATCAAAGTCGAAGGACATTACTATTAAGAGTACGAACAGCTTCACAGGATAAAGTCGATTATTCTTCTTCAGATATTTGTAATGCCAGCTTTTTTCGTGATGCTGAAAATTCACTGCAACAATTATTTGGATCTTTATCGATAGACGAGGTGCATTTGTATTCCTCGCAATACCAACATTATCTGGAGAATATTTTGCGATATGTGGGACTTCCATATTGGTGTGAATTGGTGAAATTTGATCCTGGGTTTATGTTCCAACTGGCATATGTATCAATCGTGTCTGAAATTATATCAATTACCATTTTTTTTCCTGTTTTTTTAATCAATTACTATACCCAAATTTGGTTTTGATAGATAGGATACTTTCGTAGTACTGTCGACTTTGCATTCGACTATACGACCTATCGTAGGGCTGTACTTAAACACGGATTATGTTATCTAACAAAACTGTCTCCTGATCACTGGTTTATAAAACTCTTGCCATTGTCTCCGTAGGAAAACAACAAGAATCGATTGTCGAAGGTAAAGCAAAACAAACTTTATATTTTACGCCGAACGTTTATAGCGCCTTGTTAAAAGCTTCATCTTTAAAATGAAAGACACCTTGTTGACAATGTTTAATACAATGTTATGTTTTAATTCGATGAGATAAAGCTTTTATTTTTGTCGAAAGCGTCTATTTTATCGGAAATTTTGAAAATGGGTCGTTTTATATATATTACCTTTTAGGCTTCTTCAGTTAACAGCCGCCTGAAGTCATTGTTATAAATCATTCGTGTATTACAACCTGCCAGTGTGAAAACATATAAATAACACATCATATGTAAAATGTCTTAACACTCAGCACAGACAAAAACTTCTTGAATATTCTTTACATCAATAGTAATGATGTAATTTTATTTGAATAAAGTGAATAACTTAGTATATATTGCAAATTAAAACGTTCAATTACTGTATTTCGTAGTTCACATAAACTATGAAATCACGCGAACAATCCATCCTTCATTTTAATTACTGTGTTAATCAATGTACTAAGAGCTTGTTAGTTACGTTTTTCATTTGAATTACTTTTAACATAACATTGGTTGGTGAAAAAATATCAGAATCAGAATATTTTTTATTCACGTAGACCATTATGTACAGTACTTATGAATCGTCAAAAGTTACAAACATAGTATGCTACTACTTTACCACCCGTTCGGAATGCCGTTCCTATGGAGAAGAACGGGCAAGAAACTCCATGGTTGCTCTTTTTTTTAATATACAGAGTAGTTCTAACTTCCTAGTACCAATGACCGTATCCAGACCGAACGTGCTGGCTCGCGCACATGTCACGCCTGAGGTAATAGCGGAGCGTATGACAGATGACAACGGGTGAGCGAATTCGTTTGTTTCACTGTCAGTCCGCGCGCGGCAGGAACCTCAGCCAGTCTCGCGCGGCAGCGCGTCAGTTTAAATATCATTACATTTTTTTTTTTATTCAGTTATAAATAAATTAAAAATTCAATTAAAAAAAAATATATATATATATATTGTGCTTATTAATATTATGTTCCAATTTAGAATTGTTAGTCTGCACCGCACACTATTTAATTTCTTCTGCCAATAAGCTATTCAACAAGCAAATAAATCGCTACTAATGCTAAAACGTAACATAAATACATACGCTTCATTATGTATTCATTACAGCTAACTTTTGAAGTCGCTAAATAAATATTTAACGTTATTTATGTCAATGAAAATAATGGTTGCGATTACATTAACATCTGTCCGAAATTAAATGTTAAAAACACTTATTAATATTATTTATTTATTTATTATTTATTTACTGTTGAGCGAAAACGATAACCAATTAATACATACATATATGATTATAGCATATTAATACATATATGAGTCTTATAGCTCAAGAGACGTTCCGCATTATTGCATTTTGAGTTTCGGCTATACTCAACATTTTATTTTATTAGCCAATCAAAAATCGCCATCAGCAACACAAACTTCCTTTTCACAAAAGCATTTTATAAGGACGAACCTCAATTTAATAGGGTCGACGGATCGAGACCTCTTTATCACGTAATTCATGATCTGAAAAATGATTACATTTTCAATTTCTAAGGGAAAACGACTATTAATTTGGGATATATTAGAGACATAAAGAATAAATATCCTTACTAAATATTACAGTTTTATATCGGCGTTTTTGAATTTAGGTATAATATGATTTAAAAAAACACGATATTCAAAAAGCTTACTTATTTGCTTATGTATGGATAATTTTATCTTATATCTATGACATGGATCCTAGACCATATTTATGATACTATCGAAAACTTTAATTGTAGATCCTGTAATAATAGGTCTAAATAATATGATGCCCTAGATATACAACTTAGCTGACAAGGATTTTTTTTATCAAAAAAGGATACTAGCTATGTGCCGCTATCTTATTAGGTACTACAAGTTAGTATATCCCCTCCAACTAGGTCAAAACATATTATACCACTAGTATTTGGCTCTCTCTCTAGTCCGCCAACCCGCACTGGGCCAGTCCCCCTCGCATTGAGGAGAGGCCTGTGCCCAACAGTGGGACATTAAAAGGGCTGGTATTATATATTGGGCTCTCGTCAATAGTTTAATTGCCAGAGTGGGGGTCGAACCCATTAGACTATTGATGATTAATAATATGTATAATCAGTATAAAATACCCCATAATGTCATCAATTTAACATTATTTGATCAAATGTATAATAAGTAGGTATAACAGTATGCGGTCCGACTATATATTAGACCGGCATCCAGTCTAAACTTAATCAAAGCTGTGGTGCAAATGCAGCTGATTCAATCTGTTTCATTATTAATGCGGTCACGTTGACGGCAATGCATATTGGATGAATTAAATTATAATTTGTAGTTTATATTCCTATCATAACCCGCGATCACCATAGAATAATTTTATAATCTGCTAAAACAGAAGTGTCAATAGCCGAGGGTAGGGAAGAGGTCAACGCAATCGAAAGATTCCGGGTTCGACCCCAAGCTAGCTATTTTACTGTTAAGGTGGAAGCTCAGGTCAGGGCGCGAAATTCAAAATTTCAATGGTTTTTATTTGCATTGGATGTCTCGATGTATTAAGTTTGCTTAAAAAAATACCTAAAGCGATACAACACCATAAAGAGTGGTTTTTACAAACCTTATGGTATTGTATCGGATTAGGTATTTTTTTAAGCAAACTTAATACATCGAGACATCCAATGCAGAATGCTAATATCGCAAAAAACTAAATTACATCGTAAAGATGTCCAAATTTTTCGTAAAAAAATAAAAACCATTAAACTTTTGAATTTCGCGCCCTGACCTGAGCTTCCCCCTTAACGTGAGCCACTTCAATAATAATTTTCAGATTAATTGGAGGCGCAAACGGGTCTACTAGTTATGTAAATAATGATAACAACATTCTTGATTACAATTGCACGATAACAGTCAATGGAAGGAACTGCGTTTGCGTGTGTTACTATAATATTCATGATAACTTATTACGTAAGCATTATTAGTAGTTGTGTAATTTATATAGTCACACGGCCATACTTGAGTACGTCAAGTGCGAGATTATTCGTAAGGTAACCGTATACTTTATAGTCTACTGTATTTAGACATTTTGTAAGGATTAAAAAAGTTTTAAATACCGTCCGCTAGAGGCGCTGTTCAATTCTCCATACAAAATGTTGAAATGCGGTAGACCATAAAGTATACAGGGCTCCAAGTCTGCTACCACAATCGATTCACAATCAAACAGCAACCGCATAGTATCCGTCACTTTTGACAGATATTGAATGGTGATGGGATATCTGTCAAAAGTGACAGTTACTATGCGGTTGCTGATCGATTATGAATCGATTGTGTTAGCAGACTTGGGCACAGTTATCCTACGAATAATCTCGCACTTAACGTGCTGAGGGTATATGAAGCTAAACGCTCACAGTTTTCATTCTAACATCATTAATAGCAGATAAGGGCAGTCAGAACCGTGAAAAAATCTAAACAAATGGTTTTAGATTACCGGCAGCTCCTCTAGTTGGATTTCGGAGGGCAGATGGCAATCGCTCAAAGCAAATATTTACAATCATCCGAGTAGACAGGGAAGCCGACCCCAATACAAATAAGAAACGGGAAAAGGGCTAAGAAGGAAAAGCAAGGAAAAGTCCTTCGTCCGTTGCTTCCTTCTCCATTACACAAAGGTGGACTTTGAAATATTACATTAAAATCATGAAAAAGGACTTAGTCAAATGCTGCATCAGTAATTCGATAAATCCTATTTTAACAAATCACTCAAGGTTTATACAATATACGCCTTTTTTTGTTCGTTTGCCAATATCCATTGAGCCTAAAATAGAATCAAGCGTATATTGAATTATGCATTACTTTACTGGCATCTCTAGTATCACACCTGTAGTGATTCTTACTGGCCATAACCCGCCTCATTTTATGGCTGGGTGGGTTTGTTTATGTCCTAAAAAGAGGTCGCACTGCGTAATACTTGAAACAGGCGTGAAGAATAACATGATACCCCGGTACACATTAGTTTCTTTTATGCCTCTAGCTATTTGTAACCTTTTTGTAACCTCACACAGTTGCCTTATAAATCTGGGTCTTGAACATATTTTAGCTATGTTTTTAGGTGCGATATAAATGAAGGTGCTTTGTTAAAGTATCTCGGTAAAAATGCTCATCTAATGATGTGAATATTTCTTCCTTACGTAATGTGTCTGTCATAAATCCACGTTTTTTTAGCGGATAGCATATAAGACAGAATTATACTGATGGTAAAATCTAGTACAGCAATTATCCTCGCAAAAGAACATCGATTCCGACCAAGGATCATACGTGAGGCCATTGAAATTAAAAAAAAAATCCTAATTTAGATAGGGAAGATGGCTGGGAGCTACCACCGACTTGGGATCCAGTAATGAATATAATTAATTCCAAAACCAATCGGACCATTGCAAGACCTCAAGACACTGTAAGCACTTTCAGCGTAGATTGGACCGCAAGCCAACAACTAAATATGAGGATACCCGAGTTCAAACTATGACAGGTCAAGCACCTCAATCTTCCTGTGAACATGGTTGCCGTAAATCATCCGAAACGTTGAGAACGTAAACACAATATACACGCGATAAAATCTGTAAAAATTACTTTATTTCAATGTGTAGTATTCAAAGAAATCAATACAGCAATTTTGTCAATGTCACAATATTTTTTTTTTATAATGGACGCATAATAGCACTTATGAATAGTCAAAAGTTCCCACCGGTTTGGAATGTTGCTTACAATAAGAAAAGTCGGAAAGAGACATAGTTCAAGTACTTCTAAGTTAGTCCAGTCGCATGTTGAGACAAACTTGTGACCGAGATTTGCATGACTCCCAAAACGCCAATATTATTTGTCAAAATCTTCGGCCTGTTCTTTTACGTGCCTGCATTACTAGTTCCCTGAATATAAACCCAAAGCATCAATCTAAGTCATTCAAGAAAAATCATATTCACTAAAGTAATTCCACAGAAAGCTTTATAAAACTATTGTTTGTGATTCGCGGCCAACATCTGGTAAACAACGGTAATGATTTGTTGTGTTTGGTTGTTTATGAGATAACATGTGTTATTTATGCTAGTATCGTAGTCCCACTTCCTTGGACGGATGGTCGTAATAAAATATATTATTTGGATCATTCACATTCACGCGGAAGTTACAAATATGAGTCAAATATATATTGTTCTAATTTTTATTTATATTTATGAACATCTGACAATTTTTTTTTATTTTACGTACATTGAACCAAGATTCCTAAATATTATTTAATTGGAGTTATAGCTCAGAATCAGAATCAGATTTGTTTATACATCTAAACCTTTAAGTACAGTACTTATGAATTATCAAAAAAGTTACACAATGCTATGCTGCAACTTTACCACCCGTTCGGAATGCCGTTCCTATAGCGAACGGGTAAGAAACTCCATGGTTGCTCTTTTTAAAAAGATCCGTTAAATATTTGAACAGTACATTGTTATGGTATGCTAGAACAATATAGCAACTAGGTCAAGTCAGAGGAATCATCCTACCGTGACAGTCTCGAGTTCTATTACCAATCGTTACACTATTGACCGCGTCCAGACCAGCCGCGCTAGGTTCGGCTAAACGCTCGCACTGCCTCACGTCCTAGCGCTATAATATGTAATTTGCCTCGCGAGGCTGCGCGCTCTGTTTCGTCACGGCTATTGACATGAATCCACTCCTAGCGCGAGTGTTTCGCTCATCCGATATATATTTAATTTATTTATATTTAATGGAAGACAAGCAGCCGGATCGGGGTAATGACTCTCGAACTTGGCACTCATATAGTTAGGCAATTAGGAAGTAGAAGATTTAAACGAAAACGTAGCCGAAATCAGTTCACTGCTAAGCTAGTAGGTACAAACATTTGTAACAATATTTCCTAACGTCCCATCTCTATTGTCGGACGGATGATTTATCATGTCTTCATAATTCATATCTCTAGAGGATTCAGCCCTCTGAACACCAAATGCCGAGTCACTATTCCATAATCTATTTATTCTTAACGACTGAAAGCTTTTTTTTTCAGAAAACTGATTTTACCACTTACTTTTTGCAAACATTTCTTTCTGCATTTTGGCTTAGGAGGTGTGTTTTTTTGAATACGCTTATTTAATATTTTTATTCAAGATATTACGTTAAATCGTACAGGTACTAGACCTAAAAATATGAAATCCTTTTTCGTGCCATTTGATATTTTATTGTGGCTTGCGAAAAAGAGTTCCTATTTTTTTATATAACGAACGAAATTAAATCCTATAATTTTCTTTCAGTAAAGGTCGCAGGAATTTGAACTTTTTTCTAATGATATAATACTTATATAAATAAAATATTATTGCTTACGCCTTTGACTCAGCGACTTGGATTTCGACACTTGTTAGTTTAATTTAATGTTAGTAAATATGTTATCAACAAACATAACTGGTATAATACATAGTATACAAATTCACCAATTTACCTGACGAAGACTTTACATGTGAACAATATAAAAAGTATTGCTTTTTTATAGTATTATATTCACGATACCCATTGGTAAAATGAACGCAATCTCTATGAAATACTCACGTATCTAAACATTTCTCACCGTTATGGGTTTCTGTTCTTTGCGGTAATTTAGGTATCACAATCTTTGGAGAGCGAGAGCTCTGTAACTATATATATGTAAATAAACATTTGTATCTCTACCATATATAACTAAACATTTAGAAATAATATTTTATATGAGCATATTAATCACGTACCTACGTACTTACGGATCGGTCCTTCCGTGACCATGGTTGCTGTAAAGCAGCCGAAACGTCGGGAACGGAAAAGTATAATTAACGCGATTATTCAATTCAAAATATTAAGTTTTAATTATTTTACTTTTTAGAGATCTCAGAAAAAAGTATTTTGATATGGATGCATTATTCATATACCAATTAACTAATATCGTTGACCCGATAACCTATTTCACAAACCAGTTTAACTACAGATCTTAATCAAAAATTACCATAATCTACTTTGCCCAATTTACCTAACGTCTTGTTTCTTTTTACGAAAATACTTAAGCTCTTCATAAGGAAAATTGGGTGTCAAATGCTAGTGTGTTTTCTTTAATATAAAACATGATAATTTTAATTGAACGATCCGAATATTTGTTATTTCTACAGCAGGCATCGGTTGGTAGTTCTATACGTTCACGGTCAAATTTATAGAAATTATAATCCCTTTATAATGACATAAAAATGCTCTTATATAACGAATACGCAAAATTCTGATTTATAATGCTTATAACTTTTATTTCAATAGATTATGTTATATCTTCATTATTACTCTGTTATAAACATGTCAACTTTATAATAGGCTGGGGGCATCTTTTAGCCTTATATAAATCTATTATAAAGGGTTAGACAGAGAAGGTAGCATATGTTACCTACATCGATCTCCCTCACACTCGCACATAAAAACTAGAATGTCTGGGAATATGACCATTAACTATAGCAAAATACCGCGCGAATACGTAGTAAATTACAAAATTTTCTTCTCAGTGTATAATCTTATTAGGCCATAAAACACAATACCTACTAACCTAACGACATTTTACAATATACCACAACGTAATTCCGGCAATACATGAAAATGACGGAGTGGCCATAAAATGCGAATTATAAAGCGTCCGACATGATCCGGAATCTCCTCAATTTCCTAATGGTTCCATAACTAATGTCATCGGGCAAAGATGGACGAGCGGAGAGAATACCCGACTAATAATACAGGCTATTCTAGATGACTTGGTGTGGCCTACATACCACGCTGTCTGGACATGCGGATAATATTTCATATTTTTCTATTATTATAATATGCTCAACGGTTTCTAGATATTTGTGTCGGTAAAGCTCAAATTCTGTATTCACGTTTTCATACAAAATCACGAATAATTTTCTAGAGAATTTATTTTATCTTGATTTTAAACCTCTGTCAATATATTCAAGGAATATGGAACCGCTGTTTAGAACAGTACCACGTTGGCGAAAAGATGTATTCTAGGTAGTCAGCGTAAGAATCAATTTATTCTTCGGAATTTAAAATCCTTTAAACATTTTGCTCTCTATGCCAAATTTCTTTATACAGACACTACAAAACACTACAAGAGCTAAAATATACTTACAAAGAAGGAGCAAATCGTTATTTTAATGATACAACATACCCCTGAAAATTCCTCGGCTCAACACGCATTTAGTTGCCTGAAGTGCGAAAGTAAGATTTATTTTTATCCTGGCATTAGGAAATTAATTCTATCCCTTAAAATTAATTGGATTTTCCTGAATACGACAGGTCTTGAATTTTTTCATTTGAGACAGAAGCGTAGAAATGTTTACTCAACATTATCCTGTTTAATTTACTTATTAATGCTGACAAAATTCACAACGCAGTTTTCAAGGTGCATTCATAATGATGCTTTATTAAAAACTTTAATAAAAAAAAAACATTGTCTCTAAATGAAACAATTAAGTCTGTAGTTAAAATTAATTGAATCTATAAAAATGAAAAAGCTCGTTGTTAGGGTGTTACGTCATAGCAAAAGTGCAGTGCAGTCGCCAAGAAAATTGTTTCCACAGCATAATATTGTGTCGTAAAATCCAACTTAATTACCGAAAAATAAGCTTAACAATAGACATACTCGTAACAGCTACAGTAAAGTTATAATACATACTTTTAATGAAGTATACCGTTTTATTTGAAAAAGAAAATGGCCACAAATTCATCTGGGAAATCAACTTCCGTATGCAGTATGTTGCTGCGCTATTTCATAAAGCGGCGACATTATTTTCCTTTTTTTTAATTTCATGCCTTTCATGAAATTTAATAAAGGAAAATGGTGTGAAGCTATGCGGAATTTTTTTTTAAATATAATTAGCGGGAGAAGGAAATTGCGAAGCATTTTATTACGCAATATTATAAACATTTACTCAATGAAGCTCGGTAAATTCGTGACATATTTCAAGTCAGGCTTCGATGTGCTGGGCATTTCGTGATGAATAAAAAAATAGTCAAAATCTACTCTATGGTATGTTACTATTTGGATCACTTTACGGTCATTTTTGCATGGCAATACTTATCTCTCTAGCCCGAAAACACATGCTTTGAACACTTCCAAATGCTAAATTAAGTTAAACCTTAATGTTATTGCCATGCAAAGTCTTGTCATCAATCTTTCAGGCAAAGTGATGTGCACAAGCTAGCTATTCCAAAGTCGCGTTATCAAATTGAAATTAGTGTAGGTCGGTAATAAAATTAACATAACATTTTAGAGATCGTAAGCAATTTGGACATTTTCGTATAGCAGTAACATGTACGAATGTTCCCGTTTTCATTGGGAGGTATAAAATGGCATTTTAAACCCCCATAAAAGTGACTGGGATTGAGGTCACGTGTGCAGATAATGTGTTAGAGGCGCCGCACATTACAGATTCTACATACTGGGTGTTGGTTGAATTACCGTCTATAGAATTGAGGTCATCAATGAAGAATGATTCCGAAATATTCGAAATTCAATAATAGTATCAGTTTGATGAAACTTATTATATAATTCGAAATCCGCTTTCAAGGATTTTTTGATGTATACGATAATCTCATTTGACAGGAGGGCTGGCTCTTTCTTCACTCAAAAAATTAGTATGATTATACAGCGAGGAAATGCAGCCATATGCAGCAGTATTCTTGCCACCATTCCACGCAGACAAGGTCTTTTTGATATTATTCATATTATTCTTAAGTTTTTTTTTTATTTTTCTGTTAGTAAATATTTAGTGATATGTAAAACTAATAAATATTTAGATCATCTTAATTTGCTACCCAATAAAATAAATAGGTAACCATTATCGAAGAATATAATTATATAAATGGAAATAAACGACAACTTCAACAAAATCTTTAACATCCCTTATAAAGGAATCGATGCGCAAAACGTTAAAAAGGGATTAGCGAAAATTACTCGAGAATTTGGGCCAAGTTAACTAAAACTGTGCCGTAGGTAATTATAAGGGCTTGCTTAAGGGTGCAGGTAAATATTGAAAGGGTGATTTATGGTTTTCATTCGAGATTTAAGCTGAAAATTTAACTGTAAAATCAATACACTTCTAAAAAAGCCATGTCGCCAAGCGGCCTAGCCGTGTTCCGGCATGATGTTCGGTGTTGCCATTCATGGATGGCGGGTCAGATCAGTTGCGCTGCATGTGCCTAGTGAATGTAGCGTCTCGATCTACTGCCGCCTTCCTACCTAGGCATGTATGCTCCATCGTAGATCTCATCGTCACTCACCATCAGGTGAGATTGAGATCAAATACTTGCCTATAATGTAATAAAAAAAAATAAAAAAAAAAACTTCTGTCACTTATTTGTTAATTATTAATTTTAAGTTTGAGTACGCATATTGCCTTCTCCTTCAATACTGAATCAATAAAGAAATTAAATTTACATCAACTAGAGCTTTCCACTCCGAAAATGTAGTCCAACGAAAAATATATATTTTCAAAACAATTCTAATCAGCATAAAAACGTTAAATAATTGTAAAGGTCGGATTAAGTGAAACTAATGGGTCCGAGGTGCGAAACCGTTTGTAACGGCCTATTTGCTTAAGTGATCAAAAGTTTATACAAATTTGAGCCGTTTTTCGACGACATAAGCGAAACTTTTGGCTAATAAACCTGTTAACAGGATCAGATTCGACCTTCTGTTCGTAAGTAGTTTGTTAAATAAATTTGGTTAAATTTGTAACCTTTACGGAGCTTTTGCCTGTAATTCCTGACGGGGTCGGCAGAGGGGCACTGTAGTGCACCCACAATTCGAAGATGGTATTCGATCCCAACGTAATAGGGGACCTTTGGACTTTTGTATTATTAATATTGCTCAGCAACTACTTCTAGCGGTAACCGAAACATTGTTCGCGTGGAGTCTATTTAAAGATCCCAGGGGATCGTTTACATTATCCGGAATCAAGAGTATCCTATTACTTCGACCCAGGATTATAAGCTGTTCCCATGCCGTGTTACCCACTTATATAGAACATGTAGGTAACGCTGGTCACATAAGGATTTAATCCCTTACAGTTAAGGAAAATTCCGTGAACGAAAATCTTACTAGCTTTTGCCATTTTTAATCTGTTAAACCACAGTAAACTAGCGTAGAAGAAGGAAGGTCTAAACGTGAAACGAAATATGAACTGATTACAAATGTTCCCTATTTTTTTTTAATTGCTTTAAAACCTGTTTTAGATATTTCTAAAGTTTACGAAATTAATTAGACACATGTGTGAACCACGTTATTAGTCATGACGTCAGTATATAATTCTATACCTAGTGACATTTTAAATGAACAAAGTGACTATCAATTAAATGTCTCACTCGACATTTAATTATAAGGCTCGGTATCCAGACAAGACCCGCCCCCTCGTCCTTAGCACAGAGCCTTATGCCCCATCCCCTTTTCCTTACGAAAAAGCGTAAAGGTGCAATAACAATGTTGGTATTTTCTGTTTTATTGATAGTTGTATCTTACATAAAAAAAATACATATTCTGATGGATTTATTAAGTAACTTTAAAATTTTCAAACGTACTCTGTAATTTTCAAAATGTCACTCGTTTTGTATGTAGTTTAATATTACCGAACAAAGGTATTTTTAAATTCTCTTGAAAAAACGATGGAAGCCATTTTTTGTGATATGAAGGGAACTCTAAAAATAATAACTTAAAAAAAAAATATTAATCTTGTTTAACCATTTTGAATTATTTATTCCTATAAATATTAATTATAATATCAGTGTTTTCATTTGTTACAGGACACGTGGACAAAAATTGTCACCAACAAGTGAATTGACGCCATTATTGCTAAATTGAAAGGTATGATTATTGATTAAGAAAATAATAAGTGAGAGATTTAAAATAATGTCAATATTCGATTAAGAATTTATCCAATCATTGCATTATTTTAATAACTCATTCCTCATGCCGTTTGCTTTTGCCGTACATCAAGTGATAATCATTATTGAAACTGAAATTGTCACATGAATTTTGATAATAATCTCAGAGTCGCAAATCGGAGTTGCCTACACATCTTGATTCCAAAACCAGTGTTGGAACAATTTAGCTATTAGGTACGGTTACGTTTATATTTTGTGCTTTATATCGTATAATAGGTATACCGTACCGTCATCGATAATTTGATAGGGCCCTCGGTGATGTATCTATCCCGTGAGTGTCGTTCAGAAACCGTTGCCCCAGCCAATTGAATATTTCTAGATACACTTTCGGCAATACGAGATTCAATCTGGTCTGGTCGAGGTATGTCGACAGACAGCAGCGGGTACTTAAAAATGGCACTGTGTAAAGAATACACTTCTCAGCGAAATCAAGAAAATTATTAAAAAGAAAGATTTAATAAATTTATGAAATTCCTTGAGAGATACTTACCCATAGTGAAAGTGTATGTACATCAAATGCTATTACAGAAATGCAAAATATTGTGCTATAAAAGGTACGTGAGTAGCTCATAGAGAACTACAGTCACCATCCAATACGATGCAATAAAAGGTACGTGAGTAGCTCATAGAGAACTACAGCCACCATCCAATACGATGCAATAACGAAAACTGTTTTTTACGACCAATATACAAATATACTTTTGATCATACTTATATCGAAATTCAAAAATTGTGTTACACATTTTTTGTATTGAAATGAAATATTCCATTCACTCTGAATATTATCTACTTATTTGACTATAATAATGATTAAATCATGATAGTGTATTACGAAAAGGTGTCTTTGCTTCCTTTTGGCATATTTTCATTAATTCACGTAGGACGCCTCGTATTTACTAAAGTCTGTAAAGTGTTATCACAAAATTACATGTGTACAAAGAAAATTTACATATATTTGAGTAACTAATTTATTTCACCTTTTAAAAGTAATCAATCTGTCCCATTTTAATGTCAAAAATAGGGTTGCGATGAATGGGCACGCCGAATTAGGTAATAAATAACAATTTTCATAAAACCATTTGTAGCCCACGGGAAATCTTTTACCGACAACATGGTTTCCGATGACAAATTTTCACCGGTCCCAAGGCTTTTAGGCTAAATCCACGTAATATTAATCACTTCAAAGGCGACCCTAATTAATTTTAGCGCCCTAATTAGCGGGACATTAAAGCCTTTTTTATTGATTTTTATCGGTTCACCCACATTAGTATCAGAATCAGAATATTTTTTATGCATGTAAACCATTAAGTACAGTACTTATGAATCGTCAAAAGTTACAAAATAATAAGCTACTACTTTACCACTCGTCCGGAACTCCGTTCCAATGGAGATGAGCGGGCAAGAAACTCCATGGTTGCTCTTTTTAAAAAGATCTTTTACATTTTTGAGCAGTACATTGTTATAGGTATGTGAGAACAATTTATTATCACTAAGTTCGATAATGTCAGATATATATTTTATTATAAAATTTAACACGATGATAGTAACATATCGAATTCGCCTATTATATCGGCAAGGTCCGTACCTTGCTGATATAATAAACGAACTTGAAGTAAGTTCAAGAAAACTAAAAGCTTATAAATAAATATAATAAACTAGTGTCCAGCGTACACCAAAGCAAAGGCAACGTGAAAATATAATATTTTTAACATTCACTTTCTCAGTTATGCAAAGCTTCATAAAAACTACTAATTAAGACGAACAGACATAACTACAGACTGCGCGGCGTTTTATTTTAAAACGTCTCTACATTTACTGTTGCCTCTACATACATTTCTTCTCTCCCACTTTGTAAATTTCCACATTTAAAAGTTGTAAGAGCTCTCATTTAGTATAAGTAGATATTGCAAAACAGCAAACAAACTTCTGACATGGTATTCATTGAATAGTCAAAAAACATTGTTTCTTCAATACCTACTAGTAATAGTATAGTTGGAATATTTACTTCCATTGCGTTATGAACTTACAAAACGTCATCCCAACTTTCCCTTGACATCCAACGGAATGTAATAAAGATAAATTCAACGTTTTACGAGTACCACGTTAAGGGATGGGGGTTTAACTTTTGTGATAATACCTTTTATAACTTATTGTAAAGAAACGCCACGAAAATCATTATCCAGATATCTAAGTACCTATTTCTCTTTATTTTATGTTTCCTTATCTCTATTTGATTAAATGACCGCCCGTACATGTAAAACAGGGCAAGTCTATCCTATTCTCGTCGCTTTGGATTCCAAAGAATATCATGAGAAATGTCCCATTTTTTTATGGATACAAACCGAACGAGCTGTCTCGTGTGGTAGGTATTTGCTTATAGATAGATGTCTCTGATGAAGTAAGCGTTTGAACAACCTCACCTAAACTCTCTTATGTGTCAATTGCCTGTTTTTGGCCTCACTACACTGTTGGCGACGCATCATAATTATATTTTTAATATTATCGTCTATTTTTTGTAAGTCACTTTTGTATAAAGATTGTTGTTGAAGCTGACATTTTGGCGGACTTTTGTTACCGAACGGTCTTATTTTTTCCTTATTTTTGTCCCTATCTCCTCTTCACTGTCCCATCACCAACATATTTACTGTCAACTTCGCGTAAACTTATTGCGTGGATCAAAATAAATAATACATAGTATTCCAAGGCTGCGCAGTTTGTCGCACACACCGCACACACACACCAAATACTCATCATAAACACACACACCAAACACTCATCTGATTCATAAAGAGTATACATAATACACATAATGTCGACTCCCTAATCGTAACGTAATAATAACATACATACACGTTGTCTGTTTTTGTTACTATCGACAGGGTAATAGCTTAGAAAGCGATAAAGACATAATAGGAAGTGTTAGAAATAGACATGGAATACGAAGTAACGAGTGTTTCCATTATGACTTGGATCTGGTTGAGATCTGTCTATTGTTGGGCGAATTGGAAATGTATTAATTAAGACTATTGTTTAAAAGGAATATGTATAGCTACGCCCTTATATATTGTTACGGTTATTACTTGAAGAGATTGGCAGATTTTCTATTTATATTTTAAGGAAAAATCTGAGTTTTGCAAACTACAGTGTAAATAATGTGTGGGAATTTTTATTAGAACTTTTGTTGCCACTAGCAAAGTGATGTCACTTTTTCAATGCATTTCTAGTGGGTATATTTTACCATATCCAAAACTTTTTGCCAGGTAAACGGCATAGACTAAGAAGTTTTAGTCATAGCTTTTTATGCGTGTGCACGAGTGCGTGTTGTTACATGATAGACCAGAGATTTTTTTAGGCTTCACTTGTAGCTCACGCCGTGTGTTGTCTGAATATTCTAACGAGTATGTTATTAGAACATACAATGTTACAGTTCGGCTGCCGAGAGACTCAACTCACCCTATGGGAAGATCTGAAACATTCCTCCATCTCTCCCATTAGGTGAAATGAAATGCTGCCATTATTATTTACTGACGATGTAAGCTCTAATGAAGACCATCTCCTAATTTTTTATGATTAAACTTGTTGCGGGTTCCAAGACAATTTTCCTGTTGCCGGGACTCGTCGAGGTTAAAGGCTTACTGTAAGAATAATATTAGTCATCTTACTGTCACGTAGGTATGAAGTAGTTAACCCATTTTCCAAAAACATCCGTGCAAATCACATGACAAAATATGAAATACACTGACTTTAGTTTAAATGAATAAATTCCGGAATAAATCATAATTTATTCAACCTTAGGCATTCCGAATAGCTCCATGAATTATATTACCGGAAAATACTTGTATGAGCTTGGATGGAAAATTATATAAAGGCTGTTCATAGTTTATTTAATATATTCGTGAGATGATTCCACTAATCTCGTTGAAAGGGATGTTTTGTGAACTTATTGAGCCACCATCTTCACGTAACTGAAATTTTTGAACGTGGATCACAAAATATGAATTAACGTGTAGGTATCTAATTACTACTACACCTAGCTGTGGCGAGTCAAAATAATGTACGAGAGCGAATGAATCACACTAATATTATAATTGTGAAAGGTTGGATGGATGGATGTTTGTTACTCAATCACGCCAAATCGGCTGAACGGATCTGGATGAAATTTGGCACAGAGATCGATTATAGTATGGAATAGCACATAGGCCACTTTTTATCCCGGTAAAAAAGGCATACTTTTTAATCGCGGGTAACACCGCGGGGCGCAGCTAGTGAATTAATGTAATAGTTGTGAATTACTTTAGGTGTGTAGAAAGTGGCCAAGACAAACTAAATAGGCGCCTAGTCATAAATGTATGTGGACTGGACTTCAATAAGTAATTTATAAATAATATGTAATGTACGAAGGTAGATACCCAACGTTTTACAAAATTTTAAACACCATATACGAACCATTTTTTGACTTTAAATTTATTGATATTTTGTCCATAACAATTTGATTTATTCATCTGACCCTAAAAAGGTTTTAATTGCAAGATGGGAAGACTCGGGCGCTAATTACTTAAGGTCACATTAATATAAATAAATGTGAGGCACAAATTTAAATTCGGGACGACATTACAAAACATTTTGCGGATTAGAATAAACCATTCGTTCATTAAATTACAAGAGTTGTAAAAATGATAAATTCTCTCTTATTGCTGAAATATTACATTTTTTTTTCGTAATGTCATTTATTGCATTTTAAGACTGTGTAGATACCCACCTATTAAGCGTCAACATTTTTTAACACTTGCTCGATAAAAGCTTAAATAGAAACCATAAAATAACAAAACGCGCACTATCAAAAACTTAAACAATAAACGCCAAATATAAATTCAAACCGACGATTTGGGAGCTCAGCTGCTGTGATCCTAATATGTTCGGCAGATGATTGCACTAAAAAGAAACAAGTTGTGTCCCTTATAACACACACGTGTTGGGGACACTACAATACCCGCGTGTGAAACCAAATATTAGGCTCCTATCACACAAGCGATCTTTGAGCGTGGGCGATACTCGTGTTTAAGTAAAAAAAGCGGTACACGACGCTCAAGTCAGTGCGGGACGTAGCTAGAGTGAGGAAATGGTTTGGGCCCCGCGCATAAGGGTGGCGTTTAAGTGACTGAAAAAACTTCCACGTATGCTAGGTATGGTATACCACCTACATTGTAGGTGGTATACCATATTGTAGGGTATTATTGTAGGTTTACCATATTGTAGGTTTCCGATATTGTAGGACCTACAATAAGAAAGACGTAGTTACTACAGGCCCCGCGTATTGGCTATAGGCTGCGCGCTGTAGCGACCATTCAACTTAGCCACACAGATGGCGTTGCGGATGACATTCAGAACAAACATGACGATTCTTCATACGATCCTGAAACACGCTATGAGAGTTTTCGAAGAACGCAACCAATATACAAGATCCCGACAATAACCGTTGGGGCATAGCGACCGCAGGCACCTGGCTGGCTCGAAGATCATCCCTTTTCCGCCAAAAACCTCAGGCACTACGAATCACGATATTAGAGCAAAACTGTTGTTTCTGTAGTCTAGCGGCGCCCGATGTATTCCGGCACTGGCTCGAGTTGCGTGTACGCTGCGATGCACGCGCAATAACCGCTAATGTGATACCAGCCTTAGTCTACAAATTAGGTAGGTAGGTATATAATGGCTGGTGCGTGCGACTGCATTGATAACTTCTAACGTATGATGTCACTGCAAAAAGACGGTGTGTGTTTATAGCGGTTTTATATTAGGATTAAATTTAATTACAAGGATTTATTAATGTACCTATGGGAACGCGATCGACGATGACACGCTGTTCTGTTTTTGTTTTGTTGTTGATGTTGCTGCTGATTCTACATGCTGTTTATATGTTGATAAAATAATATTTAGAAATTAGATTTATGCATAGATCGATATTTAAAACCGTCACCGTAATAGATAGTGGAGAACTACTTAGAAATAGGTATGTAGGTAGAGTTGGGCACTGTTTAACACACACTTGTATATTAAGTCTTGTCCATTTACACGTATATGAACATATTTCAGTACAAATGCACATTGTAATACCATTGTAAATTGTTGAAACTTTTATAAATTTGGGGGCTTTTATAGGGATTTAGTATCCTTTTTCCGAGTACCTATATTGTGATGGGGAACGATTGAAATAAACAAAAGACTATCCCTTTGAAACACAACACGTGTGGAGGACGCGACGACACGGCGCACACGTGATACACACGATACGACCGATTAGTCGTATTATTCTAAACTGTAGGGTTGACAGTTCCATGCTTGGATGATCTCGTAATATGATAGAACTTGCCAATAGAAAATGTGTCGAATAAATAAATGTAGTACGTTAATTTTCTTATAACAGTAATAATTACAATAAACAGAATTTCTAAATTAATTTATCTTATATCCAATGCCATCAACAATCACTCATCATATTTATAATCTCTATTCAGGAAATCAAATAGAAACGGTCCACAATAAACCATAGGTACTAGCATAATATTTCATCGTATGCGCAGGGAGGAAACGCTACCGTGAATCCCAACGGGTATTATAAATTTCATTAAGCCGTCCCATTGTTGCGACTCAAAGAAAGATCGACGTGGCAACCCTAACAAAGGGAAGTCAAATCGCTTGGCATGGTGCCCGACTCCCGGCTCCGGCAACATGACAGACTCAGAAGATAAATCGCTCGATTTGAACATATTAGACCGAAATTCCGCCATCATTCGGAATGGAGACTAAAAAATACGAGAGTTTAATGATCTAAATTTGACTTTTAAAATGAAAATTGCGGAAACCGCCATCAAATTTGCATTAATGTAATTTTAAGCTTGTTATTTCTTTTTATTGCATTATGACATGTATTGCTATAATATTCAAACTGATTATTTATAAATATGTAAAGTCGGCCAAGAAATTGCTTTTTAACCTTACGATGTAATAGCGTTTGCACATTATAGCATAGCGAGGTCTGTTTTCTTCATTTGTTATTAAGTTGAACTAAGAACATTCGAAATTTAATTCTTATTGCAAATTATGAAAACCGATTAACAACTTTACGCTCCGGTCAGGTGTTTTAAAAATTAAAGCTAATATGCAGTCAATTTTAAAATTCCAACGAGACCTTTCTCAGTAGGACTTCTTTAGGTAGTCTAGACATATTTTTAACACAGTCAATTATGGTACCACTATGTTTGAAGTATTGGAAACCGTGCGTATAGAGTCCTATCTAGACATTGTGTGTAGAAGAACTGTTACTTAATCTGTGGTCTACGCTTAAATAAAAAAACAGGATTGCTTGGGGCATAGGTAAATAAATGTTTTATTACCCTCATCACAGAAAAGGCCGTAAGATGATGATGATTCCATTGAACGTCTAGCGAACGTAATATAATGTATTCGCGAGGTTTACTGAATGCTGTTAGAGACGAGCTTAATGAGCTTACGTCAACGCAAGCCGGAATTGTCCGAGTCCCAGTCACTGTGCCAACGACCGCTCCAGTTTACGATGTATCAGAAATAAGATAAACGTTACACTTTTAAATATACTCCTAATTAAGCGAAACCATGTTTATATTCTGTGGGTTGGTTAAGGAATTTTAAAGTTGAAGTGGCTGTGGGCGGGGCACATAGTTCGAAGAATGTTGGGGCAGAAAAGTTCTAGAATGGCAACCACGGACCAGAAGATGTAGTGTAGGACGGCCCTCAACAAGGTGGACCGATGATATCACACGCGTCACTGGAAGCCGTAGATGCGAGTGGCGGACCGTGATATATCGAAATCATTGGCGAGGTCGATGTCCAGCAGTGGACGTCTCACGGCAAATTAATGAATGGATGTTGTGTTGACAGTTTTTTAATATTTATAGTCGAATGAAAGATGTCAGCGCTCAGGCGAGGCAGGGCGAGCGTATACCTCAGACCCGCGCTGTCGTCACTCCGGACGCGGTCATGCCGACATTTGACTGCTTTTTATTGCATTGTTGTACGAGCGTTATACCCACTACTGTAATCTATCATGTTATCCCCGTAATAATAGCATTATATTGGAAATCCCTATTCAGATCTTGAGACCTTCATTGTATTGCGAAAACTGCGCTTTTTTTTCGGTCCAAACCAATCACCATTCTAAAATTGCAACAAACTTAGCGCGCTATACGTTATCAACGCAGATAAATGGCCCATGAAAAAATCACCATATTCAGTGTCGATTGCATTGCTGTTTCATACTCTAGCCTTTCAGCTGCACTATGATCAAGCAGTAATGTATGAATACAGATACATAAAAGTGGGCTTATACCGCGATACATGTTCCATTTTGTCGTTCCATTTACAGAGCGGTAATGCGATGCGATGTCCATCGGTTTGCAATATCATTAGTCCAAACCTATACATCTGCTGGATTATGTCTACGTTTGATCTTAAGTTTAGAATCGGTGATCTCATAAAAGTGGGCTCGGTCTGACCTCCGAATGTATTAATATGATAGCAATCAAATGTGTTAATTATTATTTTCAGAGGTTGGATACTAGTGACGTCAGTTAAACCTACGGACCTATTGACACATAATTATATTTTATTTTTATAGAGTCAGTCATAAACACGGGATGTCTTTGTTATTTTTTAATCCGGTATACCAAATTAAAATGTATCATTACTGAAGATTATCCCCAAGATACTAATATTTAGTTTACTCAACCTCAGATAAAAGACGAGCAAGACACAATTTCATGAAATATTCATGAAAAAAGATGAAAAATAAAACAAAATCCCAAACGCTGGGACTAACCTATCCTGTTGCGGCTAGCAGATCATAAATGACAGCAAAATTAACTTACAGTACAGAATAAATAGATTGAACGACCTTGTTCTAATCATACTTTAGTTATAAAGCCTTGTACAGACCAACGCAAACAATGGGTAACGAAATCCATCAATATTTTACTAATTTTCGCATTTTATTGTCACAGGGCTTAGATAAGAGAGCGCCATCCCTGCTGTGTGTGCACTAAGACTCCTTGGCATAAAAGTCATGAAATAAAACGACCATCAAATAAATACCGCGTTGATATTAATATAACTATTCTATCGATACGATGTCACAAAAAGGCTACGCCCATATTGTACGGTACCCGCAATAACTGGTACCGTACAATAGACACAAAAGACTGGGGGCCATTCCAGTAGATACACCTAGATCAGAGCAAACTATGAAGTTATTATTGAAAAAAAACATATTTTTTTTATTTTATCGCGTTTATTTTAAGTTTTAACGTTCCGTAAATTAGTTTCATTTTAAATGTGTAGTATTCGCGTAAATATAAGAAATCACTAGATGAACAATTATTTCATTATTTCGTCCAGACGAGAATCTGTGGGCTTTGCGCCGTGCCGAATTATAAAATTAAGTCACGGAGATTATAATCATTAAGTTATTTTTGTAATGTTTTTATTGAATGAATCAAATGTAATAGAAAAAAAAATGTTTTTTGCAGTTTTTCCATTTTTTTATAGTTATTCTGCTATACGGGGCAGAGAAAAATCTAAAAATTCAAAGATCATAAAAATCGGCTCCCCCGTTCTTCAATTAATGTAGGCGTAACTAACACAACTTTATCTTATATATAATTTATCTTATATCTTTAAAGTTTTATTCACGTTTAATATAGATCCCTTTGTCTGTACAACCACGGGACACTAGATATGCAAACAAGCCAAACATATTGTAGAAAAAGTCTGGGAATCTGTAATCTAAGGAGGACATCACCAGGCAGACGTCTGAACATTTTAATAAAAGTTTCATTCTAAATCAGAGCTTGCCCTGTTTGCATTATCATTATTTGCATAAGATGGCACCTCGTTCGTGTAATGTTTGTTCGTTGAAAGTATTTTTTTTAATCTTATTTATTTAAGCGTGCAGTTATTTTATCATTTTAAAGGAGAAAAAGGTGACTAAATAAATTATTTAACTCCATAACTGTCTCTATTTCGCGCAGAGAGTGAGCCTCGTTATTCAGCGCGGAAACGCGGCCAGCCTGTGGCATCGACGACGATGTAGAGGCATTTTTATGTATATAATTTTATTTTATACCCACGTCTTTATTTTATTGAATTTGTTTATTTTTTCCTATTAATAAAAATCTATTAGTTTTTCTTATTGCATGTGGATATCTTTGTATAAACCTATTGTACATAATTTATAGCTAATAAAATTAAAAACTCCATAAATAATCTTAAAATCTTATGAAAATAAAATAAACTTCAGCTGTATCTATCAACAAATGGCTTATTTAGATGTCATAATACTCTATTACCTTTTACCCGTGGCTCTGCCCGAGCGAACATCGATTTTTACAGCAGTTTGACCCTAATGATCATAGCATGCCTACAATACCTCGAAGTCTAATCAGAGCGCTATCAGATAGTGAAATTGGATCAGTAAATATTTCATGATTCTCGAATAAATAAACAAACATTTAAAATGTTATATTTATTTTCATTTACTTTGATCTGAATTAATGTTCAATGCATTATAATGACTCAAACGTTTTCGTGACAAGGAACCGTCTGATCATGAATGATTCACAATTTGGTTCCGAATAAAAAAGGGAATTCAGATTTTTTAAATTGAACATTTATTACGTTAGTCATCTAATTGATTATTATCAGGAAAAGTAATACTTAATAGCATCACAGTAAAAACCTCTGCCAACGGCACAAATTTGCACCCAATCTGTAAGGCCGATTAATTGAAATTGGAATGTCAAGAGGCAAGTTGGCTAGTCATTGACATGCCAGTTGGTTGGGACCCTAAAAATCCGCCCTATAGATTGGGTGGTCAGTTATGCGGTTCCTACAGGCCTTCATCCAATACCATTCATTGTTGTTTTAGGCGACAATCAACGATCGGCTTCACTTTAACTGACTGTAGACAACACGAAAGCTAGCCAACATGAAAAGCTAGTTAGCAAGAAGAGCTAGCCAACATGAAAAGCTAGTTAGCAAGAAGAGCTAGCCAACATGAAAAGCTAGTTAGCAAGAAGAGCTAGCCAACATGAAAAGCTAGTTAGCAAGAAGAGCTAGCCAACATGAAAAGCTAGTTAGCAGGAAAAGTTAGCCAATATGAAAGCTAGTCAACAAGAAAAGCTAGCCAATATGAAAAGCCAGTCAGCAAGAAAAGCTATCCAACATGAAACGCTAATCAGCAAGAAAAGCTAGCCAACATGAAACGCTTGTCAGCAAGAAAAGCTAGCCAACATGAAAAAATAGTCGACAAGAAAAGCTCGCCAGCAAAAATAGCTAGCCACTAAGAAAAGCTAGCCGTACGTAATTTAATCACGATTATTTTACCGAAATATACAATCATATTTACAATTTGTTCCATGACGTGTTAATGAATTTGAGTCCGTTATTTGTGTGTCATCGTTTACCTTTCGTTAAACGCAAACAACCACAACATATTCCGTACCTACGCAATACGAAGCAAGACCCTTCTTATTTTTTCTAATTAGAATTAACTATTTTAGATATGGTCATAGAAATGGAATAACTTCGTCATAAAATATATTACAGTTCATATCATAAATTGATAAACATTACCAAAGTAAAAACCTACATATTTATTTCTTATATCTACGCTAATATTACACATTGAAATAAAACATAAAATAAACGTGATAAAATCCGAAAAAAAAGTTTTATTTCAATAAAATCTACAGTTCACATGTTAATACCAGAAATTTTAATTTGCAATCAGATTCTGCGAACAAACACGAATCTTGGTATCGTTATTAAACGCATTGGTGCCTAATTAATTATTTTATTTATTTATTTTTATTACCATAATATGCAGCACGTTATATGTATCTTTCTATTCTATTACTTTTATTTCTATTCTATACTTTATACATTTATTGTGTGTATCTGCGATTGCGTCTGAGTTTGGTTACCAAGCGATATGATTAATGTCCTACTGAGGAGGCTTTGGCTGAAAATCAGCGCTGGAGGAGAATCCGTTCCCCACCAGCTCATGCTGAGCCAAACGCCTTTCGGCACAGCTCACACTGAGATCCACAATACCTACTTTATGTTCCTCACTTTTTAATGTATGTGCCTATTTGTGTATCTTTGTGTGTTCTTTACTTCTACTTTTTCATGTAAATGTACTCATTTGTGTATCTTCGTGTCTGTGTCGAATAAACTTTTTTCATTTCATTTCATTTATTTCACCCACCACGGTGAGATCCAAATGTATTAATTGTTTCACAAAATTAAACAACTTTGGATAGCTTGTTTCTTCTTCTTATTTTTTTTAGGTTGGCTTTCGGCTACAACATTGTGCCATTTTTGCCCGTGTCGAGTACGTCTTGAAAATTGTTATACAATTATAAGTATCCTCGATGATAATGATGATGTTGATAACGATGGTGATGATGAAATGAATCTCCTACCCCTAATAGGAAAGCTGTGGATAGTTTACTGATACTTTTTACCGGACATCTTGGGAGAACTTAAAAAGTCAAGTTGCACTATTTTGTTTCAATTTCCTTCAGACAAAAAGTCCGATAGCTTGTTTGATGCAAGAAATTAATGGTAGGTACTTTCTTGCTTAGAAAAGTTGAGAATAAGAGACGATATTATATTCACTCAAGAACTTGTATGCCCACAAATTCTGTTGATATCAAATGATGTATGAGGTCAAAATAAACCTTAAGCAGTATTTAACAACTTCAATAGTTATAATATTTTTTTATTGAGTCCACACCACATCATGTTTGTTTGACGTCTTCTCCACAAGACAGTTCCATATTTATATCTCAATGTCTAACCATGGAAAATTCCTGCGGCATACTACATCACCATAAAAGTACCCAACTCTGAAGGACATCAAACTCCCGTCCCTTCAAATTACAAAATATTGGGTCACGTCCATGACCCCAATGCGTATGTAGATTGGCGGACGTGAGACATAAGCTAAACTCACATTTGATATTTATTATTAATTAAAAACTGCTCATCCGTTGGTCGGGCAATTTGCGGTTTGTGTTTCATTACTGTTTTGACGTCATATCCCTTATTTATTAGATCAGTAGGTAAACTGATTTTAACCGCCATTATGCAATGTTAGCGGCGGCTGTTAAGACTATAGATTTTATGACTATGTGCGGATATTTTATTTAATTAGACATAAGAAAAGTGTGACGTAATAATATAAGTATAACGTCAAATTTTCGTTTCATTATAGTTGTTATATACTCGAATCAAAAATGAAATAAATTTTACAGAAAATGAACCGTAATCAAAATTTTCTTTTTGAAGTTTCGAGGGCTTTTCAGCATCTATGACATGTTTGTAAAGAGGTCCTCGTGATCAAGGGAAGACGACATTAGTCGTAAAAAAATAATATCTAAGTGTACATTCAAAATCAAAGATAGAAGATGTTACTAGGTACTTTAAGAACGAAATTGTAAAGACAAAACCAAATGATGTTTCCAATCAATGAATTGATATTATGATATGGAATATAATATAATTTATAACACAATGGTTTCCATATTACAAACTCACTTATCAATATACAATCCCACAGATCACGAGAGATATGCCGTGCGATTGAAAATGTATGGGAACTCGCTGTCTCCGTTTTGTTTCCCACCACTCGCTAAAACCAACCAATACGAAGTCTCTTCGGTGCGTGCTGCGTCGTCGCCGTATACAGCGGCCGTACCACGCGACGCACCAGTTTATTCAAAGTATCGTTAGACGATCTATCCATTGCCTCGTACATTCACTCAGTAGCGAACATAGGTGGTACTTAAAGAGCCATGTATTTTGTACAAAAATAAAAAAGTCGTTGTGCTACATGAAAACTAAAATAACATAATAAAGGCATTAAATATTTTTTGATTTGTTGTTTTTAATGATTTTAAAGACGAATAAATAAAATACTTAATACTGGCTGGTGAAATGAGATTCCATCTTTCGCGTAGTTCACTTTGCTGCTAGTATTTTAGCACACAACCACGGAATAACACGGCATTTAAAAAAAAAGTTAGAGCTCCGATACCGACGTGCAGTTGCAGTCGACTGACGGCGAAAACTCTATGTTAGCGTAATTTTGGCATAAGGTGAGCGCAAGCCCACCGCTTTCATAACATATCTCCTCTAATATATCTGTGATACAATCCACTTCAATATATTCAATCTTCACAGAAGTTCGTAACTTAAAGGGATTCTGTAACTCTATGAAACATTAGTCCGGATTGTTTGAGCGTATTTACAGCTCATATGTGAAAAGCGCGTTGATTTACCAAACACGCTGAAACGGCAATTATCAATTCGCTTCAGCGTACCAATTACTGCGATGAATGGCTGACTTGCCTTATCTACCTACGTGTATATTGATTGAAGTATCTGAAAAGCTGAAATCAATTATTCATCATCAAAACCCAATAAAGTATACACAGTACATAAACATGATTTAACAATAACGTCGTTTATTGTTGTCTTGTCTATTATTTACTGATACTAATCAATGCACCCGAGCATTGTGGTGCACCTCACCAAGGTTTTCTTTGACGGTTTGACGCCATTCTGACGATCAGTGCCACAGGGAAGTGCGTCAATAATTTTGGTATCCACTGGTCAGTCCATCTCTTCAGGCTCCGACCCCGTAGTCTTTTTCCCTCAATTTTTCCCGTTATTATTGTTTTTCTAGGTAGTCAGCGGGTTTCCTAGCCATGTGTCCAAAGTGTAGCACTCTCTGGAGGCATATAGTAAATAGATGGATAACGGTACAATCTACTAATTGTACAGATATTGAGGTTGACTTGGTTTTAATGGTAAGGCATAGCTAACGTGACGTAATCACAGTGATATGCGACAGCAACAAACATTAAGCTAATTAGTAATACAATTTGACTACGGATGTAATTAATAATTTAGACAATTTAAACTCTACATACACTGTAGAGTGCTTACTCTACATAAATATACAGGTACAAATATTAATTACATTTCGCACATATGAGGAACTATAAAATAAACACAACCTCACGCCTGTAATCCCTGAAGGAGTAGGCAGAGGAGCATTGTTATACACCAAAACTTTTCACATAGTGTTATTAGTGTAGGGGTAAGCTTATTGCTTATTAACAAGCATACTCTACTTTAGTGCAAGGGAGATTTGGGCCATATTGAACGACACGTGCCCCGTTGCCAGTTGGTGAACTTAACACGACTTTTGTAAGTGATGCAGGTTTCCTCACTATGTTAACCGTTAATCATGTGATAATTAATATATAATTAATTATCACATGATTAATTTAATTATTGTTAATATTTTGATTTGCGCGTGAAATTCCATACCATACGATCTTTGCACAATAACAAACAAAAACACACTATACGCAAACAATCAAGCTATTTTCGAATCTCTTTATTGTACTCATTTGGAAACAATTTATTTTATATTCCTGGCCTCGTGAACTTGTTTTAAAAGAGTGAAACCAGAAGCCTTACTTTATTTGGCAATTATTGGAAAATATTTATGTTTTAAACGTGTTTTCTTTGTAAAAACAAACCGAGGAAAATTAATTTGTGGATAAACGTAAAACCCGCGTTTGAATCATTGTCCAGTTAAAATAGTCGATTACTGAAACAACGAACATTACTTCCAAATTTATAAAATGTCTTCGTTCGTTCAAAAAGCAATTTTTGCGAAGATTGATTGTTAAAAAATGCGACTTTGACATGATTATGTCGACTTCGCGTTAACTGATTGTTCGGAGTGGCACCCAACTGTGTAATCAGGCTGACAGCAAGAAGGCCAAATGGTAGATGATAGTACTGGGAAGACGCAGTGCAAGCATATCATATATGGTCAGGTGAGGCACGTATTGAATGAGCGAGCAGAAGAAACGCTCGCTCAGTTAATAAATACATGGCATGACAAAAAGACGATGTTCTTTCTTTCTTTACAAAAAAAAATAAGATGGAGCAAGAATTACACGGCTAGTAAGCTAGTTGATGGAACATAACGCAACCTCATTTAAACGTTTTTAAATTTATCACTGTCACTTTATATTTTCTAATCTGTCACCCGGTTTTCCGAATACAATGTCGATTTATAATCTCTGTTTTATTGTATGTACAGATATGTGTACGATGTAGCTAATTCCACGCCTTCGTGGTAGCAGAGCGTGGTTCTGATCCACGGAATCCACGAATCCAATCCAATCCAACAACACGCTCACACACGTCACGCCAGCTTGCATATTCGCAAATTTAAACAGGCCTCATAGCCCCGATAAGCGCGAGCAAATGTATACTTTACTCTAGCATTATTTACTCTATAAAAGCTATTCAAACAAAGTTACCGCCACCAATCAACTGAGTAGACTTAGGTAATAGTAGAGAAATAAGCTTTACCTAAGCGTTGCGAAATTCAACAGCGGAACACTGGCAATAAATCCCAGTTAGGCAATAAACAAAGTACGAAAAAAGTTGGGAAGGCAGGTGAATTAATTACTGACAATTTACCGAATCCACCCTCTTATTGTTCGCGATTGTCATCGTTATAATAAAACAGTATATCACTTTTAGTATCACAAATGATTTGTGTCGTGACGATTCGGGTATTAATCACGGTAATGGGGTTTAGGGGGTCGGAGTTGATGTGGTTATGTGTGGTCTTCATCTATACAAATAAATAAAATTGGAGTGTCTGTTTGTAATATTAAAATAACCGCTTTTTACTAAGTGCATTTGGATGTAAACACGGTATATATACCAAAACAATATTTTTTACATTTTTTGTCTGTCTGTCTGTTTGTTCCGGCTAATCTCTGAAATGGCTGAACCGATTTTGACGGGACTTTCACTGGCATACAGCTGATGTAACAAGGAGTAACTTAGACTACTTTTATTTTAGACTAGCTGTGACCCGCGACTTCGTCCGCTTTTTGTTAATACCACGCGGACGAAGTCGCGGGTAACAGCTAGTGGTAGAATAAAATGCACGATCTTTATATGGTAGCAACCAGTTAACTGTATGACACTGATAACTGTATGGCGGATAACGACTGGCGTTACGAACGGGCTAGACGAATACATACATTATTCTACCGACCAATAAGTGCACTATCATATTACGCTACATGGGGTCTATGAGTAGGTACATTATCCCCGAATGGGATGCCATCTCAGTAATTTGATTACCCATATAGAACATTATTACTCAATCTCCTTTGTTTTCGCTTCGGTAGTAGTATTTATTAAAACGCTACAAATTAAAAAAAAACTTGAAGTGTCGCGTTCTTTTGTTTAAATATCTGCTGAGTAGTTTTAGTGGAGAATTTAAGCTTACTATACAACAACAAAAATACTGATAGAAAACAAAGCAATAACGAATATTACTGAAAACATACAATAGAGGCGTTTTACAGTTCGTTCTATGAAAATCGAAGGATCGAATAGCTTCTAATGTTTAATTACTAGCATACAACGTAGCAAATTACAACACAAATAGTTATAATTATTGGTCCGAATTGTAAACTGTTTTTTTAGTTTCGTTTTTCCCTAAACACGATCACATAAGTTCTCTATAAATAACAACAACCATACAAATGATGTTGTTATGTAAAACTCTGTAACAAACTAGTGGAGTCATCAATTTGCCGACAGATATGGATAACGGGATTTATCCTCTAAAGGATGTTTCACACTGAACTGGAGAGAGGTGAAATGCCCGCTAGGCTGCAAATAAAATAATTTTCGATTGCTTATTGCAATTAGCTTGGATCATCGCAAAGGTCTTATCATATGTGTGTCGGAATTGCATTAATTGCGGTAAAAGCTTTATACTTATCCGCCGAGTCTAAAGTCAGTTTGAATTCTGACATTCGTATTAGAGCCTATGCCTATGTTAATATCGCAAAACACTAAATTACATCGTAAAGATGTCCAAATTTTTCGTAAAAAAATAAAAACCATTGACATTTTGAATTTCGCGCCCTGACCCTGAGCTTCCCCCTTAAAAAAAATAATGGGCCTGTTTCACAATGTGCTGATAAGCCCTATGCACAGGCTGACACATACTAGCAAATTTTTAACCGACTTCAAAAAGGAGGAAGTTTTCAATTCGGTTGTATTTGTTTTTTTATTGTATTTCATATATATTTCTTAGAAACTGCGTAGGATTTTAAAAACATTCTAATCCTTTATAAAAATACATTTCAATTTTACTAAAGTTCTCCTAAATAACTTTAATTCGATTTTCCAAAATTTATCTTATACTTCTCTATTTTCATAAATAGAAAGGTTATAAATACACAACAAGGGGTGTTATAAAATATCTTAGAGGGTATAAAGGCCCGCTATTGTTAGGCACCAAGAATTAACACCTACTTCGTCGGCAGCTTTATATATTTGTGTAAACATAATTGCTATACTTCGTCATCTGAACAAGTTAAGCTGATTATTATTAGATCCGTTGTCAAGGAGCGAAGGAAATTGCAAACGCGCTTTAGATCTGCGAAATTGTTTACGATCAAGGAATTTAATTTACCGTCGTTAGACCGTCGTTATTTTTAACGAACTTGTAGGGGAGGAAATATGGCTATGTCCGTTAAACGAAACGTCCGTTACGCCTTAGGGCCTTCGAACACGAGGACTATCCTGCGCTGTCACCGAGCATTTTATTTCACAAGTGGGTTTCACGGTTGAGCCAGTATGCTAAGGTAAACAATAGGACGATGAGTGCGAGTTTATTCGTAAGGTTACCGTATACTTTAAAGTCTAGATATCGTCCATATTGTATGAAGAATTGAAAGTTTAAGATACCTCACAGAGTGGCGTTGTTCAATTTGCCATGCAAGTTCACAAATACAGATACGCACACGTTTCGGCTACGAAAAAACTCACACTCGAAGCTCTGGCTGTGAATTTATCGTTTTAGCTCACTTTAGATGCTTTTGAGATGTGATGCTGGAAAAGAATGCTGCGAATATCGTAGACAGCCAAACGCACTAACGTCTCAATTCTGTCACAGCTGAAAATTAAAGACCGATTGTCTACCATATGTCATCTTCGTATACTGAGCTATTTTGGCCACATCGCCAGACGTGGCGAGAGCAGCTTAGAAAAGCTCATTGTAGTGGGAAACATGGAAGGAAAACGTTCACGAGGCCGGTCCCCGACCAGGTGGTCTGACCAACTTAAAGAAACACCAACGTCCCGCTTCTACGCCGCGGTGAAGATGGCCACAGACCGGAGCCGATGGAGAAGGTTCGTCCGATCCAAAGAACTGCTGTGATGATCACGATCCTCAGTCATGAGGGAGAGACCGAAGAGAGAGAGCTCACTTTAGTCGTCTGTTACGCGCTTCAATTGCGAGTAAAACGTTGTCATGTGCAAAAGTCTACACCCTACGCGTTAGCTGCATTTTTTCATAATATTGATTTCTTATATTTACGAGAATACTACACATTGAAATAAAACTTATTTTACAGATTTTATCGCGTTTATTTTATATTTTCCTGTCCTCCCGTGACCATGGTTGTTGTAAAGCAGCCGAAACGTCGGGAACGCAAAAACATAAAATAAACGCGATAAAAATCTGTAAAAAAAGATGTATTTGAATGTTTTTTAATAAACTTAATAATTTAATTACGTACGTATTTTTTTTTGTTATTAGCAATAACAATTATTCAATGCATAAAGGCCCTTTTTTTAACGTGGGGATATCCTCATGGATACCACACCGCCACGGGGGTGACGATGTGGGTATGCCGGACTCCTACCGGCTAAAACCCCACGGTCCGCCTTCACCGCCTTTGAGTGGGGCGCCTCAGGATCGCACATGGCATACTACTGTGGCGCCCCGGCTAATGCATAAAGGCCCTGAGTAAGCTTTCCTTTAAAAAGAAAACTAGAAGTGGACTGATTTTTACTTGTACTAGAAACAGGTTTCCATAAATTATTTCAGTCTCTCGTTCGATAGAATCGGGATTCGTGCCAGTTTCCTCCGACCTTTCCCCTGAGAATAATGTTATTGAAAATCTTAAAAGCTCTTAACGAACTTTTGGGTGAATAAGTTACATTATTCGGCGGCGCCTCGGTAAATTGACGTGACGGCTCCGGCAGGGGATGACTAGAAATTCAATTCTATTGTTTGGAGTAGATGTCATATTTTAGCAGACATTCTGTTCATAATCCTGGACCTATTACAGAGATTATATTTATCAAATTCGCATTATGTTCGGAGGGAAACGTAAATCTTACTTGCTAAACGTGAATTTTACTCGTCCCGTGTTTCGGAGGGCAAGTTAAACTGGCGGACTTTTCTAACGTCTATGATAGTCTATTGATTTCTTATATTTACGCAAACACTTCACATTGAAATAAAACGAATCTTACGGATTTTATCGCGTTTATTTTACTTTCTACGTTTCGGCTTTCGGGTGCTCTACAGCAACCGCAAGCAACAACTAAATACAAGGGTACCCCGTTTCAAACTATGACACTAGGACGTCAACACCTCATTCTTCCCGTGACCATGGTTGCTGTGAAGCAGTCAAAACGTCGGACCGTAAAAAAGTATAATAAACGCGATAAAATCCGTAAGATTAGTTTAATTTCAATGTCTATGATAGTTGTTACATAGGCAGGCAGAATCCTGAAAAAAACTGAAAAATGGTTCTACTCTTGGGTTGCCAGTAGTCCCACTAGTTTGGTCTTGGAGGACAGGTGCAATCACTTTTCGGAAGTATAAATAATCAATCTAGAAGCCACATATTTAAACAAAAGAAAGCCTTTAATAAGATAAAGCATTTTTCTTCAGAACAATTGTATGCCCTATTGCCATCGTAAATTGGTTGAAACATCTATAAAGGGAGTTTGATTACACTGTACTATGAAAATGTTACTAATGAAAAAATTAAACATAATTCACAGTATTCTCTATAGACTAATATTACACATATTTGATTGGTTCGCTGAAAATTAGCTCATGTGTATGAGTATAAAGTTTGAATATACCTAGTATGTAATATTCTTCTATATTCAAATATCCGGTAGCGAAACTGCGCAGTACTTTTTTCACAATATGACGCGGTTTATTGTTCAACCCAATCATTATTTGCGATGAAATGTTTATACCGGCAGGTATTTTCGTTCTATGCTTCATATTGATGAAAAGGTGATTTTTTGTACTTACATGAGTGACGTCTCTGTGGCTTGTGACGTGAGCGTTGCAAAGTAAAACAGGAATGGTGCAGTTGGTACTGACCCAGATTTCTGTACCGCAGGTCCCAAGTTCGAATCCTGGTAAGGACAAATTTTGTGTGATGAGCACAAATGTTTGCACCTAAGCCATGGATATTTAACATCTATATAATTATTATGAACTGAGTTTACCCTCAGTCCATTGTACGGTACCCATTATACAAGCTTGCTTAGTCTCGGACCGCATAATTGGTGTGTTCTTCTGGCGATATTATTATGATTTTCTTTTTCCTTTTTTGTGCATATTAGCGCAGTGTAAGTCTTTCTTAGCTGTATATAAGTACCGGCCTGCCGTAAAGATGTGTATATAATGTTTTCATTGAAATAATATCGGTCAGTGCCTCGAAAAAACTTCACAGATAATTCCATTTCAATGATTCCATTCCGTTATGGAGTTTCAGTAAAATTTCATCAACCACGGAACATTGAAACGAAGGAAAGGAAATCACGAAGGACGATTGTAGATCAGGAAATACGGTTTTTGTTTACGATCCGGGAGGTTCAAATTTGTTACCAGTTTCCCTTCTCCGACCCAGATTTTAACAAAGTGCTCTGGACGATACAGAACAGGGATGCTTTTATAAAAAAAGTAGGACTTCAAAGTGGAGAAGGTAATAAATATAACGTATTCTGAATGGGAACAAGGACCGAGAAATTGTGATCAAAATTGCAAAAACCCAGCCATGAAACATTTTTTGTTTAGAACTCTAACTGAACCATCTCTGAATATTTATAGCTATGAACTTACATAATTAATTTTACAAATAACTAAGCAGTCACCAAATCTAATTTACTGATTTTCTTTGGCTCAAAAATATAATATAGTCTTAGGAAAACTAAAGCAAAACAGTATTTTTTAAAGCGCAATGTGTGGCTACACCATTGCAAGTAAACTCGCTAGCCCCTCCAATTAATCTAAAATGGTTGTGCTAGGTATGAGCTCACGTCAATAATTAATTGGCCATGAAAGGGAACAAACGCGAACCCCTTGATTATGAGGGCGGTCCCTCTAACCACTAATGCACTAATGCCTATTTACCTACAACCTTATACGTAAGGAAATACGGCCCTTTCGAGGCGGACCGATGATATCACACGTATCTCAGGGAGCCGATGCATGCTAGAGCATAAAGGACTGTGATGATGGATGGATGGATAAAGTAATATCCTACATTGGCTGTTACAGTCCAATTTCGTCGCGCAAATATACAAAGCAACATAAGAAACACATCATTTTGCATTTCCCACGTGACGCAATTGCTTACTCAAATGTTAAAGTAAAACATACTCAGTAAGGAGCACAATAAAAATGAACTTACATTGGCAAAACAAAGAATATTGGACCGGAGCTCCTGTCCTTTCATGTTTCAAACATAAGGAAGGAATTGAACGAGATGAGAATTGTGTCAATACAGCGTCATTTGAATAATATGTGTGTGTAGCTATATGATAAGATAGGCTACACCTTTTGTTGGGAGTATCATAGTTATTTGACATCAGATGAAATTGACAAAATCAGAATCAGAATATTTTTTATTCACGTAGACCATTGAGTACAGTACTTATGAATCGTCAAAAGTTACAAAATACTATGCTACTACTTTACCACACGTTCGGAATGCCGTGACTATGGAGAAGAACGGGCAAATAACTCCATAGTTGCTCTTTTTTTAAAAAGATCTTTTACATTTTTGAGCAATACATTGTTATAGGTATGTGAGAACAATGTAGGAACGGCCAATCAGACTTTAGCAGTAGGTCAAAAAACCTACACATCCTGAATAGCACAGTTGGTAGTAAACCTGCTTTCGGTACCGAGGTTCCGGGTACGAATCCTGTTAGGGGTAAAGTTAGTGTGATGAGCACGCATGTTTGTAGTATCAATAAAAGCATTCCACGCGGATCGAGTTTATTTGATATACAGGGTGATTCAGAAAGGGTATACTAAGCCTTGAAACTGCGCTTCTTTAGCGCATTTGTAATCATTATGTGACGTCAGAATTTCGATATAAGTACTATATACTAGGATAGTACTGAGTTTATTGTTTTGTTTGTGCCCATAATACAAGCGTACTAAATGAATTCGGAATAAGTTGGATTAAGCCTAAAATTAGTCAAGGTTTCAATTTAAATTACTTGCACCAACATAAAAATAATAAACTGTTAATACCAAGTCAATACGTTTATAAGCTAGAACTCATTTGCTCTCTCAAGAATATTAGCAAGAAGTGTTTAACCTAGGCAAAGTAATTTGAAATGTATTTCAACAAAATAAGATAGACAATCTGATTGTACTAAGTAGACCGGAAAAGGTTAAGTAATACTTAACTGAAGTATTGTGTGAGTTGAAGACTGTAGCTTAGTGCTTTTAGAAATTACTTCAAGCGCTTACTTAGGTGTGCCATTTAACTTTCCTTTTCACGCGCAAAGACGAAACAGCTGTTATAAAATTAAATTTTGTACCTAAGTGTAACTAACAAAACTGTAGTACGTAGGATACAAGCAGTCGGTAAAGTGTAGACATAACATAAACAGCTTATGTTTATTAATTTGTTACGTTTGATATCGTTTATTTAAATTTGTTTTTATTTCTTTTGGCTGTAAGATGTTGGGAAATAAAATATTTCAGCCTTTGAAGTTAATGTTACTTGGACTTAAACATAAATATAGAATTTTATTCTATAAAAGACAATTTTCCGTAGACCTACAAAGTAAACGTATTTATTACTTAGGCACTTGTGTAAAAGTGTTCAATTCGATATAACATAAGATGAAAAGTGTAGATTGATATGTACCCAAATATTAAATTAATAAAGCTCTTTTTACTTCTACTTGCAAACACTGACAAGTAGCTATGACAAGTGAATTCCCATTGAAAATTCTATGACCCAAACAATAAATAAGAAAAACATCGTATCGGTAACATTCCGGCATTAATAGTTAGTATTTGATTACTGTTTGTTTAGTATATGGAATGAGTATTGGGATGCCGGTCGTTGACCCCGTGAGGGCGTGAAGAAAAACCAGATACATCTAGGCGCCGATGTGTCGATCCCAGCGGGCGCTTGGATTGTATTGACGCCTGTGGCTTTTCCCGTGCTTACTGTATACACACACTATATCGGTGATTCAGAAAAGTCATACCAATAAAGTGAAGTCACAAGTTCTTTATGACGATTTTAAAAATATATCGTATTCCCAAGCAAATGACTATTGAGATTTTTTGTGAGCAATATTTTTTTAATGACATATTTCTGACTTAAAATACAACTGCAATAAAGTAGTTAGTAGGTTTAAGGCCTAGAATCATTTTTCCTTAATAACCCTGTATACTAATTTGACTCGAGACAATACATAAACTTATTGTGCAAATAACTAAGATTGGTGCACATTACACGTAAAGATTTAACTCGGTCAAATCTATACAGAATCTGACCGAATCTTTAGAGATTTTAGCGTAGTTTAATTTAACCATAGACGATGCACGCCAGACTAAAGCTATAACATATTTGTGTGAAAATTGTCTTTGCTTAAAATGTATGTAAAAATGCATAATTGGCCTATGAATACAAATATAAAAACGACCGTCAGCCCTATCTATAAGTGTATCTATAAGTGGATTGCTTCATTACTCAAAACTAAAACCATAAACTAGCCGTTATTATTTAAAAAAAAACAACTTATGACCCGTTTTCACTTTAAGTATTTCAATAAAAATACAGTCTATACTTTTATTCCTAGCTCCTGGCAAGATGCCGAACCCATTAGAGGAATCTACATTCAGGATGTAACTATAAAGTGATGTTCGTGGTGTTAGCTCTACATTGACTCCCTGCCCAGAAATGTTGAAAGCTTTTACATGTAAATAATACTATGTATGGTGTGTACTTATACGCTTACACATGCTCGTGTTTGAGGGCTTCGTGACGAATATTTTTAAATTACGTTAGCCATAACATGTTTTCGAGGAAAAAAAACACTTATTTTATCACCCCCACAGCTACAAAACTCGAAATAACTTCTGCCAAATACAATCAAGCGGTCTAATAGCCTATAAGATGTAAACCATAAAATAATTTTATGACGTAACTCAAAATCTTTACGATAAAACATCCCATAAAATACCTGCACAACCAGTTCCTCTCCATTTAGAGTGATGACGGAAAAAATATACACTCTCCGGTAGAGATTATTACTAAACTAATTTATAGGTTTACCTGTCGCTACATAATATTAATACTGTCACTTACTTGTGTCTATTCAATGAATATCTTTTTATATATGTATATAAAACAAAGTAATGTTAGTTACACCTTTTATATCACAAGAACGGGTAGGCCGATATTTATGATCTTAGATTTTTTGAATTTCTTTTCATCCCGAATAGCAGAATAACTACTAAAATATGGGATTCACTATTTTTTCAAGCAGTTCCAAGTCCGAGGGGACAGCTGTTTAAAAATATTTCAGGCTTGACACAGGCCTAGACGTGTTGCACTTACGCGTCGAGGCATGGATGCATGGATAAAGAAGGCAGTAAACTCACAGATAACTAATAGTTACTAATAATCTAATGCCGGAAAAAAACTAGCACCATTTCCCTATTTCTCGAAGGAAAATATTAAGAAGCGCTACTTGTGTGTGAAGCTGTTTCTTTTGTTACGGCTATGATAAATTGCTTCTTCTACAGTTTATATAAGTTATATAGTTAGTAGTACTTTTGTTTTTCGTATAAGATTACTTCACAGAGCTTGATCTTTGTAAGGACGATTATCGGATGGCGCAATAAATGCAGTTCAGGTTTAATTCCTGGCTGGAGAAATTAATTAAAAAAATATATAATGATGCAGTTTTAGATTTCATCAAAATCAATCTCGTATAAGCATTTATCGATGTTTCCCATAGTTTCCGATTTGGCTATCCACGCACACTTGAAAAAGTTAACCTGTATATATATTATTAAAGTTCTGGATATTATTTCCCGAGTAGGAATATCGTAATATCTCAACACGCAGCATTTTATATTCAACACAGAAACTCAAAACAAAAGTTGTATGTTATTTGTTTACAGGCACAATCCGTCTTTCCCGATCATAATTGAAATCTAAGCAAATAGCCGACGAGCAATATATATGTTAGCGAAGTTTTCGCAAACTTCCTCCTTGTTCGATCCTCCACTTTGTGAAATGTAGGGCGGACGTGGATGGTACTTTTTATTTTGGAATATCGGCTGCTCGTCCCGTTTAGAATGTAGATACGATGCGTGAATTGTACTGCGACACGGCGCAGTGTATGTTACTGTTTGCCTCTGAACATAACAAGTATTTTTATACTGTATTAAAAAAAAACTCAATTCTCGTCTTTGAAGAGAAATAATTAAGACTTAAGGGGGAAGCTCAGTTTGCTTAAAAAATAACCTAATCCGATACAATACCATAAGGTTTGTAAAAACCGCTACTTTTACTAACTTAATGGTGTTGTATCGCTTTAGGTACTTTTTTAAGCAAACTTAATACATCGCGACATCCAATGCAGAATGCTAATATCGCAAAACACTAAATTATATCGTAAAGATGTCCAAAGTTTTCGTAAAAAAATAAAAACCATTGACATTTTGAATTTCGCGCCCTGACCCTGAGCTTCCACCTTAAAAAGGATACTTGGAAATAATTTTCCAATAACACCTAAAAGTAATATCTACGTACCAAAAAAAATTAAAAAGAAAATAGAACAAAAATACTCTTTCATATCCGGCTCCGGTTGTAATTTTTTTCCAAGTTACAACTGGAGCATATAACATATTGCGAACTTTGATGTTTGCTGTAACCCGGATATGAACTCGAGATAAACATGGTGATATTATTAATAGGAATCCAAGTTAACTCATAGAGCTAATGCAAATATGTCAGTACTCTACTCTATGCGATTTACTTTTTAAAATCAGTATTTATATGCTTAAAGTACTTTGCAATGTAGAGACAGGGCGGGCATAACTGCCGTTCGCAGATAAAGAAATAAGTAGTTCATTCATTCGAAGTTAACTGCCCCGCTAAGTATCAATTCGAAAGGAAAAAAAAAAAACAGTTCAATGTGGAGCAAAGGTAATACTAGCCCTTTTTTAATGTCCCACTGTTGGGCACGGGCCTCCCCCCAATGCGAGGGGGATAAGGTCATAGTCCACCACGCTGGGACAGTGCGGATTAGCGGACTTCACTCATCTTGACTCACACTCTCACTCACACGAGGGGTTCTCTCAGACATGCAGGTTTCCTCGCGATGTTTTTAGCAAGTGATAATCATGGTTGAAAATGAGATTCACACATGAAATCCAGAAATCTCAGAGGTGTGAGCCGGGGGTTTTGAACCTCCGATCCTCGTTACCGAGGCAACCTGGCTATTACTGATAGGTAACAAATTCACTCGAATTTAACGTACACGTGTATTAAACACAGAATAAAGGGGTTATGTTTGTATAACCACAATTTCGTGGGGATGAGAAGCATTAAAGCTTGCGACGACACAAATCCATTCATAAACCCTTATAACCCAAAACTCACAGCTGTGCTTACAATCACAGAATGACGCTGAGTTTGCCCTAAAATCACCATTGCAAATGCCTCTAATCACTGTTGTACCGAATGGGGCGACACCCACACACACAAATAAAGAGACGTAGTAAATAAATAATAGCTGGACCTGTCACAGTTTGCTTTTGACCTGAAGAAGGATTTCATGCGTCGTTAACTCCGATTTAGGACGCGAGGGAGACATTTTACTAACACACGCCATGAATAATAATAATATCGCCGGACGAATACACCAACTGTACGGTCCCAAACTAAGTAACAGTTGTATTATGGGTACCGTACAATGCACTGGATGTGATCCTAGTATATAAATATAGATATCACACAAAGTTGGTCCCTATCTTTTTTTTTACATGGGGAAATGCGTTACGCTTCCCCTCTCACCTCGGGGGTCGAGAGGGGTATGTGGGCCTCACTGACAAGCCGGTATGACCACTAAAACCCCATGGTCTGCCGCACAACCCGTACATACTTCCGCGAAACCCGGCGCGACTGCGGCCTTTATGCCTCCTGGGCTAGTTGGCCCCTACCTAACTGTACCTTACCTACCCGGGAACCATGGTACAAAAAGCAAGATTACTACCAACTTCACCAATTAGTTGCCAGAACTTTATTTGTTTAACTGATCCGACTTCAATAAACAATTTAACTGCGCCAAATACTAGTTTACATTATTGTTACAAAGTTATTAATATACTTAACTTCTTGACCTCAACTTGATCCGGGTTAACCGGTACGTCGAAGGCTTCTTAGCCACTTCACTTTTAAGACCGTTCGCTGCAGCTATCAGCTCCACGATAAAGTGCACTTGGATGTATAAATAACATTAATAACGACCTTCGGCTTCGGTTTTGCAACGGTTAATATTACAACGTCACCACAAGCGCTTTTGTAAATTGTTTATTAAGCCATGTAATGAATGGCCCATTGCTGGGCAGCGGCTTCCAAGCAAGGCGGATTCAGGCCATAATCGACTACGCCCACCAAGCACTGGATGGCGAACTTACCTCGTCTTTTATATAACCGTTAAATTTTTAGGGTTCAATTTTTTTTTTTTTTATACATTTATAGGCAAGTATTTGATCTCGATCTCACCTGATGGTAAGTGATGATGAGATCTACGATGGAGCATACTTGCCTAGGTAGGAAGGCGGCAGTAGATCGAGACGCTACATTCACTAGGCACAGGCAGCGCAACTGATCTGACCCGCCATCCATGAATGGCAACACCGAACATCATGCCGGAACACGGCTAGGCCGCTTGGCGACATGGCTTTGTTCAGTGGGTGGTGACTAACCACGGCCGAAGCCTACCACCAGTAGAGTTGTCACCTAGTTGGCACCACCCAGGGTCACGTGTAGGGTATCTCGAGGGTACTTAATTATCCTACGGACGAAGGTGACTTGACCCCATAATTTATAAGTACCTATGTAAGTCTCTTTTATTATGTCATAACCAGGTTCCCAAGACACAAGTGTACGCTTAGTTTAGGACCGCAACACAAATAATGTGTAATTATGCTTATGGAAAATAAATATTATTATAATAGGTTCCCCTACCTCCACCATTATATGACATAAAAAATACATAATATTGAGGAAAAAATCCATTTGATCTTAATTTCTTAAATTTAAAATGAATGATGATTTTAGAATTTAATTGTTAGAAAAAAAATCCTAACACTTCCTATTTTACCGAATGCTGTAATCGCAAACATAAATCATATACTCAGACGTGTGGTAGCATTAGTGACGTCCATCACCGTAGCTGATGACGTCAACGACTTAGTTGGGTGCAAACGAGACCATCTTTTACAGCCTAATAAAGCACACATTCGAATGGTAAACAATATTTCATTAACACAGCTAGCTCTCGACCCAAAAAGCTTGGATTTGGGTCGGCGGACATCCCTAGTAAGGCTCTGAGATGAGCGTGATTTATGCGACACTGGAGAGTAAGCAACAAATGGCATACAAACAAAGTTATTCGGAATGGTGTTAGTTAAGACGTAGACATTGCTTTGTCTACATATAATTAGAATATACAACTAGAATTTAAAATTAGTGATGTCATCATTTAAAGTATTTTGATGCAGTTAAGTCATGTTTTCTGTAGTAGTAGCTAGTTATCGATTTGACCACAGATTTATCTAATTCTAAAGATAATTTAATCATTAGTTAAAATAATAGCGCAGTTGGTAGCGTCCCAGCTTTCTGTGCCGAGGTTCACAGCTTCATATCGCGGTGTGTGATAAGCATAGATGTTTGTACCCGAGTCATGGATGTTTAATATCTATATAAGTAATATACTGAGTTCGCCCTCAGTCCGCTGTATAGTACCCATAATACAAGCGTTGCTTAGTGTGGGACCGTATAGTTGGTGTGTTCGTCTAGCGATATTATTATTATAAAGATAGCAGTTCACGAATATATTGTTTATGCTATTTAGTCTCAATTTAATAGGGGGCGAGTAAATTGCATCTTTACCTGGAGAGGATTCGGCCAATAACCCATCATGCAAGCCTGGTTTCAAACTCCTATACCTATTTAATACTTAATAGTTATCCTAGTCTTCGCTTAATCACTTATATCACCATTAATCTTAGCTTAAATCGCTTCGATTATTTATAGCCCCAAATGTATAAGAGCGATTCAAATAAAAGAGCGATAATGTTCACGTGCAGGCTCCACGCAGTAGGGTAAGCAGAAACCCCTAATGTAATCCTAACGTCATCGACAAAGCAAGCTGTCACTGTCATACTTATTTATGAAGTGTGAGGTGCAAACCAAACGGGACGTAACAAGCTTACCTTGCCATAACGCTATAGCGTTACATAAAAACCTACCCGCAACCACCCTTGATAGCTATGAACTGACCTAGAAAACTATGAGCATTATTATGGCTATATTAGCAATATTTTGCATTAAATTAACTGGCACATTTATAGGCGTTATTTCACGGGAATTGCGGGAAACAGTCGGGATTAAGTGTTAATCTCGGAGTTTATTGTGCAATAAATGAATCAATTGATTACTATGTCATAAAATTGGTATCAATATGTATAGATGTATCAATGTATCGAATTCATATATGTAAAAACATTTAGTGAATTTCTCGCTTCTATTTTCATTGTGTACAACTGGTATATAAAACCAGGACAACTGATATTTGAAATAGGTACTAAAATATTAATCTGAATATGTGGCTTTTTTAATATTTGGTAGGGAGACTGAAATTTAGAGGTAACTCTTTCATTCCTCTCCAATAATTTAGATTTGCAGCCAGCTCCTAAAGTTACCTAGGGTAAAAAAATAACCCTGGGCAACTTAATGTTACTTAATTTTGTTCAAATTAGAGTTAGTACTTATTTAAATTATATGGAAGTCGTAATGTCATTTGAATTTAATTACACATGCAATTAAGAGGAATAAATAACAAGTAATTCCTGGTCTTCGCGTCATAATGATTTGCACATTAAGTACTAATTATATATACTAATATATATTTTATCTTTACATTGAACTTTGGTATAAACTTGTAAATATGTTTACTTGTAATTATTTGTTATATTAAACATTTTATTTATATTACATGTAGTAGGTAGGAAGTCATATATTTCCCAGGATGAATAATTGGTTTGTTTAATAGGTAAATGAATAGATTGTTAGTGTTCTTAAAGAAAATACCCGCAGAAATTTACGTTGTAAATTTTATTTTTTTCCGAGACACTAGTTATAATATAAGTTCATAAATACTCGTTTATAAGAAGATATATTTGACCTGCACTTTTAACTATTAATAACTATAACAAAAGATTTCCTCCACATTCCACAATAACATTTTATTTCCTAAGATACAATCGTATAAAGTAGCGGAAGTACATTAACAGGCTACAGCGTGTTTCCGCCGAGGTATTTACACCTCTGAAAGGGCCGACCGACCCACGGTACGGCTAGAAAGCATTATTAGCCCTAATGTGATGACACACTCACCACGTTCTTGTGAAAGATTTCAGTCGTAAAAGTGTGTATTTCAAAGGAACTCCTAAAAAGGTAAGTATATAAGGTTGAGGGGTAAAATATCTTACTACCCGGCTGGATAAAGAATGGTTTATAAATGTCGTCGCCCCTATTTATCTCTCACTCGCACATTATGGCTGTCTATATTCGCACCCGCAGGAACTTATATGGATGGCGGGATGGCGGCATGGATGGCGGGTCAGATCAGTTGCGCTGCATGTGCCTAGTGAATGTAGCGTCTCTGTCTACTGCCGCCTTCCTACCTAGGCAAGTATGCTCCATCGTAGATCTCATCGTCACTAACCATCAGGTGAGATTGAGATCAAATACTTGCCTATAATGCAATAAAAAAATAAAAAAAAATTATACTTTATTTAGAAATTTTATTCTCATTATTTTACTTTTATAATCCTAACACATAAATGGCGACCGGAGTAGTGCAGTTGGTATTGACCTTGCTTTCTGCGCCGTAGGTCCCAGGCTCAAAACCTGGTAGGGACAAACTTTATATGATTAGCATGTCTGTTTAATATCTATATCAGTATTATATACGGGGCTCGACCCATTTCATTGTCCGGTCCCCATAATACGAGTGTTGTTTAGTGCGGGACCGTATAGTTAGTATGTGCGTCTAGCGAAACTATTATTATTAATTAAATAATTATGCAATAAAAAATATGTATATTCCCTATTAACACTTATTTCACTATTTAATATTTTATTCACTTTTGTTTATAAAGCAACTCGTTTTCTTGAGCACAAAATATTTTATGGTAAGTAATACCCTGAAAAGGCCGCCGCGCTGTCTCTCCCGTTTTCATAAGAAAATTAATTCCCTCGAGAATTTATAAACATTTTCATTACTTTGTATAATGGTTTTTGGATGATATACGAGAACTAAGAAAAGGGAAAACCAATTTTATTCCTTCACTTGTGAAGTAAGTGAATTAATCTATTTAATAAGTACTCATTAACTCTTGAATAGTTTGCCGAATGGAGAATAAAAAGTTCTTAAGCATATGCTGTTCCCCATTGAAAAATAGCTGCCAATTGTGATAATATATATTTGCTGAAGGCGATTTCTCGTGGCCGCGGACCAGATTTTATAAGGCATAAACCCTGAGATAGCGGCAGTAAAACTTGGAACTGAAGCAATATGGCTTAATAGATATTTTAATAACTGATGCCTATGATGTAGGGTATTGCGATTTCCTACACACAAACCAGTACGAGAGGATGGTCGACGACCAATGATATTGCCCGAAATCTGCAATCGAAATTAATAATTAAAATTACTGCCAAAAAAAATCGAATTGAGAACCTCGTCCTATTTGGAGTCGGTTAATGAGCTGAAACTTGCGCAATCCCGACTTACAATTACCGTTCTTTCATTCTACTTAATAATTCCCCAGTTACTTGTCATCTGTCCTACTGTATTTTATGATATGTTGATATCTGCTTACGTCGCAAAATAGCTAACGTGACGACGCAAAATAAATTATGTAGCCCCGCACTTAAAGCTATGACAAGCATGTAATTTTAGAATCAAGGATGACACGCTAAAATGATGACGTGGGTGTATATTTACAGAGATGAATTCGTCAGCACAGCCCTTAACCTCCAATGACCTCGGCCCTTCTACCTCAATTCAGTCTTCATAAATTTTCTTATATGTTTTTCAATTTGATCTGATTACTAGCTTTGGTTTTAATTTAGTCAATGTGCTATGAATGTTTAATATGGATGTGTCTAACGTACAAGTTACGTTTTACTAAGAATAACTCACAAAGCACGCTTTGTATTGTAAAGCCTGGAATCATATGTTTAGATCGTATTGATTTAAGACCCGCAACCTATTTGAAGTAGATATATAAAAAAAAAAAAACTTGAGAGGCGTCAAGGGACACCCGGATGGAACGAAGTTACTTTTTATTATTATTTATTATGTACAAAAAATTAATAATTTTGGGAAACAAAAATATATCGCCCCCGGGTGGGCTCGAACCACCAACATTTCGATTGACAGCCGAACGCGCTAGCCGATTGTGCCACGGATGCACTTGTGCAATGTCTCGAAAATACTGACCAATATGTGCAAACGACGACGCATATGCAAACGACAAAGATAACAATTATTTTTGTCAGCGATAGATGTCGCTAGCATGTTTTTGAACGAGGTATCGTTATGTTCATGGGTTTTATATAGTAAACTATACTTTCGTTTATTTATGTTTATTTTTGTCAGCGATAGATGTCGCTAGCATGTTTTCGAACGAGGTATCGTTGTGTTCATGGGTTTTATATAGTAAACTATACTTTCGATTATAAAAATACTTACAATTGGTCGTTTCGTTATAACTTTTCTGCTTAATTTCTCGTATGATTTTTTTCCGTCTAGCCCCCTTTCGTAACGCGCTATAAGGAACTTCGTTCCAACAAATACTTTTCTCATCAGAAAAATCGAAACATTTCCCTTTTTATGGTTTCGGTCCTAATTTAACACAAAAGAGTTTTCATTCCATGTAAAAATCACATGCTTGTATAGCTGGCAGTTTGGCCATTACAGTGATAAGCGAAAATTCTAAATTCAAAATTAGAATTTCATTTGTTTATCCTAGAAATGAAATGAGAAGTGTAGTAAAGCCCTACTACTATAAATGGTACGTACTGTTCATTTCAATAATTTTAATTGAATCACAAATTTACTCCGTAAATCCAAGTGAACGGAAACCACAAGTGTCTATCGCAGTGCGGCTGACGTCCATCACTCACCGTCGCATCGTCGGGAACCACAGAATCCAGATTACCTTCTAAGCGGTGACACCCTGACGAGGGCTGGGGTACTGCCATTTACCTTTCGTGACATGAAGTCTTATGTACTTACATTCGTTTGAATCGAACACTATTTCGAACACTATATTAGTGATGAACCGAATGCGGATTCCAATTTCGAATTTCACGTGCTTTTATAACGATGACAGGTTCGTTTAAATTTGACAGGGTTATAGTACGCTCCTGCACGCCATTCCGCGGTCATCAATGCGCGAATGAATTATTTTCATTAATATTACTTATTAACAAATATATTTATAAAAGTAAAATTGTAATACGGAACATAGTCTAAGATGACAAATACTGTTTTTTAACCGACTTCAAAAAAAAGGAGGAGGTTCTCAATTCGGTTGTATTTTTTTTTTTTTTTTTTTTTTTTTTATGTTTGTTACCTCAGATCTCCGTCATTTATGAACCGATTTGGAAAATTATTTTTTTCATAAAATCAATAACAAATTAAGGCAGTTAAGTGATTTTTGTTTTCAACTAGTTTATGTGGCTTCTTGTTCTTGAACCGAATGCTCAGCCCGGTAAAAGCAGCCGAATTTCGGTTCGAATATCGAAACGAACTGCTATAAATATTAACAGAATTACACAACTATCTGGTTTATATTAGGTTTAGTTCTGTCTGTTGGATTTTTCCTTAACTGTCATGTGTCAACGAGTGACCTTTTATTTGCGCGACAACCTGAGCCAGACGCTTCCATTTATCTTTCATTTACATGACATCTCTCTCTCGTAATTCTCGTGAAAAATCGTTCCATGTGATAGGTCCATTACACTTGGGATTTAGTTAAAAACATGTTGGGATAACATAGAACTGTATGTACCTATAGCTCTCTTCAACTGTTCCCATTGTTTTTACTTAACCTACATAAGTTGGTTGACTAAGGTCAAAACCTAGTTTATACAGTGTAGACTATTCATCCATCAGGATGTACCCGTAGCACATTATTCAGATTCTTATGAAGTTCTTATTACCTATAAACAGAAATTTGTATCAGACGACCTGATTAGCGCAGTTGGTAGTGACCCTGCTTTCTGTGCCAGACAAACCTTGTGTGATGAGCACGAATGTTATAAACAGGATTCGCCCCCAGTCCATTGTACGGAACCCATAATGCACGCGTTGGGACCGTATACTTGGTGTGTTCTTGGGGCAATATAAATTATTACTATAGAAATTTACGTGTGGAATACATTTTACAACACGAAAGCTTGTCTACAATATTTTTCGTTCTTCACATTGCATAGTAAACCCTAGTGAATAGCAATAGATTACGTATTCGTTCACAATACGTTACATGAATCAAGTAAGGTTACAGATAAAAGAAAAGGAACAAATAAAACAAATGTTTATCGTAAAGCACATTAGTCGTAAAGATAAAGCCATAAAACTCATCAAATCCGGAAAGATGAACACGGAAACAACAACGCTTGGAACCAACCGACTCACAAATCAACTATGCATAAAACAAATAGCCCATTATCATCTCCCTTTATCTTGTTTCGAAATTATTTCTCGTAACAACATTACTACTGTGTACACGCTTATCTACCAACGTAATAATAAGTTAACAGAGATTTGTCTGTATGTAGACAATATCTTTATAAAAGTTGTAACAATAATAGTGTAACATATTTTAACAGATGAATCGGTATGTTATATGGATAACGTTGATGTATACAATAATTGTGTGAAATGATGTTTGTTTTTTTATTTATTTTTTTAATGTCTTATTATTTCTTTTTTTTTTGGGAATGTTATCTTTGTAACATACTGTTGGCTATGTTAAATTATTTTACACTATTATTATTAGAACTTATATATAAAACAAAGTCGTGTTAGTTACACCATTTATAACTCAAGAATGGGTAAGCCGATATGGATGATGTTTGATTTTTTTATTTGTCTCCGTCCCAAATAGCAGAATAACTATTAAAACATAGTATAGGATTTGTTAGAATCGGAAGGTGAAGAGCCTTCTTTAGAACAATATTATAATGATAATTTATCTTTTACGCATACTGTGTAGAGCCAGAGAAAACGAAAACCATCACATCTAATAATTAACGCTCTTCTGTCATCGAATCTAAGCACGAATTTTGTTAGCCTCAAATAATCGGGATTTGAGTGATCAATATTTCATCGCAGCATCCTCACCATAAAAAAATATGAACTTTTATAAATGTATGGTAATATTCGACCTCTCGATTGCCATTACTGTATTCTTTCAAAACTCATACTAAGTGCCCCTGCCCTACACCTCTGTGTGTATAGACAAACAGTGCTTACAGAATAAAAAACCTGAACACACGTTAGCGAGTTTGCTTACAGGGTCTTTACTTTATGATAACACTAGCGTATGAAATCACGGCTACATAGCTTGTTATAAACGAACACTTTATCTTTGCAGATACGGTGCAACAGTGGTAGCCGCTGGTGATAATGCCAGCTTCCTGACCAGCTGCGACCCGACCTCGCATCAACAAAATGGCTTATCAGTCTATTACCATTCACTTATTGACTGGCGCAGTGGACCGTTATCAGTTGCGGACGAACCCCGTTCACGTAACCACATAGGACAATGGATGTGATAATTTTTTGGACGAATGATGTGCGTTGAGTATTTAAGATGGGGGATTTGTTGCCGAGTATACCGAGGAGTACGTTCGCGAGTGACGTAGAGGACGGGAATTGGACGGCCGGCTTGGAGGAGTACGGATCGGATTCGGAGCTGGCGTCCGTGGTACTGTTCCGAGGGTACCCGGAACCGCTGCTGAGGTTCGCGTCGGTGTGTTGCGCGCTGTTCATGCTGGTCGGGATCCCTGGGAACTTGATCACGATCATTGCGCTCGCGAGATGTAAGAAAGTAAGTTGTCTTTATGTTTCGGTACCTGTGCTTTGTGCTTGTAGAAAAAAAAACATTAAATCTCGTGCGTTTAATTTTGTTTATGCAATTCGTAGGTACTAAAACTGTCCGTATTTTGTTGTAATAAATCTTTGTAAATGTTTTAATTCGAACAAATTTATTTAAACATGAAAATAAAATCCGAAAACTAAACCGAATGAAAAATCTCATCGGGGTTGCTACCAGCGCGGTCATACTTTCAATATGAATTATTCGATGTAAGAACAAAACATTGATAACTATTTTTTTTACTTTTTTTTTAAATTAGCGCCTCTGTTTCGTCAAGTTAAATATTTTATATCAAGAATCATTAGTAACTCAGTAACCAAAATCACAGTATATAAACGGGTCACAAAACAACCGTTAACATTAAAATACTTCGATACAGTTATCACAAAGTTTATATAAAACATAATGTGAATAATGTCATTTGATAACGTTTTGATAGCTTTGTGTACATACAAGATTACCGGCCGTTATGATGGTCAGTTTTTAACGGACATTAGCAAATAACGACTCAGCCACAAGATAATTATAAAAAACAAAACGCACTCTACAAAAAAAAACAATAACACTACATTAATACAAGTGATTCCGGGCTGATATACACCTAACCGATCCCCTCACAAATTGAAATCTACGAGGGTATACGGTCTGTCACTTTTATTTCATTTAGATCGAATATTTATTATTAATTGAGGACTTATTGATTTTTATAATACTATGAAGGTATTTTGGATATATTGAACATAATTTTCTAATTACACAATGAATATCTAATTTACAAGCGCGATGGTTAGGAAGTGTTTTAATTTAAATATAATAATTTCGTAAATTACTTCCGACACGTAGTTGAAAGAAGTACGGCGCTGAGTAATTATATGTAATAAATAAAATGCAGTTAATGTTGTAACACAACATAGAACATACGTTATACTTCTCTACTAACTATAATGACCAAAGGCAACCCGACTGATAATATGAATTAGTAGATATTAATAATACCAGCCCTTTTTAATGTCCCACTGTTGGGAACTGGGCCTCCGCTCAATGCGAGGGGGATTAGGCCATAGTCCACCACGCTGGCCCAGTGCGGATTGGCGGACTTCACACACCTTTCGAGGGATTCTCTCAGACATGCAAGTTTCCTCACGATAGTTTCCTTTACCGTTTAGCAAGTGATAATCGTGGTTGAAAATGAGATTCGCACATGAAATCCAGAAATCCCAGAGGTTTGAGCTGGGGTTTGAACCGGCGATCCTCGTCACCGAAGCAAGCGTTCTACCAACTTGGCTATCACTGCTGCGGCATTATTCAATTAATAAAATATATTTTAGAAACAACCAAAATAATAATTATCTAATCAGTTTCCTGGAGTTGGTACCAACTTGACCTTTAGACGCTACGCGGAAGACGCCCTTAAACGCTACGCTACGTTACGCTACGCTGGTACAACCTCGCCCTTATAACTTAACCACAGGCACTTGATAAATTCGCTGTAACTGATAGCTGCGGCAATAAATACTTTAAGTTACAACTCGTAGGTCAGTGCTCGACACAGACATATTAATACAGAAATAACTGTTGTATATCCTTATATAATAAAGTTCTATTCTAATTATTGTTTTGATAACGAGACGAGACGGCGAACTTGTCGGAATACATCAGACCTAAATGGTTAAATTATGTTGCACCAACTACATTTATAATGACGTCATACAACTTAACGGTAACCATTATTTATTTATTATAAGCTTTTAAATATAACAACGCCATCACGCCGGTAATCCTCGAAGGGGTAGGTAAAACTGTAGGGTCTTCAAAAAACATGCTGTTACTGTCATACTTATTTTTGAAATCTGTGGTGTGAGAGGGATGGAAGACGTTACTTTACCGAAACGGTACGTAAAATTAATTGTGCTTGAGGTACTGTACAGCAGTGCACCCACATTTCGCCAAGCGAGCAAGCATATTACTATTAGATATTTGTTTCTGATCATTGTTTGTAGGATGAGGCAATTATTCGAAACTCGATCACTCAGGTATTGGAAATAATCCGTGATTTGATATAATTGATAGAACTAGGCGATACTTGGAGGAAATCCATTGTTAATCAAATGGGGGAAGAGGAACCCACCACTGACCCTAGGCTTGTAAACTTTTCCAATTATAAACCAAACAAGTGGATCGATAATCAAAGACGCCAGCAACATCGAACTCCTCTAAGATTTATCATGATTTGGCAATTTCCCTGAGTATTTATTTTCCAAATTATACTACGTTATTGAGTAAAATATACCATAGTCCGAAACTACCTTCAAAATATTCTTTATTGCATACCTTTCAATTGTTTTTCCAGGTTCGCAATGCAACTGCAGTATTCATCATGAACCTATCATGCTCCGACCTGTTGTTCTGCTGCTTCAACCTGCCCCTGGCTGCGTCCACCTTCTGGAGGAGGTCATGGGCCCACGGTAGAATACTTTGCCGGATGTTTCCATTGGCAAGATACGCGCTAGTCGCTGTATCCCTATTCACAGTACTAGCGATCACTATCAATAGATACGTAATGATATCACATCCTCGGCTTTATCCTAAGTAAGTACCACATCTGTAAGTACCTAATTATAACTAACTATTGGCGAACAAAGCCCCGAAGGGTAAGCCAGAGGTGCACCGTCAACTAGCCAAAAGTATTAGCCAATAGGCTGTTAGACATTATACCTACTAGGCATATCCCCTCAGTGCATGGGAAATTGTGCACCACGTGGCCAGTGTGGGTCGGTGGAGGGCAGTTTGCTTTTGCCTTAACCGTGCAGCAAGTGACAATTATTATTGAAATTGAAATTTGAGCTAGGGTCGGAACCTGCACACCTTGTTTCCATAGCGAGCTTTCATCGACTCTGCTATTACTTATATAATATTATTATATTAAATTCAAAATATATTGTTTAAAAACATCCTTATTTACGTCACTAATACAAATGCAACCGATAAGCATTAATTCGTTTCATTGTATTTTACCCTATACAACATTTACCTAAATATTGCACTTGCCCTACCATCTGTTCCTATGAAGATTCAATGTGTGCATCCACAAACAACGTTATCTGATGCATAAACACGCAATAATGCATACCTACTTATTTCAATCTAATCGTTGCTACCAATACAGTATCCCAATTTTTTTTTTTTTAATTTTGGTTTTTGGTACTTCAATAACGGTATCATTTGTTTTGCCAGGTTATACAAACGACAATACCTAGCAGTAATGGTTGCAAGCACGTGGGCATTTTCCTTTGGAGCGCTAATAGCGACGTGGTTAGAGAAATGGGGGAGGTTTGGATTGGACCCCAGCATAGGGTCTTGCTCAATACTCCCAGACAAGAACAACAGATCACCGAAAGAATTCCTATTCGTTGGAGCGTTCATGCTACCTTGTCTCGCCATAGTCATATGCTATGCTCGAATATTTTGCATAGTCCGAGAAGCTGCTAGAAAGTCTCGGGCACCCGCCCGTGGTCGTTCGAGACCGGGTTTAGAGGATTCAGCTGTCGGTTCTGCCTCTACAGCTTTAGAACGGTCACCTGGACCAGAGAACGGGACAAACCATATCGCTCCACCTCGTAGAACATTACTAGCTCCACCGGCTCTACATTGCCCTCCCACGCCAGGCCCAGAACGGTCTTCATCTTCCGGAGTGGACACTTTAGATGGGCACGATGAAGAGTGCGCTCTAGATGCTAAACCAAGAACTCCCAGTGGTGGAGAAACAGCAAAACGTCTTCGGCAAGCAGCCGTCGCGCTCCGACGATCACCTGCATCAGTAAGACCACCACGTCTCACACCGAAAGACAGAAAACTATTGAAAATGATCATGGCAATAATGCTCTCATTCTGGGTGTGTTATCTCCCAATCACTTTGACAAAGATATTTAGAGAGTTCACATCGCATCCGGCGGCGAATATCGCTGGTTATATACTGATATATTTGACGACGTGTATCAATCCAATTATCTATGTGGTGATGTCGAGCGAGTACCGGCAGGCGTACAAGAACCTGCTGATGTGCAGGCGATGGGCGTGACAATCACCCGGCGATGGCGCGTCCGAGAAGCGCCCGCCGTGACTAGTCGTGAACCGCTGGACAGCGTGAATAACAGCGAAGTGTGAACACTTAAGTGCATTTGTGTAAAGCAAGACTCGTGTACGGTAGTGACTATGATTATACAAATATGCAAAGGACGTTCAAAATGTTGCATACACATGTTTTATAATCAGCAACCGTCCTTGATTGTGTGTACGTGAGGAATTCGGAATAGGAAAGTTAAAGTTAAATTTTTATACGGATATAGTTTAAGTATTATGTCTCGTACTTCTAATAATTGTCTAGAATAACACGAGTAATTGATGGTAACATGTTAATTGGGCGCAGTATAACAGCAATAACATCATCATACTTTTTTCAGTGAAACTATTGATTTCCGTTGTTCATCAATTATCTAAGTATATGATTCATTGTTGTTATCAGACAAAAAAAATGGTCGGGAAGTGAGCAATAAGTATGAAAACTCTAAGCCAAATAATGAGGGCACTTCAAATTGTATGTACACCCAACCACAATCTGGATTCTCGGTGTACGACTGAAAATTGAGTCATTAAGGAAAACATAGTAAACAAACCCGATGGTAGAGCTAACAATTTAGTAAATACATTTGTATTGCAATGCTTGCGCAGGAGTGACGTGTTAAGTGCTAATATTGAGAATGGGTAATTCGACGAGTGAAATGGGAAGCATGGGGAATGAGAGTTTTGGTTTGGACCAGTACGAGTCTGACAAGGAATTGGCTGAAGTGGTGTTGTTCAAGGACTACTCAGAGTCTCTCCTGAGGTTCGCTTCGGTCTGCTGTATGCTCTTCATGCTCATCGGCATCCCCGGGAACCTCATCACGATCACCGCCCTGGCAAGATGTAAAAAGGTTGGTCTTGCTTTTTTTAGTACATTTCGTAATTACCTAATGTAAATGTGTATGTTCGCTACAGTAGTGTGTAGGTAATTCAAATATAGAACGTGCAATACACAAAGCTGCCATCTATCTTTTTTAAATGTGAAAACTTTTTTGAAAATACTTTTTATTTATTTTAATTCTTATTTCCGACTTCAGTTAGACTTGAATACTTTAAACAAACTAAAAGTAACATAACTGTTTAGTCATATAGGACGTGACCAGATGAACGTTAGCATCTCATTGAGGTACCTACTCGTATATCTACAACTAGTACTTATCGATATCTACAAGTTATTTAACTAGTTATTAGATACAATGTATGTATTACCAGGGAATATGATACTATCTAGTAGATACTGGTAGATGGTGGATAGGAGTATTCGTAGTTGATCTACTAGATACAATTTTGTTCCTAGGAAATTATTTGGTGGAACTATAAGTCATGCAATCAGGAACATGCAAGTAGGAACAAACTTTGTGCGATGATCACAAATGTTTGTATCCACGTCATGGAAGCCTTTTTATATCTGTATAAGTAAATATATAAGGCGTAACAATAATAGTGTAAAATATTTTAACAGGGCTAGCAATAGGTTATAAAGATAACATTCCATAACAAATAAAACAAATTATTATTAGACATAAAAAAAATTAGACCTTGTACTGAGCGCATGGCCAAACGGTACTGGATAGCTTTTTTAAAAAAAAAAACATAATTTATGTATCAACTTGATCTATGTATATAACTTACTGATTCATCTGTTAAAATATTTTACACTATTTTTATTACACCTTATATACTGGGCTCGCTCGCAGTACGTTCTACCCACAATACAAACGATTCTTAGCTTGAGACCTTACGTTGGTGTATTCGTCTGGCGATATTATATTATTATTATCTTATATTGATATATTAACGGTAAAGGAAAACATCGTGAGAAACCTGCATATCTGAGTGAACCCCTCGAAAGATGTATGAAGTCCGTCAACCCGCACTGGGCCAGCGTGGTGGACTATGGCCTAATCCCCCTTGAATTGAGGGGGGGGCGTGCCCAGCAGTGGGACATTAAAAAAAGGGCTGGTATATTATTATTTATATCTTATATTATTTGCATTAGCTGCGTTGCACAGTAAAGTAGCTAAACGATAAGAACCAGAATCCCAAATCTACTCGATCAGACGCGGCTCGTGGTATTCAATACGTAGTTAAATATACAACAATGCAACACTCTTGCTTTACAATTGCAACAATAGTAAACCCCTGTTTCCTAGGAACCGATTACAATTGACGTCACGGCAATACCGTGTATATTAGCGAAGTATATAGTTAACAACTAGTTATAAGTTATTTATTTATTGAGTACCAATTAATTACATTTTATAGGAAGCAATGCGGCGTCATCATTGTTTTAGTAATATTATTTATATGTGTAATTTTCTTTTTACAAACACACCAACTGTACGGTCCCACACTTTACATCGGTGGTATTATGTATCCCGTACAATGGACTGGGGTTGAAAATATTATATACTAATCATATAGATATTAAACATCCATGACTCGGATACAAACGTTCGATACACAAAGTTTGTCCCTACCAGGATTTGAACCCGGTACCCTCGGCACAGAAAGCAAGGTCACACCAACTGCGTTAATCAAGTAGGCTAGTAGCTTTTAGCGGAAAAGGGAAGATCTTTCAGCCAGGCGGGCGGTATGCCTGGCGGGTCAGCCAGTATGCCCCCAACATTTATTGTCGGGATCTTGTATATATGTTACGTGCTCCGAAAACTCACATAGCGCAATTCAGGATTGTATTTGAGTGCCATTTGTGTAGCTTGTGGCGAAGTTGAAGAGGTCGCTACAAGCTATACAAACAATTGAGACAAATTATGTTATTTTAAAACGTCTATAATAATGTCAGCGTCTATATTACGCAGTTAGCCTCAAAATTCTCGTGGGCAATTCTTGTTAGTGATAGTCAAAAATTCATCCACATTAAAAATATCCACAACAGTACTCTATATTTTAAAAACAGCCCCATAATTTTGATATTAAATACGTTTATGATAAGCCATCAGATGTTCAGATAATTACCTACCATACAAAGTGAATTAATGTTAATGTTGTTCATCAAAGGAACCGATAAAAGTTTTATAAAAACCAAAGAAACAACATCGTGACTTGAGAACGAATGCTTACGTGTTAGAATCCGATATGTGAACCTATTTAAATAATGCTTTATTGACTAGAAAATATCCTATAGTGATCATTTTCATGGCAAAGCCCTGCACGTCTTTCCATACATTATGATCAAAACTTTTGAAAGCTACCGTCAAACATACGAGAAATATCTACATGTCACAATATATCTAAACCACAAGGATATCCTTTCAAAAACATCTTATTTCCAGGTCCGCAACGCAACAGCAATCTTCATCATCAACCTGTCCTTGTCTGATCTTCTTTTCTGCTGCTTCATCTTACCACTAGCGGCTTCGATGTTCTGGAACAGATCCTGGTCCCACGGCAAGATTCTGTGCTACATGTTCCCCTTCGCAAGATATGCCCTGGTGGCCGTGAGCATCTTCACCGTGCTGGCTATTACTATCAATAGATATATTATGATATCACATCCGATGCTTTATCCCAGGTAAGTTTATTTATACGGGCATATGGTCGTAGTAGCTGAAGGGCATAGACGAAGAAATAATATAGAAGGAGTATCGCGAACAACATAATATTGAAGCACAAAACACCAAGGCAATGCGTGCGGCTCGCGCGAATTCGTGTAGGTGTAGTACGATATTCGCATGTACTTTGTTTTTAACCCTCCTTCTTTATTATTATTTCGTTTGAGCTGAAGAGGTAGAAACAGATTTGAAACGAACACTGATCGCTAGATATTGGAGAACAACATCCGAGATAGGAGTAGGATAATAGCAGTGATAGCCAAGTTGGTGGAACGCTTGCCTCGGTAACGAGGATCGCAGGTTCAAACCCCGGCTCGCACCTCTGGGATTTCTGGATTTCATGTGCGAATCTCAATATCAGTCCTGATTATCACTTTCTAAACGGTAAAACGTAGATATAATTAAGTACATAATATTAATAATTATAGTGAAAGCTGGTTTTCAAAGGCTTTTTGCTTCATTAAACCCAGACGTTAGGTTAATGTACTTACTAATTGAGTAAGATGATTTATAGAACATTGTAGTGCCTCGAGACTATTATTAACGTAACGATACGATCATATTAATCGATACAGCCAACTGCAATCAATTATGTCTCGATAACCTTTTTTTTTGTTTGTTTTCATCAGATTGTACAAGAAGAAATATTTATCGCTGATGATTGCTGGTATCTGGTTATTTTCATTTGGAGCCTTGATACCTACATGTCTTGGGAAATGGGGCCAGTTCAGCTTGGACCCCATCACGGGCTCGTGCACCATAATTTCGGACGGGCACGACAGGTCACCGAAGAAATTCCTCTTTATTAGTGCCTTCGTGTTGCCCAGCCTTGCTATCATCTTATGTTACGCCCGAATTCTATGGATCGTAAGAAAAGCAACAAAAAAATCCCGCGCCCCAATAAAAAGGCCACAAACCGAAATAAAAACGAGGAAACTTAATTCTATGTCTATGGAAAAGGGTTTGGACCAAAAGCAGAAATCGAAAGACCGCTCTCAACTATTTCACTGTTTCATAAATCCAGGGGCTGAGCTCTCCTCCTCCTGTGACAGTACGACGCCAGAAGACCAGGAGACTAAATATAGCTCACCCGAGGTGAATACTCGGGCGCTAGGAAATGAGACAGCGAGAAATTTTCGCCAAAGCTTTATTGCTACTATCAGATGGACGACAGCGCCGAAGCCACGCCTCCCGACAAAGAAAGATAAGAAACTGTTGACAATGATTGTCGCGATAATGGTGTCATTTTGTGTTTGCCATCTCCCTATAACGTTGGCTAAAACGATATTCCAAGAGTTCACGTCACACCCGAAACTGAATATTGTTGGCTACGTGTTGATTTACTTCACGACATGTATCAATCCAGTTGTGTATGTTGTCATGTCGAGCGAGTACCGGCAAGCGTATAAAAATGTTATGAAGTGTAGCCGATGAGAAATAATACTCAATAATACATTTATATGAGGAAACAAATGTATGCCATTGTTTTGGTAAACCGTCTACGTTTGCTTCTTTGATTTTTATCAGTGAAGTAAACATTAATTGCTCTACCATCGGAGATATTGTAAAATCGTTTACATTCCGCTGTGTATTATTTTTGATCTATCTTTCCTCCTGCTGTTGTGAGCGAACTGAATGCTTGGATACCTATATCTTGTGTGTATAGCAACTAGGCTTTAGCAATAATATAATATGGCGAAAACAATCGTTATGATATAAGAAAGCAATAGATATAGATTATTTATAATAAAGTGTATACAGGGTGTAAGTGGCTTCGTAATGAAAACTGATGCCATGTATTCAACTCATGATTCTGAACCACCCATAGTTGGCATCTTCCGTCGATCTTTTCATGAATTTTACCCATCTTTTTCAGATATTTTTAAATTGTTTTACCATGAAATCATAATAGAAGCCTGTCTCAACGTGATTATTAATATAAAAAATAACATAATCACTCATTTAGACCTGCAATGTAAATTAAAACTCAATAAGCATGAGCGCGCTCGTCACTCGCACAAGTTGGCTATCGGAACAAATCGGCGCGGAGCGTTGTGATGTTATTGCGTTGTTTACCATACATTGCGCTGCGCAACCCATGACTTTCGACCTAAATTATTTCTATAATTTTATGTAACCTTTACCCAATTATTTTCATTATAGTACCCGTTACACCCTGTATAGTATTAAAATGTATGTGCAACACTCTCAATGTATAATGAGAAATACGTGTACTAAATACCAAAAAATATTGTATTTCAAGGTTAAAATGAATATTACCTCTACTTATGATATTATTAAAAATGTAAACACTGATGTAAAATATAAAGATATAAAATGTACATTAACGGAGTACTTACCTAGGTACCCTACGTACACAGCATAGCAGTACCAGTAATACCAAAATATGTCCTTCAATGATCTGTATTTGGCAATATGAATGTTATTACTTTACTATGTAAGGTTCAACATGGAGTACTGGTTTTTTTGATATGAGTTTTAAATACTGATCGAGTGAATTAATGTTTCCTCTCCATACATTTACCAGTAAAGCTGTTCATTACCGCTAGGGGGCGCTACTATGAATTGTATGGAATAATCGATCGCGCAATCGGTTCTCATGCTGTCAAAAGTAGTACCTACTAAACACCATGAAAACAACCATTGCGCTTAAATCTATATAAAAAAACAAAGTCTTGTTAGCTACACCATTTATAACCAGAACGGGTGAACAGATTGTTATGATCATTATGTTTTGGAATTTGACTCCATATTAAAAAAATAAATTAAGATTGTCACATTCATCTGAGCCGGTACGAAGTTCGCGGGGATAGCTAGTTGGTAATATATTGCTTGTACTTTTATAGAAATGGATCCGAATATTCCGATTTGAACTAAAGAAGATTATTCTGTTAATTAAAGGTGACCCGTGTTAAAAGTGACAAAGGTTTTCGCGGCCAGCAATGACGTGTGTTCATATTATAAATTGTGGTCAAAAATCTTTGTAATAACCCGAGGGATGATGAATAATTGTGGACTTTTTGTATAAGAGTTAAGGTTCGAAATAGTTGTAATGAGTCTCAGTCCATTGCCGTAATGTTTCCTTATTTTTCTGCGGTGGACGGATGACTAGTGTGTTGCCGAAGCAAATTAGTCACCGCGTAGCGAAGGTGTCTAGTAATAGTGTACAATATCAATGTGTGATATTATAGTATATAAGGATGTCAAAGACATTGAAAATTAAAAAAAAGAACGATATCGATTAAAATTGAATCGATGACGGTGCTGTTTCAGTCGATTTAAAGTTGAAAATACGGTTTTTCACATACCTACGCGCGGAGCCCGATAGGATAATATATAATACTCATTGCTGTAGTCATAAACAATTGGCAGATTTAATTTATTTTTAATTAGTATATAAGCTAATAAAGTCAGCTCTACATTCAAGCTGCGTAGTGCTACTTTAACGTGAGCGTAATCCGTCTCCCTTACACCAAAGCTTTCATTAATAAGAATGAAGGTGACTGCATGGTTTCTCTATGACGATATGATTAGGAGAGCGTGCTACACCAATGGTATACTTTGGGGTACGGCCTTTTTGGCGGGAAGTCGAACAGTGAAGTTGTCAATTTTGTTTTATTATCCAAAATATGTGTTTGTTTGATAAATAATGTGCAATATTAGTGGGATATAACCCAGTGTTTGTTGATATACGTGCACAAGTGAAGGAAATTTAAATGAAATAGTACAACTTGAAAAGTCAATTTTCAAGTTCACCAAAGATGTCGGGTAAATTTTCAGTAAAGTATCCACAGCTTTACTGATGGAGGTAGGGTATTCCTTTCATTATCATCATCGCCACAGACATCGTCATTATCATCAGGGGTACTTATAATTTTATTACAATTATCAAAAAATACTCGTCACTGGCAACATTCCTTTTCATGCCTGTTCGTGGCTAATGTAGAGCAGGCTTAATGCTGACTTTTTCATTGAAATGTGGCAGCAAAATCTTGAATCAATTCCTTATATAATATTACTTACTGCTTGTTGAAATAGTATATACGCAGCCCATTTGATTCGAAAATATATAAAAGACAACCTCTGATTTTTGAAACAATGTTAAAATATTACTCGTATTTAGAATTAAATGTTTTATACGATAGATTGTATGCGGTAGGAATAAGTCATAGCCGAATTTTTTCCAAAGATAATATGTTATAATGTAATGGGGAATCTTTATAAATACTGTATATTCATGTTAATTATGACGTAATTATGACAACTTTTTTTTGTAAGCACTTGTATATTTTTATAAGAATTATCAACCCATTTTTTTCTAAATACTTAATTGAAAATATCGACACCTCGAAAACTTAATTAACGTTCAACATACACAAAGTGATATTTACTGATTGTACAAAATGTTGGTATTAATCTATACATATAAATAAAATTGGAGTGTCTGTTTGTAATATTAAAATAACCGCTTTCTACTAAGTGCGTTTAGATGTATACACGTTACCTATACCGAAACAACATTTTTTACAATTTTTGTCTGTCTGTCTGTCTGTTTGTTCCGGGTAATCTCTGAAATGGCTGGACCGATTTTGACGGGACTTTCACTGGCAGATAGCTGATGTAACAAGGAGTAACTTAGGCTACTTTTATTTTAGAAAAAAAAATAGGATCTCACGAAAAAAAATTAAAACCAATGTTGCAGCGCAGCGCCTGATTAAGTTTGATAGCAACAACCTGCAATGCGTCCCGCGGGCTCAGAATGGGCGAGCAGGCTGTTGTCAACGGTTGTCTTTGTTAAATACCACGCGGACGAAGTCGCGGGCAACAGCTAGTTTCATATAAGATGTAACAATAATAGTGTAAAATATTTTAGCAGGGCTACTAGGTAGGTTGTAAAGATAATATTCCCAAACGAATAAAGCAAGTCATTAGACATTTAAAAAATGACACCCTGTACCGAGCGCATGGCAAACGCTATTGGTTCGCCTTAAAAAGAAATCAAACACTATTAATTTGTAGTTCAACGTGATGTTATTTACTGATTCGTTATTTAAAATATTTTACACTATTTTTGTTATACCTTATATAGTGTCTATATGTATTGGTTTTTAACTCCAAATTATATGTTAATACGTATATTAGCGAATGAACACGAATATTAATGTTTTGTGAGGCTTGACATGGGTCTGATAGGATAAACTTTGTTACGATATTAATAAGTGTCACAATACCTACATAATATACGAAATAGCAATTTCACGAAGCTCCCCTTAATAAGCTTAAAATATTATTATATCTGAATATATTATGAGATACATCATACCTTACGAAGTTAGTATTTTATAACAAATTAATTAAGAATTACAAAAACCCTGGTGACAAAATCAAACTTTTAAAAAGTCAAAAATAATATCTGTTTTTATTTTCAAATGATTATTGAACATTAATGGCGTCGGTGACCGTTATTCAACGCCATTAATATTTAATAGTCATTTGAAAACTAATAGAAACATATTATTTTTGACATTGTAAACGTTTGTTTTTGTTTTGATTTTTATCTTATGCTTTTTAAACTTTAATCCTCGTCCATCCAACCTATACGCTGTCAACGTTATACTATTTAAGATGTTACACAGTCCATCTGCAACCGTCGGTACCTACCTATGTAAATAATAAATATAGGTACATGAGTTTCCCCACCTGCACTTGCTACTACGCTATGTATTAAATAGTTGTGTATATAACCCTGTTTCAATCCAAATAATTTAAATTGAGTTATAAGTAGTTTACTTGTAAATCTTGTAATTATTAATTAAAATCAATAGACTTATTTTGAAATCGAATGGTATAGACTTATTAATTTATTTAATGTTTAAGTTTTATATGCATTAGCTATTAATATGTTTATAAAAGAACGATATGATATTACCGCTAAATATACAACGTGTTATTGACAAAAAAAACCTACATTTAGTTTGTTCAGGATCAAGAGTATCTTGCACTATATTTACGAAAAATTTGAGCATATTATATCTTAAGAGATGTATTGCGATTTAAAATATTTAAAAGTGCAAGTAACTTTTACAATAATGCATAAAATACAAAATTACGTAAGTTTGTAAAACCTTTATTAGATGTTAGTGCATTAACACGTTGTATAAGCATATAATATGTTATTTTTATCTCATTCTGTATTGCATGCACATTTTTTAAAACCCAACGACTATTTGTTATACCCTTCAAAACTCAGGGGAACGGTCACAAACCCACTTTCCAATAATAAATAGGGATAGGCAGACGTGGGGGTCAGTGAACCAATAATATCCACAGAATTTAATATATCATTTCATTCTCATAAACAGATTTCGGCATAAAAAAGTGTGCATTTACCTCAGTCATATAGAAGTTATATTATGTAATACTGGTTTCGTATATAAGCGGAAAACCAAAACGCGTAGGTACCAAAGAACCAAGTCCCGGGGCCAGCCACCCTCAAAGCCATTGTACTTACCAAAGATAATGAAGAAAAATAAATTAAAATATTCAATTCATATTTGTTTTATTATTAGAATAGTTTACAACGTGTAATATTAATTTTCACAAACCTTAATTGAGTTCGTTTGGAATCAAGAATGGAATCTGTGCACCTATTTATGAGAGGCTAAATATTAAAAAAATATTAGTAAGATTGAAATAAAACTAATCTTAAGGATTTTATCGCGGCTTATTTTTTATTTTACGTTCCCGACGTTTCGGCTGCTCTTTCTGCGTAGATCGGACCGCAAGTAACAACTAAATATGAGGGTACCCCCGTCAAACTATGACACCAGGACGTCAAACACCTCAGTCCTCCCGTGACCATGGTTGCTGCAAAGCAGCCGAAACGTCGGGAACGTAAAATAAAAAATAAACCGCGATAAAATCCTTAAGATTAGTTTTATTTCAATGTGTAGTATTCGCGTAAATATAAGAAATCAATATATTAGTAAGATTTATATTACCTAGTTACTAATTCATAAAAACTAAAACTGCGCAAAATTTTTAGGGCACCCATATTACAATAAATAATGCCCCCTGCTTTCTGGGCGGTTTGATTAGCACAGTTGGTAGTGACTCAGTTTTCTGGATGGTTGGATTAGCACAGTTGGGAGTGCCCCAGCTTTCTGGATGGTTGGATTAGCACAGTTGGGAGTGCCCCAGCTTTCTGGATGGTTGGATTAGCACAGTTGGGAGTGCCCCAGCTTTCTGGACGATTGCTTAGCATAACTGGTAGACACTGCTTTTTGTGCCGCGATCCTCGGGTTCGTATCCTTGTAGGAGCAAACATTGTGTGACAACACGAATATTTGTACCCGAGTCATGGATGCTTTAATATAAGTATTAATATATACTGAGATTACTACCAGTCCGTTATACGGTACCCACAACACAAGCGTTGCTTAGTTTGGGACCGTACAGTTGGTGTGTTCGTCTAGCGGTAATATTGTTATTATGTAAAACATTATTAACGAACCAAATAAACAGTCTAAGGCCATACTTTAATTAGACGACAAAAGGATCTCGGTCTAATACCTATTTAGGGTACAATGTCACTCGTTGTAGAAGTTAGGTCTTAATTAGGTATTACTGTATTAAGTCTGGTCTGTAACCTCGTAATCCCTTTTAGCATTTAGGTTACAGTAATTTGAATGAAATTGGGGACAATGTTTCCCTAATTGTCTCGGTGAAAAGTTTTAATTCAACGCTAATCTATAAATATAAAATTAGGTGTCTTAATAATCTATACATATAAATAAAATTGGAGTGTCTGTTTGTAATATTAAAATAACCGTTTTTTACTAAGTGCATTTAGATGTACACACGTTACCTATACCGAAACAACATTTTTTACAATTTTTATCTGTCTGTCTGTCTGTCTGTTTGTTCCGGCTAATCTCTGAAATGGCTGGACCGATTTTGACGGGACTTTCACTGGCAGATAGCTGATGTAACAAGGAGTAACTTAGGCTACTTTTATTTTAGAAAAAAAAATAGGATCTCACGAAAAAAAATTAAAACCAATGTTGCAGCGCAGCGCCTGATTAAGTTTGATAACAACAACTGCAATGCGTCCCGCGGGCTCAGAACACGCGAGCAGGCTGTTGTCAACGGTTGTCTTTGTTAAATACCACGCGGACGAAGTCGCGGGCAATAGCTAGTAATAAATATAAATATCGCTAGACGAACGTTGCTTGTATTATGAGTACCGTACAATGGACTGAGGGCGAAACCAGTATACATTACTTATATAGATATTAAACATACATGACTTGGGTACAAACATTCGTGCTCATCACACAAAGTTTGTCCCTGCCCGGATTCGAACCCGGGACCCTCGGCACAGAAAGCAGGGTCACTACCAACTGCGCTAATCAAGCCGTCTTAGTTACACCATTTATAACTCAGGAACAGGAGGATCGATTTATATGATCTTTCATTTTTTGAAATTGTAATACAAATAAAATAATAACAATTCTTACAATTGAGTGTCATAAAATAGGTAGTGAAGGGGCTTTTGAAATGGTCGCTTATATATGACAAATGAAAATAACATTAGTACGTAATGCGAGTAAGTCACGCGCGAGACGCTATTGTGTGCTCGCCGTGATCTCTCCACAACACGTTATTTATCAAAGTCCTAAATTCCAGTGAAATTTAGAACTTTGATAAATGACGTGGAGCGTAACGTAACGTCAAAACCAAGTAGAAAAAAAGCACCTCGTGCATTGGTGGTACCGCACATACAATAAGACGGGGGAGAATCCCAGTATCATGCAAACTAGGTAAATGAAGAAAAGATAATTTAGAAATGTTCTCAGACGACAATCAAATCTGCAACCGGAGACGTGAGTCGTTACAAATTAACAATAGTTTTTTTTGGGCTAGCGTGACAAGTATGGCACGGTCATTCAAAGCATAGTACAGTCAGAGTAGGGTACTTTCAATTGTGCCACAATTTAAATTTCGAATACCAGAAACGTTTTTGCACGAATAGGTCACATCTAAGGCCGTAGGTGGGTGGAGGTTTTGGGGATTCTAACTCCCCCAAGATGCGTTACCAAACTATTATACCTATATATAGCCAAGCTTTTGTACATATGTATCTATCTACTCACTAAAATATTTTCGACTCTTTTTTTGGATTGTTATAGTCTCTGGTCCCGAGCTCGGACCCTTTAGCAGGTACCTAATAAATTCTTGCCATAAAATTTTGTCATTTATGACATGATACGACTAAGCAAATTGCCTAATAAGATCCAATCCGATCTACTAATGTTTACCCGCACTAGAATAGAAGCACAATAGAATTTCATTGTTAGAACGTACACATTATACCTGTATAATAAGTAATAGTATATCATTTTTTATTTCTATACAAGAAGGGATACAATATTGCCAGACGAACACACCAACTGCACGGTCCCAAACTAAGCAACGCTTTTGTTATGGGTACCGTACAATGGACTGGGAACGATACCAGTATATCATTACTTATCCTGGGTACAAACAATCGCGTTTCTCGTACAAAGTTGTCCCCAACACCAGGATTCGAACCTGTGACCCTCGGCACAGAAATCCGTGCTACTATCAACTGTGGCAATCTAGAATTTTAATGACCAAAATCATTGCCTCTCATATCTCTGGCAATATGGCATTTGGGGCTCTTTATTAAAAATATTACGACTAAGGCTGTGTCCCCAGTAGGCAAACTGTTAGCAGCCGACTGAGTGAGCCGCAAATTTGTGGCGAACTGAAATTCGAGTTAGCTGCAAACTCAGATCAATTTGCGTGCGTCGCAAGCAAACTGTTAGGCCTCAGCCTCGAATTTAGCGGGCAGCGGGGCGGCAGCGGCGGCGGTGCGGGAGCGGCGCTCGTTGTTCGTCCCGCGTCGCTGCCGCGCCGCTGTTTTCGAGAACGGTCCATTTGATTTTACGCATAAGATCCTGCCGCTCCCGCGCCGCCACCGCCGCCGCCCCGCTGCCCGCTAAATTCGAGGCTGAGGCCTTATGTGTTAGCCGCTTATATAGGTCGACCGACCGACTGTATTTTCACTGTCAACTGTCCACATGACAGTTTGCGGCAAACGGACTCACTACGCCCGGCGAACAAGCATATCGCCGCCGCCGACTGGAACCTTTTGCTGTGAGTCGGCCGCTCACTGAATCAATCGGCGCGCGCAACACAGCAAACTGCGTAGAGTGAGCGCAAACTAGCAAACTGTGAACACTCCATTTCAAATATATGGAAGGGCTAACGCCGCTAACTCAGTCGGCCGCTGACAGTTTGCCGACTGGGGACACTGCCTAACGGCTGCATTCCAGGTCAGTCCGTGACGTATCTACGGTCGTATATTAATTGTATTGTGTTTGCACCGTGGGCAACGAGACAGCTTTTTAAATACATGATTCAGAAAGGGTATTATACTAACTAATCTTTGAACCGCTTCCTAAGCGTATTTGTATACATTTCATGAAATCAATATTTCACTATGTGGATTAAAAAAAACAAATTTTGTTGCCATGACAATTGTAATTTATTGTGAGCATTTTTTTTTAATGTACATTTCGTTATTTTGACTGCAAATGCGCTACAGAAGCGATAGCACAAATCACACTTATATTACAAATGTGAAAGTTTAGATGGATGGATGGATGGATGGATGTTTGTAGTAACAAACATCCATTTTTGATTGAGTACAATCACGCCAGAACGGCTAAATGGATCTAGAAGAAATTTGGCACAGAGATAGATTATAGTCTGGAATAAAAAGGAATAAAAAGTAGCCTATGTGCTACATAGGCTACTTTTTATCCCCGTAAAAAGGACATACTTTTTATTCGCAGGTAACACCGCGAGGCGCAACTAGTATAAATATACTCATTCTGAATCCTCTTGCATAGGTAAAATCATATGTAGTATTTTTTTTTATTTTATAATTACTCTTCCTAGTTCTTTTTTTTTCAAACATATACAACAAATAAATAATACTAATCTGTTACAATAAGGTCAAATCTTAGGTACGAATCATATTATCGGTGAACTGGCAATGGCAATACGCAATTAAGTGGCTAGACCTACTGGACCTACTGTCTGAATCTGGCTGACAGTTAAGTTATACGCGTTTGTCCATAAGCTTATTTTCGTAACTGCTTGTCGTAGCCACCTTCACGTAGCAATATTGCTACTGCATCTGCTACGGCCGTAGTCGTTTCATTTGTGGTACTTTATCTAAATGAAAAGTAGTGATAGCAAAGTTGATAGAACGCTCGCCTAAGAAACGAGGTTGGCAGGGTCAAACCTCGGCTCGCACCTCTGAGATTCGCGGACTTTCATGTGCGAATCTCATTTTCAATCATGATTATCACTTGCTGTACGGTGAAGACAAACGTCGTGAAGAAACCTGCACGTCTATCGAAAGTCGTGTGAAGTTCACCAAACCCTACTGGGCCAGGTTGGTGGGCTATGGCCTAAATTCTCCTCTCATAATAAGGAGGAGTGTGCCCAGTATAATCGCAATAGGCTCGCCTCCTATTAAGTTAGGACCAAATACCATAGGTGAATTGTGGGTGCACTGCAGTACACCTCTGTCTATGTCTTCGAGGATAACAGGCGTGATGTTTTGTATATATTACTTGCAATTTAGTATAGAAGTGAGATACATATCATAATCCGGGTGTTACTGCAATAGTGCACGTGCTCCGTTCCGATAGTGTTCATAATCACTTGTCACAAAGCCATAGGATCATTCATTACCACATCACACAGTCGTAATTTAATATGTGTTTAATTAATAACATACTGGTAACCGCTTATTTTAAGACGGTTAAAACCGCAACAGGCGCTAACGTCTTTTAATAAAATTATAGTTAAGTTTGTGTGTGTCGACACTAAAAAATATTAAAGTGGGTATACTCAGCCTCGACAAAGAAATAAAATATTTCCGACGCAAACGGCCTGCCTCTGCCTCGTCTTAGTTATTTGTCTTTTACCTCGCTATTTCATGTCATATGAGCGTGGAGCTTTATAAGTCATCTAATAATGGTCCTTAGTTTTTAGGAAAGTAATCATCAATTCTTTTATTCGTTGTTTGATTTCTTACAAATAGGTAATACAACTATTGGCACATTTATCGATAGAAAAACAGGTTGTATAAAACATTTGGTCTTAAACTATGCAATGCTTGTAGTATGGGTGCAATATATTGTGGCGATCCTAGTATCATCTGGGACAAATCACGAATAAGTAGATAATTTGCGAAATTTATCGAGGTGGTGCAACGAAACAAAACAATACAGATAATAATCACGAATATGGTCTTGTTTCTTAAAAAACAAAATGCACACACTGTTTGAGAAATCTAATGAAACACACATCTAGTCATTTATTATTTAATACAACAAATATCTAACTACAAACAATAACCCAATAATATCAACGTAGCACGTTAGTTATTCCCTCAAATTTCTACCTTTCATTTCTTCCGTCAAATCCTCGTCACCCCATCCCCAAATATTATTTCCACCGCCAGTCCTCTTCGACCTCATTTCAATTATTTCGGGGGACACTGTCTTCAGATCATAAGCCCAGCCGATCCAAGCGAAGAAGTCAATGAACTTGGTTGTCAAGTTCAGATAATTATTCCCCAGTTCTGCGGTCCGATAATCCCAGGGGAAAACGTGATGGTAGTTGTGGAAACCTTCTCCAACTGCTATGAAGGAAACGGCCTTGTTTTCCGCTGGCAATATGTTCTTATCGTAGGGCTTGAAGCCCCACATGTGTGCGGCGCTATTCACTAGGAAGGTTGCGTGGAGACAGGCTACATATCGAAGGAGGTTGATGTGCCAGGCGTTGTTCAACGTCTCTCCCCAGAAGTACATTGGGATTAATGTTGGTAGCACAAACGATATCGTTCCGATTAATGGCAACGCATACCTAAAAATAGAGTAATTTACATTTCGAACGAAGGTCAACAGTAACTATAACTGTAAAGTACTGTTGACCTTCGCAATAAGACACAATATCAACCTTTGCTTGGTTTCTAATACCACAGTGTGTCAACACAATTTTAAAAGTTTAGCCTCCATTTGTATTATAAAATTTTTTTGCCTAAATAATGTTATGCAGTGATTGTCATCCGAATTCATTCCATCAGACACCAGACAACAACACAATCTACTATGGCCAGTGTCACTAACACTGGCTCCCACTTAGATCGGCTGCTGCAGACTCAACCTGGGGTATGTGAGGTTCCAGTGATCCTATCCTAACGCAGTGTTAATGCGATGGTCCTACTCAGACAAAACAGGACTTGCTTGTGTGCACCTATACGGTCTCCATCTATGCGGCAATACGTCTACGTCTAACGCGATCATAATGGCTAAATATATTTCGAGAATATAATTAATTATTATGTAAATATTATGAATATTATTTCGAAGCAAAGTGCACACTGTAGTTTATTAATAGACATGGGACATATAATTACTTCTTTTGAAATCTCAACACAGGATTGTTGTAAATGTCAGACATCTCAATGAGCTTGCCACGCTGCTTTACTTCAGGGTGCTTCCTAACGAGCAGCCAACCGATGTGGGAGAAGAAGAACCCCCGTGCGGCGTTATGGGGATCCGCGTCCGTGTCGCTGTACTTATGATGCAGCCGATGGTCTCGCACCCAGTCCGTGGCTGTGTTTTGGAACGACAGGGAGTTCATCAACATCAGAAGAATCTCCAGGGGCATCTTTGCTTTGAATGTCTTGTGGGTCCAGAGTCTGTGCGCTCCTGCCGTGATACCAATCTCTGATAGAAGAAGACCGATGTAACCTGAAATATTAAACATTTCTTAGGTTATACAGTTTTTCTCCATCACTGTCATATCCCCAACGTGGCTTATGTTAGAAACTGAACTGATTTTATTACTGTTTTTATACATATGTAGGTATTTATTGGAAAGGATCGCTAGAACCCATTGCTGCTGGGTAGAAAGGATCGAGCATAGCGAGCACGAACCAGACGACGTAGTATAGGACGGTCCCCCACAAGACGAGTCGACAATACCACATGCTATCCGGAAGCTGGTAGATGCGAGTGGCGGAGGACCGTGGCGTGTGGATATTATTATATAGTAGATTTTAATATGTACAACAATGCATTAAATAGGTACAACTGTTTCATGGGGGCAATGATTCAATCAAGTAAATTTACTAAGAGTTCAAATAACGGTCACCGTTCATAGGCACAACAAGATGATGGGAATGCCAGATTTCCACACTTAGCACTGTCAAGCAAGTGGCTTATCACGCTCAAGGCGATTAAAAAGAATCTACATACCAAATAAAATAGTCTCCCATTTTGCTGACGTGAAGCACAAATATAGTCCGTACAAAGCAGCTATGTGCCCGTACCCAAAAGTGAACAAGTTAGTGTACACTATCTGGTACTTCCTGGGAGCGGCTTGCGGTGCTACGAGTGTGTCAAATGTCGCTGCACCGTTATCCGTCAGTAGGACGTCACGTTTTTGTGTATTTGGTGCCATTTTGTTTTTATTAATCGGCTGTAATTTGTATCGCTCTTGTATGTGCCAAGTGATTCTTAGGATCTGCAAATTGTTACAAGATCTAAAGCCAAATAATTATCGCCGTCTAAATTCCAATAAAATTCCTATTTTTTACTCCAAAGCTTTACAAATGAAAAAAACTATTACCAACTACTACGCTAAAAGTACTTAAATTAAACTCTAATTTAAGGTGTACTTAATTTTAACGCGATGACGTGTTTTCAAGCAGTAAAGGATATCAGTGCAAGATTAGCTACGTAGCAAAAGAGTTAGCAAAGGCCGCTTAGCCTTGGAGAATATATTAAATGTTTAAAATAAAAATGATAAGCAGTGATAGCCAAGTGGGTAGAACGCTTGCCTCGGTAAAGAGGATCGTAGGTTCGAACCCCGGCTCGCACCTCTGGGATTTCTAGATTTCGAAGCATGATTATCAGTTGCTAAACGGTTAAGGAAAACATCGCGAGGAAACCTGCATGTCTGAAAGAACCCCCGAAAGACGTGAAGTCCGCCAACCCGTTCGCCTTTAAAAAAAAACAGTCATCATTTAAACAATTATTTTATACATCGTTATCGATAGAACCTACTTGATTCATCTGTTAAAATATTGAGCACTATTTTGTATTATATACCTACTTACTACTATATACCTACTTATATACCTATACACGAAAAATAAAATATAAAATGTATGTAGTACTTCAAAAATAACTTTCATTTATATTAATTTATTACAAGCAACTAAAATTTATTTCTGTCTCTCTCTATCGAGTTTCTACAGAGTGACATAAGATTCGTTTTGCATTAACTTAATCTGGTGATATAGTTAACTATTGCGATCATTTAAGTTATAAATGTGTACTATCCGCTAATGTTATTATATTTTTTCAAATTTAACTTAAATATTGGTCCAGAAATAAAAGACCGACGGTATTTTTTTAAATGTCAATGAATCATTATCACGTATTTCAAAATTCCTATTTCGATGTAGGAAAGGCACCCTAGAATAAGTAACTTATATATTTGGCACAAATACCAAATAATAATAGTAAAAACGAATTTCGGGGGTTAAAACCAAATTATATTGTATTTTTTTTTTTATAAATTTGTCAAATCTCACACCTGAAATGTGTGAATAAAATGGGTGTACCCTGAGCACACGTAAAGGCAGCAAGATGAACGTGACAAAAGTATAACGGTTTTAAGTTTGCCTCCGGAACCCTATGAAGCAGGGGTTCCCAAACTTATCTTGTCTACTGCCCACTTTGAGAATGAATTATTTTTTAGCGCCCCCATTTTTTCACCTATATACTTAAAAGCCACTATAACTTCAAATTAATTATTGTAAGCCTCTACACAACGCCCCCATTTTTTTCTGGGTCTCTTACCGCCCCCCTTTAGGCCTGCACCGCCCACAAGGGAGCGTTATCGCCCACTTTGGGAAAGGTTGCTATAAAGGATATTTCAGCGCTCTAACCCCATCTTAAAGTTGTGTAACACAACACTCGTTAGGAAGTTGCCAACTCAGATGGCAAAGTTCCGCTCTCAAGTGTTCAGTGATGGCGTCGTGTAGTAACTCTGAGATATGTGATACTCCATCATCCTATAGGATTGAGCTGTTTAATGATGATGAGTGATGAATTAAACAATCTATATATATAAAATACTTTGTCCTGACTGACTGATCTATCGACGCACAGTCTAAGCCGTAGAGACGTGATATTTGGACAGTTGCTTCCCTTTATGACGTAAGCATACACTAAGAAGGGATTTTTGGAAATTCGACCCTTAAGGTTTTCAAATGGTTTCAAAAGTACAAAAAAACACCTCAGTCCTCCCGTGACCATGGTTGCTGTAAAGCAACCGAAACGTCGGCAACGTAGAAACATAAAGTAAACGCGATAAAATCCGTAAAATTAGTTTTATTTCAATGTGTAATATTCACGTAAATATAAGAAATCGGCATAAATATATCCGTGCAGTTAAGCTGCCAATTAATATACGTAAGTGTTTACTAAAACAAGACAAAAATAAGAAGTTTCTGTAACACTTCTTGAACCCTCGAGTAGGCGGGCGAGTAAACAAAGCCTAAGGGCATTAGAGAACAACTGACCACTCGTAAATCTGCATTAACCCACTTGCGTCCTAATTGATGTTGTTGTCCACACCAATTGACTTATTATAGCGTTTACTTTCTCGACTCAACGTCAAAGATCGCATATAAATAAAGAATAATAATATCGCCAGACAAACACACCAACTAAACTAAACTTGTAAAAAAATTGATTCTCCGGCTGCGACATATACACAAACATTATAATCCATGCAGAAAAGTGGAGAGTGTTATTCTCCAATGCTGATTTACATAAATCATTTAACGTTTTACAATATTTAACTAAGCCAACACAGCATGGATACTCCACAAATAATCAAACAATACAAATACCAAAGTAGGTATATAAGTTAGATTAAAAATATATATACAATCATGGTAGTATCTAATGTTTGTAAAAAGTTAAACTCAATTCAAAAAAATATAAAATTTCTTACCCAAAATGTTTTAGCATCAAAATGTTTACGCTTCCATGTTATTTTAATATCCTTAAATAAATTATATTGTAATTAAAAGTAAGATGACATTATCACACGTTAATACGCCGTCTTCAGCGAAATAATATGCAACTACTGGCGAAATTCTCATATTTATACTTGGTTAAAAACTCAGTCTTATTGTTGAGTGATTGCTATCGGTGTTGCACATGTTTTTTTTTAATAACGATTTAAATAATAATCTATGTGTAAAAAAACCTAACATGAACAGACAATGTAACACTTATGTGCTTACATTAAATTACATTCGTTCTGACATATTTCTTCTTCTTTTTTTGTGATGGCCAATTACAGGCTACAAAATAGAGCCATTTTTGCCAGTGTCGAGTATTGCTTGATAAAAAGATATAAAACGATCAGTATCCCTGATGATAATGATGATGACGATGAAATGAATCCCCTATCCCTATCAGTAAAGCTGTGGATACGTTACTGAAAATTTATCAGACATATTGGATAACTTGAAAAGTCAAGTTATATTATTTAATTTAAATGTCCTTCACTCGTGCACGTTTATGAGCACACTGGTCAATATTCCACAAATATTACACATTATTTATAAAAGGAAAACATATTTTATTTAAATAAAAAAAATTGTCAACTTCACTGTTCAATTTCCCGCAAAAAAGATCACATATTTATTTGATTATTATTTTAATCGATGAATAAGTTAGATATACCTATAGATCATGTTGACGTATAAAATAATTGTGTAAATGATGTTTGAAGTTTTTAAATAAGTGGACCCGGTAGCGGTAAGGCGACCCGGTAGGGTAAAATAATTTGAATTATTTATTTTGGAATGTTACCTTTATAACCTACTGTTGGCCCTGTTAAAATATTTTACACTATTATTGTTACACCTTCTACTCATCAGTATTTAACAAAATTCACAGATAAGATAAAAAAAGCTTACAGATGTACCATCGGGGACTTTCCTATCTGCCCATTTAAGAAAAAAACGTGATAACGCTACCAGCACACGCTTGAGTACTATGAGTGGGCCAAATATATTAGTATTCAAACCATAGGAGTTTCATTATTTATAGCCTGTTAGTGGGCCACGCGACGTCGGACGAATAAGTAGACTTATGGCCAAAAAAACCATTCACAAATAATAGGTTAGTCAAAAATACTTAACACATATTATGAGCGAAGGTCATTCTATTTATTTTGTGTTTGTTTTCTGTATTTCTATCATGAAATAAATATAGTGTTCTCATCAATAGTGGTTGGTACCTGTCATACTATCCAAAGCATAGTATCTCTGTTAATTACCTCGTACGGTTAATTGATTATCAGTATCCAATACACGTATTCGGCCAGCCATAAATAACGCACGAATTGGAGCGTCCCTTGAAGGGTTGAGCAGAAACTGGCGAAATGTGGAAATCTACTTGTTACATGGTAGGCTTTTCATTTCTGATTAGGTACAACCCTTTTGTTACGTTTGAGTAGGATTAATGGATTGTGTCGGGTGAATAAAAACTTAATGGCGTGTGTAGGAACGCTCCTCGCATAGTTGGAACATTTTTATTGACCTTATTGATATTTGATAATGTTTGACTACCGGTTGTTTCCAAAACCTTTTCAATGTCCCACAGCTGGGAGAGGCCTCCCCTCCATGAGGGCGGGATGTGGGACTACAGTGGCTCGCACGTCTTTCACCAACAAAATTTTCGCCCACATGCAGGTTTCCTCACGATGTTTTCTTTTACCGTTAAGCAAGTTATAATAATGGTTGAAAATGTGATTCGAACATGAAATTTAGAAATCCCGAAGGTGCAAGCCGGGGTTTGAACCTACGACTCTCCTAAGGCAACCATTCTACCAACTTGGCTGATACCACAGCTTTAAATATTTGGTCGTATAAATTTATTTTGGTCTATAGAATTATCATCTTTCTAGCTATTCCTATTTTGGGGTTGGCATCTCGTGTTCCCAGACTTGGCTGATCACCAATACACGGAGCGATTGCCGTCTGCCTTCCCAGACCCAAATAGAACGACTACCGGTAATATAAGAGGAGAACGACTTCCCGCCGTAGAGGGGGAGCGTCTGCGGACTTGGACACGGGTCGGTGGACTTAGAGCCCATCTTAGTCCCCTGGCGAAGGTTGTCTCGTCTTTGAGGCAACCTTTTTGGTCCATCTGCGGCCCGGTGTAAATTCGGGCCGGCCGTCACCAGGGCCTCACAGTTGTATGCTAGGGGTGCTCATGTCGCGCCCCCCATAAAGACGGTCAGGGCAGACTGCTGGATTTTAATAGGTAGACTGAACGTGTCCACGAGGCCCATATAACTTTCCAGTCCCCCTGGGCTCGAACGCTATGCGTAAATGCATTTACTGGAGGAAACATAAAGAAATAGAGAATGACGTGCTATGTAATATAACCACATTTTTAACGCATTGACCGAAACCGCCGCCTTTACGTGTCATTCGTAGCACGGTGATCAGATGTTATAAGTCATGCGCTCACCCATGCCCGGTCTGACCGAGTCACAAGCCGGGGGTTTTAACCAGCTAGGCTTCAATAGAATCGTACCTAGTTAAATAGCAACAGGTCCATATTACGAACCGAATATTATTATCACTAGCTCTGCCTACCTCTCTAAGGTATACATAGGTATAGGTATAGGTATGCTCGGTAATATATACTCTTTTTAACATTGGGGTAAAACCCTAAAGGACCTCGTATCCAGGGCGCTATATCACGCTCTGTTTTTGTTCAAACGACAAAACAAATAAAAAACAATACGTAATTTTAACTTTGACCTACCGTATTCTTATTTCAGAATTTACGCAACACCGTTACTTCCTTCCGGCTGAACTTTCAACAAGCCTGAAAACGGGGGCGGCCACTAATCACAACAGAAAGTAGGCTGAATGCTCCAATTTAACGTTGTTCGTCAATTCAACATTATTCCAGATAAATTATGGGAGCAAATTTTCGTTTTTGTTTTTCCTAAAAGTATTAATTTCTTTAAAGTTCTGTGTTGTTCAAAGTGCGCAAGATGTATTTATTGATATTTGTAAAGTATTGGTCGTACTGTCTTCCTACCGGGAGGCAATTCTTGCATATCAATAAGTACATTGCTCTATCGAAAAGAAAACTTATAGGTAAAGTTCCTTAGTCATATGGGCTACATTTTACATGTACCTACGTTTATTATAAAGTAAGTTATTAAGTGTAAATGGCTTCGTAACGCAAACTGATACCAGGCATTCCGCTCATGATTGTCGACCCCTCGCAGTAGGACTTATACGTCGATCTTTTCACGAATTATACTCTATTTGTTTCTTAATTAAAGTCCAACATAACGTAATTTCAAATACAAATACCATTATTACTGATTTAGACATTGAACTTACACCCTGTGACTTATATACCCCTTCTGAATCATGCTGTATAATTATGGGTTCAATGAAGTTTATCTCACGATATTTGGTGGTACATACCGGCCAAATGGCGTTCTTATAAATATGACTTTTTTATTCCTACGCAAACACAAATTCTACGGAAGATACTAAAAGGTTTTTTCTTCCCATGTCACTGACAGACCCCCCCCCCCCCCCCCCCCATTCTATCCTACTCACCTAAATATTTCAAGTGTTCAAATATTTATTCAGACTTCTTTCAACTATCACTGAAGAACCGTGAAAAACTGAACAACCTTACACACCTATATTCATTTCCAAAAATTGCACTTTTAAGATTAGGCGTTTAGACACGGAGGTTGTATGATATTATCTAAGCTTGGCTTGAGTGATTAATTATCAGGTAACATAATCAAGAAAAGTAATGTAAAGATTATTTCAGTTTAAGTTCAGTGTGTACGAACTAAACTCAGATGGAGAAATTAATCGTATCTCTTTGTCCAAAGTACAAAGATACTGTTCTTAGAGATTATTACCGGACATCTTAGGAGAACTTGAAAAGTCAAGTTAAGCCATTTCATTTTAATTTCCTTTACTCATCACGCATATGAATACACCATAATTAATCTGTGAGATATAACACAATATTATACATTATTTATCAAAGAAACATAACCCAGTTAATGGGCTTTTAACATCTTCAAAGACGTATTATAATTATAAACTATGACGTAGTCTTATGGATGGAGACGTTAAAGCCTAATTAATAAACCTTCTCTTCCATGCGATTGAGAGACCTAGTAATATGAATTGAATTAGACCCTTAGAACTCAAACTATTATTGATTCTCGGAGCGTTACGGAATTGATTGAAGGTTGACGTGGGTGCTTGAAGCGTAACCTTATTTAGTTGTGGCTTTCATTGACAGCCAATGTTCGACTCCCGAGTTGGTAGATTAATGGAAACCAGTTTCTATTTCGCAGTACATAAAGAACCTATTTCAGAACGTCGTTGAAGACGTGAAATTATACACTTGAGTCTTTTAATTATATGGTACAGTAGGTACCTACTTCTAGAAACCTAAAATTGAGGTGATTATATTTTAATTTAATCTTACCACTAAAAGATATGGTAATGGCTAACATTCATACCTACTGCTACTTTTAACTTAATCATTACTTCTTAAAGCTGGTATAAACTCATCAATGGTTTATGATTTAATGACCTATATTTAATAACGAGGCTCCGTACAACATTTATAGTTTCCAAACCACGTGATCCGTTACTAACTTCACTGGAAATACAAAATTCATGCTACTCACTGAAAACGTTATACTTATCCAAACCTCTGGATGCAATTTGTTTAGAGATACCATCATGTCACATCAAGATAGTTAAATTTAAATACGTTTATTGTTAGATAGAAGAATAGAAGTGAACATAGAAAAACCGACCTTAACAACACAAAAATGATATATACAGTCATTATTATGTTTTTCCCAGCAATAAATTTGTTGATATCTCCGCTTGGCTGCTTCGAAAAACGATTTATCGAGCGCCATAACGCGACTTCTTGGTCTGAAGAACTTATCTGGCTAGTTTCGGCGAGCTTAAGCAACAAATAAGCCACTAAACTGCCTCCCGGGAGTCGCACAAACCCCTCTGATTTACGAGTCCTGCTACAAAGTTGCTCATATAATGTTATCTTTATTCGGATATTGAATTAAATTTGCATTTTATTATGTTAATTCGACCAGCTGTTCAAGCGTTTGTTCGTATTGTTTGTTAATTAAAATTGGGTCCTTGAGGCCTCAGCCTCGAATTTAGCGGGCAGAGGGGTGGCGGCGGCTGCGGCGCGGGAGCGGGGCTCGTTGGCCGCCCCGCGCCGCTGCCACGCCGCTGTTTTCGAGTACCGGTCCATTTGATTTTACGCATAAGATCCTGCCGCTCCCGCGCCGCCGCCGCCGCCCCGCCCCGCTGCCCGCTAAATTCGAGGCTGAGGCCTGACAGTCTGGGTCTTAGCGAGCAATTTAAATGCAGTAATATTGAGCAGTAGCTGTGCTTGCGACGTCATACGCCTAGACTTTAGTTTATTGGCTACACTAGAGGCACGCTTCCAATGCCCGGGATACAAAATAAATCGTATATATTGACCCAGTACGTCTACGTATCAGTCTATAACCATGGCACATTCAATTTGGAGGTACAGATTTTTGGCTATCCAAGGGGTAATATCCCGGGTACAAATGTATACTCTATTATGATTTTGGGATAATGTTGTCACCATGTCAAGTTTTATTAAGATCCGTATATAGGTTTTCCTGGACAGACAGGCGGACAAAATGTATTTTAAAATGTTGGATATGGCGTCTGTATATCATATAAGTTATATCTGTTTCTAAAAATATTTAATAATCAGACACAATTAACGTACAATTTTATTGTAATAGTATAAATTAATTTTAAAGAATCTGAATATGGTATGTTGCTCTAATACATCGAGAATTATCTTGAGACTAAAGATTAATATATTCCAGTCCCACCTGACAAGGGTTTATACGCTGGTTAAAAAGTAATCCAGCACATCTGAGAGAAAACAAATGGCCCCAACATCGCAAAATGGCGGGTCCACAATATTTAACTCGATTGTATACCCACATTTATCACGGAGAAATTTGATCTTTGGACCTTTACGTGATACGAAATCAAAGGGTTGGGCTCAGATTCGGAGGCTCGCCGGGAGATCGGGTTTGTATTGATGGGGCTTGGTCCCCCAACTTGGGTAGTTGCAATATGAGAAGTATTACCTCGAATTCATAAAATAGTTTTTACGACCATTGGCACAGTTGCTGTGCCATCTTTCCGAGATTCCCGGGTAAAAGCGCGTTATGTATGTTGAAATAAAACTAATTTTACAGATTTTATCGCGTGTATATTATGTTTTTACGTTCCCGACGTTTCGGCTGCTTTACAGCCACCATGGTCACGGGAGGACTGAGGCGTTTGACGTTCTAGTGTCATAGGACCTGAGGAACCCTCATATTTAGCTGTTGTTTGCGGTCTGATCTACGCAGAACGTGGTCACAGTGTCTTGAGGTCTTGCAATGGTGCGCTTGGTTTTGGATTTAATTATATTAATTACTGGATCCCAAGTCGGTGGTAGCACCCAGCTAACTTCCCTATTGATATTAGGATGTATTTAAATAAATTAGTTTTGTTTCAATGTGTAGTATTCGCGTAAATATAACAAATCAATATGATTTATATATGTTTAATATTTTCGATTGTATTTATTTTTATAGACTGGGATCACCCGCAGTTCATTGTACGGTACCCATTAGACAAGCGTTACTTAGTTTGGGACTGTATAGGTAGTCGGTGTGTCGTCTGACGATATTATTATTAAACCTTAAATTAAGGCATATCAACTTCAAAGAAATCGGCACGGTGGTGGATGAATACTTTCTGTGAGCAATTTCTGGCAAGGCAATTAACAATATGGTACAATTAACATCCCACATCCCACGCCTCCCCTCTAAGCGAGGGGAAGCACAATGGTAGGTAACTTTGCAATAATTTTAATTGTTGTTCACCATAATTACACGTCAGGCACGTTCAGTACACGTAATGTTTTCACAACTCACAAAAACATTTTCGCTTCACTCGAGTCCTGGAAATTTTCAGTTGATTTTCATTGTTAAATTCTACCTACTCACGGAAAATTTGTCAAATGTTGTCACATAGAGTAGGTACCTTTTGCCAACATTAATTTATTTAGTTTACCGTATATTCTTTTGAACAATATGTGTTTTTATAGTCGGGTAAAGAAAATATCCAGTCAGTGCCTGCTTCCTATCTGCAGAGTGACTAGGCCTGGACCCGGGGTTCATTATTGCATTTGTAAACACTATCAGAATTTAAATATGCTAAATAAAAAAAAATCGCAATAAATCACAATTTTTTTGGGAACGAAACTCACTTCATTTCACATGTAGCTTTTTCCTTAATAACAACAAAAACATTTAAGGTATTTAATTGCTGGACATAATAATATAATTTTTATTTTATTTTGTCCATTACATTATTCTGTAGGAATAATTTACGTTAATTAATCATTCAGAGGAAAAAATATAACTATGGGAAAATCATTGTATGGGTGCATATGAATGTAATGATGTTCCCACATTGATTGTACCGAATCTATACTAATATCTATACTAATTCTATACTCTATACTAATATTATAAATGTGAAAGTTTGGATGGATGGATAGATGGATGGATGGATGGATGTTTGTTACTCTTTCACGCTCGAACGGCTGAACGGATCTGGATGAAATTTGGCACAGACATAGATTATAGTCTGGAATAGCACATAGGCTACTTTTTATCCCGGTAAAATTTATGGTTCCCGTGGGATAGATTTGTTGAAATTTTTCATAGACTACCAATAAATTTATTTTCTCATACATTCGATTCTGAGGCGGTACGAAGTTCGCCGGGACAGCTAGTAAATAATAAAGAAAAACGTTACGGCGCGTTACATGGGGGGAGGGGGGGTCAACACTTGACCGCTCCCTAAATCTAAAAAAGCCTATACCACCAAACACCCAAATTTAATGTGTTAAAAACCAAAAAAAAAATGTATTAACTCAATGTGTATTCACGTAAATATAACAAATCAATCGTGTCCACCTTAATTCTGTTTGTGATACATTTTGCCACCATTACTGACACAGTGAAAGGAACAGTATTTCGCACGAAGCCTTTGTTCGTACCTCAACTACTTTCATACCACCACCCTCGAATTTAACCCTCGTTAAATTCGTTTATGAAAATTAAAACTTATACACTGTCTAAATTATTTACATTGTCTTTGTCTAAATTCTAAATATAAGGAAAGTTGTCGGTTTGCCTTCGCGCTCCATCCGTTATTCATTTGTTTCTATATTTATATAAAAGGTGAACTAAGAGTATCTAAAGCGCTTTCACTACATTGTCAAGATGTCCATCCATAGTGTCGTAAATATCGAAGTAAGCAAAACTGAGCGGCAACTTGTCTATGTTCATCAGGGGGCTTGCTCACCATGTCATTGGCAACGTTTTTAATGGCCATTAGATTAAGTTCCTCATACGCACCTCATCTATGCATGAGTGTATTGTGTAAGTACCTTATTGAGTACATATTCCCCGAATACGTATCCACTTAAGCACTTGGTTCTAAAAATAATGCGTACATTCAAAAGCTCCCCGCTACTCAATAGCTCAATTGTAACCTTACCTTAAACACACCTTACCTCGGTAAGGCACTTAGCCGAAAAATTGGAGACCAGCACCGGGTAAACCATGGGTACATTACTTAATGCTGCAACATAAATGTTTGAACATTTATAATTATTTTGATAATAATATGTTGCGATGAGTTATTTCAATGGCTCCGAATCTAAATCTTGTGTATTTTTTTTAGCTTTACCCGAGGCTTAGAAATTCCATTTTCATAATTTTTATTACATCTAGGTACAAGTATAATAATTAATCGTTAGAGTCTGGACTGGCGATTGGGACTCGATCTATAAAACAAAGGTCGCACGGGTGAAGCCGCAGGCGACAGCATGTTATGAAAACAACAAAGACGTTGTTGCCGGGCTTAATGGAGTGGTTCTATCATAGGACGTAGTGTAATCAATCACTTGGCAAACTAGAGTCGTACTGTAACTGCGATATAAAAATACTTAACAACTTTATAATTGCGGTTTTAATTCTCCACCAGCAGAATTTTATCTATAAAAAATTGCGTTTACTTGTACCAAAATTGAATCAACATGTCGGCGCAAATAAATCACTATGCATTTCTGGACGTAGGTAGTGATTTTCTATTTCGAATTGTTTACTACAAACAATATTGCGATTCAGCGGACGAATCGTTCAAATTGGTATAATAAATTAAGCACTAACTCAAAAACAATCGTGACGCTGTCCGCCCATACCAAAATGCTTATTATGCATAGCGTCGAGCAAGAAAACTTCACCTTTTCACGAAAATATTTGACCAAAAATGTTTTATTCATAGCATTTCTTCCCGCAACATTGAAATTAAAATTGAACAGGAGCCCTTAATACAAATACAGTTAACTGTTAATTTTTTTTGCAAAGAAAATTGTATAATTTCCTTAGATAAGTAGGCACCTATTTATTTTTAACGATCAGTTCGTTGAAAACTCTCACTCTACAATTATTTATTAGGTAACAAAATAACTTTTCTACTTTTCTTACCCCAAATACGTATTCGCTATACCTATATTCAGGTAGCTACTACCGACCATTTATTATTAGTACTACCTCGTTGTCTTGAATAAATAATTTAAAAAAGGATGTCCAAGTTAAACGACACCCGCTTACCAAATTGTTACCGAAAGCTTCACTCAATTCACCATTTACAAAATGATCTATCAAACTAATTTGTTCAAAAACTTCTTTGTGCAGAACTGCTTCCAAGCATTTCATGAAGATAGCATCTGGGAGTCTTTAAATTAATAGAGCAATTTGCAAATCGTTGGGGCCAGATAACATCGCGGAGGGGAGAAGTTGCTTCTCACTATTTCAACTCGCTTAATATGCGGCCGCCCGAAGGGTAAGTATTTGTCACTGCTTAATCTAGAATGCCCACTTTGGATGAACCGGTTAGACGTACATATTTATCAATACACAACAATGGACAATAATCTATGAACAAAATTATATATAATGTTCTATATGGTTTTCTTGTCTTCTCTATGGCGCCTTCTTAGCATCGTTTGTTTTTAAAAGTGTTCTGAGTATTTAATTAAATTATGATTATATAAATATCAAGAAGTCTATAAATTCCACCCCGGGGCCCATGGTATATTTACCAAACAATATTAAGTTAAATGCTTGTTTGGAAATAATAAATAGCAAATTCGCTATCTAAGAATTTGGACGCCAATTTATCATCTAAGTATTACTAGAACGAAGTCACTTCCCATGTCCGAAAAACATGGCCAAAGAAGGCCAGTCCATAAAAGACATGTGAAATAAAATATGCATTTTTTAATATAACTATTTTATACAGAATTTTAATGTGTACAAATAAATAAAATTGGAGTGTCTATTTGTAATATTAAAATAACGGCTTTTTAATGGATAAGTGCATTTGGATGTATAGACGGTACATATACCAAAACATTTTTTTTTACAATTTTTGTCAGTCTGTCTGTCTGTTTGTTGCAGCTAATCTCTAAAATGGCTGGACCGATTTTGACGGAACTTTCACTGGCAGATAGCTGATATAACAAGGAGTAACTTAGGCTACGTTTATTTTAGAAAAAAAAATGGATCTCACGAAAAAATATTAAAACCAATGAAAAATTTAATAATTCTTTACGCGAAATACAGAATGAATAAGTTATCGTAAACACTGCGAACTGAACAATAACTTTTTTGTTAAATACCACGCGGACGAAATCGCGGGTAACAGCTAGTTATATATAAGAATTAATAATAGGCAGGTATTTCGATGGAAAAGTTTGGCAAAAAAATAGCGTTTGGTTAAAAACTTAATTGGCAATCGGACTGCTTGTTACAAAATCGAACGCAAATTCATTTTAGACACAGAAAGATAGCAAAAGCACGCCTCACGGATTGCCGATAGATGAAAGCATCGGTCACCTTAATGCCCCACTTTGTCAGTCCGCCTCACGTGAGGACACGCACCTACCATTTAAATAAATTGACCAATTTATTTTTTGTGAAACGTTTTCTCATCCGTCACAGTGTAGACTCATGTAGGATTCGTGAAAAAGCAATTCCGTGCAACATTCAATAGTTGTTAGAAAGAAATATTGAAATTGGCCACCGTGGGTAACATTTCAACAGACGACCTGATTAGCTCAGTGGGTGGTGAACCTGCCTTCTGCACTGCGGGTCCCGGGTTCGAATCCTGGTAGGTACAAACTTTGTGTGATCAGCGCGGATGTTTGTACCCGAGTCATGGATATTAAATATCTATATAAGTATTATATACTGGGTTCGCCCTCAGTCCATTGTACGGTACACATAACACAAGCGTTGCTTACTGTGGGACCGTATAGTCGGTGTGTTCGTCTGGCGATATTTATTTATTTATTTGTAATGAATGATAATTGTAGAATACAATAATTGGTATTCTGTATGATAGCCAAGTCGGTAGAACGCTTAGCTCGGTGACGAGTGTCGCAGGTTCAAACCACGGCTCGTCCCTCTGGGTTTTCTGGAGTTCATGTGCGATTTTTATTAACAACCATGATTATCACGTATCACGATAAAGGACCGTTTAATCTGCATGTCTCAGAGAATCCCTCGAAAGACGTATGATGTCCACAAACCCACACGGGGCCAGGGTGGGGGACTATGGCGTAATCTCCTTCGCATTGAAGGTAGCCCGTGCCCAATAGTTGGACATTCAAAAAGATATATTGTAATTTATACTGAAGAGAGTTCTATAATACCGACCAAGCGCGCGTCGGAGCACGCATAGTTGTAGGGTTCCGTAGCTAATGCACAGATTTTCCTCCATAACCCCAAAATTCAGTATTTATTTATTTATTTAGGATTGCCAACAGAGTTTACAATGTTACATGTGATATAGTAAAAATAAAAATATGAGTGATATTAGGTAATTGTAACTCTAATGACAGGCAACCACATCAATCAGTATATTAAAGCAAACTCGAAATTATTTACCATTGGTACTACCTAATACTGGTATGGCCCACTAACAATGGTGATTACATTATTCTAATAAAAAAAAATTGAAATTACAAATTGGTATCGCCTTTGGCGGGATATATTCTAACAAATGGTACAGCAGAGTAATACTAAAAATAAGATCAAGATAAGAGAAATGCTTGGTGTTATGAAGTCTAAGGTGAATGAGGTTTCTCTAGATAGTGACCGGTGGAAAAAGACTCTTAAATGAGAAGGAGAACTTTATGTGAAGAGTTTATGGCTTATTTTAGTAGTTGGTGCCTAAGATCGACTATCGATGTATGTTTAGTACACTTAAATTAAATCAAATAATGAATATTTAACACAAGTCAACAACAAATTAAATTTAAATTATTCGTATTCGGAATCGAAAAGGTATTCTAAATTTGAATACTTATTAAGAACAATTTGCATATTGTTTCATGATACGCAGTTATTAGCTGGATTTACTTAAATATTCCATGAAATATAAATGTGGCCTGAGATTTTAGTTAAATAAATTATACGTATTTTATTTATTTTAACACTTGATAAGAACAATGAACACTTTCCTGTAAAGCAACCATGACGAACATTCATTATAACAGTCGCTATACCTAAGTACTTATATGAAATTCAATTAAACATTTTTCCTTTATTTTTTGTAAAAGAACGACCATGAAACGAATAAACAATAGATTTCATCCGACAACACAGGACTGTATTGTTTTTATTGTATAGGTACCATTTTATATTTCTACTAGCTGTTGCCCGCGACTTCGTCCGCGTGGTATTTAACAAAGACAACCGTTGACAACAGCCTGCTCGCCCATTCTGAGCCCGCGGGACGCATTGCAGGTTGCTATCAAACTTAATCAGGCGCTGCGCTGCAACATTGGTTTTAATTATTTTTCGTGAGATCCTATTTTTTTTTCTAAAATAAAAGTAGCCTAAGTTACTCCTTGTTACATCAGCTATCTGCCAGTGAAGTCCCGTCAAAATCGGTCCAGCCATTTCAGAGATTAGCCGGAACAAACAGACAGACAGACAGACAGACAGACAGACAGAGAGACAAAAATTGTAAAAATGTTGTTTCGGTATAGGTAACGTGTATACATCTAAATGCACTTAGTAAAAGGCGGTTATTTTAATATTACAAACCGACACTCCAATTTTATTTATATGTATAGATGAGCTACGGAAAATAACCGGCAAAGCTTGGTGAGATTTTGTTATTAAGGTTTTCTATATTGAAACTTATTTTTGGATATTTCCTTACATCTACGAATATTTTCTTACAAAAAAAAATGAATGGTCAGACACAAGTTACGGACTCACTAGTGTCGAGCATAGATTTTGATCTGAAGCCGTGACCCCTAAACTACATCTAAATCGACTACCGTTAGCTTTCGATGAAAAATAAATGGAAACCCAAACCCAGTCCGTAGCCCCAGTGAATAATATAAGTTAACAGTGAATAAAAAATACAGTCTCCCCATATAATGAGGTCGTGAAACCCCATCAATATCACACACAAACTCGATAACCCGGCAACTCCAATCCAAGCCTGCGCTTTGGTTTCATGTCACGTAAAAGGTCCGAAGATCAAATTCTATCGTAATAAATGCGGGTATTCAAGCTACTTAAATATTTTTCAACGGAAATGTGACGTCAGACGTACCAACAAGTACCAATAAGATGTCGATTGTCCGTTAAATGACTTTAATTAATAACTACATACTAACCAACCTTTTATAATTAATTTGTTTATAATTAGGCCCATAAGTTAAACATAAAAACACTACAATACAAGACCAATGTTCTGTTGTTGTGTTTAAAAAGATAAGTAGGTACGTATACTTTCTATCTGCTAACTGCCTCATACAAAAGGTATCCCTCTCCCTCGTATAAATATTTGTATTTTTCAAAAACTACTCATTTGTATTCAGATCTTAAAAAACTTATTTTTGAACGTGGCACTCGTAAGTACTTGGTAGTTATCGTGTAATTTTCTTTTTTTTATGTTTATTTTAATATTTTGAGGTTAGACATAGAAAAGGTACACAATATTGAAAATATTTCAACTACCTACACAGCGCTGTATCCACAATGGCGGTTTCATTGTGAAGGATCTCGAATTGTGAAGTAGGTATACAATGTATACCAGCATTTCAAAGGAAATGATGGATATCCTCTCGCTAGGGACGCTTTCAGACAATTATTTTTCGTTACTCTTTCCTTTTAAGAGCGACTTTACCACGTCGTTAAGGATATTAAAAGTTTCGTGGTAAACAACTTAAGAAAATACTGAATAACTATTTTAGTTAGTAGTATCTGAATACTGGATAATATATTAGATATTTGGGTGAGAGTAACATTAAGAGGTAACTTGTGTGGGACAACAACGAGAGCTTTTACCCTATTTCGGTGTAGTGAATTTGCGTGTAACTGTTTCTAATGATGTCAAGGAACCACTTCACAGACAGAAATGTGTCCAAATCAATCCTTCACTCTGTTTAGGTATCTGTTCTTTTGTTTTAGATAATATAACTACCATAAACACATTCCTAGTAATTTAATGGTTAGAGTGGGTGTCTGTTCGCGCATCACGGTAAAACTGCTAATCGGTTTTTGATAAAACTTGGCATAATGATAGCTTAGTACCTAAATTTTTGAGACTGACTTGAATTTTTTGAATTTTGTGTTCAAGGTTCAAGGTTTTACTCTACGCTCTGCGCGCACGCAGTACCGAGTAATAGCTACCTATAGCTCTAGTAAGGTAGGTCTAGTAAAGTAATATTTGAGTACTTGCCCTCAAAAGGCGTAGATCCGAATCTCGTAGTAAGTACATGTTATAAACCTTCGGGCGCCAACATTTTATCTCGTTATGCCAGATTAAATTCGGTTTTTTCGAACATTATGCATGACTGGAATATAATAGGTCGAGATGATTTATAGCTATACGTTTCCGCGATTATGGGCTACCTACGTCACGTCGGTGATATGATGCGTGAGACCATAGGCACATATTTATGGGTAGTATGCACGCACCATCAGAGCTTCCTATCACCTTCGGAAACCTGTGGTAACGGGCCATTAGTTTCGTTAACGTAACTTGGACGTTAACGTTTATGGCATCCTTATACATACTTCTCAAACCTAAGTGGAACTTCAAAGCCTTTCTCTGTTACTAAACATTTGGCAAATATTTTTAAAGTTCAGTCTTCAAATAATCCATGGATATTTCAATAATTAATAGTTAAAAAAAAATAGAATTAAATTAGAATAACATTATGTGATCCAATATAATACGAGCACTACTGGCACTGGCTGACGTACTGCCCCCTGATTACGTAACTTGCAATGGCCTAGCGATAGCAATAATCACGCAATATTTGCTTTCGAATCGCTAATTCGTATCACGTAGCACTGCGACGTCATGCGAATCTGCGATTTGAAAGCGAATATTACGCCATTATTGCTGTCGCTTTGGTATCGTTAACTTTCACATTATGTTATAAAAGTATTAGTACCTTTACATAAATCATACCTACTTACATAAAGGCAGCCAAACACCCTATTAACATTGAAAGAGCCTAAAGTAAACATTAGTAAAAGCTAAAACCTATCACAACATTTATTTTCTAAAGCCGTTCACGAGTCGCCATTTTAGATGAATCCAACAATCCGTCTAGATGTTCTCCTCGCTCCAAATCGTTCATTATTTACGTCTACCAAAAGACGTTTATCTTGGTATACCGATAATCAATTAGTTGTACGAGATAAAACATAGGTGATGGATGCTCCGGACAAGACGAGAAGGTGGCTGTTACGCAGTATAGTTTGTATAGTCTGAACACCATAAATGTACGGCTGCCTCGCAAATAATCTGAATGCTTTATAAAACATTAAATTATAGCCACAATTCAAATGCTTTTAGATATGTCAAGACATTATTATTGCTGACAACATTTTTTTTTCTATCTCTCATTCAAGCTTTAACGACGAGGTACTACAAAAACCCTTATAATCACAGATATATTAGAGGAGATATGTTATGAAAGCGGTGGGCTTGCGCTCACCTTTAGCCAAAATTACGCTAACATAGAGTTTTCGCCGTCAGTCGACTGCAACTGCGCGTCGGTATCGGAGCTCTAACTTTTTTTTTAAATGCCGTGTTATTCCGTGGTTGTGTGCAAAAATACTAGCAGCAAAATGAACTACGCGAAAGATGGAATCTCATTTCACCAGCCAGTATTAAGTATTTTATTTATTCGTCTTTAAAATCATTAAAAACAACAAATCAAAAAATATTTAATGCCTTTATTATGTTATTTTAGTTTTCATGTAGCACAACGACTTTTTTATTTTTGTACAAAATACATGGCTCTTTAAGTACCACCTATGTTCGCTACTGAGTGAATGTACGAGGCAATGGATAGATCGTCTAGCGATACTTTGAATAAACTGGTGCGTCGCGTGGTACGGCCGCTGTATACGGCGACGACGCAGCACGCACCGAAGAGACTTCGTATTGGTTGGTTCTAGCGAGTGGTGGGAAACAAAACGGAGACAGCGAGTTCCCATACATTTTGAATCGCACGGCATATCTCTCGTGATCTGTGCTTATAATAATGCACTCAATAGAAAAAAAACTAAAAAAAAAAGTACAATCGAATTGAGAACCTCCTCCTTTTTTGCAGTCGGTTAAAAATAGGTATTTAACCTAGAGTTGTAGAAAAACCTACTTTACCTTTCAACTGTTTTACTTACAAACTTCAACCCTTTCACATTTATGATTAGGTTTGTTCGTGACTCCGTACATATGGCTTTATTTTTTTTACTTTTCCAAAGAGACCATTTATTTCCCGGGGTAAAAGGCATGTACTTATACATTAACCCGGTTTATATTACAATACCAAATATCAACGGAGAGAATCATTAGATAGTTCTTTATCTATCCCGGAGGGACTTTCCTCTTTCCGTGAAAAAAAATATCCCAGATGTTTGCCTTGCTATCGCCATGCCAAGTTGTATCAAAATCCTTACTTTCCCTGTAATCTGCGAAAAGATAGACAAAACGACACACAAATAACCTATAACCATACCAATAAATATAACCTTCAAATAAAAAGAGGGCATTGAAATCGGTCCATCCGTTTGTGAACTACGATAATTAGCCACAGAATTACATACAAATTCTTAAAAACTCAAATAGGTACGCCTCGTTTTTTTCGTCGTCGGTTAGGCAATGAAAAACACACATTCATCCCCAACGACCTATTTATGACCCGCTTATGTACTTACATTTCTTTCTCGAATTGAGAGCCGAGCCCTTATTTTATATTCCCCAGTCAGTCGGTGATTCTGGAGACCTCACGATACAACTGGGTCATTTCATGAATATCTCTGAATCGATATGAAATGTTAGCATATCCTATTTGAATCGATCATATCTGATATCGGGTAAAGGTCGCTTTTTAGAGCGAGCATTTGTGTCACTAAAGTAACTTGTATATCACAAGACAGAATATTCCTATGTAGAAGCCTCGATGTTACTTTATCACTATAGCTATATTTGTAAAATAGTAGATATGTTACACACTATATACGAACATACGTTACATACTATACAATACACTACCGTAATCACATACCAGTAATTACACATAATAATAGTGATACCTACAATGGAACCTATAATTCCCGGAGCGATTAGGTGCTTTATTGAGTCCGTTTGCACTAAACAATGCTTCCGTTGATCTATTGACAGAGGACAAATGACATGCAAGACATAGGCCTATCATTGATGTTAAGTTTGTACTTATTCACTATAAAGTATGAAATGGGTGGTTATGAATGGATCACAGATCACGAGAGATCTGCCGTGCGGTTCAAAATGTATGGGAACTCGCTGTCTCCGTTTTGTTCCCCACCACTCGCCACAAAACACATGCAATTACATAAAACCAACCAATACGAAGTCTCACACACACACGCGTGCTAAAATTCGGTGCGTGCTGCGTCGTCGCCGCATACAGCGGCCGTACCACGCGACGCACCAGTTTATTCAAAGTATCGTTAGACGATCTATCCATTGCCTCGTACATTCACTCAGTAGCGAACATAGGTGGTACTTTAAGAGCCATGTATTTTGTACAAAAATAAAAAAGTCGTTGTGCTACATGAAAACTAAAATAACATAATAAAGGCATTAAATATATTTTGATTTGTTGTTTTTAATGATTTTAAAGACGAATAAATACAATACTTAATACTGGCTGGTAAAATGAGATTCCATCTTTCGCGTAGTTCACTTTGCTGCTAGTATTTTTGCATACAACCACGGAATAACACGGCATTTAAAAAAAAAGTTAGAGCTCCGATACCGACGTGCAGTTGCAGTCGACTGACGGCGAAAACTATGTTAGCTTAATTTTGGCTAAAGGTGAGCGCAAGCCCACCGCTTTCATAACATATCTCCTCTAATATATCTGTGGAATGGATAGAACTTTAGAGGTTTCTAGAACCACCAAGCAAATCCAGATAGGTACTTACATAATAAATACATGAGTAGATATCTACCTTCTACTTATAATAATGCGAGGTTCAAGAACTCTACTGCTAGCAAAAGTCTTAACAATAAAAAGTACCTACCTACCTTCACTGCAATTTATATTGCAATTGTCTACGAAACAAATCTTTCGACTTTCAGTACTAACGGCAGGATAAAATATCCAGACGATTTGATTTTATGATAATCTTCAATATTGAAATTGAAAAAGACTGGTCCCTCGAGAAGGGTTGAGACCGCATACAATATGAACATTATTCAGTCCTTAAAACAAGACACAAGACAATATGTAACCGTAGGTAGGTACCTAGTAACTAAAATTTGGTAGATAACGCCTACACTTAACATTCCTACCTCAAATTTTCCTTACTTGTCCTAAAAGGTAAACAATATTTTCATGTCTTTGGCTGCAATATGTAATACCTACACTATTTTACACATTGAGTAACATTTTTCACCCCGTTTTATGCGTATGGAAGGTTTGAGTATCTTTATTTCTCAGAAGAATAACAACAAATTCACTTATTTGAGAAACTTAATAAAACTTAAATCTAAGTAGATAAGTATAATATTTTTGTCTAGTGAGCGTACAAGTATAAAGTAGTATAAGTTTATGAGAAAAAAATAAAATAAAAAAGAACATAATTGCATGCGATCTATCGATAATCACGATTTAACATGCACAAACAAAATAAGTAATATAAAAGTGGGTAGTAAGTGATCAACCGCACGGCACTGGCAGCGTCACTCGTTAGTTTACACAGGATTATATTTGCAATTACTAGAATAGACATGGTTGGTGTAATTGAGCGTAGTTACAAAATAAAATACAAAAGTAAGTATTGTTTTGCAGGGATAGCCGAGTTGGTAGAACGCTCGCCTTGAACACAAGGTTAGCAGGTTCAGACCCCGGCTCGCACCTCTTGGATTTCTGAACTTTGATTATCACTTGCTAACCGGTAACGGAAAACATCGGGAGGCAATCTGCCTGTCTGAAGAAACCCAACCAGTTCTCAAAAGACGTGCGTAGTCCTCCAACCAGCACAAGGCCAGCATGGTGGACTATGGCCCGAATCCCCCTTTCATTGAGGGGAGGCCCATGCCCTGCAGTGGGACATTAGAGGGTTAATTATTATTATGTTATTATTAAGTGTTGTTTTAGTTTATTTTTAAATGTGTATAATGTTTTTGCTTCTTTTATATGTTTTGGTAATTTGTTAAAAATTTGTCCTCCTTCATACGTTAGGTTCTTTTTACCGTAGTTTGTACGTGGAGGGCGAAGGTATATATCTTGAGAGTTTCTTAGGGTTCGTTTATGCATAGTATATTTTTTTATGAGAGTAATATCTGAATGTATGTTTTTATTTATTATTTTATATATATTTTATTTTGAAAACTATCAAATTATAGAGATCTACCTAAATTGTTTGCCTTTTACGAATATTATGGAAATACAGACTTAGGTTTACCTACATGTGTAATACATTAGGTACCTAGGTACAAGCCACGCTGTAGTGACTGACTAGTACCTATTATTTAATCTGTAGTAGAATCTATTTAGTTTACTGAATAGGTACGATGGTAGTATATTTGAGCTTTATTCCAATATAGGTAGCTCTACGAATAGGTAGTTGCTTATGAAACACATCTTTATAGGTAGGTTCTTTTGTTATAGATTTGTAAACGCATGGCTTGGCGAGACACGTCACGGAACCTCATAGACGTGCACCCACGCAGTTATCCAGGGAGTGATCTCATAACAACCACTTTTCGCCCACGAGCAGCATTCACACTAACTTTGTAACGAGTGTTTTGTTTAAAAAGTTTTCGCGAAAGGGTTAAGTAGGTAGAATACACAACACCCTCGCGACCTCATGTCCAAAACACTACATTGTTTAGATGTTACCTGTACGGCACATTCGTGACAAAAATAATGTACCTAGACACAGTGCATAGAATCTTCCTTTATGAAGAAACTTATAGGTGAATTACGTATGTTACGCAAGGGATTAATAGCTATGTGGATTCGCCTACATCGTTTTAGAGTAGCCTCACGACACGGAACTTTTGTGGGAAACCTATTCCAAACCAAGAAATTCAAACACCCCTATTCAATCTTTATACAAAATCGTGCAATGTCGCAAAAAATACAATATCCCGGCGCGTTACCAGCGCGTATCTTGCTTGCTACACACGCTACGCAAAACAACTACCTACACATTTTCCCTTACGCGGATAGAACATCAACGTCATTGTCAGAACAATCAGTTTGATCGAAACAACATATTTTGTGTGCAGTAAGTACAACAAAGGGCTTTACACTTTTTTTTAACGTTGCACCAAACATACAACATAATGTAATATCGCAATTATTTATGCACGGGCTACGGCCTACGGCACCGCCATTAACGACTTATTATGACTAAATAACTTCTATAACCATTTACGTTTTATTAGGAATGCATTTAGGTATATCGTTAGTATCTACCTAGTACTTAGATATGAGACAGCTCCACCAGACCACTGACAAATCTATTGGGAATATGAATTTTATACAGAACAATAAATTCGTAATAAGTCTACGGTCCAATGTTTCTTCACAGAAACGTAAGTGGAGCGAAAATCCGTGAAAGCTTTAAGAATAGGCACTAAGCATTGAATAAAGGGGAAATTATTGTTTTTTACGCCGAAATACGGACACACAAAGGGAAAGTAGAGAATTCGCACTTCATACATACTTTATAGTGCATCATCATCATTATCATTATCATTTTCTTTTTTCACAGGCTAGTAGGTGCCTTATTTAATTTAATTCCATTACCATTATTTTTATTTATTATTTTTTATCTTTTCTTTCATGACAAAATTTTGTCAAACTATTTTATTTGCTTTTATTATTATAAGAACTGGCAACTGTTATGCTATCTAGGTTAATCTCTATAATTAAATAAAAACTTCCTGCGAGACAGGCCTGACCTAGTGCAGGAAGTTTTTGTCAATAACTGACAGGTATTTAAAATATTATTATTAAAATTGTAACCACAATGTATGTATACATAAAATATCTGTAAATCTGTTTTTGGTTAATAAACATTATTATTATTATTTGTTTTGTTTTATTTGCTCAGCTTGCGCTGGAAGTTTTATGACATTTACGGGTGATAGCCAAGTAAATGCCATAGATTTTATTTTAAGTTTGAAGGTCTGTCGCGGTGTCGTTCTCGTCTATCTGTAGAAACTTCCTAACAATTCGGCAAGTATTAAGGATGGCAGCTTTCTGGAGTTGCATGTAAGTATTCGGTTTCAGATCAATGAGCTTCAGACCATGGTGTAAGTGCCTTGGGATGATACCGGTGGTTGACAACACTATTGGGACAATGTATACTTTTTCTTGTTTCCAGATTCTGATGACTTCATCCTTGAGGTCTGTATATTTATGTATTTTTTCAGCTATAGTTTTTTGCAGATTATGGGTGTTGGGGACAGCGATATCAATGAGGTAAGTGGTTTTATTTAGTTTATCTTGTAGGGTTATGTCGGGGCGGTTATAGTGAACAGTCCTATCAGTTAGTATTGCGCGGTCATAATACATTTTGTGTGTGTTATTTTCTAAAATAGGGTTAGGAATGTACTTGTAATATGGTGTGTGTGTGTCCGGTATGAGTTTATGCTTGAGTGCTAGTTTTTGATGTATGATGTTAGCTATTTGATTGTGTCTATGTGTGTAGTCTGTTTGTGCAAGGTTAGGACAGGCTCCGGTAATGTGCTGTATATTTTCAGGGTGGCTGTGACATTTTCGGCATCTGTCGTCTGTAAGTGTAGGGTCCTTTATAATATGTTTTCTATAATTTCTTGTGTTGATGATTTGGTCCTGAATCGCTATCATAAAACCTTCAGTCTCCGGGAATAGGGATCCTAGTTTAAGCCATTTATTGGATGCTATTGGGTCAATATGTGATTGTTCTAGGTCGTGAGGATGCCGGCCATGAAGTACTTTCTTCTTCCACTGTTCTATTATTATATTTTGTGAATAAATTTCTGCATCTTGTTGAGTTGCGTCGGATAGGTTTAACGGGGTAAAATTTAAGTCGTTACATACTACTGCTTTGTGAATGTTACTATTATTAGCTTTTTGTTGGAAAAATGATTTGAGGGTAGCGATTTGTTTAGTCCAGAGACTAGATATATTGATGAGTCCTCTTCCTCCGTCTTGTCTTTTGATAGTCATTCTTTCTATTGCAGATTTGGGGTGTAGGCAATTGTGTTTAGTGAGGATTGTTCTTGTCTTTATCTCTATGTGATTGATGTCTGTTTTGGTCCATTTTATGACCCCGAACGAGTACGTTAATATTGGTATTGCATAGGTGTTGATTGCTTTTATTAAACTTTTACTAGTAAGTTGGCTTTTGCATATGGCATTTACTCTACGTTTATATTCTTGCTTGAGAGATGTTTTTATTTTCATATGATTTAGTCCTTTAGATTGGTGATATCCTAGGTATTTGTACAACTCGTTCGGTTCCATAGCTGATATTATCTGTTCATCACCTACTGCGTAATCGCCGGGTCGGATTTTGCCTTTTACTATGTGAATAGTTTTACATTTTTCTAATCCAAACTGCATGTTAATATTGTTACTAAATTCTGTTGTTGTGTCTATCAGTATTTTCATTTCTCTTTCTGTTTTTGCATAAAGTTTAATGTCATCCATATATATTAAATGTGATATGCATGTTTCGATGCCATCGTGTTTTAGTCGATATCCGGCCTCGCGTTCACGCAGCAGGTGAGATATTGGGTTAAGGGCGAGACAAAACCACAAGGGACTCAAGGAGTCACCTTGGTATATACCTTTTTTTATTTCTATATCTCTAGTCGTTAATGTGCTAAGAAGTAATTTGGTTTTCCAGAGGGTCATTATATTTTTAAGAAATTTAATTAAAATGGGGTTAATTTTATATATCTGTAGAACTCGTATCAACCAAGAGTGTGGAATGCTATCAAATGCTTTCTTGTAATCTACGTATGTACAGTGCAAATTTCTTTTATTAATTGTTGCATGTCTATGTACTAGGGAGTCAATGATGAGTTGCTCCTTGCATCCCATGTGGTCCCGCCTGCAACCCTTTTGTTCCTCTGCAATAATGTTGTTTTGTTCTATGTGAGCGGTAATCTTTTGTGTTATTGCAGATGTGAGTATTTTGTATATGGTGGGCAAGCAAGTTATTGGTCGGTATTGTGAAGGTTGAGTTGTGTATTTTCCTTTGGGTAACATATAAGTGATGCCTTTAGCAATGAAATATGGTGCGCTTTGTTGTCCGTGGATGATTTGTGTCATGTTTTTTGCTAATATCTTATGAAGAATGCGGAAGTGTTTGTACCAATAGTTATGAATTTTGTCTATCCCCGGGGATTTCCAGTTATGTAGTCGTGCTGTAACATTTGCTATATCTATTTCAGTTATCTCTTCAAATTTCATTACATTTATATTTTCAAATCTTGCTTCTTCCTGCCCTATCCATGATGCTTCCTCATTGTGTTGTGCTTCATTCTCCCAAATGCTTGTCCAATACTCCTCTAGTTCCTCTTTCTTTGGTATCTCGGTAACATTAGGCGTTGTAATATCCTTATCAGTATTAAGTTTTCTGTAGAACAACTTCTCGTTGGTATGAAACAATCTATTATCATTTTTACGTTGGAGAGCTTTTTTATATCTAGCTAATCTATGTGCTTTCAATGCCAGTTTTTGTTTTAATGTATCAAGGAATTCTTCTGGTTTTCTATTATCGTTTTCATGACTGCTATGAACTTTTGTATTTCTAAATATTATGTTTACTCTGTCGACTACTTTTTTGCACCTATTGTTGTTGATGTACTGTGTTAATTTACCTATGTCAGACCGTAACTGGGTTACGTCTCTTTCTATTCTAACTTGCCAAGCTGGTTTTCTATCATTAATGCGTTGTGGTTGAGTATGTTGATCAATTTTATAACCTAGTTCGCGTGATATAACTAATGCACTACAATATATGAGAGTATGGATGTCAATTAGTTGTGAATCTTCTGAGAAAAACTGATTTAGTATGGTATTGTTGAATAATTGAGTTAATTGAGTAAGACGCGTACTGTATTTTAGTTTAGGGAGTTTAGGTCTAACTGTGGGGTCAATGCCCGCGTATTCAATTAATGCTGACTGCAAGTTTTGATTTAATTTTTGTGATATATCATCTGGTAAAGGGATTGGCTGTAAAGTTTCAATATCATTTTCCAGTAACAACATTGTTGTTTCTGTTTGTGTAGAAGCGTGTGTATTTGTTAATGATTGTGTACTATGTGTGTTCTGTGTGGGTACATGAGATGGTATGTTTAAATACACATCTGGTTGCATGAATGAGTGTGATGTGTTTGGGAGGGTATGAGAGCCTACGTTTGATTGCGGTAGCGATTCTATGTTTAATGTGTTTCTAGGTGATGCCTGTAAGTGTGATGGATGATTTGTCAATTCTAACTTAACTTCTTGTTTAATCTGCTCAAGCACATCATCAGAGATCATTTTATTTCGTATAATAGCTCGCCTTTGGTCTGAAACCCTTTGTTCTGAAACAGTGGTTTCGGGGTACTGTTGGATAAAGTGTTCATGTAATAGTTTCCTGTATATAGTAAGATCTGTCTCTAGTTTAGTTACTCGATAGTAGGTACGCATGATGAATATATTAACATCATTGGTCCATCGCATGCGTACTCGAGGTTTACCAGCCTTAGTGGACGCAGGTAAAAAGGAATTCACCTCCTGCGCAACAGCTAAGGTAGGTTCTAAGGTAGGTGTAGGTAATTCTCTAGAATTCTCGTCTGAATGTATTGGTGATGGAATATATGATACTGTTGATGGGCTATAGGGTTCGACTATTGAGGGGCAAGGTGATATGTATCTATTTATATTGTCAGTCTGTCTGTCAATTGTCTGATTGGCTGTGGCATTTTCGGGTGACCCGGAGGGAGCCCGCCTATTCAACTCCTCTCCGCTGACGGTTCGCATGCTGTAGCACTCAGCGTCAGCTCCAAGTGCGCCCCGGCGATCGCCCCCGGGCAGCGGCCCTATACGTTTACTTTTAGATCTAGTCTCCATATTGAATGGGTTGCCAGAGCCATGTTAGCCGTGCCAGTAATTTTGTATCACGTATCCGCCCCCCACGTGAATCAGGTGTTCGATTCGGACGTATGGCTGGACTTTGGGGGGCTTATTATTATTATTATTATTATTATTATTATACTTTTATGTTCAGAAATTATTCGTTATATTTTTTGCTATTGTAATAGTGATTTATTTGAGAGGAATAATATTTTATCGCGATATGTCAGTGCGCGTAACCCATTTCGGTAAGGGCTAAGATAATCTGGAGCGCAATTCAACCCTTCGGCCCGAGCCTTTGTGTCGCAGTTTTATGTTTGGAAATACATTTTCCTTTTTGACAACATACCCACTTACTTGACAAATATGTTATCAGTAGGTAATTACTTTGATTCATAATAGGACATAGGGACCTATATAATAACATGAATATAAGACAGGCGAAAAAGAAACATTGAAGATCTTGGTTTGCACTTTTTTTTCAGTTAGTACTTTCTAGGTAGGTATACATTTATTTTGTTTAGTGGGTGTCGGGCCCTTCTTTTCCACAGAGTACTCAGGGCCCGCTAGTTCAAAAGGCAAAATGCTAGATTTATTCATCTTCATCTGTTATTTTTATTTCTTTCATTATTTAGTAAAGTAACATTCTTTAGTAACGTTAAAAGAATAGGTAATTATATAATATACATAATACGAAAAAGTTGTTCTTCTAGCATACACTAGAGCAGAGGTTCCACGACTTTTTTTCTCATAGACCACTTTCAAAATTTAGGTGGTTCCGGTGGACCCCCTGCAGCTACGCTTCTACCATATTCCCAAAACTCGACAGAAAATGTGAAGATATGATCTAACTATGGAAATAACGAAGACCCCCGTCGAGTCTCCCGTGGACCCCTGGGGGTCCACCTAGACCACTTTGGGATCTAATGCACTAGAGGGTACGAATATTAGTGTGGTTGAGTCTTTAATACCTTCCTCTTTAGTGACCTACCCTTCTAAATTACTTGTCTAAAATCTAGAAGTAAGATTCCCTTTTGGATGTTGTTAATAAAATAGTCCTCTGTGATAGTCATAAGGTAATTATCTTAAAATGCCCAGGGTCTCATAATAGCTATTAAAGATAGTCCTAGTGGTAGTGGAAGATGATTGTCGAATTTCTTATCATAAAAGTCCCATGTAAGCGTACTTATACATGAGCCGCACGAGGCGTAAGTTTACGGAGGTATAATATTATGGCATAATTTTGCACATATATCCGACTTTACGTAATAAACAACTATTTCTTGGTACGAGTATAAAGTAGAATAGGTGTTTTCCCGAGTTACGGTAATAAAAGCCCCCCCGGGTAGGACCCCTGGGACGATAAATGGGATGCGTTGTATTATGGATGCCAAATGGCTAGTAAGCGTTCGTTTCACACGAAACTAATAGAAGCACAGAACACCGAAAAAAAAGTAAAGGCCTTATCGTTGTCCGTCTCAGCCTCATAAAGTTCTGTTTTTTTTTAAATATCCTAAACGTCGATGTATACGTAACGAGATTATAGACGAAGATAACCATGAGCTTCATAGTCTACGTATGTATGGACACACGCACACACACGTATGGAGAATTGAAAGTTTTAAATACCGTCCACTAGAGGCGCTGTATTATTTTACTCTTTGGTCGCTGTTTAATTTGCCATTCAATTGTATCAAGTGCGTAAACTATAAACTATACAGTTAGCTTACTAATAATCTAGCACGTGACGTACTGTAAATAAAAAATGGAATAGCTGGTTGTTGGTAAGTGTATCGCTTGTGAATGGCATTACCAATTTGGATATTTTGAAATAAAAACGGAGGAGGATATTATTTTAATGTTCGTCATATCATGTTCGAGGGTAAGAAAAAATTAAAAAGTTGTCCAGAAAAGGATAAGTTCCGGCAAACTGAATGGGTGTTCTTTTATAGGATTTGGATTCGACAACGTAAAAATATAAAATATCATACTTTTAGATGTACCTACATTCCTATAGAGATAAATAGCCGCTGAATTCTTGGATCCCGAACCAAAGATATAGGTACCTAATTGCGTAAAGTATTTTTTTAATAAATGAATAAACACAAAAGTATGACTTTTATTTTTATTTCGACTTTTTTTCATCTTTCTTATTTACATAATAATTACGACAAATGCATACAAAACGGCGCCACCTAAAAACAACACAGAATTCAACTGTAAGTTGATACTTATGTAGATTTTGAATCGGTATTTCACTATGTAAATTATTCAGTCTTTGGTTATTGCCACATCAGGTACGTCTCCGATCCACCAAAACACTAAGGAATTTTCAGCACAGTCCGAATATTTCAGGTCTTTGTCACATTTATCCGAGTCTTGTGTATTTGTTAGTCCATCCTCGTCGGCTGTAGGGTTTTTGAAGTGGTACTGCCCGGAGCCTGATGCCAGGATTGGCCGACATGGATGTATAGAGATGCTGTTGCAGCAATCATTGTGGAGGGGGAACTGGAAATAAATATAATCTTATTTATCTCCAGAAGACAAACCAATTATACGATCTCAAACTAAGCAACGCTTGTACTATGGATACAATGGATGGTACAATGGACTGGGGGCGATCCCAGTACACATATTATAGAAATATTGAACATAATTTTTTGTCATAGTCAAATCATTTGTTTCTTATAGGGGCACTTACAAATTGTCACTTAACTTGTTTTTTCATAACTCAAACAAATGGCCCTCGCTCGGCTTGATAACTTTTCCAATTATAAACCAAATAAGTTGATCGACAATAAAATAAGCTAGCAACACCGAACTCTTCTAAGATGTTAGTCGAGAAACTATCTATCACGAGTGACGGGACCCCAAATAAAATGCAATTCTCTTCTTAAAAAAGTATTCGACACGTGTTTCGCCCGCGAACGAGGCATGCTCAGGACGGCTGGGTTACGAATGAGCCATTATTCCTAACTCTACAACCGGATCGGAACGCGACCTCAACTGCGGTTGTGTCTTGTGCTGTCTTGTTGTGTTCGTGGAAGATATTATAACATACCTTATAAGTAACATTATCTTTGTCAATATCAGTTGTATCCACACTAGATTTCCAATCAATGTGGTCACTATCCCAAACTTTTACAATTCCATCAGTGCCGCCGCTTACTAAGTACTTCCCGCATGGAGATATATCAAAGTATATCCTTTGGTTCGTGTCTACAGATCTAGATAGGATGTTGAGTGGTCTACGATAGTATCTGATGTCCCATATTAGTAGTCTATGGTCTTTGCGTGCGCCAGAGACGAGTCGCAGCCCGTCTGGCAGGAATTTCATGTGTGTCACCCCACCTGTGATGAAAATAATTTGGTTAAAATTATTTAAGTATTGCTAGCTCGAATTTGCTCTATAGCTCGACCCCCAATCGTCAAAGCGTGATAATAACTAACCTATATTAACCTATTGTGTATTTTTTTATTATGTATGTACGTATTACGTATTTATGCATGCTGTAAAGTAGAAAATGATGCTATGTACTTTCACAAACAAACTGTGACACCCCATGTACCCATATTTTGCTAAATATATACATTGATTGATTGATATATTTTGAGTGTATTCAATAGAGGAAAGTTGTCTGTAATTGGTCCAGTCGTTTTTCTATGATGCTAGAAAAATTTATAAAGCATTCTTCAAAACCATAACATGGTTTTGGATTCAGTTATGTATTAGCCTACTAAATATCTCTTTATTTATATAAAACCTACTATTTCAGGATATTTACCTCCATGCCCATGCATTTTACCAATACTCTTGTATGTGCCAAGTTCACTGATATTATACAAACTGATAGTTGTATTCCATGAGCCAACAGCTAATAAATTGTCCGTAGTAGCAAAACAGGAAGCTGGACTTGATATTCTGTGCTCTGCAAAATCTCTGCCTGGCCTGTAATATAATAAAAAAATGCTTTAAAAGGGATAAGGCATACAACACTCTTCAACTTCAAAACATTTCTTAAATGGCCTGCTGTTATGACAAATAAAATGACGAATATTTTATTTTTTTTATTTATATTTTAAACCTATTGAGACACCATTCAAAACAAAGAGATAAAACAATTCTGTATCAAATATTTTGGAATCAGCCCACTGATTAACCACATAAATGGAACAACTACCAACTGTCATCTAATAGTTTAGACAAATTTTGTAGCATAGTTAAAAACTTACCTCTCCACATCAAAGGTTCTTAAAAATTTCTTGTAACCAGCCACAATTCTGCTGCCTTCTGGTGTGAAGGTAACTGACAGTGCCGGCTCCATCTCGTCCACAGCATTGAAACCTCGGTAAGAGCATCTTATGGAGCCGTTGAAAGCATCCCAGAGTTGCACTGGAGCATTCTGTCTTGTTGTTAGCCAGCTGAAATCAGGTGGTTATTTTTACAAAATATGTATAATGTATGGAAATGCTAAGTGCAACATTTTAATACTTTCAAAATCATTAATTTGTGGTCATTATCCAATATCTATTCCTTCTATAAACCACAATCTCAACCAAGGGTGCTTGAGTAAGATTTGATGTAGTGTTTATAAAGTACAGTATTTTTACATTACCCATTGTTCAACTGTAATCAACCTCCATCCACAAGTAAGATGTCAATTTTGTTTTAAAAACATGATGGCATTGACATTTTTATTTATTTGCCAAAATTATGACATGTAAACAAAGTCTAATCATTACCAAAACAAATATGATAATGTTAAAACAAATATCAAGTGCAGGTGTCTTAGTGATATCACATCCGCAAATGTTGAATACTGCAGCTTTGGATCTGGTTTGTACCTACTATCTTTTCTTTAATTATGTCTTATTAAGGTACAAAGAGCAGTGATAGCCAAGTTAGTAGAAGCCTTGCCGCAGTAACAAGGAGCTCTGGGATTTCGAGTGTGACTCTCATTTCCAAGATTATCAATTGCTAAACAGTGAAGTAAAATATTGTGAGTAAACTAGCATGTCTGAGAGAACCCCTCGAAAGACAAGAAATCTATCAAGGTGCACTGGACTAGCACAGTGAACTAAGGCCTAATCACTGGAGGGAGGCCTGTGCCCAACAGTGGGACATCAAAAAAAGGGCTATTATTATATATTTACGAACCAAGAAGTTTCTGGCAATGCACTGTTCATACCAGGATACCAGCAAAAGTCATAAACTAATCCAGCTTCCTTTACATGTATCACTGATTCCAATACATCTATCATACGCTCTGTGGACGCGGAATCAGAATACAAGTCTCGTGGAAGCTCCGCTACGTGCACTCCATCATTATTTACCACTGTTAAACAACAAGTACCGTCTGGAGACCACTTGCAACCGCGCAAATAGGGCTGAACATCCTCCTTAGCCCTTGCTCTACGAGACCAAGAGCAACTTGATAGTTCTAACAGAGTTCTGCTTGTAAACAAACTTGGGTACTGGTACACACATTCCTCAGACTCAACCACTTGTTCAGAAGTTTCTACGACGTTAGCTACATTTTCATTTTGAATAACGTGTTCAATGTTAATAGTTGGGACCGTTTCCATTGATGTTTCTTCCATTTTCTTAATCGTAAATTTCGTAAATCAGCATCTACATCATAACCTCACTTTCTACCAAAACAATTGGTGACAGTGACAACTGACTGATGTATGACAAATGAAGACAACCTGAAGAATATGATACGACCTAGCTAGGGGACACGCCATTTTCATATCATCATGTCACATTCATTATTTATTTATAATGTGTATTTATTGAAGGTGTTGGTCTTACGGAGCTTTTTTCATGTCTGTGCTACGGACTAAACCAATAATGAAATGGAGTGATCTTTGGTATTTACTTTTGGTATCGCTATTGAAATACTTGACACTGGCAAAATACTAAATTAAAAGGTTTTAGGCCAAAAGTAAAGAATAATAAGGTTTGTTTGCACCACTGAGTAAGTCTGTCTGTCAAACCAAAGAGTAATGTCAGACGAACAGATGGCAGACTAAACTTATATTCTCTTTGGGCAGGCCGATGCAGCAAAGACCAATCAGAGAACAAGCTGTAATCAGTCGTGATTCGTATGTCTGTCAGTCAAAATTGTCGAATGTTATTCAATCTATCAGAGCGAAGCGTTATTTTATTACCGTGAAACCGTGAATTTCAGTGTAGTTTCGGCGGATGAATTCATGAAAGTAATAATGGTACAATGATATCAAAATTTGCACGCGAAATATTTTGTAATTATATTTTCGATTGGTCAACCATATTATTTTCTGTATACATAACAAATAAGTGCTATTATATTAAAATATTTTCAGATGAGGCTTAAATTGTTTAGACGAGGATTTCATTTTGCAAAAGGGGCATTGTCGAAAATGGCTTTTACGGAGTCTCCTGCTAAGGCGTCGTTGTGTTGCGGACAGTCGCCGGAAGGTGTTTCACCGACGTACGCGATGTATGAAGCCTTAAAAGATTCGTGCCAAAACAACGCGACCTATTTCCATCCGGATGATAGTGAAAATGGTCAGAGACTATACCAGGGTTTTATGACGCTCATAGATCATGTTGACACTGTGTGGCCTCTGGTAGACCATGTAAGAAAGGTAAGTCCACCAATTTTCAATTTTATAAATCATTGCTGCATAATATACACCTCACAAAATACCTAGGCTGTGATACTATATTTATACTTGCAACAATTGTGACCTAATTATTATTATATATGAACCTACTTATAATATTATCCATTAGATTCCTATCTACAGCAACATACATAAACATAATTTAAAATCACAATGTTCATATAAATTTGGTCAAGGCTATTATATTATTGTTTATTTAACTATTCATGAATAATCAATACATTTATCAAATAATTTTAGTAAGAACTGTTACATGTACTAAAATTAAATGATATACATAAATAAAATGATTTGTGTTCATTTGTACTAATATATATAGAAGTAATGTTTGCGAGTTTGAATGTAGGGTCTAATTTCCAGATCTACTAATCCAATTCTAAAAATTCTTTCATTAATAGAAATTACTTATATTATGCCTGTTGTGCTATAGGCTATCTTTAATCAAGTAACAGCTAAAAGAGCTGCAGACTCAAACTAATCTATACATCTATACATATAAATAAAATTGGAGTGTCTGTTTGTAATATTAAAATAACCGCTTTTTACTAAGTGCATTTGGATGTATACACGGTACCTATACCAAAACAACATTTTTTACAATTTTTGTCTGTCTGTCTGTCTGTCTGTTTGTTCCGGCTAATCTCTGAAATGGCTGGACCGATTTTGACGGGACTTTCACTGGCAGATAGCTGATGTAACAAGGAGTAACTTAGGCTACTTTTATTTTAGAAAAAAAAATAGGATCTCACGAAAAAAAATTAAAACCAATGTTGCAGCGCAGCGCCTGATTAAGTTTGATAGCAACCACCTGCAATGCGTCCCGCGGGCTCAGAATGGGCGAGCAGGCTGTTGTCAACGGTTGTCTTTGTTAAATACCATGCGGACGAAGTCGCGGGCAACAGCTAGTTATAAAATAAAATGCTATATTTAATACATGAGTCTGCCATAACAAACACATCCATTGCAAACAGAAGCCAGATGTTTTATGTGAATCATCTGATTTGATAAAGATAATGGCTCTTTGAAAATTGGCCAGATACTACAAGCAACAATTTTAGGTATCACATTCTGAATAAAATTATTCCATGATTAGATTTTTTCTGTACACAAAAACAACAGAGGTAGGTAGGTACCGGTTTATCAAAGCACACAAGATCTGGCCATCTGTATTTGAACTTTGCACTGTAACATCTTAAATGATTCATTTGGTAAAATACAATTCTCAAACACTATATTGCAGAAGCAAATTACATTGGATTGTTGGCTTAAATTGGTTGTTAACAATGATACCATTGGCTTTAAATAGCTTAATTATTGTTATTGTTATATACTTTGGCCTGGGAAAATTTCTGTAAATGATTTCATACACTTGTATGAAATAATTTTATTGAATAAGTTTAAGTACACACACAAGTCTTTTTACATACCTGCATTGTGCCTGATGTAATATCCATTTCATATTAATGAAATGTAATATTAGAATGTAGTGGTAGGGTTGGCAAAAAAATTGAGGCCTTAATTTTATGTTATTAGTATGTGGGTAGTATTCATTACTTCTGTTGTAATTTAGCCGTAAGTACTAAAATAATGTTTTGGATGGCATCTGGAAATATCAATCATATTTTTATGTATACTTAAAAAGGGTAATGTTTGTGAGTTTAGATGTAGTAATCTCAGGAAGTACTGATCCGATTTCGGATATTTCGGAAATTCTTTCACTGATAGAAAGCTACATTATCACTGAATGCTGTATGTATAGGCTATATTTCATCGAGAGGTACTGCGGGTGGAGCCTTGGACAGAAGCAAGTCTACAATATTTCTGAGATGTCAAATCTCTATCGACATTGTTAGTCTCGCGTGATTGTCCCCATGCATACTTAGCTTTAGAAGTGCGTTCGTTTCTGAGCGATATAATTGGGCGTTATCTACAAAAGCGTTTATGCAACAGGTCGCGCCCTTATATGATTTCGACGCCAAAACTCCCGGCAATGGCTACCGCAGTTTTGTATCAGTGGTGGACTCCTGTGTTCTACTCGGACTGAAGCTCAGCAGACAAGTCTGCACCAGTAGGGATGCGCTGCTGTTTCGAAAAGGACATTTTGTCAAGTAAGTTCAATGTCCTTTTTATATATTTTTAGCTGTTGGCCGGGACTCAGTGTGCTCGATTCTTCCATCCCTATTTTCACGCCCTTAGGAGAAGAATAAAAAAAACGCTAATAATACTCGCGCACATTTTGGCGGGCTGTATCGCAACGTATTGCGTTGCAGAAATACGTCAACGAATAAGGCAAAGTTAAAAATAATATCTGCGCGTGGCTTTAGCAAAGTAGCGAAGAGAGAGAATTAGAGCTATAAGGGCTATAAAAGTTCATAAACTAGCAACTCGCGCTCGTTTATGGATTCGAACATAGCAAATAAATAAAATTGTTGAGTACCGTGCGTATTTAGGACCGATACAGCGGTTGCTGTTCGATTATGAATCGATTGTGTTAGCAGACTTGGGGCCCAGGTTGACGGGTGCATTTAATTCAATTTGCAGCCTTCAGTTGCAGTTGTATTGAGATAATTTGCTAACAAGCAATGTATTATGTCATGGCTATAGCTTGCACTGAATACCTATGTGTTATAACGTGATTTATTACCCATTTTCCTTTTGTGGTTTGTAGTGAGATCAAGGTTCTATAAATACTAATAATGTACCTAAGAGTATAGAAGCTGTGTAAGGTTTATTATGATCACAATTAACTTACTGCTAACCTCTGTTTGAGTTTTTTGGTAAAATCTTATGAGAAGACTTACAATTTTGACAATATAATAATTTTATAAATATTCATACACCACTAATGAATTCTAAGGTTGTAGTCACATCTGCGTTAACTTTCGTTTTAATGTTAATGCCAATATATTCGACGACCTGATTAGCGCAGTTGGTAACGACCTTGCTTTCTGCACCGAGGGTCTCGGGTTCGAATCCTGATTGGGACAAGTTTTGTGTGATAGGCTTGAATGTTTGCACCCAAGTCATGGATGGATGATTAATATAAGGGTGTTTAATATCTATGTCAATCAATCAATCAATCAGCCGATAGACGTCCACTGCTGGACATAGGCCTCCCCCAACGACTTCCACACAACACGGTCCTCCGCCACTCGCATCCACCGGCTTCCTGCTATATCTATGTAATAAGTATTATATACTGAGTTCGCCCCCAGTCCATTAAACGGTACCCATAATACAAGCGTTGCTTAGTGTGGGACCATATAGTTGGTATGTTCGTATGGCGATATTATTATTACACGCCGTAATTCAGGCATTAAAAATACCTCGACAAACGCTTGGCTACATTAATGTAGCTCTGCTCTCATAGCTTAATGTGTAACGTCATTAATAATGACGTTAGTAAATTAATGTGTTAAACTGTTGGCCACATCTGCTTAGTGACATTATTGAGGCACTAATTAGCGTACCAAGCCACAGGTGTGGCCGCACCATAAGACAAAATCGCCTCTACAAAAAAAACATGTAGTTTTCAGTATTCTTATATTTGCACCCTCAACTATTACTATAAAAAAAATATTATTAAGGGTCTTAAAAATTGCCCTTTCATTCGTATAGGGGCTAGGAGTAAGGTGTACGTCACTAAGATTGGCTATGTTCAGTTCGTAATGGCTGTGACCACAATATATCTGTGGCTGTGACATACACGCTAGTGATATAAATATATGGGTCCTACTTTTCTACCATAAACTATTTCGACATCAATAATTATATTGATCTTTTCTCTAAACAGGGAGATCGAATCATGCAGCCAGCTGCTTGCATCGCTCGGCACGTGCCTGCATCACTTGCACACCCTGCTCTCGTGGGCTCCACCGGGCGAACTGTTCCCGACGGATCCCCACACCCCCGAGGAGCTGTTCGCCAAAGCTGACACCATCAACCAGTATTGCTTCTATGGAAGGTGTCTCGGGTTTCAAGTGAGTATATGAGACCACTGAACTGACGCATATTCATACAAAGAATTCCTCTCTCGCGACTGTCCCATGCCGAAACCCGACCGCCTGATGTGTGTCATAGATGAGAGAGACATACAAACATGTGTAAGTTACTGTGTTGTTATATGTATATATATATATATTGATGTTTAACAATATTCCAGTTCCTCCCTTCAATGCGGGGCATACTAAAAGGCATATCAATATGCATGGCCGGTTTCTCTGAAGCCTACTACTCACACGGCAACCTCATCAGCTCGATGTGGACCGGCGGCCAGTATCTGATCGACCCTGAGATGAGAGCGAGGAGGATCGTCAATATATCGCAATCAGCTAGCATCGAGTTCTGTAAAGCATTCTGGTTTCTATCTGAAAGTGGTAAGTACATGATTTCATAGTGGACATAGGCCCGGTGTCCACCAGGACCAGAAGAGGACATGTGTAGAATAGATTAATGATGTTCTTAAAAAATCACCGCTTGGTACCGAGCTTCGGAGGTTTACAAACAAACGCGCGCGGGTCAAATGTAGCTCTAAGACGATGCTAGTGCGGCGCCCCAATCAGCGATTGCGTTGTCGATAAATTACATAAAAACAAAAACTAAACATTTTGAGTTTGTGGTTGAAATAATAATTTAATAAACTAAATACATTTTCGGCACACAAATCAACACGATGAAGCGGTGAAAGCTGTCAGATACAATACTAAACTGCAGCCGTGCATCCGTAGATAGGCAGTTCTCAAACGCTCTCGTTGCCCTCTATCTAATCATAGACTGTGTTGCCTTTGGTATGCGTTTATAGTGCCTTGCCTCGCGTCCCACAAGAATAAGCAGAGTAAATTTAGTACAGGAACGCGCGTGTCGTTTCCGATTTCTCCAAATTCTCCCCTATTCAGCGAGGGCATGGCCATAGGCTCGCTGCCTATTTACATTGGGACCTAAAACTATCAGCTAAATGTGGGTGCTATCTAATATATATCTGCCTTCCCTTCGGGTATTACAGGCGTGATGGTGTATATCTATACACACAACTGAGCGAAATAGTCTGCTTAGAATGACGAATAAATTCTAATGTGTAATGTGTATTGAATAATTTATGAACAATGTCGTTTCGTCATTGGATTGCATTCGGATCGGAATATAAATTACTCCTGCTACTTTCCAAAAGATATTGCAGTGATAGCCAAATTGGTCAGATACGCTTTGAAAACAATGTGTGCAGGTTCAAACCACGGCTTACAAGTCTGATATTTGGGGTTTGATGTGATCTCATTTATTCTTTTATCTCTCTCGATCTCATTTAGATTTGATCGCGTTTATTTTATGTTTTACATTCCTATTATAGAACTGTAACTGGGTGGTGTTTGTACATTCAAGACATTTAAAAAATAAATGGTTTTTTGAACGTCTCTGAATCAAAATCAAGATATTTTATTATTATTGTCTGTGTGATCTTGATGCTCGTGCAATCAGAAAAAAATCTTTAAATATAGATTCGGCCTCAGTAATATTAATGTCGGCAATTTTTTTTTAATAAATGTACAATAATACGATCATGATGATAATTGATATATTTTTATTTCTTATAGAAATTATGAAGCGAGTTCCAAGTCTAATGGCCACACCGGTAGCGGTGAACAAACTGATCACAATAACGCCAGAACCGATCACGGTGACGAACATCAATGGAAAGGAGACCACAATACTGCCGCCTACAGTACATATTGGATTACAGAGCTTAAATGTGAGGATTATCAGTGTTAACAAGAGATCGGGAATGGTGAGTGGATTAGAGTTATTTTGACATAACCTGCGCTTTCATTGAGAATTCAAATCTTTTAAATATTATAACAATATTAATAAAATCTAAAATTCACAACATGATGTGTTGATATCAGCAAATAATGGTCTAGTATTTCATTATCATTTCGGCACTAGGATAGGACATTTTAGCGGGATTTTTCAAAATTGCGTTAAGAATCATATTTTAGTAAAACAAAAGTTTTTTTTTTTTTATTATTAGTTATACGGCTAGTACGTTAAAAAGCATTTCTGGTAGTTAGTGGAAAACCCTATGTCTTAACTTCTAGCTTTTTCGCTCACCTACTCTATATAAATATGCTATGCCAGGTATTCTCTTTTGACGATGGTCCAATACTACGTCACAATCAGTATTGCTATTAATTGACATCTTCAATAAATCTAACACCGTTCATTGGTCGCAGATGTCCGATGACGTAGTCTTAGACCAATCACGTGACCTAGCTGTCACGGAAGACAATACCTAGCGTAGGCTATTTCAGACTATGCTCTATTCCCCAGCCCAGCGAAAACTCATCATCCCTCCCACCCGCCGACGGAGTCCTCTTCCACTGCCACGGTGGAGGCTTCGTGGCGCAAAGCTCCAAGTCTCACGAGTCTTACCTTCGAGACTGGGCAGCGAAACTGAATGTGCCTATATTCTCGGTGGACTATAGCTTAGCACCTCAGGCGCCGTTCCCGAGAGCTATGGAGGAGGTGTACTACGCATATTGTTGGATGCTGACGCATTTTAAGGAAATTGGAACTACTGGTAAGCGAATTAGAGTTTATAGTTGGGCTAATGAAAACTAGCACACACAAATAACTAGAATAAATTGATGACATATGTTTGCATAGCAGGCACTCATAATGTAAACGTATCGTCTAATATTTTTGGCAAATAGTGTCTGGTATGCATGGTAATATGGTTCAGACCAGCTATACTCAACTTGCAGCCCACTGCGCTTTTGTGGTTGGCCCATCTGGTGTTACTACCATTTCGAATTTTGCGCCCGTAAAAAAAAAATATAGCGCGCTGAGTAAATGGGTTCTACATAACACTACCGCGCCACGATCAATCCGTTCATAGTTGTTTAATTCAATTTGTAACAATAGCGAAAACCTAACAAATAATTATTTTTTTTGCGGCCCGCAACACCACGACTAACACGTGTTTGTGGCGCTATTAAAAAAAGATTGAGTACTACTAGTTTGGATGATATCAGTGGCAAAGGGTGAATATTCGCACGTGGGAAACCGGAGAAAAAAAACCATACCTGTGAGTGCACAAAAAACAAAAAAGACCTCATACTCAATGTGGTTTTGTAGAACTCCGATTAAAAATATTTTATTCTGCAGAAAACGATCAAGGTACTAGTTGGTGTATGTAACACAAAAAAAAAACCAGCAAGTTGGTAACCAAAATCTATTTTGCAAAAAGAAGCCGACGGGCCTCGTGTTATATGTATCTTTCGCCACTGGACGATATAAATTTTGGCAAAGCATTATCCGTGCCGTCTCATTTAGTAAATCCTCGAAGATCCAACTAGGCTAATGGAAGGAAGGATAAAGGATTATTTATTTCGTTCACAGGTAAACGCATAGTATTCGCCGGGGACTCGGCTGGTGCCAACCTAGTAGCAGCTTGTACAGTTAAAATCTTAAAGTCCGGTCTCCGGCCTCCCGAAGGCATGTTCCTGGCCTACGCTCCACTTACAATCAATTTCATGCCGAGTCCAGCGAGGTTGCTGTGCTTAATGGACCCTATACTACCATTCGGGTTCATGATGAGGTGTCTTAAAGGTACGTATCTCATATTGAGTTCACACTTTCGTATAGTTCTACCAACAAATTTTGGCGCGAATTCACATGGTGTATGATTTAATACTATTAACGCTCCTGCTACACTTGCGCTTAATGCCACAAATTGACACGTTAATTAACATTGAAATACAACTATTTTTAAGGATTTTATCGCGTTTATTTTTTGTTTTTACGTTCCCGACGTTTAAGCTGTTTTACAGCAACCATGATCACGGGAGGACTGAGGTGGTTGACGTCCTAGTGTCATAGTTTGACGGGGGTACCCTCATATTTAGTTGTTACTTGCGTGACCATGGCTGCTGTAAAGCAGCCGAAATGTCGGGAACGTAAAAATTGACGCGATAAAATCCTTAAAAATAGTTTTATTTCAATGTGTAGTATTCGCGTAAATATAAGAAATCAATACGTTAATTAACGGCATTAGGCGCAGGTGTGGCCCAAACGTAATGATATCGTGAATTGATTAAACTACACATTTGCAGTGCAGTTACGATTGTTTTTCAGACGCATTATTTGTAGAACGCACTGGGACCGACCGCCTCTCTCTCCGGTCGTGTCGGATTACATGAGAGTGAGGGAAGAGAGTGCACCTGCGCTTACGCATAAACTTGTGCACTATAACATCTGCGCAGTTGGCTAGTCTCCGTCGAGGTTAGCCGCCGTGGCCCAAATTCTATCAGGAGCACATTTATTAGGAGTTGCTAGTCAACTGTTCATTGATTTTATTTTCTAAACAGATTCATTTTACAGCATACGCCAGTCCGAATAATTCGGGCAAGGGTAACGAGAAGACGAATAGCGGTCAAAACGCGGTGTCGGGCGCGACGACGCCTTTAGACGGCAATGGATTCCTCAAAGTCAGCCCCTCACAAGGTGAACTATTCTTGCTATTGGGCATTTTATTTGTAACTAGCTGTTACCTGCGACTTCCTCCGCGTAACAGCGTGGTATTTAACAAAAAAGTTATTGTTCAGTTCGCAGAGTTTACGATAACTTATTAATTCTGTATTTCGCGTAAAGAATGATTAAATATTTCATTGGTTTTTTTTTTCGTGAGATTCTATTCTACTTTCTAAAATAAAAGTAGCCTAAGTTACTCCTTGTTACATCAGCTATCTGCCAGTGAAAGTCCCGTCAAAATTGGTCCAGCCATTTCAGAGATTAGCCGAAACAAACAGGCAGACAGACAAAAATTGTAAAACATGTTGTTTTGGTACCGTGTATACATCCACATGCACTAAGTAAAAAGCGGTTATTTTAATATTACAAGCAGACACTCCAATTGTTTTTATTTGTATAGATAAAGTACTATTGGTATTATGACATTTTTAAATTTAATCATAAGTACTAAGGGCCTGTTTAACGATGTGCTAGTAAACCCTATCCATAACTAATTTGACAGATCTTGTATGGCCATCTAGGGGCCATACAAGATCTGTCAAATTAGTATCTGTCTGTATCTGTGAAATTAGTAATCCATTTAGGGGTTTGGCCCTACCAGGATTCGAACCTGGGACCCTCGGCACAGAAAGCAGGGTCACTACCAACGGCGCTATTCGGGCCGCTTAGTTATTTGCGTTTTAGAAATTTTAAGCGTATTCTAAAATTATTACACAGTAAGTAAATAGTATAAGTATACTATAACTAAGTAGTATATGTATACTATAACTAAGTAGTATATGTATACTATAAATAAGTAGTATAATTATACCATATTGCTAGTGACGTTGTTTTATTTATGAGTAGTGATTATTTAGCCCAGATTCATTGTTCTCATTCATGGTATAGAAGGCGTGAGCGACAACCCGTCTTCTTTCGAGGAAGTATCGCCATCCGACCTCGCGGAACTCCAGGCTCATAAGTCCGGTAGCGAGCGGAGACAGTCCTCGGACACCACGATCAGTGCTGCGTCGCTGCAGAGCGAACATACTGCCACAGGTGAGCTTTCAGGCAACTCTTTCAGGAGACCAGGAGCTTGTATTTTTCACGACCTGATTAGCACAGTTGGTACACACTGGTTGGTGGCACAGTGACCCTGCTTTCTGTGCTGAGGGTGCCGGGTTCGAATCCTGGCAGGGGCAAACTGTGATGAGCACTGAATGTCTGCCAGCCCGCCGGTCGCCTCCTACGTTGTAGTTTCCTCGTGGTATCTTCGGGGCTTTTAGGATGGGATATTTTGGTCTTGATGATAAATGAAAGTTCGTGTGTTGCTGATGAGTGTTTTGGATATCTTTGAGAATGAATTATATTTTAGCGCCCCCATTTTTTCACCTACTTAAAAACGACTTGAACTTCAAATTAAATTAATTATTGTAAGCCCGTACACAACGCCTCCATTTTTTATCTGGGTCTCTTACCGCCCTTTAGGCCTGCAGCGCCCACAGGGGGGCGCTATCGCCCACTTTAGGAAAGGCTGTTATAGACTGAGTTATCTAAGTTAATCTTCTATTACGGTAGGGGTGACGCCGCTGGAGGATAAATCTCAACAGTTGGTGTCGGACTTTCTAGAAAGATATGTACTCGACAGCGACACGGACTCCGAAGGCCGCAGGATACCCGTCATCAAGCCCACGCAGAAGACTTTGGATGAATCTCACAGGTGACTACACTTAGAACAAATAATAATAAAAAATATTAGGAACAAGACACAGGACAATAAACGAAAAAAAATGTTGCCCAAAATCTGTCAGGCCACCTTATTATAAACTACAATACACTGTCATAAGGTTGTGTTCTATTTAACATTGTGAAAAACTTCCTGAAGTTGATCGCATCTGCGAGACGAACAAGGGTCTCTTAGAATCGGTCTTGCTATATTTACATCGTATGTTTCTTGCATTTTCCTCAATTTTGGGCAACACTCCATAGAATCAGGAACCTAACTAGAAGGAAGGCACTCTGCTATTGCCGGTATTGTAATGATAAAAATGACCTTTATGAATTTAATTGTGACAATTATACATTATTTCGTAGTTTTAGTTTACACACTATGCTGTTCATTTATGTCTTTAGGGAGGGTGAATCTGAAAACTCGAGTACATTAGTTGGTGAACCGCCTTTAGTGGAAGATCAGGATCTGAGTAAAGAAAATAAGAAGAGAATAAAAACGAGGTAAGTTATAGACTTATAAATACGTGCATTTAAAACCAGATGTAAAGTCCGTCCAAGGAATTAAGCCACTTGTGTCAGATTATTTTTTTTCCTTTGTATTATTAGGGCTTTGTTTATTCCCCGCTTTTTTAACAGTACAGGTACAGTGCCCCAAGTCTGCTAACACAATCGATTCATAATCGAACAGCAACCGCATAGTAACTGTCGCTTTTGAGAGATATCCCATACAATATCTGTCAAAAGTGACAGTTACTATGAGGTTGCTGTTGGATTATAAATCGATTGTGTTGGCAGACTTGGCGCCCAGGTATTAACGGTACGCTACACTATTGCCATGGGGACGAATTTTGTTGACAATGACAACTAACTTCCAAATGTATCGTGTAAATGGTAAAATGAGTACTATACTCAAGCACAATCCTTTTTACGTAGCGTTTCGGAAACGTAAGCGTCTGTAATCCCACTCACACCACAGATTTCATGAATAAGTATGACTGACAGCATGTTTCCTCGATGACGTCACGATTACATTCGAAGTTCCTGCTTACCCTACTGAACTGTCCAGACGCCCTGACAGCAATATTTTTTTTGCAATAATTCGTTTAAAATGATTGAGTTTACTATTATGCAATTTGATGGGCAATGTGTCACAAGTGGCTTTTCTTGGTGGATAAAGTATAAATAACTTTTTAATTGTCAGGATAACGGAGGCTGCGACTGGTATAATGGGTGCAATGTCGTCTCGACTCGCTACAATCACTGGATCTAATGCTATATTCAGGCCACCTCAGGATGAGTAAGTAAAAATAACATTAAGATAATGAAATGAAGCCATTTCAGAGATTAGCCGAAACAAACAGACAGATGACAGACAAAAATTGTAAAAAAAAATGTTTTGGTATATGTACCCTGTATACATCCAAATGCACTTAAAAGCGGTTGTTTTAATATTACAAACAGACACTCCAATTTTATTTCTTTCTTCTTTCTTTACGAAATGAAATACGATGAAATAAAATGGATATGAAAATGGCCTTACCCACAACTTAGCGGGTATTTTGCCAATGTCAAGTAATTAATAGCAATAAAACATTCAATAAATACACATTATAAATAAAATAATGGATGTGACATGATGATATGAAAATAATGTTACCGTGCGGACATAAAAGTCCCCAATTTTATTTATTTGTATAGATAACTCAATTCGCGTGCAATATGTCACAAGTGACATAAGTCTATATGGACTTGATGGACTATAATTACATTTTTGTGTTGCAGTCCAGCGCTAAGAACGAACCTCGACGCGTTGATAGCGCGCAGTCCGTCGGACGAGTTTATATTCTCAGTTCCGCGCGACCCGTTCCTCTCGCCGTACTGGGCTGACGACCATCTGCTCAATAAGTTCCCGCCCGTTAGAATACTGGTAAGAAAACACAACATATTTTTGGTCACTTATAACGACAACCCAAGTAACCCGATCCAAGTGTGGACTATCCAACGATGATCACGATCCTCAGACATGAGGGACCGACCATAGAGAGAGAGATGACGACAACACGCTGAAGTTGTTTCTTTTTTTTAACATAATAATACATTGTTTTAAAAAAATATATATCTATATGTTAACTACAAGCCCGCTTAGCTTCTTGCTGGCTCTTGTCAGTTGACATTTTGTTCTGATTGTTGAATTAAGAAAACAATTCAAATTGGCCTACTTGTAAACAAAATATATTTGACATGGGTGGAAATTATAATGATGTACAGGCCCATGGGCAATTTTGTGTGAATCCTACACCAAACCTTCCAACAGTGGCGTGTACTTTATTTCGTTCAATAGCGCCATGCACACTGTCAATCCGGATCGCGATCCACAGGGGGCTTGTGATTCTGGCGATACTGTCAATACTGCTGTGATATGGATCTTGGTACTTGTGATTCTGAGGGGCCAGTAGTTGCTATGTTCAAATTGAGCGACCATAGATAGTAATTGCTATGACGAAATTATTTTTATTCTGCATTCCAGACAGTACACTTGGACCCGTGTCTCGATGATTGTGTGATGTTCGCGAAGAAGCTAAAGCAACTCGGCAACAAGGTCGATATTGAAGTGTTGGAGGGATTACCGCATGGATTCTTGAATTTCTCACTCGTAAGTAATTTATTTGAATCGAATAAAGCGATTTTTTGTTTATTTTTTAATTTAGAATCCACTTTTATTTAAGGTATATTGTAACCCCTAAATTTGTAGACATTTTATAACTTTATCAAACGTCATATAGTGTATTCGAAGTATACTATATGACGTTTAATAAAGTTAAAAAACATGTTCGGGGGCAAGTGTTTACGGTACATAGTCCCCAATCGAAACCATACCAACTCGGAATGAAGGCGGCCTTTCCAGCTACTAGGCTATTGACTCTTATATTTTATCCGCAGATGGTCAAAGAAGCGAACGATGGATCAAAAATATGTATCGAACGGATCAAACAACTACTCGACTTGGAGAACCAACCAACTAACGGGGAGGATAACAAGTTATGAATGTGCGGGTTGTGTTGCCGCACGTAGAACGTGGGCTTCTATATGTGCCTCAGCGGACTCGTCACTGGGCGTAAGTAGACTAAACGCAAATAGTCAATACTAACGATACATCAACTAAATTGTATAGTCGGGTGCTCGAACGGGACGTGTGATACTTTCGGTTGATTGTTTAAAACAATTATAACTGACAATTAAATCTTAGTCGATCGATGTAACTGCGAGTATAATCGATATCGCTATCGTTTCCCTACTAAAATTGTTTAGTCTATATAAAACTTTTATAAGTACAGTTAATCATATTATAAGGTCTAACCAAATGGTGTTAAATGTTTGAAGAGGTTGACGAGTAGGTATATAATACCGTTCACGTTATATATAACATAAATCAGTATGTTATTTTTAACTAAGATGTTCAGCCATCAACTGTTTTAAATAAACTCAAGTTTTTTTTTGTTATTAAATTACCTATGAAATAAACGCGCTTTTGTTGTCAATGTTATCTCTTAAAATAGTTTACACTGTTTCTGCTACACATTATATACTTTGTCGTTGATATTTATAATGCTGTTGTTGAAAAAAATACTAGGTATTATAGAAAATTTCGGTCCATGCATATAATGTCGGTCATGTGCTGTAGGTGAAAAAAATGCAAATTGTAAAGTGTACATTTTAATAAGAGGATAATATTTATGCACAGACCATCTTTTAAATGTTGGTAACTTAACTAGCAATTGGGAAGCCGAGCCATCTGTTTCGACTGGTTGTATCATTTCAATATAGTGTCCTCGTATAACCTTATATTCGATGTATATTATGTATATATGTACGGATTTGTAACCAAATATCTCAATATTTTGAAGAAAGCCAAATATAAAAATGGTACCGTGAATTATATAAGATTAATATAAGGATATAAATACTCACACACGTTAAATTAAACACTAACATCACTTAAATATTTTATAATCAACTCTGTGTTATCCGTACTTACGGTTCAGTATTGTATGTGCAATAATTAGTTCAGTATTTTTAGTTACCTTGCTACGTAACATTACATAAAGTTTACAATAAACCCAAATAATTATTAATCATATAAGAATTATGAATTAAATGAAATACCAATTTGTATAAAAATACTTAAAGTATTGTGTATTTAAAAGTTTTTCTATTGTATTGTATGCCGCCGCCAACGTCAGGGCTGCCAAACCTCAGTCTATCTCAGTCTGACTTCTAGCAATGAAGCGAGATAGATCTGATAGATAAACGAACTGAGGCAACTACATGTTGGCTGGCGTTGTCGTTTAGTCGGCCAGCATATGCCACCATGCATGCGGCAAAAATAATGTTTGTAATGGTAATCGTAAAAAAAATGCAATATTTCATACATCACAAAAGATGCATTTAAATTTATATTTATTTTATAATATGTATTTATATATTTAATGTGGTTTACCACGTTTCTTTTTACCAGAGCGTTGTGATTTTTAATTGGTTTACTTAATTTATTGTGTAATAAATATACTTAATAATCTTTAATTTAGGCGTTTCGATTAAATATTTTTTTATTGAGTGCTGCGTTATATACAGGGTGTAAGGAAGCTTCGTAACGAAAACTGATGCCATTGGATTTAACTGATGATTCTCAACCCCAGAGTTGGAACTTTGATTAATTTTACGCGTTTTTCAGTGAATTGATAATAGCATGCAATCATAATAGAAGTTTATGTCAAAGTGATTAGACATAAAAAGTCATATATACTCATTTAGACCTAAAACTGCAATGTAAATTAAAACTCGATAGGCTTGAGCGTAATCGTCGCTCTCACGCGTCGGGTATCGCGCGGAACGTTGTTTTGTGATCACGTTGTTTACGATACATTGCGGGCACAAACATTTGCATCCAATGACTTTCGACATAAATGATTTTACTTACAGCCTGTATCGTGTATATACTTTAGTCCGTCAGATTAACCGATAATGATGATTTTAGTACAATATGAACAATTGAATGTTTACCAAAATATTAATATTAGAAGATAGTACCTGTGTTTACAATAATGTTCAATGTTATAGTATAAAACCCAAAGCAAAGGTGTTTACATTTTTGCTGTTCAAATATTACTCAATAGTATTATTTGACAAGCTGAAATCACATAAAATTCTGTTGTGATGTTAAGAACAGTGTTTATATACAAGGCTTGTGAAATGTTGTTTTGTTTTTGTTATTATTAATTCGATTAAAAGTACTTACTGATTTTCTTATTTGTGTTCTAAATTTCATCACATTTTTATTTTTACTTTTATAATGATGACTGTAAGAAAATATTTAAATGTACTTATGAATGCTCAATTCATTGTCTTTGGGTATTTTTCGATACATTTATTTTGTGAAATGAAACTCATGTGATGAACTTTATATGAAGTATCTCAGAATTCAAGGAATAAGAATGTTAAACGTTAACTTAGTTAAGTAGTTACTTGAATAAATATGTATCTCATAATATTCTTTCACAGCTGTGTAAAATTTTCCATATTATATTATTCTTCTTAGTTGAGCTAGACTGTGTGTAATGTACTTGATATTTAGAGATCGCGAATATATCAATACTATCTATTTAAAAATGTGTTTCATGCTTTTTTCTGTAGGAATAGAGTATATTTTGTTTATTTATTTTTAATTTTGTTTTCTTTTTGGTTCATTGTACATATACAACCGAACATTATAAAAATATATGTATGCTATAATATAAATAACCGGCCTGTGCACGAAGATAATAAAAAAAGTGACAAGAAATATATTATATTAAAAAATAATAGTGCAGTGGGTTATTCGTACGTCTCTAAATTGAAAAACAAGTGTCTTTACAATTCTTGTCTGCATCACGGAAAAACTGCCGTACCTATTTCTAAGAGGTTTTCACTATTGGATAGTCTATAGTTAGACTCAATAAGGTAGAGTACATCATCGCGCTATGACCATTGAGGAGCTGTACAAGTGTTTACGCGGGTAAAGCTTGTATAAAGACTATAAATTTAAAACTTTGATAAAACATCTAGTAGCTATTTAAATTTCCTTTGTTCTTGGTTATAAAACCATGATTAAGTATGAAGGTACTTGTTGCGGACGCCGAGCCTGCCGTAGAAAAGGAACGGGGCGTGGCCGGTGAACTCGCACTCCGTACAGCTACTACTAAGTGTGACCCTCTAAGATTATATGTAAATATGTAATGTATTTTCTGTAAATAAACGCGACCGACGAACGAACTACGACGGCTACCGATCTTTTACTTCAGTCCATGACGACGAAGAAGAGAACCTGAACACATCAGTTAGTATCGACCTATCCATAACAATACTATTGTCACAGAATAGATGATCGTACATTTGATATAAGCCGCCTTTTCAACCTACATAATTTTGATTACCGTGTTTAAGTTATCAAGATAGATTTTCATCTTCCTATTTTTCACAATTCTAATAAAATGTAATCGGAGCATAAAAAACTGTAATAAAAACATAATAAAATGTTAATCATCTTTATTATATACTAATAATGCTAAGGTTGCAGTGAACATGATGTTTAACAAGTTGTTTACGAAGAGTAGCAGGAATTGACTTTTTGGTAACAATATTATGATACAAATGACTACTTACAGATGCATTTTAGAAATAAACCTTTATTAGCTATTATTGTAGACAGTGTAAAGTTTTAACAAAACAACAATTTCAGTACAACTCAACAGTTTATATTATATTTTCGCAGTGCAAATAATAAGCGTTTGATAATAAAAAAAAAAATCATTAAAATAGTACAGCTTATCAAAACAACTACCTTTCCTCATTGCTTGTACATACAAATGCATTGATATGAAATACCAATTAATTGCGAGGTGATTAACACTTCCATTTTAAATTCGAGAACATTTTAATTAGAAAACAGAAGTTTTAAGTTGTCATAATATTACCATAATATACAATAGTAAAAAAACTGACACAGAATTTTTATTTCGATATAGTTAAAAGAATGTCTAGAGCTAAACATTATTCGTAAGTCTATATAATTACCTATAAAAAATGATGAAAATTATTTTACAAGTTGAATGCTATCCTATAAGTTTTAGTGAACTTGTAAAGTAGATAGGGCTGCACATTGAGATGTAGTGAATACATTTTAACAACATGCAGATTAATAAAATCTGTACAACACACTGTGGAATATCAGTCATCGGTATTATGGCCTCACACATCCACAACTGTGACTTATAATTAACCCATCCATTAGAAAATATTTCTTAATGCAATTCAATCCTGTATTCATAGAGTGATTTTATTATGATTCTTACACATTATGTTATCACTTGTTTCACATTTACAACCGAGTTGAGGATTTACAAGTGGTACATGTTCAGCTGTTCATAGGTATATTCAATCATGTCCATTGGTTTTAGCGTGTGGGACTGTGCCGTTGAGCAAAGGAGTGGTGGGCTGGGGCTCTCTAATTGTCTTCTGTAGTACGTGCGCATCGGCTGGCTCTATCCTCTTGTAGTAATGCTCTTTAGTCTCAACAATCTCAAAACCAAACTTTTTATAAAAGTCTATTGCACTCTCATTGTTTACTTGGACATGTCTGAAAAGGAAACATAATTTAGTTTATAATACCTCAATACTGGCTGAATGTCATAGCTTAGTTGGTTAAAATGCCCAGTAGATTGATCAGGCTTGGTTGTACCTTGGGTGGGTGGCTGAAATATAACATCTGACTTCCACGCTTCAGAGAGATATGTGAGGCTGGTGGTGCTAGTTATCTTACCCCTAGGTAACTAAAAGTTGGTCATATTAGCTGTCTCTGAAGGTAAATGACAATGGATATTATCCAAATAAGGTCTGACTAGATATTCCAAGAATTTCAAAACAATGATAGGTCTGCTACCTATGCATTCTGATCTCTAGATATTTATGCTTGTATGTGCATAAATCAATATCTAAATTTCCCAATGGAGTTGAGAATATAGCTGAGTTTTATCCATTATTTATATTTGAATAACTGGCACTAATAATAATTACTGTTTTATTTATTTTATCTATTGAAAGCTATAACAAAATACTGCAATGACTTGTTCAACTCATTGGTAGGTACCTACTAACAAAGATACATAACCTTCAATCTATAAATACACATACAATAAACAATATGAATATCTAGATTGAAACTTGTAGATTCTGGAGTAATGCGAAATAAGCGTGTACTCACAAGAAAATACTGTCGAAATTGCCGTCTTGTTCGACGTACTTGAGCACATGTTCCACCATCAGAGTACCAATGCCCAATCTTCTGTATGGGTACAGACAACCCAAGGTCATTATATAAAGTCTCCGTGAGTTCTCCGACGTGTCTATTCTACAGCACACTGCTCCGACCACGATATCGTTATAATATGCCAGCTTCGCCAGTTCACCTGCTTCCAAAACATCTTTGTAGAATTTGTCATTGTACGACACTGGGAAAACGACTGTGTTCAACTTCTTCAGTTGCTTTATATTATGTGGGGTCACGTCGCCGAGTTCTATTTTAGCTCTGAAAAAGCAAATGTGATCTTTTATAGGTAAAATCGCGTGTTGAACAGGCATTGCAATCCACTTTCGTCACCGTACGACACTACACATGTTCTCTAGAGTGTTACACCATGTCGTAATAAATAAGCGACAAAGGGCTTACCTAGTCATTTTAATAACTATTCTAAAAATTAAACACTACAATTTAAAAACTAATCTACACAGTTATATCACACGAGATCACTCCCGCCATCTACCATTTCATTTACTCGCTCACTCGCTTACTCTTTCGTTTCGATTCGACTTTCGTTCGCCTTCGCTCGCTCCGTAGGCTCGCACAAGCGACAAAATCGCGTTTTGATTTTGACATTTCTGTCCGTGTGGTCACCTTATAATATTAACTCTACCCTCAAAATTTGTTTTTCATTTTATAAAAATCATAGATATAGTCATACTTCATTTCTGGACGGCTAATTCAAAGTTCATCGTCAGAGGAGTTTAAACCTATAATCATAAGTTTGATAATAGTTGCCCACGATGCGTGGAGTTCGTTTACGTATTATATTTTTTTTACGAATGTGCATCTTCAAATTACTACCAAATACGTAATTATTTAATAAACTTGCAACACACACGTTTCGTTCTAAAATTTTTAGAACCTACCTTACAAAAAGTGCCTAGTTTATATAAATTATTCTCTATTCTCAAAAATTAAAATATTATAATTATATAGTTCTATTTAGTATACAAATAATTAAATACTTACCTACCTTCTAGCACAGAACAAAATTACTCAAGACCAACTAGTTTATTAGCCATGAAGTAAACATTTTATCATAGACAAACTAAATTTACATTGACGTCGCGCCAAATTTAAAATTCTATATTCTCAGCTTTCTATTGTTTCCGAATGGTTTCCACTAAAATCGAGGTTTCTTTGTTAAAATAATATCTGTTTTCGACCAAAAAGTGACGTAGTCGATATGTATTTCAATCAACTGCGATACGTACAACCTTACGTAAAGTTGGGGTTTGCTAAAAGCAATAAAAGATGTTACCGTGTGCTAAAATCTGAGATGCAAACCGCAAAACCTCAAGAATCGCATATGCCAATGAAGCCCGATCCATCCTCAGTTGGAATAGCCCCTAAGAAGGCAGTTTTAAATGCAATGTTCCCGTCGCCGCGAGTGATGCCTATGTTGATAACTGACAAGGACAGAGTGGTTTTACCCTTCGATGACGTGCCTGGTCCGAAGTCATTGAAGTACCTTTCAACTTTCCGCCATTATTTGTCAGAAATCGGTACTCAGCTTACAGCGAGTGCTCTAACAGTGGGACTCAATTTAAGTCAGTAATTTCGTTTTTTTTTTCATTACATACTCTCGAGTATTGATTCCACATCGAAGAGGCGTATTGCATTATCATATATATTTGTCATAGATCTAGGACGTCATAATTACACGATAATGCAGGTAGTTCTTAACCCTTTAGAGATACAGGCATCATTGGTAGTTTTTCGCGCTCATACCACATTCCCTATATAACAATTGAATATTGACTGCAAGCTTTCATACGATTATTTTTTTTCAGGCGCTTACGTATACACCAAACGGCCCCTGAAGAATTTTTCCGTTTTATTCGACGAGTACGGTCCAGTGGTCCGTTTCGTGAGTCCAGTCGGTGGGGACATCGTCCTGATCAACCATCCGGATCACATCCAGAAGGTGTACAACATGGAGGGCGAGTATCCCGTCAGGTCAACCTTGGATTCCTTGGACAAGTACCGGACGGAGCATCGGAACCACTTCTATGGTGGTTTGTATTCTGTGTAAGTTGAATAGCCATTGAGTAGCTTGTTCAGATATCCTTTCGGCTTTAAGTATGATACCGAAGTTACACTTGGATTTTTGAGAACTGCCTGCATAATTCCAGAATATTTCCTTTTCTCTTACATACGAGTATCTACTATCTAAGGAATCAGGCGAAAGACAAATTCTAGGAAAAACATAAGGCTACGATGATGCTGCAGGTCGCTCTAGCCACCTTAAATCTCTGATGCCCCTTTAAACAGTTGCACCAGCGTCTCTTGATTAAGATCGAAGTTTAGGGTTGGTGCTCAGTTCGTTAAATCACTATCTATTGTAGGCACGGTCAGGAATGGAGCCGGCAAAGAACCCTCGTCTACAACCCGCTACATAACTCCATTGCTCATCATTTACTAAGTATTAACGATGTCTGCGAAAATTTCGTACAGAAAGTTAATAGTTTGAAGAACTATCAAGACGAAGTGCCGAAGGACCTTTATAAGGAATTACACAAGTGGGCCTTCGATTGTATGGGTAAGTTATTTAAAAACCCTTGTTTGTAGGCATGATTTCCTTCATTTGTCACTGAAATAAAGAACAAAGTATATCTTGCCCCAGGATTGATACTCTTCTCAAAGCGTTTCACGATGTTGGACACGGAACTGGTGTACAGCCAGTGCGATATGTCGTGGTTGTACCACAGCCTGGAGAAGGCTACAGAGGCTATAATCAAATGCGAGTCAGGAATGCAGTTCTGGAAGTTGTTCCCTACCCCAGCATGGAACTCGTTGGTCAAATACTGTGATAGCTTGGACAAGTATGTTTTATCTTACAGTCTAGTAATTTTGAACCTATGAAACTTTTTAATTTATTCTATTTATTTAGTAATGTGCTACTTATCCAGACATAGACATTCATAATGCCGACTAGAAGCGGCTAACCTGCGCCCGCGGCCAGCGACTCTCGGGAAATTGATATTTCCCGAGTGTTGCCGGCCTCAACACTCGGGCCGCGTGTTGACCCGACGCCCGAGTGTTGACCCCCTTCCAAGGGGATGGCTGGGGTGGTGTAGTGGCAGTATTGGTGCGACCACAGCTACTAGTCCTCGGCCTATGTTCCTGTCAACTTAATTGACTGATTACCGAGATTTGTTCCTACAAAAGATTCTTAGATATCCCTCCGAATTCAGAGCGACCTACTAAGGTAAAGGTTCGACGAGTTATTGCTAGCTTCTGCCGGCCATACCAGAATAACCGTGCCCTCTTCAGTGACCCCTTCAAGAACCGGTCAGGCTTACCACAACCTACCTAATGTTGAAATAAATTAATGCTCTAGATTCGGCGTTATTATTTACTTACAAGTCGACCACATATTGCCAATTTTGTTCTAGGGTCATTTTAACGAACGCTTCGTTTTACAGTTTAATTGGAAAGCACGTCATGGAAGCAGAACAAGCTATCTCATTCAGAGCCAAAGACACAGAGCTTGACATAGGTACCTCTCCTACTTTCTATTACTTTTTCCCATTATTGTATTGGGGTCTGCTGTGCCTATCCTGATTGGGCTAATTATCGGTATTAACTTGGAGCGATAGCCACCGGGACCCTAAAGGTAGGACCATTTATCGATTCTTACAATCTTCTGACTGCCCGTAACAAATTTCGAAGATGTAAGAATGACAAGTAAGACTGCCAGCTTAACGCGCCCTTCCAAGGCCGGATTTGGTTATAATATATATACATCTCTAGTAATGCTATTAAACCCACCCAAGGTCCGACCGAATCACGCACTGATCCATCGGGCGTTTACCAATTGGCTATCTACGACCTCAGTAGGAAACTTCGATTATAAATATGCATATTTACCGTTACCTTTGAAATGTAGCAAAGTTAACTTTTATTTTACAGGTAAAGATTCCCTAATCAACGCCATGTTAATGGGCGAAGGGAAAATGAATGCAGAGGATATCGCCACTATTTTAATGGACATGTTTCTTATTGGAGTTAACACAGTAAATATTATATCTAATCAAGTTTTCGAAAGTCAACTCGCACTGGGCCAGTGTGGTGTATGGCTTGAATGTCCCTCACATTAACACTTCGCATTAGCTTTGCACACGGCTTCATTCATGTGGATTTCGAGGATAAAAAGTAGTCTATATCCTACTCCAGCGTATCAAATTTCAAATCTATTCCGCGGTTTTTGCGTGATCCCCAAAATTGGAAACACACATTCAAATCTATTATATTTGTCTTGTATTTCAACTATTTTTCGGAATTAAAAGATTCCGACATTATTTTTGGTGGTATCCATCACGTATCGTTGTTTTAACGTGATATATGTTAAGACGGAATTGTCGAATACCAAGAGCAGTGAAATTCAATAGACTGATTCGGGTGTTTGTGACACCTTAATTTTCGACTCTTGACTTTGTTTTACAGATAACATCATCAACGTCATTTCTATTATACCACCTAGCCAAGTATCAGAGATCACAAAAGATACTCTCCATGGAACTAGAGAACTTCGATCAGAATTTTACACTGCACGACGTAAAGACGCTTACTGAAAGGACACCGTATCTACAAGCTTGTATCAGAGAGACTTTACGGTAATCTTAACACAATAGAAAATAAAACCTATCCAAGAATATTGATTTCTTATATTTACGTTTATCCAATAATGTTTAAGAATTGAACACTTAAAATACTATTCCCTTTCAGGCTAGTGCCACCAATACCTATAATAACCAGGATTCTACCTAAGAACATAACATTGGATAGATATAAGTGAGTACGACTGCCAAACTTATCGAAGACTGCAGTTTTCCGCCTGGCTTAAAAGGAGCTTGTTACATTTTATTATTTTCATTTACAGTATTCCCCGCGGTACTTTAATCATAATGTCTACTCAAGACGCGTCACTAAAGGAGAGCAACTATGACGATGCAATGTCATTCAACCCAGAGCGATGGCTAAAGGACGACGGGAAGGCATACCATGCATTTGCGTCAATACCATTCGGCTTCGGAGCCAGGAAGTGTCTGGGACAAAATATAGCAGAGGTTATGCTATCACTCATTACAATCAGGGTAGGTCACATAACATCACACTTAGGGCCCTAAGTCTCGCAATGAAATAAAAATGGCATAGTAATTGTTATTACAATAGTTCTAGATTTTGAAGTTTGGAAATCTGACAAAAGATACAAGCCATAGTCATTCAATTATGAGTTCATTATGTTAGCAGACTTGTGACCTTTATCTCTTGTAAGTTAAAGGCATAATGTACCTCGAAGGCGAGGTGAGACAAAACAGTAGCTGTTAGGCTGGCCTTTGAACTTTTCTTATTTGAACCTAGTAGGTTTTCTATATCTTCTCCGATTTGGTTTCTACGCACGAAATGAATGTATAAGGTCAAGGCGATATGTGTACTCAGCTATATTCAATTATAATAGCCATGACCATCGAGGTAGCTATACATGATCGATCCAGTGTTCTGCTGTATGTCAAAATGTTGTATATAAATGGTTACTAACTCAAATTAAGAATAGTGCATCCAGTGATTTCAGTATTTTCTTAATTCTTATGCAGGCAAACCATTTTCCCGGTAACTACTTATTTTGTTATCCATTCCAGATTTTACAGAAGTACAGAATTGAATACCACTATGGTGATATCAAACCAACAAGAAGCTTCATTTCAAAGCCAAACAAAGCACTGAAATTAAGATTCATAGACAGAGTCTAAACACCACAGCACTAAAATTGAAACAATATTAATTTGTGACAAGACCTGCACTAAGGACTTTCAATTAAAGTACTAATATTTATTATTAAAAGTTCTAATTAAATATAATGCTTAGAATAACTTAAATAATATCTATTTGTTTACATAGTAGGTATGTATTAGCATATTATTGTATAATAAAGAGCTTATCTAATTACCTAGCTTTTATATTTAGATTAAAACTTAAGAGAAAAATATGCACACATTCTCTTTTAGGATGTGTTTTCACCAAAGCAGATACAGCTGTGAAGAAAAAAGGAGTAAAAAAAATGGATTTAAAATAATCTGGTCAATATGTTTAATACCTATCCACTCCACATGCCTCAGCTTTCATGGTAATGCACCTTAAGAAGGAACCAAACATCTGAAATTATAAATGCTATCTAGGAGTATGCACCAAACTGATAGCTATTGAGACAGAGATTCTAGAATGGGAACCAGGAGGCACCATGAATTAACAATCATACAAAAATTAACCCAGCAACTAGGTAAATGAATGCAAAATGTTTTTACTCTGTGTAGCTATAGCTGTTCATAATTATTTAAATTATCAAAACATTTTGATGCAACTCACAGTAATTATAGATAGATTATCGGTTCCTTCTTGAAGCAAATATGTTCAAATATTTTCCTCGAGTCATTTCCTTTGCCTCCTCTAGTCCCAACTGGTATGCTAGATCATGGAGTTTCTTTACTTCCATAATCAGACCGCTAGTGCTCAAGGATCCCAGTTCTGGAACAAGAATTCATAAAATTAAGGCTTATCAATGAACAAAAATTATGATTATTACATGATAATTCCAATCTTAGCTGTTAAGTATTTAAGTAATTTAGACAATAAAGAGCAGTCTGTAATAATGAATTGACATCGGTAAATCATTAAATATATTGAAGGGCATAGACACAAAGTATGAGGCGGATTAATTAAGGCAAGATTGTCAAAATACTTATATAAAATAGAAATATGTGGTTTCTGTGCATGTGTTGATTAAGAAAAATGTCAATGGAACTGAGGATGATACCAATTATAATTCTGTTAGGTATGGGACTAGACAAATCAGCAAATACTGGTACAGCAATGTTATGGCATTTGAGTCACCCAATTGATATGCAGTGACTGATGACTACAAAAATCATTAAATGTAATGTAACTCACGTTGCATATAATTGTAATCATCTTTAGTCACCCCTCTGTTCCATGGCGGCGGCGAAGGGTTACTGTTGGGCAGTGGTGCGAACTCCGAAACGCCAGGTACTGTAAACGACGAAGTAGAACATTGGGGTTCCTCGTCAGGATGTGTCGCATTATTTTCTTCACTCATAGTAAATTAATTCAAAAATTGGTCGTTTATAACCGAAACGAAAAACCAAATGAGCATGTAATGGAGAACAGAATGACAACATATAAAAACGAAAACTAAAATCCCGCGATATTTGAACACGCCCTACTAGTAGTTCAGATTATGTGAGGTTACGGGATAAGTAATGAGCAGAATCTTACTTTGTTCAGGCCATAGTTCAGGTGAAGCCCGATCCAATTTCTCCGAGCTGAAGAGGCTCTCTTCTAAAGATGCCAAAGGAATATCATCAGATTCAGCTTGTTCTAAAACAACACAATGACTAAGTAATTCTACGAAATTATGCGTGTCTTTAGTAAATAATCACAAAATACATTTATAGAAAATTGATCACACTTATAAAATATATTAAACAGTTAATAAAAGACAGAAAATTGTATTATTTACCTTCTTGAACTATATTTTGTTTCGCGGCCATTTTCCAATTTTTGACAACTATGTTTTCATAGACAACACCCACCAGTGTTGCCAACACTGCCAAACTGAAAAGCAGAAAATTACCGATAAAAAAACAGAACTAGTACAACGTAAACTACCTAAACTATATTTTTCTTTTTGGAAGATGATATTTGTTTCGAAAGAGAAAAGCGATTCATCTTCTGAAAAAATAATACTCCTTCCGCGAACGGACGGATTTTATCTATTCATGTACCAGAAATTTCCTTTTTCTAATCCTCTTTACGAGTACAACGTACTGCCATATATCCATCGTGATAGTTGAAAAATAAATTATGGTATAAAATAAGCATTGACAATTATGGGCTGATTCATTTAACATTCATATTACAATATGTTGGCAATAAATATAATTATGTCATGAACAAAGATAACGTTCTCTCTTGGTAAATAAAATTAAGTATAGACTGCTTAACAGATAGCACCAAAAGTTACAAAAAAACAATAGAAATATTGACTGAAAGGGAAAATCGGGACGCTTTTGAATAAAAAATCTTCTAATAAAACAGTAGACTTGGCAGCACTAGACAAGCGCAATGTTGTAGTTGTAAAAAAAATGGAATGTTGCAATCTACGCTCTGCATCTATGGTCATGAATACAGATACAATAAGATAATACACCTTTGTTGCTGTGGCTTCCGAGCGAAATTAAAATGTAGTAGCTAGCACTTAGTAGTCACCCAACAATCAACACCTAACACTATACTAGACTTAGACACGCAGAATGTTGGTAGCGTATTGGTCACGAATAATCACGTATTATATATAAAATATGTTGTTTTCAAATTGCTCATTGATTAGTAATCAATATGACCAAAATACCAAAATATATACAGAGTTTAGGTGTTATCCATTATGGTAGCACTGGTCCGCTTATAATTTGATAATTTGGTAGAAAAAATAATAATAAGATGTTAACACTAGTTAACTTTTTAAAATTCTTTCTTCCGGCTGCCAACACAAGGCAAGGTAGGTTTTCAGCACAAACCGCATGGTTTTATCGTGTAATTATTATTGAAAGTGTTGAATAAAGTGGAATTATTGTTCTGTTTGTAGTCCAAGGTAAGATGCGGAAGATGTATTTGCCATATTCCACTTGACAAGTAAAATATATAACCAATGTTCAAGGTGCAGCCAAAGCGTGTGAAGTGTCATGATAAACTTGAAAAATAAAAACAATAAAATAACATTTCTTTGATAAAACTAACAGTAGGGCACGTACAAAACTTAATTTAAATATTAAGATTATGAATCCTAAAACTACAGTATATAATAAGCATCCTTCGATACTTAGGATAACATAACCTCACTTTTTTATGGGCCACATAGGTAAACACCAGTTTTTCGACATAAATGGCTAAATAAGCTTTTTAAATATTTCATTTGGTGTGGTAATTAATTGATATCGTATTATTCAGCAAGACGATTCTGAATGTGTGTAGATAAGTCATATATATGCACCGGTTTTTATGCTACAAGTATTAATTTTATTTCGTTACTCTTGTTATTCCAGATGCGTTCCGTCACATTGAAGGATGTTGAACAGGACAAGGTCGTTAAGACCGTCGCTGCTCACTTGAAAAAGTATGTATTTTTTTATTAACTAGTACTAACTTATTATTTTTATCAACATACAATGTTGATTAAAAACTCAACAACTATTCATACATGAGAGATACAAGTGAAGGTTTTATGTACCAATTTGGCTTATGGGAGCTTCTGCCACACTGCATCTTATGGATTTTCCAATTTAATGTGAGGGAGCATGCTCCGTATGCTGCCTAATAGTTGGCCCCTATTAGCCTGGGATCTTATACCATTATTGGTAAAATGTCAGTGCAGTATACACTGACTAGGGGTATATTTATATGATGGTTGCTTACCTAGCTCCACCACCTTGCCTGCCTAGTTGATATAATCTGGCACATAAGTCTAGCTGTGTAATTGTTATTATAAATAATATAAGATTTTGACTAATCTAAATACATTATATTATTGCTCATGGCAAGTTATTTTATATGCCTATAAAATATTTGTTAAGTAACTTATTGTATAGTATAAGTCATGGTTAAATACCATAGTTGATGGTATTGCTTGAAATAACTGTTTAATGTTTGTAGAATGTAAACAATAATAACGACTTTCTTTATAAACAACAGTTGACCTGTGATAGAGTTCAATTAACTGAGGGTCATATTTTGACAAATAAATTCACTATAAACTTTTTATTGAATCAAAAGTTTTTAGAGACAAGTTCAAACTTAGTTATTTCTGGTTTAATTTGCATAACAATTAAATAGTTGAACCTTTTTAAAATATAATATGACCGTAAATGGTAATAATCACATTGACATATTGTATTTTTCAATGTATTTTTGCCTGTGCTACCACTGTTCAAGTCTGGACAATAGGCACTTTCACTTTACCCCTGCTCATCATAAGACAAACTTGCTTTCATAAATGGAATTACTTTTACAGGACCGGCAAAGTCAAGGTACCAGACCACATGGACCTGGTCAAGACTGCTCGTTTCAAGGAGCTCGCTCCCTATGACCCCGACTGGTTCTACGTGCGATGCGCCGCCATCCTCCGTCACATCTACATCCGCTCGCCCCTTGGAGTCAAGACTTGCACTAAGATCTTCGGTGGTCGCAAACGTAATGGAGTCACACCCTCACACTTCTGCAGGTAGTGGAGACTTTTGTTATTTATTTTTTGACTAAGAGCCTTAGCAAATTGATTCCAGAAAAAAAGTGTTCAGTGTTTCCTCAGTAACACTTACCCCATCATGCTCCTTGCACTTCATACAACAATCAACGATCATGTTATAAATACCCACAACTACACTCGCAACATAACATCTTATATGCGCAATGTGTCTGTGAATTCGAATATTGCTAGGCTATAGCTGCCAGACGTACTTACGATCTGCGCCTTTAAAGTGCGGGATAGCGTGAGTTAGGTCATATTGGTGTAGGAAAGAGAGAGATATTACTCTTTAGTCTATTTCGCGAGATACGTCTTTCTGAGTCCTGTGCTATAGCAATTTTCCTCTTTAGATTATACGGTAATTATTATAAACTACAGGTTTGCAGTAACATGAAATGTGTGTTCTCACATACTAATTGTGTTGTATTACTACTATACTGGTCATGAATCTGGCTAGTGGAAAGTCCAAAAACTACACTTATTTATGAGACATCAAGTAAAAAAACAAACATGAGGTTACTGGTTTACTAGACATGTTAAAAAAATACCAGTAAATATTGTAACTGTAGTAAGGGGTGTCGGCAGGTGATGATATAAAAATCATGTAGTAATTTTAAAAAATGAGACAATTTGTTGTACTTTATATCTAAATTCGTATTTTTTGGTTCCAGATCATCAGGCAGCATCGCGCGCAAAGCTCTCCAGGCGCTCGAGGCCTTGAAGCTGGTTGAGAAGGTCCAAGATGGTGGCCGTATCCTCACCGTGCAGGGCAGACGTGATCTTGACAGAATCGCCGCGCAGGTCCGCCTAAAGGCCAAGCAGGCGGCCAAGCAGCAAGTCATCGTTCTGTAATTTTATGGCTAATAAAAATTAAAAAATATGCTGTATTTTTCTTTTTAATGCTTTGATATGGCATTGATCTCTTTATGTTATACAGATGCAACAATGCCAACACTACCAAGAATCTTATAGGCATTCTATTATTATATTTATATTATTTTTATTTTATTGCATTCTAGGTGATTGTATGTAAAAATATTAATAAATCTATTGTGGACCCGGCGGGGCACAGCAACAACCGCTAGGATGACTTAGTGGGGTTTTTTTTTTTGGACCCTTTGGTTTTGCCAAAGGGTTTGGGTTATGTTGGCGCAATTGATTATCATAATGGTGCTTTGATTTTTGTCTCTGCTAGTGGAAACAGAGAGATTTAGTGGGTTTAGCTAGCTAGTTTACATCCTAGATCTATGACAGATATTTAAGATCCTTATCATTTCATAACAATTACAAATTAGCACTAAGGTCGGTATGTTCAAAGTACATAACTCTTTATGTGATGAACCAGAGTATATAATGATTACGTTTTTGATGAACATTACAACTAACGGATCGCAATATCAGTAAAACGTATATACCATAGTCCATACCAAGTAAAACTAAATCAAAGAGTAATTTTACACTATGGCTATCTATAAGCTGTCACTGTCAATGTCATTGAAAATACTAATTTGTCTAGTGATGTAGCGATTCGATTAATTTGATATTCGTGTTTGCGGGTATTCTGAGAAAGGTTAAAATTTTGTTTTATTTTTAATGCTCACAATATCACGCAGAAGGACTCTCATAACTCTATTCAAAACATGTTTTAACAGAACAAAATAGAAAAAAAATCGACAGACGAACATACCAGCTGTAAGGTCCCACACTAAGCAACGCTTGTATTATGGGTACCGTACAATGGACTGGGGGCGAACCCAGTATTTAATATTTGTATAGATTTAAACAGCCATAACTTGGGTACAAACATTCGTGCTCATCACACAAAGATTTTTTAGTTTTTTTCCTAATAGCCTTTTCCCATTGAGTCTCACAAGTTTGTCCCCTACCAGGATTCAAACCCGGGACGCTCAGCGTAGAACGCAGTGTTACTACCAACTTAGCTAATCAGATTGTCAAATACAGCACCCAACTTGTTTTCTTTTGTTATAAGCAAATTTAATAGAAACATTTCCAACTACATGTTATGCAGTAAATATTTGCGATTTATTTTATAAATTTAATTTAAAGCACCAAAATATTATTCAATTGGTTTTAAAATTTGTTATATACAGTCGCAGACTGACAATGTTAATTAGATTTAAATATCGATTCTATATTAATAATCGATTAGGTACATCTCTAATCTCCTCTCGTTTATTTGATTTCTGCGAACGAACTAGGGGTGTCCACTTCGAAAAAACATCGATGTTTTTTTTCGATGCGATATATCGGAAGTGTACATCGATGTCATCCGATGTATCGGTTAGAAACATCGATGTTTACTGAAAATCGAGTACTTTTTCCAACATTACATCACAAAGCCCTCACCTAGTCAAACCCCTGACATTCCATGCAAAAGTCAATTTATAATTACATAAATACTACTCCTACACCAGGGCCCCAAGTCTGTTAACACAATCGATTTATAATCGAACAGCAACCGCATAGTAACTGTCACTTTTGACAGATATTGTATGGGATATCTGTCAAATTGACAGTTACTATACGGTTGCTGTTCGATTATGAATCGATTGTGTTAGTACACTTGGGGCCCAGTACTGTCCATGTCTGCACATTTATCGCGTGTGTTCAAGGACGCTGAATGTTCAAGAAAACTATATAACTAAGAAAATAAAACTGTTTATTAACAAAAAAGTAAATACCATGTATGAAAGCAATATTGATTATAGTATGACAGTACAAATTAAATAAAATCATCCTCAACTTTAAACATCCTATTTCCAGTGTTCTTCTGATAAACTTTGCAAGAACAAAAGTTTTTAACGGGGAAGCTCAGGTCAGGGCGCGAAATTCAAAATTTCAATGGTTTTTATTTTTTACGAAAAATTTGGACATCTTTACGATGTAATTTAGTTTTTTGCGATATTAGCATTCTGCATTGGATGTCTCAATGTATTAAGTTTCCTTAAAAAAATACCTAAAGCGATACAACACCATAAATAATGGTTTTTACAAACCTTATGGTATTGTATCGCTTTAGGTATTTTTTTAAGCAAATTTAATAAATAACGCCATGACGTTCAAATATTACATAAACACATAGAAATAAGATTCCGGATCCCACAAAACAGGAATGAAATAAAAAAATGTAAAATAATCATAATTTTAAAACAAATAGAAATAAAGAAAAATTTTTTTTTGGTAATGATTTAGTAATTAAACTGAGTTTTCATGAAATTAACTGGTTATCATTGATTCGATGTTTTATGAAAATACATCGATACATCGAGTATATCGATAACCTTTCAAAACATCGGATCGATTCGATGTATCGCATTTGTAAACATCGAGTGATTTCGATGCATCGATGTATATCGAATATCCCTAGAACGAACGAGTTTCATATTATTCAGTTGACAAAAATATCCGGATTGATTGGATGTATTCAAATAATGCAGTGGTAACAAAATGTTGGTGGCATTTGGACATCGTGTTAGTTTTATTGTTTTAGTGTGTTTGTTACCTTGCGTATTTTCGTTGCGTCGTCATGGAGAGTCAGCTAAAACTCTATACGTGGCCGAAGGTCTAGAAAAGACACCAGGAAAACTGCACGTAATCAATAGATATGTCGAGGAAGAGAGTCAACACTTAGAAAGGAGAAAACGAGAAGCGACAACGCTCACTACCCCCTCCGTCCAGAAAAACATAAGTACCTGGGTAAAAGTTCATATCCTTATTTTAAAATACAAAAATACAATTATTCCACTTCTTGTTATGGTTGGATTTATTATTGTACCTACCCTTATAAATCATCTCGAGTCATTTATTAATTTGCCGGAATGCAAAATATCTGGGATTTGATCAAATATCATTCACCCGCGAAATTTACATGGGGCGAAATGTTTTCTTTTATTTTTATTGGTGTCATTTACCTGTGACGCGATGTTTTTCCTGAAACGAAGTCCCCAAGGTCATTTACTTTCATGTTTATTAGTTGACAAACATTGCATCTATTTTTAATTAGTGCTAATTACTGCATGACAAAGCACTTTCATGAGCTGTCTGTGTAATATTTGTGCTCTAAATAAATTGATCATCAAATGTAAGTGTAAATTGTGCTTCAACTGGTAAAAGAGCAGGGCAGGGCAGAGCAGGTAATAGTCACTTCAAATTATTGAATAGGTACAACTTTTTTAAAGTGACCTTAGTTACTTTTATAAACTGAGAACCAGGAAGTGGTTTTTATTCAAGTAGTGCAGCCAAACTTTCACTTTTGCTATAACTATCACAACTTGAAAACAATCAAAATTGTATATTGGCAGTATTCTTTTCTTTTTAACAGACAACTCATCTCAATGACAGTCATCAGCAACTCATGGTGCATTGGGTGGGTGAGGGTTCGAAGGTCATCATATGCTTAGCCAGGGATTCCAGTCCCAGGATTAACGGGGAATTGTCACCATCAGCTCTTTTCATATCTTATGACTATGGCCAGAACTTCACCAATAGGACTGAGAGTTTTCGACTGGGGGATGCTCCTGACAGTGGATATGCACAGCTGGATAAATTCTTCAATCACCCCAAGTATCCAGAATTTGTAAGTATTTTTTTTTATTATACCCTTTATCTCATAAAGAGCCTAGGAACTGCCCCATTACAGTTTTATTTTATGCTCATAGTGTATAGTTTTGCCCACCTTTATCCATATTTATTTTTTATCATAAATTTATCAGTGTATAGTGAAACAGGCCCTTAAGATAATGATATTGGCTACCCCATCTGGTAAATATGATGATATTTGGAGTTTATCAGAAAAAGTGCCTAAAACTAAAATGTCATTATCTTTTATGGCAATAAGTAATACTAATTACCTGTGGTATCAGCTGTCAATATTAACTAGTTAGTAATTAATGGGCGTGGATAAGCTAATGGTTAAATAAATTAGTAAACACATGCAATGTTGCTAGGCATTATCAATTATTGTTTAATTATTATGCTGATTGCAGCATTTAATGTGTAATGAAATTATGACTTAGTTAGTTATTGTTATTATTTTATCCTGTCTTTGTGTGTGACAATAAAACTTTCCATGTGCTTTCATACAATATTGTGACGTATACCTGTACAATTAGATGAACAATTATTAATTGTTACTACATACTTTACAACCAATTGTATCATCCCAAACTGACCTACCCTCAAACTAGACAAATCCAGGCCATTGTTTAAACACAAAGTGGATACACATAAACTTAAAGTCTAACCCTTAAGTAACAATTGTACAAGTTCACTTGAATACTCCCTACTATTACTAATGTACATATTTATTTCATAAGGCAAGGAACTCTAGGTCATTCACTTCTCTGTCTCTATATAACTACAAATCATTTTAACAGTTGTTTATACATAGGCTTTTGTAACAAAGTTGATCAAATGATTTCATAGTTATGACTTCACACTAATTACAGGTATGTGAATGAATATGCCCTTTAATTTTTTAGCACCTAAAAAATTAAAAAAAAAAATTTGAATTAGGCCAATATCATGTGGACCAGCTATAAGGCAATGGGTAGGTATTACATAGGTATATAAATAAACACACATCATGAGAGGTTATTATTTGCTCGGTTTGTTATTAAACAGACCAATAAACACGTTAAGAACATATACCAGCGAGTTTCGCGAACGTAAACCGAGAATTTTAATTTGCACACGTTTTACTAGATACTTTTGGACATAGGTATTTATTTTTTAATGCCCAGAATCACCACATTCTGTTTATGTTGTTTATAGGTTTACAGGCGAGATTACATAAATTCCAGTGCAAATAGATTTTTTAAAAGGACGGTAGAACTATAACCAAAATGATTATAAAATAATTTTGGAGGGTAGTTATTTTAACATGCTTCGTTATAATATCAAGATATTAAATGTATTTGTTGTTTCAGTGTGTGTTCGTGGACTCGAAGAATAAAAAGCTGTACTACACAAGCGACAATGTCCGCAAAATCCACAGGTCTGATCTGTCTTTCCACCCCAGCGAGCTCGCCTTCGATGAGGAGTTCCCCGACAAATACGTCATTTTGGATAAAGTGGACAGCAATAGGAATGTAAGTCATATGTTCTTGTAGCCTATTAGTAATTTATCCGCCTCTATATATATGTTATAGAATTTAACCTAATCATTTTCATCTTGTGCTTATACAAACGTGAGTGGTATGGTGACGTCTTCCTTATAATACCTATTTGCCAATAGAAACATGTATTTATTGTTGATTACAATTCTATGCCAAGGCATATCTATAATTGATGATGTCTGTACCTTACATACCAGTCGATGCAAGATAAACAACCTTGGGATGGAATATAATAAAGAACATGTGTTAACTTTTTACGTAGAAACGATGTACCAAAAGTCGGTCCTTAAAACTGAAGAGTCGAGCCTTCATATACATACTGGCTTCAGGATGGGTAGTATCAGTACACCCAGTATCCTAGTATGTGGGCAGTAGTACTGTACTATGGCCGTGTTTAAGTTTATTATGGATTATTTAAAAAAAAAAGTTGTTAAAGGTCATAACGATTCGGTCACCGTGACGAACTAAAGTCTAATTCGATATACATATTTTATAACATGGTAAATTGACTAAATAATTCTTCAACATACTTCTATAGACCTTATGTAGTATTTGCGACTTCTCACTTGTGTCCCCCTTAATTAAGTACTTTTTGAGGCTAAAGGATATCGTCAATCATACCACTCGAGGCCGGATGTTATGTCCGAGAGTGCTGTCCTGTCGTGCGACTGAAATGAAACACGTGGTTGCACTGTTCTCACATATTACTGTTTTATGGGTACTTCAGTTGTTCCTATTGGGTATGTAATGAATGTCGGCCGCTTAACAGGTTATTGATTGAGACGTAGAGTTCTAGAATGGAACTCTATCCTGCTAGTAATTTAAGGCAATAATATAAAGAATGATAGATCCTTATAAGATTACTCAAACCAGTTAGTCTCTACCTACTTTTCCAAGTCGTACCCCTTAGTCTGCCAAGCATTATATACAACTTACTTATTTATGAAATTTGCGGTGATTGGAATATGGATGACGTCACGTTACCGAATTTGTACGTAAAAGGTACTGTGCTTGAGGTACTGTATAGAAACAAAACGTTTCGCGTGATTATATTTGATAACTTTTGTTTTAGCTATTCCTCACACTGGACGGTGGTAAAACATTCAAAATGATCCAGAGCTTCGTGAAATCCTTCTTCTGGTCATCCGGCCCCGGGTTCTCGAAAGTGTTTTACATCGAACGCTGGAAGCCAGAGGGCACAAGCACGGTGCTCAAAGCTAGCGACCCCACCAACCTCGTAAACGCGGACATACTCTTCGAGGAGGCGTTCGATTTCCAAATTAAAGGCGACTATATGTTTGCTACGAAACAAACTGTAAGTGAAACCTGTTTATAATTTTGTTTATGTTATTATTTATTTGATAGCGTCGAGGAAGGTGAACAAGACTGAGACAAACACAGGGAAGAGATAGACAAAACTAGATTTGTAGTGCGACTCTTTGTGACCTTACACACAAAATCATATCTAAACCGGTAGCGTCGCAGTCGCCGAGTGAAAGTCGTATCTGTCGCAGTCGCGGTTTTCGGTATACTACAACCAACATGTTAGGTCGGAGGTTTTGGCGGGAAGTTGGACGGTGAAGTTGTCAATTTTGTTTATTTTTTTTAAAACGTGTTTGATAGATAATATTATTGAGTTCATAAACGTGCACAAGTGAAGGCAATTAAAAAAAATAGTGTAACTTGACTTTTAAAGTTATCCAAAAATGTCGGGTTAACTTTAATCGTCATCGACATCATCTTATCATCAGCGGTGCTTTAACAACGATAAAACAATTTGCTCGACACTGGCAAAATGGCACTTCTTTAACCAATATTAGGTTAATTCACTCGTGTCCGCGCCGCGCCGCTGCCTTTTGAACGCGAGTCGCGCGCTAGAAGAAGCTATTATATACACCAAACACACATTACATTATTTATTAACTAACAGGCCCGATCGTACTGTTTTACACATAAATTGGTTTTCCAGGTACTTCGTGGTCAGTGATTTTATACGTTTTATACCGTTAAAAGATTCAATCACTGCGTGGTTTAATATTCCATTGTGTGTAAAACCGTATAGTACCCTCTAGAGACGTTAATATGAAATTCTTTGTTGGTGGGTTGACCATCAATGACTTCATTCTTTAAGCTTTCATAGGTTGATAGACTGAGAGACATAGACATCTTGCTTATTATTTGGAACAATTTATAAAGCAAGGGTTTTTAACATGAGACAAACCTTAAAGTGCCGTATACCAATAAAATCGATCTACCAGCCCTTTTAATGTCTCACTGTTGGGCACGGGCCTCCCCTCAATGCGAGGGGGATAAGGCCATAGTCCACCACGCTGGCCCAGTGACGAACGAAAGACTTCACACGTTTTTCGAGGGGTTCTTTCAGACATGCAGGTTTCATCGCGATGTTTTCCTTCACCGTTTAGCAAGTGATAATCATGGTTGAAAATGAGATTCGCACATATGCCAAAGGTGCGAGCCGGGGTTTGAACCTGTGATCCTCGTTACCGAGGGAAGCGTTGTACCAACTTGGCTATCACTGCTACCAATTTAGATAACTAATAATTGAATAATTGTATCTATGATCATAGTTTACAACAGTTTCATACATTTTGATTTATGATCACAAGATCCTAGATTTATGACAATTTTATAAGTTATAATCCCTTAAGACATAGTTATTAGGGGTTTTGATTGTAGCCCACATTACCTTGCCTCGGACAGTAATTAATCATAATTAGTAAGTAGGGCGGAAAACTGCGAATCACTATTATATAGGTACCGTCAGTCAACCATTGTCTGATTATGAACGAACAAAGGGCAGGCGAAAGAGATTGCACAAGTTAGACTTAGATAATTAGTCTTCATCAATCAATGACTGGAAGGCAGGTCGACAAAGTTTGAAACTGTATTGTTCACTTCGTTATCTAGTCAGTGTTAAAATTTATCTGCAGATGGCTTTATCGCTCGTTTTAATAAAATTGATTGCGTAGGTATACTGAATATAGCGTACGGATTTAGAAAAAAAATAATTTTCCAAATCGGTTCATAAATGACGGAGATATATATGTAACAAACATAAAAAAAAATAAAAAAAAAATACAACCGAATTGAGAACCTATTCCTTTTTGTAGTCGGTTAAAAAGGGACTTCCCTGAAAATATTCAAGTGTTGTTTTTTTGGTGGTGTCTTTTTTTGCAATTGGTTTCAAAACAATTTAACTTTTTTTTAATGCGACATTGCATTGTGCATAAGATGCCTCCATGTATTAAGTTTGCTTTTAAAGTTATCTAAAATGATACATAACTCAAAAGTCTGTAAATCAAAATGTCATAATCTAAACGCCACAATATAAATCCCAACTCAATTAGTTCCTGTATAGAATTTGTCAGATATACTATGATGCATACAAGAATTATTTAACACTGTTGTGACACGCTGATCCTGCTGCTTCCGTTCGATATGTATAAAACAATTATATTAAAAAATATGAAAACATTCCAGAATCTTCTCATACTCACAATTCTAGAGCGTAACAATTGGGAAATGTACCTATATATCCAATTATCTTGTATCGGTCATTGCTACTTCATACGAAAGTAACATGTGACGACGTTCAGCTTTATCGATATCGATTGTTTTGCCGTTGTTATAATCTCGTGCTCAACAAAATATTTACCTTTGTTTTGTCATAGCGTACCTAAGTAATTAACTACATTATACGACGAAACCATTTCGAAAGCAGCTGGAACGATTTTGTACTCGGTAAATAATAACCGCGACATTATATTAGTCACTTAATAGGGTACCTATTCATGACTCACACAGGACGTCAATATAATAATACTTTTCATCGATCATTCGAGACCACACTATAGATACTATAGACAGTAATTGTAGAGACTATAGATTGTAATTCGATGAATGAGTTTGTGTCAAACTAAGTAGGTTTTTACCTGTATTGAGATCTTTAAACCTCGCAGGTTCTCAATTGCTTATATGTTCCATCAACTCTCGTAAATCTCATGGTACTTAATCATAACTAAGTAATTAATATTAAGTATTATCTAGTATATTAATTGCCGTACGCGAGATTAAAAACAAAATTGAAACTTCAATCAAGAGAACACAAACTGACAGTTCTACCTTTTTATCCCGTGAACTAACTTAATATTTGAACTCGAATTAATGACTGCGGGTCAATGATGTTTCAAGATACGAAGTCGATGTTTCGGGATTTGAATTCTTTATTCTTGAAAAATGTTCTTGGACAAAACGGATATATAACTTTCATCTTGGACAATGTTTGTCCGTACTAAGGCGTCGTGTTATCCTACCCCTCAACATCTAGGCACAAGTACCGCACACACCGAGAGGATGTGGCTTATCAAGTGAATAATACGAAGCAAATTGCCCTTTGCTTGCTCCTTCACCGGGCTTGATGCAATTACCCAAATCACCGCTGCTGGTTGATGTTTGTTCCTTTCGATAACGTATCTGGAAGTATTATTTGAACGCTCTAGAAATGCGTTGTACTTTGTTGTTTGTCCAAAATATAGAGTAGGTATGAAATAATGTAGGTATGATGGCTAAATTTTTAATTTTGTAGATAATAATATTCCTTAGAATTAGACTTTGTGGGTTTTACTTGGGTTTTACGACAATTTTGGAGATTATGTTTTTGTGATTTGCATTTGGTCTGGGATCGCCGCCAGTGTATTGTTAAGTACCTACCTCACTAGCCTAGTGGGGGAATCGATTGATAGACGACAGCACTCGCCCGGGGTAAACTTTCAATCGTTGATGTCATCCGTAAAATTTGATTCGCTGCCAGGCCACCCTCGGCATGTGCCCGGGCCAGGCTAGCTAGGGTGGGTCACAACTTTTCATTCGGAATTGACGTGCAGAATTTTGCGATAGCTGATAAATAAAGTTATTTAAGTATAAACGGGAAACGACCGTCTCACGTGAGTCATGTCTGCGAATGACGCGTCACATATTCCTGCAACATGGTTTGCCTAAACTCCAATACCTATCAGTATTATGTCGACTCATCTAGAAACAGCTGTGCAATTATACAGATCAATAATTATGCACTAACTACCAAATTTATAGTATGTTTATCAATTTATACAAAGCATATGCAGAAGAAAATGTAATTCTATTGTGAAGGAAAGAAATCGGGTGTCCGTTTTTATCTATTCTATTGCATATCATATTATTTTTATAATCATCATCAATTTTATTGGTTACGGGTATTATATTTTGGACTCGTAACTTTTTAATTATGATACTGAAATGCTACTACCAATGCTTTCGTTTTTTTCTGATGTGAAATTTTAAACATCTAGTAGAAAAATAGTTTGCTTTTTTTATTTGTCTACTTAGAATAAGTATTTTAGTACACTAGTTTAACAGTACAAGGCTAGGCTATCGACTTATAGAACGTATGCTACCTTGAAACATACTCGTCTATAGCATAGCGAACATGTTTGTTTTGACTATAAGTTAGTCACACCACACCTAACATAATTGTTATAGAGATTGGAATATTGTAAAGGTTCGGGTCAAGCAAACGGGCGCAGAGTGGCGGCGAAACAATACTAATTCGAGGAGAGTAGCTATATTAATATTAGGAGTGTGAGTTTATTTCGTTACTTATATAAGGTTTAACAAAAATAGTCTAAAATATTTTAACGGGTTTACAAGTAGGCGATAACGATCATGTTTATGCATTAAAATAAATGTGTATACAGTGATTGATTATACTGTGAAAAATCTAGGCAGTACCGTATCATCGCGGACTTAGTCTGTAGTGTTATTTTTTAAATTTCAAATAAATTGATTATTTTTTTCGGGACTGGATCCTAGTTATAGCCTACTGATGGACCCCTTACAAATATTTTACACTATTATTGTTTAACCTAATATAATATTAATTTTCAGCTGCATCCAAATGTAATATTTAGTTTAAATTGTTATCGGATTAGTTATATCGCCGCTCCGCCCCCTCGGCGCTGACTCTGATGTTATTCTGTGTGTAAGCAAGGCAAATTGGTTTTTATCATAGACATTAATATTACTTTTATGGTTTAGGTAGATTCCAGGCAGATGCCTCCAACGAAACAAATCGTTCGAACTAATTGATATTGTTACGTGCGGGGTATTTAAATGCCGATTACGTGAAAATTACTTTAATCGCTCTCCACACAGAAGGCAAAAATAGTACACACCAGTACACTAACTAGTTAACACTCAAATCACAATTCACCAAATCACTTAGAAACACAGTAGTCCACAGTATTCGCTAGAGTCGCCGGTATAGTCTTCTTAGTTCGCTTCCGAGAGATGTGTTCACTATCGCTTTCAAATAGAAACTGTCTCGTCGCTGGTCCTGCACACTATTTATAATCCGAAAATAGCGAGGGTGGATCTTTCCAGAAAGGTGTCGACAAAACCCACAAAACAGAAATGTTCCATAAGGAAAATGAACCTTATTTACACGGTAATAAGGAGGGGCTAGAATGTTCTAGTGTACGTAGCTGCATTCGTGAAATCGGTATTATTCCGAGAACTCCCAGTTCCAGGAATTGCATTGTCCTCGCCTTTTGTTTACTAATAATTTTAATAAAAATAATATGAGATATATTCTGGAAGCCGGTTGCAACATTGTTGACGATTCTAGATCTTTCTTCACAGATCGATAGGGGACCTTGGACCCAACAATGCGTTTTTGTTTCTAGAAGCTTCGATGACTATTTATCGAGTTATCGATACCTCTTTTATACGCATCGTAACATTACCCCCCTCTTAGTCATGCTCGTCCCGAGCATTATTCGAGCCATGATATCGAGCTAACCTGTCCACATGGACTACCTTCGGTTTTCCTCTAAGTCCCTTCTTGATTCGGAAGGTTACATCATTGATCCTTGTAATGATGGTGTACGGTCCTTCCCAGCGAGCTTGAAGTTTCGGAGACTTTCCCTTTCTACGAAGCGGATTGTGAAGCCACACTAGTGTTCCTTCTTCAAACCCATTGGTGTTCGCATTCCGATCGTATCGGGTCTTCATCCTTGTACTGGTCTTGAAATTATTCTCCCGTACTCTTCTGTGCACTTCATCCAGCTGGTTTTGAAGGTCACTCACATAGTCCGTAACAGGCTTTGGACTATCCGGTGGCGTGCCTGTTATTGCATCAACTGGGAGCCTTATTTCTCGACCGAAATTTACCTTGGCCGGAGTATGTCCCGAACTATCATGTACCGCAGATCGATAGGACATCAGGAACAGCGGAATGTATTGGTCCCAATCTCTCTGATGATCGTCCACGACTTTAGCCAAGTGGTTCTCTAAGGTCTGGTTGAACCTCTCGACCATTCCGTCTGACTGCGGATGCGCTGGAGTCGTACGAGTCTTATTGATACCCAGCAGTTTGCACATTTCCTGAAATAAGGCAGACTCAAAATTCCGCCCTTGATCTGAGTGAAGCTCCATAGGTACGCCAAATCGACAGACCACTTCCTGGACCAGTTTCTTCGCCACAGTTATAGCTTCTTGATTGGGTGTCGCAAAGACTTCGGGCCACTTAGTGAAGTAATCTTGCACTACTATGATGTATTTGTTCCCATCATCCGTCATTGGAAAAGGTCCAGCAACATCAATGGCGATGCGCTCCCATGGCGCTCCAACATTGTACGACTTTAATTTTCCCCTGCTTCTTGTCTGCGGGCCTTTCACTGAAGCACAAGCAGTGCACTTACGGCACCAATCCTCGACATCTTCCCGACAACGGACCCAGTAGAACCGTTGTCGCACTTTAACCAGGGTCTTCTTGACTCCAAGATGCCCACCAGAAACACCATCGTGAATGTGCCGCAGAAGAGGGGCCACCTTACTCCGAGGTACTACGACTTGCATGGTTACTTCTTTCCCGTCGTTGGACTCCCATTTTCTACATAGCACACTGTCTTCCAGAGTCAAGCTGTCCCACTGAGCCCAATAGCTTTTGGTGGTCGAACTATGAGCAGACACATCACTCCATTGGGGTTTGTTCCCAAGACGTTTCCAGTCCAGTATAGGTCGAAGGTCATCGTCCTCTTCTTGAGCCTTCTTCATGTTAGTTCCTGTCCATTCATCGTCAAGTCCGTGTGTCCTGATGACTTTTACCTCTTCTCGTAATTCATTCTTCTGACAGTGCTTGCAGTCGTCGGCACACGGTCGTCGTGACAAAGCATCGGCGTTGCTATGTCCTTTTCCACTTCGGTGTTCTATTACAAAGTGAAATTCCTGTAGTTGCTCGAGCCATCTAGCTACTTGACCTTCTGGGTTCTTGAATTGTAACAACCATTTCAACGCAGCATGATCCGTTCTTATAGTAAACTCCCTTCCTATAAGATACTTCTGAAAATGTTGTAGGGTCTTCACCACAGCAAGTAGTTCACGGCGAGTAACACAGTAATTTCTTTCTGGTTTGGAAAGTGACTTACTGAAATATGCTATTACAAATTGCCGATCTCCCTGTATCTGAGATAAAACACCACCTATTCCTGTATTACTAGCGTCTGTATCCACGATGAATCTTCCTTCTCTATTTGGGTAACCCAGAATAGGGGCTTCACATAACCGTTGCTTGAGCTCACTGAAGGCTTCCTCACAAGTCAGGTCCCAGATAAAATCGCGTTTCTCTTCTGTAAGTCGATGCAACGGTTTTGCAATGTCCGAGAAGCTCTTAATGAATCGTCTGTAATATGCGCATAATCCCAGAAAGGCGCGCACATCTGTTTTATTTCTTGGAACAGGCCATTCTTGAACAGCTTTTATCTTCTCAGAGTCGGTTTGGACTCCTTCCGTTGAGATGACGTGTCCAAGGTAACTGACTTCCTTTTTAAATAGAGCGCACTTCTTTGGGCTAAGTTTTAGATTAGCCTCACGGATCCGGGTGAACACTCGTTCTAGATTCTTCAGGTTCTCCTTGAAGCTACGACCCATAACAATCACGTCATCAAGGTAGACCAGGCATACGTCTCCGAGTAAACCCACCATCACTCTTTCCATAAGGCGCTCAAATGTGGCTGGCGCATTACATAACCCAAAAGGCATAACATTAAACTGCCATAATCCGTTTCCAATTCCAGTGCTGAAGGCTGTCTTCTCTTTGTCTTCTGGGCTTAGTTCAACCTGCCAATAGCCACTTTTTAAGTCGATAGTTGAGAACCACTTCATACCACTGAGCATGTCCAGTGTGTCGTCGATCCGAGGTAAGGGATAGCTGTCTTTCTTTGTGACGTTATTTAACATCCGGTAATCCACACAAAACCTTGTACTGCCATCCTTCTTCTTCACCAGCACCACGGGTGATGACCATGGACTCGTAGAAGGTTCAATTATTCCGTTATCAGCCATATCCTTAATCATATCTGTCACCTCCTTTTCTCTTGCCCATGGTATGCGTCGTGGCCTTTGTTTTATAGGCCTGGCGTCGCCTGTGTCGATCCGATGTTTTACGAGCCCCGTCCTTCCACAGTCATTTCCAGTGGCAAATATGTCGCTGAATTTCAGCAAGAGCTCTTTGGCTTGCTGTAGTTCTGTTGCCGATAAATTCTCCTTAGAAGATTCCAGTAGTTGCTGGATGTGATCCTCCTTCATGTGGGTACCATTCTGTTTAACTGTATCACTATTTAATCGTCTGAGGTACTTTACTTCCTCACATCTTCCAACCACACTATTCTTCTTCAAGTGAACTTCTTCGGTACCAAGGTTAAGGATTCTTACCTTAGTAATTCCGTTCGACATTAGTAAAGTCCTTGCCGTAATTAAATGTTGGTAATTTCCAGCGTCTTCGACGATGAGACATCTTCTTTGTTTAATATTACGAGGAAATTTCACTATTACCAAGTTTTCTGATCTCGGCGCCAGTGTAGTGTCCTTCAGGCAATAAATATTGCACGGGCGTGATCCTTGCAAACAAACTTCTTGGTCAGGAAACCTTAACACTCCTTTAGCAACATCCAAAACACACTGCTGATTCTTCAAGAAATCCAGTCCCAAAATACAATCGTCGGTAATATTAGCAATCAGCACTGCCTGTAGATACACTCGGTCACCAATTCTAAACTTTACGTCTGTTTCGCCGAGGACGGAAACTGGCTGGCCGGTGGCTGTCTGAAGATGACATTTTGGAGATCGTCTATTCCATATTATGGTGCGTCTTAGTAGCTCTGGTCTCACAATGGTACGCGATGCACCGGTGTCCACTGTCAAACTACAAGATTTATTATCTATGGTGCCCTCGAGGATCAGACTATTCCCATTAAAAACTTGAGTTATGGTTACTGTAGGGGCTTTATGTTGACCAGCCAGCGCCCGCCCCGCGGCCCTGGCGACCTTTAGTTTAACGGAATGTCTTGATCTTCTTGGGTCGCGGAGTCCTTGACCCTTCTCTTTTTCTTAGGGCATTCAAGCCGAATGTGCCCTTTTTCTCCACACTCATAGCACGTGGGGACAAACCGAGACTTTTTCTCTTCAGGAATCATCGCTCTAACTTTATGTAGCCTCGTGTCTTGTTGCACAGCTTCCACCTCAAGAGCATGTGCGAGTGCGTTTTTCAAGGACTGGTGATGTCCCAGTTTCACAGCCCCTCGAACCTCTGAGTTTCTTATGCCATCGACAAATGCCTGCAACAGGGTCACTTCGATGACTTCTGGTGCCGATGAGTAAGCTCGACGAACCAGCCTTTCGATTTCCTGGGCCCACTGCTGGAGGCTTTCACCAGCCTTCTGTGATCGCTCACGGAGTTGCACTCGGTAGACATGTTCCAGGTGCTTATCACTGTAGCGCGTGTCTAACGCTTCCATTAATATCTCCAGGGTCCTTCTTTCAGGCGGCAGGTTTTCGAGAATTGTTAAAGCATCCCCTCGTAGAGCAAGCGTAAGAGCCATGAAAGACTGCTCGTTGCTCCAGCCATTGCCACTTGCAAGTACCTCGAACTGGTACTTGAACGCTGACCACGATGAAGTCCCATCGAAGCGTGGTAGGTCAAGTTTTGCAGAAGATGGCGAAGCTACTGCAATAGGTCCACTTACTCTCAGTTTTATGACCTCCTTATTTAGTTCCTGCACGCGGTCTTCCAAAGTCTCATTCATCAGAGTTACTTCTTGTAAGCGGTCTTCGAGGTTCCCTGTCTTCATGGTAACTTCTTTGTCAAGCACTTGTACGCGTTCCTTTAAGGTATTCACTTCTTCTCCGAGAGCTGTGATACCTGCGCTGATTTTTCCTAGGACAGCTTCCTGGCTGGCCTGTACCACCTCTTTAATCTCCCGCTGCGTAGCCTCTTGGTTATCTTGGAGCTTTTTCTGATTGGCTTGCATCATTTCCTGCATAGAAGCCATTTTCTGATTGAGCTCCTGCTTACTGGCTTCTTGGTTGGCCTGCAACATTTTCTGATTGGCCTCTTGACTGGCCTGGATCATTTTTTTCATCGAAGCCAGCAGTACCGACATGTTCATGTCTGGTGCACTAACCCCTGGTGCTGCCACAGTTTCAGCTGGAATCCCAGCACCAGCCCGAGGCTCTTCCTCTTCAAGGCTACGTTGACGTGCAGCATCCATTTCCACTTGCCGTCTGGTTCGTGGAGTACGCCCTTCGTCTTCACGTGGTAATAACGGCATCCCACTTCTGACACCAATTGTTACGTGCGGGGTATTTAAATGCCGATTACGTGAAAATTACTTTAATCGCTCTCCACACAGAAGGCAAAAATAGTACACACCAGTACACTAACTAGTTAACACTCAAATCACAATTCACCAAATCACTTAGAAACACAGTAGTCCACAGTATTCGCTAGAGTCGCCGGTATAGTCTTCTTAGTTCGCTTCCGAGAGATGTGTTCACTATCGCTTTCAAATAGAAACTGTCTCGTCGCTGGTCCTGCACACTATTTATAATCCGAAAATAGCGAGGGTGGATCTTTCCAGAAAGGTGTCGACAAAAACCCACAAAACAGAAATGTTCCATAAGGAAAATGAACCTTATTTACACGGTAATAAGGAGGGGCTAGAATGTTCTAGTGTACGTAGCTGCATTCGTGAAATCGGTATTATTCCGAGAACTCCCAGTTCCAGGAATTGCATTGTCCTCGCCTTTTGTTTACTAATAATTTTAATAAAAATAATATGAGATATATTCTGGAAGCCGGTTGCAACATTGTTGACGATTCTAGATCTTTCTTCACAGATCGATAGGGGACCTTGGACCCAACAATGCGTTTTTGTTTCTAGAAGCTTCGATGACTATTTATCGAGTTATCGATACCTCTTTTATACGCATCGTAACAATATCTATAGCTCTAATCTATGAAGAATAGGTAATAGCGTTTTATCGAAGGTCAAATAGGTGTCGAGGAGGCGACTGTTTTATCATATTGACTAGCTATGTGCCCGATCGAAATAAAAAAAAATGTTTATTCGTTTGTACCTACTCTGCTTCTCTTGGGGCCAAATTTCCAAGAATCCTTCCATAGTGTACTGGTAGAGTACTGAAGGACTACATTCTCCAAACTTCAAGTCTCTAGGTTAACCGGCTTACACTGTGCGTTGTCTGTCAGTCAGTCTGTAAAGAATTTTATTAAATAGATGTTACGTAGATAAACGTTATTATTTTTTGTATTTCATTTCTTGTGTACTCAATCTGGTAAACCTTTACCAACATAGCAGAAAGATGGCTATAAGAAAAAGGAGGCCGTGCGTCTTATTTTTTTCTCATAGCTATTTCTTTCTGGTGGGTGTTTCATCAGACCATGTCTAAGCACATTGAGACTCTTTATTTTGTAGCACCTAGTTATCTTTCCATCAGCCAACATGATTCATTTAAAATACGACCACTTATAAACGAAAATACGTTTCGTTTTCACGCTACAATATCGTCGGGAGCGTAATTTGAGGCAAGTGTTTACGTAGTTGACATAAACAACGGTGTCAAGTTGTAGGCGGGGAACAAAGTGTACTCGTGTTTCGACACTTGGACATAATGGATTCCTTTGTGGTCTATATCAGAAAAGTGCATAGTGTGTTACTTTTGACACACGATAAGTGGTGCTTATTCGTTTTATGAGAGAGTCGAGTCGATTAATATAGGGAAGCTATCCCAAGAATTTAAGTCGATAATCTCTGACAAATTTGCCTGATATATAATCTGCGATTGGGGCCGAGATAGAAGACATTACAGTTGAGGATGGTTGACTAATTCATTAAGTGATGTATTTTCATCTCAAAACGGTTTAGTTTATGAAATTCGTACTTCTTAACATAAAAGCTGACGAATTAATGCATAGAATTAATGACTCAGGTATATTCCGTTAGATCTAATAGGTATCTACATATTAATTTAAACGAAGGTCCTTTTTTTGCAATAAACAAGTTTCTGTAGGACCTTGACTTTTGCGATATTTTGCCTATAAACAATAATAAAATATAGAAATTTGCGTAATAAAAATAATGTTGCGAAATTTTTAGAAGCACTGCAGCATTTTTGTCGAAAGTAAACTATTCGTTGAAAGTTGACAATAGCCTGATTGCGAGTTCAGAAAATAAAATTAACGCAAAGTAGTTCTTATGTCATTTAACATGGGCTACCTGTTGTTGGGCAAAATTGATTTTTCTACTCTATACATAACTAAAAACCACTATAAACCACTATAAACCACTATAAAACCAGTCCCCTGTAAAGTTTATGGTGCCTAATAATTTTTATTTTGTTTCAGAGAAACACCCTACAGCTCTACATTTCACACCAAAGAGGTCCATTCTACAAGGCCGAGTTCCAAACTGAGTTGGATTTAAAGAAGTTCCACATAGCGGATGTGACTGACAAACGTATATTTGTTTCTGTCATGCACAGCAACACCCTGGCGAACTTGTACGTGTCAGAGATAAGCAACAACTACAGACAGTACAACTTTGTGCTGAGTTTGGAACAGATATTGTGCTATTTTCCGGATGGCAATTGGAAGTATAGCTGGTTAGAGTAAGTATCTTCGATTATATTTTGTTCTTAATTCGTTCCCATCTCGTTTTAATATCGATATAAGTGGATGTAGCCAGAGGTGAATGCAAATTTTGAACCACTTCAAAAATAATGCTCTTGTTTTTACCGGGAATCTTTCCCCCTAACCCTATTTCCTAGGATGATGAAGGATTAGACATAAAGTTTACTATACATATTGTATTAACTCACGCGCAGATACCATTCACAAAAAACTATGAAATTAAAAAAAAAAATTGCCGCACTGGGGTACTTCCATACTTAATTCTTGCCATAGACAAGCAACTACCGATAACTATAATCACATTATAGCTTTGAGTAACTCGTACATATAATTCGTATCGTAATGTCATACTATGTGCACTTAATTGAGTGTATGTCTCTTAAGTATTTTTAAAAAGGAAACACTTAATCCGCTACGCCAGGGTCAATGGATTTAATGACGACGTTCTAGCAATCCGCACGTTTTGGCTTTTAAAAATTACTTGCAATTTCGTTTTAATAAAAAATCACACTTAAAGCCTTGAGTCTACGGACCATATTTCAGTATTATGTTCATAACACTGTATTTCTTCCCTAATAGTGGAAACTGTAATGAAGCCACGTGTGATTGTATGCTTTTTTATTTCTTGTTGACGATCCGATTGGGACACCTGTACGTCAAGTGCGAGATTATTCGTAAGCTAGCCGTATACTTTATAGTCTACCGTATTTAGTCATTTTGTATGGAGAATTGAACAGCGTTTTTTTTTTTTATTACATTATAGGCAAGTATTTGATCTCGATCTCACCTGATGGTAAGTGACGATGAGATCTACGATGGAGCATACTTGCCTAGGTAGGAAGGCGGCAGTAGATAAGAGACGCTACATTCACTAGGCACATGCAGCGCAACTGATCTGACCCGCCATCCATGAATGGCAACACCGAACATCATGCCGGAACACGGCTAGGCCGCTTGGCGACATGGCTTTGTTCAGTGGGTGGTGACTAGCCACGGCCGAAGCCTACCACCAGTAGAGTTGTCACCTGGTTGGCACCACCCAGGGTCACGTGTAGGGTATCTCGAGGGTACTTAATTCTCCTACGGACGAAGGTGACTCGACCCCAAAAAGCGTCTCTAGCGGATGATGTTTAAAACTTTCGATTCTCCATAAAAAATGTCTAAATACGGTAGACTATAAAGTCTACGGCTAGCTTACGAATAATCTCGCACTTGACGTACTGATGGTGACCCTGCTTTCTGCACCGAGGGTCCTGAAATCGAATCGTGGTAGTGGCAAACATTGTGTGATGACCGTACCCACAACATTAGGAACCGCAGAGCTGGTGCGTTCGTCTGGCGATATTTATTTCTATTAATATGTTATCCATCTCCAGGGACGTCACAGAAGATCCCTTCACTGATCTGTACCGTGTCGAGGGCTTGAAGGGAATATACATTGCGTCGAGGGTGGATACGAAAGTGGCGACCGCGAGCCTTGGCCCGGAGCATCTGGTGTCATTGATAACGTTCGACCATGGTGCCACGTGGTCTCCTATCAATCCGCCCACAGAAGATGAGAACGGTAAGACCTAAAGTCAAATGTTAAATTATAAATGCTACTCTTTAATCGGTATAGAACAAATCAAATTTCAAATTCTCTATGAAATGATATTTTCTGTTTAATTAAAAATCAAACTTGAGTATTAAGCCTGGAATTCACTGGAAAATTGTATGTAAATTCGTCGTTCGACTTAATTTGGCGTGTCCTTAATCAGAATCAGAATCAGAATATTTTTTATTCACGTAGACCATTATTGTACAGTACTTATGAATCGTCAAGTTACAAAAATAATAATGGTTTTCAGTTCATATTAAACACAATAATATATAAAAACACGTACAGACGTGTTTGTGTTTATTATAGGTATATTATAGGTAATATGTATTATTATTTTGGTCGTGCGATCATTATTCTCTGTTCGTCTTTGTTATTTAACTTCGTGTGCCTTGTTTTCCTTGTAAAACTGAAGGCTGTAGGCATTATGAAGGTATAGTTTTTTTATATATAATAATATCTGTTCTTTAATCTCCAAGTGAAGTTATCTGATTAGCTTAGTTGGTAGTGACTCTGCCTTCTGCGCCGAGGGTTCCAATTTCAAATCCCGGCAGGACAAAACTTTGTTTAATTAGCCACGAATGTTTTACCCGAGTCATTATGGAAGTTTAATATCCATACTCAATTTTTTCATACATTTATATTGTTGTCAATGTCAAAGATATAGGGAGTCCTAGTTTGGGTTCAGATCGATTTGTGTAAAAACTGACCAGGATAAAAAATTAAAAAGACTATGCCATTGCTATTACATTGTGAGAAGTCTGTGTTACCAGACTTATGGACCGGGTGTACATCTTGATACTGATTAATCACTGTTATTTGACAGGTAAACCAATGAACTGTCACATTGAGAATTCATGCAGTCTACACCTGTGCCAGAAATTCAGCCAACTGTATCCAGTTACAAGGTTGGCACACATTACTTACTACTTGATAATACTAATGATATCACGCATTGTGAAATTAACTTAATGGCTAGAGGCTTAAAATATTAATATATTTAATAATGTCTATTATCGAATTACATGGAGGTGTAGATACTGATTGATAAACCTGTTTATTTGTTTTGATTAGGTTTTGTAGAACACTAGTCAAGTTGAGTTCTTATGTTGAGTATCTGCGGTCTCTGTTTTTTTGAACTTAAGATGTGGTGTGCACATTTATTCGTATATTTTCACGACTAGTTTCCTTAGATGATTTTTGTATCTGTTTGTACTAATGTCCCTGATAAATTCCTAAAAAAGGTAACCTCGCTGCTGTTTATAAACAAATATGACTGAAGCACACTTCTTGTATAAGCATTCTCTAAGTTACCGGAGCTAGCACGAAAACTAGTAATGTGTTTGACACACACTACTACCATTCATCATCATTCGGCTATTTGTGTTGCACTGTAGGGTAAAGGCCTCCTTCGACTTTCTCTGGCCTGGGCTACGGAGGACCATCCTCTCGTAAAGGCGTCAATTTCATCCCGCCATCTCCGCCTAGGGGACTTCGTGGGCTTTGTGGGACCCAATCAGTAATAGTTTTGTCCCAAAAGGTATGGAATGCGACAGACATGGCCAGCCCAATCCTACTTAAGGTTACTACTCAGTAATCTTTCAAAAAGAACTATTAACCTTGGTCAAGTACCTTTATCTAACAGATGTCAAGGAAAGAAAGCATTATTATCAGCAATGTCACCTTGAACTCTGCTCATGTTTAGATGACGGGAGATAATTTAATTTACAAGTCGCTACCCACACACGCTATCTGTTTGCTGTGAAAGTTGAATGACCGTTCAAAGTAGAAAATATACTTGCGGAACCGAAGCGGTACCGAAGGTTTCAGATAAAAGGTCGAATTTTATTTTTAGTTCATATTTGGCTGAGGAGCAAAGGGTTTCATAGTGTGCTGTTATACCCTATGCAGAAATTATTATTGGGTACGGTTGCGCTACGTAATATAGGAACAAAGAACAGATTGAACGTATATTTCGTTTCATCTCAGACTAAACAATATGCACAACAATGAATAACTATGTGCAGAATGCATCCCTTGTTCCAAGACAACGGTCTGGTCAACCGAAGGTTTCTTGTAGCTTTAACCTTTGCATACGAGTAGATAACTTATATATCCCTTAGGGGGTCGTACAATTCGTGGTGACTGGTGGTTTTTGGGGCCTCAGTCTGGGTTCCAAGGCTGCGTTTCTGATGCTTCAAGACCAAGATCTATGCCTTGCAGTAAAAGATGGCCATCCTGTATCATTTGAGGCCGCGATAATCGTGGTCCGCTTCCTGCCCTTAGCCTTTGCCCGGATCTGCGAATGTCCAGACTAATCTGTCACATCATAGTACCGATAATATTTTAGTACGTTGCACTATGGGAACAGTTGGTGTGTTTGACTTGCGATATTTATTTAATTCCAACGACTCCATAAAAGTCATTTGCGGTTAAGTCACCTCACACAAAGCCCTTCGCAATTCGAATAAAGTAACTAGGTAACTGGTTATGAATCATTATGGAGCTGAATATAAGCGAACAGTTTCCTTATTGTTCAAACGTACTTCGCTTCAACGATCGATACATTATTCCTCTTTCGTATTTATCAACTTATTTACAATAGCCCGATTCTTAACGAGTGATAACGACAAACAAACAGATAATTTAGTTATAAATACCTCAAGTTTGGACAGTAATTTGTGTTTGTTGTATATAATTACGGTCTGTCTTCCACAATAACAGACCGCAAGGATTTTGACCCCTCGCTAAAAGTCGCAAGATAGGAATTGAATGCTTACGACGAAAACATACGAAAACGAAAACATATACATTTTCGGGTTATTGTTCTGATAAAGGTTACGTTGTTTGCAGCCCACCAGGAAATGTGGTTGCGATCGGTTCGAGGTAAACTCACTCACACAATTGAGTGCCTATTGTAAAAGTAAAGTTGTATAAAAACAATACGCTTTTATATTAATTTGCACATTGCACGGTTTTTTTTATTGCAATCCGAATTTTAGTATGTCGGACGGCCATTATTAACCGTTCTGGATAAAGAATGGGATTATAAATGGAGTTGCCTAGATGAACCTCTCGCTCGCTCACTATGGCCGTCTATGGTCACACTCGCGAGCACAGACTGCAAAAATAATAGTTTCTTTAAAATAATTAATTTGTTGGCTATTCAGCGAGGAAATGCGGCCAGCATCTTGGTCACGCTACCGCATAGGCCAAATATTTTACACTTTTTGTAAATATTGAGTAGCTTTTCTATACTCTTTTTAATTTTTTATATTAGTTTTGTATAATAATGTAATTTTCTCTATATCTTTAGTTTGTAAATATTTAAGTTATTTTCTTTGTAACTATTGTATATAATAAATACTTGATATCATAACAAAAAAGAACAATATTATTTGGAAATTGAATGACAATTTATATTTATAATGCCATTCTTTATTCGGTCGGGTAGCACTTTAATTTCTTTCACCAATTTGTATACCGAAGTATATAAAAAAGTTTTATATGACAGTTATATCTGTGACTTGGTATATATTGGCGTCATTGTTTGCCTATCCCATGGGAAACATATAGTTTCCGGGCATTTAATATTGATAGTGACATTAGAACTATATTAGTGATAGAGCATGTTTTTTTTGCAATGAGTTCTCACAGATTTTTGCCTCTAACAAAATATAATATCGCGTTAAAATGTTTCATGAAATACATCATGAAATGAAAACATTAATAGAAATGACCATTAATTATTATTACTATTATAGGTCCGCCAGTATTATGAGCTCGAAGTCAGCACCGGGCATCATAATGGCGACTGGAGTCATGGGGAAATCCCTGAAAGGTATACCAGGAGTCTACCTCAGCAGAGACGCCGGCCTCACCTGGAAGAGAATCCTCAAAGACTATTATTTCTTCAACCACGGAGACCACGGTGGGATCCTCGTCGCCGTTAAATACTTCAAATCGCGCGGCGAAACTAGGAAGATGTTATACTCTACGAATGAAGGAATTGAATGGAACGCTTATCAGTGAGTTATTTCCCGCCCGATATGATATCAATGAAATTATGTTAATAAGTAATGGTTCACTGTTACTAATTGCGACGGTTCGGTTGACTATTTTTTTCATTGGATAATAAATTCATGTTTTGCGATTACTAACACTGAAACTATTATTGAAAATATCTTAAAAAAATTAATTAGAAGAGCAAAATCGATGCTAATATAATTTTGACATTTATAATTTAAATAATATGAATGTAACAAAGACCTGACTAGCGCAGTTGGTAGTGATCCTGCTTTCTGAGCCGACCACGGCTTCGAATCCTGGTACGACAAACTTTATATGATGAACATGAATGTTTGTATCCGAGTCATGGATGCTTAATATTTATATAAGTACTGCATTTCACCCTCAGTCCATTGTAGGGTACTCATAATACACGCGTTACTTAGTGTAGGACCGTATAGTGGGTGTGTTCGTGTGGCGATATTATTATTATTAAACAACCCAATTTCTAGGTTCAACGCCGACGATCTACGCATTTACGGGCTAATGACCGAGCCGGGAGAGAATACGACAACCTTCACCATGTTCGGCTCAGCGAGTGAACAACATCAGTGGATCATCATAACTATAGATCTGAAAAACACGTTTGCAGGCAACTGTACCGAAAAAGATTACAAGTACTGGTCTCCGGCACCTCCTAATTCCACCATTTCTTGTGTGCTCGGCTCCAGGAACACATTCCAGAGGCGACTCGCCCACACCAACTGCTACAACGGTATAGATTACGACAGGCCCTTCAAGAAGGAAGTATGCGAATGCAGCCGTCGCGACTTTGAGTGCGATTTCGGATTCATGCTCTCGGGAAACGAATGTGTCCGGAACACATCCCTCAAACACGACCCGTTCGCTATTCCGTCCGACTGTCGTCCCGGTAATTATTACAAACGTACAAAAGGTTACAGGAAGATCGACGGCGATGTGTGCACTATATCTGGCTACATGCCGTACGCTCCCGAGATGATTCCATGCCCGATCGAGGAGCCAGCGGAGATTATGCTAGTAGCTTTAAGGGACAAAATCGCTCGCATAGATTTATCTGACAACTCCACCATATACCCGGTGAAGAACCAGAAGAACATCGTCGCGATCGAGTTTGATATAAAGAACAACTGCATATACTGGGCCGATATAGAAATGGACAAGATTATGCGTCAATGCTTCAATAATGGAACGGGTCAGGAAATAGTGGTCAGCAAGGATTTGGCGAGCATAGAAGGAATGGCTCTGGACTGGATTTCGAATGTTTTGTTCTTCGTAGATGGTATGAGGAAGAAGATCGAGGCTGTGAGGATAGATTTCACTGACGACGTTCGCATGAGGGTCACCATCCTTGATTCTAAGCACTTATCGAAGCCACGTGGCATCGCAGTGCATCCCAAAGCAGGATACCTGTTCTGGACAGACTGGGATAGAAATAACCCATCCGTATCTCGTTCGAATCTCGACGGGACCGACGTTAAAAAGTTGTTCGGAAAGCCGATAGTCCAATGGCCGAACGGTATAACGATCGATCAGATGTCCGAAAGGGTTTATTGGGTGGACGCTATGGAGGATTATATTGCAAGTTCCGATTTGAACGGTAAATACTTTAGAAGGATATTATGGAACGACGATAAAGTGAGCCATCCGTTTGCGGTCTCCGTGTTGAAGGATAAAGTCTATTGGGATGATTGGAAAGTACAGTCTATATTCATAGCTGACAAAGACACGGGAGCGAATGTTATAACAATCAATGATTCGTTCACTGGATTGATGGATTTGAAAGTGTTCGCTTATTTCGTTCAGCATGGCAGTAACGCGTGCTCGTATAAGAACACGAGCTGCGATCACATATGCTTGGGTGGGCCCGGGAATAAGTTTAGTTGTCTGTGCCCCGATGGGCTGACGATGGTGAATGGGAAATGTTTGTGTCCTGATCACAAGGAACCGGCGCCTAATATGACGTGTGCGGGCAAAGACGACTCAATTTGTGCTCATGTAAGTATTTATTCAGCGATATTGTTTTAGAATAAGATTTGATTTGCATAGTAATCACTAGTTTATGGTTTTTGATAGACATTCGGAGTTTATTTGGCCTTATAAGTGCAAAAACACACAGGACAGCGTTAAAAGAATGCATGGGCGACACTCTGATCTAAGTATTGTCGTATCTTCTCAATTTAAACTGTAATGTCTTATAGTTTAGAGTTTAATTCAAATGGCACTAAATATACGACACCTTATTACGTGTTCACGTTTGTGTTATATATTATTAGGACCACTTTACATGCAAGAACGGCACGTGTATCCCATCGTCGTTCCGTTGTGATGGCAACAATGATTGCGGGGACTTCTCTGACGAGATCTCGTGTGTATGCACCCCCCCGATGCTGGTGTGTGATCTCACCAGATGCTACCTGCCTCACCTGAGGTGCGACGGGAATGTGGACTGCGTCGATATGAGCGATGAGAAAGGTAATGCAGAAACAAAGTTTCGACCTGATCTCTTCATAGAATTACTTTTTTCATAAAATCTTTGAGCCCTTTTTTAAGTCTTGTTTGCGGTTTTTTGAACCCTCTATAACCATGCCCTCCAAGTATGAAGTCACTATTCCAGCGGTTTGGGCTCTGCGTCGTTTATCAGCTATTCAAGACTAAGTCTTTTATTTATTTGTATAGATATAGACATCGAAATATATGTTACTTTAAAAAGCAAATCATAACAACGATCAAATTACATTTGACGACCTGGTAGACCTGGGTAGTGACCCTACTCTTTGTGCTGAGGGTCCCGGGTTCGAATCCTGGTAGGTACAAACTTTGTGTGATGAGCATGAATGTTTGTACCCGAGTCATGGATGTTTAGTATCTATATAAGTATATACTGGGTTCGCTGGGTTATGTGGCTTAGCGTGGGCTGTATAGTGGATGTTTTCCTTTGGCGATATTATTATACCCCTCACAGTTTGCGCAGGGTGCGGGATTTCGTAAATGTCAACGTGATTCTGAACAGGTTGTGGGTCCGGAATAACCGTTTAGTGGAACACAGCGATGGTATCCAGCGCCCATACTAGTACTTACTACGCATATATCGTTTGATATAGATATTTATTGATAAACTAGTCTGTAAATAGCAGGTGTTGTATCATCCAATTGTGTTGTCAGATTGCGGTCAACGCAACTGCACCACCGACCAATTTCAATGTGAGAACGGGCATTGTATAGACAAACGCTGGGTGTGCGACGGGGACAACGACTGTAAAGACGGTTCGGACGAGCTGTGTACGGTGAGTGCAGCACGCATGCGTGTTTACGACACAAGTACCCTATAAAAAAAGTATAAATTGGACCACGTCCGCCGACACAATTATTTGAAATTTGACAGTTTTCTTATACCAAATCGGTCAAAAGTGACATTTACTATGCGATTTCCATTTAATTGATTCGTATTATAACAACACTTGCGAGTTCTCTATGGAATCACGGTCCGGATTACAGAATCGTGATCCAAAGGATATCGGTAATTATTGCGATACCGTCAATACTGCTGTGATAGGGTCACGAGAATCATGATCCCTATCACACACAATGATATTGCTGATAGTGTCAAGGCCCTATTATGATCTTTGATAGCTTGTATGTTTGATGGGATTCAGGGTTACAAGTTCGCTTACAGAATCACCACATGGCATCAAATGTGAAAATGACAACGCCTTTCAATCATGAGTCGATGGTGGTAGGACACTTGGGAGCCCGGGCTATATTAAATCTGCTTTGAAAACATCCCCAGGCGGATTACCGCAACGCTATATAAATTCCTCGTAAATTGTTATAATCTTTCCGCGATCGAATGTTTTGGAACGGTTAATAATAATTTAATAATACCAGCCCTTTTTATTGCCCACTGTTGGGCATGGGCCTCCCATCAATGCGAGGGGAATTAGGTCATAGTCCACCACGCTGGCCCAGTGCGGGTTGACGGACTTCACACATATTTCGATGGGTTCTCTCAGACATGGAACTGTTATCCGACCGTCATTAAAATAACCTTTAACAGCTCTTCAGGAGCGCCATCAATCTCAGAAAGTTTTCCGATATCAATTGAGAATTATTTAAATTGAATTAGCTCCGTAAATTAGCAGACGCATCGGTGTTTTGTGTCTCCAAGTTGTTATTCTCTCAGGTGCCCATCAAACGTCCGGACATAGTCGACAATTGCGTTGGCAACGGGTTCTCGTGCAACAACAAGAGCAGCCTGTGCATCCCGCAGCCGTGGGTGTGCGACGGCGAGCGCGACTGCGACAACGGGGAGGACGAGAGCGAGCAGCTGTGCAAGGACTCCACGTGCGCGCCTTATATGTTCAGGTGCCCTAATGGGAAGTGCATCTTTAAGTCTTGGGTGAGTTAAACTATGTAGTCATTAGTTTGTTCAAGTGCTAACGGGGTGTGCATCTTCAAGTCTTGGGTGAGTGAAACTAGTCTTTAGTTTGTTTAGGTGCTAACGGGATATGCATCTTCAAGTCTTGGGTGAGTGAAACTAGTCTTTAGTTTGTTTAGGTGGTAACGGGATGTGCATCTTCAAGTCTTGGGTGAGTTTAACTAGTCATTAGTTTGTTCAGGTGTGTGTTCAGGTTCCTTTAAACCAACGCGCCGTCTGTACGTGATCGCGTGTGTTTTCGCGTATCACGGGTAAACCACTAGACGGATTTTAATAGCTTATAAGCTAGGTCATAATGGTGATAGCTTATAACCTGTGTGATATACAATATATCTTTTATCCCTGAAAATGTTGGGCTCACGTGGAATAGCCATAAAACTGTCTAAATCTACTGGGTCGTTTGTACTGAAACTTCGCATGGTTATATTTTAATTAAATTCCCTGACAATGTTTACGATATATTGATTATCCATTGAAGTGGAAAGTTTTCCGGGATGGTCAGGAAACTAAAGTTCACTCTTACGCACCTTTATCTTATCTGACGCGAAGAAACCATTTTGAATGGCCCACAAGGACCCACGTACGTACTTATGGCTTTCCACCTCAAATTCTAGTTAAATGATAATTAATCATTATGTACAAAATTAATTCATAATAGAGTTCTATTTATGTTAGGTATGCGACGGTGAGAACGACTGCGGCGACATCGAGGCCTCGGACGAGAACTGCACCCACACTGTCCACTCTAAATTCCTCCCCAAGGAGAAGCCCAGTTTCCATAGCAACGGGACTTGTTTGGACTCAATGTTCGTCTGCGCCAACGGCAATTGCCTGCCGGAGTGGTGGCGCTGTGACGGGATCAACGACTGCGGGGATGGGGATAACTCCGACGAGGTCGGATGCGGGATTATTATCCCCGGACTGAATGTGTCCTTACTGCCCGAACATCATGAGACGCCGACGCGCAAGTGCGGTAAAAACGATTTCACCTGTGCACCAGGTGAGTACAATTTTCTTTTTTCGGATTTTTTTTTATTCACGTAGACCATTACTACTCACGTAGACCAGTACTTATGAATCGTCAAAGTCACAAAATACTATGCTACTACTTTACCATGCGTTCGGAATGCCGTTCCTATGGAGAAGAACGGGCAAGAAACTCTATGGTTGCTCTTTTTTCGTATCCTTATTGTATCTCGTGTAACATTCTGAGGAAACCTGCAGGTTTTCATATATATAGTGTTAGTTATAGACTTATTATTTATTGGTTATATAAACACTGTGTGTGCGCGAGTGTGTGTGTGTGTGTGTCGTTCCCAATCGTCATTATTACTTGCTGCGGAGTGCATTAATTGGAAATTGGGAAAGATGACATCCCGTCATCAATCATTGGCTGGTCTCCGTTGAGATTGGCCGCCGTGACCGAAATTCGGTCGGGAGGAGTATTATTGATAATAATAATAATTCCAGCCCTTTTTTTTAATGTCCCACTGCTGGGCACGGGCCTCCCCTCAATGCGAGGGGGATTAGGCCATAGTCCACCACGCTGGCCCAGTGCGGATTGGCGGACTTCACACATCTTTAGAGGGGTTCTCTCAGACATGCAGGTTTCCTCACGATGTTTTCCTTCACCGTTTTTTAGCAAGTGATAATCATGGTTGAAAATGAGATTCGCACTTGAAAAATCCCAGAGGTGCGAGCCGGGGTTTGAACCTGCAATCCTCGTTACCGAGGCAAGCGTTCTACCAACTTGGCTATCACTGCTTTTTTTCTATCACTGCTTTTTTTATTGTTGATGTGTGTTTGTATTATTGATGTGTCGGTATTATCAGGTGCGTGCATCCCGCTGCTGTGGGTGTGCGACGGCGCGGCGGACTGCGCGGACGGCGCGGACGAGCGCAACTGCTCGGGGCGCGGCGCGGCGGCGCGGCTGCCGGCGCCGCGCTGCGCGGCGGACGAGGCGGCGTGCGCGGACGCGCGCGGCTGCGTGCGCACCGCGCAGCTGTGCGACGGCGTCGCGCAATGCGCCGACGGGAGCGACGAGTCGCGCTGCCCCACCGACACGCTATCCGTTAGTAACAACCAGCTATCATCTGTCCATTCATCATATTGACGATCTGCTCAGTGGGTAGTGACCCTCCTTTCTGTGCTGTATGCTTGTGAGCTTTGGGCCAGCCTGTCTTCTGTTTTGTGGTCGCCATTCTAGAACCTTTCTGCCCCGACAGCCATCGGTTCTTCAAGCTTTTTAGCCATACCAAACAATTAGCCATTAATATCATATTACTACTACACTTGATTTACGGTACTTATGATTACTAGTATAAGTACTGATTTAAAGCGCCTCCTCAAGCGTCTCAGGAACTAAATTTGACATAGTCATGGAAAATAAAATTAGTTTTTGTATCAATAAATTATAAAAAAATTATGTCGTTAAACAACATTGAAACTAAGCACAAATATTTTTTTTAACTTTTTCACAAGTTAACAGATTGTATATAAAAATACGCCGTTTGTATTTGTGACGTCACAGAGCTCAACGTAGCCTCTGCGGTGGACGGCACACAAACATTTCGTAAAAAAATAAAATAATTCCTTTGTAGCGGTCTGACTGTTCATTGCAATGCACCGACAGAAGCCAGCACAAATGCGCTTTAGTTTAAAAACAATACCACATATTGGACACAAAATAATGTCGTTTTTTCTATACAAATAAATAAAATTGAAGTGTCTGTTTGTAATATTAAAATAACCGCTTTTTACTAAGTGCATTTGGATATACACGGTACATATACCAAAACAAACAAAAAATTGTCTGTCTGTCTGTTTCCACTAATCTCTGAAATGGCTGGACCGATTTTGACGGGACGTTCACTGGCAGATAGCTGATGTAACAAGGACTAACTTAGGCTACTTTTATTTTAGAAATACTTTTTTGTTTTAATACCACGCGGACGAAGTCGCCGGTAACAGCTAGTTGGCATATATAACTTTAATTCTATAGAAAAACAGAGGAGCGATGCTGTGTCCGAAGAGCCATTTCCTGTGCGACGACGGCACGAACTGCATCCCGCTGCGCAGCGTGTGCAACGACCGGCAGGACTGCTACGACGGCACCGACGAGCTCAACTGCAGCAGCGTCGTCGCGGACACCACGCATATGTATCAGGTAGGTAATTAAACGGCTCGTTGATGAGAAAGAATGGAATAAGAACATTGAATATTAGGGGCCATCCATAAATTACGTCACACGAATTTCATGAATTTTTGACCCCTCCCCCGTCCTTGTCACAACTGGTCACATTTGAGAGACCCTACCTAGTGTGATGTCACATATTTTGCAATTTTACATTTAGAAATTTATAAAATTAAAACAGCAGTGTTGCGAAATTGTTTTTATTTCCATTTAAATTATTTTTCAATAAAATCAATAGTTGTAATACTTAGATATAAAATATTATATTTTGATAAAATGTGATGTCACAAAATTTGGGACCCCTCCCCGCCCCTTGTCACACAATGTCACACCTCGTCGACCCCCTCCCTCCCCGTTAACGTGTGACGTAATTTATGGATGGCCCCTTATAATACCAGCCTTTTTTTTAATGTCCCACTGCTGGGCACATGGCAGTAAAAGTGAAAATGACGATGCCTTTCAATCATGAGTCGATGGTGATAGGACACTTGGGAGCCCGGGCTATATTAAATCTGCTTCGAAAACATCCCCAGGCGGATTACCGCAACGCTATATAAATTCCTCGTAAATTGACACCATCTTTCCGCGATCGAATGTTTTGGAACTGTTAATAATAATAATACCAGCCATTTTTAATGTCCCACTGCTGGGCACGGGCCTCCCCTCTATGCTACCACCACGCTGGCCCAGTGCGGGTTGGCGGACTTCACACATCTTTCGAGAGGTGCTGTCGGACATGCAGGTTTCCCCACAATGTTTTCCTTCACCGTTTAGCAAGTGATAATCATGACTGAAAATGAGAACTTAGAATATATTGAGATAGAATACGATGAGAAAAATGTAAAGGAGAAAGTATATATTGATTTCCTATATTTACGCGAATACTACACATTGAAATAAAACGTATTTTTCGGATTTTACCATGGATTTTATTTTGACGGAGCAAAATACATTTTTAATTGACTAGTTCTACAAAATACGTATCGGGTACGTATCAGACGTTAGTCTTAAATATCATTATTTTTAAGATTTTAAATCACCTAAAAGTTTTACATGTTGCCTCTTGTCTCCAGTTCCTGAGCATCGGCGTGGACCAATCGTCCATCAACTCCACCAGCTTCCTGATATCGTGCTGGATGGCGCAGCAGAAAATGGTTCTCTACAGCTTCTTGCCTTCGATATCCAAAGTTAGCGACGGTGTGTGGCGTAACATGACCTGGACGAATGACAGCATTTATAGGTGATACCCTTAACATGCACGCAAAATTAATACATCGAGACATCTTATGCAGAATGCTAATATCGCAAAACAATAAATTACATCGTAAAGATGTCCAAATTTTTCGTAAAAAAATAAACACCATAGACATTTTGAATTTCGCGCCCTGACCCTGAGCTTCCCCCTTAATGAAATTTGTCCTCAGTTTCACAGATCTAGAGCCATACACTCATTACAACGTGACATTTTACATAAGAGACAGCAAGTCGAATAGAACGTATGCGTCAATGGAATACGCAAATACTACCACCGGGGAAGGAGGTAAGCTATAGATCTTGTCACAAAATTCATTTGCCTTAAAATAGTATTTATATATACACAAAACCAATATAATTCATCAACATAAGTATTCTAGCAAACCCAAAATTGCTCACCGGTTTCCTCCTATGCATGTGACAATATATTATACTTTGACAACCCAATCCCGATTTGCATATTTGGTAGTTACTCTTATTTCTGTACCGAGGAGCCCGGGTTCGAATCCCGTTAGGGGTAAACTATGTAATGAGCACACATACTAGGATCGCGACCAATCCATTGTGCGATATCCAGTACAAGCGTTGCTTAGTTTGTAATCTAAAAGTACATTGGTGAGTTGGTTGGTCATCTGGTGATATTTATTTTTTTTACGGACGACCTGCACTACGTATTCTGCTGTTCTAGAACTTTCTCGCTGATGTACTCTGGTGATATTTATTTCCTTATTCCGCAGTACCGTCCCCGCCCCGGCGCCTGAGCGTGTACCAGCTGATCGGGCGCCGCGTGAACGTCACGTGGGACGCGCCGGAGCGAGCGCGCGGTGCGCTGACACACTACGCGCTGTACTACGCGCCGCCGCTACCGCCCGTCGAGAAGATCGTGCCGTCTAACAATAATAACACTATGTCTGTCGTCATCGAGGGGTACTTTGAGCCGAATTATAATTATTCGTTCTGGGTAAGTGGCTTAGAAGTCTGTATTCAAGAATTGTATTTAGAAATAAGGTTGTTACAGCTTGGTTATAATTATGAACATAATCATTACTTATCAATCTCTCTTGTCATTTTGGCAGTTCCGTTGTATATTAACCAAATGTGCTCGTTTTGAACTCGTTTCACTTTTATTGACTCAAGTGGAGCCCAACACTTCCAGTAGTTGTAAGAAGTACAATATCAAAATACAGTAAACTAAATAACACTCCATAAAATTGCCTTAAGACAACGAAGATTCAGGCCACCACACTGACTAAATAGCACATGACCCAGTCCAAATGGTCCGCAGTCTAAAATTTCCAATTCCAAAAAGTCCAAAGTCCAAATAATGCACATCACAAATATAGCAAATTAATCACCATCCACAGGTAACGGCCGCGAACAACGCCTTCACATCCAACTCGTCTGAGGTGCAGTACATCACGTTCGACGCATTGGGCGATGTCGATGACCTCGTGAACGCGAGCATGACGCGACTCAATGGCACCGCGGTGCGCCTCGAGTGGCATCGGATCCGAGGAGTGGACGGCTATATCGTGCAATTGAGGCTGCCTTCGGCGTACGCTAAGCGGGACCCAATCACCACCAAGTCTAATAATGTTACGCGTAAGTTTATGACTGATTATCTACACTTGTTTAGTATAAATGCGTTTGGAATTCCGTCTTGCTCTCACAATTTTTCACCGTTATGATCAAACATGGTTTCCGGTCTTGACATTTCACACGGTAACAGTGTGTATCTGCGCATACGCGTTCCGCGTGAGAGAACTTTGGGTCTCAGTCTACTTTGGTTGCCATGCCATATTTTTGCGTGAAAATTTTTTGCTCACAATGCTGCAATCACAGGGTCCATGAGATGCAGACGATAAAAAAAAACTAATTTGCTACGCTAGGTTTTTTTTTTGTCTGTGACGCGCTAACATTAATCAGCTCTCAAATTTCTCAGTGGTAAGACTTCCTAGTCCTATATTGATTTCTTGTATTTACGCGAATACTACACATTGAAATTACTACTATGGCGTTTCAAACTATGACACTAGAACGTCAACCACCTCAGTCCTCCCGTGACCATGGTTGCTGTAAAGCAGCCGAAACGTCGGGAACGTAAAAAACATAATATAAACGCGATAAAATCCTTAAATTAGTTTTATTTCAATTCCTAGTCCTATTTTAACTATGTTTCATATTGCAGTAATAAACCTACCACCGGGCGTCCAACTATACATAGACATTAAAGCGTACAAAATGAATATCGACGGCGTGCCCTTCACCATTCCGCTTCGCACCGAAGGCAGCCCTGACGAAACCCTTAACCTGACCGCCATACTACTCAAGGACAAGGTCGCGTCGGTGCAACTATCGTGGAGTCCGCCTACCGGGGATAGGTACAAGGATAAACAGTTGGAGTACGAAGTGCATTACACCAACATGATTCATAGGACTAACCCTGGAGAAATGTCAAATGGTAAGAACGATTGATATTAGAGGTCGCATCAAATAGAATTAGTAAAAATTGTGGCTCTGCGAATGTCTAGTGGTAAGAATTCGGCATGCGCAGCAGGGCTATTGGCTATCTTTTTGATGGTCAGTGACTAACAAGCTTCAGTTGTACACCGAACTTTGATGATAACTGAGAATTTCATAACATTGGTATTGCGTATCACATTGAGTGGATATCAAGTTACGCTGACTAACGTGCGGGGACCGGTGCTCTTCGTCTCACCACTTGACGCCTCTATTTTTTATCGACTATTATACGGCTATGTTGAGTAACGCCTTTTAAGCGTTACAAGACTATATTGTAGAGAACATATTATTTTAAGCGGTTTATATACACTTGACATGTGAAGCTGGCGGCAAATTCATTATTTTATACAAGTTCGATCGTCTAGTGGGATTATTTAAATAGTTAATCTTTAAATTAAAGGTAAGTAAAACCACATATTTACTAGGTTCCCAGTCAAACGACAACGTTTTGCTTATCAATGTGAAAATTGTTATCAAATATTGATTTCTTATAATGCAAATAATGCAAGGTAAGATTAAGTTTATAATGATGTAAAATATCTACTTTTAAGATGCCGGCACGAAGAAGAGTTTCCGTGCGACAAATGGAATTGCTTGTGGAATTTGCGGAGTCCCATCGCGAAATAGCATTGGGTCGCTTTCCGGGAGGGCCACAGGCAGTTCGGACTACGCGAGAAGCATGGAACTCTGTAGCGGTAAAACTAAACTCTGTGGCAGAGGGAACCAATAAAACACCAGACCAATGGCGTAGAGTAAGTTAGCATCTTATATCCTCTATAAATACACATATATCCTCTTAAAATATTACTTACCTAAAACATTTCAAGTTCATCATAACTAATAATACCAGTATATATACTACCAATAAAATAATACCAATTTTATTCTCATGCATTTTTTGTCACATTATCCTTGGTCCCATTTCAATCCATAAAGAGCACCCACTTAACCCAGACTCTCAAAACACTTCAGTACCAAAAAAAACACTTAGGATAAGTAGAACTATGTTCAAAAACATGTTATTTACAGGACATGCTCAGCGCTCCACTCCACCAGTCCGAAGGTCGAGGCCACATTGACATGCAGTCACAATGGAAGCGTGGTGGATTTAATGAAGGATAGACGGAATGATGTACATAGTTATGTAGCTTGTATGGGTTGATGATTGACATAATTATGCTACTAATTCAAATAACAATTATTTTTATACATCAGATTATTTATTGCATTTTTTTTCAATATGTTTCACAAACTAAAAAAAAACAATAAAAAATAGCTGTAACATAGTAAATAAAGTAAGATTAATACTTAAGAAAATAATAATACATTAAAGTATGTTAATAACATTAGAATTATTATTTGTGTAGGTACTAAAATGTCATATTCCATAATCTTTGGACTAATATATCCCTAGAAATGTTTGGAATTGCCTCAATTCTTGCCAACTCTGGAGACTTGGCTCTGTTGGTCATTGTCAACATCATCAATCTGAGGCTCAGGCATTGGAACATTTTGTGAACAGGCTATGTTATGAAGAACAACACATTAATTCACTATCTTGGCTGCAGGGGCATTAATTCCAGTCAGTTCCTTGCGAATAGCAGTTTTTCGTCAAGCCTGTGGTAGGTATGGATTGAGTTCTTCCAAAACCTGTTGGGAATCTTTGGTCAACCAAAAAATTTGCGATAAACTCTCTCTCTGGCAACTGCAATGGATTACTAGCGTCGCGCAGACGCCGTCTCTTAATACGTAAAAGATTTTGTTTTCGCTCTTCTTCAGTAAATCTCAACAAAATCAGACGTGCCATTCGTCTATACACACAACACTTACTATAAAACACAACAAAAGTCGCAACTTTTACCCATTTTACTGAATACTGGCTTCGGTGATAATCAATATAACTCATAAAACACTACCTTTGAGTAGTGTCTTTCACGAAAGTCATGACGATTAAAATTATTATTAATTTGATGTCCACTAAGCTTACACAATCGCAATCTTATAAGTATCGATACGAAAACATCTGTCAAAATGTGTTACGGTGACTATCTTCGGTACTCGGTCTTCATGACGTCATCCCAGTTAGTCACTGTAGTTAGCCAATACGAAACTAGCCATTTGACAGTTAATCGTTGAAAACTTTGCTAAATGATCTTCACTATGAGCTGTCAAATGAGATACGCAATAGGGCCGCAGAGCCGCCATCGTTACTTATTATTCTTGATGCGACCTTAACTTACATTGTATACGTCTTTACTATAAATGCGAGTGTTATTTTTAACTTTGATTGCTTTATGCTTGTGGATAAATTCAATGAAACATGTACCTATTTTTGATATTTATATGTACGTTTGAAATAGCGTTATTATCCATGATACATTTTGCAGATACAAAGATAGTGACAAAGGGAACAAGCGTGCTTATCGGAGACCTACACGCGTGCGAGAGCTACATGTTCACGGTGGGAATCCTGGGCGGACCACTAGCCAAGTTCGTCGAGATTATCACTAGGGAGAATCCTACGTGAGTTAGTTGTATCAGTAACACTAACACACACACAAAATAAGACACGTTATAAATGTATAGGCAGTCATATCGTACGCACACCTTTGTAAGTCTTAACGCAAAAGGGGAGTTATAAGCTTTATCTGTATGTCCGTCTGTGAGAAGGTAGCTGCCGAACGGATATACCGATATTAAGGAAGTTGTTTTTGTTTAATTGCTGCTACAGTTGGTATCCATAGTCACGTTTTAATGATAATTGGGTATTTAGAAGTAATTTTTGGGTAGCCTCTGGTAGTTACCGGTATTATCCTCAGAGCCAACGCGAGGCGGGGCCGCGGGAAAAGCTAGTAAATAATATATATATTTTTATTTATGTCCGATAGAATATGTATCCGCATGTGTGAGATGTTTTCGATAGATGTATATGATGATGATGATTATTTTTTTAGAGCGCCCGTGAAGAATCTGCGCGTGGAATACGACGAGCGTAAATCAGAAATGATGATACAGTGGGACGCTATCTGTAATGTTCTCCGCAAACCTGTTACATACGTGGTAAGTTAGCAGTTGTGGAGAGTGAATATTCGCACAAGGGAAGCCGAGAAAACCAGAATGCATGAGAACAAACAACCAGTATATGAGGGGCATACTCCACGATCCCATTAAAAAATATTGCTACTCTATTCTGCAGAAAGCAACCAAGATTTTAGTCTGTTTCTGGAAAACAAAAAATAATAGTCATAAAGCAAGTTGGTACACTACCCAAATTTTACTTTCGAAAGGGTAGCCGAAAGGAATCGTGTTTACACCGTAAGTTAGTCTATTTTTACGGTGTGCAAGTGACGGATCCTGCATGTGGCTAAAATCACATAGTTTCTTACAATTCTCAGCGCAAACCGGTGGTAACTTCTGAAAATTCCAAATTGTTGCTTTTCTGGTGTATATGAATAAAAAAAAACTAAATATTATTTTTATTTATACACAGCTAGAGGTAACGGAGCTAACTCGAGACAAGACCAGCCGCTACAAGTTCCAACCGACCATCGTGTCAACCTACTCGCACGTGTTCGTCAATGTGCCGCACGGAGGTCGATACAACATTTGTGTACATGTGAGTAAAACGACACATAATAATATGATAATGTTATATACCTCTAAAGATGCATGGCTCATTAGTACAATAACGAGTTAATACAACAAAACTAAACCAGTAGCTAATGTTTGTAAAATGTTTTTTTTTTCATTATTAATTTTAAAGATAATTAAATACAGCATTAAATGTTGTGCGGTTGCAGTATTATGCTATCGTCGCAATCAGCAAAAATACTTCTCATTGAAGTTCAAATTATTCGTAAACAAATGAAATCCGTCAAAAATGTGATATTGCTCCATGACTGAGAGTGTTCAAACAAATATGATCTTTATTTTCTATTTTATATTTTGGGGTCGAGTCACCTTCGTCCGTAGGAGAATTAAGTACCCTCGAGATACCCTACACGTGACCCTGGGTGGTGCCAACCAGGTGACAACTCTACTGGTGGTAGGCTTCGGCCGTGGTTAGTCACCACCCACTGAACAAAGCCATGTCGCCAAGCGGCCTAGCCGTGTTCCGGCATGATGTTCGGTGTTGCCATTCATGGATGGCGGGTCAGATCAGTTGCTAGTGAATGTAGCGTCTCGATCTACTGCCGCCTTCCTACCTAGGCAAGTATGCTCCATCGTAGATCTCATCGTCACTTGCCATCAGGTGAGATCGAGATCAAATACTTGCCTATAATGTATAAAAAAAAATAAAAAAAAAAAAATATTTTTTTTTTATTTTCTACTTTTTCTATATATTGTATATTCTCCCGGCGCGGTGCGCAGGTGGAGGCGGCGGGCGCGGCGCTGCAGTGCGCGCGGTTCCGCGTGCGCGGCGTGCCGGCGCCCAGCGGCGTGCTGGCCTGGCTCGCGCCCAACGGGCACGTCATGGTCAGCTGGGACGCCGCGCCGCACCAGCAGTCAGTCACTATGCCACTTTATAATATGCACCGTCATTCTTAGAATCACTCTTCAAACCTGTGCTTTCATAGCGCATTTGTAATATTTTTTTATGGGAATTAATAATTCTGATATATCAATGTGGGACTGGTAAAATAATGAAACGATGTTTCGCGGTGATTACACACTAATAATATTTTTTTTATATTCCGCACAAAATCACTCACTCGATAAATTAAAAAAAAAAACGCTATATTGCTCTCCACTGCCCATTTCGGATCACGGCTGCCAGATACAATCTTATTAAATAATTGTAAATTCTCACACCAATTAAAAAAAACTTACAAGAATAACACAATTCTCATTTTGTTGCGAACAAAATTCATATGCGAGGTGATTCAGAAAATGTATAGTAAACTTGGAACCCGGGCTTTTTTTTAGCGTATTTGTAAACACTCTACCTGAAGTCAGAATAAACTGTGTTCTCAACAAAATGACAATTATGATTTTTTGCAAACAATATTTTTTTCATTAAATTGACAAACAAATTCTCACTTCACATAGCGTTAACAAATGCGTTAAAGTAACCTAGGTTCAAGACTTAATATAACCATTCAGAAACACCCCGTATTTAGTTTTGGGCATTGCGGCTATGTCAGTCTGTTTATCGTTTTTCCCGTCGCCATTTATCGTTTTACTGTCGTGTTACTGTCTCCAGAGTGGAGTACGAAGTGGTGGTATCGGAGAAAGAGATCCCTGAGGAGTTGGTGCACCCGGGCGAGGGCATGCTGCGCATGCGCGCGGCCGCGTCGCCCTGCCTCGTGGCGCTCCGCACCGCGCCCGCGCCCGGCCCGCTGTACGTGGGCGTGCGCGCCGTCACGCGCGACGGGTACTACAGCGACCTGGGCGAGGTGCACACGCTCGACATGGAGGGTGAGTACACTGCTGCACCCACACTACAACACAGTTCACTACGACACCACACAGATGGCGCTGACGATTCTTCATACAATACTGAATCGCACTATGCGTGTTCAGAGAACGTAATATATATTACTAGGCTTAGCGGCCAGCATCACCCACAAGGTATATTGGTCGCCTGCTCGGAAGGTCTTCCCTTACCGCTAAATTGGATTTTCTGAAATTGCGTTTTTTTGCTATATCGCAGTTCGAGGAGTTAAACGATACGACACAAAAGTTTGTAAAAATTGTGGTTACAAACTTTCTATCAATTATATTACAAACTTAACAGTAAAGTGTATCAGGCGGCAGGCCAATTTTAAAGCACAATCAAGACATTCAATGCAATATGCCGCTGTCTGTACTAAATAACACAATGATGCTTAAATGCCGGAATAACTAGTAAGAAAGTATTTGCGTCAAATTCCTAAAATCTGCTCCTTTTTTCCCGTACGTGTGGAATTGGGATACTGTCTTTTTTTCGTCGATTAAAAATTAAATACCCGTGGAATTGCGAATATTGTGGTTTGACGTATCGCTTGTGTTCAGGCAACGAGCCGCTCACGTCGGAGTCGCCGATGCTGGCGGGCGCGCTGTGGGTGTCGGGCGCGGCGGCGGCGGCGCTGCTGCTGGCGGCGCTGCTGGCGGCGGCGCTGCGCCGGCGCCGCCAGCGCTCCTTCGCGCACCTCGCCGCGCACACGCCGCGCTACGACAGCCGCCGCGGCCAGGCCATCATCGCGGACAACGGTCAGATTATACTTTCACACACTAGCGACGGCACCTCGAAGCCCCGCGCTCACATATCATATTTTTTTCGTATCATTCTCTTATATGCAGGGTTATTCAGAAAGGATATACTATCCTTTAATCTGCGCTCCTTAAGCCTATTTTTATTATTTTGGGTTTTGAGTTCAATTAGTTCAGACCAGTGAGCGAAAATATTAAGGACTGTTAAAAAACATTACCTTATGTAGCAACTATTAATTATCAAATATTTTTTTTTATAGCCAGTTTTCCCACAATATGGGCACTGGAATGATCTTATTAACTAATCTGAATGAAATAACGAATAAAAATATCTAAATTATTAAAATATACTTATAAAAATCGACTTATTAATGTGTCCCACAGACGACGACGACGTGCCTCCAATCCACGGGTTCTCGGACGACGAGCCTCTGGTGATCGCATGAGCCCAGCGCCTGCGCACGTAACATGTGATGTAACCGTGATCTTGTCATAGTATTTATTTTTTCATGTTAAAAACATAAAGTAACATTGTGTTGTGGTTTAAATTCCTCGTTCGTTACTCTAGACTCCATAGCGACCACGGGGAACATGGAAAATGTTTTATAATTCGATTGACCCGAGTATTATTATTATGTTATTCAGTAACAAAGTATATTTTAGTTTTACATGAACATGTTGCGCACGTTTCATTTGAAAACATCACCCTTAGCCGAATTAAAATACGACTCATTTTGGTTTTCAAATAAAATGTTCGCAATACACCGACGGGCTGTAAATTGTAAGACTTGTTGAAAAATGTGTATTATTATTATCTACGATTAATTTTTTTGTAATGACATAAGTTTTAAGTTTTCTCGACATTTCGGAATCGTTGTTGATAAATGAATGCTCGTTTCGTTCGATCGGCACCAAAGATTATGAAGTACAACATATAACGATATTCAACATCCTGGAAAATGTTCATGGATCTCGACATTCCCAATGTATTTGTAGTGGGTTTTTTATTTAGTTCCTACAGGTGCACGGATGTGACGCGACCCCGCACCAGTTCCCTTATGAAATTGTTAAGTTATCGTTATAGGGCTGGGCTCATAACTATGTAAACTATAAAAGTAATAAAATGATAAAAGTGCATTATTGTTTGTTATTTAACCCAACACTAGATAGTCCAACAAATTCGATTTAAAATGATGAGTAAGCACGATACATTAACTCTAAATGTGGTAACAAATGGTGTGGTTAAGGCATCATAGCATGACAGCTACAGGGGCCGCACTCGTAATCACGAGGCACCGGGTTCGGACTTCACCCTGGATACTAAAGTATTGGACTTATACTAAATCGATCTTAAGTGATACTTACTGCTCTAATCGTTGAACGCGCTCATAGCAGCGAGTGCCCACTGGTGGACGGGCAGCAAAGCGACAGTGCTGTCCCGGGACACGGCCACCCCCGCGGCGGACACGCGGCCCCCGCCGCCGCACATCAGAGCACCACCTATACCGGTCTGGAATGGGGAACACTAAAGTGTAATTTTGTACTGGTATAATGTTGGTTACTAGATTTTTAGAATCTGAATAGTAGTTCCGCAGCGTGCCGCCTACACGCAAACTATCTGTTTATTATATAAGTATAGATTAGTTGCGCTGACGGTGGATTTTAAACTGAACCAAATATTTGGGTGACCTATTCGATTCGCACACGCGTCGCGACGCTGTCTATTAGGCGTCCCGACGCTCACTATATAGCGTCGCAACGCTCACATCTCGCGTAAAAAGACAAGCTTGCCGAGTTTCTTGAGTCGAGAACCTTGACTAGCCAACATTCCTCTTAACATTTTCCTACAAATCGGTCCTACAGGTTGGGCGCCAAGTTGTGCTTTTCGAAGAGGCGTTACTTGATTTATTCAAAAAAATCTACTTACGTTACAGAAAACATTAATTGAAATATTCCACTTACCACTGTCCTTCCAGATACAATATCAGTGCAAAATGCGTCAACCGGCAAGTTTTCTTCGTTGATCAACGAGAGACTACTCTTACACGAGCGGACCGAAGCTCGTTGCCAAAGTGGTCTGCGTTTCAGCACTGTAAAAATAGTGTGCTTTGTAAATGTGGGTACTTATAGCAAAATATATATGCAGCATTTTTGGAATATACTTAGCGCGGACGGCGCGGACAAACGTGCAATTCAAGCTGAATTCAAAAACACAATGAAGCGAAGATTACCTTGATCAAACCCGCCCCAGCCGAAGAACATGCATTCATCACCAAAGTGTGGGTCCGCGAGGCACGCCGGCTGCACGCTTACACTCATCTCCAAAGGGCGCACCCAGTGCTGAATGTTAAAAATGTTGTATAATGCGAGGGCATTACAATACTACATAGTTGCTACGACTACAAAGTCTTTCTGTGGAAATTATAAGGTCTATATTTCACCGGGAAGGTTCCCGTCATAAAGCTGTTGTGGTAAATTTTGTTGGCATTGCGACCTGATTGCGCCCCGCCATGGCGCCTCTGAAATAGCACCCTAAAGGAAGTTGCGCGTTCTATCAGGATTAAGTATGGTGAAAAGGGATCTATGCAACTATTTAGCAAGAACGTCTATGGTAACATCTAGGGTGTTGTTTTCAGAGAAGGAGAAAAACAATTCATTTGATGAACCAAATAGTTTATGTAGTTTGATAGTATAAAGTACTTAAGGGGTAAGCCAAATTAGGTTCAACTGGAAGCCGATCAAGAGTGAAATGGGATAACAAGGCTAGAAAGAGTAGTATAACATACCAGAATGGCCAGATTATGTGCCAACTCGCCGTGTTTGTACTTGGAATTCATTCGTATGGAGGCCACACGGCTCGTTGAATGTGGTATCTCATTGAGGTCCCATATTCCGCTCAGAAGTGTGATCTCGCCTGGGGCTTTCCTAATAACAACAAGGATTTAATCTGAATTTTGTCTTATAAACTATACCTTACAGTTTGGTCTCATTCAGGATCAGTCAGAATCTTATAGGTACGTACCCATGCCCACGATTTCGTGAGCGTGACATGTGTTATTTGAATAAACCGGGAAATCTTTCCCTTCCTTAGGATAAGGTGGTACAGGTACATATAAGTTTCAGTAAAATCTACCTGAAGAATTTTGGGCTACAGTTATTAGAGCCTAGGTATGCCGTGGGAATTATTTTGACCGGGAATGGAAGGGATTTCTGGGCGACAATTTCCAAGGAGTTAAAAAATACCGATCATGTATCCCCGTCTTAGAGAAAATAAGGGAATACCTGTAAACGCAATGAGCAACAGTGATCGCTGCCCTCGGATGTATGAGCGTAGCGTAGCATAGTATAGAATTCCGCTTTCGAGTCGGCACAACTAGCGCCAACCAAGGATGTGATCCGTTCACTGTCTGGCCGATTTGCTTTTCTGCGGATAAAATAAATGTATAGATACTTATGTGGACACACGACTCAACAAAGACCAGGGAACAAGGGTATTTTAGTGTTTATTTTAAATTGCACATGTGCTCTATCTCATGGGCTCTATATCGGCGTGGAATACTAAGTACCTAAGTATGAGAGGTTATTCATTTGTTACCTGTGCAATAAGGCTCCATATTCTGGAAAGATGTGATAAAAGTTCTTCTTCCATATACAAATTTCCGGGAAGATCACTAAAAGCTCTTCTTCGGAGCAAGTCCCACGTATGCTTAATGGTATTGAGATTGGCGGAGTGGGTGGCCACTCTAATACCGTGATATTGTACTCGGTACGAATGATGGCATACAGTTGTATGTCATGATTAGTATCAATACAATACAGGGAATGGGAATCATAGTTAAGATTTCCCATTCCCTTTATGTTACCTTAAAATATACGGATAAGATTACTTACCTTGATTATTTAACTTCGATAGGGGTACCGTTTTCCCACAATCGCGATACACTTGATGGTGCTCGTAATCAAAAGCAGAACCTCCGTCATCTTCTTCATTTACTAACGACTCCTTACTGCCATCTATAATACCCAATGTCGTGCTTCTCCTTCGTACCTTCGTTCTATCTTTATTTTTCAACAGGAGCTTGAAATCTTGAAATACATTAAAATTTGGCTTTGATTGATAGCTGACCGTTTGACTTTCCGCATCATAAGAGATTTCTTGTGAAGTTGTCGTCAATCTTGCAGGCTTTCTTTTGGGTTTTGGATTGGAGTCTGACACTGAAAAATTAACAGTTTAGGAAATATTTCTGTAGAAAAAACAATTTGTTGAACTTAAAAATAACCTTATGACTTTACCTCTTCTGGGATCTACAGTAGAGTAACCAAAAGTTCCAGTTTTGAGGTCATCATATTCAGCACTATATTCCCCATACTCCTCGTTCGGTGGTGACCATATCGAAGGCTTCATATTGTCAGAATAGAGACCAGTCAGACCGGGTTTGGGTATTTCTGATGCATAGTCTTCTTCATAATCATCAGTATCATAATCATATTTTTGAGTAGCTTGTTTTTGTTTGTTAGGACTTTTTATGGTTTTGATATTCCAATAAGGATCGTCGTCCTCATAATCTGGTGTAGCAATCCTTTGTGTGGTACTTGTCCTTGATGAAGAGCTCTGTCGAAATTGTAGGAGAATGTTTCTTTGCTTTAAGGGTTTAAGTTCATCGTTGGATCTTTTGCGGCGTTTTAATGTTAATCTAAGGTCATCAGGGAAATATATTTTTGATGACACGTATTCCTGTCTGCTTGGTAGCGGGAGAACACAGCATATTAATTGTTGATTTATGTAAATTTTCTTTGCATACCTATAAAAGATGATAAATTTATTTTCTTAATAAATTGTGCAGTTAATTCATAATTCGTTTCACAGTGTTTCACTATTAAACTTACTTCATTTGATCCACAATTCCATTGCTTCTATAGCATTCACTCTTTTTCATAAAGTTACATACATTTTCAGAAGGTTTTTCTAGTTTATTTGCACCCGAAGACACATTATCGTTATGAAAGACTGAATTACCTTCTTCACCTTTTACATTTGCGGGTAGTTCGGCCACTTTGGTGATGTTAGAATTACCTCTCCATACAAATGCTTCTTCTTCCGGAAATTTAAATACAAATCTGTCGTTTAGTACTGGCTTATTAGATTCTACTTGTATATGCTCACTCTTGGCTGCTAAATTTTCATCGTATTTTTTCTCTCTACCAGATTCAGTCATACTAATACTGTTCATGGTTTCCGCAACACTGTCTGTTACTGTATCGTCTCTAAATACGATTTTGGCACTATCGTCATTATCGAATTCACTTAATTCCTCGAATGTTGGCGGTGGGGGTCGTACTTGAGTGTAGTTAGTCACTCGGTCGTTCAGCCACCAGAATTCACCATTTAGTTGAGCGACCGAAAGTCTCACAATTAAACACCAAATGGTAATAGGCGTGATCATTGTGCCTCGTTCGATTGTTTGCTTGACAATGTGTGGATCCGCAGGATGCACCAGTTTTAATACTGCGTAAGCTCTATTATTCGACGTCAATTATATTCGTTTCGCGATAAATTTGTGATGCGTCTGCGTACGTCCTGTGCAATTCGTGATCAGGTACATAGGCCGCCCAGTTTAGTACAGCTAATATTCTTTTTCACAAACGTATCAATAGGAGTCATATATATTTATATAGTTCCTTGCTATGTTTAGGCTATGTAGTCTGAGGTTCCTTTAGATACCTACATTAAATATCTAGTTCTATCAAATGATATATTCGATTGTATTATACAAATATTACACAATTAAGTTAATAAATTATTAAAGGCAAAAATGCACTCAGTAAATCCCTACAACCATCGGCCGGGAGGGTGCCCAAAACACTGGCAGCTTTGCTACGTTGAATGGCAATTGTGTTATTACCTAACTTATATCACACAAATTTCTATATTGCAAGTCGTAATAACCCGTCCTAATAATAGTAACGCTGGAATAAGTATGTATCGATAATACCAAGTGTCCCTGACATACATCTGTGTGGTTAATATTGTGAACGGTCGCTGAATCACAATAATTATGATTCATCTCTATTTTCCGTGTAATAAGATATGAAAGACGTCGCTCCTGTTACATTGTGCGTTGTTAGATCACAGGTTAAACATATTTTCAAACAGGTTATAATTACATAATTCTTTAAATCATAATAATTTTAATTAGTACCTATAGTTCAGCTAATATTTTGGTTGAATGTTGTCGTAACCTGAAAATCTGTACATCATGCCAAAGTTAGTATCTGCTAGTACCTAAATTAAATTATATTTGTTCGTAAATTTAGTTATTAGGTCATCCTTGCGAATCTATACTTCTATACTATCTATACTATACTAATATTATAAATGTGAAAGTTTGGATGGATGGATGGATGTTTGTTACTCTTTCACGCCAGAACAGCTGAACGGATCTGGATGAAATTTGGCATAGAGATAGATTATAGTCTGGAATAGCATATAGGCTACTTTTTATCCCGGTAAAATGTATGGTTCCCGTGGGATAGATTTGTTAAAATTTTCATAGAATACCAATAAATTCATTTTCTCATACATTTGGTTCTGAGGCGGTACGAAGTTCGCCGGGACAGCTAGTTGTACCATAATGTTGATACCATTACCATACAATACAATACCATTTTTTTTTTTTTTTTTTTTATTACATTATAGGCAAGTATTTGATCTCGATCTCACCTGATGGTAAGTGACGATGAGATCTACGATGGAGCATACTTGCCTAGGTAGGAAGGCGGTAGTAGATAGAGACGCTACATTCACTAGGCACATGCAGCGCAACTGATCTGACCCGCCATCCATGAATGGCAACACCGAACATCATGCCGGAACACGGCTAGGCCGCTTGGCGACATGGCTATGTTCAGTGGGTGGTGACTAGCCACGGCCGAAGCCTACCACCAGTATAATACAATCTGAGAAGTTATATTATAATGATGATAGTACATAAATACCCATTTCTAAATGCTATCTTTCCAATATTACGCTAGGTATTTATGTTAGACTTTATCCTTATTTTAGGTAGCTAGAGATCTTTAGAAGTACCTAGAGCTCCTATAAACGCAGTAACCCTGTTAATATACCTATTATTGCAGCCAGACCGTCAAAAACTCCCACGGGACCAGAACTTTACAAAAAAACATCGATCAATCAATTTTTCTGACTGTAACTTGTACACGTTGACAAATTAGGTTAACTCCAAGCGTCTCCCTTTTGAACATCCAAACTAGGGTTGTCCTATCTTCACATACCTACTTAAATGTTAAATTATTTTAATCATTTCTGGTTAGAAGAACTAAATTGGACATTTTTGTGTTTGGTTGATGTGTCGATGTTCTATTCACACTATGTGGACATCCCAGTTTGTATTAGAATTGCGATTAATTATGTTACTTAGCGAGTTTTAGTTAACGATATGTAATTTATTCGCAAGAAATATAAAGTTGGATTTGGAAGAAAATCATGAAGAGACTATATTCTGGCACAGCTTTTTCCTTTAAAAAGAAGGTGGCAACCCTACCTCTAACATACGATAAAAGTAACTCTGAAAACTTTGCGCACCTCCCAAATTGATTTCGATTGGAACTAAAAACTTAGTGCTCACGACGGACAACTTAGTTTGCAGGAAACTAACGGGGAATTGTTTTCTAATATTCATTAAACTTTCCTAACTGTTACTAGTTGTTATTGGTCTCAGATTGATTAAAAATAGCGTAGACACCAAACAGAAGTATGAGTTTAATGAACCAACTAATAACAACCTAGGTACATTATAGGTGTTACAATACAGCCATCCATCAGCCAGCCATCTAAAAGATTCCAATAAACTGTGACGACGAAACCGGTGAAGTTAATTATTTCTATGTATCGCTTTTAAAGTCGTATACTCGTTCAATGCCACCATCCGTAGAGGCTAGTAGAAATTATGGTAGGTATTTCGATAGGTCTCCACGAAAAATACGCCTAATAGAAGACGTATTTTTACCTTAAGAATAACCAGTTCTCTAATGTAAAAATATTTTTCCTACAAATATGTTTTCTACAACAAATCGTTCTCACAAAAATGCGGATGAATTGTGCAGAACAGAGAGCCCAGAAAGGTTTCCGAATTCGTAACAGCATTGGTCCGGGGCCTGTTTGACCGGGGAGATTTGTGCGAGCATCGAACATTCCGTGGAAATGGGCGCCGTGCCTTTTACCGACCGAGTCGAGAAAGCTTTACGGCAGCACTGGTAGCCGCCTGAGATGCCATACGGCAGGCTATCGGTAAGAAGTTATACTTTAACTCAGTTACTAATATTTTTTAAACTCCGTGAAATCTTTAACACCTTCTTTTATTTAATTTTCACTCTCTTACACCGTAATCCACCAATGTTCTCTTAATTATATCTAATCCTAAAATAATCTTTCACAGTTTCCTGTCTCTTTTGCACACTCATACTTCCTTTTCAATCATTCATTCCCTGCGTTCCGTTAAAATTAATTATAAAGTATTAGGGAGCATTCAAAATAAAAGTTAGGTAACCCACATATATATATATAAGGTGTATCAAAAACTGTGTAACATATTTTAACTGATGAATCCGTAAGTCATATGGATCACGTTGATGTATAAAATAATTGTGTATTTTTTTAAAACATGGTGAAGCAGTAGCGTTTGCCCGTACGCTCAGTACAGGATATATGTTTTTAAATATCTAATAATTTGAATAATTTCTTTGGGAATGTTATTTTTATAACCTACTGTTGGCCCTGTTAACATATTTTATATTTTAGTTGTTAAACCTTATATACCTACTTATGATATTAATCTGAAACGGTACTAAGCCATACTCGGATCAGGTTATTGGTTAAACGCTACGGTGTGTTATCTAAGTACTTACCATTTTTTTTTCTAATATTTTACTAAGTACTCGTAAGATAGAGATATTTATAAGTAAATCGAAATTATTATATTTACTTAGCTCCTGAAGCCTACAAAAGCTTCCTGAAACTAAGTCGCTTTTCTTTTAAACAGATGTATTTACCTATCTTAAATATAGATATAAATATACAAACCACAGAACATGTAATTTTTGTTAACTATACTTTGAAAAATTTAACCTACCCGGGTTCATACTCAACAGAGTATCGTCAATAAAACTAAGAACACGGTGATATCACTTGCATATTTCATAAAGTGCTATATAAATTCACTGCAGACGCAATCCGGCACTGAAATAAACATAAAAATATTCTTATGCACCGTTTGGCTTGAACATACTGAAGCTAAAAAACGATATTGTATTCTAAACTTGATGCCTTAAAGTTCAATTTAAAGTAAACATAGTGTGTGGAGGCTTCCCGCTAAGTCCCATTCGGATGTGTAGTAAATATGTGGCCATAAAAACAGCGCGAACGAAGATATTTATTGAGGGCGGTGGGTGTTAAAAGAAGCGAAATATTTTTGGGTATGGAATTGAAGGAAGAATGCAGTGGAAGGTATCACAAATCAACATCGTCCACCTATCTTATTTGAATGTTTGATCAAAGTGTAATTACGTCCTCGTTGATATAAGTGAGGCTTTAAAAAATAGAAATATATGCCTTCCGAAGGTCGTACCAAAAAAACAACAATGAAACAGGTAAGATATTATATTGGACGAAAATCTCTTGGCGGATACATTTCATCATAATATTGTGAATTCTGTCGCCTTTTTCAAAGCCTTCAAATTTTCTGAAGCGTCAATGGGACTGTAACATCGAATGCGGTTGGCCACCGTCCTAGTATTTAACATTCACGGGGGTAAACAAATTAACATTTTCAATGCTGCCATCTTCCCGGGATGCCGCACTCATAATTCGAAGTTTATTACCTCCTGACATATTCCCGGGATGCTGCCCTATTCGAAATTGAAATATTGGCATCTTTTCGGCATGTTACACTCATAATTCGAAGTTTAAATATTGGCAATATTCCGGGATACTGGAATACACTCATAATTCGAAGATAAGTGGCTGGTACAGGTGTGAGCAGTAGTGACATTTTAGCTCGACTTTGGGCTGCTTCGTTATTTATGGTTTCATTTAGCGAGGTTCGGTGACGCAGGGTGAAAAAGAACTGTGAGATTTCTTCTGTTTTCACGTTTCTGTCTAGTGAAATTAAATTAATAAATAATAATTCTGTATTCTGGTGTTCAAGAATAAGGAATCTATATTATCCACATCCATCAATAAATAATAGCTTTAGTTCCGTAGGTCGGGCGTACCGGACTTCTTACTAGTAGTGTGTTTATCACAAAATACTAGTAATCTAAAAGAAATACTTTTAACCCCCACAGCTACAAAAAGAAAAATGTCTGACTGTACATCACATCTCCAAAAATAATGAACCGGTGCGATATATATTTATGTTTCTACTATAATGATTGATACCTTAGAAGCTCCCTACATACCTAAATTAAAAAAAAACCATAAACCTACCCTCATTTACCATAGGGCTGCCGGGACGTTCCCCACAATATTTAACAGGGGTGTACTGATGGCAAAGTTAACGCTAAATATTTGCGATCGGAATTGAATATGGCTTGCGATGACCATTCATCATTGTCTTCGGAAATTCGTTTCGCTTAATATTAAATAGATCGGCACAGACGTAGCCACATTGAACTTTTAAAATTTCCGCCAAGAAGACACAAATAGCAGTCAAATAGTCTCTTTGGATTGTAGTTCTATCTTTAGAACAGTAGAATATTTTTATTCACATTTGAATTTCGAATTCTTTCCACAGAGTGATTATTCATCGTTGGCCCAATGATCGTACATTGGTCACAGATTAGAGGATTTCAGCTAGGAGCCACTGGGGAGTCATGCACGTGAAATATCGCCCATTGTGTGGGCATCTCGTTATTCGAGCGCAGGAAACTTCAACCACTAATTAAACTTTAGGTAGATAACTTATAAGTGATATTTATAACTACATATTTAAGTCAGATACTTATTGGACATGGTTTTAGGCTTTGTAAGCTATTTGTAACTTTATACGCGTGTTTTTGTATTTTCTTTGGCTTATAAACATAGATATTACAGTACTTATGAATCAGCTATAAAATAGATCTAGGAGGACGTCCTATTTTCTCTCCTTCTTTTTCAAGGTTGGCTTCGAAACAGTGTCTCCAACCATGCCGTAATTACAGTAGACCTACCGTACTTTTTCTAGTTTTACCTCCTACCGTAGACATGTTATTACTGTGTCACATTCTACCGTAATTTTGTCCGTGTCCTTATTTCTATTATGGCAACACTTGATTTAGCTAAATATTACTAGATTTTACGGAAACACTGCTAGGCACTGACCTCTATATATTATATATATGAGATCAGTGGGAATAGGAGATTCCCAAGATTTGACTTGTGTACATAGACAAGATGACAAATTTTAAACGACCAAATTGCGAAGCGATTTTTTTGCAAATGTTCCCGATTCCAGTTATTCAAATGACGTGAGTGGTGGAGGGCCATCAATAAAAATCAATGTGTCGATGTATAAAAAAACAGATCAGTAGGTATTTAAGTTGATTAAAGTGAGATAATTAATTGTTATAATAAATAAATGATCGTCCACGTTTTTAGAATACAAAGAATTCAGTAGTCTTGAACAATTTTATCGATAAAAGGTTACCTTATTTTGTCTACCGTAATTTTCCACCATTTACCGTATTTTTAGACCAGGCAACACCGTAATTTTGACAAAGAGGGTTGGAGACACTGCTTAGAAATCGGCTTCACAATAGGGCCATTTTTGCCAGTATCTAGTATTTCTTGATCAAGAAATATTCGATACTGGCAAAATAGTACCATTTTGTAGCCGATTGCGAACCTAAAAAAAGGTCCTGAAAGGTTTTTAATTAGTTTATCTTATTCTAATTTCTGAGAAATTTACTTCCCCGTATACCTAAACGTTTACTATCTAAATATAATTTGCGAAATCTGTTTCTTTAAAATGTTATAACAACACAACAGATCACGCCAAGTTGTCCGCCATTTTTGTTTCTTAATTATTACTGTTCGAGATTGTTATGGCGTTGGCTACAAAGCAAAAAGGCGGCAAGAAGTGCTTGTCACAGTTCGTTAGTAGTTCATTATGGAGTCGTAGCGGAGACAACAGTCAGCGGTAATACTCATTTACTTGGCCACTACGCCACGATACGCCACTACGCCGTTTCGACCAAGACATACTCGCTTTTTAACAGGCAGCCTATGGTAATTTTAGTTATACCTACTTATCGATTCAATCACCATATTTTTAGGTAGCGTATCGCTAACGTTGTGAAACGCCTCTAAAAGGATTCAAAGTATAAAAGTTTTTTTTTTTTTTTTATTCCATTATAGGCAATAGTAGTAGATCATATAGTATTTGATCTCGATCTCACCTGATGGTAAGTGACGATGAGATCTACGATGGAGCATACTTGCCTAGGTAGGAAGGCGGCAGTAGATAGAGACGCTACATTCACTAGGCACATGCAGCGCAACTGATCTGACCCGCCATCCATGAATGGCAGCACCGAACATCATGCCGGAACACGGCTAGGCCGCTTGGCGACATGGCTTTGTTCAGTGGGTGGTGACTAGCCACGGCCGAAGCCTACCACCAGTAGAGTTGTCACCTGGTTGGCACCACCCAGGGTCACGTGTAGGGTATCTCGAGGGTACTTAATTCTCCTACGGACGAAGGTGACTCGACCCCTAGATAACACAAACCACTGTGCACCAGCATTTTCCAGTTCCAAAGTTCCAGTTAATTAACTCAAATTGCTCCGGAATGTTGACCACATCTAATCTCCTTACCGCGAGCAAACCCTCCCTTCGGCAAACAAACCGTACATTCCGCTAAAGAGCCACTAACTGGCTCGATGGAACGGTGGCGTTCCGTTTGCATAATCCCTGCTGGGTACGCTATTAAGTGATACCTAGGTATCCTGTATAGAGAAGGGAGTAATCTGGTTACCACGGCTTCAATATTTATGTTTTGTAACTAACATTTTCTTCCATCAAGGCACTTATGTAATATCAAGGCTTGTCTCTGCTAACACAATAGACTAAATTTACCTACACATAGGTTTTGCACTTGCACGTGGCGTAGCAATTGCTATTATGGCTCGCTAGATGTGGCTATGCCGGCTATGGGTATACTCCAGGATCATCAACGCTATGTGAGCATGCAACAATTAACATTGTCGCAGCACTAGAAAATAATATTCAAGCAATACTAAACAAAAGAATACTAGGAATTGTTAAGTGTTGTTTTATATGGACTAATTGGTTCAATACCTTCTGCTGATGTAAGTAGCTTGCATGTTTGCTCGGTTATCTAACCAAACAAAAACTGTCATTTAAAATTACCGTTCGTTAATATTAACGTAGCTAAACAAGAAAAGGCAATTAGGGCGATCCGGCGCGATGATCCGACGAGGCAATTGTTAAAAATATACTTTAAATATTAATTACAGCTGTAATAAAGTTTTACTTCAACAAAAGGTTCACCGCTGGCAACACAAAGTTCCAGAGCCGATCGGGCCACACGCCGATCTAACAGGCGTCTTACTAAATAGGCTGCAATCTCCTCATATCCTACTATCCTTTGCATTTGGGGAGCCAAAACTGATTGCCTTAAAAGCAAGCTAATCCTATATAAGATTATTTCCTAAAATTGCCGGTACATAATAAATCACACGAAACCAACAAATATCCCGGAGTCAATGGGTCAAAAAATGCCGGTTCCAAATTGTAAGTAAACCCCGTGGATTTCCTTATCGGACAGCGTATTGGCAGAAATTTATGGAGTGTGAAAATTCTCAGTCTCAACGCTGTCTGTGAAATGACAAACGTGACCGGAATACGGGGTTAGATATAGAGTTGGTACAGACGAGGAATCATGGACCTTTTAATTCGAGAAATGTATATCATGCATTAATACATTAAAGTTATTATGTTAATAAGTATCTGTTAAGAAGAAGTAGGGCTGATTGTCAGAGAGTTAGATCATTGACGAGTTATACAGTATGAAAACACTCAGGCTTATATCTAGGAGTGTAATGAGGTGTGTTATAGATTGAACGACGCTACGAAATATGTTCCAATGTAGTATTTCAGCGAGCTCCGAGAGCTAAGCGTGAAATAATATAAATTATGGAACAATACTGCTTTATTTGAATATGGATATCGATTGAAATAGTTCTACTTCCTCTAGCCTGTGTCAACCCACTGCTAGCTATCTTCTTGATGTCATCGGACCATATAGCTGGTTGTCTGCCTATCTCTCTTTAAATAACAATAATCATTATTAAAACAATCCTTTAAAAGTTCTAATTTAATGATTCAAAAGGGGAGGACTTAGGCCATAGTCTACCTACCACACTAGCTCAGTGGCGGCTTGGTGGACTTAACACGTTTTTAGATAACTTGGTAGGTACTCTCTGAATTGCAGGTTTCCCTCGATGGGTTCTTTCACCGTTAAAAATAATCTTCTTAAATTTATTTATGGCGCATGAACCAGCTCCTAGGTACTGCTATCCCCGAGCAAATAAACTTTTACGTGAAATTCTGCTTTGTCGGATGTCTAATAAAAAGAATACCTACAGTGAAACGAGTTCACAATTTTCGCGAGAAAAGTTGAAACAAGTTTTTAACATGATTTCAACTTCAGACGTTAAATGTAAGGTAAAACGTGACGAAGGTTTATTAATGTAACCTTTAATATACGTATATTAACTACATCTACAAGTAGAGAAGAAATAGCCATATTGGTATAATGCTTGCTGCGGAAAGAAAGTGTACAGGCTCAAGAACTGGCTGCATTCTTCGGAGAGAGGTGGATTTGGGGGACTGTAGTAAGCACTTTAGCGCTAATAAAAAATATATGCTTAAGTAAAAATATTACTAAATAAAAGCATTTGTCTACCTAAGTCACTTAACATATAACAGAGGACACTGACCTCTGTAACACAGGTGATATAAATACCTAGCTCAGAAGTCAGAGGCTACTTCTTCTTCTCTCTTTACGAAATGAATAGCGATTAAATAAAATGAATATGAATATGGCCTCACCTACAACTTAGCGGGTATTTGGCCAATGTCAAGTAATCAATAAATACAAATTAGAAATAAAATAATGGATGTGACACGAAGGCATAATCCCAATTATTTTATGTCAAATGAAGATTTCTACAAAATACACACTAAGTTGTGGGTGAGGCATATTCACATTCAGTTTATATCATCGCATTTTATTTCGTAAAGAAAGAAAAAGTAGATTTATTGTTTTTTCTATTTCTATTCTAAGTAGGCATTAAAGCTTCGAGTAGCCAGTATGATTGATGTTATTTAAGAAGTAGCCCCAGTAGGAATAAGACAATCTAAGTCACTGCAGTCATTTAAGAACAGAGTAAAAATACGCTATCTTTCTCTTTCTCAGTCATAGTATTAAGTTTGTGTAGTTTATGTATGTGTGTGTATATATGTATCTGTGTAGTTTTTTTTTTTTTTAACTTTTATATTTTTAATTCTATTTATAGTTTATTAGTTTTTAGTATTATGTATACGTAGTGCGCACAATTCTACTGCCTGATTTATTATCTTTCTTTTCCTTCCTGCCAAAGGTTGCCTGGAAGAGATTGCTTTATAGCGATAAGGCCGCCTCTGTGCACACTTTGAATGTTTTAATTATTTTTTTTGTATATTGTATTTCTAATGTGTGTGTGCAATAAAGAATATCTTATCTTATCTTATCTTATATCTTACTTATATGCATATATTTTTGACTTTACTGTAACATTTAACTGCTTATATAATTGTTATCGCTTCGTCACTTGATAACCGTAATATTCACCATGGACACCAAAAAGGTTGCGGTCCCCCTGAAAGACACAAGAATGGCCTTATGGCCACATTATGTGGCCATTATTGCGGGTTATAAGAGGGTCTAAGGGTATGGCGTGCCCAACATGTCCCGTGGGAACATAATTTATGCCCGCGGAACAGTCCCAGGCCCTCTATGTCCCAAGATGTTCCACCTAAAATATGGACTACGCCGTCCGCGTAAGAATAATGAGTGACCCAAATTGTGTCGGTTTGACAAGTCAATGTAATAAAGCGAGTTTTTCAGGACTTTGGGTTCCGTTTATGAGATCCATTACTAGCGGTCACCCTCGCGTGGATTTGTGTGATATAAAGTAGCCTTCATGTAATTCCACAAATGTTATTCAGACAGATTCATCGTCTTTGTGTAATAGTCTGTCGAACTTATAAACAAACGATTTTGTATTTACGACCTCATGAGCGCAGTTGGTAGTGACCCTGTTTTCTCCGCCGAGGGTCTCGTGTTCGAATCCTGGTAGGTACAAGCTTTGAATTGAATGTTTGTATCCGAGTCATGGATGTTTTGATATTTTTATAAGTATTATATTCTGGGTTCGCTCTCAGTCCATCGTATGGTACCCATAATACAAGCACTGCTTAGTGTAGGACCGTATAGTTGGGGTGTTCGTCTGGCAATATTATATTATTATATTGATATATTTTTAATTTGTTTACTCTTAGATATGACAAAGTTGTGTTCGCTTCTCGGGTTGGCAAAGAGTTATTTATAGGCTAGTTCCATATTACCTACGTTGCAGCCCTAATAGCGATCCAAATCTAGGTGTACAATGATTGAACCTCTACTGTTATGGAACCTATTTCGTAACATAAACCTCTTCATCAAAGTTTTTTATTTAATTCAAAAATACTTGATGTTCCAAAATGTTCTGACTCTATTGATTTTGGGTTTTTTCGTTTATCCTTGTAATATATATTATTCAATAAATAACATGATAATTAACTAAAACACATTTTAATATATGTAATTAAGTCTTGATAAGAATTGGGTTAATACAGTGCTACTAGTATTGAATTGTTAAATGGAAATTTCCATTTTACCTACCTACGATCCATTAATACCTTAAAAAAGGGGCTTAGTATCAATTAGCGCTGCTAACGAAGCTTAGCGGCTTCTTTTGTAATTATTAAAATTTCTGCTCAATTAATCTCCGACGAAGTCGTTTATTAATAGGTCAGGATTATTACCAAAAGATGTGGCAAAAACTACAAGCAATGCTGTGATATACCAAATATTGGTAATAGATCAAGTACTGCAGTATCTTTTTTTTTTTTTTTTTGCGTGGGGAAATCCTCATGGATACCCGCAAGCCCCGAGGGAGGCAAGCGGGTTATGCCGGAATTTTACCGACTAAAACCCCACGGTGGTCCTTCTCCCGCCTTGTTGGGGGGGTCACGGGAACGCTCTCGCACACATCCATGACAAGTACTGCAGTATCTAGCGGAATGCAATGCGTTCTTAGATTTTGTTTTTAAAATGCGAACGTAGGTAGAGCATCGATACATTAATTAGCATCAGCGTTATGAATCGCTATGAATAGCTGTTCAGTGACGTCAATATTACCTGAATAGTATAATTATTTACTGTGGCAATACAAATTCAGTACACAAAGCCATTCCGTGTCACATCACAGACCAAGCGGATCAAAGCGAGTCTGCCGGCGCTACATAGCGTGTAATTAATTGAACTAAATTACTGGCTACCATCCGATATAGGGCTTCTGCCGAAAACGCAATAAGATGATATTGAATGGAGTATCGAATAGGTTGTATGGTTTGTAATGAGCTACGGAGGAGGGATAAACAATACAATAGAAGTAACTAAGAGGAGTGCAGAACAAAAAACAAGAGAATACCCATTCTAAAGTTGGATGATTATGCCAGCTATTGATAGCTATGGTGGTGCGCGATTCCTTGCGTACTGTCTACGTGTAAGCCGAGCATTAGCGAGAGCTGCCATCGGATATGATTTGTCAAATAGTATCTTTTTTGCATGGAGAAAACAAATATCTCTATGGGAGAGAATAACGCAACTATTTTGTATACCTTCTTCATTAACATGTCAATTTGGTATTTTTTCTAGGTTAGTATTATTATTAAAATCACAAAAAATGTTCACCAATTTACATTTATAATAAATTCTAATAACTCTGTAAATAAATATGAATTCATCTGAGAGTCGATGTTGTAAAGTCGACAATGTGTGTGGATACAGCCTTAAGCGAGGCGTTGTTTATGTCGGTCTCGCTTCCTTTGTAAGTTTCATAACATTCCCGGTAAAATCTAATTTTATATAATAACATATATATATATGCGATAGGGTCACCTGATATAAATCCAAAATTGGATAAACATGAACACATTAGTCGTTGCTTTAGTTCGTAACATGACAAAGTAATAGGAACAAACCCTATTCCTTAATTTTATGAGCATACTTTCGAGGAGGGGAAGTTGTAGTACCATATATCTATGACATAGATCTAGGATCAGAATATTTGACAGTAGACAAAATACATAAAACTATGATCAGAATGTCAACTAAAAAATAGACAGTATTCTAGTCAAAGTCACACAAATAATTTATTTTGTATAGCCCTACGGGGGCATTTCTTTTCCTAACTCTACAACCTAGCTGTCTATGAATAATATTGCTCCCAGGTAATATCATCGCTAGCACTGCTGACGTCACTGGTCTGCCTCAGCTGGATGGCCTCCGCTGACGCCCAATACAACGCACTACCGGTCCAAGCCATCGACATGCTGATGGCGCTGTACTGCACCAGCATATCTATATATCAGCTCATCCTCTCTATAATGTTGCTGTGGCAGGCCGTGTGGGTAAACGTTGTCTTTTAATAACCAGTATCACAAAGCCTTTGTCATAAAGTACCACGCTTCAAGCTTTCAGCGAGCTACTAGCCATTAGAAGCTCTCAGTTCTTTTGGCTAGCAGCTCGCTGAAAGCTTGGAGCGTAGCATTATTCTTGACCCTTGATAGCATATAACTTACAGCTTCAAAGACATAGACAACGAAGACCAACTTAGCCTATACCTCAGCTTTATATGCGCTCAAGTTCCCTTAATGATAGAATCAGAAATGTGGCAGTAGGCAGGGCACTCTGCCCACAGAATTGATAGCCGTTGAGGCAGAAAAGTTCTTAAATGGCGACCACGATCGGGCACATGTAGTGAAGCCTCTCATGAGGCGTTATAAGAAGCCGGTGGATGCGAGTGACAAAGAAATAATCATGCAAAGGTTATGTCCAGCATCGCACATATTTCTGCTGATGAATCGTATGCAGGTCACGATAAAGTTCGCGCAAAAAGGATTTGTCACCCTCTTCCCTATCTGACCGTCCCTGTCTTCATCGCCTATGTTGGTGGCGGTATATCAGATGCTGCCTGAAAACATACACGTAGATATTATAGATCTAGTAAGGTCGGTTACGTTATCATTCGATTCTCACCTCTATCCTTTAGACGAAGGGGTCCGCTTTCATCTGCTCAACGTGGTACGTGTCGCACATGTCTATACTTGTTTTCTACTCCTTGTTGTTCCTGGCGAGGACCATCATCTGCATGTCTGGAAAGCACTATATGGCTGGCTTGTTCACAATTGTAGCTGCTGTTATGTATGATGGTTAGTTATATTTAACTATCACTTACTTCAGCCTGCGGTTTGATCCGTGTACGAATGTTTTTGGGTAGTTCAATAGCTAAGATATGTATGTATTCTACTTAAGGCCAGCCGTTCAGCCGTCTTAACATAATTGTCCGTAGAATTAACTATCACAAACAAGCGCAACTCAGATTTGCGATCACAGGAATAGCGAGATTACGGACATCTCAAATAGTTAAGTACTTATGGCGTCTGTTATTTGGGTATTGTTTGTTAATTACTTGCCCATACAATCATTAGCATATGAAGGAACCAAATTAATAACGGGGTTTAGGTACTATTAAGTTGTTTGTCAGTCATAGGGCCATGAGAGGAGATGAATGTTGTATTCAAAATTGATGTAAGATATAAACATTTTATTGCAGGTGTGTTTGTATACTTCGCAGTTATCGTCTACAGTTATCTGAGAACACTCGATGAAGACAATATTACTAGATAATAGCAATATCAACTTCGACTTATAAAAATGTTCTACAAAAATATGTAACTTTAGTTCGTAATGGTGTTGTGTTTTATATTTTGTAAAGATTTATGAGATTGTGAATCAAATAAGTATTCAAATTAAATCACAAAATTGTAAGAATTGTATCCTTATTAAATCTCGAAACACTTTTCATCTCCCGGCTAATTACAAGATGCTTATGCTATGCTTAACCCTCTTCGTATTGAATTGGATAACTAAGATCAAAGAGATTAAATTCTAAATTGACTTGTGAAGCTATTTTATTTTTTAATCATTTGACGCAAGAGGGGCTTTTTTAAATTAGAGGAATAAGAGTAGCCCCAAATTAATAAGAAGTGTTATTCAATTTAGCACTTTTCTTCTGGAAAACGCTATGTAATCTATACATATAAATAAAATTGGAGTGTCTGTTTGTAATATTAAAATAACCGCTTCTTACTAAGTGCATTTGGATGTATACACGTTACCTACACCGAAACAACATTTTTTAAAAATTTTGTCTGTCTGTCTGTCTGTCTGTCTGTCCGTCTGTCTGTCTGTCTGTCTGTCTGTTTGTTCCGGCTAATCTCTGAAATGGCTGGACCGATTTTGACGGGACTTTCACTGGCAGATAGCTGATGTAACAAGGAGTAACTTAGGCTACTTTTATTTTAGAAAAAAAAATAGGATCTCACGAAAAGTAATTAAAACCAATGTTGCAGCGCAGCGCCTGATTAAGTTTGATAGCAACCTGCAATGCGTCCCGCGGGCTCAGAATGGGCGAGCAGGCTGTTGTCAACGGTTGTCTTTGTTAAATACCACGCGGACGAAGTCGCGGGCAACAGCTAGTGCTAATATAAATTGTTTGCCTTCATATAAAAAATCATCGTGAAGTCCCGGAGATTTCTTTTATTGAAAGCGACAGTCTGGCGCTCCTTTCCGCATTATAATTAACCATGTTTTCCCAGAAAGAATAGGTATGCAAAGTTGCATGGTATTAAGTATCTTGGTACTTGGTACTTGGTAAAGCCCTCGATCCTTCGCCTCTCATCAGTCGAATCGGATTGCCGTCCCATCGGACTATGAGAGTGAGGAAGAGAGAGTGCACCTGTGCTTGCGCAGATACTTGTGCTCTATAATATCCCCCACGTAGTTGGCTAGCCTCCTCTGAGATTGACCGTTGTGACCGAAATTCGTTAAGGTGATGTATTTCAAGTATATTGTCTTGGTGAATATCGTCTATCGTATGCGAACCAGATAGTGTTAAATCTAACAGGGTGCAGTAATCAACGTCTCTGTACCCAGTGCCGCAATGTTGTCACATGTGTACCAACACGCTGTACTCAGTGCGTCTCAAGCGGGAAGCATTAAGGTGGCATATATTATGCAATAGTTTCCTTACACTAGTTTGGCTTTAGTGATTTGCTAATTGGCACACAATATTTTTGCATAATTCCATATGTAATGTATGAAAGATCTCTTTGGTCTATTGAAAATGGAGCCGTTGTTTTAATTTAAAGTTGATGAAATATTACACTTCATTAACAGCGAGCGTCCACCCATCCGCACTTCGCCAGCGTGGTGGACTATGGCCTAATCCCCCTCGCATCGAGGGGAGGTCCGTGCCCAGCAGTGGGACATTAAAAAGGGCTGGAATGATTATTAACAGCGAAGGACCCTTCTTCAGTCAGCAACCCTTTTTAGATTTTTAGATAGGGGTCGTAAGAGCTATATGCTTTATGGATGGAAGTGTTAAAGGGCATAACGCCGCGAGTAACCACGTGAGAAAGCGCAGTTCACCTCTACACTCCTGAGCCGCTCGCGCCAGTGTTGCCCCTTATCGTCTTATATGACGGCCTTTTTAAGGGTCTATCTAAAAAGCGGCGAGTCACCACCTATCAATAACCTATCAATGGTAATCAGATAAAAGCTGATTATGGCAGGTGTCCGCAACCATTCCAATAGTCCTATCCCATGTCCATCCAAACTTTGATGGAGAAATTATATTACTGATACATCTAATAAAGACGGGTAGCGATACAGATACGCAGCTTTGGCAGTGAGAGAACAAAAGTTAAAAGTATCACAGGATTAGAGTAGAAGGACGACAAGGCAACATCTCATTAATTTGACAGCTTATAAGTTCATTGATGTCGTGCTTGTCACATGGATTCAGTGAAAGTATAGGATGAATTTAGATCCGGTAATACGAACTCAGTCGCGGGGAAAAGGTACAATACCACACGGAAATATGAATAAACGCCAACAGTTTGAATGTTTAAAGCATGATCCGCGTACATTTCAAATGCACAATATTTCACCATGTATTGTCGGCGGTACACTTTGTTTATGCATAAACCCTATGCATATTCAGCGCGGGCGAGCGCGGATAATTTGTACATTCAGGACTGTGTGTGTGCACCTTTATTAACTGAAATCCCACTAATATAATAAATGTGAAAGTTTGGATGGATGGATGTTTGTTACTCAATCACGCCAGAACGGCTGAACGGATCTGGATGAAATTTGGCACAGAGATAGATTATAGTCTGGGATTGCACATAGGCTACTTTTTATCCCGATAAAATGTACAATTTTTAATCGCGGGTAACACCGCGGGCCCAGCTAGTATATTATAAGAGTACCTATATTTATTTATCGTATGTATATTTATCGATGAAGCGTACCTATTAAATGCGATTAAAATATTGTTAATTAAATAAAAAATGAATAAATTCGGGGGTTACCATAAACACTTATTTCTAGGTCGTATACTAAACTGCCGGGCAATTTTATATTTTAACTCCATAAAACAAAGCAATCCTAATAAAAATAAATATATTATTTTCAAAATTTGTCGGTCAATACTATAATTATAGACTGATACAATGTAACTTTCTAGCGGGAACTATGTTTTAGAAATAAGAAGGAAATAAGAAGAATTCATGGTAAACCCCAGGTTTTTTTCGATATGTAATTGTTGTACGTATCTACCAGTAACAAAGAACAATAGGGATTTTACGTGTTTAACCAAAATACACCATGAAAAATAACGTAGATTACCGCGGTATGATGATTTATATGGGGAATTTGCTGAAAGCGTCAGATTTTTTTTCATGCGCATAATATATATGTGTATAGCTATAAACGGTGGGTATATTTTAGAATTAGGTTTGTCAATTAATCTGCGGTGGAAAAGGTTTGTTTTCATAAAATGGCGTCACCCACCTCTGAGTAGAACGTCGAGTAGGAACAACTTTTAAAAATTCAGACATTCCATCCAGGCCTAATCCGTAGACTAGGCATTATACCCCCTTACCCTATCAGTGAAGTGGAGGAATCTTTACTGTATTATTTAACCGAATTCAAAAGGGAGGAGGTTCACAAATCGATTGTATTTTTGTTGTTTGTTATCTCAGTACTCCGGCATTTATGAACCGATGTGGAAAATTCTTTTTTATTAGATATATGCTGTTTCCATACCACAACATACACCGTATTATAGGTACCGTACTATTGACTGGGGCCGATCCCAGTTTTATAATATTTCTATATACTTTCAACACCATGAATCCGGTACGAACTTTGTATATTTGCACGAATATTTGTACCCACAAATATTCGTGTTGATCATACAAAGTTCGTCCCTACCAGTATTCGAACCCTTAGCACAGAAAGCAAGCACTACTCACTGTACTAATCAGGTCGTCAAACAGATAACAGACGCATAGAAATAGGTAAAACATGATATATTATAATAGCATGTATGTGTATAATTTTGTTAGGCGATTATCACCTCAGTTTAGTGTAACTTTAGGGACACAGCTCCTAAAACCCCGGGACCCGCATCATCGAGATTTATGGCTTCCTTTAAAGTTGACTTGCGAATAGTTCGCTGGGGACACCAATTTTAATGTCAGACTATTAGACGACTTGCGACAACCTTAGTGTTTATTGTTGTTGTTTAATGTCGAAGATATAAATTATGGACAAGTTTGTGTGTTTGATAAAATTGTTTTCGCTGTCAACAAAGTAATAGACGTGTCCACACTGACTTCATAACCACGCGAGGCTCTCCTGTATTTTCCCCAATTCATAAAAAAATGGGTTATAATAACCTTACCGATTTAAAAACAACACCTAGGTACTAAATTGTATATTATTAAAATATTGATGTATGTTTTATTCCTAAAATACTAGGCATAGTAAAAAATGGGACTACATATTTTTTCAAATGCACCTGCATAAGATGGTCGCATGGAAATCCTGCATAATTATATACGTAAATCTCGGCATGTAAATAATATACACTCTGATACATTTACAAATGGACTCGACTCTACGGTCCGTTAATTATTGAAGCACAAAAATTGTACATGTGATGGCGACTCTGGGGCGTTTTTCATTTAATTTCCGCCGTAATGACGTCATAAATAACAGCAGTACACTGTTATCTTTTTCCCACTTTTGAAATTAAAAGTCCGCATTTTAAAATGTGCTTTCGTTTCGCGTACTCTTTCATGTAGTTCTTGGTGTTTATATTGTGGTAATAAGGTTGAAAATATTTCGTTATACCTTTCAGCTTTAAACGGTACCAGGATGATAGCAAACGTAGGAGCTGTATCATTGTGGCTTTAACCAGATAGGTAAGGTGTCCTATGCTTAAGGAGGCGAGACACAAGAGGGGCACCGGTGCGTTCCGTTTGGAGATCCCGGAGCCCCTCCAACATGTGTCGAAGGCGACCACCGGGGGGGCTTTAGTGGGTAAGAATCCCACATAGCCCGGCCCTCTCCCACACAGAGGCCGGGTATCTTTCGAAGATTCCCCGTCGCCAATAAAAACAAAAGGTATCCTATGCTACTTTCCCTCCATAAAAATACTTTTCTGAAAATAGCATAAACATTACTTTTGGTTCTTTGCGACGGCATTTTTTGTAATGCAACATTTGAAAGGTTTATGCAATTTTTGTACATAAATCTCGGTTAGGCGCCGCGGGGCGCGCCCCACTCGATTTATTTCTTCTATTGCTTTGGTCACCCTTCAGTTAAGATGAAATTACGTCTGATAGCACTCGCAGCCCTTATCTTATTGTGATTTCCGGGAGATGCGCTGTTTGTCATTGTGCAGATAAAAGTTTCGATGGTAAATTACTTATTCTGTTGGTGATACAGTATTGGATAATATCTTTATTATTATTAGTACATACGTACAATTTTGCCCTGTATTATGTATACAACATAACTCATCATTTTATTAGCCTTTTACCAATTTGATTGAAGTCGATTCTAACCTAATATTTACAACATATTCTGTCTCCTTGGGGATTACTGAATTTAGACTAATAATCGATAGAGTTTTTCAGACTTCCGTCCATAACATTAACCTGCTTAATGCGGTCGATGAACCTCAGAATTACATGTCTTTTCTATTATTCAAAATTGAAAATGGAATTAAATTGACAAGCTAAACGGATAAGATAACGTAACCTTCTTAGTACACTAGATATTTAATTTCGAAATCTGAATAGATTAATTGAATACGTACTATGAACGTACTTTAGCTTATCCACTTAATTTATTCAGAATGCGCCATATTTATTTACCACTGAATTATTCGATGGTTTAAATAAATCCAACGCTTTTTGTCAAATACATAGTTTCACTGTTGCCAAGTTATTTGGTGTCACCGTAAAATGTACCCTATATATGGGGTGCTCAATCTGTTTGATGCGACACATATATTTATACATTTTACATTAGTAATAGTAATACATAGTAATACCGCCAGACGAACACACCAACTATACAGTCTCACACTAAGCAACGCTTGTATTATGGTTACCGTACAATGGACTGAGGGCAAACTCAGTATATATTACTGATATAGATATTAAACATCCATGACTCTGATTCAAATTCATGTTCATCTCACAAAGCTTGTCCTTACCAGGATTCGAACCCAGGACCCTCGGCGCAGAAAGCAGGGTAATCAGCTAATCAGGTCATTGATACATTTTCATAACAGTAAATAAATAAGTAAAGATAGAAGCAATGTAGCATCGCATCGCGCGAGCCTACCAAGCGTAAGCTGAGTGCGGTAAAAGGATCGTGGACCGTGAAATTGTTCAGAGTAAAGACGTTCCGTTAAAGATTTTTTCATATTTTACAAAGAAAAACCCAGGAGAGGAAAATAAAAGTGGCGTTTACGTCGTTGCTTTTTAATTAGTTCTGTTAAACTTTTTTATTTTTTGCGATAAGCGTAGGTACATGGGAACTTGTTTCATCCCACTATTATTATAAACGTGAAAGTTTGGATGGATGGATGTTTGCTACTCAATCACGCCAGAACGGCTGAACGGATCTGGATGAAATTTGGCACAGAGATAGATTATAGTCTGGAATAGCACATAGGCACTTTTTATCCCGGTAAAAAGGACATACTTTTTAATCGCGGGTAACACCGCGGGGCACAGCTAGTTATTTATATAGTCATTTTCACATTTTTTTGCATACATCTAAGTAGTTGTTCCGGCTGTGATTGTATTTTGACTGTGCCAAGTCGCAAAATGTAAACAAATGGTAATCGAACCATATTTTCACGCTCAGTCCGTAATATTATCAAGTGTGTATTCACTCATATTTCATTTCTTTTACGTCGTACCCATGTTACTTTAAGGGGCATTTTTATAGCGAGCTGTGTTTTTCACAATACGTAGATACAAATTTACCTTAGCATATGTAAATATTGAAAATATGTTTATACCTACCAACCATATTAAAAAGCACAAAATGTATGTACATTTTACACAGATCCATTCGCCAACGTCCATACTACGTTGAATACACCGGTTCTCGTCCGATCACCGAAGTTCAGTCAGTACTTAGATGGGTGACCGCTTGGGAACACCGCGTGATGTTGGCTTTTTGACGATTTTTTAAATTAATTCGATGAAATCCATCAACGGTGGAATCTTGAAAATGTATCCTTCTCTGCTACAAACGGAATCCAAACCAAAATATTCATGTCAAGGTTGACGAAGTTCCCCGGCCTATCCCATGCGGTGATATGTGAGACTGACCGAGTTCCTCTCGCATTTATAAAAACCTATAATAATATCGGGATGGGGCAAGTTTTAGAGGGCATACATAATATGGACGTTTTACAATTTGTTTATATTGTTTGAATGTAGGTACATACTTGCTGTTAATTTAGTTCCATCCATCGCCAACGTCCATACTACGTTGAATACACCGGTTCTCGTCCGATCACCGAAGTTAAGCAACGTCGGGCGCGGTCAGTACTTAGATGGGTGACCGCTTGGGAACACCGCGTGATGTTGGCTTTTTTGATGTATTTTTAAAATTGATTCGATGAAATCCATCAACGGTGGAATCTTGAATATGTGTCCTTCTCTGCTACAAACGGAATCCAAACCAAAATATTCATGTCAAGGTTGACGAAGTTCCCCGGCCTATCCCATGCGGTGATATGAAGGACGGACCGAGTTAATCTCGCATTTATAATTATATTCTTCGAATTATTTTACAAACCTATGGTAACTGTGACAAAGGCAGAGCATATGAATCTGCTTGGTTATAATAGAACAAGTAGAACTCTTGATACTAAAAAAAACTAATATCAGGTTTCATGATAGCTTATAAAGACACTGTATACTCTGCATGTAAATTTTTGTAGAGGTTATTTTCAGTAACTTCGTGTCTCATTTTCAACCATAATTATCACTTGCAAAACGGTGAAGGAAAACATCGTGAGGAAACCTGCACGTCTAGAACCCCTTGTAAGTCCGCCAACCTGCACTGGGCCGCGTGGTGTACTATGGCCTAATCCCTTCGCATTGAGGGGAGGCCCGTGCCCAACAGTGGGATATTAAAAGGGCTGGTATTATTTACCTACATGTACCATCTCCTTTCTCGTGTAAATATACCATGCTACATAAGGCGGGAGCAGAATTTTCGTGCCAAATTTTTGCTCTATATAATGTGATAAGAAAAATCGTCGACACGCCGCCAAACCGACCGTGTCGAGAGATCGCATTTATCACAGCAGGCTATTGCTTTGGGGTTGCCAGAGTACCTATTAGAAAAGTCAAATAAAAATTACCTAGTTGAGTTTTTGAATAAAGAAGGCTAGAGCTCTCGTGTTCCTCTACCCATTGCTAGAAAAACAGTTAATTTGATTTAGGATATGCGGATAAGACTTTTTTATTAAACCAAGACACTAGCCATATAAGTAGGGAAGAAAAAGTAACCTCTCAGTTGCATATTACTCGTCCATACAATTTTATTTATTTAAATTGATGCCGATCAACTAGTCATTTTAGTAGATTTGCGAATTGCAAGAAAATTCTTTTTATAAAATCTCGCTTCTGTGCTGGCACCCCTTGCTGGCAACCCTGATGACGTGCCGCTGGGAGCGCCGGGCGACCAACAAAAGAAGAATGTGCCAGACAACTTTAGAGCGTCGTGAAAGTCCATTGTGCAGACCATATCCGCATTTATGAACGATGTTTCCATGCAGTATGAAATTTAACGAAATACCAGTCTTACAACGTGCACTTAGAACGCTTAAAATTTTTGCACAGGTTACTTATTTCATAGGAGGTACAGTGTACCAACTTTTAGGGCTGATTGTTTCTTAGCAATTAGCCCCAAAAGTAGGTACACTGGGTACAAGAATTAGATAAATAATTTGTTAAATTCTTGGTCCAAATGAGTATCAACCAGCTTATGTACATGTTTTTTTTTAATATTTCTGACGTATCTAGCTTATAAATCAGACGACCAGTACAATTTTCTATAACTATACTCATATAACATTACAAATGAAGACACGAGTAAAAGGTTCAATAAACCGCTGTGTTTTAATTAGTGCTATCCAAGGTCTTGGTCTTGTATAAACGCAAGACCAAGGCGCAAGAGTTTTACTTTTTGCTTTTAATCTCTGCGAAACTTTTGGTGTTGCGAGAATGTAAAATCAAGACGTTGAACAACACTAGTTTTAATTCCATTTGTTTTATTACCACCACTTATCTACTCACTGAATAAGACTGTTTGTGATATTTACAAACATACAATCTTATCTTAACAGATGAGCGTTACTAGCGAAGCCAAAAATAAATTAGTTCTCCGTAGATACTTTGAAACAGCTGCCGTTGTCATAATAAAGGTGTAACGACGTCTCCTGGAGTTATATTCCAGAACTTTTCCAGATGATTGACGATGGAAAAAAATTTAAAGTTTAATAATGAAGTTTTTCATAACGTTATATACGTTGATTACAGATATCAACCCAGACTTGTATGATGAAACTGTACGATAAAACTGGTATCTAATTGAGATTAAATAAAAAAAGATTAAGAGTTATGGTGTTGAGATACAGTATTTTCGTAGGTCGGAGACATAAACCCATTGTAATGCATGTTGTCTGTAATATTCAACTGTGCAACTATTCCTAATAAAGATATATACAGCGTAATTCATAAAGGGTATAATGTCATTTGAACCTGTCCACCTGCGCATCTTTAGCACATTTGTAATCATTATGTGAATCCACAATTTCGATATGTCAATTTAAATTTAAAAAATTGGTCTGAAAATAACAGCTCTGGTTCAAATTTTAGTATACTTTTTTGGAATCGCACTGTAGGAAATGTTTAAATCAACATTTCTTTTTTATATTAACAAGTTGTTCCTCAAAGCATTATTCCAGTCATTCTGAATAAGAATAAAACAGTTTTCTTTGTGTTGCCCCCACACCAAATACTGTCCGAGAGTAAATTCAATTTGAAGTGCGCTCTAGACTCGGCTGTCAGTATACACTCCACAAACCTCGGTAACTAGTTTACCAGGGGCTTACAGCATTTGTTTAAAACGTTTGTTCGCTGGGAATGCTAAGAGTTCTACGGACCTAAGATATTTCTTCTTCCTTGGCTTTATACCATTTCATGTTTCTATTGACCTGTCAGCTTGCGGATAATTACAAGGAACGATGGCTATCTGCTCACCTAATGGAACTACGCGCGAAGATGGTTTTAGATAATCTACATATGTTAATCTGGTTATTCAATCGGACTTGCATCAAAAGGAGTATAATATCTTTTTAACTAGGTATTTAATTGACTTTCTGATTTGGTTAGGTCTGTTTTCATTGGTTTACCGTTACCAATACTTTATAATATTTCTTGTACCTACGGACTTTGGCTTAGTTAGGTAGCGATAATTAATACTATTCTAGAAATGTACCCATTGTGTCACATCAATACATTTAAAGTAACTCTTTGTACCTCCAACAATTATTATCTGTACAATTATTATGTCTTGAAAATTAGTAAAGTATGTATAGATTTTTGAAAAAAAAAAGAACGGAATAGAAACGTTGTCTGGAAGAGATCGCAGCATGCTTTAAGACCGCCCAAAATGCACTGCTTTTCGTACCTTTATTTGTCTCTTTTATAATGTCTGTGTCTTAGTTATCTATCGTTCTATCTATCTAATTGAATATAATCACCAACATAACAAAATTCTGAGCACGTGCGCTTAATATACTATCTAATCCATTGTAACTCATTTAAATATTACTTCCAAGGTTCCAAGCGCGCTCATATTTCCAGATTAAAGCACGCAAGTGCAAGGCACCACGTTTAGCCTCCATTAAGGCCTCCCTTACAATTATAAGTGGTGCTAGCTTATCTTTATTAAAGCATGGAGAGACGCTTAATGACCAAGCACCCGTGCCGACATTATTACCGAAGAAGGCTCTTCGAAATTCGCAAAAATGTTTCGAATAGTTCATAAAATTAATTTATCATTAAATCGCTTTGTATAGTCACTACAATATACCAATGGTTAGGAGAATAACTATATTATAGATCCTATACACAATAGTTACTTATACATAATCGTAGTAAACGAACATTAAATTCTATCAAATTGGTATTTAAACAGTTGTATTTAAACAATACAAAATGCTTATGATATTCATTCGAAATTCACGTCTATTTGCATTATAAACAATATTGTAAGAAATAGTACTTGGATCCCGCTTAATGAATGCGAACAGATGGTAGGAATTGTTTTAGAGAGCTTATAGCGGCGGGATGCCACTCCTCTACAATTGCGTTAAGTATTGCTAGATACAATCCTGAACGGAGACTTAAAGAGAGATGAAGTAGGTAATTTCTATATGTTTTAATTGATAGAACTAGGCGATACTTGGCGGTTAACAATGGATTTCCGCCAAGTATCGCCTAGTTCTATCAATTATATCAAATCAGCAAGCATAGCTGTCCAGGCGAAATTGTATATTAAGATCTTTAAGCTACACCGTATCGCTTCCCAGAACGTGTGGTTTAATCAGCAATGTAAACACTTTGATCTTGTTCCAAATTACATTAATATTCGGTCCAACACACACAATCGATCTGCTAGTATTGCCATTCAGAGAGCTCAAAAAATTTGGTTAGGTGAGGAGGTTAGACGTTGGTTTAGGATTAGGGACAATTTGAAACTTCACTTAAGAATTTTGCAGTCAGAACTTTCATTTTATTTACATAATGTCGAGTTTGATTTATTAGACCAAAAGGCTCGCGATTTGGCTTCAATATTTGCTCACGAAAAGTACCAGACTCAAAATAGGAAATTACAAAAATTGTTAGAGGGTAGATGTCCAGTGTCTCGCTCGACAGACCAGACAAGCTGCGATCATTCTTTTCATCCTAGAGTCAAAAATTTAACAGATGTTCACTTTTCTAGTAGGGAAATGTCACTTTTAGATAAAGGTTTAAAATATAGTATCCCCCAACAAATTACACAAACATCTTTAGAGACATTAGCCGTTGATAGTGAGGTAGCTATCATTAGAAACAAAAAAGATGATTTAGTTAAAAGTTTGGCTGCCAATCAAATCAAATCATATAAAGCCATTACTTTTAAACATCCCGATTTAAATATTTATAAATCAATTCAAAATAAAATCCGCCACAATAGTTTAGTCGTAAATAAAGCAGATAAGGGACATTCTATAGTTATTATGGCTCGTTCAGATTATAACAGTAAGATTGAGGACGTAATTTTCACTGACGAGTTCCAGCGTTTAGCTTCTGATCCAACAAAGCGATTTCACGCGGAGTTGAAGCTTTGTCTAAAGTCTTGTACATACCATTTTCCGCCTAAGTCGTTTGTTGTCAATAGTCTTATACCTATGAACCCTCAGTGCCCTTTGCTATACGGACTACCCAAAATTCATAAAGATCATGTGCCTGTCCGGCCAGTAGTTTCATATATGAACGCCCCAGCGTATAAATTAGCTAAATATTTAAATTCATTAATTAAAGAAAAGTCATCATTTAAACCAGAATTTAGTTTAAAAAATAGTCAAAATTTAATTGAAAAAATTCAAGATGTCCATTTACCACACAATGTCAAACTTGTTTCGTTAGATGTAGAAAGTCTATTCACAAATGTCCCATATAATGAGTGCCTAAATATCATTAAAAATTTGTTTGAGATGAAAAAGTTACATCCTAGACAAATTGATGATATTTTACGGATGACAGAACTTTGTATGAAACAAAATTATTTTAAATTTAATCAGGAGTATTTTTTACAAAGAGAGGGGTTAGCAATGGGGTCCCCTCTTAGTCCATTAATGGCAGATATATTTATGGATCATTATGAGCGTAAATATATTGTCAAAAATAGTAATATCCTTTATTATCATCGTTTTGTAGATGATATTTTGATGGCTTGGACAGGCACAGATCGTTTACTCAATATTTTTATTAATAAATTGAACAGCATACATCCCAAAATTAAATTCAAATTAGAGTTAGAACAGAATAGTTCAATAAACTTTTTAGACTTGACCATTCATAAAGATAAAGGTTATCATAAATTTGAGATTTATCGTAAACCTACCTATACAGATACAACTATTCCCGCGTCATCTAGCCATCCTTGGCATCATAAATTAGCTGCATTCCATAGTTTGATACATAGACTATTAAATACTCCACTCAGTAAAGATTCGTTTAAAAAAGAATTAGATATTATTTATTACATAGCTCAGTCCAATGGGTATAGTAGGTCCATGATTAATAAAATCATTAAAGTCAAACAACATAAAATTGTAAACAGTTTACTATATCCATCCATAAAAGAACCGTTAAATTTCACTTCTACTCTGACATATTTTGGACATATAACAGACAGACTAGCGAGGGTTCTGAGGGGGAACGGTATTCGTTCAGCCTTTAAGCCATGTGCCTCCTTAAAATCATTGTGTAATGGCAAAGATAGGGTAGATAAGTCCAAAAAGTCGGGTATTTATGAATTGATTTGCGATCAATGTAATAACGTTTATATCGGTCAGACAGGTCGCAATTTTGATATTAGATATAGGGAACATATAGCCGATTTTAGACACAATCGCCTAGATAGGTCTCATTTTGCTAAACATTTGTTAGATACAGGTCATAGTTTGAATAATGGTCACACTTTTAATGTTGTTCACATATGTGGCAAGGGTCTTAGATTGTCTGTTTTGGAGCGATTAGAAATTGTTAGACGAAATAGGAACGAGTTGCTGAACGAACAGATTAGTTTTGACACTTCCCCTTTGCTTAATTTATTTTCACATCATCAAATTAGTCGCTCAATTGATTCACGCAGTAGCGAGAGTAGCGGGGGTAGTGGGGATGGCGGTCGGTTGCATATATAAGGCGCGCGTGCGGTGCTTCGTCGCTCATTCGTAGCCCAGCGGTCCTGAGGATGCCTCGTTTAGAGGCGAAACACGTGTCGAATACTTTTATAGATTCGCTTAGTGTCGCGGAGAATTGCATTTTATTTGAGGTCCCGTCACTCGTGATAGATAGTTTCTCGATTAACATCTTAGAGGAGTTCGGGTGTTGTTGGCTTCTTTTATTATCGATCAAACTTGTTTGGTTTATAATCGAAGAAGTTGACAAGCCGAGGGTCAGTGGTGGGTCCTCTTTCCCCATAGGTTCTATATGTTTGTTAGTTAACAGTTGATATTAAATGTAACTACAATAAAGTCGTATTTAGAAGGTCAATAGCTATATCTAGAATATTTGCCAAAACGAGGTAAATAGCCAGATATCTCTATTGGGCAGTCTTATAACTTTTAGAATGTAGGCCATATTTCATCACTTCACACTGGTGTGGGGTAGCGGAGTTCACACGTCTTTCTAATACTGTCGATTTCAAACGACATTTCGTTGGCTTTCGCTTTTTAGCAAATGAATAGTTATATTATGGAATGTGAGATTCACACATGAGATATGAGAGGTGAGAGAGAGAGAGAGGTGCAAACGACAATCAAGTTTCCAACCCTAACCTTATAGAGATCGGTCCTTAATGAACCACGAATCCAACTAGCATATTCAACCGGGATAATATTCAAACATTGATATGCATAAGCAAGTAGCAAGTGTAAGCATATTCAAACACGGATAATCGATAACACTTTATCCCGTAGTCTACATATCAAACTTTAATATGTAGGTAGAGGAACTGAAAACTTTTCAGTCGTATTGTTTCCGCGGTGCATTGACTGAGTGTATGTTCGCTAGCTGTGCTTGAATAATGCATAGCGGTTCCCTCTGGCAACCGAACTAAACGAGAAAAATGGAAGTTGCACACAACGGCCCGTTTACAATATCGCAGCGGGATTTCGGTAAATATACCATAACTGAAGTAATAACCTTATGTAGGGATGTTCTTATTGTACAATTCGTGTATTTATATACCTAAAAGAACCTATTCTTTATGTACAAATCGCGAATTTAGATGTTGTTTTTAAGGTAAGTTGTACGAATATTCGTACAATTCAAATTGTATACCAACACCCACAGGGTATTAGGTTTCAATTTATTTGCCGCGACTCACTTTCAGAGCCCCAAGTCTACCAGCACACTTAACTTGCAATGGAATGAAATTGGCATCGTAATTGTTACTTTTAACTGTGCAAAATCATAAACTACGAACAATCAATGTGTATTTGTTTTGTCTACAATCGTATTGTTTTATACAAAAACAAGTTTCGCTTAATTCATTGGTATACTTGCTACGCCGTAGGCATGATTATTCTCGTAGCAAAAGTAATTTAATATAGGTAATCAGATATTCACGATAGCTTGGCTTCGATTGTAGTTATATTTATTTAGTTTGTTAATGTCATTGATTTAGTATTAATTGAAGTATATTATGTCATCACGCATGTAAAGGGGAGGCAGAGGTGCACTACCAGTTCAATAACTTTTCGACAATTTGTATTTGGTCCCAATGTAACAGGGGGCAAGCCTATTGCAACTATACCACCCAACTAGCAAAATTTTGTCACATAGTGGTCGCGGCAACCTAACTTATTCAGCCTTATACCTTCCAAGATTTGTAACCGCTTACCTTTCCATTACATTCATAGACCGCAAAAGTGGCCCATTTTACTCAGCCATTCGGAAGTAAAAAAGCAAAATAAAGGTAAGACAATTTACTTTTAGGTAGTGTAATAATGAAACTGATGTTACAATTGCTTAGTTTTTCTTTAATATTCAATGTTATTTGGATTAAAATTTCAAAGGCTTTGGTATGAGATAAATTGATTCATAGCATGTTATGAGATAACGAATGATTTTCTGTTGAGTATCTGCTATGTGTATATCCTTCAACAATACATCCTATTGCAGATGTAGATGATAATCTAGGTCAAGCAGATATTGAGTGGTACATAAATTGCTTGTTGATGAAATTAGAACCTTAATGGAGCCAAAAATATGGAGTATCGTCTATGAACAATATTGTTCGTGATTATCAAGCGAGCAGTGACCCAGCGTGCGCTATTAAGAGCGACTGCTTGTTACACTTATCTATTATGGAATTAAATTATGTTCATCTGTTTAGTATTTATTTGGTTGCAATAATATATAACTTTATACGTCATTAACTACGTCATAACTTTGTACAGTTTAAATCTATTAAGAGATACGTCATAAGAGATTTTTTGGAGTTACCCTACCGCACTTCCCACGTGACTTTGCTTCGTACCGCAAATTGCATACAGCTCATTATTGTTTTTGTTTAACATCACTTATATAAGGTGTTACAAAAACAGTCTAAAATATTTTAATGGTTGAATAAGTAGGTCATACCGATCATTTTGCTGCATAAATAAAATGTGTAAATTAAGATTGATTTTTTTTAAAGTAGGCGAAACCAGTAGCGTTTCACCGTACGCACGCTACGTCAGTACGTAGTATATTAAAATTTCTTATAACATTATTAATTTATTTGGGAATGGTATCTTTCTAACCTACTGTACATAACAGGTCCATGTAAAAATATTTTACATTATTTATGTAACACCTTATATATTACAGATCAACACTACGGTGTGTACGCCACCCTTTGAGGGTAAACAAGCTATTAAATAGGACACCGTAGGACGCGGCGCCATGCACATCATTACGAGATGATGGCGCCGCTACGGCGGACTGCAGCCCTATATCATCACTTATCATCTCGGTACTTGTAGGGAGGCTGTAGGTTGAACAGCTTCAATATCAATTTGTTTTGGTATGTTGACGAGTTTTCGGCCACGTGTAAAGTTCCTATGAGCTGACTAGTCTTGTCAAAACTTTTGATCTGGTTATATACCAAGAGGCAAGAGCCATGCAGAATGTTAAAGTTAAATAACTTATGAGACTTGCCACTTTATTTTAACCAGACCAAGACATAGGGCATCACTCGGCAAATTGTCCCACTAGCAGAGCCTCGAAGTGCAGATGACAATAAATATCGTATCTATAATAAGCGAAAGCCAGACTTGAAAACGGTCCGAAAACTAAAAAAAATTAAAGAGCTTAAGAAGGAGATTTAGTTCTTATGTTTATTTATTCCTAAGTCGGCTGATAGAGACTGGATCTTTTATCGAATTACCAAGGGCCCCTGAAAAAAGCTTTCTGATAATTAAGGTTCAGCTAAAGTTTGAAAAGAGAAATGATTAAATTGAGACACCACTCTGTTCGGTTTTCATTGAAAATTCAGTGTAAGAGTTAGACCATGATTAAAAACAATAAATAGGTATATACCCACTCCCTGAAAATGCACAAACACGAAAAATGGTTTTACCGACCAAGATTTTTCTTTTTTTGATTTTTCATAATTCTGGTTGTCAGTATGAAATCTCAAGGAGGATTATTTTTAATATTTTATCGAAGCAAAAGGCACGTTTTGTCAATAAGGGACACTCCCCCCTTTCCGATTACTTTACGTCAATACCTAATGCAAATAAGGGGGAAGTATGACATTTCTGGATGGAGTTTTGTGAGTGAATCTTGGCATGTTGCTTTAAGTAAATTTATTTGCTCTTCCATTATGCATTGTAATGCCATGTCAGTTTACCACTTATGAATATTAGATATAAATGTTTGTTAGTGTTTTTTTAACAAATTGTAAATCAAGTTTAAGTCTTTATGCAGTAGTTTAAGTAAGTATCTCAAACTTCGGTCAAGATCTTCAACTGGTTAAATTATTTGCTACTCATTTTTATTGATGCTGTGATGTGTATTTATGATATTAGATATTAAACAACCCTTACGACTAGGCAAGCTTAAGCGGTATTTTTGCGAGTTTTTATAGTATCGGAAAGATATGCGAAAATGATTGGTGATCCTTGCTAGTACAAATTGAAAACGTTAATGATGTTTTCTGTTCCAGTTATCACAAAACAGAAATATTTTGAGGTCGATATTAAATTCGTCACCGTGTTTAAACTATGATAAAACAGTAAACGTGTTTGTATCACACTCCGGGGATGTAAAACTTCGTCAACACGCCCGACCCACATACAGATATCTACGAATCCCTAAAATTATATCTAGTATAAAACGCGCTATGAAAACTTCATATACCTACATACCCATTTCATGAAATGTGATTGCTGTGTTTGAACAATTCATGCAACCTCATTTGACCGTATCAGCTGGCTAGTGAGGAAGTGTCAGTCTTCTGAAAGGTATGGATCTGGCAAGTATACCGACATATAACTAGGGCTCTAAATAGGGGTGATATAGAGTCAAATATAGAGAAATATAGAGAATATATAGAGTAATAGGTACCTACTGAAATTGTGTACATGTGTTTTTTATTACCCATGTTAATAGAAAACACAGTCTCAATCCCTTCCAAAACTATGCCAACATGAAGGTTCAGAGTTGAATTGTAATAAATAATGTTAAAACCGCTGCTGACGTGACCGATAAAAGGGGAAGTGAAATTGCTACCTGGCGCCCTCTAGCGTAGGGTTGGCTACACTGAGAAATGTATTTATAAGCTAATGCTCTTCTTTCATTATAGGCTATAAGGAAAGGCAATAAAAGAAAATAGAACAAGATGAGATTTGGTAACATTTTCAGAACGATGAGCAGGAACTCCTATTATAATCGTAACGTCATCGAAAAAGCATGCTGACACTGTCATATTTATTATTTAAACCAGAGGTGTGAGCGAGACGACAGACGCTAACGATACAGGAAAGCTACATAAAAATATAGTGCATAAACAACAGTACTGTGCTGTACCATCCTTTTATCTAACGTTACGGTAACATCGTCGTTCTTTATCCTGCTCACACCACGGATTTTATAAATGAGTGTAACGAAATGACGTTACAATTACATGAGAAATTCTTGGCTACCCTACTGAGACTTATTTGTCTTGTTTGTTTGTTTGTTTGATGGTTACACTATTACAGTTATAAATCCAACAGAACAAAAAAAACCCTATTGGTAAATGTTGGTTAAGAATCAAGCCGTTCGTTAGTTTATTCCGGATTCTGACTTTAAAATCATCAGCATTAAGTATGTTTTACTTATAGCTCTTCTATAAATTATCCAAAAAGGGGGTCAAAATGAAATTGCGTGCGGTTTCCCTTCAACACTGGCGCCCTCCCCCGGCAGGTGGGTTTAGCCAGGCCGAGTGATCTATGAGCCCATTTGTTATCATTTTAGACAAACTCGACGTCAAAGTATCATACAGTGGCTTAGTTATGGTAGAACATTTGATATAATAACACCGATGATGCAATGGTTTTGTTTTGAAGTCGTAAGTTTTGCACAAAATGTTTTTTTGTGGTAGTAGTTTTAAACGGTATGTACTTATATACCTTTTACATTTTGTTTCATCTTATATTATTCAAATCTATTTTGTTTTATAATAGAATACACCTCTAAATTTTAGCTTAGAGGGTGATCTATTTGAAACAAGATTAACTACAAATGAAACATAAAATACTCCTTCTTCGGAAATATGCCGGTGCTTCCAGATCTGCCATATTAATTAAAGTCAACTTTAATGCTTTAGGGATACGACTTAAAATTTAACAAGAAATCGGGTTTAATTGACTAGCTTGAAGGAATGACTAATTAATTGACTTTTAGTAATAATTGTGAAAACGTGATTGTTTGTTAGTTTATAAGCTTGATTGAGGATCAAGCAAACACACCTGCATGGATTTGCATGAAATTTGGTAGAACAACATATTTTTTTTTTTTTTTTTTTTTTTTATTACATTATAGGCAAGTATTTGATCTCGATCTCACCTGATGGTAAGTGACGATGAGATCTACGATGGAGCATACTTGCCTAGGTAGGAAGGCGGCAGTAGATCGAGACGCTACATTCACTAGGCACATGCAGCGCAACTGATCTGACCCGCCATCCATGAATGGCAACACCGAACATCATGCCGGAACACGGCTAGGCCGCTTGGCGACATGGCTTTGTTCAGTGGGTGGTGACTAACCACGGCCGAAGCCTACCACCAGTAGAGTTGTCACCTAGTTGGCACCACCCAGGGTCACGTGTAGGGTATCTCGAGGGTATTTAATTCTCCTACGGACGAAGGTGACTCGACCCCAAACCAACCAAATATAGGTTACATTGTACCCTTAAGGTCCATGTGGGCGAAGTCGCGGTTAAAACTAGTCATAGATTATCTACTCGTATCTATTTGTAGACCACGCATTGTTTTTCCCATAATCATTCGAACTATTTCAATCAATTGAATTGTTGAGGTGAGGTCCGTTCTCTTTGAGGGTCGCGTTCCGTTTCGACTGTGGTAAAGTATTTTATTGCGATGCCTTGCTGACCCAATATGCACATGATGATTTAATCATGTTAATGAAGTTGTTAGGGTTTATGGGTATGTTGTAAGCAAATAATCCACTATATATTTAGAGGAATTATTGTTTACAGCCATGGAACCACGTATGTCGGAGGAGGAAAGAGAATTCAATCCGTAGTAGAGTTTGAAATTTTAAAAAAAACCACCACATACAAAAGTGCACTGTAAAAAGTAACATCGCTTTCTTTACACAGAAATCAAATTGAATTTGTACCCGACTGCACAAGAAGGAGGATAAAATTATAAAGTATAATATATCAAACGCTACAAATAGAATAAATTTAAAGCGCATGCTCAAACTTTCCGTGCACTAACAGCTAGGGCGGACCCGAAAAGTTCAAGTCGGCGGCGAATCGTGTCGCCAAATTTGTCTATTTCCCGTGTCGTAGTTTTTATATCGGAATGTTGGCCGAAATGTGATTTCCGGAACATTAGGCGCGGATCGCGGTGTCGGGTGGCGACAAAAACTCGACACACATTTTCACTCAGACCGCAGTAGGTACCTATGTATGATGGAAATATTTTATCCAGTGAAGAGAGATGAACCATCTTTCATAGATTGAGATGAGTTTTTATACTTTTTGAGATACGAGTCCAGGGCTTATTGGGATTCAATTTTTTACTCTATAACTCTTATGATATACTTATACATAGTAGGTGTGTCTAATAATATATACCAATAGAGGTGAAATTCCAATAGAAATAAATCGAAATTTATGGAATTTAAAAATACCAGCACGTTCTAAGAGCAAGGTGAAAGGGTCACTAAACGTTTTCATAAAAAAAAATGTTGCCAAGTTTCACATTTTACGCAATTTCCTAATGATTTGGCTCCAATCCAATATTTGCACTGCCGAGCACTTAAGCCCGACTTAAATCACTAACGAAACAAATACTTTTAAGGTTTAATCCCGCAATTTCAAGAAGTTTGGCAGGGTCTGAGCCACTTCGGTCTTGTGAGTAATTAAATGTATGGGAACCATATAAGTATGTATGGAATTGCGTAGGTCTACTAAGTATGTATTTATCAATACATAGGAACCACCCACAGTAAAATAACGTATCATTATTACAAAGTTGTCTACATTGTCGTATGTTAATCCTATTACCTACAAAACATGACATGTTTTGAATTCTTGAATAATGAATGGATTCATATACACGTTCAAATTCTTTTAATGTGTGTGTGAAATTATGAACTTATGATTCCTACCTATTACTGAACTTCTCTTATAAGTGCTTTGCCAGTCATTTTCTACAGACGTAGAGCTAAGGTGGGGAGACTGAAATGTGAACTTACCGAATGATATCCAGGGACTTAGGTACTATATGTATGACCTCAATTTCCAAAACTTAGCACTCAGCACCATAAGCACTTCTGCGCAGCAAATCTTAAGGCTTTATGGAGTGGTTCGTTATAGCAATGATGTCTTTGCCATTAACTGTCAAGTGTCTATGGAAGATGCCGACCATTCATACTCTTTCCATCCTGAATTAAATGAAACAATATTTTTTTAGCACTTACCAATTGGACAAATTCTTCTCCGACAGATACTTATCTAGTGCGATTTCTTAGTGAACAGAGTCTCAACCGGATGGAGTAAATAAATAAATATAAACAACAATAAATGTGTCGCGACATCAAGTTATAACTCTATTCACGGCGAATGTTTTATCCCTAAATTCCTATAATATTAAAAATGACAACAAAAATATTCCCCGTAATCCTTAAAAAAATCAGGTGGATTATATCGTATCTCCGTTACCGTAGTAACAGCATAAGGAAATCTCGACGTACATAGCCCCGCCCCCCCGCCGTGTGGCATCGTATCGCATTTTCCGAGTCATAAAACTAAGTGGATTTGGCGATGTTTCAATAACTTTAGTACGAAAATGTTGTAGGTGTTGTTCTGTGGCAGTAGTGTAGGAGTCGTAAAATTGGAAGGTGAAATGCGTTTACAAAAATGACGTCATAAAATTGGTTTTTGACAATAACGAAGGAGTAGTCACATGCAGCTCGGATATGCTCTAACGTCACGTCATCGTTATATGAGGTGTAACAAGAATAGTGTAAAATATTTTAAGGGGTCAACAAGTAGGTGATAACCATCATGTTTATGTATAAAATATATATGTATACAGTGTTTGATTTATCTGTGAGAAAGCGAGACAGTACTGTTTGATCGCGGACTTGTATGTAGTGGTACGAGCGGCACCCAAATTCGAATTCCGTTCGAGAACTTGGCGTTAAGATACTTGTGTATACCCATTGCTAAAAGATTGAGACACCTAACTCATTTATTATTTATATACGTATATCGAATATCTTTTGAGTTTAACCATAACCTTACAAGAAGTAAAACATCATGGAAATAGCTCTGGTAGTGTTTGACTAATGCTGTAACAAAAATACAATAATTGCAGAAATATTTTTTTTTGTATTCCAAGACAAGTCCAAGTAGTCTATCTTACATTAAAAAAAATCAATGTATCATTATGTCCAGTTAGTGACAATTGACCCTTAATATACTGGAAAGTTTCAGAAGAAAGGAAGATATATATTTGGAGGCCAGATTGAAAGTTATTCAAGAATTAATAGGTTATCTTAATATTCTTGAGACTGTTACGAAATGGCGGCATATCAATGTTTTGAATGCAAGCAATGTTGCTTGCACAAAATCCAAATTGCTATAAATGGCACAACTAAGTAACAAAGCAATAAAAATAGTTTTAAGATGCCATAAAATTTTATTGAGTGATCATTGTATTTGGTAGTGGCCACTGCGGCTATTAAAGATTTTTGTATGAAAGATTTTTGTAAAATAATTCGTTCCACAACGTAAAATTACTATATTATTACTACAGGTAGAATGACTTGAGCATGGCCCGCTTTGCGCACTATGTGCATGCGGGTTCAAATCCCGTCTGGTAAAATTTGGCAAATTTTATTTTCGAGATTAACTTGTTCGTTCCAGTTGCACAAGGTTGGAACTATACAAATGCTGTTGTATGTCAGGCAATATATTTAAGTTCATTAATATATTTAATCTAGGTACATCGAATTTGGGCAAAAGTTGAAATGCTATCGCCCAATGCTGAAACGCCACTTTTATTCCCAGAATAAGGATAGAATTGAACCAGCAACCACTTGGTGCAGTGAGTTGAGCAGCCTACTCTATGAGCAAACTCAACAAAATTCTTATACATTTAGTTTAAACCGCCACTAACCTAAATTTAATAATTTATTTTCCAAGTTCATTGAGGACTTAAAAAGAACAAACAACCCTGAAAACCTTATTTTGTAACTGCTCCTGCTTTGGCTTTCTCAGCAGCACAAGTTACTGATTTTTAGTATCCCGTAACTTTGGAATAACTTTAACTCCCAGTTAAAGTGAGGGGTAAAGTAAGGGTGAACGACACCATGCCCGGTTTTACGATACCAACAACGCGGTAACTCTGCAGTGAGTAGACTACATAAAATTTGAATTTTTATGATATACGTGACGATTTGTATAGTGTTTGTAAATAACAAATGATTGTGCCAAAAGTTGCCTATATTTGGTAGAGGCTTTTATTTCTGTTTACTTAGATTTTGGTGGCTATTGCTGAATCTTTTTGCCCATTTTAGACCTGGATCTAATGGTGTGTCAGATATTACAAAAAATAACTTTTATAAAATTTAACCCCTAAATTTATAGATGTTTTCTTGTTAATTGACATTAGCATTATACCCGTTTAACTTATGAAAAACGACATTGCAAATCTTATATAAATTCGGCTAAAAGGTATACTCAATAAGCCTTCCAGATGTATACTCATATTACTCTGGTCAAATAATATTTTTATTTTCAAGAAATTGGATTAAGAATGCAAACCCAAGAGATGGATTCTCCGGCTCGTACAGTTGAAATATTAAACACAGCCTGCAGGGGATACTTGAACTCAAAATCTACTGCACGTATTACTTAGGATTTGGATATTATTATCTAGTTCAAACATGACTTCAATTCGTTCATTTCTATTCTCTAGCCAAAGTTTAACGTCTCTTGTTTTCAATATACTTAAATAAATTGAGCTTAAAAATATATTTTAAGTTCGATAATTGATTTAAAAGTTCATTAGGATGAGATAAGATTTGCACAAATGAAGAATACACAAGCCACTTTCATCATTAACAAAAATTACAATTTACATTCCACTTTCCATCTCCCTCTGTCATTTCGACAGACAAAGACCATTAATGATTAGAATTGGGATGCACTTATTAGCGACATCAATTCAAGTTAGTGTAATCCATTAGCAAATAGAGCGGAACTGGGCGGAGCTGGGCGATGCTGTGCAAATCTGAGCGAACTAGCATGCAGATTTAATTTGACGGCAATAATGGATGTGTCTAAGTCCCCCTTTTCTGAGAGAGTGTGCTCACTATGAATGCCGATTGTTCATTCGGGTTGTTAAAAAGTTAATTTGTTCAAGTGCAAATAACGACGTACGACGTAGTCTGAACTGTATCACAATACGAGTTATATAACGTGAGGCTTAATTTTTTCACATTTTTTTTAAATTATTCACAGAATTTTAGATCCAATCGATTTTATCATATTTTCTTGTTCCAAGTCATGTTTCTTAATGCGATTTGCGTGCTAAGTGTACAGGTAATTACTTCGCACGTTCTGTTATTTCGGATCTTAGCTAAGAAACCTCTGTCTGATGTTAGAGATATTTTTAAAAGTGAAGTTTGAAATATTGTACTTTGTAAAACAATTGAATGACGATGTAAAACAAATGAACTTTATAAAACAGTTATACAAACTCAGATTTACACACACACATACTGCGAAACTTACATGCAGGCGGAACTCTATTACAAAACAACAGCAAATGACTGGTCGGCCGGTGGAAACCTATTTACCGCAGCCCAAACGGCCAAAGACTATCCGATTGCGGGTAGCGACATATGAATACACAATTTGAGACTATTGCGGCTTGGTAGGGTTTGGATAACGTTGTGTATTCAAATAATACAAAGAACTTTTGCAACATCCGACTAAAGCCTGAGTTCTGAATTTAAAACGTTAACATAAAGCAGTATAATACCTTCTGTGAAACAAAACACAATCATCTTTAGTTTTTTTATGATTATTTAATTAACATGCCCGCACGATTATCACGCCAGACCGTTGAGACAGGGTAATAGGACATATCGGAAATAACTTTTCTGTGATTGCAAAAAAAAAAACAACTTATTATATCTTTGTCTCTGTCTAGATGCATGAATTTTAATGATGATTTCAAAATATGAATACACCTACTGTTTATTTGTCCGTGAAGCAACATAGAAATTGATTTCGTACGGCAAGTCGCACAAAGTTGGTGTCTCATGAATATGCAAACCGTCCGCCGGGCGGGCTCCACAAACTTATATTGAACGCATCGCTGGGATCGATCGTAGACAACTTTACCTTCGGCCGTTGCGAGTGGTTGTAGATTAATACATCATTGAAGGTAAAACAGGATACTTAATTGTATTAGAATTGATTATAATAATAATACCAGCTCTTTTTAATGTCCCACTGCTGGTCACGGGCCTCCCCTTAATGCGAGGGGGATTAGGCCATAGTCCACCATGCTGGCCCAGTGCGGGTTGGCGGACTTCACACATCTTTCGAGGGGTTCTCTCAGGCATGCAAGTTTCCTCGCGATGTTTTCTTCCTTCACAGTTCAGCAAGTGATGATCGTGGTTGAAAATGAGATTCGCACATGAAATCCAGACATACCAGAGGTGCGAGCCGGGGTTTGAACCTGCGTTCCTCGTTACCGAGGCAAGCGTTCGCTATCACTACTTGAAATTTATTAGCCCCTAGCCATACTTTACATGCGTATCCAATTTCGTTAATATTCTTGTTTGTCGCTACTTTTATGCTGTAGAGTGAGCGACTGTTGATCGTGTGGAGTTATTGAGTGCAGGACCCATTCGTCTCATAATATTTCGCCATCTGTCTCACGTGGAGATTATCTTTAAGAGCACTCCTGCTGCGTGCTGGTTTGGAAACGCGTGTTGGTCACTAGTGAACCTCAGGAAGTCAACTCTGGGTTTGTTCATGAATTAAAAAGTCAATAGTCAATGTTTATTAATATATGTATTATCTTACTATGTATGTATATATATACTTCAGCTGTAAAATAACTTTGTCACGCAACTTCTTGGTGCAGCCAATGAATATGCGTAGCAGCCGCGGGCGCCTGTCAAACTTGTGCAACAAGTTTAATTAGGAATATTTATGAATTAGGATACATTGTAAATAAACAAACTGTATTCATTACGATAATTTTGTTTTCTTAAAGATAAACGTCGGCCTGTGGGTACAGAAGTTATTATTGTTATATATTTTAGTATATTCCAGTACAACGATCGTATTCGGAAAAATTGTTAAGTTTACGTTAATATGAACAGAGTGGAATAAACTGGTCGTCGCGTAGGTACTTTAAATGACCCTAAAATTATAACGAATAACAACTTAAATTCGATGAGAATTTATATCAATCAGCATTAGATTAATTTCTATAAATATTTAATTATAAAAGCAGTGTCTATTTAAGTCCCTTATTTTCAGACTGAGGAAAAATACACTCAGCCTTATTTAAGTACGTAATTATACGCTCGCGATGATCAACATCGAAAGCTGGAAGCTACCGAAGTGTCACCGTTCATTAAACGAAAAAGGTTCCGACAAAAAAGCGTCTAAAAACAAAATTGACACTATAACTGGCACATCTAATCCTATTACGTATGTCCAAATCGAGGATGGCAATCGCCCGTATTCGGATTTGCTGGCAACACGGATTTAACAATATTCCTATATTTCACGGTACAGTTACCGCTGATGGGCCTAATACCATTTTTTGCATCATTGGATACGGGTGTCACCCTAGTTATTGGCTAGGGCTGGCAAAGATTCGGTAAAAAATATTGATTGAGAATGGCTGAGATGGGGTGACACTATGTGCAACCATATTTATTTCAATTATACCTGAAATTAAAACTACATTAGTTTAAGATTAGGGTCATCAAACAATAAGATCAAAATGCAGGGGTATAAATTATAAAACAACTTAAATCGACATTTTATAACATTATAGGTAAATAAAAGGCCGGGATTGGTTGACTTGTGTATTTGTTTAAATAGCGTATGTAGATACGTCTGGTAGCGGTAGCCCTGATGACATAAAGGATGAGTTCGTTCCGCAGATCGCGCACGGTCATAGATTATCGTGTTCCCCTATTTTGATTTCATATCAAACGGTTATATTATTACGACTCCCGTTTATACGTCGAAAGCAATTGTATTGCGTTTGACACGTGTTTAGCATCCGACTTGACTGCTATTGTTGAAACAGTGAAGGGGATTTAAACTGTGTGTCAAATTACAGCGTTTACCCTTTTGCTTTTCATTGTAATTGATAAAAATTTAAAAAAAAGTGCCACTGGTAAATTAGCACTACATTTTACTAGATAGGTATTCAGAAAGTATATATGTATTATGCCTCAAAGCTGCGTTCATTAGCGCATTTGTTATTCATTTGTTGAGTCAGATTTTATTTATGTATAATTTTACAATCCTTGTCGATATCTATACATCTATACAAATAAATAAAATTGGAGTGTCTGTTTGTAATATTAAAATAACCGCTTTTTACTAAGTGCATTTGGATGTTTACACGGTACATATACCAAAACAACATTTTTAAAAAAAATTGTGCGTCTGTCTGTTTCGGCTTATCTCTAAAATGGCTGGACCGATTTTGACGGGACTTGCACTGACAGATAGCTGATGTAACAAGGAGTAACTTAGGCTACTTTTATTGTAGAAAAACTTTTTGTGTAATACCACGCGGACGAAGTCGCGGGTAACAGCTAGTTTTAAATAATCCAGGGTCTACGTTTTGTATCTTGCAAGAATATTACTAATTTATTTAATTGATAATTAGCATCAACAAAATAATGCTTGCGAATACGATACGTAATGACACATCCATTATGTAGAATAGTTATGCTATGTATACTCCACCATAAAGCTCTCAGTACACCGTAGCATCGCATTAAGCTTAATTACAAGATGCTTACATAATTAATGGACAATTAATTAATGCGAATAGTTACGTGTACCCGAACTATGAATATTCTATTAGCAACTGTTGGTTAAAGCTGTAATGTAGCTGCAATTTAAAACCTAGTTTTAGATTCGTAATTTGTTCTACGTGCGCGTACAAAAACACAACGGTCGCAACCGGACTACGGTTTTGTAACAAAAAGGCGACTGCACTGCAAGCAGAGTGTGAAAAATAAACTTTTTAATAGCTTCGCTTGTAATGTATCGCACTGAGATGTAGAGGTAGGTAGAAATGAATATGAATAAATTATGGCTTAGTATTTTTATAGACAATAGTCACGTGTGTAGGTAGTTTGGGTGAGTTTGAGCGCAGCCTCGGCTGACTGGACCGAATAGTTGCGGGTTTGATTTCGGTAACATTGTTAACATATTTAGTTGTATTGTACGTTTAAAAATGCAGTCGTATCGATGTGATATTCTTTTTATAGAGACCGATATCGAGTCGATTTAATTTTTATATCTTACGATAAGGTGTAAACAGCCGGTGACTACTCGTCGGATCTTCAGAATGCACGTCTCGAAACAATTATCAAACGTCCGACTATTGTGAATAGCTTGGTGAAATTCTGAATTGAACCTATTCCTTATCGAAATGTTTTGATTCATGGGCGCTGGTATGGGCGTTACTGGGATCTTGCAAAGTCCCATAAATCGTTAATAGAATAAGATATCTTTAGGATTATTGTTGCTTAGTCAATGACTATATATGGAAATCAATCAGCGAGATAGTCCTATTTCCAGCAGTGGTCGTCTTTCGGCGGATAAATAGTCAAGAACTATATAACGGTCCAGGGAGACTAGAGGGACAGTGGGAGCTGGCAGATTAGGGCGTTTATCGTCTGGCACAAATTTCACTTATTTTATCACAATATTTAATCGCTCGAAAAAATATAAGCCATACTGAAAACACTGTTTACACTCGAACAATAACTACAATAGGCACGGCAAAACAATGCAACATTTCATCAACATCGGCATTACATGACTGCCCGTAATGCATAGATAACATTACAATGGTAACTTTTTAATAAAATATAAAGCTGATATGACAACAGCACGTGGGCCTCGTCGTCGCCTGTCAGACGTGACATGTGAATGACAACGGGGGCGAGCGGGGCGAGTGGGGCGAAATGACACTGCATTGTGCGGATTTGTATGCATGAGAGCCAACTAGACGATGAAATGGAACAGTCCGTGTATATGACTTTTATGTGGCTGATTTAAATGAAGTTCTATTTACAGAGATACATTTCTTTCGTTAATATTTAATAACATAGGTACACATTTCTGGCCCATATAATAGATACTATATAGATATACATAATAGGTATACATAAAATAGAATATAAAGGGTAGCTTACCTACATATAAATATAAATCTAATCTCCAGTACGTAGTACCTACCTACCACCTACAAATACCCACCTAATTAACCTAAAAAAATATCTATCTAAGTAAGAACCTATTGGAATTACTTTATTTATAAGGAGTCCAAAATTGGATTGTCCGTTTTTCTGTGATGTTATCTTCTTATTAATGAGTGAGTATTCAAAACTCAACCGATTGCGAAGCCTATCTTTTTTAACGCTTATTCTATAAATTATGAGCATAAACAGTGTAGTAATTTTCCAACACTAGTTAGTTAGGTAACCTTCTACATTATGTCGAAGGGCTATTCAGAGCAGTAGCTGTGAGGGGTGGCCTATTTAATTACAAAGCTAGACGCGAGCACCGGTGCGTTCATGTGTGCCGTATTGAACTAACACAGTCCATTTCTCCTCGATGCCCACCCGGCTACAGCCTGTACACAATCTATAATGAATTGTAGAGTGTGAGGGAGATTTATTGAAGGCATTCAGTATGTTGTAAGATGTAGCCTGAACAGTTGAAGGTAAATGAATGAATTAAGAATGAAGTAAATAAAATGAATTGGCCCGTATCAGAAAGTGTTGGTTGGTCAATCTGAGCTCTTAAAACAAAAAAAAAAATACAACCGAATTGAGAACCTCCTCCTCTTTTTGAAGGCAGTTAAAAAACAAGTACTTTAAATATGCAGACTGAATTGCACCCTAAAACGGTATTTGGTCGTGTGTCTTATACCCGTAATAACTGAGTATGAAATATAAAATTCAAGCTACTTAATTAGGTATTATAAAGTAGGTACTTATTAGTAAAGCCAACTCATCTACCTTCGGGTTCTTGTTGCTAGGGTCTGTCGTTCTATTGACCTGCTTGTTTATCGATTGGTTGGGGTAGGTCACAGGCCTCGCACGCAAACCTTGCGTGACCAACTCACATAACAGGGGGCATATTTTAACCCCGAAATACTAAACCAAATTACTTTCTTTGCTATCTGAATAAAATTGATGGAAGATAGATGGTAGTTCATTTGTTATTTGAGATTTCTATTCGCTGTGTTTTGTAGTGATTTCTAAAATTGAAGGGGTTTTAATTGGTTTTTGGACGACAATCGAAGCCCTAACTTTATAGAGCTGATCATCTTTGCTTTTGAGCTGCTGGGTACGAGTATAGGTCTCTCTGTTTCAGGCCATGCGTTCGGTCCCCGTGCTACTCAAGTCCAACATGTTCATCTTCCTGATGTCTTTATACCATGTGGCTGGTAGTCTGCCTCACCCCCTACGTCCAATTCTACGCCAATACTCTATTACCGCCCTGATTTGAGAACTACTATTTTTGTATTGTTTAAGACAATCTCGTTTAGTACCTACTCATAGTTCAATGTTTTAGTTAAGGCTAAAAAAAAGCGAGACGCCTGCAAATTTAGCGATAGCAACACGAATTAGCAAAAGTTTAGCTATTAAATGTGTTCAGTCGAATAAAATAGAACTTTGTTGCGAGTTAAGCGTTCCAGCACGAACGCGCTGGACTTTAAGTTTTAATCATGAAATGGATACAACTTTGTGTTCATTTAGACGTAAATATATATTTTTTAACGTTCAATAACAGTTGGTTATGTCAAAGTAGATACCGTTTTAATTATTGTCGTTGTTCAGATATTGATTTCATATATTTTCGCGAATACTACACATTAAAATAAAACTAATTTTACGAAGTTTATCGCTTTTATATTATGTATAGTCCTCCCGTGACCATGGTTGCAGTAAAGCAGCCGAAACGTCGGGAACCTAAAACAACAAATAAACGCGATAAAATCCTTAAAAATAGTTTTAATTCAAGTTGTAACTCTATTAGCTAGCTTAATATTCTAATAATTATTAGGTCCTGGTTTCTAGAGCACGGCACCTGACGGCTCGTTGGTTGCACGTCGCCGCCTCGCCGCGCCGTCGTCGCGTCTTCGACAGTAACCTAATTTTCCTGCAACTTGAGTTTCCAATTTGTGTCTGCGATCATCTACCTAATTACTTTGCTGGTGCCTATGAGTAACGAGTTGCGCTCCATCACGAGTCACTAATAGTCATTTCCATTAGTACTCAAACATAATTTTGTGTCCATTGTGTTCTTTATGTGCTAATACAGCTTTTACGCAGAAACAGTGATAGCCAAGTTGGTAGAACGCTTGCCTCGGTAATGAGGATTGCAGGTTCAAACCCCGGCTCGCACCTCTGGGATTTTTCAAGTGCGAATCTCATTTTCAACCATGATTATCACTTGCTAAAACGGTGAAGGAAAACATTGTGAGGAAACCTGCATGTCTGAGAGAACCCCTCGAAAGATGTGTGAAGTCCGCCAATCCGCACTAGCCAGCGTGGTGGACTATGGCCTAATCCCCCCTCGCATTGAGGGGAGGCTCGTGCCCAGCAGTGGGACATTAAAAAAAGGGCTGGAATTATTATTATTACAGCTTTTACGTAGGTACTTTTGACGACCTGATTAGCGCAGTTGGTAGTGACCCTGCTTTCTGCGCCGAGGGTCCCGGGTTCGAATCCTGGTAGGGACAATATTTGTGTGATGAGCACTTATGTTTGGACCCGAGTCATAGATATTTAGTATATACTTAAGTATTAGTAAGTATTATACTGAGTTCGCCCTCAGTCCATTGTGTACGTTTACCCATATAATACAAGCGTTGCTTAGTGTGGGAATGTATAGTTAGTGTGTTAGTCTGGCGATATTATTATTATTATTACTTACCACAGCTACTAGTAGCTGTTTATCACCATGCAGCAATATAATGTTGCACGTAGCATAGCAGTAACTATTCACCATTATGCACGCAGATCTAACACTATCGGATATTGAACACGGATATTAGCTCTATCTGATCCGCTGCTACTTGAGCTTGCTAATTGTTTATCGCCTATTAGGATTTCTCTTAATTAGTCGTGTGTTAATAATGTTACCTAACAATATATACAGCAACCCTTGCCGACTTTAAGATCATTAATTCGATGGTGGATGGATTCTAAGATGATTATAGGTAATTATAACTATCATTTCTGAGACTCGCTGAAGGTCAAGGTCAGCGTATTAGTTGGACATCGCTGTAGATCCTGACAAGACTAACGTGGTGTGGTCCCTCTACTATAACTCGATGACGTAATATAATATGTAGAATGAATATTAACTATAGTTTGACCACTACCGCTGTACCACGCCTTGGGTATTTGCGCGGCGGGGGAGTATCGGCCGTCAAGTAATATCGATCTCATCGATTCATGCTCTTTTCTACCCGGCCCCCCACCACGCCCCGCATTCCTAGGGCTCGGTGCAGCGATAGTGGTCAAACTATAACGGCTGCTATGGTAACCATGGTGTTTTTTTCTTAATCAGAGGTTTGGTGTATTTTTCCCAGACAAAGTCATTCTGTATTTAGGTCGAAAGAATTAGGTACTAGATAATATCTAATCAATGACGTAGCTCTAGAGATAGACACCTGCATTTAAAATAATACTAAACAATCTGTCATTTTGTTTCATATTAGGATGCTACATGAGAAAGCTTCAATACAATTCCCACTCTATCCAAAACAATATTAGAACTATTATCCCGGAAATCATTTATTTTCATTGAAAGGACTTTTAATACACTAGAATAACGAGCCTGCTAATGTATTCACGCGACGCGTTGTATTTGCGTCGTCTCGTGGCCGTCGTCGTCACGAACAAATGAAACGCGAATAATGAACAAAGCGACGCGCTTTGAATTGAAAATCGGTGTGCGAATATACAAAACCCATTTCATCTGTAATATACTTATTTGTAGGTGCAATTTGATACGAATTTTACATCTATTCTCCTCCTCTATATTAGTTGGTGACCTTACCGGTACATTGTCCCGGGACATAAAGTGTGGTCTATATCAAGAATGCGTACTTTTATAAATAGCGAGAATGTAGGTTTATAAAATGTGTTTCCCAATGTTGGGTAAAAGACCCGTTTGCATCTTCACAGTACCATGTTTTGAGCTGGTTGTAGCCAGCTTCTCCCCGCAAAGGTGTTCAAACCATCTACCATCTTCGCCTTGGCCTGCAATGTATAGTTAAATACATTGTGATTTTTTGCGATGATTCTCTAAGCTGGTCGGTCTTTCGTGCTGGTTAACGGCCAGTGATGACCAGCATAATTTCAACTTTCCATTTTTGTAAGCATCGATACAATATGTACTACGATTGGGCGCTCGAAACAATGACTGAATTCCACTGAACTGTGGTTCTGGAGCCCCAACTATTCAGAATCACATTGACATTTGCATACTCCCGCACACCGCGAGTGGAACATTAGCGTTGTACTGATTTTCTATTCTAGAGTAACATATACATATTTCGATGTTCGTAAGTATATAAATATTAGATACGTCCCTACTTAAAGCTATTCCTGAAACTAAACCTCATTAAAAACATAGTTTATTACATTGTTCAAATGTCACAATAAATTAAGTAATTTTAATGATGATTGTACCTTAAACGCGCAAAACTTTAGCTGTTAAGTTATTAATAATTCCTCGGTCATGACAGTCGCTTGCACGATTACTAATGGATATTATACTACGTGCGTGCGTAGACGCATTTATTAGCAGATTTTTTTACCTCGGGTATTACATGACATTAGTCGGTATGATTGTAGGTTTGTTTCCAGCTTGGCATGTTTTATTTATTTCGTATTCTACAAAAATATCATTCGTTATATTCGACCTCCGTAATTGCGTTGTAATAAAATGTTAATTACTAACTTTTGGCATGCAATTAAAGAACATTGTAAGGTAATAGAATACATTATTTCAGAGCAAGTATAAATACAACCTGCTTATTACTTAAATGATTGCGCAATAGTATTTCAGTGTTAGGTGCTATATGTATAATTTGTAATCGCATGTTTTCGCTATACGACAAAAAGTTATTTGTAGGATGTTATAATTTCCTATCGTTTCTAATGAACATTTAAAAAAAAATTGGTATTGCGATATGCTTTCCCAATGCTAAATATTCTCTACAATTAACTATCCCAAATAATCTAATCCCTAATAGATTTGACTATTAACTTGTAGGTACGTCTATGACCAAATAAAATACGTGGCTCGTTTAGTGGTAGACCACTGTCATTACAGTAAATTCTTTAACTTAACAGAATCCGTTACCTATCCATTCACATACAATCAATCATACCCATCCAATTTAAACATTACGACTACCAAAAGCCCAATTGGGCAGAATCATGAAATTATGCGCCCCCCACAATCATAGATACTTCCCCACATGTACATTCGCGGGAGTGCATTACAGCCTACGTTATGAGTTGGAAAACGCGACACTTATCCTTAAAGAAAGGGGGGTATGACGTCACATGATTTATAGCCAGCCTCCCCCGCGCTTCTTCGTCGGAGCAACGAACTCTGACTCAGCAGACAGATAACTTTGTTTCGAGCACTGTTAAGTACAATTATATTCTTATGGGGTTAATTCACTGTTGGTTAAGGTATTCAAGCAAATGATGTATCTACTTATACCTAGGCGTCTGATAGGTAGCGTTAACTCTACCTACTTGAAATTGGGAAAATAAATACTATTTATTTAGTGAGTCAGATATGAGGACTCAAAGAATTCCAAAGTTGAAGTAGTGGTAGTGGGCGGTGCCACACAGCTGGAAAAACCGATAGCCGTTGTGGCAAAAAACTTCTTAGAATGGCGACCGAAAGTCGGAAGACGTGGTGTGGGACGGCCAGCCACAAGGTGTGGATCGATGATATCACATGCGTCACAGGAACCCGGTGGATGCGAGTTGCGTAAGACCGATATATGTAGAAGTAATTGAGGGAGGCCTATGCCCAACATTGGACGTCTTTCGGTTCATAGATGGACCTTAGAATTTTTCTTATATCCATTGGTAGGTTTATGAACAGAACATTGATCAGATTGTTGGTAATGTGCCTATTTTATTCTATTCCTGAACATCATTTTTAATGTTCACAGCGTTCACATCATGTTATTATCCCTTAATTTCATGCATGATCAGCGTGCCATATTGCTATATTTAGAATTTCGTTATAATATTCCTTAGTAACCTTTAGGAAACTGTGCACACGAGCAACTGAATGATAGTGATTTTCAACAAGAAGTAAGAACAAACCATTTTCTTTTTTTACCACTGAGTTTGTTTCGTATTTACGGGCATGTTTTGGCATTAGATTTTGACTGAGATCTTTGTGTTGATAGTTATTGAGTATACCGTAATCATACTAACATACTCATTCATGTTCCAAAGTGAGACCTACCGACCACGAGAGGTCCTGTAAAGTGATACTTGGCGACATTTAAAGTAGTAGCCCTCACTTTAGAATTGTGTTGAGTAAATGCCAACAGGCTCGCCCTTTATTAATCTAACATACTTATAAAAAGTATCTAACTTAATAGTTGAGTACCCTGCCTCGACTTTTATTGATATTTCTTAGCCGAACTAGCATTCCGAGCTGTTTGTAGATTGACGGCAAAGTTTTGGTGCAACCACAGACTTGTTGGAACATTCAGACAACATACTCGTACATGGTAACATTTACCAGTACAAATGCATTGATAACCTGGCTTCACTTTGCTAGAGGCAACGTTACGTCTGAACTTCTAAACAAGTATATGTGGCGTTACCAAAAGATCAAGACTTCGGGCAACCATGTTCATAAGGATTTAATAATAATTTATTAATTACAAACATCGGTTCAATACTCTACACTCTACAACGCTGTCCTTAAGCAGTACGTCACGTGTCCCGTCTGCAAGCGATCCCTACGCTATTGGCGGTTCGGGATGAAGCCAGTGAGCCGTAAGTAATCCGACGGGACACGGCGCGGGGCGCAATCACGCTACCCTAGCCCCGACGCGAGCTGTCATGGAGACAGAGACGCGGGAGTCTTTTTTTTTTTTTTATTACATTATAGGCAAGTATTTGATCTCGATCTCACCTGATGGTAAGTGACGATGAGATCTACGATGGAGCATACTTGCCTGGGTAGGAAGGCGGCTGTAGATAGAGACGCTACATTCACTAGGCACATGCAGCGCAACTGATCTGACCCGCCATCCATGAATGGCAGCACCGAACATCATGCCGGAACACGGCTAGGCCGCTTGGTGACATGGCTTTGTTCAGTGGGTGGTGACTAGCCACGGCCGAAGCCTACCAGCAGTAGAGTTGTCACCTGGTTGGCACCACCCAGGGTCACGTGTAGGGTATCTCGAGGGTACTTAATTCTCCTACGGACGAAGGTGACTCGACCCCAAAAACTCGAACTCGACTCGAGTCGCTCGAAATACTATTTCTTTTGCGGACTGTAATTATATTAGTCTTTCAAGAGCGTCAGTAGTTCCAGTCAAAAGAACGCTTGTTGAGAGAGAGGTCTCGAGTTTGATTCAAACAACCAGCCGTTATACTACCGAAGTAAGCCCACTCCTTGATATACTTAGATGTGGCTGTTAGTAATGTTCTCAAACGCCACAACCCAGTTACCAGTATATTTTTAATAAGAAAAAAAAATGTAGATATGGGGAAACATGAGAGAGCAAAATGTAAGGCAGTAGAAAATATCGTATAAACTCTCTCGAGTCTTGGTAGCGTGCTTGGCACTGACTTGATTAGATAACTTTAAAAAGTTGTGGAATAAGTTTTACAAGTTGTAGCTTAGCGTAGGGAGATAGGAATGTTTAGCAGTCAGATCAAACAGGCCGAATATGTGAATGAATCGCTTTTAAGTTCATTTTCACATCTTTAGACGAAAATGTATCAATTACTGAATTTGGCCTAACGATTATGATATCTGAGCGGTGCTTTATAAGTCATAACAGTTGTGTAGAATGCGGTTGTAGACTCTAACTGAGCCCCAATACACATTATTATTTAATCAATACTCTAAGGTTTAAGAACAGTGAAATCCGTAGCTGTATTAATTTTATAAATATTAGATACCTATTCAATTTATAAAATTCATAGGAGTACTCACGTGATCATAAACACTAATTTAGCATCGGTTTATTTAAATATTTCGGCCATTTTGAATCAAAATCTTCGGTGTTTGTAAAGGTCTTTTGTTTCCTTTTCTATGATATTTTCATTGATGGTGATGTCATTCCGGTGCGAAGACAGTGAAAGGAATTTTAGCGAAATTATTCAAATTGAAATAATATTTTGATGAATAAAATAATTCTGTTTTTCATTAAACCAGCTTTACATTGTAATTAATTTTAATCATTTGTAAATTACGCGATTGGTAAGTACCGCAATACAAGACAGTTTGTCTTTCAAAATATTTATACACTACAAAGCGTTTACTGTCACTTAATCATGCGATTAAAAGGTTATCATATTATGTTATAAAAATAAACTTTAATAACGAGAATTTACGTTGAATTTAAACATTTGTTTACGAGTTAAAATGTATAAGTATATCCCTTATAAAAATCCAATATTTTTTTCTTGTGAATGGTTTTTTTTTCTAGGTGGATTGATGATTTATACAGGTGGATGGTTAGGTTATACAGGTGGATGGGAGTTAATAATCAAAGCGGTTAATCTCCTCAAAGCAAAGTCTACGATTTCCAAATCGTTTGATCCTGTCGAGGGCCCGTCAGCTCTAGCACGCCAGATTTTGAACTGTAAATTTGTTTGCAACACCCCTAAAGCAACCACGTAAAGTCCAGGTCTTTGTTTAACCTTCAAATAGTACAAAATCAAAATGGAATTTTATATATACATGAGAAACGAATCTATTTTAATTATCAATGTCCCCCGACTCTTCCCTTTCAAAGCCAACTAGGGGTGGCACAATTTAAATAAAACAACGACATCTATATGGGAATATTAAACCTATTATTGACGTTAGGAGTGGGCATAATAAACAAACAATATAACATCATGAGTCTGCTTGTACTTAATTTACTCTTAAAAAAAATATTAGACCCTATAGTCTCAAATGTAATGAGCCATATTATGACCAGCCAAAATGTATCAAATTATATTTGTTTAGTCTAATAGACCGCTCAATATCTGAACGCAGGGAGTACTTAATTCTATTTGCGCAGTCAAAACAAGGGCCAACCCTAGTCCCCTTTCAATTAATTTATTCGAATATCCATAGCTTTTTACTCTATTTCCATTTGGGACAATCGAAAACTCCCGTACACCTATATTGGCATACGACAGACAAATGGATATTAATATAAATGGATTAAGGGTTGGATGTGTAACTTGTTGATTATTGATGACTGATACCTATAAGGTGCATATTTTAATAAAAAAAAACTGTTATAATAATTATGTTAGAGTGCTATGTTATACACAATATCCATAAGTTTTAGATGAAAGCTAGGTACTCTATATCTCTCTTTTTCTCTCCCCCCTCTCTATCTTTCTCTCCCCCTCCCTCTCTCTCTCTATCTGTCTGTCTGTCTGTCTATGAAGCATATGGGCAATTTTTTTTCTCGGGAAAGTAAGCTGCGGGTACAAGTTTGGAAAATCTGAATCTATAATATAATTGTTTATAATGTTTAGAAAATGGCTTTGTAAAGTGAATCTATGCGGCTGTATTTTTAATACCAAGCCAAAAAAAACGTTTAAATTATAGTTATAAAAGATTCAATAGCAACGACTTCTCAATGGAATGATTCGACAATTGTAAGAAAAACGTAAATAGACTTCGTGAGACCGTGTATACCTAACGGAATTCTGTAAAAAGCTTAGTTTATTTTATTTACCTGTTTTGTATAAACGATAGAAGTCCTCTAAAATATATAAAAAACTAATAAATTCTAAGCGATAATTTAGCTACGCTCACAGTAGGTATAGTACCACAATTATGTTGTTAGTTATCAATCGGAACAATATAAACATTTCATACAATTTATGATTTTGCAATAACTTTCACTGGATTTGTTCCGAGTCACGTGAATGATAGAGCCCTCATAGTCATGATTGTGTTATCAATTAATGGTGCGTGAAAAAGTTTGACCCAAAAACACACACACACACACACACACACAAAACAAACCAGTAGCGTTTGGCCATGCGCTGAGTACTCGTACAGGTGTCATTCCTTTACTGTAAATAATTTGATTTATATCTTTAGGGATGTTATCTTTATAACCTACTCAGAGCAAATGATACATTTTGTGAGTAATTGGAAAAACCAAAATGCGGGTGCAAGGTCTGACCTTGTTCTTATTTATTGTATTTTAATTTCTTTTGAAAAATAAATGATACTTAAAATGCAAACTTACTTGTTACCACGTGACTGCAAACCGTCATCAACCATCAAGGCCGTCATTTCGGCGCAATGACTGTGTGTAGGACGCTTTAGCGGGATGTTTGGATATGATTTTTTTTTAACTGGGTCGAGTCTATACCTAAATAAAAAAGCAGCGCAAAAGAAAATTTAGGCCTTTTTATAATTCCTGTCTGTTTGTCACCAACTCAAAAACTGCTTGAACAATGTATACCGTTTTCAACATTGGATAGTCTTGATGCAACATAAAGGATACTATCGTAACACTATGGCCAATGGGGTCGAGCAGTAGAGCAATCATAAGCTAGCATAAACTTGTATTTATCGTAATACGTTCCCTGGACAACCTTGGGCGATCAATTGCGTATAAACTAAAGCATTGAATTACAATGTAGCAAACATCGGGGATGATCGTGCCTGGCGATGGATGGGTACCGCGGATGGTGCGCGCGGTGTTAGCGGGCACCAGATTCATAAATAATTCATGGTGCGGTATGTAATCAGTCACAGGTGCCGAGTGCCGATGTAACCATGCGGACGGGCGGGACTCGTTTTTTTTTTTGGTTATTTTTTTAATGATTAATAGGGATGGGGATAAGTCCAAAAACTGATGGAGAGTATTTTTAAATTAATGGTATGTACTACGGAATCCACGGAGTAAATAGTACCTCTGCACGAATCATATAGCTTTGGTAGAGATATTCACATAGGTACATTATCCGTTGTATTTCTAAAGTACCTACTTATAAGTAGAGTCTTTAATTTTAGGGTTCGACTTATAGTAATTGGGATTAGTGTAAATTGTTAAGAGATAGAGTGCATTTATTTAAATTTTAATTTCTTTATTTTTACTGCTCTCTTAATTCAAAAAATAGTTATCAAAAACGTATCAGACGACTCGAGAACTGTTATAATAAAGCATGTTGTGACAAAAAAAATATATATGCAGAAATGCATAGGCAAACAATCCAATAAACTACAACCTACTAGTTTTGAGCCTTGCAACGCTTGACTCACGCAGACGCGACGCTCTATAGTTTCTCGATTGACCGTCGCAGCGGAGCGTCGCCTGTGTCGCGGCAGTTCTGCTTAGCGCTTGTCGAGGGCGGACGTACGCATCTCTTGACTCGTGCTCGTGCTCAACGTACGAAGCAAGTTTCACATTCTTATATCAACAGGGCTCCAACATAACTCTATATACATCACAATGGACTTAAGTGTTAACATAAAAAGTTCATCTTACAACATATTTCTTTAATTTTATAAACTTTACTTGTGCAATTTGTGGTCTTTATTATCTTGATCGAAAGATACAGCACATTAAGGTGGTATAGAAACGCGAGTGAAATTGTTTATTGTTTTAAAAGACAATCCGTTGAGGAGTTTGAATTTTCTGTTGTATTTTATTGTTTATGAGGACGCAAAGCGTGTTGAAAAGAGACAAGATGAGGTCTAAACGAGCAAGGACGACAGGTGTGGCGGCTTTAGCGATTTTGTTAGCAACAATAACAGGTAAGTTAGTTTAGTAGTTTTATTTCTCCATTTTGGGATTAGAAACCAGTTCAAAAATATTTTATATCAAAACTTTAGGACAAAGTTGTACTTATCATGTAAGATATTTTTTTATATTGGCAATCTTAACATGACTTGAACTATGATTCATTTAATTGTAGTATTTTGAGGTTATGTTTTTAGTGATTAGCAAAAAGTAGATTGCTCTTCGGCATCAATAAATATTGATATATTTTATCTTAATAATTAATGTCTTAGCGGATACTTATTAGAAAATAAAATACACTAAAGTACATACTCTGTAATATAAAATAATTTCATCTTGTAGAAGATATCCTAATCTTACAAGACACAATTCACAAAAACACAAAGAGCATTGTATGCTCGATTTACTTGTGAAAAAATGTAAGCATTCACCCAGATTGTGGCGAAAACAATTAGAAACTTAAGCAGGTTGTGTCGAACGTGACGATTAGTGCGACAAGCCAAGGCCTAGTTGTGCAAAAGCCGTTGTAGTCCGTTATTCATTAAGCAGACAGGTAGTAACACCGGTAGCGTCGGAAACACCATTTTCCAGGAACAATTGTGCATTATGCCACATTCGTACTGGGTGCATTCGTGCGTTACTTTCTCATCGGAACACCGGTGAATCAATCAAATGGAATAACAACCATATTCGCACGCTTGTTTTAATTCTAATACCCATTCATATTGTTTGAAATGGATGTGCATGGCCGAAATGATTGCGCCTCCAGTCGTCTTCAACTATTTTATACGGAATTGTATAGCTAAAAGGTGCAGAATATGATTGAATCAAGACGCTAAATAAATTTAACTTATAAATGTTTTCATAATATATAGACAAAGGCGATGCAGCAAGTCAAATTCTATTCTCTACCATTTTAACCTTATGTTTCATTAAAATCTCGCTCACTTGTAAGGATACATGTAAAAATAAGAAATACAAAGGGAAGTTCTAGATATCTAGTAATACATTAATTGGAATCAATGTCGTCAGTTATGTATGAGGAATTATTAATGAACAAATAACATTGTATTAGTTGGATGAAGTATTAAGTCCGAACGGGTGGTAAACTTGTAGCTCAGAATTTTGTGACATTTTGACGATCCATACTACCTATACTTAATGGTTTCTATGAATAAAAATATTTTGATTGTGAACATAAATTGTTTAGCAGCGCGTGAAACCTTTAAATTACTATTCTCAAATAAACATTAGCTAACAATGCTTTGAGGACATAGTCTTGAATTGTATCAGATGAACATTATGCCAATAGAGAAGCAAGGATCTCCCTAAACATTACGATCGCGAATAGTAATATAACATCATTAATAGTTATTTCATTGAGGCTTATCCAAGTCACTGTATAAACTATTATCTCTATATCTACATCCGAATATACAATTTGCACATTCAAATCATCGTTCGTGTCATTACCCTTACTCATTTAAGCCTGTTAACGCAACGAGACCGCTGTAATGGCATGTTGACGGTACTTTCCGCGGTCATGAACATCAGCGATTATGACTAGTAATAAGAAACGAAGATATTACTTAATACCCGAGGTATTATCATAGGTACTGCAGCTGAAACAATAAGAAGTTGAATAAACAACTGGCGGGTATCGACTCGCTTTGGAGTATCTTTCTGTCAATAAAGGCTTTATCGGGAATCGTTCGCAACTTCCTCGGTACATATCAGCCGATACATCTGAAAGCTAAAATGGATTTTACTCTTATGATGTTGGCTAAAACAGCTTCCTGGATGTAAAATAGTATTTAGTCTCTTAAAGCTCTCGCGATTCCGTAAAATAGGTTATGTAATTAAAGCTTTACATTTCGACTAGATCGTGAACAAATATTCGTTTAGTAAATTGAATTTAGATTACCTGGTTGTAGAAGTTTGTAGTTTAAAGCTGGTAACAGGTTTTTTTTGTATAAAAGGATCTCTACTAAAAATATTTTTATCTCAAACCGTACATTAACACGTGATGTAGGTCAGCGTGATGACTCACATGAACTACTACTGACTAACACGTAGAACTGCCGTACGTTACGTGACATCACAATTCACAATCTTCATCTACTAAAGCACACCGGTAAGATTTCTTAGAACATTATCAGTAATAAGTTACATATCCAACCTTACTTACGTCCAACGACGTTTTTATTCGTTTTAGATATTTGTTTGAAGCAATAAAACAAATAAGCGAGTTGTTTTTTTTATAATTTCGAAGAAAGAATTTCTAATAGGTCAGTGGCAGGATATGCGATTTGCGTGAAAAATATTTATTTACTCCTGAATTTACTCCTAATCTCGCTACCTAGGTCTATTACGCACCGTTATTTTTAATTTATAAATAGTAATATTTGTTACCTCATAAATAAATAAGTTAGACATTATGTAAACCAAGTTCGTTACAAACAGACTACGCTTAACTGGGCTATGTCATCAATCGATAAGACTTATCTAATCTAGTAGAGGTGGTCCCCTATCACAGACGTAGTTCGACGCGACCCGAACCGGAGATACGAATACGGAGTTGCCTGCAAAAAGTGACGGTTGCACACTAAAGTCCAGTTTTTGTAAACTGCAAGTATCAAAATGTTTTGCAATGGTGTACAAAACAAATAAAAAAATTAAATCGCTATTCTGGTTTTAAATTACATTTTGGAGAATAATACGTTCAGTAATGTTTAATTATTTAGCACTTGCAGCTATTATAAAAAAGAAATGCCATCCTATTTTCCAGGATGTCTATATCCGTTTCCCCGGTATCGTATACATTGGTGCGAGTTACTGATAAAACCTGTAGTAGTCGACTGGTCCTACCTAGACCGGTTGCCAAGTGCCGGGATGTGGGACTCACAATTTTCACAGACGACTCGTGTACTACCCTGACCAGTCCTCTATTGAACATGAAAGCAAACTGAAATTAATGCTTTAGGAATTCAATTCTATGCGAAACAAAGAAGAGTGGTTTTTTTTTATTACCTTTGTTACACGGATTTTGTTTAAAAAAACTATTAAACGAATGCTTATACGAGTCATGGATGGTTAATATCCAACTATAAAGTCATTAATATTGGGTTCGACTCCAATTCATTGTATGGTACCCATGATACAAGCGTAGCTTAGTTTAGGACCGTATACAATTAATGAGTTCTTCTAGCAATATTATTATTATTAATTATTATTCTGTAGTTGATTGCTGAAATTTTCCAGACAGTTAACAAGATACCGTCAGGCTATTTCTACGCATTTAGACTTATCACAAATAATAATTAATAGGATTTATAAGATTTTTAGCGCTGGCTGACAGAGAACGCTTTGCCCAAACCGGTGGAACTAGAGGTTTAACTCTTGGCAGATATATTCCTTGAATACCCTGACGAACTAAGGGATATATAGGAATCCGACCCCTAATGGAGTTGAATTGGGGGTGAAAGTCCTTTAAAGTTTTGTAAAGCTACGTCTGGCACATGGCTAGTTATATATATATAAACTAAGAACCGATTCAATTTACGCAAACAGTTCGATGGCCAATTGGACGCAGCCTACATTTTTCAGCTACAGTATATTTTTCAGCTACAGTATATTTTTCAGCTACAGTATATTTTTCAGCTACAGTATATTTTTCAGCTACAGTATATTTTTCAGCTACAGTATATTTTTCAGCTACAGTATATTTTTCAGCTACAGTATATTTTTCAGCTACAGTATATTTTTTTATCGTCTTGCTTGCGGTGTTTCAACATTTTTTTTTATTTGTTGCTAAGTACCTATGAATACCTACTTCGTAATCTTGATACTGTAAAATTGAATGTCGCCTAATTTGGATGAGAAGATGAGCAAAACTGATTGTTTTTACCCGACTTAAGTAATATCAAAAGCGTTTACAAAGTAGAATTGTACGTGATGTAACTTTGCAAACGAAAATGCTAATAACAAACACCGTTACTTACTTAGCGTTACGAAAAACTTAACAATTAGTTCTGCCTTTTTAAAATGTTCCAGATTCGACACACTCGCATAACACGAACGAAATAAGTTGCTACCATACGATAATACTAATAAAGAGTAAAAGCAATGCTTTCTAATTTGGGTTCATAGCATACGTAGTCCAAATAACTGCTACGAAAGTGCGAAAATTATTGTGAAATTTCATTTAGAAGATCACTGAAGGTTTTCTATTAGCTCGCTGCTCGATACTGTTTGCGGATCAATCGTTGGGTTATGACACAAATGCTAGAGCCGTTTCATTTTTATAATAGCACAGTTTTATGGTAGAATAGATTGCCTTTGGCGTTATCGGCGAGTGTGACCAATTTTGATGTCATAATTTACAATTTCTACTCGAAATGTTTTTGCTCCAGTGGCTGTTACAAATGCTTTAGATTAACTTACTTAACTGTCAAGCTTGAGAACCACAACTAAGCATGAAACAGCTTTCTCACGTTTCTATATAGAGTAAGAAGTTACTTTGCATTTTCCAATTAAAATAATAAATATTTTCAATGTACCTAAGGCGAGTGATCTTTAAAATTAGTTTTATTTCAACCTCTTTTAAGTTATGTTAATAAAAACTTGCAGTAGAACGCTATAATCGTACCTAAGATGTTTTATAATACATAATGTTGTCTCATTGTTTAATTTAATAAATAGCACGCTAATCTATTTTTAATTTTTTATTCATGTATTTATTAACTTTTGAGAAGATAAACAGACAAATTACTATAAAAATATTATGTACAGTACATAATCCCATGCTTATTACAAATCTTCGCAAATGGGGATTCTAATAGAATAACACTTTACTGTGGGACCTTACATCGTTCGTCTAACCAATTTACGGTTTAGTCAATCAATGAAAATAAAGGCCAAATTGGAGCACGAATCATTTTATGATCATAAAGATGTCCCATGCAGTATGTCCTGACAGTGTCAATTGTTTCGTGCTTAGTGCAAGCCAATTCGATAGCACGATTTGGCGCCGGTTTGAATCTTGGCCTATTAACTTGTATGGTATATGATCAATACAAACGGCAGTAATGGTCAACTTAGATGAATGATCTATAGGTTTGTCAATTCTGAAGCATAATTGTTTCTGCTTGTAGTGCTGACTCCAACGCTGAGAATTTCCGTAGAATTTCATAGAGATTCAATTTCACTTGAGCAAATTTCGTCACTTAGCACATAAAAAGTACTTTACACAAAGTACTTTAAAAAAAACAAAAACCCGACTGCTAAAACACTTAAAAAAAACAAGCCCTAGAATTTTGTTACAGCTATGAAATTACAGAATGCACCTTGCAATGGTTTTTGTTCGATACCTGCTTGAAGGTTATGTGGACTTACAGGCGGGGAATGACTAGAAACCAAACTATGTTTGATAGGGGTTTATTTTTTTTAATTTTCATACCAATTATATTTTTTAAGTAATTTTGTTGAGGTCAGATAAACTGTTACACCGCAAAGGGTCCAAAAGAAATATATATAGAAAATGGCTCTAGAATGCAGTCGGCATTTCACTTGGCTTAACGTTTAAACATCAAAGACAACGGGTTTGCGGGTTCTGTGCGGGGCAAACAGAGTGTGTCGGCCGGACCGGTGACCACCGCCCGCGGACCTTGACGAGGCTGCATATACTAGCTACAAGTAGGGCTGGCCATGGTACAAGAATATGCTACGCAAAGTATTGTCACGTGACTGGCCCAAGACTACGTTATCGGCCATTATTGCAACCAATGACGCATCTATTGCAGATGACAACTAATGGCAACACTGATCGTGACGTCTTAGGCTATCGTCGGAAAAGAAAACCTGGCGTTGCATATTATTATACCATATGGTTAGAAATGGTGAAAAATCGCGCCAGAAACGTCTGATGTCCTAAAAGTCCCGACTACTTTGTCTCAAAAGTCAACGAAAATGAAAAATAAAGCTTTGTTTAACTTAAGTACTACAAAAGCAATAAAAAACGGGTAATTGAATAAATTATCAAAATTTTGATTTGGCAGGACAAAGCCTAAGAATTTTATATAAATCATCTGTTTGGCAACCCTACACGCTATTCTAGTTTTTTATTCTCTACTCGCGGAGAATCCTTTGGATTTCGAATAGCTCTGTATTTATTTTTGTATAGTTGTGCGATTCTTGGTATTTGAAAAGTGAAAGAAATGTGTGCTATGTAGGTGCTATTATAGCTTAACAATAACTTAACATCAATAATACTTTATTTATAGTTTCTGTTTAGATTTGAAGTCATTTCTAATTTTTATTTGCATTATTTTTAAGTATTTAATTACCCATACCATACAATATAAATTTAATTATTAAAAATATTGTAGGCATAAAATAATAATGAAAAAAATAATAAATCATGCTAATGCATTAATCATTCATGCATTCCATAAAATAAACATTTAGATCAGCTATATCTATGACGTTACTTTTATGAAAAAAACATTTATCCAGTCCAATTAATTAATTATCTAAAATTAATCGCGCCGCCATTCCGATGGGCAGTAATCGAATATCGAATGTAGAAAGTAATTAATTAAGTTTTATTCTGTTTATGAGCAATACACGCTTCTTATCGTGTAATCAAGAAGTAATATCAATTAAATTCTTTTTTTAAACTAGCTTGCCAGCAGCCAGCAGCCAAATTCAAAATGCACCTCTAAATGAATTAGATATAAAGTACTCTTTTATCTGTGTATCTAAATAAATATAAGAGTCTGAGAAGCACGTGACATTTGCAACTAATAATCAGTAAGCAGGAACTCCTAATATAATCGTAGCGTCATCGAAAAATAATGTTGTCACTATCATACTTATTATATTATTTGTGAAATCTGTCGTGTGAGCGGGATATAAGACGCTTACTTTATACGCTACGTAAAAAGATTGTGCTCGAGTGACACTGGAACAAATAGATTAGTAATCACTGATAGTGCTTAGATTGTGGCTATAATATTAAAACATATATTAAATAGTACTTCTAAATTACAAGTTTTAGCGGCTTACGTACGAGCGCTATTGATAAAGACTAACTATTATAATAGTTGAAAGAGCTTAAGGAAATATTTGGAGTGGTCTACGATTATGCTATATAAGCTTTATCAATATAGTTTCTCTATGTATTATTGATTTTTTGATCGCGATCAGATTGCCAACAATTTGATTGCTAATAAAGTGAATTGCTATCACTGAACTCATCAAGAAATAAGAAAAAATATAGTATTTAAAAAAACTGTAAATAATAATACCTAGGACAAAATTTAGTACATTTCTTGTTAACTTGCTGAACTAAACACCGTAGTTGTAGGCTTTATTACGGGATCAACCAATCTTCCCAAGTTCTGTAAGGCTTTTCCCCCAAGGATACCATTGACATAATGGTGTATACAGATAGAAATCAAATGTAATATTCTATTCTGTGTCGCGTTTGGAACGAACGGTGAAGTATATAAATGTGTTCCTGTCAGTAACCTTCTCCTGGTGACAAATGTTTTATGTTAAATTGGGAACAATACGTGTAGCTTCTGAAAGTGTAAATGTGTGAATAAGAATAATAGTCACGTTCGATTGATAACAATTTTTTTTTATTGCATTATAGGCAGGTATTTGATCTCGAATTGATTGACCAAATTGACCAAATACCATCGACGATTTGTGTGTTCACTACAGTGCACCTGCCTACCCCTTCGGGGATCACAAGTGTGATGCATAGTAACGAATAAGGAAGTAGGAGAAATGCAATAATTTGCATTAAATTCTCACAACAGTACGAGTTTCGTTCTCGCAGCCATTTCCCATCATTGTGGGGTTCCGTGTAATTGTACCGAGTTAATGAGCTACCGTAGGACTTTGTTCTACGTTCACCGTCCAATGTAACTGAATTTACTTCGGATGCAATGTTTGGAGCATTTGTTTTTATATCCACAACACCTTGTGGATTCATGTCGCTTGCCATGAACTTCGCATTGGGAGTGAGTAATATGTTATCGATAAAAACGAAAGTGTTGCGTGCAGTGTGAAACGGTCTAGTTTCGGAAGAAATAAAGGCGTTTTCTCTTCTTCGTTCGTTACGCAAATCTACTAAAATTATAATTAGAGAAAATGTATACTGTTACAAACTAACATTACATTGCCGGATAATATCCCAAAGCCGAACATTGCCTTTTAAGGTCCCCAATAAAATCCTGCGTAACGTTTTTTTAGATAAACATACAATGATCCTGAAAAACAGACCCTTATTACTTTCAGTCAATACGTCCCGATTGGCACAGTTGATTGAACCACTGATTTCTGAATCGATGGTGCCGGGTTTGAAGCCGATAGGAAAAAAAATGTGATGACCAGAAATTTTCGTACCTCAGTCATAGAACTTACTATACTCACAAGTATTAATTACCGGGATTGACGCCAGTCCATTGTACGTTACCGTACAAATTGTGCGTTCCTCTGGTGATATTATTATACATACCATGATAGAGAAATAATTCGATTCAGTACTCCAACATTATCATAACATTAATGATTCAGTGGTATCTCTTAATGCTGCTATTTCGGATCATAAGTGGCGCGATAGAGAGCCGGTGCGGCTGAAGTATCAATTGACTAGGAACATTAGGAGAACAGGAAGAGAACGGGGTGTTTCAGACGGCTTATGGGTACGTAACATGCTTCGATATGAAGACGGTAATGTCTCATGTACTTGATGCGCATTGAGATGATGTTTTGATCATGTAATTTACAGAAGTTTGACTCAATTTACAACGGTATTACAATGCATTATTCAGTAGAGAAGTATTATGTAATATTGTGAACTTCGGACGAAACTTAAGAGTTGTCGCAAAAGTTTGAAATGAACGAGAAAATAGCCCATTAATTGTCAACTGTTACGTAGGCACTTGCCTCCCTTCAATGCGAGTAGGTTTCAGACCACCACTATCGTCTATACTATACTACCCTATATACCCTATTATAGTCTACCACCCTATTCCACTAAGCTGTTTGCAGATTTTATAACTTCCATGAATTGGTAAAGTTCTTTCAGGCATGCGAGACTTCTTTCATTCTCACGATGTTTGCTTTCACCATATAACAAGTGAAATCACAAAAGCCGGCTAGATATAAAATCTACACACCTTTGTTTCTTAAGACGAACTTTCAGCAACTGCATTTACTTGAACAGAAAAGAGTATCACATAGCAATAGATATAAGGATCCATCAACACACTTTTATAAACACAACGTAGTTTTTGTTATTTCCTAATTATTTACTACTAAAACTAAACCGCCAAAGACATTTTGGCGCGTAGCTTTAACAGAAGTCCAAGCTAAGCTAGTTAAAAAAAAAACAAACTGGCAAACCAACGGAATGCATATGTTTACGTGCTTACTCAAACCACTGAATGATCTGACGCTTTGGCAGATTTTAGAGTCATTTCCAGCATGCATTCGTCTAGCTGCCGTTGTGACGTCATCGAATGAAAGCTACTTTGGTCGGGTGCCAAGTGATAGCCACTCGACCCGGCTTACCCCAATGCTTAATGTCCGGGTAATGACCGGCCGTTTCCACCAGCTCTCTAAAAGTTGGCTTCAAGTGCTTAGGAGCTGTACAATATTTTTATGGAATTGATGTATGTATAGGGAATTGATGGGATTTTGTGTATTAAAAGTGTGACGTCGTGTCGCCAGGGCAGCCATTATAACACTAAAAGCTCTTATAAACGAAGAACAAAAGAACCATGCCACTTAGCGACAAAGGAACGAGATTTGCAACTCGGTATTGCTGCGAAGTACATATTTCAGCATTTACAAGTGCCCCCGTATCATACAAGGTGTAACAATAATAGTGTAAAATATTGTAATGGATTTATGAGTAAAGTTACTAGTTGTAGCCTTGTTAAAAACATACATAAAAATATACATAATTTAAAAACTTATTTTATATACCCATATCATTTACTGATTCATATGTTAAAATATTTTACACAATTTACGTGAGCAAGTAACATCTAAGTAATAAAGACCGATTTCAGGAGCGAACGTAATGTGGGGGGCATTAGGACAGCCAGGTAGAGTCATGAAAATAATTTAGAAACACGAGTCTACTCATGCTTGCATTGTGGCAAGCACAGACGTGTAGGTCTAACATCAAAATGTCTAAGGCTGACAGTTGCTTCCTATTTACTTGCCCGTAAAATGACTTCTCATAAGGTGTCAGTAATTAGGAGTAACAATGGATGTTAGACGTAACGATAAGCAGGGTTGTCAGCTTTCATAAATATTAATGGGTGCCACTTGTCTTTGTCTCGTATTAAAATTAATGTGTTCAATTGCTTGGAACATAACTCGCTCAGCGCGACGCCCTTTTGCGTTGAAATTATCATTTTTAACTCCTCACATAAAAGTTCGTTCGTCACGGTGTTTGTTATTTTCTTCTCGTACCTACTTATGGTTATTGTGATACCCAATATCATTTACATTTATTTGTTTTTTGATGTACATTTTTATTACCTCTTCTTGGATGTTACAGAGTAAACAACTATCTTTACTAAGTCCTTCAATAGCCTGTCAATAAATCAATATATTTCGTCGGTCAATCCACTGTTTGGACCTAAACCAAGCGACACTTGCATTGTGGGTACCGTACAAAGGACTGGGGAAAATATACGTAAAAACAATTAAGATTTTTTTCCTGACAGTTATCCAACTGCAGCCACCCAGTGCAGGAGCAGTGAGTATGCAGAGAGTATGCAGTGAGCTTCGCGATTTGCGGACGGGACCAAACTATCATCTAGATAGTTCGTATAGTTTATGGCCAACGGTCAAGATCCATCTTAATGGTTATCAGATGGAGTGACCATCTTTCACAAATTATTTGATGCGATGTTTTAGCAATCAGAAAGTATTAATAGTTGTATAAGTTATGCCCTTGTCTAATTTGAAAATAAAATCTACTTTACCTACTCAACATGCCATGTTAATGCGCATACAAATTGAATGACATATAACTGCATAGTCTTCTATAATGATAAATGGTACCGTCATTATCTGGTTAAATTAACAATGTCACTTGAGTATTCATATATTTCACTATTTCGTCTTAATTATTTCCCTCATTATGCATTTACAAAATGACAAGTATTAAGTGAACTATTTATTAACAAAAGCATGTATCCATACCTAGTTGTTCTAAGCTAATATGTACCTAACCCACCTAATTAATTCATAAGAATGTAGATAAGAATTGACCTGTTGAGGGATTATCGGAGTCACCAGAGGCTATCGCAAATGACTTACAAGTCAATAAATATCCTTAGTGCCAATGAATACCTTCTTATTTTTTTAAGGTTCGCAATGGAATACTGTGGATACTTTACCGAAAATTTAATGTACATCTTATTTCAATTTAATTCACTCATGCAGATTTATGAGCACGCAATGGTTCATAAGCTACTTATATTACACATTATCTATCAACTAAACATATATTGTTCGGAAAAAAAACTAAATTGACGAAAACACTGTGCAACTGCCCGCCAAAAAAGTTCTAATGAATGTTTATCTGTCCTGAAAACCTGTTCTCTGGACTTTGTGAATTGGGATACTTATACATTCATATATTTAGTTTGCTTTTTCAGCCTTTCATTTGGGAAGTTGTTTTGTATGCTGCTCAAAATTCTACAAAGTAGTTTGACAAAACTAAATAGTTCTCAAATACGACTCGTCTGTTGGGAAACATTTATTGAAATTAAAGATTGCTTGCGGCAAAAGTCGTTCCAGCTACTGCGCATTTTATTAAAGCGTTAACCAATTCTCGTTTGTGTCTGTTACAATTTGCGGTTACAGAACAACGATGGTTGCCTGAATGGTTCGTGTGACCAGTTACTGTGGGCAACGTAACTATGGAGTTTACCGTGCCTCCGGTGTTATTTGAGAATATGCTCAATTATTTTGACAACAAGGCTCGTATTTATTTGGCTCTTTATCTGAAGGGTTGTTCTGCTTCTTATCATGGATGTTATAAGCATGGATATACCACCTTAGCTGTTTAGTTGCTTAATAGTCAATATATTTCAAAAGTTTGGTATTATTACGTTAATTATCATTAAAGCAAAACTATTCATATAATTAATACTTGGCATATTTACGTTTATCCTATCGAGGGAAAACGCGCCAGGAATAATGGCAAAAGGGCTCGTACTCAGATCACTTGCGATTGGCCAAATATGGGTGCACCGCAGTTCACCTCTACCTACCCTTTCGGAAATAACACGCGTGATACTGTTGTTTTTTATTTGCATACGACGCGATACGATCTGATACAGAGGTACTACTTATTATATTATCTTATTTTTCATACTACAGACTAAATAAACATATACACTCACACCTATTACTGGCCATATATGGCCATAAAATTTGATATGTTTTTAAGTAAAACAGCGACGTGTTTAATATATCATCAAGCGGTTGTTTATGGGTTTTCGACGGGATGTAATTAGGATCATCCCGGGGAATGAAACTTCTGATGGTAGCAAGATATATAAGTACCTATAAAAATACGTAATAGCATTAAGCTCTTTTATTTTGTTACCGATTGTGGATTATGAAACAACTGAAAAAAAAAACATTTTCTTTTATCATTTTTAGCATCTCGATAAATTAAAAACTCGCTGTTAGCGTCATTAGTTATAATTTTGGCTCAAAGCAGTAACATATGACACCATTTTTTTTGTGCGATACCTGTTTAATATATTTTTGTCTAAATTTATCCCCTTAATACGCTCATCCTATTTCGCATGTAGTACACTTGGATGCATTCATATTGACTCATTAAATATTCAAAATAATACTGTCACAATCTCGCGTGACATTTCACATCGCATGAGTCAGCCTTTAATAAGTGTCGCATGCACTTTGGGCCACATTTATTGACACAAACGAGTAACGCATCCGGCCAGGGTCCCATGACGTATCGCCTTACTTCTGAACAAACAAAGGGGGAACAATTAGGGTTTCGGGAAGGAAGCGGTAAGTTGATTAACTCGGTACATTAGTTTGAAATACAGCTGGCTGTTATTTGAATAATGGGGACTGGTCACTCGATGACTGATGGGACAATTCATATGATATTGCGTTAGTCTGCAAACAAAATTATAGATTTTAGTATCTATTTCAATGTTCTTTGACGTAAAATTTCTGGATCTTTAGAATAAACAATTGAGGTGATCCTAACCCCATCAGTACATGTTTTGGTAAAGTTGGAGCGGCTTACAGAAGTACTTGTAATATGTTAAGTTTCGCACATTAGATTTTTTCGTTGTGATTTATAACTGGCCATTACATCGTTATATCGGGTTAATGTATCTTCGGACATGTTCATAATCCATATTACTTTTTATATCACCTTTGACGGACATACCAACTTTATCAATTCAAACTAAGCAGTACTATGGGTACGATACAATGGACTGGGGGCGGTCCCATTAGCACCCAGACCAGGGCAAATTACGAAATGATTAATTTCGAAATTTGCCCAGACGGGAGTCAAACATGCAACTGGTGTAAGTAATCAAGTCAAGCGAGCGAATCTAAGCCACATATCATTTTTGAAATTTCATGTCACAAAGGTCAATGGTCTAAAAATTACAACACATGCACTACTGTAGTAAAATTGTTATGAAGCTATTTATTGTTTCAGTAAAAGAAACGTCGAAGGACAAATTATCGCGGAAAATTCTCGAAATTCTCTGGATCCAATTTGCAAAGCTAATATTGTACCTACCAGCCATCCTGCTGGTCTGTTTCGCTTAACAAATGGATGCAGACATTCTGTTAATTGGTACAATTACAAACGGCACTCGGCCGCATTCCGAGCCCTCGGACGTTATCTAAATAGCGTCATTTTAATATTTTAAACTACAGCTATGATTGTTATTTATCTAACGATGATGATCCTTCATAAAGCTTGGCATGAATTCCTCGTTGCGTAGGTACTGTTGGTTTTTAGTGATAGAGATGAAAGAACGAAAACAATGCATTGTCGCATGGATCGATAAGTCATACGATTCTAAAGTAGAGTGCGTATTTTGTAACGTCATGCCACTGTGGGTAATTAAAACATTATCATCATCGCAATAAGATCATGCAGTTACCCAGTGCATAGAATTATCCTATCCTTCACCATATTGATCTTTATCTTCAGCACTCAGTATCTAGTTTCCGTGATTTATAAATAACAATTATCCAGTAAGGACAAATCATTTATCCAGTGAGAAGTTCGTAGCATAGTTTGGTAACACCGTCTGATAGATCGGCGTGTGTTTCGGTCGAAACTTGGATGGGTGAACGAATTATAACATCTGACCCCCTCCGTGCTTCCGAGGGTATATTAAACTGGGTGGCGACTGTCTTTCTAACATATCTTAAAGTTTTAACGGGCAATCAGAGGTCTGAAAAAAAATTGATAAATGGTCATACACTGCTTCACTGGGTCAGATGGCCATTAATCCGTGTACCTCCATATCAGTAGTCAGCGAAATCAGAGTAGACTTGAAGCGGACTCCAATAAATAATAAATGGTATAAACGCTAGGCTTTACATAGTTATAAATATTTCCAATGATTCCCAATGGATTTCAGCATTATTTATCTTTATCCGTTTTACCAATATAATTTATTACATACATTAATAGAGTCTATTTTTGCACGGTAAAACAATGAGAATATTTTTTGTTACTTGTTTTTCAGAGCATACGTTAGTTGTTGTTACAAGGCTTTTGTGTTCTGAAAATGAGGTGTTTCACCCTACACATAACTGTCATTATTCAGTTATTTTAATGATGTGTGAGTCATATCTGATTTGTATTATAATGCTTTAGTGGTGAGATGCGAATATATTTTGTTCTCGTCATCAGCGTGATTGCGTCATTAGTGTCTATTAGCTTCTTAATTAACATAATCTGTACATATAATAAAAATGTAACTGATCGCTGTCTGTACATGTAAGATATTCGAGAAAATTTAATATTGGGGGCCTTTATCAACGCAATAGAATCGAAAACAATGATTGTTAGAATTGTTGTCTGTTTATCTGTTTGTCTATGCGTTTGTGCCTAATCTCAAAAACGGCTTAACCGATTTGGGTGGTGTTGTGGTAAGCTTCACTTAAATTTAGTGTTCGTTTTATTTCAATCGCTTCATAAATAAAAAAGTTATATCTGTTGAATGCTGTTTTTTTAATAGCAGTAAAAGCAATGTTTCGGACTGATAATAAATTCTGACTATTCATAAGTCCTATTTGGTTTAAGTGAGTATAAAAAATGTTTCGTCACCAAAAGCAGATTTTGTTTTCTTCATCTATTCATATGCGAAACCCAAGTTACTGAAATAAAAACACTGGTGTAATTCTTTAGGAATGCTATTAAACTAGGTTCAATTTTATAACCTACTTTGTGATGCTTAAAGTAAATTCTTAACCGATGTATATTAAAAAAATCTTAACGCTGTAAATGTGTCTTTTAATAACAGACATTGTTCACTTATGAAAGCTTAGCTCTTTAAGTGGTTTTGAGACATAAAATAGCATTAAAGTCCGTAATTTAGATAGTAAAAACGCATTTTTAAAGTCTCAACTAGCAATTTCTTTGAATTACAGCTTCGCTGTCAGTTTACTTTGTTAGTAACAAGTTTTTTGCAGTAAAGTACCGACTGGTTACTGAACCTGTTATATTATTATAAAAACCAATATTAGTTTAACTTTTTTGTTGATACATTTAACTGAAGTTGATCTTACGAATTGTTACAGATACTTTAATGTCTAAAGAATATAATTAGTGGCTAAAACAAAACCCTTTTTAACGTATTCGGTCCTATTCACACCACAGATTGCATAAATAAGAGTTACAGTAACATCATTCCTCTTCGATGATCATATGACGACGATTCGACTATGTAAGAAGTTGATGCTTAGAGTACACAAATTTAGTAATAACTTGTAAATAATAAAATGGTTTAATGTCACATTCTAGTCAATAAACACACTGAATAATTCAAAAGTTTAATTTTACAGTATCAAGACGAACCACAATATATAACCCACCTTTCATTTACCCAAAGAAGTCACTGTGCAATAATAAACTCTTTGTAATTTTGGGCTTTGTCGCGTGCCTCTTTTTACGATGTTCTTTGCGTCCCGTTCCGACTTATTTAACCTTTTGTGAGGTGAGGCCGGGGTGCTTAGGGAAGCGTGCTCGGGCTGATTGAAGATACGGCTCGCAATTGAGCTGTAATAGTTTTGTATTGTTGAGCTGGTGTTGTGACAAGCGGCGTTTGCCGTTGCGACATGGTAAAGTTTTTTATAGAATATTTCTCTTTCTTTAGCGACTATTTATAGGCGGTAAATATTTTGTAATTTCTTTGATGAATACGTGCTATACACGCAGTTTTATAGCTTGTTTATTGATTGGTAATCGAATTGAAATATATTATGACAAAAAAGTGGGAATGTAAAAAAATACAATTTAAAAAGTTAAATTGGCCAAGATCCTAGCTATGTTATTCTGCGTGTTATTCTAAATTTAAATTCTTCGATACGCTTTTCTTGCTAGTGTATTTCTAACATATTTTTTTTAATGTGACTCAGTAAAAACAAATGAAATTCCTTTCCACCATATTTTTTGATAAAGTGAACCGATAAATCATCAGAGTACAGTCATTTATTGCCCCCAAAATATGCACCAGCTTCACGCCTATTTACCCGCAGCTACCCTAGTCGACCGCCAAATTGCATCACAACGAAAAAAAAGACAAAAGATGGGAGGAACAAAAGAGTGCGTGATGCAGGGAGAGCAAGAAGTTTAGCATTGTTCCGCCGAGCCCCCTCACACATAGTTCGGGAAGCTAAAGTTTAAAGCTACATTATGTTATTCTTTGAAGATATTTAAGACTTCTTATGTTCATAGATAGAGCAGTTAAAGTAATGTTTACGGGAAAATAATCTGCGTGTATACTAAATGCCGCACAGGGTTGCCACGCGGAGTATCCTAAGCGCTCCTGAGTGAATCCACCCATTGTGTATCCCTACATTATATTTTGGGAGCTATTTTTTTTTCCGGACATTCCACTATAATGTATCTCATAGGTTGTTCGAGTTATAAAAAATATCAAAAAAATAAGGAGAAAACAGAATTTACTTGTTATTGTTAAAGTCTTAGGATTTAGGATATATATCTGGGCTTAAATTAGGGTAGAAAACGAAATAGGCACGTACCTCAAATAGTAGTAGATTTTTTTTTACAAATAGGCTTGATTTTGAAATATATAACTGTCTGTCGTAGTGTTCTGAATTCTGAAATATGGTCATAACAACAAAAGAACGTCGGAAAAGTCTTAATACAACTACTTTTTAAGTGCGTAAAAAATAGTTGGGCCTCATGCACATCACAATGCAGCACAGCACGACAATTACACCGCTTAAGTATTTCCGCGTGGGCGATGCGACGCAGGTCAGCAACCCGCAAAGCATGCGACGAGCATTCGGCACGATTTACACCACGAGTATCACAAATACCATTACGCAATCGCCACGTCGTAATATGTCCGTACCCTAACAATGAATTATATGCATTCTAACGTGCTGTTTTTTTGATTCCTCGTATTTAGTTCTTATAAATGCATTATTCATTGAAATTCGTATGTATGTACATTCATAATATTTATCCATCCGATTCACGGTAAATAAATACAAAAATATAGTTCATTCCTTTAAAGATTTGTTTAGATGTAAGTGTTTTGTTTTGGAACTTAAAAACGTTGAAGCTTTGGTTAGTGTTCGTTCAAATCTTACTATTATAATCATCCTCTTGATCTGAAACACTCTGTACCTTATAAGTGCAGAAATAGCATGATACAAACATAAACCACTTTGTTTAAGCCGAGTTACTCCAAGAATAACGTAATGTTAAAAACGGTCGGGTTACAAGTGCAGCTTGAGATCTGGATCATTTTGTAATCGGAGCTAACTTCGATGCATCTTCCCCAAGTGTGCCGTTAAAGAAAGGTCTGATTGTATCTTTTCTTATGCATCACTACTCAACTGCTCAGTTAACTTTAACACGGCTAGGTCTTGATTTATTTCTACTATGTTTCACATAGATTGTGTGTGAGAATATTGTAACAAAGGCTGTAATTCAACAAGTCAAGGCAGACATATGAATGCTGAGCTTTTTATCCCAGCGCTGGCGGCTGTATTTCTATTTTAAGCGCAGGTATCTCGCCGGACCAGGCAATCTAGTACACTTATGCTTCAAATAAAATTAAAGCCAATGGAAGTTCTTGCGTAGGTTCTCGAGTAAATCTTTCTCCATCTAGTGGTGGTGGTACACTGTTATTTAAATTTAACAATGATAAACTGTTAATAGTTATAAGTTTCTCTATGTAGTCTCGTGTCTTGTGTTGTTGATAAATGTTTTTTCTTTCTTTCTTTCTTCTTTCTTGGTGTGTTGGTGAAATGCGTGCTTTACGAAGTATGTGTGATATCAGCCTTAGTAACCGTTGAGTAATAGTTGTTATAACATATATATATAAGTGTGTTGACTATAAGATTGATAAGTCTGCTAAGATGGTTTGGTCAAGGAGAGGATGGATGAAAAACGACTGACAAAAGAAATATACCGAGCGAACGTGTATGGTAGTGTCGTACGAGGCGCTCAAGGAGAACCTTCCACGACCAGATAAATGGTCTATTATAGAAAGGGCAAGTCCGTAGCAACCTCAGCCGACGGAAGTGTATGAGGAGATGTATGGAATGTGGATGAAGCGAAAACCATAAGCCAGGATCGTAGCAAATCGCAATCATCGGGTATCTGTCTACCACCATGGGATACAGCCGTGAGTATATGTATGTATGTTTTTCTATTGAGTGGTTATACAAAAAATATTTAGAAGCCAAAATGTGACCGCACCGCAGATTACAGCAACGATCAATCTTTTGGCGCCGATGAACAAAAAAATTGTGTACGAAAAAAAGGAATGCCACTTGACCGGGATTGAGCTTTAATCGCGCTATTCTCGAGTATAAGAATGTCGCGAGAGATGCGTTGGCATTCGTAAACGTGGGGTCGTTCAACGAACTCAGAAAATATTCGGTCATGTGAATGTAATGCGGAACCTCAAGAACGGGGTACGTATTATAAAATTGCTAAGAAATCCTTGCGGTGAATTTCAGTTTTTATAACATGAGCAAATGATAAGGAAATGTATGAAAATAATTTAAAATATATTGTTTTTGCTGTCGATGCGTCAGATACTTTTAAGCGAGTATGAAAATGTATTCCCCTTTAAATCGGATATTCTTTATGTGCACGGGCAGCTAGTAGAAGTTTGTAACGAGCTCGACAGTTTATTCCTCACGACGCGACACAACTTCTTGTTCGAAAGACTATCGACATTCGGACGATTGACTTGTTCCTTTTTGAAATAACATACAAATATACCTATATACCGATGATATATTGTTTTTCCCTTGCTCTATATTATTTCCAAAAAGAAAACAATTCCATTGACATTAATTAATTCATAAAATTATTACACTTATGTTTATAACTTCAGCCTAAATAAAAAAAGATAGAGCCATAATTATTTATTTTTTCCATAGCCATTAAAAAAAAGTGGTTATGAAGAATTATTTTTGCTTTAGAAAAGCAGCCAAACTACAAGGGGCGATGTGAATAATTTCACAAAATAAATTCAAGAGCGCTTTAAGCTGTTCCTTTCAATGAGGTTGATTCAGGGGATGTCTGGCTGTGGTCCAAAGTGCCTTGTTTTTTATGGCTTCAGTGCGCCCCTCGCAACGTCGGAGCAGACGAGGCAAACCGATACCGTCAAGTGGCTTCGGTTTTTTGTTTGTCTCCACTAAAATTTCATTAAAACATTAAATCTCATAAATTTTAATTCTTTTTTATGCACTACATCGATATAGCTTGTTGTAAAAGACCATCCGTTTTGGAATGTATTATTTGTAGGTTTCAAATAATTCTGTTTTTGGTGGCACAATCAAAATTTAACATAGAAATTACTTATAGCCTAATGGAAGGACAAAGGGTATTAGATCCTCTGCGAATGGAATAGTCAATTTTCGGTCTTTATTATTACAAGCTAGCTTACTAGGTACCTTACATTCCAATGTAATAAGCTTATATAAGTTAATGTGAATTTATAGCAACGAACCTTACCACGAAATCATAAATTCGTTGGGGTTATGGCCCATTATACTTAGGCTTCGACAATTTTATGGTGGTTTCATATTACGGTTAGCTAAGATCTTTACGTGATTCCTAAGTAGAAGTTAAGTATTCGGGGTTCAGTGTCTTATTTTACGTAAAGGTATGTATAATTTAAAGCATATGTACTTTCAATACAACAATGTTACAGTAAACAGCAAACGGGACTTAAGTTACCTTTTTTGTTTATAGTTACTTTGTCCTCTCTACTTCAGTGGGTCGCCGTTATCTCTGAAAACGAAATAACATAACCATCAGGTTTTTTTTTATGTCGTAAAGCTTACTTTTAGCACTTTGAGTTATCAGCGTTTATGACGGCAGTTTATTTCGATAACTTCGACGTAAAGCTCCGTGTGATATTAATGTATTTACGCGTAAAAGCTAATAATTTTTCACGTAAAAAATGTTCCAGGCTTACCAAGTTACTAAGTTGAGATGGTTTGTAAATTTGGATGTGTCTACACTTTCGCTATCATTTGCTTGTTGTGACTCTATTAATTGTCGTTGGTCATTGTACAAGCTGTGATGTGGCTGATACACTTCAACATTTTAAGCATCTTTTAATTATCAATTCCGTATCCCACCCACTAGGGCTTTAATTAATACAATTAAAACCACTTACGAAAGAATTATGTTATTCTCCGATCATAAAGGCCTATTAAAGCAAGTGCTGGATACTGTTGTTTCAATAATAATTGGAATCATAACTGAAGAACAGTTGGTTTAAGATCGCTGTTAATTGAACAGATATGGGTCCGTCTCGTATCTGTTTAAAGTAGGTAGAATTACAGTAATAGGATTCGTCGATCTGTGGGTATTAAGACAAATCTAAGTAGATGTGAATTGAGAAAAGGCCAAAAAGAAAATGTTTGTATACGAATGTGCTCATATTAGTATTGTTTGTGTCATTTGACTGTTAGGTTTATTAGCAATTACGTATACTTATACGTACCTTTACTGTAGACTAGACAAGTGTCTACGCTACTTAATAACGAGGTAAAAGCAAATTAAAGTGTCATTATACGCGTACGGTATCTTATATTTAATGATATGCCCATTAAAAGTAGGATTTACAGCGCTTTTATAATTTCTTCGTAATATGTTTTTTGTTGTTGTTAGAAAGTGGCCTCACCCACCTATGGGTAGGTATTTTGCTAACGTCAAGTGGAATGTTTTTTTTAAATATCAAACATGGGAGATTCTATGCAGGCCTAATCCGTAGACTAGGCCTAATAACCCCCCCCCCCCTAACCATATCAGTAAAGTTGAGGATACATTACTGACAAATTACCGGACTTCTTGGGAGAACTGGAAAAGCCATGTTTTACTATTTAGTTTTGTTCTCCTGTAGATGTAATATTTCGGAACTTTTCAAAAAAAATTACACACTATTAATAACATATTTGGCTTTGTCTGTCACACACATTACGATTTAGAAAGGTTAAATAAGTGCCATTTTGTCCTAAAAAACTTTTGTTGTAAAATAATCCGATGTGAAACGAAATTTATATGAGCCTTCTTTAACTGGATTAAAATTAATGATCCCCAACATTTATGTTTATGGAGTGAGCGTTACAACGTGAAATAAAGCTTAATGTACGTTAATTCTGTTCCAGGTACGTGTCGGGAGGAACGTTTTCGCTGGTAACGTTTAATAACCTATTGTTAATTCTATGACTTTACACCTTTGTCCTGCGTTTTATCAGAGATCAAATAAGGATGAAAAAGATGAATATTTACAGCAGATCGCTGTAGTTTTTATCACAGAATTATATTTAACCCGTGCTAGTTTGCTAGTTAGTCAGGCTATCGCGACTTTTAGTAAGGACTATATCGCAAATTGCTAGTAATCTTAAAAAAACTGTTGTTTTCTTTGCACCATTTTGCAATAGCTCATATACGGCTGAGGTCATTTGGCCTCATAAACAAAGGGTATCATCGCGTTAAACCTGTCCCCACGCAAGCTAAAATAGAAATATTAAAAAAAAATCGAATTGAGAACCTCGTTTTTTGAAGTCAGTTAAAAATAGACGCAAGAAGCTACTCTAATAGTTTCTCCTCTCAAACCGATTATCAGATTTAAATGTTTCTCCCAAAGCTCGAATCAGGAAACAAGTTACCTGTTCCTTATCTCAGTTCCTGAATGTTGGATTTAATGAGCCGTATCTGATATTTTGCTGTGGAAGTAAACTGTGGGTGGTAAGCCTACTATCTTGATATATGGCGAAAGATTTAATGTGTGGAGGGTGTGGAATAAGCGTATGGATAAAGGATTTATGTTGTCACAATTTCCAAATTCTAGTATATATACAAGTTTCAACTAAGATAATTATTAGAATGAATTTATCGTTGGCAAAGTAAAAATATATTTTGAAAACATGCTGTGCTAGCTACTTTCAATGCGTAGACTTCCTGCTAGGAAATCTACGTTTTCACAGTCTTTAAGAATAAAATTAAAAGTTGCTACCGACTTATTTTTTAAATTAAAGAAATGAATATAAATCATGGGTGATCGCGATCAACACGAACCTTTGAACAGTCAGATTGTAGGGATTTTATCTGTGGTTAAACAATCCTTAGCCAAAGATAGCTGAGTCTTTTTTCCCACACGAGCAGGTTTCCTCTAAAGAGGATTAGGAAGCTTAGACCCGGATTAAAATTTAATACCTAGTATATACGTCTCCTGTATCAAATATGAGTGCTAAATATTTTAGTTCTAACATAATATCCATTATTAGAATACACGAAAACAGGCATCCCGATAGACACATCTCTCCTAAAAAGTATTTGTAACGCTTTTGTAACTAATATATAATTTCTATTAATTTGGGAGGTAAATGACACTTATAATATACAAGTATATTATTAACAAAATAATGCTGTTGTATAATTTATATAAAAAAGTTTGTACCTTTTCACTACAAGCTTGGTACCCGGATGTCGCCGAAACCCCGGATATTTGACCCAAAAACGTTGTACCAACAAGTATACTTAGTAAAACAAAAACCATTCTTATAACGCCACCTTTGATATTAGCTATTATGAGCACAAAGGGAGTACATACAGGAACAAAGGCACACGAATGAGGATAGATTACAATCTTTGTTGAGATAAAGATATCGATTTTAGCTGATGATAACAAGGTGTTTATGTGTTCAACAAGAGCCTTCTTTATATAAATTGGTAAATAAACGTAGGATGGCAATACGTAATAAGGTTGTTCTCTAACATTGATATTACGTACAGAATCGGATCCGGGAAGATTAAAAAGTTACAATACTATAGCTATTTGTGTTTTTATGAAACTGAATAATCGTTTATGAAATACATTGCACAATGTCTGTTGCTCTACTTTTTAACTTATCTAAGCTAGTTATGAGGAAATTTAACTGCGCAAAAAATAGAATCTATTTGAGTAATTGCTCAAAAAAATATTTGCTTTCTATGAAAATTATCTGCCGTTGAAATACCTCTCATTTGAGCAGCTCAAATACACTAGGCCAGCGTGGTGGACTATGGCCTCACACCCTCGCATTGAGGGCAGGCTTTTGCCTAACAATGGGACATTGAAAAGAGCTATAATTATAATATACATGCATGGTGGGTCAATACTAGATGCGAATCACTCAAGGGATAATCACAACCAGAATGAAATAATAAAAAAGCAAACTTATTAAGTATTTTTTTTTTAATATTTTGAGAACAACGTTATGTAGATACACAAAACGATTCTTAGTTCGTATCTAGTATATAATCACCTAATATTTCGCAACGCCTTGCCATATTATAACCTCTATATACTCTCTTCAGTTCATGACATAAATCTCGTGTTGGTTAGTAGTTAGGTGTTATCACTGTGGTCGCTATCACCACACAGGATTCATGTGACGTTGACAATGGTTATTGTCGGCCGCCTCCTATGATATAAGATGGTCATAAGTTAGGCTTCGCAGAATATTATGTGAGCGTGTAGGACGATATAACAATGCGGATTACATTTTTGGATAATTCGTAATTAGAAATGAAACATAAAAATGCAACGTTTAACACCATCAACAATTGCTAACTGTTATGTAAATTCAAATTATAGCAGCTGATAGTTTCAGGCTCACAATAATAATTAATTAATTAAAATGGAAAATTAAATTAAAATTCATTCATTTCACCTCGTAATTCCGTATAAATGTAAAAAATAAAGCAATAAATATTTTATTAATTGTGAATATCTATTTTTTTTTTCATTTTATACGAAGCGTTTGAATATTTTATAAATCCTTTGTTATAAAATTAGGTTAAAAACTGTTCAGTATCAACGACGACTTCTTTACATTATCATATCAAACAAGCAGCATTCAATCAAGAATCATCCTCCTCTCGTTAAGAGTGTAGTATTGAATACCAGTAAATTCAATTTATCACAAACAGTTTTAGTAATCACTCGACTCGTTCAAGTGAAATTGTTCAAAGTTATTTCATCCCCGACTGGCTGACGGTCGACCATCAGATACTGTCTCGACCCAAACAGGTTGGCGTTCACGATCGCATTTTGAATGCCAAGGCTATATAACCACAGGCCGTACACTCCTCGCGGACTATCGAGATTAAAAGCCGTTCATTCACAATACAATAAGACGTATGCATCCCAAGTCTGTTGACACAATCGACTTATAATCTTAGGATTTATCGGTGCTGCCATTTCTAAATGACAAGGTTTTTGGAAGATTTAGGTATCTCCAACGCGAAGAGATTTTTTTATATCCATGTCAAATCCAGACGATGTTAAATTAAAATTCAGTGCGTCTTTGTTCAACTTTGAGTAACGGGTTGCCCAAAATGCCCATCAACATTTTGTACAACGTTACTGACAACCTGATTAACTGACTGTGCCTGTTTTCTGTGCCGAGGGTCTCGGGTTCGAATCCTGGTAGGGACAAATTTTGTGTGACTCGAGTCATAGATATTTAATATCTATCTGTATAAGTATTATATACCGGGATCTTACCCAGTCCATTGTATGGTACCCATAATACAAGGGTTACTTAGTTTGGGACCGTACATTTGAAGTGTTCGTCTGGCGATATCATTATTATATTACTAATTTCTCTTCTCCGATGAATACACAACCCTACTGCGTGATAGCACAAATTCTTGTGCTTGGCTCTCAACGACCGAAACGTAAGCTTTTTTTTATGAAACGAGTAGCTTGCAAGTAAGAAGTCCCATGAATAATGCACGTGGAATTTTACACGCAGTGATATGGTATTTTTATAGAGCGGTCGATAACCTATGTGCACGAGATGACAATAATATAAATATGCATAACGGGTTCTGTGACAACAGTATTGGCATTTTTGACATATGATGTTTTTTAAACTGTTCAACTTTCGAAATGAAAAAAAAAATGTTCTTGAAAGGTTTTCGAATCGAAAGACACGATTGTCTCTTTTTAATCTGAATCGATAAAAATATCTGAAATGAAAACTGATATCGATACTCGATGTTACGGGATTCAATCTCTATTTAAAATAGCATTTATAAATAATGTTGCCTTTGCACTTTCGCGTATTGTCCAAATATGTATTTCTTTGATATATAATGTGTGTGTAATATTAACCATTGTGTGCTCATAAATGTGCGCGAGTTAAGAAAATTGAAATGAAATAGTATAACGGTGTCCGGTAAGTTCTCGGTAAAGTATCCACAGCTTTATTGATAGGAGTATAGAGTTCATTTTATCATCATCGACATCATCATTATTATCAGGGGTACTTATATTTAAAACAACGCCGAAGATGTTTTACACGACACTGGCAAAAATGGCTCTATTTTGTAGCCTATTGCCAACTTAAAAAGAAACAAAAAAGAAGAACGTTGCCAATAAAACATCAACAATAGAACTCAGTAGACATACTCCATTTGAAAATGCTCTTAGAAAGTAAAGACATCGATGTGTGGTGCTTAGAAACGAATCAGTCAAAAAACTACACCGTATAAAAACTGGATGTAATCCCATTTAAGTCTGTCGGGGAGGGGTTATCGTGGTGAATAGAGCCTGAATACTCTTTCGGAGTCCCGACGTGACAAATTGCTCGGGTATCGCTTTTCATCGGACACTTCTTATTCCGTGTGAAGTTTTCTGCAGGATTCCGAGTCCGTAGTAGATGAAAGTATTTACATATTTCAGTTTTTAAGGTGAAATCATTTTGTTTCAATATGTATTAAAGTCAATGTACACATACCTAAAGTGGAATGAAAAGCAAATGTATCGGTAGCAATTATTTAAAATTGTCTGATAATATGTAAGACAACACATTATTATTATTATTGTTACTGGAACATCGTAAGGAACATTAAAAGGGCTATAATTATTTAATGAATAATTACATTTATTACTAAATCACGTTACCTATAGTTACCTAGCATCATAAATCTGTAAGAAGTGTTGTAGGTGCACGCGAAAATATAATGTTTGCGAATAAAATCCTTCTCCAGAATAAAATGTATCGCGTTTCAACGCCTCTTCTTTGGGCAATATTAACGAGTTCGTGGAACGTAGGCGCTCTATACGCGATAACAGTAAAAGATTTATTGCTTTACTGTGGAATTTGGTTTTACGATTTATACCAAACCAGTGGTTCCGCATAAAACAATAAAATATTTAACAATAATCAAATAGGCACTAATACATTTTTATATTCCATTAAAACACTTAGCGCAAATTTGAAAATAGAATTAGGATATGCATAACCGCCCGCGGCAGTCTTAGCACCCTCGCGCACCCCTCTCACGATCAATTCACTTCACCGTTTCATGTACCTCTAAGTCTTACAAACACGCCCAAGCCTTTTAGCACTTCGCGCCCACACCGCACATCCCTAACACAATCGGTGTACTGACCACATCATTAATTCTCAACAATATCGCACCCTCAAAAAGCTTCTCCGATATTTCAACGGGAACTATTTATATTTGTGGAGTAACAAAGGCGCGGGCCATAAATAAGGTCTCCGCGGCCCCTGGGGGATGCCTTGCTGCCTTTGATACGGTCCCTTTCTTATTTTGATGCGGTCTAATGTAGCTGCCTCGTCTGTGTATCACTTGTTTTGTACGCACTTCATAAATCATTACCTGTACGGGTGAGGGTTCTGTGGTGTGTGTGACAGGTTGTCTGGTGGATTCTCTTGCTTCGTTGCAGTACAATGTTGCAGGTATGTTATCTACAAGTTTATCCTGTAGCTCTAATAACGTAATAAAAGATGAAGAACTGCTGATAATAAATTGTAGTAAAAATAAATTGCTTTATCTGTATTAAGTTCTACTTAAAAACAGCTACGCAATAGTTTAGTGCATAGTAACGTATCGAATTTGGGAGGGAATTATAGTTAATTATACAAGTACTATTAAGAATTTACTTCTATTTAATGAAGACCGCATAATTCCTGCTTCAATTATACTTCAAAACCACTCCATAGACTTTGTACCCAACTATTAATAGACATCTTCCTCTTGAGGCACATGCATGTCTAGTACCAGGACTAACTAATTTAACTTCAATTTAATATAGCACAACTCTGTGGTCGATGTTTATGATTGGGAGCCGGCAAGCGCTATTCAATGAGTTCATCATATCTCTGCCAAGTCGTTAGTACCAACTACACGAGGATATACATGATTTCAAGTCTAGACGAGTATGTACAAGCTTATGTTGGCTATAACTTAGCAATTACAATCTATGAACTTGTCATAGGCTGTGGTTAAGCAGCTGTAGCAACTGAACATAATATATTAACTTAACTATAAATTGTAACCAATGTCTTCTGTAGTTATATGTTATGTTGTGATATTATAATTCTGCATGTTTTGATGAAATAACTTTAACTCACTGCAAGAATGTTACAGAAGTTATAATATTAAAATTTAACCGTTGTTCGTACTTTTTTCAACGGTGCACTTCTCACCTGAAGCAGTAATGACAAGATAAAACGGTTTAAAAATTAATCTTGAGTTCTTTTTGAGTGGATTGATAACAGCGCAGACATAGGCAATGCGTTCGTCACGAAAAAAAAGCTTGTGACTAATTAAATTAAAACTACAATTAATAAGACAAGGACGTTGTTTTCTATTGTTTAAGTAGTTTTCGTATAAATTAAACTATGCCTCATTAGCTGGTTAAATGAGCGATATTTTGTAAAACTTTGCAAGCGAGATAAAACATGATGTCGGCTCGTCGGCAGAAATAAGCGATCCATTTAACGTTTCCGTTGCGAGGTACATTACATTGGAAATGTGGATGAAGTTCATTCATTAACTTTTATATAAGTACTTTACAATGTTTTCAGTTTAACGAGTAACCAGTCAATATATTTAACTGGAATATTGTAGCCAGTTTTTCTGTACTTACAAATTAAAAAGCCGTTTTACATGTTATAACAGTTAAGCAACTTATGAATTATTCACACTGCTATGAAAATTTGAGTATTTATTTTTCCATAGCAGTAACGTATACCTACCGATATAAATGAGATACTTGATCCCTTTTGTTTAACTAATTAGTGAACCAAACTTTACGTAATCAGCTCAAATAATAACTAATTCTCTAGGGCCCCAACTTTTCGGCATTATATGGTCGGTTACGTAAGGGATGAATCATGTTGGATAAAATTAACTTATAATTACTCAAGTATAACGCAAGTTTGTTACGTATTTGAGGAAGTTGTAAACTTAGTCCTGGTTTTAAAATATGAGCACATCCAAGAATGGGCGAGAGAAGTTTTATTACTTAGCAATTTTACAATAGCCTGGGGACTTTGTTAATCGAGGAGTAGTACGTTAAAATACTTTCAGACTTATTAAATTCCTTGAATAGTATTGAGGGCTTTATGAGGCGTATTCAAGTAATAAATCTCATAATACTCCAGTTAGCATTTATTGTCTGCTAACAGCAGCTAACCTATTCATGTAGTTCTACATTTAAACAAATTCCAGGGCTAACTGATTCAATTTACGAACGAAGCTCACAACTTTGATACACATCCCTCAATCGTGTGGAACGGGGATATACAAACAGAAATGATAACAATATACAACAGCTATACAGTCTACATTGCTATAAATAAGTCATAATACTCCTTGGCGGTTGCAAATTAGGTGTACCGCAAGGGTCGGCCATAGGATCTCAGTTATTTAAACTTGTACGCATTTGTTTTATATGACTCATAAGAGAGTTGTGAAGTTGAATAAAGCATAATTTGATGTGTGAATAAAAATTATTATTACGGAGATGAGAAAATTTTGAGAAGATAATTTTAAAATGTGCCCCGGTGGAAATTGAACACGCAACCATCGGATGCAACCCACCCAGAAATCCACTAGACCATGCCGTTATTCACTATACCAAAATACCATGTGCTTGATATAATATTTAAAATATTTACTATACTGAACTTTTCAATTCATGTGAGGAATATTTGAAAATTTTGCATCATATGCATGCAATTTAACTTTTGCCGCTACGTTGAGTGGGTTAGTGTTGATAGCAGTTACCTGCCTGGCAATTTATTGGCGCTAGCTCTCACCTCTGGGGCTGATTTAAGTACATTTCGGTTCGAGATTTATATTCGTGAACCGTCTATTGCACAGGCAATGTTTAGCGCTGCATGCAGCACTTGCAATTCATTTTATTACTGTAACTGAATTGTTTATTGCGGTATGTCAAAAAATTTTACGCGAGCCACATTATATAAGAAAATCCGCATTATATAGTAAAAAAATCTATTAAATTCATCCAAAGCATTAAGCATTGCAATCAATAAATGAGTGGGTCCCTGCACATTTATGTTTTACACGCTTTGAACATCACCTATTGTTTTCAACGAGCTATTTTCAATCTAGTCCTGTCAAGTATTCCCAATAATAATACGGTTTGCAAGTGAATATTTTAACATTTCTTGGTCTTCGATGTAGCGGATCCACTTTGTCATGTTTTAAATACCATTTACGGGATATTAGTGACGGGAACACGACCACCCTGTGGCAGTCGTCTGTCATCACAACTTGCCGTTTAACGGTACTTTGAACGCGTACACGAGTCGGCTCATTTTTAATTTATGACTTAACACCAGCTAATTTCGAAACTGTCTGTATTGAAGCACCTATTTACTTTGTAGCAGCTATTTTAGTATTCCTTACTTTAACACTAATTACAGTTGCACCGTCTTTGTCCTGTAATGTATCTTTTGCAGTTGCTATTACCAGTTTATTAAAAAATTACATAGTTCGTCCATAGAGCTCGTAATAAAATATTTAATTAAATTTTATGTCATTCATGTTCAATGTCATAACTTTTTGTTTGTTATATTTATCTCAAGTGCTTGCCATTTGTATTTCAGGTAGGTAAAGTTTTTCTCGCTAATTTAAAAAAGTCCCGCCATGTGGTACCAATTTGGCGGTTGAGTTGACGCTTGAACTCTGAACATGTGCATTTAAGATGGGTGTGAGGAGTGTTGGAGTTTCTTATTTTAATATTTGGTTAATCGTTGTATTTATGATCATTATTAGTTATTGGATTTTTTACGTTTAATTCCCTTTATTTATATTGAGTGAAAATAACTTAAATATTTACAAACAGGAAAATAAAAAATAAAATAAAAATAGTATGACAACAAACTATGTATCAAAAAGACCTTGTCCGCGTGGAATGTTGGACTTTAATGTAAGTACATTTTAAACCGATCATGTTTAGTCTTTACAAATTATTTGAAAAAGATTTGGACGTGCAGGATTTAAAACTCTTTCAAGTTTCTAGTCGATAGCATTAGTAGTTGCTGAGATAATCAGATGTGGCAGTAGAATAGACGCAAATTCTCGTATCATAAAGGTTCCATTATTACCAATTATTTATTGTTATTCACGTTTGTAGGTATTGATACATACATCCACAACATTTATAAGAAACATATTTACAGCTACCACAAAAACAGAATGAATGTCAAAGAATACAAACTGTATATCCGGTATTGGATTCCTCTGCAAATATTCGGTACATGGCGTTCGTACTGTTTGCACAATTAGGGGCCCCTCTTCAGGCATTTATATTTCTGTATCAGCTAAACTATCCCGTCATCCGCAGATCAAAACGTTTTTCTTCTAACTGTACACATATTATTCGGTGGAATATTGGCTGGATACCGGAGAACATGTGCAGTTAATGACCGACGATAGTGAGTAACTATCGTCTAATTGGTTGCTTTCTAACATATTAATCCTTGTCTCTTACGTAATTCGTCTAAATTGGGTGCTTGTAGCTGTGGTTTAACCACTAAGTGAAGTCTTATTTGGAGATGATACGATTTTAGTAGAACCTTACATTCCTCTTGTCGAAAGATTTTTTCTTATGTTATATATGTTCCAAGATGTTTGCTGCAAACAATGCATGTTAAATTTATATGCACTTATTCAAGTTGATATTTACGAGCCGCAGAAAGAAATACCTGTAAACCTTACCAGCAAAGTAAAGCAAATTATATCGTAAATCAACAATTCATTGCTCGCCCTGTTCCACAGGTAAGTTCCGCGAATTTAGCTAACAATAAGCTCTTAATCCTTATTCGACGGAACCTGACACGTCAATATCGAATCATGAAGCTTTTATTTCCAATTCGCTTCGATTAGGCACGTTTTTGCCCATTCCCCGTGGAGCACGCTTGTTCCCCTATGTTTGTTATTGTAACAAATGCCCAAACACGTCGTTTGTTTTGGCTGGTGAGAACAAAGACCTTCAGCTTTTTCTTGGCACCGGGAACTTTAGTTTCGCTTGAAGTTTTTACGGCGCACTTCCATGTTAGTTATATGTTTATTGGTATTTCATAACTCTTTGATTTTACTTATATGCTTTAAGCTTTGAGATTTCCAAATTAACTGTTATCGAGGTTAAGTTTTCTTTTATCAATGAGAGCTATATGAGTTTTTTACGCCCCGCTAAATTACCATAAAATGACTATCTTTGTCAAAACTCATCTGTGTAAAAGAATTCATTTCATGCCAGCTTCCTCGGTCCTGTGCCAATTTAGGTCATGCTTCGTATCCTCGCAGCGTCGTTGGCGGACGGCTTAATCCTTATTTTATCAGTACTCCGGCATTATTTGAATTCTGCTGCTGGTTCCAGGTTGTTGAGATTAGATAATAATGTTTGTCTCTGTTCTAAACTTACTTTAAGTTTAAATTCAGTGTCAAATTGAGAACATTGCGGATGATTGTAGGATAAATGAATTAAAACTGTTTATGAATTTGGGGGTAAATATTTTATAACTTCTGTATTGCGATTGCAGTTATGTTTTGTTTGTGCATCTCGTCAACCAGCAAACCGTGACATACCATTAATGCCAGCTCATAGCAAGCTAATCATCATATAAAAGTACATCCTACGGTACGGCAAAAATGACCAAAAAAATTTATTTTGACTCAGGACTAAATAGGTCAGATAATTGTAATTGCTGATGTCTTACAGCAACATTATGGAAACTCAAAAGGCAGGAGCTTCACTTTCGTGGAAAATACATCATGGTTTCCCGTAGCCAATACAGTAAACAAAAACAGGATAACGACTCGGGACCGTTTTCAAAGATGGAAAGCAACATTTCTTCGCGGCGCCGGCTGCGGGCGGATTGTCAGAAGTTTTGATGTATGCGCATTTTGATCGCCGCATCTCCCTGAATATAAACCTCAACATTAATATTGCAAAACTTAATCTCTTTGAGACATTCTGATGAGTGTCATTAGCTTTCTTGCCTTGCTTTCTTCCCTTGTCAAGAGCATATTGGATAGCACATAGACCACAGACTAAACTCAAATCTAAGTAGTCAGCTCCCACCACCCAATTTTTCATTATATTTTATCACAGTTGCTACGCCGATGAGAACTGGCATTAGTCCAAAGCTAGCAAGTAAGAAGAGTATATAACAATTCTATATGATCTTTTATTATAAGGCAGAAAATAATAATTAGAAAGTTGAAGTAGTAGTCTCTGAAGCCATAGAAGTGAGTCCTTTGAGAGATTGATCGTTCCTATGGTATCACGAGGTCGGGACAGCTTTGTTCTTTTTCCATTAATATAATGAGTTTGGGTTTGACACAAAGGTTGGTTTTGCTTATTGATTGCTAACTATTCTATAGACAAACAGAAGCTTTGTATGCTTTTTTGAATTGTATTGCTGGTAAAAGGAATGTATTTAAAGTACATACTACATTTTATTTTCGTTACAAATCTTTTATTTATAGAACATTCTAAGTAAAAACTTAATAAGAGCGTAGTCTTTGACAAATTGCTTGTTTTGTAAAGCAAAAATGGCAAGATAACGTTTAAATGTAACTAGAAGATTGATGATTAGCATCACAAACCTTTCACTGAAAAGCGGTCTTAAACACTTTCTCCTAAAAATCAATTTGTTTTGATCAGTGGACTTCTGTGAGACAATGAGGGTAGCGCCGGTACATCACGGCAGGCGTCGCCGTCGCCTCAATCTTGATAACCGAATTTATAGAAGTCCAACTTAGAAAGTTGTCTTTTGTTTTAATAGAGATTGATAAAACGGATTAGATGCCTCTCTGTTGTGCTATTTCGCTGAATAACGGCGGAAAGTACTCAGCTTGTTACAACGTTCATTACAAAGATTAGATTGATGTTGACTTTACATTTATTAGATAGCTCAAATGTTATCTCTACGACGTAAAACTTCATTTTCAGTATTTTTTCAGTTTTTTCCACAGTAAAAGCTTCAATTAATGATCTAGATTTCGTGCGATTGTCCCAAATTTCATTATTGCTAACAACTAAAATTCAATTCGAATGGTGAACAAAGTTATCGTTTTATTCAATGGACTATTTTTTTAGGTCAATGGAATAATAATTGAAGGCTAAGGAAATTGCTGAAAAAATTGTTGCTTCGAGTTTCGTTGCTTTGAACTTATTTCTTTAGCTTATTTGATTAATTGAGAGTCATTTGTTTGGCTTGTACTCTGACGTTATATGCTGAATAGTAAGTAATTACTCATTGAATTATACGGGGCTCATTAGCCGAATATTGAATTTTGATTGTGGGAAGCTCGAATTCGTACATTGTGCGCTTGTTCCGTCAAAATAGTGGAAGGTACGTGATTCGTGTAACAACGTACGCTGACAAAGGATTGCCTTTGGCATTCCTTTGGTAAAGGAATTGCATTTCTCAAATCCTATTTCAATGCAATGTGGAATTTACGCGCGCTCGTCTTACCCGGTTCGTTAAGCCGGACTTGAAGATAACTAAATTATCTGATCTTTTATAAAATCAAATTATTTACAAGATGTTCAAGATTTTTCCGATTGGTTGAAGTCGTCTGTCAAAGTATGTTGAGCTCTCGGAGAGTGATTTGTCTTGAATTGTGTATACAAATAAAATGTTTATAAGACAGAAATGGGATAGATGGCAGGCCCGTGTCCAATAGTGGGGCATTAAAAGGGCTAGGTATTATTATGATTATCAAATTCAAGTGACTTAATGAGTAGTTACTTTTATTTATTTCTTTATTACCATTTCAAATCATGAATCTCTACAAACTTTTTTAACTTTATGATCTTACGATTTAATTTCAACGCCTATCAGATTATATTCATTCTCCCATGCTATAAGCAACAGATGGGTTCACCGAAAAAAAAGTATAATGCGATCGTCTATTAAGAACATCTTGGGTGGCATATTTATAACGAAAGTCGGTCTGATTTCCATAACTGGTCTTCCTGTCCCTTCCCGGCCCTCGTCACCCGCCTTCCTGCCAGACCCCATCTCCTAAGGTGACACATACAGAATTTTGATAGGGTGGCTAGAAATAAGTAAGAAAGAAATAAGAAAGTTTTTTTAATGGCTAAACAAAAGAAGCTATGGACTGACTTGAATAAATGCTAAAAGTTGGAAGTAATGAATTGAGAGATCAAAATTTTTTAGTTGCTTTGCGTTGAATCGATCAAAATACCCCATTCAGGCAAAATCACACCGGGTAAAATTAACACTACCCCGTTTACGGACGTCCGCTTGTATAAGTTTTACCCTGACAAGTGTAAATGTTAGTGGCCTCAGTAGGTCGCTAAATTTAATCTCCTGTCAGATTAAATCAAATCTTGTCAAATCGCAATTGGATCATTGGTTGGAGCCAACTATTTGACATGTTCACGATAGAATTTTACAGTTGGTATTGATATAAAGCTATGGCACCGTTCAGCGTAATTTTTACCTGGGGAAAAATTACCCGACATACATAAACCCACCCTAGGCACTCACCCGATCTGTCATCATAAAACTAATTAAAACCGCAATCCATTTTCCGCACAAATATGCAAAACAAATCCGAAGCAAGTAACGCATGGGTGCGATATTTACAGCTAGCCCATAAGAAATGTGCGTAAATAACAATATAGGTATGGGGGTACCCGGACACGGTGATCTATATGCAAATGTTATAACCCGCTTATTATATTTTCCGGACGGGGTACCGTAAGCCGTGGGTACAGGGATACTCCATCAAAATGTATTGAGGCCTCAGTGTGGGCGCGGTTTTACAACATATTCGTTTCGCCTACCCCTGGTGTGCCCGCGGTTTTACGAAAAACATGTTTTCCAAGGGCCGTTCAAGTTTGTATAAATTGATTGATGGCGTAATACCTGATTCAAATTTAGGATCATAGGGAAATGTTTGATATTTCGCGGTTACTCTAAGCTTGTTTAAAATAAACTTCGGGCCTCTAGCAAAATCTGGGCGCTCAATTTTAAAATATTGTAAGAGTTATGTTGTGATTACTTTAACTAATAATCACACTAATTTTATAAATGTGAAAGTTTGGATGGATGGATGGATGTTTGTAACTCAATCACGCCAGAACGGCTGAACGGATCTGGATGAAATTTGGCACAGAGATTAGAGAGTAAAAAGGACATACTTTTTAATCGCGGGTAATACCGCGGGGTGCAGCTAGTAAACATATAATTAAAGTAAATTAATTTTATTTGTATCACGTTGATTTAAAATTGTTCACCTGCTATTAATCTATGAGTACCTACCTAAAAGTAATCACGTTTGTAGTTTTTTTTCGCAGCGTGCTCCGCACAACCAAATTACACAGTCCGCATCAAAGCGATACCTCGTGCAGTCGCGGACGCACCATTTTACGGTTCACTTATTAGAAATTACATGTGGTGCTTGCATATTTAACTTTGCACGAAGACTTATTGGTAATTTAAATCTACCGCGCGATTGCTTCGCAAATCGTAAATCGAAATGAGAAATGTTTTATTTGTTACTGTTATATACCCTTGATATTATTACTTTCAATGTATTGGAAACTATTTTTTTCGAAGCGAATTGATTAAGTAAATATACTACTACTACGTAAAGTGTATGATATGACAGTCAGCTAAAATTTCATTATTATTCAGTGAGAAATAAATGACAACTGCTAGGTCTGATAGTTTGAGCATCCAGAATTAAACAAATGTTTTTTTTTTTCTTAATTTGTATGGGGTCCGACTCAAGTAAAAACAATAAAAACACCAATCAAATTGATCAACTGCCACATTGATCTCAGTAATCCAAGTCAAATAAAATTTTCAGTCCAAGATTCTGCATTATGTAACGTTTATCTAACGGAGAGCGCATTATTATATTTTCTGTCGATATTATCATTTGTAATCTCAATGTGAAAAGTCTTCAACGTCAGAGAGAATAATAATCACGGATTCATATCAATGATGGCATCTCAAAGCTTATAACAAAAATAATACACCTATAAAAATAATTACCCCATTGTGCAACTCGTTACTGCATAAAAAAAAGATGACCCGTGTAACGCCGAATTGCGATCGAGAGCAATAACAATAGGTGAAAGCAAATTACCAAGAATAGGACAAAAGAGTACTGACCCGACTGTTTTTATTGGTTACCGTGAAAGCGACTTGAAGAATTAATCCAGCCATGGCCGATTCGAGACGATTATTTTGGTAATTCTTGCGGCATTAGGCTTATTAGATTGAGGGCCTGTTTTACAATTTGTCAAAAAAGTCAATGTCAATAAAAATTGATAGGGCCTAGCAACACATTATGTAACAGGCAGCGAGCTTAATATTTATTCGTAGGTAACAGCTTATGACAAAAAAAATCGTAATGGACATTAATGTCATAAAGTTATCTATCTATCTATTATCTTACACGGGAGCCGGAACCGCCATTTTATGGATTTTTTGTTTCTCTGTTCGCGCATCAAGGGATAACTACTGGACGGATCTGTGAAACTTAGCATAGTTATAGCTTATATCTCATGTTTACTACATAGCTGTGAAAAAATTTATATCCAGGGAAATAGATGGGTTCCCGCGGATAGCTAAAAAAACTGGTTCGCTAATTCCACTGGGCGCATTTAAATGAAACAAAAAATGAAAATTAGTGAAAACGTTTAACAAGATTAACATCTTGGATAATTTTTGTCCCGGGTACAGGAAGTAATCCCCTAGGACGAACTAACGAAACAAAATTGCCTGAAACTTGGCTTGGGGACAGATTACATATCGGGTCAATGTACTCCATTTTTTATCTGAGAAAAAGGAAGGGTTCTCCCAGGATAGAACTTAGGTTGACTCGTACGAAGTTGCGTTTACATGTAGTAAATAATTCTACAGTAATATTTATTTGAGCTTTAGTAAGACTCCAATATTGATTTGAGCTATTGAAAAATATTACAATGACCTACCATTGAGATTTATGTAAACAGATAAAACTTTCCAATATCATTTACGCAAGCCATTTTCATAACATTTATTCTCGCAATTCGTCTCGCTCAATGGTTCAGTCGCGTTTTCTAATCGTGAATGTGCGCTGTGCCTTAAGGTCCCCCTCTGTCGAGACACCCCTGTCCGGAATTCCTTATTCATTTGTGGCGTTACATTAGGCGTATTGTGCCGAAATGAGACGTCGAAAGAATATACTAATGGCATCGTTTTATTGAGTCCCCGGCATGCGCTGCTGTGTGATAATATTACTCGAAAAGGGCATTTTATCGCACCCTTATTAAGATGGAACAATTACTACGTACACTAAAATGAGATATAATTATATGGTGTAAGAGGGCCTTCGCTCAAACCCATAGATCAAGGTAAATACAAAAAAAAATACGTTTCGAAAAGTTGTGCAAATATCTACAAATTCGCTATCAAGTCCAATAAAATCTATGAAATTATACGTCCACCGCTAAAACGATTACGAATGCTAATAATCTGTAATAACGAATTTGTCTCGTTTCAAATCATAATAAATGGCGCAGAAATTGTTCGCTCAGAAAATTGAATCTCATCCTACCGTTTCAAAAAAAAAGCCCACCTGATTAATACGACTCCTTGGTATGATTAAATATATTCCGAATATCCTACGCTTTGATTCCGCTGGGGCCGTAAAGAATCGGAAAAATATTTGCTGATAATTTTCGATCATCCCCATTCGCGTTCATGGCATTTTTTTCTTCCCCGTGCCTCCGCTGGTTCGGTCGAATTACCGGCATGGGATAGTACTTAATCAAAGGTTTTGAATTAAAGGGAAAACGTGATGCGAATATCGAGCCTTTATAATTTGGGCCCTGTTTTTATTTGACGTCGATAAATTTGAGACCGGGTTATGTGGCAGAGTTTTCTATATTGCTACTAGCTAGACGAGCAACCGCCATATAACTACTATTCTGACACGTTGTCTTTGGCACTTTAAGTAAAGTAGCATAGGATTTATTTTATTTTGTTTTCATCCATCAGACGGAAGACGTCTACAGCTAGACATCGCCTCCCCCAATGACTTCCACACATTATGGTCCTCGCATCTATTGGCTTCTTGTGACACGTGCAATGTCATTGGTCTACAAGAAGTTTTTTAGAACTCGCTTAGTTTTTAAATCGAAAAGAAATAGTTTAAATATAAAAATAACTTAGTAGGCTTCATGTAAACTGATAACAGTAAGGAATATTGGTTAATAGAGTGTGGTGGCTGAACCGAAGCCGCGGAACGTTATTCAACAACTATTAATTGGATTTTACTGTTGTTTCCAAATTATACTGGCCATTGTTTTATAAAGGGGTGTTTTGGATAACGTTTCAATATAACAATGTTTTTGTTTTATGTTTATTTTGGCGGCATGTATAATAAACTAGCTGCGCCCGGCGGTGTTACCCGCGATAAAAAGTATGAAAAATTAAAACATCTATCCCACGGGAACCATACATTTTACCGGGATAAAAAGCCTATGTGCTATTCCAGACTATAATCTATCTCTGTGCCAAATTTCATCCAGATCCGTTCAGCCGTTCGGGCGTGAAAGAGTAACAAACATCCATCCATCCATCTATCTATCCATCCATCCATCCAAACTTTCACATTTATAATATTAGTATAGATTAGTATAGATAGATAACAATACAGTTTTAAAACATATGAACATGTGCACATTGTATGGGTTAATTACCAAGTTTTCCATATGTGTATCACAGATCGCCAAATCTTACAGTAAGTCGTACCTGCTTTATATTTGGAAACTCTGCGTGGGCATTATTTAATGGTAGATATTACAGCATGACTACATCAATTCGGTGTATCTTTACTTTTCGTAAGTGAAACAGAAACTTACTCATATTTGATCGCTAGTTCAGTTAGTGTCAATTTGGTACGCAATTTATCTTTAATTTCACAGAGTTCTTGACGCTTAACCTTTGTTATTTATGTCTATTCTTTATTTATACTCGTATAGGTGACGTCATTGAGACGACCTAGCGGAATTTCATAAAAATTAAATACTTATTTGAAGCAAATGTTTAAGTACTATTTCAAACCCAAGAGCTATATTTGTTTAAATCAATTATGACATTACGATTTTTTTTAATTGAAGTGAAAATAAACAAGTTGTTTAAATCAGTTTTACAAATATTCTATATTTTTCATCTATACATACATTTATTTTTATTAATATAAAGTATAGACGTTAGTATAATGCATGCTCAATCCTAATTCGTGAAGTTCGTCGCATATCATGCATAAAGCGTTGTCCGGTACAAGACCCTATTTAGCAGTGCAGTAGCATAATATTTTTGTAACTTGACGATTCATAAGTACTGTACAATAATGGTCTACGTGAATAAAAAATATTCTGATTCTGATTCTATTTAAGATCTACTGACTAAGTTTTAAGTTCATTAACAAACTAATACCACAAATAATTCGAAAAAAGAAAACAGCAATGATCGTTAATCAATGCGTTTTCTATGTGCACTCAGCAATTGTATTCCGACGTTGACACAACTCAGTTCACGTATGTTTTCTATGGCAACACAATACGAGGCAATACAAAAGCAAGAGTAACTGCGTTTTCTATTGAAAGCTAACACAATACTACAACGGATAGAATCTATGCATCATGTCAATCTCTGTATAGTCCGTACATATAATAAAAATTTAAACGTCTGTGTATTTAGACAGACATTGACTGTTTAGAGTAAATAGCCGAAACAAGGCAATCCGAGATTAAAGACTTGGCGCTAGTCTCGGCTTCTATCCACTATTCTCTGCAGGCTATTATATGCCTCCCACAATTACACCCATAATTATTAAACTCAACCACGATCATAATTTTACACTTGGACACAAACAAAAAAATAATAATTCAATAATATTATCGTCAGACAACAAACCAACTGCACAGTCCCAAACGAAGTAACGTTGTTAACTAGGGGCGATACCTGCATATAACTACTTATTAAAAACCATGATTCGGTACAAAAAATCGTGCTCATCACACAAGGTTTGAGGGCAGCAGTACTACCTGTGCCTAGTCTTGTTAGTAGGTAGTTTGTGTCCAAAATAAATGCAAGCAAAACCGCGTGTAAGAGCTAGCTATACCATACAGATAGAAATCTACTCTCCACTTATTTTGCTTAAACGTGTCGATACAGTACAGAATAGCGATGTACGCAGTGATACGATCTCACAGGGGGCACGCGCGCTGATTCTGTGACTTCTTTAGATTAAATTTAGATAGCACATTGAGGAGTGCGTGCACGGTAAGTAATTGGATGGGGCGGCTGTGGGGAGGAACTATCTGCGATCGTCAATCGCAATAAAATTCTGCAAATCGTTTTTCGTATGTGGATCATAATATAGATACATTACTGTACCAAATAATTTATGAAAAAGGTTCATTCACTTAGATTTTTGGAGCAATCCTCGGAGCGCACTAATTTGAATCGCACCATAAGTATAATTTACTATTATACCAAAAGTATTATACTATTATACCAAGTATAATTTACTATTATACCTATACCAAACTATACCAAAAGACTTTAAATATGTATCTGAAGATAGCTTTATCTGATAAAAACACTAATAATAAAAATAAATGCTGATTATGGCTGGTGTCTGCTATCCTTCCAATAGCCCTATCTCATGTCCATCCAAAGTCCCAATTATCTTTCCATATTCCTGCAATAGTTCCTCCGCCTGCGGAGGTCAATTCGCTGTTTATGCTATCATTTTCAGCAGTTGACCCCAGCAGGTGGCTAACATAACATTAAAAATAAAACTACTAAAGTATCGTGCAATAGAAAAACGTCAAGTCAATAAATTATAAAAAAAATACATTCCCTGATTATGAATAATGTTTAAATCCTCAAGTTATATGCGCAGTATTGCGCAGCGAGACATTTTATAATTGCACGCGCATCAAGATGTTGCATTTTACTATCTCCTTACATTTAATGGCATCCTATTAGTCGGAGTTGATTGTATTATCGATATCGCCCATCTCTAGTTATTTAAAGACCTTGTGGCGCTAAGTGCAATATCCTAGGTGCTATTAACAATAGAGCGCTACGAGGAACTCCACAGACTGCAATTACAATATTTATCGTCTTTAGTATCATAATATATTCTCAGTTCTTAGAAACTATGTAGTATCTATTTTATGGGCAATATTTATGTAACACTAACATTAGGTATATGAGTTCTTCTTAGTTCTCAGCGGCTGGTAGGGACTTTTGGCCGTTATTACATTTTGTTTGCGCATTAGTGTCAACGTCAACTTTGTCTTATTTCTGAACAAGAAGCGTTAGGGCTTAATATGTCTTTGCCGTTAATGAGAAAAGTTCTTGCGTGTAATCGAGAGTATCCTATTCGGAATTGGAAGCGTTGTACTGGCAGCTAATAAAAAAAGTTATATTAACATATACCAGCGTTATTCTATATTTAAATAATTATAATAATATAAAATGTATCTAATCTTCTGCCAATATTATTTCGAAAAAAGAATATCAATTGATGAATCAATATAATAATATAAGGTGGAATAACCATTAATTTAATAATTAATAATAAGTATATGAGTAAAACGTTGTTTGTTTATCTGCGCAATGTAATGTACGTAGGTAGGCATAGTTGTATCTACATTCATCTTGTAAATTACACAGAAAGATCGGAGAAAGGGATCTCGTTCAAAATTAATATGGTTTTAGTTGATCGAATTTTCACTTTCACTTCTTATTGTAAAGAAGATTAATAACAGTTCTTTGTTATTTAAATTAAGTAACCTTTGTAAATTAATATTGCTTTGCCTCTTATAAAAAGGTTTAATCTCATATTTTTGTTATAGGTAAGGACTACGCATTCAATTCATCGTCAAGACCCAATGAGGTAATTAAAATAGCCGCGTACTGGCTGCTGTGCCTCACCCAGTCAGTGGCTCTCTCGACACTAACCTCTAGCTGCTCACTAATGCCCGGTTTACACATGGAGTGTACCCGTAACCGAGCTCTACTCGAGCGCCTCTATACGTCAACTTTACGCAAACTGTATTCTTAGGTATTCTACCGCTGGCAAAATATCTAGAATCGTGACATCACCATTTGACGATCAAATAATTGTAAGGCTAAAAAAAGTACCTAATGGTCCTTAAGACAGTTCCCCCGTGCTCCGTATCGAATTTCCCCATACTGTGCCAGTAAAAAACACTGTATAAAACAATATTTAACTATGATATAAACTCCCAAACCACCAACAAAGCAGTTGTGATGGATTTTCTTTTTGTTAGAAATATTTCAGGACCTCTTCCTAATCTCAAGTATCTCGCCATTAAGATAAGGCTAATTCCACACAGTGCTACAAATTTGTAGCACCATAAACCGTGGCACTCGTAAAGCACGGTGCACACTCACGATAACCTCTCGAGTCGAGTTTAAGCGCAGGTACCTATAAATAGTCGGCAATAAATTTGTCCGTACTCACAAGTATCTTACAGGAAATTTCTGGTTGTGTTAATGACCCCTTATTTTTACGTACAAATTGAGAACTCATACGGTTCTAATTAGTATTTCCCAAAGACATTCAAATGGAGACTTCAAATTAGCGATTTGAAAATGGAGCTAAATACTATTCGATGTAGTTTCTTCATCTTTTTTTAAGTTGGCAACCGGATACAAAATAGAGCCATTTTAGCCAGTGTCGAGTATATCTTGATAATTAATATAAAATAATAGGTACCCCAGATGATAATGATGATGTCGGTTGGGTATGGTTCGGTTGAGAGCAGCCATGGTGTTGTACACACTGTTGAGATGATCATTTGCTAACGAGTTCACATCCAATTAAAATTATATCAGATATGTTGTTCTGAGAATTGAAGGATATAACATTGTTAAGTTAAGTTAGCAATTGCTTAACAATGTTGACGTGGGTTTATTACAGCTAACTAATAAACTATCATTGTTTTACATAATTTAAGTTAACAAGTAGTGAGTTGATTTGACTGGAGTAAACCGCTCGGTAACATTTCAAGTAGAAATGTAACATACCTCGAAAATCGATGTCAGCTTCAATTGTGTGAACCGGGCTTTAGAGAAAAAAATATATTTTAAAGACATCTACACACCAAAGCCGCCGCAACACAGCTCGGCCCGGTTTCGGTGTGTAGAAACCATAGCAGTAAATAAAAACTATGTAAGTATCTATCATAAAACGGAGCGGACATTAAAACCGTCACCGCATATTCGAACAACTAACAAAAAACATTAGGTCCAATATAATTTTATTGCTCTCACTACAATCGACAAAAGGACTCGAAACAAAGGGCCTCTTTTGTCGGGTCATAAAGTTTAATTTGTACCCTCCTCTTACATAATATTAATACCCATAATATATAGGTAGTTTTTTGCTTGGCACTCGAGAATCAATAGCCCGGTATGGATGTGGTTGCTGTAACAAAAAATAAGCCGTATTACAAAAGCGAAGTAAGCTTATACACAGAAAAAAAACCATAAGCATTTTAACACGATGTAGATAATTGCACTGTTACCTACTTAGTTTCTCGGTCTACATAAAAGTTTGTTGTGTCTAGAAAGAACGAAGTTAACCGAATATAAGCAAGTCCTTCTTTTTTATGTTTTGAATGTGTGACTATATCTAGAAATATTAGATTAAAATAATAATTATTTTAAAAGACGACCGTGCGAAATGTTAATTTGTTCGAATCTTTCCAAACGCATTTGAAAAAGAATGCCCGTTAACGGATTTTTTCAAACCGATCAAAGAGTTACCTACTCGTTCTATTTTCAATTTACGGGCCGTTCATTATTACGTCACTACGAAACAAAGGCTCATTGATGCAACTCATAAACATATGAAGGCAGTGAATGAAATACGCATCGTTTGTTTCGTTCGGAATTTGAAATGGTAACGAGTGCCACATAAATATGTTTTTTTTTCTAGCGGTTAAATAAAATTGAAGAAAGGAGTTCCGTGTGACATTTACGATTGTAAAAAAAAATGCAGCACCGAATCAATCTAGTCACACAAAAAAGCTCGTCAAATTCTCACAACCTACAAACGCAATAATAGATTTTGTCAGTTTATGTACCTAAGTTAATTATGTTTAAGTAGATAAATGAGATTTTATTTATAGATTCTAGATACCTTTTCATATTACCTGGGTTTTAATGGTGTACTATACACACAGACAATATATTGCCACAAACTTTCGCATTTCTATTAAGTAATAGGATTTTCCCGCCTTTGTCTTGTACAATACCGCCTTAACACCGCAGATGTAAGATTTCATAATATCGGATTAAGTGCTCCACAATGTAGGGATTGCTTGTGTGAACACGTGTAAGAATTGTTATAAGATCATAAGTTCCAACGTTGCGTAACACGTGTGAAGTTTTATTATGGGGCACTGACGTTTAATTAATATGATTAGTATTTTATGACGTCATAAGTACAGTGAGTATGAGTCCTGCACAGAGCGATTTATGGTTAGGTATTGTTACTAGCTTCTGCACGCGGCTCCGCCCGCGGTACCTCAATAAAACATAGCCTATCGCATTCAGGGATAATGTTATGCTTTGTATCAGTAACAGATTTTTTTGTATTGTATCAGTAGTTCCGGATCCCGTTTATACTCACGAACTAACAAAATTTGCTTGATTAAATTTAGTATAGATATCAAACTAAAGAAGCATTCAATAAATCAGTCAGTCATATATAAAATAGACAGGAACAGGATTTTAGATTCATAACTTTAAATAAAAATAATAACGGAAAAGAAAGATGGAAATCGATTTGTATCAGCGTTGCATCGCCATGTCATTTCCAAAAATCGATATATCCATCATCTCGGATCGTTAAATCACGTTTCTTTCCCTCCAAGCGGCCACGGAACTTAGTGATTCATCGCTTTCAACGCACGGAATGAGTAATCCAAAACGAGACTACTTTTCATAAAGATCCGACGACAAAAAAAAAAGATCGTGACGCAACGCTCTTAATATTAAACGCCTTACTTTCACATTGCTGACGCTTTGAAAGAAAGATTGCCTTTTACGAGTGAGTGCGCCCCATATGATTACACTGTATGTCGTCAGTGGGCTTCGGCCTAAATGATTTCCATGGGAATTTTTACCATGCTACAAAATTGGCGGATACTGCCAAACATAGAATTAAAGAGAACTTCCAAATTTACTTGTGTGTTCGTGAAATGGCAAAATATTTTTGAACACCATCAGTTGTCTAATTCGATAAAAGGTATCGCTACTTTGTCCGTCAATATGTCATGCGATTATACAATAAGTCAATTAATATAATTAAACAATAAATTTTTTAGATATAGTGAATGCTTTATTCGCAGGTAATAGACACAGACTAGAACAATATGCTATTAATTCGACTTATTGGAAATTACATTCTAATAGCAGCCATAATGTAACTAATAAAGTGCAATTACGGAACTTAATTCTGTAATTTACTAATCAAAACTTTTACTTCGAAATGTAAAAGCACCAATACACGTGTTTGAAAGGCAACTACAAAGATTACTTTTAGTAACATATTACATACCAACTTTAGGGCATTCACAATTTGAAATAGGAATAAAATATTTTTAAGTATTAAAAAAACAAGCTTTTGTTAAGGATTAACGGTGTATTGATGATTTACAGTCAGCATTCCAATATTAAATCGATCCATGTTGTATGCAAATGTCGTAAAGGCAAATAACGAGTTTAAAGAAGAAGCAACATATTCAAACTTGATTTGACGTTTCGATCGTAACTCTATTGTTTTTAGGTCTTTATTTGTAAACTCAAAGAATTCTGCAATAATATTAAAAATTCTATGTTGGATATAAACTTCAAATTAGGTATTCGGTTGTAGTTTTCGTAGAGCATGAGTTTTACGAATAAAAACAATGTGTTGACTGCCTTATACAGAAATTCATAAATGTTTTAACTATTTTCGCAATGCGTTCGAAATTTAAATAATGAATTAATATTTTCTCAAAGCCCATTTGATCAACCACAAGCAAAGACGTAAATATTTTTATTTTTTTTTGCAGAAGACCTAGAGAAGTATTTCTTATAAAGTTTTGTATAGGAAACCATAATAAATACTCTATCGCTGGGTATAGTGTATCGTTGAATTTGCCAGCAGGGGTCGGGCCGGGCCCGCGGGGAGCCCGGCTCATTCGGGGTGAGGGAACTTTGTTAATGCACTTTACTCCGTACTTGTTTATTTGCTTATTACACTCTAGGTAGCATTTTGAGTAGAATGAAAGTTTATTGTGAGGAATTTCAGATTATCTTGGTAGTTTTACGTCATTGAAATAATAACGCTAGTGCAAAAGATAGCACATCGGTAGACGTCAGTGTTTCCAGTGATGAGTGGATAATACAGGGCTTTCATTGGGACTGTATGGCCAGAAATAAAGCCGCATCTATTCTTTTCCCAGTAAAGCTCCCCCCTCTAACCCATTACTCGCAGGCGATCGACTTGCACCGACAATTTGCCCAGTGCCTTAGACCTGGTATACATAGAAACACAAGTACTGTCGTGGTGTACATGGGAATCCGATAGTTACGGTGGCAAAGCTAGCACCAATGCGCACTGGCGATAGTGACTGGCTATAAGTCACAAAACATTTGTAATTATTTTTTCGAACTGGATTGCAACGAGGCAGGCTTAAGAAAATCTCACAAAATATCGAAGTGGATTGTATATCTCACTCAACATGTTTTATTTTTCTACGGCGCGGGCGTGCTGTTACACTTCACCCAAAGCCGATATGTCAACCTATCAAGACTTTCTTTTAAGGCGTATCTTCGAAATCAGATCCTTTTCAAAACGCACTGCTTATTTCCATGCGCTGGTATGTTATTGAAGAGTGCCCTTTGAATTGCAAATAGGCTGGTCCTTGGGCGGGTTCCATTGAAATGTCAATTTGTTTTCCATTGGGGTGGCTTGTTGGGTAACCTCGAGACATATCGCCTTACTATTGTGTGTTTTGGTCGCGAAATAAGGCGGATCTTACACTTACCCCCGGTTTGCATGGGGTTGTTTGCATGAATAATCGTGAGGTACATTTTTAGTAGAATAGTGATGTTGTATTCGTGATTGCGTACTGTGCAAAAGGGAGACAGTTCCTTTGGGAATATATAGTAGGTCAGTATCTTATAAAAATACAAAATTCTTAGTGTAATAAATGTACATGGGTATTGTAAAGTAAAATAAAACTCATATGCTATTATCGAGTTAATAGACTCGATTTGAAGCGTAATATAAATATTATTTTATAATTGAAATAACGAATGTTTCCAAAATTAAATATCGTGTTATTTCGTCGTATTTAATTAAGCGAATACTGAAATCTCAATTCAAATTATGAAAAAATATCGTTCCAAATTTGAAACATCCCTATGGAACACCTAGGAGGTTCCAAACACAACGCGTTCTGTGTTAAAAAAAATCATTACACCCGCGTAAACAGTAGGCGTCAGCAATCCATATTATCAAGAACGCGGAACGATGAGCGTATAGAACGCGAGCGCTGAACGCTGTCTGTTTGGGTTCTAATTAAGGACGAAATTTCTAGGGGTTCCTTTTTTGCTACCGAAAAAAAAATTGAATAGTAGTAGAGTTTTGCGGTGAGCCGTATCCGGATAAGGATCCGGTTTTTATTAGTACCGGATATCGAGTGGCTTCCGAGGGCTTTTGTGCACCGATTTGGGGCTGAACGTGCCTATTGTAAGCAAGATGTCGCGGGCTTTTGTTATTGAAAACGTTCGAGCGCTTAGCACAATGGCGCTAAGGACTGCAAGAATGCGTTATTGATTTGGATGCGGTTCCGTCGACTGTTGTGACCTGTAATTGCATGACCCTCTATTTTTTGTTGACTTACCCAAGCATGTAATATAATAGTAAAATTAAAAATCACCTCAGCATTAATTTATCCCTCATGTTTTTTCAAAGTCTTTGTGGGTTCGTAAAGTAGATACATTATATTAGATAGTCAATTAATAATGACTGTGAATGTGAGACCGTACCGTACCGTGAATGTTTATGGTCACACATCACATTTTTATTTCGTAAATTATCACCTTATCATTAATTAGAGAATAATGACTTAATCTCGAAAATATTGTAATGTGTTTTTGATGATACTTTTCTAATATAAAAAATTATCCGAAATCGACCTGAAAATTTAAAGCAATATTTATATCGTAGTTCTTTAAAAAAATGTTTACTACAATTATTTGGCGTAAAAGGCACGTATGACACGGTCACGGGACGCGTGTTTGCTTTACCGAAACAAGTGTAACAATACACAAGGGAATCGTATGAACACTTGATACCAATACGAAGCGCTGAAAAACGGATTCTGATAAAAGAAATTGCAGTATCCGATATTTTTAAATAAAGAACAATAATTCTTCCATAAAAGTATATTAATTTGTTTTTTTACGTTAATGCTGTGTAGATAGATACCATTTATAGTAAGCTCAAAGAAAAGTTACATGAGAAAAGCTGTTGTACCTAATAATAAAGCCGTGCTTATTCAAATTAAACGAAGTTTGTAGTTATACCTACCAAACTTCTCGGGGTACTAGGTATTGTGACCTATACAAAAAAATAATAGGTACTTATTTAAACGAAGTTTCTCTATTTTACTAAGTCTTTATTTTAACTTTTTTTCCAGTGTTTTTATAGATAACAATTTGGCCATTTGAAAGTACTGTAAACAGTGAAAAAGGAGATTTATTACATCATCATCATCGCCATCAACATTATTATCAACAGGGGCACTTATATTATGTCAAACTTAAACACCGATGAACTCGCCACTGGCAGAATTGGTTCTATTTTGTAGCTGATTGCCAACCCAAAAAAAAAGAAGAAGAAGAAACTAGAATGGACAGGGATATGCAACGGTTCACAAATCAATAAAAGGCGCACTTGAAGATGCATTTTATTGAACGTCTCTGGGCGTAACAAACTTAAATACACAATTATATTACTTTGGGTTGTTATTTTATACGTTTGTAGCGGTTAGTTCGTGACTGGACGTTTATTGGCTACTCTTTACGTTGACCTTAATCGTGCTAACGCATACGTGTTTTTTTAAATCCACCAATTTTATTTTGCCAATCTATTTTATTTATCGTTTATCTGTGTTCTTCTTGTTTATGTCTTCGAAATTAAATATTCAAATCACGAAAGAGTATTTATTGCAATGCCTTAAGGCAGATAAACCCTACTCGAGACCCATTGGTACCGTAAACCCGTAGCGTGGGATGATTTGCTCAGCTATCAAGTGTCGTCCCTGACAACCCTATTTCAGATCCATTGAAATTTAGATTAACGTGCATTAAGATTCTGCCCGGAGCGCGGAGGCAGCTAAAATGTTTTTGTTGTTCATTGCTCAAATCGAATTAATGACCCTTCTTTGTGGAGCTTGATTACATCGATTACCATCGCTTATGGTAAAACAAAAAACACGTTTTAAAAAATTCCAAAAGAGTAGAGACTTTTATTCTCTATGATATAAATTTACTCAGCTCCGCCCGGATCCGTTCGGATCTTTCCAGTTGAGGTTGCGTTCCCAATCCGGCTGTAGAATTAAAACAAAAAAATAAAAAGCCAATTTGTTAGAGCTTCCATAAGCCAATACAAAATTAATATCTTCACCTATTGCATTTTTTTAATTAAGTCTTGCTATAATGCCCGTTGAAACTCCGAAACAAGGAGAAATTGCAATATGAAATTGCAAAAATTCAGACAGATGCAGTCAATTGACGATCGCTCCCTCGAATTCACAGAGTGGGATTATAAGTAGCTCCTAAGCCCCTTTCGGTACAGTTTATTACAACTCGTCCATATCCGAGAAAGTTTGCATACGAAACTTTAAATCATTCGGGAAATACAGTAAACGCGTTAAACTAAGTTTTTGAGTAATAGCTCTATCGTTGCTGTTGGTGGAATACGTAATACCGAATGCGATACTTATAACTTTTGCGTTTTAGAATATTTTACACGGTCGGGTTTTGTTTTTACTAAGTTATAAATTGTGAGAACGAAAAACTGTGCGTTGCCATAACTTCGATAAGAAAAGAGCATTTAGATATTTATAGAAACTGATTACTAAAGCCAATAACCTTACAATTTAAATAGCATGTTTACATTGCTCGCGGGTGTGGGAAATAGCTCGTTATTTTTGCGCGGGTGTTATTTTTAGCGCTCACATTGAGTTTGCTTGTTTGTATCTTCAGCTATGATGTGCCTTACAACGTCTAGGTGTGTGTATTACGAGTTCTATTACATTGGATGTAAAATTCAAATACAATTGTCTGTTTTTAAACTATGAGGACAAATATCCATTCAGGTTATATGGTTAAGTCATTACAAAATACTTAATCTTATTTTTTTTATAGTACCCACTGGGTAGCACAATAAGATGAAGGAATCTGTAGTTATATATACTCGATGCAACAAGGGTACATTTTCTTGATTATTTTATTTAGTGATGTATAGGGTTAACTTTTTTATGGAAACTAAAGTACCTTCAGAAAATGGTAGTGTATTTCATTTACAATTATAAAATATATACTTATTCTTTTATATTGTCAGTTCAGTAATGTTGCCTACCAAAAACCTTCATTCACTTCTTCTTCTTTCTTTACGAAATGAAATGCAATGAAATAAAATGGATATGAATATGGCCTCACCCGCAACTTAGCGGGTATTTTGCCAGTGTCAAGTAATTAATAGCAATATTAAATTCAATAAATACACATTATAAATAAAATAATGGATGTGACATGAAGAAATGAAAATGGCGTGTCCTTCATTCACTTAAAAAGGTACAAAATTATCATTGTTACCAAAACATAATATGTAGCGGATGACATTGACAAATATTGTTAAACGGGATCAATCAAAACATGTTTATAAACATGATAACTCATTAGACATTTTACAGAATATGTATACAAAACCTGTTCAAACATTCTGCCGTTTACCAGTCAGTGGTGCCATGAAGTTGACAGCCCTATCCTCGCCTCCAGCTTCCAAAGCTGAATGTTGCAAATAAACCGCCACTATGTTTAGAGAAACACAGCTTGTTTACGTTCGCACACGATGGGAGCTCAAAGCCAAAACTACATGTTACGAGCCTTTTTGTAGGACACCACTCTAGTATAGAGCACATTAAACAAAATGTTTATTAGGGCAGTGTACTAAGATTTTTTATAGTGTTGTTAACATGTTAGTAGGTGTGATTTAGTTGGCAGTTTTATGAGGGGTTTAATGTACGCCAATTAGAATAGAGAGATCGTTGAGAGAGATCGTTTCAATTCACCATTTGTTGCTTTTAAACTATTAAAGTTAATTGTAATGCTTAAAGGCCTAAGTATTGATTTGTTATATTTACGCGAACAATACAAATTGAAATAAAACTAATCTTACGGATTTTATCGCGTTGATTTTATGTTTTTTTACGTTCCCGACGTTTCGGCTGCTTTACAGCAAGCATGGTCACGGGACGGCGGGTAGATGGGAGGTCTATAATTTTTTTTTCTACCTTATCCTAGTTCCTTGTTAAATAGCTTTTTAATAACATTAACACCAAATGATAGATAGATAACTCTTTATTGGACATCGATTTCATTACTTACTGCGTTACTTTTAAATAAATATAAGCATGGATCGACGATCAACATTCTGCTGACAGTATAATATTGTTCAAAATCTATCCGCAATTTTCATACAATTCATATTGTTGGACTTTCACTGCCTAAGTTGTTAACGTACACGTCAGTCAACACGCGTTGTCAGTCACCTGTCTATGGGGTTAGTATTGGAGAGAGGTTGCTAATGGACTCTACAATTATTGGAACATACAAGAATAAAGTATTTATATACTTAGCTGTTGTCAAAATGTATTGAGTTGCAATTCTATTAGAATTACTTTTTAAAGTAACCGAATTCCGTTGCGTGCGGCGCGTGCGTGTCGACAAGTCATCGCAAACCTCTGGTGACGAGCATTAATTATCATAAAACTGTAATATTTGATAATGTGAAATTTAAACACATTTCCATTATTTCAGTTCATGAAAAGCATGTCGCCATTCGCATAGCGCCATAAACAATATCACCTGTCAGATACATTCAAAATGGTGGCTTCCTATTTTAATAGCATTTACGAAACATGTGCAGGTACTGTGATTAGCGGTTTTAGAGCACTTATATTTAAACAATATACCATATGTAATACTAAAATTGTAGTAAATACAAAATCTTTTTACAATCAAAAATGGAATGCCAAGCTTTAATATCCTTTGAAATAAAAGTAAATCAATTGCATATGACTTTTCATAGACAATCAATGTTTTAAAAATAAACTATAGAAGATAAAAAAATAAAGCTCTTAATTTAAAATATGCTCATTTCATTTTACGCTATTAGCGACTTAATTGTCTGAACAGTACCTACGTCATGTCGTTGAATATCGCATGATGTATGAGTAACGGAAACTCCCAATTGTCTGCAGCCCTTTTACTCAAATCATTATTAATTTATTCAAACTCTTTGTTTGCGGCTATATATAGTTTCCGCTGCTCCGTTTGACGTCACAGCATTCAATTGATAATTGAATGCTGTGACGTCGCAGTATTTAAAATAGCACAGTTGTTTATAAAATAACTGGAAAAGGTGGAATAATTCATAACATTCTAAATCACGTATTATGACAAGTGTATCATGTATTTTGACAAGTGTACAATAGCACTAATAAGAATATTGACTCCCTTTCGAGTTAACTCATCAAAAATAATAAAAAAACACTCGACAAAAATATTAGCTCTCCATCAAATTGAATTGGCTTGTCACATTCAAATGAGTTGTTACGAGTACAATAAGGGTAATGTCGCTAAGTGCTCGTCCCCACTCACAGACTCACTCACGTTGGTGGAACGAAATGATCGCGGGGAGGGGTTTCCATAAAGATACATGCGTATATCCTCCTCTTTCTTTTAAAGGAAAAATAGTTATGAACCCTATATATATACCCTATATATACCCTATATATATATACATGTTACACGATGTTTTAATAAGTCAATCAACAAGTAGTACAGCTTATATTTACAAAAAACACTTAAGTTACATAATTTGAAGTCTAAGAAAATTCAACAAGTTTAATATCAATAGCAACAGTGTAAATTAAGCATTCATTTTATATGTAAAGTTGATCGGTTACGCCTACTCGGTAACCTCTTGAAATGGGTAAAAAGATTTGTCATACAGTCTAACGCTACACTAAATTGAATTAAAGGCACCTATAGCATAGAACAAGAAAAATCAGCAGTAGGTTTTATTATAGACGAATCAAAGAAACGAATCAAGAAATTACTATTGATATTATCATAGATGTCATTTGTAAAGTCAATAACAAATGTACCATTCTGATATCGTAGAGCAAGTCTGTTATATTATAAAGCGCGAGCTCCCATGATATTTTTTATTTCTACTTAGATATATAAAAGCCTGCGAACTGCAGAAATAATTTAAAAGCTTTGTACCGAAGTCACGTATACGAATGCGATGCTCGAAGCGTGAGACCTAAGGAAATTATGTAGATGCTAGCACTGCCAGAGGCCTACATACAGCGGACGTTTACTGGGTTATGAAGATTAAAGAAATTTATATTCTCATTCATATGTCTGTCATATCATTTACTTACATCTTTTAACAGCTACGAGACATGAATAATACATAACACACCCCGAATTATATTATACGTCGACGGCGAAGCCGTACAATAAAAAAATAGGTGTTCGCTAAACTCGTATTTCTTTGCGTTATTATCTCACGAACCATCCACTGCAAGGAAATGGATTACATTTTTGATCGTTTCCATTCCATTGCGTTCGTTGTTTAGGGGATGGTGGTATGTGACTGATGACTCCCGTCTAGCTTTAGATAACTACTTACAGATTTGTATTTTTTTTAAATTTATGCCACAATAAAATTTATTATTTGAACAAATAAAAGCAAGTTAGTGTCTAATTTGTTACAATGATGGTTGTCATCATAAAAATATTGGTTCCTTCAAAGTAAGTACATAATTTCCATCTCAATTAACTGACATTTCTTAAACAGCCAAATTTATTGTACCCAATAAATTCAGACCTTTATAATCTTCTTGATCCTAGCGAAAAATCCGACAATCATCGCGAGACATCCAAACTTCTGTCATTAAAAGATTGAAAGATTACTTGTTCACTCGCTCTGGGGTAAAAATCACCCTGAGGGTAGAAGATTTATCTCATTAGTTCAATGGCGCGTTGGCTAGTCTTAACGGGGAATTAAGTTTTGGTATTCCAAGAGTCGAAATAAGTTTTAAGTAAATTAAAAAAGAAATTGGGAAGACAATATTTTTAATATTATTTAGCCATTTGTGTCTATGTCAAAGTCAGTCTTCGTTGGGTGACGGCTGGTTGTTGCCCTGAAGGTGGTGATAGACATGCGGCAGATATGGCTAAACCAGTCTCATTATCAGCTTAAAACTTAAAATTTTGTTCTGAGTAGTAAGGCAAGAACAAAATTGGGGCCAATACAATTCTTAAGTCGAATTGACTTAGTCTGTAGAGAGTGGGTGACACGTTAGCCGCTCGTGTTTGCTTACCTCGACTCTACATTTCTATAAACCTATATTTATTTCAAACAGCTTAAGAAGAAACCGCTTCAGAAAGTCTTAAATGCATTCTCGAATCATTTACATCAATATAAATAATCCAATTACTCATCACGTCTATCTTTACATTACTATATTTAACGATGTTGGTGAAGGAATGCATCTGTGTGTAGGGGTGGTTTATTGGAAAAGTTTTAACAGGATTACGTCCTGATTAGGCGGGCGTATTCCGCTGGATTTAACGGACTGTCGCTCTGGTTTATGGATTGAGAAACTCATCACCTTATTTAGAGTTATGATAGCATTTTTTTATGATGACACATAGTGAGTTATAATGAGATTTTTTATGATGACAATTATCATAATCACTGGAGAGGGATTATTTAAATTAAAAGTAGTAGATTTATATACAGGGTGTGTTGTGGATATGTAGATCGTGGAGTTGAAATTAATATGAATGTCCCAAGACCGAATTAACTCCGATAATAGACATCGTATTAAATAAAATAGGGTGGCAAGGCGGTTGTCTAGAGTCCATCAGTCTTTTAAGCTTTGGACGTTGAAAATAACTTAAGTAATAAATCCCAGTCTAGACTTCAATTAATATAAGTACTAATTTACTCTGATTCATCAAAGTTGTCTAGAAACTTGTCTGCAAAAGACTGACTATTATCTGACCTCGTAATAGTGAGATCTTCCTTTGTTCTCAGAATTGCTTACTTATGAAAAGATGTTACACCCTTTCTTTGATGAACGCCGTAATTCAGCGCGATTGGCTGAGACTTTCGAAAATAACAATGCCTATCGATTTAAGTTTTTTGTGGCATTCGAATTACAAATTTATTATTGAAAGTATTTTTGTCAGTTGAACATAAACGGTTTTACCACAAAAAGTATCTAAAAGGCTTAAACCTTGTTTAATCACTAAATGGAGTTTATATCTAAATAGTGACCAAATAGCTCGGTGCTTTCAATCATGGCTTTATAATGTGACATTTTATGAACGCCTTTTCAAAATGTGTTTATCTTTTTGTGATAAGACCGTCACTATTTGTGATTACTTTTAGATACATAACTACTATGCCTCTTTTAGAAAGTTTAGTTCAGGCTGATTCAAAAAGAGTATACTAACTTTTGAACCTGGGCTTGTTTTTATTGCCATTTGCACATTTGTAGTATACCCTTTCTGAATCACGTTTTATATGGTGGGGAATATTCGGAAGTGGTTAAGTAGCGTATAGTTGTCGCCTTATTCAACCATAAGGTAAATGTTTGTAAATAACAGCGACTGTTATTAGCTTCTAACAGCTGCCTCTTGTGGTGTAAATAAGTCTTCAATGGACTTATACAAATAGACACAGATCGTTTATGCAATTTGTGCCATAAAACAACTTTTTCACGTTTGCTATTCGGATACATTTCTCTTGTAAATATAATTTCTTATTATAGTTATTCAGTTATGACCCTTAACTGTAACGACTTAACGATATTCCGTTACTCCGATGATTAATCGTTTGAATAGAGTGTTACAGTCGAATGGTTTCGGTCGAAAGCGAAGATTACCCACACAATAGTGTAAGTGTGACGCACGGACAGCCTAATGATCTTTACTGTAAGTATACCAATATGATAATGAATGGGTCGATTTGTTTTGCAAGAAAGTATGGATATTAAATATTTCCATGTTGACGGGACAAACCTATCTAAGTAGACTTCAAGATCAAATAATATAAACATATATATTTATCTTATTTTTTCTCTAATAACAGAAGAAATAAAAAATCCCACTAATATTATAAATGTGAAAGTTTGGATGGATGGATAGATGGATGGATGGATGGATGGATGGATGTTTGTTACTTAATCACGCCAGAACGGCTGAACGGATCTGGATGAAATTTGGTACAGAGATAGATTATAGTCTGGAATAGCACATAGGCTACTTTTTATCCCGGTAAAATTTACACTTTTTAATCGCGGGTAACACCGTAATATACTACCACCGTAATATACCGGTAATATACTATATTTATTTGTATATCTCGTTCAAAATTAGCAGTAAAACATTCAGCGCACTTTTTCCTTATTTAATAATATCTTGAAGAAAAGCACAATCAGATGGAACTCATCTCTCGCAAATACTATTTCCGCGAGCTCGCAGTTCAAGAATCAAACTAGTGTAGAGCAAACATAGGTCCGGAATAAGAATTACTTTAAAATCCCCTGTAAATATCAAACAGAAGGAAGTTGAAATCCATATTCCACGGGAATAGCAAACATTCCTAGTCCAAGTAACAATGAGAGTCCTTAAGTCCACCGGCCGCCGTACCGTTTGTCTTGTAAAGTTGCAAGACAGAAGCGGTAACACCAGGCTTCAAAAGTACATACTACCTACATAAATTCTACAAAATTACCTGAGTATATACCAAGTTTTTATTTTGTTTTATCTGCATGCAAACATCTTATAAAATAGGCTTATTTTAATAGAATTTTATGTCTACAAAGTTTTTCATGATATTATTGTGTATATAAGTGGTAACCAATATTAAGTCTCATTATTTATATGCTACACTAGCTGCGCCCCGCGGTGTCATCCGCGATTAAAAAGTATGTCGTTTTTACCTCGATGAAAAGTAGCCTATGTACTATTCCAGACTATAATCTATCTCTGTGCCCAATTTCATCCAGATCCACTCAGCCGTTCTGGCGTGATTGAGTAACAAACATCCATCCATCCAAACATTCACATCCATAATTAGGTGTGATTTACATCTTAAAAAAATATATGCTTGTTTCGCCCGCTGGTCGAGTCTCCCTCGCACCGCGGCGTGAACTGGCTTCGCAACGGATAAGTCAACATTTTGTACGTGTTCACACCATTTTCCTACGGTCCCACGGTTTCTGTGGAGTTTGTTCACTGTTCTCTGTATAAATTCGGGGCTTTGCAGTCCATTCCGCGAAGTTTCGAGGCGGGACTGAAAGTTTTAGATGAATTAAACCTGGGGTGTCGCGCGTAATTAGCCAAGCACAAACAAGTTGCCAATCAGCGTTTTTTTTTAATAAAAAGGATCGTATTTTTTTTTCTTTTTATAAAATTGTCTATTGCGCCATTTTATCATTAAACTATATATATATTTTTTATTACATTATAGGCAAGTTTTTGATCTCGATCTCACCTGATGGTAAGTGACGATGAGATCTACGATGGAGCATACTTGCCTAGAAGGTACCACTCGTGTCCACTCTCGACTTGAAAACGCCCAGATTGCTCAGTTATCAAACAAACCGGGTATATAGTAGTCATAATTTGATGTTTGATTAAACGGCGATACACATGAAAAGATTATCAATATTATAAAATGCTGATTATTATCCCACTATTCTTTATTTCCAATGTTATAATATCAAAGGCCGTTGGGTATTCAGTTTCTACGGCTGTGCGAATTGTAAGCTGAGCCAAATCAATGCGGTCTGTACATCAATACCCGTCATTAGGTCAAGCCGATGTACTAGATGCAAACATAATTATCTATTAAATTGATTGCAACGTATGTTCAGACAATTCACAATTTTATGGTGAGTACTTATTGTCAGTCCGATTCGAAATTCTCCTACTTTTGAAACCCCGACATAAATGAGGGGTTTTATAGGTTTGAACCCTATTTCCACAGTCATACGAACCACTTGAAATTTCGTTTGGTGAAAACAGGGTCCCGAAAGTAGTGAACTCGATTCCATTATTACGAACAACGGTTACAAACAATTGGAGAACGTTGACTGTCCTATAACTAATATTTGCAACGACATCCTGCCCTCCAATTACGAAGGTCCCGCCATGTTCCATCTGTGTAGAGGCTGGCCATAATTTTCGGCCCAAATTTCACACAGGTGCACCGGTTATCATTAGCGAAGGATTATGTTACCCTATTTTCTATATCCTTCACTCTTCTACCCTTCCTTATATCTGTTTCATTCGCTCGCCATCGTAATTATTGTGGGGAATAAGGTTCATTTTTTTTTCTCATTCAAGAGGCCGTATAAATACCAGATTGAGTTACTGGCTACCCCTTCGGTTGTGGTTGAGAGGGCTTAAGCATCAGGCGTTAGTTTAAGCTTCTATTGTGTTTATTCACAGTTAATTAAAATTCTTCATCATGACAGGTAACACTAAATACGTACCCCCAAATTTATATCTTAATTTCACTACTTACAATGGTGTTACAGCGGGGTTTCAGAAAAAAGGTGCCTTTGAATGCCATTGCAAATGAACTTTAACCTTATAAATAGTTTTTTTATGAATACTCGTAAGGATATAAGACGCGTGTTATTGATATACTTTTTCCAAGATTTGTTGCGATCTTCAGAAAGTAGGCAGAGGGGGAAAAAGATAGACATTAAATTACTGCGGACTGCTAACTGAGGATAAATAGGACTCATAAAGAAGTCCTGGCTCCTAATAAATATGTGATATATAATAATTCTTACCCTTTTAAACATTAGAACCTTAGGTTATTTACACTGTCGAGATGCTCAAAAAGTGTTTACCCATCTCAGTCACGTAGAATGCAACTTTATCTTATTTCCCTTTGGCGCTCAAAGTGCGGGGATAACTTTTTCAGCTTTTAATTTGGGGAGGTAAAATTTGACGGAGATAATTCCGTTGTACTGCTTAATTAAGTTTATTAGAATTTATTTCGGCGAGACGTGCCCACTTTGTTAAGGAAAGCCTTTTATCAGCTGCAGGAACAACACAATGGTCATTGTTTTAAAAAAATAAATTCGATTTTCGAAAAGAATGTTGCATAGACAAAAAAGATGATTTGAAGTTGATTTCGTCGGTGACACTGAGAGTAGAAGACTCACGTTTATATTAAAAAAAACAATTAAAAACTATTTGGTAAAGTTGTATTTAGTATTAAGTTAGGTATACTTTATTATTTCGTGCATTTATATAATTAAAAAGTTGCTGTTGTTGAATTGCAATTTTAAAAATGGAATACCTGCTTTATATAAATTGATTTTATCGTTGGCAGATTAAAAATAAATGTCGGCACTTGATATAAAATGAGCAAGGGGTCGTTTGTACGTTCGCAGCGCATATTACTTTCTTGATTGTTTAAACGCTTTCCCCCTTTTCCACTTCGCCTCCATAATCCCTAATGGAAATTTCATATCATCAGTGACTGCTCGCAGTTGGCCGACATTTTCAATCCATTTGGTATGAACTTTTCGAATGATACAACATTATTAAAAAGCAAATGTAGGACCTATTCAATTGTCATGATATTTTGGATCTCATGTCATAAATTTGGCCTGAATACTGAATATTGGGAGTACTCTGTACTAAATAGCGTCATATTTTAAATACTTGTGGACTTTCTATAAAGGAAATTATTAATATAAACTTTACCGAATATATTTACTGAAGCGGTTAAAGATCAAACATCTGTATCATTACCAAAAAAAATAAAATATATCTTATTTAACTGACTATACGAGTGTTAAGATTACGAGAAAATTTTATTTATTATTCAATCTAGCTCTTACCAAAGCTTCTAAGACAAAGCCGTGATTTAATATGGACGTGTAAGAGGCAGCAATGTTTGCGCACCGGGGTCTCACATTAGTCAGTGCTGTGGACGAGCCCGCCCGTTTGTTACCCCTGACAACCGAATTATTTGACCATCATTTTGAATTCTGAACACGGCAGTTTTCTACTCTTATTTCACTATCATTTGTTTTCGGCTCAGTAGGTTTACGGACGAGGGCGTTTTCAATTTATACGGATTGTTGGCCTGCTTCAATGCTTTTTTCGGACTGCACACGGACGTTTGTTTTCTCAAACATTTACTCTCAACAGTCTTGTAAAGTAATATAGACAACAGGTCGCTGTTCGTGCTTCATCAGTTCAAGCGTCGTACTGCTCTGGCATCGCGTCAAATGAGAAAACCGCAGGTCAAACACAGCCGTCTGTAAACGCACATACGTGTTGCTATTATCTAAGTGTGTTCAGATTAAGAAGCAATATTCGAGTACAGAGTATATTAAGCTGGGCTCAGATCATTTGCAGAGCCGTGGTTGTTTTCTTAAGTATTTCATTAACTGTAGTTCTTTGCTCTTCTGAGCGGAGCCTTGTTGGAGAATGTTTAGCGGATCGAAATTATACTTTTAAATTACAAATGTATAAATATTATCCACGATATTATAGTGATTATGAGTGTTTTGAACACATTCTTGATCATATCCCGCAATAGTTTCCAAAGAGTCACAACATCTTTAGTTGTCAATATGTCGCGACGACGTAACACATCGGATGAATCTTATATTAAGTGTATATTTGTTATTTATTTCGTAATTTATTCTAACATGTTTAGTTTTTTCTTTACAGGTAAACAATACCATCCAAAACATAATTTTAACATCAGCATAAAGGTTTTCGTATTGTCTTTCTAATCCTATAATCACAGTACGTGTTGGCGCGTCAGAATCTTCGATTATTCTCACATTTCGCCGAGTAAATCCCTTAGCAAATGCAGAGACGCTCCCTCGTATGGATACAGCTCAAGATTCTGTGGATTGGCAAACGCAAACCCCTCGTTATTTTAGGCAGGTTTGACTTAGCTCTTCGACGTTTTAACGTTACTTTGGCGGAATATCCAACTAATATAATAAATGTGAAAGTTTAGATGGATGGATGTTTGTTACTCAATCACGCCACAACGGCTGAACGGATCTGGATGAAATTTGGCACAAAGCTAGATTATAGTCTTTTTATCCCGGTAAAATATATGGTTCCCGTGGGATAGATTTGTTTTAATTTTTCATAGAGCAAAGGCTCGACAAGATTTATTTGCATATGTAGTGGTAGTTTAGGGGTCAGAAAATTACATAGGACATAGAGGAAAAGGACATACTTTTTAATCGCGGGTATCACCGCGGGGCGCAGCTAGTTTAATGTATAGGATTTTTATTTTAGATCATTTAAATTGAGTTATTGTTGATGAGAATTCATACAGTAATTTGAAATGTGATACATAGTAGCGTAGTGAGTGACGTCACCATTAACCACATCACGTATTCCGTTTCACGGATTATCCATTTTGAAATAATGTATTATTTATCAGTACGTCAAGTGCGAGATTATTCGTAAGCTAACCGTATACTTCATAGTCTACCGTATTTAGACATTTTGTATGGAGAGTTGAAAGTTTTAAATACCGTCCGCTAGAGGCGCTTTTCAATTCTTCCTACAACATGTTTGAATACGCTAGACTATAAAGGATACAGTTAGCTCGCACCTGACGTGCTGATACTGAGGTTGAAACAGCATTTTGCTGTAAGTATGCCAACAAATATGTGAGCCATTTAAATAAGAGGCATTTAAAATTGCGCGTAAACTAGTTTTGATTTAGTTTTTATAATTTTTTGGTTACGATGCGCCATATTGTATACTCAGCAATTAACATATATGGCACCTATTTCATTACTAAAGTTCTGCCAGGTGAAAAGCCAATAAAACGTTAATAAATCGCAACATGCCAGGGAATTGACCAGGGGTTCCACCTCTGTCGAATGTTAACCAAAACTCTCATTAATCTGGATTAGTTCTATGTGCTGATACGTTTTACGCAAATACGATACAATTTGTTACCAACCCTGTTTGTTGGTTAATAGCTAAGATACAGTTTATGGAACTTTAACGAGAGTAGAATTTGTTAGTTTTTATAAGAATTGTGGTAAAAAAAAAATGGATACCGATACAAGAAACATAAAGTTCAACAAATTCAGTTTTCAAGATTCCTAATATGTAAATTGGTGGCCTATGATAGCTATGTTTGAGAAGATTTTTTTTATAATAAATATATAAATTTGACACATCTAAATTGGCGAATCGCACAAGTACGCGCAGAACTATTTATGTCGTGTTCGTAGATCAGTATCTGTCATCAGTCAATATTTGTTCCGTCACATGACTGAAAGCATATTTTCGCATGCTTTGGTACCCAAAAGGAAGCAGGTGTGACGAGGGAATGAAAAGTATGAGAACTTCCAGATGTGAAAACAAAAAACCCTTGCCACGCTCTCGGTGAACTTTCGACAAAAAAGCGGATTCCAAGTCATTTAATATGTGTTTTGTGTTTTCACACTCACCAGGGATTTATATTTAGATGAAGCGTCTTTAGAACTTTTAATATGCTACTATCTTCATCATAGCATGTAGCGATGGTGACATTATCAAGATTTACCGTAAAATGGCAATAGGCTTGTCAAGATTAGCCAATTATCGCCAATTGTCGGCGAAATGTGGATACACTGTAGTGCACCTTTACCGTACCCCTCCGAAGATTTAAGACTCGATGTTATTTTTTCCTTACTCAGATTACAGTGTAATATTTGGGGGAGCGTCCACTCAACGTTTCAAATTAGTAGCCAACTGTACCAAATTGCGTATTAGCTAAAACTGGTCGGGTGATCTCACTTGACAAATTAGACAAGGCGCTGCACCTGAGCCAGGGCTGTCTCCGGGACATATGGCCCACTCCAGGGACTGACGCGGCTGTACATCACTATTGCAAACGTCTAGTGTGCAGAGCGCCTTAGTCATTCATTACGGGAGATTACACTCGGTTGGTTATGAATTGTTTTAATTGGTTGTGAATTAATTCCTATTATGAATTGTATAGGGATAACCACGTATAAGTAATTATGAGTGCAAATACTTGCTCCTTTATATTTATATACATTGACTAAATGCGCCGAATTCTTCGATTAAATAAAAAGATTTACCCAGCAATTCACAATAAAAGGGATTATTATTCAGCCATTTCTCCTAAGAATACATAATTCCACGTTGAAATGTTTAATCCATTCCTGAGGAATTCGCGATAATCCGGTTTTTTAACACCTAGGCGTCGGAATTCTGCGTGCCTGAATGTATTATATTTCTTGGTGATAAAAAGTCTCAGGATTTAAGTCCGAGTATTGGAAAAATTTCAACGTCTGCTGCTATGCGACACGATATCTTTACGCCTTGGAACTAACAAGACTTTAATATTGCGAAGGTTTTCGCTGCTGTTATATTTTCGCTTGACAAGCGGCCTTTATTACTTTGTTCTGAAAAATCGTTTCTTGGATACGAACTGTTGTTGACGTAAAACGAATACATATGTATTCGTTTCATCTCTTGTAATAAAAAAGTAAGATATAAAATTTCTTCTAATTTTATACAAATTTAACCCGAAATTGCAATGATATTATAGGTGGTTTTTTTTTTAAATATAATTTTAAAAAGATTGCTTTGGAGTGCATGCCCTCAACAAAACAATCTTCATTTTTTTATAATGTTAATAGCATTGGATTGATTGTCTATGGATTTGATGGTTATAGGGAGTATGGCATAATAATGTAAATTAGGCCTTCAGGCTTTATATCTTTAGTGTCAAATTTCTCATACTAAAATGGAAAGGTTAATTCTGAATGTTTCTATGAGGCTATTCCTCACATTTTGAATTTAAACCATACAGAGGTTATTGGTCAATTGTGGTCTAAATTTCAGGCTATTAAATTTTATTGCTGCGATAACTATGACCTTGAAATAAACAGATCAATATCATCTGTTACGCACATGCAAATCATTTTGGCAATGACACTTTGAAAGTAATGTAGAGCATAGACAATTTGCGATAAAATGACTCATTGAGGACATATCAGTTGACTTGAGTGAACGCAACAAATAGAGTCAAGCTAAGAGTTTAGAGAAACATTTTCTTTTCATATGTCTGTGACGAGAGCCTTTGAAATCTATAGTTACATATAATAAATCTGTATCTTGGTCACGTCTCTATCAATAATTATACAATATAACCCATCACGCATGTAATCCCGGAGATGTAGTAAGATGTTCATTGTAGTGCACCATCATTTCGCCGACAATATTTAGTCCCATGTCATTTACATTAGGACTGTTGACGAAATCGACGAGTCTATTGCCATAATACCTACTAAAAAAACCCTATTAATTACTGGGTCTATTCACGTTAATAATACCGGGACGTACTCATATTGTATCCTAAAGAAAATGTAATAAGGGATGACTAAATTCTAAATTGGACCCAGTTGAGATGACACAAATTTCCATATTTGGTTAATCTGATGACATTGTAAATTACGTCAGAGCACAAGACGGAATGAAGCCTGTAACACGTTAGGTGTTAAATTTCAGTTAACTACGTCTTTATGTTTCTAGACCTTGACATGTAATGTAGATATAAAAAGATGAACAGCTATGTACAGACAATGATAGAAATGAGAAGAACTTGAAAATTTTACGACTAAGTCAATCTATAAGTTCTTTACTCACTGCACAGTTAAGTTAAAGTTCAAAATTCCCGTTTGCAAATTGAATAATGTTTAAGTCGTTACCTCAAGACTTTCCCAAATTATCAGGTGATGGAAAAATCATTACCATTATTTATGTCTAGACTGTACCCAACTGTACAGCCACCCTCAAAGTTTGGAGCCATCACGGGTGTAGGGGGCGCCACGATCGCACCGGCTCGTTGCATTACAGAGTACGTGACTCGACTGAACGCGTTTGGTAGATGTTGCATCCTTTTGTTGTGTGTTGTATGGATGAAGCTGTATTCTGTGCTAAGTCGTCTGGTGTCATATTGTCCAAGATGCAACGTAAACTTGTCACTTGTCGGTACTTTAATGTGGGTTAATTTAGTTGGTAGGTATTGGAATAAAATTAACTTCTTTCAATTCTCTTATAGGTTAGAAATTTTAATTTAGAAAAAAAACATGATTTATTATGTACCCATATTCAAATTTGATATGCTTAAATAAAAATGTTTTATGTAACATATAACATATATATTTTCTATATTAAATTCATTTCTATTCTCTGTAAATCCCGTTGACAAGCCCCGCAGCAACGAACATTCAGTTCCTAGTAATTACGTATTCGACGAAAAAACTATAGTTAGATTATTCACCCAGTTACAACATAAGCAAATATCTTTGGATAAACAATACCTACAAACTAAACAGAGCGAAACAAGTCAAAGGCAATAAGAGTGACTATTTTTTTTTTCTCGTCTTTTGTTTGGGATTTCTCAAATTAAAAAACGGGGGTGCTACCGTTGAGATTAACTTGATTAGAATTCATTTGAAAGGACGCCCGAGGCCTACCAATGAGTATTTGTATCCCTTTTCGATCGAACAAGACTGCAAACTTTACGTTGGATGGTCCGTAAAGACCGACGTAGTTTTTAAGGGCTAGAATCTTCAATGTTACTAAAAAGTTTAGTTTTTAGACAGTTTCCTGCTTGAGGCAGTGTTATGCTTTGCGTAGTGGAAATACACTTCTACAGGTCAATAGATGCCGACTTTTCATATGAGGTCTAAACAGTATAGGTACGTACATAGTCAAAATATTATTTTGAGGTTCATCAGTAAATTAAAATAATTTATTTATTGATTTGTCTACTCGTTAAAGTATAAAGATATACTATCTATTGGGCTTCGAAATATCTAGTTACGCAATAAGTGTTATCATTAAATTAAAAAAATCGTTATCATCACGTCAGTAAATATACACATAAATTATTATTTCGGCTTTCTCTTGATGAGTATTAATAACAGTCATAAGCTTCCATCATCGGGGTATTAGGTATAATGTGAATTAAGAAAAATCTTCAAAGTTACTGCGGAAATAAGCCAATTAAACATCGTGACCCGACATAGACGGATGATCGCCATTTGTGATATTTTTTTTTTATAAATAACTAGCTTTTACCCGCGGTACTGTCCGCGCAATCATTGATTTTACTCTTGATCGTGATAATGTAGTACCTTATATTTTAATAGATGAATCGGTAAGTTATATGGATCACATTGTGTAAATAATGTTTGATTTTTATAAAACAAGGTGAACTGGTAGCGTTTGGCCATGCGCTCAGTACTGGGTGTAATTTTTTAAATGTTTAATAATTAGATTTATTTCTTTGGGAATGTTATCTTTATAACCCACTGTTAGCCCCTGTTAACATAATTTCACTAATATTATTACACCTTAAATAGATAGAGTTCATATATCGCTTATAATATATTTATAGTTCATATCCTACCAAGATTGAATGTGTAATGATTGCTTTTGAAATTCGATTAGTTAAACTCGTAGAGTCTGGGATTACAGTTAGGAACGTGATGAGCCTATCCCATAATATATGAGAACTAAAATACATTCGATTCTCAAGATTACCGTTAAAATGATGATGATACGTGTTGTAACGGAAACAAATCTGAGATAGTTATTGAAATTTAAATATTTACGATACTATAAGGACGTGTTTCACAATGTGCTGATAAACTACAACTTATTTGACAGATAGCACATACAATTTCGTTAAATACATTGTAGATAGCATTTGTTACCACAATGTGAAACAGCCTCTTAAGAAGGCTCTTTTTAAAAGCGCAAGCAACATACAAACAAAGAAATTCCAGCACGAACCGTTGAATGAAACCTTATTTTTTATGTTGCCTTCGTCGGGAGGGAAAGTTGTTTCCAGTGTCAATGTTTTTTTTTTTAGTAAATAACTACGTATAGGTACGCGACATTCATAAAAATAACAATCTATGTAAGTATTTACAATTTGAATGATGTTAATGTACCTACCTACCTACTCTAGAAACATGTTCGCTTGATGTTAACGAAAATATCAAAGCATTTTAGCGCTAACTCTCAGCGCAAACAAGTAGCAGAGAGCGTTAATTCCTTTAAAGTGCGATAACGCAAATTGGGAGTTTTCGGTGTGTCGGCTCCGACCGCATCCGATGGGTTGAGCTGTGCTGTTGGCGCGGGATCTAGATGACGAGCGAAAACGAATAGCAGCAATGTAACTAATAAAGGTATTAGCGAACAAATGTTTTGAGTATTGCCACGTACTTATTGCTTATATAATAGCATAGATTTTAGAATTCGATACTATAGACAAATATACTTACGTAACGATATGTTACTTCTAGGCAGTATATTTAGATTAAGTCTGTAAATCAAGATATAGACTTAAATAAGAACAAACAGACGGCACTAATTTCAACAAATGGGGGAAGATGAATCCACCATTGACCCTTGGCTAGTCAACTTTTCCAATTAGAAACCAAACAAGTTGATCGTTAATTAAATAAGCCAGCAACACGGAACAATGAATTTTCGCCATGTATCGCCTAGGTATGGCACATAATTTGGTATGTTGTCCGTCGAGAAGTTAATAGATGTAAAAAAGTAAAATTTTTAAGCAAAATAAATAATAGATAACATTAGCACACCTGCATTGTTTCCCCACATTTTTCATAATAGAATTAAAAAGTGTTTAGAAAAAGTTTTAATAAAAAAAAACTTAATCATTTTATTTTTGGGCCCAACCACAACACGTTGCGCGTTGCGTTTGCATACAGTGAAGATACGGAACATGGTACACAGTGCTGTAAATGGCAGTAAGTTTGCAACTAATTTTGCGCTAAGTTTAGGCCAAGCATAAATTCATATACAACAGTACGAGTATAATATTTATTAGGCTTGCGTGCTACTCGCGTTATTAATACAGTTTTGTACAGTTATGACTTAATTTGTTTTTGTTATAAAAGTGGATATAACATTTAACACATATTTTTTTTATATCATATGAATTCATATATTTTAAAATTAAATATCTAGATTAAATAAGATTTATGATGTCAAAGTGTAGCGTGTGTGCGCCTCGCATGGCATCACACTGGAGCTTTCTTTTTGTAATAAACATGGTTGTTAAAAAAAAAAAACAAAGACAAGCCCTCTGAGTTTCTCGCCGGATCTTCTTAGTTGAGGTCGCGTCACAAATTTTCAGCCAAACTATTTTTTTCAACTCTAACAAATTGGCTCATTATTTCCGTACAACCATGTACACATGCGATAAGTAGGTACAACACAACAAAACATTTAATCAATCATCTTTCCAATACAAAAAAAATAAATCTCTTGTTTGGTTGTGTAAAATTTAGTTGCCGCGAAAAGACACGCAGATGCGTTTCGTCTGGGAGCGGATAACTCAAACAAACAGAGCTAGGGGGGGGAGTATGATATTTCCAGTTGGATTTATCCCCTCGTCGAGATGTGCGCAAACACACCGTGTTTACGTAACTGTGATACTGCTAAAATTACTAGCGTTCACGTCGCTCGTGTTGTATTCGCTTCAAACAGTGACACGCCGCCATTAATATTATTAGTCGTATGCTTGATATTAAATTGTATGTATGTAACTAGCTCTTACCCGCGACTTCGTCCGCGTAGTATTTAACAAAAAGCGGACGCAGTCGCGGGTAAGAGCTAGTCTAGATAGAAGTAGCCTAACTTACTCCTTGTTTCATCAGCTATCTGCCAGTGAAAGTCCAATCAAAATCGGTCCAGCCATTTCAGAGATTAGCCGGAACAAACAGACAGATAGACAGACAGACAAAAATTGTAAAAAATGTTGTTTTGGTATACTTATGTACCGTGTATGCATCCAAATGCACTTAGTAAAAAGCGGTTATTTTAATATTACAAGCAGACACTCCAATTTTATTGATTTGTATGTATAGATTAGCAGACTTAAGTTTCTTGAATTTTAAGGAGGGAGTCTTGATAAAGAGTATCTTATGTTAGACGCTCTATATCCCGGAAAATGAAAGAGATGCACCGGACAGAGATCAATGTATATACATATATGTACTTGTATACTACCTCTATGCCATATTTGTGTAAAATCAGCCTTCTAAATTGTATGATACAGGTTGGTCATCGTATATGTAGATATCATATTGCAAAGTATCGTACCGATCTATAATACATACTGATTAGCGCTGTTAGTAGTAACCCTGCTTTCCGTGCCGAGGGTTCTGGGTTCGAATCCAGGTAGGGACAAACTATGTGTTATGAACACGATTTTTTGTACCTAAGTCATGGATGTTTAATATTTATATAAGTAATATATACTGGGTTCGCCCCCAGTTCATTGTACGGTACTCATGATACAAGCGTTGCTTAGTGTTGGACCATAGTTGGTGTGTTCGTCTGGCGATATTTATTTATTTAATAATAAATGTTAGGTATAAACTAATTAAACGCATATCTGCTGCAAAACTAAACAAAAAGCACGCTTAAACTAACACTATTCACATTACCGATAGAGAAAACATTCCATAAACAATTTTCGCTAAACCAATATTGAAAATTTCATTTAGAAATCGCTTTAAATGCCGCGACGAGACTCATTGAACCAATAAACGCTTAATGGTTGTTTATGAACTAAGCTCCACCATCATTTGTTAACTTTATTAACAAAAACTAGAAAGACCTTCAATAAAGCTATCATTTTACCTAATACTATTGTCTATAATCCCTAAATTAATAAATCTAAATGCGTCAATTTAGGTCATTCATTTTATTCTCTATTTAACTACTTAATTTAGGCAATCTCATAGCCAAATCTATTTTAATTGACGACACGATTGGCTCAGTTGGTAGTGACCCTGTCTATGCCTATTTATGTATGTCTATGTCTATGAATGTATTGTGTCTATGCTGAGGGACCCAGGTTTGATCCCTCCCGAGTGATTCTGGTAGGGACAAACTTTGATTTTAAATAAAACTTATTTTTACGGATTTTATCGCGTTTATTTTTTGTTTTTTTTTACGTGACCGACGTTTCGGCTGCTTTGATAATGATGCTTTGATGGGTAGGACTGAAGTGTTAGACGTACTAGTGTCATAGTTTGTACCCTTGTATTTAGTTGTTGTTTGCGATCCGATGTACGCAGAAAGTGCTCACAGTGTCTTAAGGTCTTGAATTGGTGCGCTTGGTTTTGGATTTAATTATATTATATTAGTAGCACCCAGCTATCTTCCCTATTGAAGTTAGGATGTTTTTTCTTATTTCATTGGCCTCACGTATCATCCTTGGTTGGGATCGATGGGTGTTAGTTTTATCAATGTGTACTACCTACTCGCAGTATTCGTAAAACATATATAAATATATTCGTAATTGCACTATTTAGCGAAACCCTATTAATCAATGTTCACCTGACTTGCGCAGTTATAATAAATGGAACCTTCGTACCGAGGGTTGCAGGGCTGCATTTGACGAGTGCCGAGAGCGACACCACGGAAAATTGAACGGGAAATATAATTGGGAAATTATAAGGGTTCACCACTTCCCTGCGAGGGCACCTGTGAACTTGGGGAATGACTTTCTTACTTACTGCCCTTTGGTGGTTTTGAAATTGGAAAATAATTCAATTTGGATGTGGAATCCGAGACTGTCTACATGTTTTTAGGCAGTATACAAATTAGAATTTATTTAAACTAAATATTGATTTCTTATATATACGCGAATACTACACATTGAACTAAAACTATTTTTCGGATGTTATCGCGTTTATCTTATGTTTTGCGTTGCCGCGTATGGGAACGTAAAAACTTAAAATAAATGCGATAATATCCGAAAGCTTCGTATTATTTTTATTTAACTAATTGTTAAAAATTTACTGAATTGCCATTATTCAAGGGCCTTATAACTAATTATTCGAACATGACAAACTTGATGTTATATTTATTCAAATTAAGACAAGGAGTTATTCTGTCGATGATGTATCGATATGTATCGATACCATTGCAAGTACAATTGACGAACTTACGAACTGTCGGCACTAAAGAATGGCATTGCAGTGGAGTTCGGTTCATATCACATAAAACTTCGGCAATCATCGTCAACGCCCGCACCGATAGTTATTTGTTTTTACCAAATCAAATTATTTGTTGTATGACGCGTAGCTTTAACTTCGATATAAAATATTGCATATTAAGTATCACTCGTTCGATCATATTGATTCAAGTTAATCCTTTACACACATGAATGGCTCGGATGGTAAACACTAACTTGTGGCACACTAAATTCAGTCCCAATAGAATTAATGATAGGTACTCCGACACTCTCAGACCTGTTGAACATTAACAAGCTCCTAATACTCCTATAATTATTGGAACAAGGTCCTCACGTACTCACAGCTTACTTCAACCGAACCCGAAGTAAGTTTAGATCTATTGACAAATTAATTTGATCCCTGCTTAGAGTACGGGTCTATTAATCTTGTATGCTAAACTTGCGAATCCTGTAATACCTTTATGTATAGGTATTTATTGGGGGTTCGGTATTTGTTTTATTGTTACAAGTAGGTATATACAATGGTTATAAAAGCGATGTGGCCTTTCTAATCTCATAAACGTTAAGCAAAATTGATATTTAATTTACTATAGTCAATCGGCAATTTTATTTATGTGGAGTGTTGGTACGTTTAATTAAAATACTATAAGCAATACAGGCATAATACCATGCTATATCAATAAAAGAGCATGCCAGTGACAAGCAGTACGCATTTAATAGGTGAAATAGCATTTCGAATACATGAACATATGCCAGCTACAGGCAAACACGTTTCTCTTATGTGCCAGTGTATTCATGTTACTTATTATATTTGCTCGCTTTAATTACTAATGTTATTTTTCGACTTTTTTGAGTTAACTACAAACTTCAGTAAGCAAACTTTTTTTCTTTTCAACCATACCCCATATTTCGATCAAACTCCAAAAATTGGTTTCTATTTCTACCCCCGCTGTGCGAATATTGTTCGTGTCTATGCTGTTCACGCTTCCAACATTTCAGCTTTTGGTGCGTCACCATTTTCAATTTTCCCCTGGTGCTATTGTCACATGTCGAAATGGAGAATTTTCTAATAAAGTTGTTTCATACAAATGGTTATGTCTGAGGTTCAAGTTTGCGGGAGATGATTTTACTGAATCCCTCGGAAAATATTCATGTGCAGTTGTACTTGTTAGATATCTACAGATGAGGGAGCGTTCAAGTATTACGTAACGAATTGGTGGGGGGGGGGGGGGGTCTTCTGAAACGTTACAATGCGTTACGGGGGCGAGAGGGGGGGTTTGAACTACGCGTTACGTAACACTACAGAACGGTCGCGTATGGAATACGTTTTACTAGGGCGGCCGGGGGGGGCTTGGTGGAAAGAAAAACCTTTTTGTGGGTATATTGATACTTTGCAGTGTGAAGGTGTCTTAGTCCAACCATGTTATTAATTTCATAATTCCAAACCATCCGAGAAGTTTATTAGGCTCGAGTAAATGACATAAGCGTTTCCTTAATTTCACGCTGTTTAAACTCTTCTCAGCTAAAACGCTCAGCAGCTCGTGTACGCATGTTGTAGAATTTGTTAATTGAATTTCCTCTCCGCAACAAATCCTCCTTCACGGTCGGTTGAAACGGATTCAGAATATAATTAGACTTCGGTATATTTGGGATGTCTCATGAGAACTGAGCGCTGGTCATAATGAAAACGAATAATAAATATAAGACTACGCAATTAGGATTTTTGTTATTTTAAGACTTTCCAAGGACCATCGTTAATACACGTCAACTAATCCGTGGTATCCGTTAAAAGCATCAGTTGGTCTCAATAATCCACAATCTTGGGAGTAAACAGGGCTCTTTACACATCGCTTGTAACTGCTAATGTTTTAAAGGAGACATGTATCACGTTCGCCAGCCCCTGGTGTAAACAAACGAAAATACTTACGTAGCAAATACTTTTGATATGCTGCTTTCTAGGAACTTTATACTAATACCTGTTTGTTTTTCAATGTGTGTGGATTATCGATGGTTTTAGATAAAACGAAACTCCATGTTTGCTGTAGGTATCGCATTGACTAATTGAAAATTCCGCCATCGTTATGTGATTATTATAATTAATATAATTTACAATAAATTGCGCATTCAAAAATTACATTTGTTGCTTTTCGACATAAATTATTTCTATAATTTTAATATAGGCATTAAGTGTATCATTTATTCAATGTTTTCATTACCATGCCCATGGACACTGTATAAATATATTATCAAAACCATATTGTGCAAAGATTATTTCTGAAGTTTGCACTGGTAAGAATGGCACCCATTGGCAGATACCCGATGTAGTAAGCCCAGCGGCCTATGCTCAAACTGCAATAAGTGGATAGCTGTCATGAATTGTCCATCAAATATTATTCATTTCTATTTCATCATAATGAACCATAATTTGGAATCATATTCCTCAAATGATTATCATTGCCGACCTAATTAAACATTTTGCTTCTTTTCAATTTCCGTCATGTAAAGATTCTCTTTTACCACCCGTCTTTCAGATTTTCCGGTCTTTATATAATACGCCAAAACTGCTTTGAAGTATTAATTTCGCTTTTGCACAAACAACTCTCGGTAAATTCGTATTTTAATAGCTCGGAGCTGTATATAAAGAGACAGAAAATTATGAATGTAGGTAGCGAAAATATTCGATGTTCGAAGTTTAAATTACTTACTGGTTCCAAACTTGAACATTATCAGAGAGATCTATTAAAATCTGCTAGGCGTAACACGGCTAAACGAATTATCTGTCAAAGATTTACAGTGAAAAGTGATGAGGTTCGGTTTATTGGCAAACATGAGAGGGTGGTAGATAATTAATCTGGCCAGACGGATGGCTGCACGAGAGGTGCGGAATACAAATTGGCGGCGGCGCGACGCGGCCATTTTATTGATGGGGCTGTATTCGCCTATAAATTTTACATTTTTGAAACTGTCGTTGTACTTCTACGTTTGCCTTTGGGATTATTTAAAAACTGTAGTAACGAAAAGATACCAGTGACAGTAAAGTGATATGTGTCAGGGAGATATTTAGAGCACATGAAATGACTTCCATTTCTTCAAGTTTTATATATTTTATTACTTTTGTTTTTTATATATTTTTTTCATAGAGCTACTGTCTTCTCATCAGTTCTGTTTTTATTTAACGTACCATTTTATATAAATTTATATTGCCCCAATTTATATAAACTGGGGCGTTAAAATATACCAACTGACATCCAAAAACCCAGATATAAGCAACAATTTGAAAAGTAGGTAAATTCTTACATGAGTATGTTACATTCAAAATCCCGTTTGATCCCAAATGAAGCATCTTCAACTTAAACCCAGACCGCGCCAAATTATATTAAATCGTACAACCAGTAGGTTTTCAAACAAAATTGGCATTCCTTCGGGGTCGGAATTTCCCTTTGAAAAACTTTTATAGAATGGATCAGCGTTGCTCATTTAGCATCGCAAAGCTTGCTTTGTGAGAAAATATGGTTTGATTACACCCTGAAGTCTCACTAGATGTTCGAGAAATGAATTTTCCGTTTATTCTACGGACCGCTGCAAGAAATGAGTTTCCACGGTCAGAAGGTTTCGAGGCTAAGTCGTTGTTTGCAGTAAAATGAACTTTCAAGCAATTTTGCGACAGCTAAAGGCCGTCCACAACGGGATTGCTTTATATTAAGATGCTCATATCACATATCCGTATAGTAACTTGTGTCTGTCTTACATTTAAATAGGCAATAACATCACTTGTATCAAATGCTGCCTGTCTGGATTCTTAAATTCAAAATTTACCAAAAAAAATTACCAAACTACGCAATTCGCAACTACACTCGACAGGAATAAATCCGGATCACTAAATAAACGAACCTCAAAAACTAAGGATGCTTATTCAAATCAAAAGTATTTTAAGAATATTTAATATGTTTCTCAAATCATTTGGCTGCCGTAAAATAAATGACATTAAAGAGACAAAAAAACGTAAAAAAGCTGACGCTTTAATACAAATTTAAAAAGATATTGGAGAATTGATTCAGAAAAAAATATAACAAGCTTTCCTAGTAATTAAGACAGAAGTCATACGGGAATTCTTAGAGATACTATGGTTTATGTTGGTGACCGCATACATGCCCCTGAGTATAGTATATCAGTGCCACAAATAGCTATCGCGTAGGCTCCATAGCTCCATATTCACATGTGCACAGCAACCGGTTTAGCCGATAACATAACAACCGATAGTGAACCGTGAATTGAACGCAATGACACGCGTGGGTGACTTGTTGCCACCGGCGGTACGAGTATTACATCACTATGAACTTGACCAAAAAATAAACAATAGAACTAATCAGCTTTGTTTAAGGGTTTTATGAAGTAAGTGTGTGTGTGGAAGTATGATGGATGTGTGATACTTGCGTAGAGCACAGACAAGAATTTATGGACATGAAATGAGGACGTTTAAAAATATTTCCTAGATTAAGATAAATAAATAGCAACAATAGTCCTATCCTATGTCTATACAAACTTCAATCCATAGTCCGAATTATCTATCCATAATCCTGCAATAGTTCCTCCGCCTGCTGAGGTGAATTTGCTGTTTATGCTGTCATTTTCAGCAGCTGACTCCAGCAGCTGGCTTACATAAGAATAAAATTGTCATAAAGGGCCTCTACGTGTTGGACCCATGTCCCCGCGCAAGCTTTCCAATGACCTGGGTATAGCCCGTGTGGTGAGAGACACAATAATTAATTATTTATTAGAATTATTGTTAATTTATTATGCATTACTGTATTATAATTTTATGGAATAAAAACGAAAAGTGAGTATTCTAAAGTATTTGCACGTGGATCAGTCCTTATCAATACATAGTATAAGGGAATGCCCCCTGCTGTCTGTCTATTACATGGAAACCACTTAATTAAATTGATTTTAACTATAATTATCTGCATTTCTTAAGGTAGGAACAATAGTATTAAAAAAAAGGGACAGTCTAAAATCTAAAAACGTTACAACTAGTCCTGGATTAAGCGGTGGTGGCCAAGACCATAACATTCCGTTGTGATAAAATGTATTTAAATACCAAACTGAGAATAATTTAAAATTAATGAACCGCAAACAATCTTTATTCTCTGTTCAAAGATTTCCATTATAACGCTTTATCATATTCCATGAAAATGTGAGGTATTTCAAAGTTTCCAGCGAAGTCAATTAAAGATGAGATCAAAACTTTACAAGAGGTAATAAACAAACTCGGGGTGGAATGATGTCGGTTTGTTTGCGGGCTGTATACAGAGGAGCTGTGTTGCTGGGGCCTGGCTGGCACAAACCAGTAATTAATGATCCGTTAGGGAGGCGCGGATAAAATTAGATCAATTTGCTAGCTATTCTTAGTTTTAAGGGTTGGTTCTTTTGGCAAATAAACTTTGATAAGACTAAGAATTTCTTCGATTTTTGTTTAGGAAGAACAAACAGTATATTGATTTCTTATACTTACGCGAATACTACACATTGAAATAAAACTATTTTGCAGAAATGCTATTTTAAGCACTGTTATGTTTTTATAACGGGTATATTTCAGTTTAAATTACCTAATAATGTTGTTCATATGCATACACAATATAACCTTACGTCGCATTAAAATGTACCTATTAGCGAAATTAGACACCGTGAGAAAGTTAAGGGCGCAGAATTTATATTAATACTATAATATCTCCAGACGAACACAACTTAGGACTGGGAGCGAACCCAGTATATAATACTTATATAAGTAGACATTAAACATCCATGAATCGGATACAAAAATTCGTGCTCACCCCAAAAGTTTGTTCCTAACAGGATTCGAGCCCGTTACCCTCAGCGTAGAAGGTAGGAGCGCTACCAACTGGGCTAATCCGGTGGTCAGGTTTTAGTATGTAGTCTCAGTGACTATACAAAACATAATTATATATTTCATTAATACAAAAATACCTAGTCTTTCAGTCGAGGTAACGATTCTATACGTATGTAGGGTAAAAAAAAATATTGGCCCCATGTAAGCCTTAGATTTGACTTTCAAATAACCCCTTTTGTAATATAAGCAATTAATATCAGCAGCAGGAAAACAATGTAACGTTGCGGTTGGCTATTTTCAAGCAACATATAAGTATAGAGCCCATGGGACGCCGTAAATAACCGGAGCAATAAACGAGTCCAAAATGTTCCCCATAAAAATTCTACGAATTCAGCACGTATCGAGTGGTCTTGAACGATTTTAAGTATGGGATGTACGAAGGCGGCAGCATCCGACCCTCCTATTTAGCTATTGTTTTAAGTGGTCCACACTTCGTTACGCCCCTGCCGTTAGAATTTTTGAGATAGGCTTTTTATATTTTTTGGAGCAAGGGCCCTCACGCTAAACTGATAATGAAGGCGGGCGCCGGGGAAACCAAATGTACGGGGAGTTCAGCGAAGTCTTAACTATGAGAATTTATTGTAAATGCCTTTCTTTACTCGTAATACGACCGTTAATGGTAATCCTAAGAGCGAAAACACCTGGGGTAGCGACTGTAAGACGTTATGTTGGGTTATAAATTTCTTCGAGTCATCTTGAAAGACCTTGGAACTAAAAACAAAAATGCTGCTTAGTAACAGGCCACTCTAGGCCCTTGCCTAGAGTGGCCTGTTACTAATCAGCATTTTTGTTGACCCATGAATCGTGAGGCCCTGAGCCCTTGCCCAGGGCCTCACGATTCATGGGTCCTTCGACTTCCAGCCAGATCACCAACCCATAACCAATATTACTGAAAAATATTAAAAAAAAATCTGAAGATAATTATCCTAAGGTGTCTAGGGCCTTGAATCCTCCAATAGAATAAAGGCGTATTTACTAGCTATTTCAACTAATTTTACGGCTGTTACAAGCCCGTTACGTCTGTCAAATATGATAGAATAACAATCGGGACCGCCAGGTTACCGTGCCCTTCGAAGGGCACATGTTATATTAGGTAAGCCATCCAAGGTCCGCCCGATATGCAACAGTCTATCAGATGATTTCACAAAAGATCTCATATATCCTCACACGACTAGTTGGAACGAAGTTCCTTATCGCGCGTTGTGAAAGGGGGCTAGACGGAAAAAAATAAGACGAAAAGTTGTAACGACACTTTTTGCTGTCTTGGTCGTTTGCATTACATAATGGTCAGTATTTTCGAGACATGGCACAAGTGCCTCCGTGGCGCATTTGGCTAGCGCGTTCGGCTGTTAACCGAAAGGTTGGTGGTTCGAGCCCACCAGGGGGCGATATATTTTTGTTTCCCAAAATTATTGATTTTTGTACATAATAAATAATAAAGGAACTTCGTTCCATCCGGGTGTCCCTTGACACCTCTCAATTTTTTTTTTCAGTAAGTAGATGATTGATGTGTAGCGTAAAATAAAGCTCATAATATCACCAAGCCCTTTGCCGCATGACTCACAAACTAATGTGTCCTTGTATCCCCTATCTCCCCGTTTGCAGCTCAAACAATCCGCAAGAGTAATTCATCTCATTTCCCACAATTACGGGCTTTTCATTGGAGACGGAGTCATATGTCAAATGGGGTGAACTTAACTCTTGTATCGGATACTGCATATTTTATACGTAGCTATATACAGAGTTGAAAATGACCCCAAATTTATAAAGTTTTCGTCCAATTACAATAGTATTACAAAACAATGTTTCATGAAAAAACCTTTGTAATATTTAATGTTATTTGGTATTGCAAAAAATGTGTTTAAGAGTTTAATTATGGGTCTGCGTTTGATTGAAGTAGGGAGTAGTTCGAGTCCAAAAGCAGTCGCTGTAGCCGAAAACAGCTAAGAAGTATTGTCATATGACGGCTTACCTAATAATACTTCTATACTTAAAGTCCATAGGTATAAAGCGCCGTACAAAAACACGTACGTACATTTAAATAAGTAAGTAATGATAAAAGAACGTGAATATTAGTGGTACTGTGTGACTCATATACAGCACAATTAGTATCAACAAGATTACTTTAAATACTAAAGCATAATGATTAAATCCATGTAATTTTATGTTTAGTACGCAATTTTTTCGATTTTTGACTACCGTTCTTTAGTTTCTAGGATTTCATTTTTTGTGCCGAGGGTCCCGGGCTGGTATCGCAGTAGGAACAAACTTTGAGTGATGAGCAAGGCCGTAGGAAGGGGGGAGTGGTTTGGGGGTTCACCTCCTAAATGCCTTAGCACTAATTTTGGATTCAAAGACAGCAGATTATCTTATAATCAGAATCAGAATATTTTTTATTCACGTAAACCATTATTGTACAGTACTTATGAATCGTCAAGTTACAAAAACATTATTCTACTGCTTTACCACCCGTTCGGAATGCCGTTCCTATGGAGAAGAACGGGCAAGAAACTCCATGGTTGCTCTTTTTTTTTTAAATAGATCTTTTACATTACATTTAACACCAGTTATCAAAACATTTTCAATTTGGACAATGCCCAGTTACTGTTTACTAATAGTAAGCACAATATACTAAGAAATGAACTGCAGATAGAAGTTAATACCGCGACCGTAATAATTTAACCTCACCCTTCTAATTTGTGTTCAGCGTTAATTCAACAGATTTTCCGATTTTCTCACTCAGGTTGTTTTCGAACCCATTTGTTTGTTTCAACTTCGTAGACATTCCCTCTGGCATCGCGAGGGGAAGGTGGGCTTAATTAGGAAATAATGCCTAAGCAATTAATCACAATACCCCTACGTGGAGAAATGTACATAGAGACTACTATGTTTATAAATCGTGCCCCCGGCCTTCGGAGCTGATGTCCAATGGGACGGTAGCAAGGGACGTCTCTAGCAGACCTAAAATTGTACCGGTCGTTTCACATTGCCGTATTGATATTTGTCTATTATTCTACAATCAGAAATGAAAATGAAAAACAAACGTCGCAAATGCTTCCTTAATTATTTAAGCTCGTGGTATCTAAGGGTACATTACTGAAAGAATGACAGCACCGAAGGCCATCATCAGCGCTGACAGCAACGCACACATTGCAGATCCACGCTTATATAGTGTTTCACCCAAGCAATGTGAGTAATTAAAATAAATCCAGCTTAGTATAGTCAAAATTTATTCAAAGTAATAAGTGTTAAAAGTCCAGTTCCTAAAATTCAGCGTTATTTTAATGGTTTTGTAAATAATGTTTAGTTAAGCTATTAAAATTAATAAGAAATATGTTTAACTCGACTCGACAGTGCATTTTATTTACTATAGGTAACTCCATTTATTTGTTCCTTTTTTAATTATCAGATTTAATTTATGGGATCCAAGACAATTTTCCTGCAACCCGTTATTAATGAGGTTCGCGGCGAACAAATCCATCCGAACAGCTTGTTATGGTATAAATGAAAATAATTGGTAATACGACACCGCTCGGGGACGCCGCGACGCACCGTTATGGAGCACACAAATTCTCCACAAACCCTTTAATCCACCGCTCGCTTATTTCACTTGGCCCCTCGTTGGCGAATCTGTCCCCTACTTCCCCTATGTTAGTTGATGAAATTTCCGCGATGCCTCTAAGGTATAAACTGTAAAATTCATGGTAAGCTTTTGATGCGGCACTTTCTTACTACGGATACATCGCAGGTGTGCCCTTTTTTGCTGAATGGGGCACTCGGGAGAGGGAGTAATGTAGCTTTTGTTATTTTAATGTAATGTAATTCTACTATCCTTTGCATTTCCTATCCCGGGAAAGTTGTTAAAGTTCTTCCGCGATACTTTATCTTCTTTTTTTTCGTACAAATTATATTTGCGTTTGAAAGAGTACCTATATTTAGCTATTTAGATGTAGGCCAGTTGGAGCTTTTGTATTTCAATTGCCAAAGATGGACAGTTAATTGAACCACCAGTAACTACGGTGGTAACAATGTTTGGAACACAAATATTTATAACTAGGTACTAATTTATTTTTGGTAGAAAGTTACCAAGAATATTTAGAAAACATTCTTCACGCCAAATAAGTTTATTCACTCAGGGACCCAATGCGAATTCCCTCAGCCAATCTATACGCGTGGAGGTTGCGTAACCTATTTATTTTATCACATAAATCATCGCCAAGTTAGCGGAGAAGCAGCATCTTAATATTTGATTTTATTTATTTTTACTGATTATAACCACATGCCTTCCCATTTTTTGTCAGGTGTTATTGTTAAACCTGACTGTCAAAAAAGTAATTACTTAACATTTTAGTACAAAAGAATAAACTAAGCCTTACCTACCTCACTTGGCTATGTTGGGTAAAACCAATGGCTTATATTTATAATATTACTGCTCCAATTATTAGGCAATCGGTACATCTATTAGTTCCAGCTTACGGGCCGTCACTAGAGGAGTCCCGCAAGGTTCGATCCTAGGACCCGTACTCTTCATATTGTATTGTGCCGATATAACTGCAGTAATAAAAAAAAGTAAGTATCACATCTATGCTGACGACACCCAAATCTACATTTCATTTAAAGCTGAAGACTATGAACTAGCAATAAGGGACATCAATGAGGACCTTGAAAGAATAGCTCAGTGGTCGGAAGGCAATTCACTGGTTTTAAACCCCACCAAAACCAAATTCATGCTGTTTGGTACGAAGAACCAGCTACAGGCAATTTCACCTACTGGGTGTCATGTAATGTTGCTGGGAGAGCCGATAGGTCGTGTGTTCGAAGCACGTAATCTTGGCCTAATCATGGATCCAGATCTTCGTTTCGAAAAACATGTTACAGACGCCATCCGCAATGGTTTTTACAGACTAAAGGTCCTCTATAGAATGCGTCAATTTCTAAGCGAAGATCTGCGTGTCCTACTAGTGGAATCATTGGTGCTGTCTAGGCTAAATTACGTGGATACAGTTTATGGCCCTCGTCTTTTATCTACAAGTGAACGTCAGATACAAAGACTTCAAAATGCCTGCGCGCGATTTTGCTTTAATATTCCGGCAAGGTCACATGTAACGCCATATCTCAATAAACGTAACTTACTGAATATGAAAGCTCGACGCAAGCTTCACTTGGCGAGTCTTTTATTTGGAGTCATCAAGTCACATGCACCACTATATTTATATAAAAAATTGATTTGGTCTAGCAGATATAGAAGGGAAGATGGTAGACACCGACAATGTGCTCAACAATTACCATATCCACGCCATAGGACCGCAGCATTTAGGGGTAGCTTCCGCTACGCGGCAACTAAATGTTGGAATAACATCCCTCCACCAATAAAGAACTGTGACACTGTTACGACACTTAAAGCCAATCTCAAACAATATTTATTAAGTCATCAGAAGAATTGTGAAAACATACGTGCGAATGTTTCCGTGTTATAGCGGTAGTTTCTCATTTTACTAGTCTTAATCGACTTTTCGTCGATACTCAATCAAACACACCATTGTATTTATTTTATTGTATAATAATGTTCTATTAATAATTAAGGCTAATAATATATAGATTTAAATTTTGTGAATGTAAAAAAAATAATAATTAACATATATGTACCGACTCATGTTTAAGTCTGTGGGGTATTAGCATAAGCATCTTTATTTTGTTAGTTACTTAAGTTAGTTTTAGTTACGTGCTCCCGTCACCCGCGGGTTGCAGCTGAAAATCAGCGTTGGGTGCGCATTTATTGCCATTCAACAATAAGCTGAGCTGTTGACCCTTTTGGCAAAATATCAGCGTTGTTATATATTTAATTGTGTGTAGCTATTTCTTTGCCAAATAAATACTTTCTTTCTTTCTTTCTTTCTTTCAATCAGCTAAAAATATGCTCGCCATTATCACCATGACACTCAGAAATCTCCCTCAAAGCGAGGATGATTTCTTCCTTCTCTACCCATGCATATATTTATTTTTGACGAAGAAGAACCTTCAAGTAAGTACCTACGTCTTAACAACTTCAAATGTCATACACAGCTTCTGTTTCCTTTGCTATGAATGATTCAAACATGGATTGTATAAGTATATAGAAAAGCGCAGGATATACGCACTTCGCTCTGCCTGTATCGTATAAAATGCAACGGACGCAGTTGTCGGAAACTCGGGGATAAAACGAAGGGCTCTGTACGTGAGCTGCATATAAAACACAGTAAAAAAATAAAACATTCCCTCTCTGCCTACAAAAAAGTTGAAGCATTAGCCTTCTGAGCTCTAAGATTTCAGTAATATGTACAATGCCTGGCCTTACAAGCGGAAAATAATTAATTTGATAATAATATTTTCTGACTAGGTCTAGTCTTCTCTCTGCAAACCCTATGAGGAAACCTGCACGTCAGTCAAAAGTATAGTGAAGTTCAACTGGCCCAGCGTGGTCAAATATGGTCTAAATATGGAGAAATTTGCTCCGTAGAATAACAACACGCTCGCCCCCTTTTATATAGGGACCAAATACCATCGGGAAATTATGGGTGTACTGCACCTCTGCCTACCTCTTCGGGGATTACAGGCGTGGTAGTGGCGTGGTGTGTAAATTTGTCTTCTCTGAAGGGGACAATTTCACTTTTCACTAATATTGTAAATGTGAAGTTTGGATGGATGGATAGATGGATGGATGGATGGATAGATGGATGGATAGATGGAGATAGATAGTTTGTTACTCAATAACGCCAGAACGGCTGAACGGATCTGGATGAAATTTGGCACAGAGATAGATTATAGTCTGGAATAGCACATAGGCTATTCCAGACTATAATTTATCCCGGTAAAATGTATGGTTCCCGTGGGATAAATTTGTTTTAATTTTTCATAGAGTACCAATAAATTCAATCTCTCATGCATTTGATTATGAGGCGTTACGAAGTTCGCCCGGACAGCTAATGCTACATATTCAGCAAGTGGTTATCAAACATCATTACGAATTTTGAGATCATCTCGTTTACTTTAGTCCACATGTGCGTGTTTAAGACCACACGTGTTTATATAGGCGACATAAATAATTTCGACGCATATTTCGTAAGAGCGTGACACCCTAACGTAATTAATTACGGAATATAAATTGCGCAAATGTTTTAAAACTTTCCAGCACGTGGACGGACACAATGTTATTACGAAAACATTTAATTAATTTAAAATTTTCAAAGTTAAAATTAGGTGGGTACAAATACTTTTCACCGGCCTACATATAGAAAATATGGACCTTTGTTTATGAACAATTATCAATTACACAACAAGAAACGATTGTAACTTCTCGATAACTTAAAACACGAATATCGTCTAGGAAAACTTGTGTTGGTAAATGGAAGGCTTCGTGATAGTCTCAAAGCTAATATCATCGCATCCAAAGTCGCAGGTACAACTAGTATAGTAAAAAAAAACCCTAAATCGAAGTTCCACCGAGTTTCAAAAAGCAACGAGTTCAGAAACCCCACAATAACGAGGCGTGCTCACATGAATAGAGCCGACAGTACCTACTTGAGATGGTGTCTTGGATGCCGCCGACGAACGAGATAACGATGTACATGTGTACAGAGCTTTACAAAGCTATGTATATGTAGCCTACGTATATTAACGTTTGCGGTGTTGTTGGTTAAGTATTTAACGGTAGCAAACAGCAATATACAATTTCTATGTTATTTACTTGTGTATGGTCTTAATACTTATAACTAACAAGGTCAATTATAGGCGAAATAATACTTGTTAGAATACGCTAAGTGTAGATACCTTTTTTATAGTATTCCTGTCAATGACAAAATATAGGTAGACCATGTCCAACAGTAGATAGACTTAGAAAGTGCATAACATTTTGTTGTCTCTCCTCAAATTAATAACCCAACGAAATTTGCGAGCAAGTCAATCCAGTTACTCTATCAGATGACGTCACGTCCTGAATCTTTTGATAGTTATAATAACATAACTTTAATTACGTCACTTAGTCCAATCAATCCTTATTCCCAAACTTATGTATAATGTTCATGATCTTAACAAATTCTACATTTTCTTCAACAGGATGTTCAGCGCAGACACTGAAGATATTCCCAGTGCAGCAACAGCAGACGGTGGCAGTGGGCAAGTCGGTGGTTCTGACGTGCCAAGTAGATGCACCGGACCCGGCCCTTGTCACGCAACCGCAGTGGAAGGACCCGAAAGGGCTTGTCATCAATGAGGCTGCGTGAGTACTTGATACAGCATCTTGATAATACTTTAAACTTTACTATATAAATTATACGATAAAAGTGCGAATCGGTAGAGCATCTGTATAACTTGCACGTATAAACAAAAATCAGTGGACTTATAAAAACAAGTATACATGTCTAGAATTATGAAAAGAAACCAAACGAAAAATTTAATGATATCGCCAGACGAACACAGAACTGAAGGTATGATCCCAAACTACGCATCGCTTGTGTTATAAGTGCCGTATAATGGATTGAGGGTGATCTCAGATGACTCGGGTACAAACATTCGTGCTCATCACACAAAGTTTTCCACTTCCATAATTCAAAAAGCAGGGCCACCACCAAAAAGGAATATACAACTCGTAATAGAACATCCTTTTCCAATAAGATCAACACATTTTACACGACTCCCTACTCTGTGCTGGAACATCTTGTCGCAAGAATAAGACACTTACAATGTTCCTAACTTTGTCTAGGTCTGGCACACGACCTGAGATCTACACGGAACCGATGCCAGCGAAGCAGCTGCAACTACTGTATATATCATCGATCACGACCGCCATGGCTGGCAACTACACCTGCGTCGCGACTTACACTAACATACCCCTTAGCGCTAGCGTCGTTTTAGAAACTTTCGGTAAGTTAGTTATGATCATTGGTTTACACTTTACATGGTAGTTTTGGTTTAAGATTTTTATAACAGTTACAGGCAAAGTTTATTTTGTCGGACTATGCTTATGAATTAAATTCTACTTACTGTTGACATCTAATGAACTGAACATAGATGACGGCTCTACGCATACATAATTGTATGAATTTAGCATGCACAGAGCCCCCCAATCTCTGCTCGGTTAAATTAATGTATGTTATCCATCAATGACTTACATGCTTAATGTTTTCGAAAGGGATAAGGAATCCAATAATGTTTGAAAATATCTTCAACTATTAGGATTGTTTTGTGCACTATAAACAAACAGTAAAATTATAGAAAGAATACTCAACTTTAATTTAAAAAATAAAAGAAATCGTTTATATAATGTCCTTATCCTATTTTAGTTGCTATTACGTGGCTGAACGCGAACGAAAATCAATTTGCGACAAAAGGAAAAGACTTCAAAATAATGTGCGAGGTTACTGCTGAACCAGCACCCTCAGTTGATTGGTTCAAAGAGGGAAATCCTGTAAGTAAATTACACAATTTTCTTGATATCAATTCTATATTTTGTGGAAGTACTAAAACATGTGACATGTATTTTATTGTAGATAATGACTGGAGATCGGTATGTGATACACGCAAATGGACTGATGATAAAGAGTGTTGAGGAAAGCGACGATGGAACGTACACTTGCCGAGCTGTTGTCATCCAAACTGGTGAACTTGCCGAGAGGAACATCAAACTTCAGGTAAAATTGACCGTTATTGCAAAAGTTGTCAACGTTCAAAATAAAATGAGTTATATATTAATATTTTGAATATATGTTCGGTTAAGGTTTATACAGCACCAGAAATGGAAGATCGGGAGCTGAGAGTGGAAATAAAAGAAGGAGAGTCTGCTGCTATATCTTGCAAAGCTAGAGGGCAACCACCGCCGACTTACAGTTGGATTAAGGCTTCAACTCGCGAGGTAAACTATTCTTAAGTCTCCTAACTTATAGTTTAAATTTATTTGTAATTTATCTTCTTTTATTGCATACACACTGATATAACTCAATTATTATAATGAAATCGTCATCGATATCTTTTTAATATTTATTTTAGTATGGTATTATACAGGTAAAGATGGTATTTCACCAATATCAACTGAAATAATTAGTCTTTTCGCTATTACGATGTTAAAATTTTGGGTTATTAATATACGCAACGTTTCACATTGACGTTCGTCTTGTTGAAAAATAAAAAATATATGGGCTAAAATTTAAGTGATCGACACCACTGGCTAGCTACTGACTGACTAATTTGTCCACAGCTTCCCGATTGATTCAATGTACCTCAATTGTTTTTATTCAAGAATCTGGCAACGACTAAACGATTCCATTCATATCAATTGTTTTTATTTTAGAATCTGGCAACCACCTCACGATTCAGTGTTAACGAAAACGAAGGACTCCTAAGAATCAACCGCGTTGAAGCGGGAGATTACGGGAAATACATTTGCAGCGCCGTGAACCAAGCCGGGCACAATGAGACTGAAATCGAAGTGGAAGTATTAGTGCCGCCTAGAATATTCGAACTTTACAATACAACCGCCCCTGAGAAACAAGAAGGTAGATTGGAGTGCAAAGCTACTGGTCGGCCAGCACCTCGTATTAGTTTTCGTAAATTAAGCAACTCCGACAGATTCCTCAACGGACCGAACGATGACGGCAGGTAAAATATTTGATATTTTCAACCAAAAATTTTTGTGAGCACTCATAAAATATATTCAGGGCTAAAGGACAATGGTCCATTAGTTAGCATTTTCGTATAATGGGCGGAAATGATTCAGCTTTTCATTATTTTGTGCAGAATTACTATCGAAACGAGCAGCCACCCGACCGGCGACCAAATAGAATCCAGTGGAGTGATCACCGTTACTAAACTTAATAGGACTGACGACGGCTTGTACGAATGTGTTGCTGAAAATGAAGGTATTTATTAAGAAGTATCATTCGACATGTGCAGACCCATCGCGCAGCCTTGCGAGGCAAGCTCGGACAGCGCAAGCGTTTGTATCTGACGAGGGCTGACATGTATAATTTACTTTATTATCAGCGCTCTGCATATATCCGAGCTTGGTCTTTGTTTTATGTGTGTTTATCTGAGATTTTCGCATTGCCTTCTTTTGTCTATACTATTTTGCGTCAACCAGGTGGCGAAGCAAGAAAAAATGGTCACCTAACTGTCCAATTCAAACCAACTTTCGAGCATATGCCTATTATACCGATCTGGAGCTGGGAAGGTCGTCCAGCCAATTTAAGCTGTACCGCGCAGAGTATACCCAACGCTACCATTAAGTGGCGGTAAGTTGAAATCCTTTTTTGCTCTCACATTCAGGAAATATGAATGGGACTGACTTAAGTTCTCGTAGAACATCAACCTCAGTCTCTCGACGACATGAACAAAATAAAGCGATTCAGCTGTGAAAAGATACGGGTGATTTGCAAGGCAATCTAAAGATTTAAAAAAATGTAACATAGAAATATATATTTTCTGAAATAAATTACTATTACTGTCCTATGAACCCATTACTAGAAGTCTCGTTAGCCCGTCTAACTAAACTAATGTTTGTGCTAAGAATGGACAAAAAATTAAAAAGTTAAAAACAATAGATGTAATAGGCGTTGAAATTCTTATTATGACTTTATGTTCAAGGTTCCGCGACTCTGATCTGCTAGAGACACCTCACGTAAAGATCTACGGCTCTGGTCCATCTAGCTACGTGATCATCACTCCCACCGACCAGGCGCTATTTGGAGTCTATAAATGTATAGCAACGAACACGCTTGGTGAAGCAGAACATATCATTCAGTTTAGACAGGCCTTTGCACCTGGCCCGGTCGTTCAAGTAAGAATTGAAAAGTTATTTACCTCTCATAGCATTATTAATTTGCTGGATTTCAATAAACTTATCTAAATATATCTTATCCAAACCTCAATCCATAGTACCAATTATCTTTCCATATTCCTGCAATAGTTCCTCCGCCTACTGAGGTCAATTCGCTGTTTATGCTATCATTTTCAGCAGTTGACCCCAGCTGGTGGCTAACATAACATTAAAATCCTCAAAAACGGCCTCTACATGTTAGACCCATGTCCCCGCACAAGACTTCTAAATAACCGGGTATAGCCCGTGTGGTGAGAGATATGATCACTACCTTCAGTCTAACTATAGGATATATACAATATTAAATACCCCGTCAAAATTGCATGATCAGTTATTTCGTGATTGGTACTCGAAAGCGACCGTTAGAAAAGAATTTTGGATTGAGATATATCTATATAGCCTATTATATTTTTAAGTATCTTCATTATACGGGCACACTGCAGTGAAATTATTACAATAACTAGCTGTTACCCGCGACTTCGTCCGCGTGGTATTTAACAAAGACAAAACCGTTGGCAACAGCCTGCTCGCGCGTTCTGAGCCCGTGGGACGCATTGCAGGTTGTTGCTATCAAACTTAATCAGGCGCAGCGCTGCAACATTGGTTTTAATTTTTTTTCGTGAGATCCTATGTTTTTTTCTAAAATAAAAGTAGCCTAAGTTACTCCTTGTTACATCAGCTATCTGCCAGTGAAAGTCCCGTCAAAATCGGTCCAGCCATTTCAGAGATTACCCGGAATAAACAGACAGACAGACAAAAATTGAAAAAAAAAATGTTTTGGCATAGGTACCGTGTATACATCCAAATGCACTTAGTAAAAAGCGGTTATTTTAATATTACAAACAGACACTCCAATTTTATTTATTTGTATGTATAGATATGTAGATAGATAGATGAATAGTTATCATTCTCTTATCGTTCTCAAGACGAGACAGTCTAATATTATTAGTTGTGTACATTTTCAGTTTAGTATTAACAGATAAATTGTCGTCAGTCAATCTAATTATCACCGTCTGCTACTTGACAGTATCATTAAGTATAGGAATATATAACAGGTATTCCAATATATTTCTCCATGGTATATATTTGAATCTTGTCTTCCCAGGCTCGGCAAGAGACGATAACCGCAACATCAGTATCATTCAATATAGTGGGACCGGCGGAAGAAATGGGCCCGCCAATATTGGCTTACACAGCACAATATAAAGAAAACGGCAATTTTGATTGGAACCTCGCCCAGAATCGAACTTGGTCCGCCAACTCGCCATACATCGTCGAGAATTTGCGACCAATGTTTACTTACGACTTTCGATTTGCTGCCATCAACCAGGTCGGACCCGGCGGCTGGGGCGCTCCTCTAACTGTTATTATGCCTAGACGGTAAGTTTACTTGGCAATTTTTAACCGTTTATTAGTTAAATCTATTTCATTGTTGCTCGGTTCTTCAATCTATGTCAGCTTGGTTATAAAACTTTATTGAAATAATCAGAGCGAGAATTTGTTCCATGAATTATCTCCAGAAATATCAAAGATATAATCTGATCCTTGTTTCATTTTATTGAGCTAAATGATGTAAAGGAAGCATCTTTCATTAATTATAGGAATGACGTAAGTACATTATGTGTGGTAGACACAGGTGACGTTAGTTACTTTTTGTTAGCCCATTTCAATGTAGCAAAAATAGATTTATCGTCACATTTTGCAGGTCACCGCCTGAGCAACCCAAATGGCGGGAAGATATTAGCCCCGAATCGCTTATTCACGGAAAATACGCAGATAGATACGAGCTAAGATGGAGAGTCCCTGCCAACAATGGCGAACCCATCGACATGTATGAGATTAGCTACTGCCCTGTAAGTTTTTATTGTATTATAACTTTATTAAAATATTCTCTGCTCGTATGTGTTCGTACATACACAATTAGGGATAGAATAGAAAAAAGTTTTAACTTGTTTACGTCATACTTTTAGCGAAAATAAGTCCGTATTATCCCTTTGCTGTAAGAAATCAGTTTCAATAAACCCATGAACAGCAATTTAATTTTTGTGTTCAGGTTCAAAAAGTAAGCGGTGAATGGAGAATCGCATCTGAATCTCAATGCGTCATTAAGGAGCTCAAATCCCTTGAGGCAATCAGTTACGAAGTACGTGGTCTGCACCCAGACACTCGGTACAGGATGCATGTGCGTGCTCACAATATCCTCGGACATTCTCTCCCGGCGCAGCTCTACGTGCAAACAGCCCTCGGTGAGTATAATCAAGAGAGTAACGAGGTCCCATCAGTAAAGGCCGGTTTCTATGATGTTTACACAGCCTCAGAATCTTTGTACAAGTCCGAAGCGACGGCCATCTCTTCGTTTGGCCTCCTCACATTTGTTTTGTGTTTGATTTTGTGAATTGTGACTATGAACTGTGCCCCGTGCTTTGATATTTATTTTCATGTAATATACCTACAACGAATATGTTTTTTTCTTACACTGTTTCATTTTCAGTGACTTTATATTCATTTCTTGCTTCTGAAGTACAAGTAGTTTTTCATAGAATAAGTCATCCGCTTGTTAACCATCGATGTGTTATTTAATTTTATTCGTGTTTTTTCTGATATCCGATGATCTTTAAAAATAATTATGCTTAACTATATGAAAATCTTGCCTACGTAAATTAAATAGGTCTAATGAAGTAACAATTAAATATACCAATATTTAAAAAAAAGTATCTAAAACCTTTTTGTTGTGATTGAGCATGCGTTTTACATTAATTTAATAAATTAAGTTTTTTTTAAATACTTTTTGTCTTTCTGTATACTTATTATGTTTCTCGGAATTATGTAATTTTATACTTTCGAATGTCAAATTCGCGATTTTATATTATGTTGGTGTTAATTTATTGACTATGGTAAGTTTCAGTAGTGCCTTTGTTTTTTTGTTTTGTTTTCATGATATTTTGTTGGCCTTATTGAATGTATGTATTTATAGTAATAATGTTTTCTAGGTAACCCAAATGGATGTCCAAGTCAATTCAGATGGGCTCACACTAAAACGGATGTTTTAGCAACATTATTTCTGATGTTTTACCTAATATAAACTAATAGAGGAAATCGAACGTATTAATCTTATAAATCTAACAAGCCCGAAGATGGCTTTTATTACATAGAGAAAATACTTGTTGTGATAATAAAACAATTTGTAGATGTGTAAATAATAGTGTAAATGAGACTTCTGTTTAAAAAATATCATTAAATGATTTCTAAACATTAGTGATTGAAATGGTGTGGTTTTATAATAAAATATCTCATTCACAATGATATGATCGAGTGCCAAAATTGATTGACATTTGAATTAGGAATATTGAAAGCTTATTTATAGGTGTTATTTTTTTAAACATAATCTACTTATACCTAGGTAGAGATTTAATAAATTAACACTGCCAAAATATAAAATCGTAATTAGTGTTAATTAAGAGTTAATGCCAAAAATCAAGGCATCAATTTAACTATTAGACAGTTGTATAAGCGTTTTGTGTACGAATTTTTGACTGCTATTTTGTCCTTTTGGTGTAGAATATTATAGAATAAGGGTTGGAAACTAAAACGTCCATCAAGAAGTTAAAGCGAAGAGAATGAGTAGGAAATGTTGAAGTGTTATTTGGGGATTGAATATGAATATGATGATGAATTAATTGAAAGTTCTAATATGATTGCGGGAAAATCGAATTGTGATCCGATGTAGGTGAGAAAAACATAAGATGACCAATGTGAAAAAATAATAAATGTTTTCAAAACAATTTAGCTATTTGTAGTTTGTGTACAGACAACAAAATGAATGAAGTTATTTTGTAGCCAAAGCATTTTTTTTATGAAATCCAATATATAAAACAGCGATAATGTATGATGTGATCAGCAAAATTAAAGACTAAAGATTTAGTGTTTTTTTTATACGTGAAGAAGTTAGCTTCACCATGCCATGTTATATTATACCCTACGGCATCATCATGACATCAAGACAAAGAAAAAAAAAACGAATTAGCTCCTGAAACACTTCGTACTAATTTGAGTCGAAATTTTAACAGCTTCATTCATTTTAAACCTACCCAACATCATCAAAGTCCATACAAATTAGAATTAACCTCATCCTTAAATGTACCCCATCTAATTAATAAATTAACAGTAATAAGAGATCAAAAGAAAGCTGTCAAGATGCTTATCAAGAGATCCATTAACCTTTTTGAATGTCGATCGTTACACAAGTGTATTTGTGTCACCCTGACTGAAATTTGGGTAAATATAATTTTACATTTGATATTAATATAATAATATTTTATATAGTAAATAATCCTGCTGCATAATTTCCTTTGGAATGTACTAATTACTATTTGCATGATCTTCATGTACACCTTTCAAATGCTGAATTAATTCACATCGTCCCAACAGCATGAACAACATCGACGACAAATTATTATATAAACTTCTATGAACATTTTTGTGTATACAATTTATTTTGACTATCTTAGTTGTCATATTAGATGACGAGGATTTTAGATTTTCGATTTTAGTCCTATTCGTAACTACTCAGTTTATTTATTTCCCAGCATGGATGGTGTAATCTATGAAACTGCCAAAGATTTATTTTATACAACACGAGATTCACAAATTCTTGGATTGGCAGTTTCACTAGGTGTTTTAGGATACTGTAGTTGAAAACCTTTTTAAAAGTGATTATTGTTTGAAAAATTGCGCAATTTCTTTTTCACGTTAAGTCTACGCGTGAATACGAAAGAGAAGTTTTTTTTTCAAACAGTAATCAACCTTCCCTTAAAAATAAATTTATATTTGTGCTAAGGTGATGGTCTCTAGATTTCAATCTGATATCTAATTTGAAAGATTTATTTAACAAATGTTGTCGATAAAACTGTTATTATTATCGTTGTTAGTACTAGATCCAGATACCGCTTAAATAGAATAAGCATTACTGTCATGGGGTTTGAAAATTTTATTTTGCGATACTCAAAATCATTTGGAATGTTTGCATCTTGACAACTTTTCTTTCGTATATTATTATTATCATCATTATCATCGTTAATTTTAAGGTTATCGTTATATGCATTATCGTCACCGTCTTTGGTTCCTATCTCTTATCATCGTTTCATTTCCATTCAAACCCCATTTCATTCTAGTGGAGAGCTTTCTATCATAATATTTTGATTCGTCGTTGATGATAGAATAGATATCGGTGATTGGGTGCACGATTTCTCTTATCTGAAAGCACTCCCTGTTTGTCACCAAACGCTGATTGCAATGAATGTTTCTATGTACTCTTTATTCTGTTCGTTATTAACTCATGAGTACATTTGAGATTAAAATACATTTATTACAATCACTTCATGTCATCTAACATATTCAGCTTATGAGACATGATGCATAAACTAACAGTAACAAGAGCAGTAGATGAGTATATCACACGTATTTTGCACACCCATCTATGTCCATAATAACTACAGTTTGGCAATAGTTTTTTTTTGCCAAGACAGCTAAATGAAACAGTTCCGTATCTAGTGGGTATTTTCTTTTTGCCAAGCTGTAAAGGTATTCTGCTTCTACTGCTCTTTTTTTAAAACTTAATTTATATCGCCAAATTATAATTTTAACAGGTGTAAAAACTTCTGGATTCGCTCCGCCACAACTACTGTCAAGCGGCGCTATAATAGGACTTGCGTTAGCTGGAGTTTTCATCTGCCTCCTGATCGTGGACCTGCTCCTTTTATGCCTTAGACGACAAGGAGTTATTGCAACTATTTGTGGCAAACGCTCAAAGAAACACAGCGACGATGAAGCCAAATTGGGAAGGTAATATTGTTTACTTCTGTGCTAACTTTACATTATTCATTGTTAGTGTCAGTTAATACAATTTTGTTTCATAAGACAGCACTTCATTGACATCATAACAGATCAACTCGATAGTTTCATTGATAACAATATTTCGTGTTTAATCTGTCGGAACCTTTTCCATTGTTTTCCTCTCGTGTTTCTTATTAAGTGTTAGTGTCGATGAGAGATGTTTCTGCCCGCTAGTCTGTACGGTTGGCGCTTCCCGCTCCCTTATTGCAGCACGAAGCCGCGCGCGCCGCCCTCCCCCGCGCCCCTGCCGCCGCCGGTCAAGCTCGTGTCTACTCCTACGTAAGGCACCTCAATAGCCATGCAAACCATAAGTTTGCCTGCATGCTTTGTTTGTGCGGATGTTACGGTTTGGCCTTTGCGAGGAAAACAATGTCATCCAGAAAGTAATACTGAGTTGATCGGAACGACTGCGGTAATATAAAATATACTTTACGCTGGGGCTGAGCAGTTTGTAAATAAGTATTTTGAAGGAAATTTAGCTTAGCGTATTGCCTTCTGTATATTATTAATCTGCTTTGGACGAAGATTTTTAATATTGTTAAGTACGTAGTAACGTTTTGTGATGTAGTGTACAGTATAGCTTTCAATGAATACGCATTTTGTAGAGCTTACAGTGATAGTTTAAATAACGATTATAAATAAAATAAGGTGCTGTGTCATCTTTAAAAGTAACAAATTGTCCAAACGTTCTGTCCTGGAACATCTCTTACGACAGTCTTTATTATTTATGTCTTGTTTCATTTATTGTGTAACATGAGTATAACATCTTTATAAGCACTACATTCACGGTTTTCACGATTTGGATTTCCAGTTATTTTACCTATTTGCACAATCCACTAACAGAATTGTTTGTCTTTCCCAATGCTGCCTCATCCACGTGTAGCTATGTACCAACCACGCCAGTGTAAGACATTTCAATAATTTCAACAATAATTAATGTTGAATGTGTCAATCCATGGTATCCTAGTTACGAGAAATAAAAAAGCTAACAACATAAAAGAAAGATAATATCTATTTGTAAGTTTGCCATGGATTGGCATTTTGTTTTTTGTTGCCTTGCGTCTGTGCGATTGCAGTGTTTAGGAAATTTTGCGTACATATTTGCTTATTTTTGTGTTTGCTTACTTAGTCTCTCTCTCATCTCATTTACTTAACATTAAACTGATTCAAGCAAAATATTCATCAATGCATCCAGCTATCTAAGTTATTATCGAAAATTGCGTTTTCTGTGAAAAAGTTAACTGATTAGAAGGTATTGCGGTTTGGTGTGAGTGCTTTACAATTGATATTAAATATACAACATTTTATCATTCAGGTGTATATTTTTACAAAGATTTAGATTTTATAGAATGACATATGCTTCAATAAATTATTAACATTCTTTGTACAAAGTAACTAGTGAAAAAAAAACCATTTGTATATAAACGTGGTAAGTATAGATGATACACAGAACTTTAAAACACAATCTAACAGATATATCTATCACAGGGACGAAAAGGAGCCACTGAAGGATACAGCAGACGATGCTATCAAGAGAAACTCATCAGTTGAATTCGATGGACACCGAGTGTATGCTACAAGTGGAGGAACTATCATTGGTAAAAATTCTGCAGTCTAAACTGTATGTAGAGTTGACAGTTGTAGAGTTGAAATGTTCAAAAATCTTTGAATATTTTGATGATTTACTTCTCAAATTGTAATTCAAATTGATGTTACTCAAAGGTATGCTTGTGTATTGTGATGAGCGCAACCAGTATTTTAACTGCCAAATGATAAATCGTTTATAAGTATTCAGCTTTACTATCTTCGTACTTTACCATCACATATAAGGCACTTGAATATTTTTATAATGTGTAATCTATATCTATGTAGATGATTTCGTTAACTTTTTAACGCAGTCTCAAACTTATACAATAACTTGCTTCAAAAGGTACGGAATGTGCCTTCTAGTGTATGTATTTTCCTAATGAGGGTATTATATTTTAGTGTATATAGGATATTATGATTATATTACTATAGCGTGGTATATTCGGGTTACAATTTTATGAATACAGCAACGTCTTAATTCCATTACCTCGGTTCCAACTAGAAATACGTAGATATAAATGTGTTTGTCTGCTATTTCTGTTTCAAATATATCTATTGCTTGATTTTTAAAACAAGATCTTTTTATACCTTAATTATAGCCATCACAATTTACACTGACAACATCTGATTTTGTGCAGTTTTGTTATTATTTTTTTACGATACTGTATGTCAGTTGTAGTCTAGCATCATTATTAAGGAAAAATCTGATATATTTTAATTTAACTTGTAAGCTTGTAAATAAGTAATTAAGACTTTTGTAAATATTTTTTCTATAGTTTTCATTCAAGTAAAGTATAACACGGATCACCTATAATTAACTGAAGTGAAGTTAACTTTGGTATATTTTTCACATTTTGAGACGTAATGACGCTTGCTTTACTATTTAAGCTATAATTAAATATGGTTAGTATAGAGTTATATTTTAGGAGAATAATACTTTAGATGCAACGGATAGTGATTTGGTTGGAAGCCAAATACCCAGCCATGATCACATCACGAAATATCCAGAGAAAGTTATATGTTCAAAGGATCTTATAAATTGAATTTAAAAAATTCATTCATTGAGAAGATGGCCAATATGGCAATATCTTGATCACTTTTCGCATGGTTGGTGGACAAGAATACCCGATGGTAACAGCATATCCGTTGCATCTCCACTGTAGATGGATTACACACTACTAGGTTACATACCGTTATGTTTTAATATATTACCATTATACCCAGTTAAAGGAGTTGGTTCAGTTAAAGAAGTTGGTGGAGAAATAACAGTTGCAGCGACTTCTCCCACCTAAATACTTTCTACAGACGAGAAAAATATGAATACAGTCAGATTAGATAATGCAGAAAACACTATTGCATTTTTAACGTATTGTGGTTACAAAGTAAGTTTCATAAGTACTAATAGTATATGTATTATACTGTAGCGACCTCATCAACCTCACCCCAAGCTACACAGGTGGCGCTGCATGCGCATTTAGATCAATTGACTATTCTCAATACAATCCTGAAACGTTAAACGCTATGAGAGTTTTCGGATTGTCAATTGGGTGGTATGCCTGGCGGGGCGGTCGCTATACCCCGACGGTTATTGTCGGGATCTTATATATATGTTACGTGCTCCGAAACTCTCATAGCGCGATTCAGGATTGTATTGAGAATTGTCAATTGTTCTGAATGCGCATGCATCGCGATCTGTGTTGCTTTTGGCGAGGTTAAAGAGGTCGCTACAATACTATAATATGATTATGTATCGTTCCTGATATCTCTACTACCTATTTAAGTCCTCAAACGTCTTTATAAAAGCTTAAAGTAGGTATTAAGATAATTATAACATTTTGTACCTCGAAATTTAACTATTTTAGTTATGCTGCATCTTTTAAAGTCTTAAGTTAGGTTGCTACTCACTTCGAAACTTTGGTCAACAGCCATAGTACGATGTCTGATAATAGTTCAGTTCTGATAAATGGATGTATGTAAAACTATTTATTAAGTCATGTATCATCGTGATCATAGTCATTATACAGCGTGGTTCAGATAAGGTATACTATCCTTTGAACCTGCACTTCTTTAACGTATTTGTCATCATTTTGTGAAGAAATAAAAGTGCTCACGAATAATTACTTTTTTTAATGGGAACACTTTTTTTAAATTTGGTACGTCGATATTTTGACTTCACAGAATAATAACAGATGCGGTGAGGAAGCGCAGATTTAAATTTTAGTATTTCTTTTATGAAAAGTGCTGTAGAAAATGAGGCTAAACTAAACTTTTAAAACCTTTCAGGTTATATCTTCTTCATTGTTTGCCATACATAATGTTTAAATGGTTACTAATGATCGTTCATTGAAATCAATTCATTCATTTAATTCAAATAATGGTGTTCACATACATAACAATTTGATTCAATATTTGACAATTGGCAGCACACTGTCCTATAAATTGGAATAGACATTGTTTGGCATGTTATGCTTTAATGTACGTGCTTGAATGTGAATCGTATGTAAGTTATTGATGTCTGTCAGCTTATAGTGGCCGGGTATTAGACAGAACGTGAAACGCATTTTTATATGAAAAATAAATGTATTGAAAAATATATTTTTGTATTATTTATGGAACATATACCGCCTTATATTTTTGCATAGTTACCTAGTAACGGTTATGAGATCTTTTTAATTGGTAACGAATACATATATGCATAACTATAATGATTCATGTGGAGTTAAGAACACGTAATTTATTTAGGTATCAACTAGGGACGCCCAAAGAATTTGTTGACAAAGGGACGGACGATCATCCTCGTTAGTGTAACGATACAAATGCTACGCTTTTTAATCGGCGTTCTTTTTGCTATGTAATCCTCGGTGAGGGGATGCGCGGGAGCAGCCATAGCCCGCAGCTCCACAACAATGGGCCAAATGTTGTGTAACAACACTTACGAACGTATTAAGTATAGTGATGGTTATAATCGATATAAGAGTATATTGGACGAAAAACATGATTAATTGACGTACTGATGCGACGGTGACACTGCGTACTCTTGTGTCAGTGATAATTATAAATATGCATCCTTTAAATAGTAGGTACAGTAATTCATAACTCACAAACAGCTATAAAAAATATCAATTTAAAAGTACATCAAAACCAAATGTTATGGGGATTATAAAAATGTAATAATTTTCGGCAGAGTTATTTCAAAACATTTTTATTTCTCTGCATAATCACAATATGAAAATAATATTCACAATAACATTTTAAACTGCAATGGACCGAAACACGTCATAATTTATCACACGTATCGACAAATTTTTATTTGCTGTGACGCCATTAACATCACTAGTTGGGAATGCGACGCGTCACGGTCGCTTCACGGGGTGCAGTCAATCGCGGTTCGAGCCAAGGACACAATGACTCACCCTGCGCCCTCTATCATTTATATTTCACTGACATTTGTGGTAGGGGCACCGTGCGTGACTTATCTAGCGGGACAATGAAATATGATGTGAACTGTGATACATTTTTAACTTTCTATATAACTTGAATTTCCACGGGTGAACCAAACCAAGGAATTGTCCTACAAACATATAGATGAAAACCGAATCATAGCAAGTTTAGTAGTTTTTGAAATAAAATATAGTACCGATCAGGTTTGATCATCAGTTATACTTATCTAAAGAATAAAATGCTTGATTAGGTACTGATCAAGCTCCTTACGAATATAATGACCATATTCGAGCAGACTATGTATAAATATTTTGTTTCTATCCTTTTCCTTCGTATCTTCATTTACAAAAGCAATTTGCAAATGTGGGAACCATGTAGCCATTAACATGTACATATAACTTATCAACTCTGTTTTTTTATTTCGAACGCAAAAGTATCTAATTATTGCTTGTATTGTAAAAAAATATGTTTACAATGTGCGTAGTCACCCTAATTAAGCCCATATTGATTATCAAACGAAACTTAATACACACGAAACTATATAATGGCTTTATTGTAATAACCTATTAATTTCCCAATCACTCAATAGATTTCGAGCCATAGGTCTAATCACTAGTGAAAAAATATTATTCTCTTCGCATTATTGTCACCCTAACTAAGCCCATATTGGCTATCAGACGCAACAATTAGGGCGTCCACGCGACCCGGATTACAAGCGGACCACAATTTCCCTCCAAAATAATTACCCCGGTAGCAGATGATACGGATTAATAACAGAGCGCACCCCTAAATGCACTATATAGAAAGTAATAGACCGGATTTTGATACCAAACTAGTAAAAAATACCCATAAAAAGTTTAGTGATGTCCATTTTAATTAAGCGCTGATATTCTCACAACGGGCGTGCAGTCACGAATAGGGTTTGATGTTTGTATGTGATTCATTTTTTTAAGCACAGAATCATAATAGAAACTGATAGTTTTTTTTATGCATGACAACTATTAAACTATGAACCATCAGAAATGTTACAATATGCTATCCTACGACTTTACCGCCCTTTCGGATTGCCGTTCCTACAGAGATGAACTATAATCTATACATATAAATAAAATTGGAGTGTCTGTTTGTAATATCAAAATAACAGCTTTTTACTAATTGCATTTGGATGTATACACGTTACCTATACCGAAACCACATTTTTTACAATTTTTGTCTGTCTGTCTGTCCGTCTGTCTGTCTGTCTGTTTGTTCCGGCTAATCTCTGAAATGGCCGGACCGATTTTGACGGGACTTTCACTGGCAGATAGCTGATGTAACAAGGAGTAACTTAGGCTACTTTTATTTAGAAAAAAAAAATTGGATCTCACGAAAAAAAATTAAAACCAATGTTGCAGCGCAGCGCCTGATTAAGTTTGATAGCAACCTGCAATGCGTCCCGCGGGCTCAGAATGGGCGAGCAGGCTGTTGTCAACGGTTGTTTTTGTTAAATACCACGCGGATGAAGTCGCGGGCAACAGCTAGTATAATATAATAATATATAGCTAGACGGACACACCAACTACACGGTCTCACACTAAGCAACGCTTGTATTATGGGTACCGTACAATGGAATGAGGGCGAACTCAGTATTACTTATATAGATATTAAACAGCCATGACTCGGGTACGAACATTTATGCTCATCATACAAAGCTTGTCCCTACCAGTATTCGCTCACTCACTATCAACTACGCTAATCAAGTCGTCAACTGGCAAACACTCCAAGACTGCACTTTTTGTGTAGGAGGTATATTGTTATAGGTATGTGAGAACAATGTAGGAACGGGCAGGCTTAATTAACATTGTATGGTACCCATAATACAAGCGTAGCTCAGTATGAGACCATACAGTTGATCTAAGGCGATACTTAAGTCCTATAAGTCCTATAAACATTTTATTTTCATAATAATTCATTGGCATAGTAGGATATATATAATTCCAGCCCTTTTTTATGTCCCACTGCTGGGCACGGGCCTCCCCTCAATGCGAGGGGGGTTTAGGCCATAGTCCACCACGCTGGCCCAGTGCGGGTTGGCAGACTTCACACATCTTTCGAGGGGTACTCTCAGACATGCAGGTTTCCTCACGATGTTTTCCTTCACCGTTTAGCAAGTGATAATCTTGGTTGAAAATGAGATTCGCACATGAAAAATCCCAGAGGTGCGAGCCGGGGTTTGAACCTGCAATCCTCGTAACCGAGGCAAGCGTTCTACCAACTTGGCTATCACTGCTTAGTAGGTACAGGTAGGTAGTATCCATCTATCGATAAAAGCCAGTGTCGGTAATGACGGCACGGTAAAGTGCATCGAGGGACGTGCTCTATCAATTTGGCTCTAATATTGACATCGGAAATGATGTGGGATACATTAAATTTTAATATAGGTATGTGTTATGGATTTAAGTATACTTTGGTACTACTTATAAGTAACCGCCTTCATGCAATTAAATTTAAAATTGTATCTACCTTATTACAAAATCTTTGCATAATTGACCAAATAACAAAAACAAACTAAAAAACAAAACAACACAGATTACCGGAGTGACAATTTAATTTAAGTAGTACTAAAATAGTTGGTACTTAGTTGTAAGTATAACTAAGTACCAACTATTTTAGTACTAAGTACAACAATAATAATATGGTCCGGACCAAGCCAAACTTTTTCGCAGGAATTTAGCAATTACTTACATAATAATAAGGTGTAACAGTAATAGTGTAAAATATTTTAACACGGCCAACAGTCGGTTCTAAAGATAACATTCCCAAAAAAACATATCTAATTATTACACACTTATAAAATTAAAACCGTATAGTTGATGTGTTCGCCTGGCGATATTTTTTTATTTATTTATCTGTTAAAATATATTACAATATTATTGTCACACCTTATATAATAAGGAGTACCTTTGTGACATACGCTTACCTATCGATATTAACAAACACTGATAAGTTAGCGCTAAGCACACTAGCTATAATGGCATAGTGCAACGTGCTCTATCAATATATTTCACATACTCGTATTGACGTCGGAACAACGCGACGGTGCGACGACGTGCTATCCATCAAAATGCCGACTTACCCCCGGCCCCTGCATAGCTGGTGAGCAAGATAGGGGCCGAGAATTAATGAAAAAGTTTAACTATAAGTATTTGGTCTGAAATATTATAATATAGCTAATCAATTAACAAGAAAGACAAAAAAAGGATTGAGTTATTTGATCTGAAATATTTAGGTAAGTATTAGAAATGTCTCCATGAGGTCGCGGGTTCCATTCCCAGGATGGCCATTAAACTATTGCACTTCTAGTGTAGGTTTACTATTGATAATCTTTATAAAAATGTTTTATCTATAGGTTGATTCGCATAAAAAAGTTGGTAATCTGTATTTTTTTAAATGAGCTTTCGTTTGTCAGGTGATTTGCAAAAATGTATTTTTTTAAATTAACCGATTTACTAATGTATGGAAATCGGCTAATTAAAAAAAGTAGGTGCTGATATAACCCAAATAATAATAAATAGTCCTACAAAAAACTAGATTCTATTTTTCATATAAAATTCTCTCTTTAGATAGATACGTAGAAAGTTTTCCTCAATAGGTACTAAGAAAGTGAATGTAGTGTGGAACTAAAGCTATCGGTCTTCTAGTGCGGACTCAGCGATAATAAGGTTCCTAGACAATGTTCCGCGGAGAAACGTACAAGTTTATAAAAATGGTACGTTATTACTTTCCTCGGATGCTGGATGGACCCATTCTCGCTATTATTTCAAGAGATAGGTTACAATGCAGTGTGATATTAAAAGTCTCGATTATTTTTGACATTTTATGATATCCTCATGTATATTTTTACGTAGGTAGCCTTTTCTAAAATATATTAATGTAGATAGAGATACATCTATTTAATAAAAAAATTAACACTAACTGACACAAATCACAGAGCCTAAATCGTAATCATGGTTGAAAATGAGATTCACACTTGAAATTCAGACATCCCAGAAGTCCGAGCCAGGGTATGAACCTGATCCCTCGTCTTCAAGTCGAGCGTGTGATCAACTTGGCTGACTGCTTAAATACACATAAAAAAATCTTATTATGATTTTTTATATCGTATCTACATAGGTTTTGTGGTATTTATGAATTGAAAAATAAGTAAGTTAAAAGTAATATTACAATGTACACAATAAGTACATATCCTTATTAACAAAGTATAAATAAATCTCCCGTCAACCCGGGATGATGCACTATCACTCAAAAAAGATTAAACTTTTTCCTTGCCGTTGAGTTATTGCAACATTCAATAATTGGGCGTATGGAGTTCCATGGGGTTCCGCAAGGGGCCGTCTAGCCGCTCGTCTAGACGGCTTTGTTGATAAACAACGAGAAATGACAAAGTTGAGCGGAAATTCTGACGCGCCCTCTACGGTATATTTAGTTTTTCCTAGCAAATGTATTCAGAAAAATTAACTAAGTATAACTGAATAATATCGACTTTTAAGTCATTAGTATACGGAGATGGATAAGTGTTCATTATAGAAACTTAAATACGGAATTCTGGTAAGCCATCATGAAATTTCAAATTCGACTAACAATTTACCAAATGCAAATAAAGGTAAGCCCGTCCCTTCGAACTATGATTAACAATGCTTCTAAATTATCGTTTGCAGAACCGTAGAATGAACACCGCACATATTAATCTAATCGTTGTGCGTGTTTGTTTGTCGCGCCCGGCCCGTGGACAAACAGAGGGACAGGGATTATAACGTTAGCCTAATTGACACCGTTATTTGGGTCGAAAACCTAAACAATACCGCCCCCCCCCCGCCCCCCAGTGCGTGATGGTGCATTCTGATTAGAACCTTAAGCCTTTGCTTGATTACTATCGGTGTTTTCGCGCTTATAATCCTTTGGGCTGTGCCTCGGCCGCGCCAGTGATTTTGGTTTGATCAACAGCTCAAAACCGTTTTTTTTACAAAGACCATCTTCGATGTGAAGACACACACATAACATAAGACATACACATAAGAAAACTCATGTTTCAACACAATACCAATGTAGGGTATTATTAGAAGTGTAAGTTAAACTTTATTTTAATACTATTCATTAAGTTAAGGTTTTTAGCAAAGAGTTGCTGTTAGGTAAGTAACAGGAACACCAGCGGAGACGACAGAAGTGGTGTACAGGCGCTAGAATCTATATACATGCATACATGTACTTATACATAATTATATGCTCGGATCGCCCCTAGTTCATCGTACGGCACCCATAATACAAGCGTTTATCGGGCTATATTATTATTATATGCTTATTTTGTCGTAGAATAACAATGACAAAATATACCTACTGAATAGCCCGACTTTTAAAATACATGTAAAGAATGTATACAACAAGATTACACACAAATCACATTAGTTTTCATTACAATCGGTACTTACACCCGCATGTACACGCTCGCAAAACACAAATATCACCGTGACCGTACATTTATCAAACTACCCTCACGTTTCGATCGCAGATGGTCAAGCAATTGACCGGATACTACGAACCAAATCTCACCTAATACCCGAATATTGGCCGACACACGACAGATGTTTCGTGTGTGTGTTTATTCAACCGAACAAACGTGTAGGCACGTACTAGAAGTTAAATGTTTCATTGAAATAGTCTCGACCATATTATTATATTTTTGGTACCTTTATTCGAAGCTGTGGATCAAGTATAATCTACCTACGTTACATTAGCTTTTGTAACAGTTCTGCTCACATCGCAGACTTTATCCTACCCTAAGAACACTTATAGGAACCGATTAAGGTACACATTGAAAGTAAACAACAGCCCTTGAGTTGCGTTTTAGTATTGATATGCGCTTATAATGCAGATCCGGTATCACTTAGGTAAGTATTAGGTACTTATTTATTTATTAAACTATTTATTGTACACCAAAGAAATAAACATAACAATAATCAATGATGACAGATATATAGTACAAATAGCCGTGTTATCACTAAAATGTGATCTCTTCCAGACAACCTATAAGAGAAAAGAAGCAGGACAAAATAAAAGATGGGTAATAGTTGGCGTACAGAATGTTAGAAATGATAATCTTGGGTACTGTTTAATATAAAATACTGCTAATATAATACTAATACTTACAATAAAATACTTAAGTACTGCAAAAAAAAAAATAGGGATGTTATATTCCTTAGAATAAGTCGTATTTTTGTACCTGCTTCCGTGGACTAATAAGACATACACATTTACCAAGATATGCACCCTCCAAAAAATCCTACAAATTGCCGGCAATCTCATATACGAACAAGCTAAAACTTTCTTCCTGTACATAAATTATGTAAATCTAAGGATTTTTCGCGAGCATTTCATGTTTCGTAATGAATCCTTGTATCACCCAAACCTACGTGCTCTTTAACTAAAGCGAGTAATAAAAACACGGGCCACATTTTCGTTAAAAAAATAGAAATAGAGGAAAACGAGTACACTGGTCCCTTAGGGATGCAATTGAATGGGGTCACGTACGGAAACTTTTTCGGGTATTTAGCAGAAGGGCAGAGGTTTCCGCGAATTTTACTCAAATTGAATTTTATGTGGCGGAAGTGCTTGAGACTTGAAAGCGCTTTCCTAGGCTACTTATGACAAAAATATAAGTCTTATTTTTGTATTTATTTCACTCTATTTTTATTTGTGTAGAAAGGTTTTAGAATGGCGACCACGAACCGGAAGCTGTAGTGTAGGCTGGTCATTGGTCACCCACAAGGTGGACCGATGATATCACACTCGTAGCAGGAAGCCGGTGGATGCGAGTAGCGGAGGACCGTGATGTGTGGAAATAATTTGGGGAGGACTATTTCCAGCAGTGGACGTCTTTCGGCTGATAGATAGATAGTTAGATTATTTGTGTAAAGCCCTATCGAGATGATTAGTGTAACATGAAAATAAATAATGGCTTTAAAATTTGTAAAACGCAGCTACAAAAGAGACACAGAACATTTTATTTTTACAATACAACAAGCTTACCGTTTAGATGCTAAACAAAATGTAAAATTTAGAACCCCTTTATTTGGCACGTACCTAATAAAGTTTTACGATACAGCATTTACTTAACGCATAAGTTGACCCCGCAGTGAACGCTCCGCTAGGAAAGTTTATAATTTAATTACAACACCCTTAGGAGTCGTTATACAGAGCTCTTCGTATTTCAAACGAAGATTTGGAATGGTGTCTGATGAATGTACAATTAGGTACAAAACTGGCAGAAAGATGGTACCACCATAGACAAAGAAATAATTCAGATGGATATTAAAGCCCAAAGAACCAAGCCGATTTGCGTAACATGCGACCTCGTGTGGACATGTAGGGTTGTAACTCGCGTGTACAACACTATCAGCTTGGTTTTTTGGGCTTCAATATGTTGTTCACGACGCTCCGTCTGTATTATTTCTTCGTCTCAGGGAACCACATAATAACCCACTTAATTTATCGTTTAGTTAAACTCAATTAAAATACTTATTATATCCAGCTTATTTCAAAACAAAGAATTTGTATCGTGCAGGGAAACTTGGTGTTTAAAACACTCGTTAAGGATAACAAGACCGCCACACATTAGGGTTGGTGAGTATCACTAAGGCAGTTAAGGCCATTGGGCGGGCGTGCTCGGGGTGTAAGCAAATGGTCTCATTCACTCTTACTACGGCCAAACAGCTGAGCCACCGGAGGGAGAAATGCTTTATTGTATTGTTGTTCATTGGGGTCATACTATAAGTTATCGCAGAAGGTTTTCTGCTATAACTATATTATGACACTACTCCAATGAAACCAATGACAATACACCAAATAAACCTATTTAAGCCTGTTTTTTTTTCTTCTATAAATGGGTAATATTTAGTTTTTGCAAATAATAAAAGTTCAATATTTCTAGGATTTAAATATCATTTGACTATGCTAGTGGTTTTTTAAATTCTTTACCACAGTCATTCATAGACTGCTGCAATGACTATACCTATCCATAGGTATCTACAGGCTTTGAAGCCTTATAAGTAGTAGGTAATCAGTGATAGCCAAGTTGGTAGAACGCTTGCCTCGTTATCGAGGACCGCAGTTTCAAACCTCGGTTCGCACTCTGTGAATTCTGGATTTCATGTGCGAATCTCATTGTCAACCACGATTATCACTTGCTAAACGGTGAAGGACAACATCCCTCGAACCCCTCGAAGGATGTGTGAAGTCCGCCAACCCGCACTGGGCCAGCGTGGTGGACTATGGCCTAATCCCCCTCACATTGATGGGAGGCCCATGCTCAACAGTGGGACATTAAAAATGGCTGGTATTATAAGTAGTAGGTGTAATAAGCAGATCCGCAATATGCGATTATGCATCGAGAAAATTTCATCAATATTCGGCATATACTGAAAAAAAAAATACAAAATATAAGTTAAACTTCTGTCCCATACTTGTCTCTCATCAAGACTTGCAACAGTAAACTTAGTCTTCCCGTCAGAGTGCACACAACTCGCTACCTAATAACCAACCATTTTAGCACAGAACGGTACACGGTACTTGAACAAGGAACCTTGTAAGAAGGCATTGCAACAATTAGTTACTTACAAACTTAAAAGCGCCTGTGAGAAATCGCAAAATATAACTATTATAAAAGTATCAGGCGATTTTTTTATTTCATTTGCTATTTGAATACTGCTAGGAGTATTGTGGTAAAAGTAATTATTGTAAATCAAATAAGCATAGGTACGATTTTGTTATTTCTATATTTAATTCGCTTTTATAGTATCGTATCCATTCCCTTAACAACATATTATTTAATACCTAAATACTTCAGTTGGTTACATAAACAAAATTGTCACCTTTAAGGGTGAAAATGATCATCACGAGTTTTTAAAATAACTTGAAGAATAAAAATTATGGCACACAATTTAAACTTGTAATACCATTATAGAATTTCCAAAGCAATATTTAATTTTATGGTGTGGAAAAATCTCACCCCACGACGGGTCCGTTAGACAATGGCATGATTTGTAACCCCGACAGATATCATCGCAGTAGGAAATTCTCATCTTAGAATACCGTGTGGGAAGGAACAGTTTTAGGATTCCATCACAAAAATCGGAGACGATAAACATATTTTTATTCATAATAAAAGTTAAAATAATACAACCGAATTGAGAATCTCCTTCTTTTTATAATAAATTAAAACAGAAAAAAATCACAAAAAAAAACCTAATTCATACTAAGTCGGTACGAATTTCACCGGAACAGCTAGTAATATCTAAATGTTAATATATAAACCTAATGATTAAAAGCGTTTTGAAAAGAGCAATACATATAAGGATAGTTTCAATCACATAAAGTTACTTTTTTTATCGTAAATAATAAATCAGACTATAATGTTAATTTTTTTCAATGTACGGAATCCTTGACGCACCAGGCTTTTTTGTGCGTTTTTATTAACGTTATTTATAGTATCTCATCGTTACTTAAGATAATCTTAAGCGATTCTTTTGTAATGTTTATTTTTTAAATTACGGTAGGTTTACTTACATAATTCATATTCAACGTTCAATAGTTGTTTACAAACAATAATAAATTGTAACATTAAAAGAAGCTTCATGCCTTGTCTAGGCTATTAAGAAAGTACAACTTTAACGGCAAGAAAAATCTAGAAACTAAACTAAGAAGATAATTTAAACGGAACAAGGAACAACAAAGCCATTTATAGTTATGTACAAATCGATTAGGAAGCTTACAACTTTACTTCTTTGATATTCAATACTGAGCTTTGCGTTGTTTCGACAGGATACAAATTATACAGTAGGGTAGGTATATCGATTACCTTTGTTGTTGTGCATTATCTTTCTAGTTTAATTCGCAAACATACATTCCGTTTTGGCCTGCAGGTGTGTCCTTTTGAAGAAATAAATACTATAAAAGAAATCAATCCAATTTATTTTTAATCACAAAAAATACGTTCGATTGTTTTGAAATTTGAATATATATGAATACGAGAGAAACATCACATTGCGTATTTGCAACATATTGCGAGCTTACGTTTTACCGCCATTATTAAATTAACTCACCCGACTTAACAGTGATTTCAAACCCTATTTTCACAATTGTACCGCGTCACGTGTGGCGAGTGGCCACGCAAAACCAAATCCATTGCTATTAATACAGAAATGACCCATGATTAGGGTCACCAGACAATAAGCTATACGTCGGATTGTCTCTATGGTTAAAATTGTATGTAGAACTACTCAACATATAGTCTACCGAATTTATTATATTGCAAACATCTCGAACAAGCTTCAAAAAGGTCCTGCAGTCTAACCAGGTATGTATGGCAGGAGCCATTTAAAACATCCGGTACAGGACGAGGATATATAATAATGAAAGTATAGTATAGTACAGGTATGTAGGTAATTATCAGATTTAAAAAAATGATTTTATATACCTTCATAATAAGTATTGAAATAAATTCACCGAATACTGGAAATACCGAAATACCGAAAAATAACTGGAGCGATTTCCACAGAGGGTCAGAGAGGGGTAAATTTCGTTTATTTGATAAAAAATATCCCGTAGTAAAATTCTAAAACCTGGTGACCCATCATTGCCTATCCTCCGTCCACCCTCTGTATTGTCAATTAATTAATTATCTACGGACGATGGACTGGCGGATTTCAGGTCCGCGGACCCAAAATTCATTATCGAAATTGATGACTGACTTTGATTATATTCATTACAGAGTTGGACGGTTGTTATGCCCTAACTATATTTTGACCATCATTAATTTAGTAAAAATTGGTTGGTTAGTGAATATAGACGGAATAAGTACGTACCTACTAATGTTTTCTAATAGCAATTTCTAAAAGTCTGGTATCGTATGGCTGCAACACAATATATAAATGTATATGTTGCATTCAAAGCTCTAAGGTTGGTCTAGAGTAGTTTTGACTGAAAAACTTTGTTTAATAGTGCTTTTGACTACAAATTTGCGTTACAAAAGTAGTTTTGGCTGCTACTTTTACCGCAAATTTGTAGTCAGACTGATATAACCAGTCAACATTTTTGCTAACTCCATTGGGCAAAACTAGTTTTGATTCTTATTTCAATCAAAACTTTAATTAACCTGTGGTTTTCGTCCAAAGTAGTTCTGACTGTTTAAGAATTTTGACTGCAAAATATACACTAAATGCGCCTACCGTCGTAGGTTTTTGCCACCAAAATATACTTTCACTTTACTTCTTTATAAAGAGCTATAAAAAGTAAATAGCCCTGTAGACTCTAAATAAAGAATTTATTAAGGCAGGGTCGAGCTGGGTCCGGTCAGCCCCTGGCTTATGGGACCCTATGGGATGTCCGGCTTTATTCTTTGTTTTATGATGTAAATGATATAACAGCGGCTGCGCAGTAAAGTACCTAGTGAGCTTTATATAAGTCTATCCCATAACTAATCTGTCCGTTTTACAAAACAGACGTCTCCTTGGCTTATTATGTTTTTATTAGGCAAAAATGTATCTCTAGGTAAGTATTCTTAGTCAGAGCAGGTAAATTATTATTATTTCCCAGCGGAAACAAAAAAAAATAAAAACGGTAAATTATTATTCTCAAAGCTGGTAAAGATATTTTTATTTTTATCGCGTAAACATATCTACGTACTACTCGTACTACGAACTTTAATAGGAAAATGCATACACCTACTTAAAGTATAAAAAGCATAACAGAGAGTTTTTTAAGACATAAAAAATGCCTTTATCCATATAATATTTATTTAACCATGGAGTTACTATTTGCTATAACCCAAAGTTCCAAAGAATGACTCATATGCCACACATCTTACAAACTTTCCGTCCCTATAAGTTTTCCCTAACCATGAGTCCTAATAACGTTGTAAGCACAGCCCTGAGGTCACTGACCCTGCCCCGCGGGACACCTGCTGATGTTATTGACAACAAAACTCTGTTTCTTTTATTTCCCACTTGGTGGCAGGGTTGGGACGAGGAATTATTTCGCCCGTGTGGATAGTTTTACGGCTAATGTGGATGTGAGTGATCTACATTTTGAGATTATTGTTTGAGGTTTTTTTTTAGATTTACTAACCTTACAAAAAATATAATTACAATTTTACTTTAAGTTCTAATTATGTGAAATCTGGTAAATATATTCATGTAAGAGCTCTCAGTACCTATTTGATCGCAATAAAATTAGATAAAACTGAAAATATAAGTATTTTTTCATTAGTTAGTTTTTTGTTGTTCGAATCTTATGTAATTTTTGTCTTTTTTGTATGTACTGGTACTTAGGTTGCTAACGAAGTTAATATACTTATTTTAATTATCTTGTCGTGTTAAACAGAAACACATAAAATAATAACATTGACAAAATCTGTCCACAACACTCGGCTTTTTGTAATGCACTGCCTTATTTCGTATTATACTTCAATTTTATTTTATGTTGATCCCGTACTCTTTGGAACGAGCGGTTTGGGAACAGTAAAGCCGCGACTTACATGGCGGTACTAGCCTGGCTTTCGAAACATAAAGAATTCATGGCAAAGAGAATTTTTGAGGTAACACACACTTGTTTGTGAATGTAAGTCTTTGTGTCTAAAACATTTTCTTTTTTTGATTCAGTTTGTGGCGAAAGCTTTTTAAAAGTAAACATTCCTTCTTAAATCCGTATTCTATTTCTAATATTGCTGTAGTTGTAAATAATTTTCTTCTTCCTTTACGTTAGATAATAATTAATATAATATAATTAATGAAATCATTTGTGTGAAATCTAGTGTGTACAAAAAAAAACGTAAGGCAGAAACAATAAAAAACCATATAAGGAATTTACCTTTATTTTCAGTTTTGTCTAGTTTTCTTGCATACTAGTAGGTACTGAGAGCTTTTAATAAATATAATTACCAGCTTTTACATAATTAAAATATAATGTAAAATCGTAACTACATATATTACTTGGAATTGAACACACTCATTCTGAAGTAACGCAACATAAATAGTTAGTGCTTAGGCCTCTGCCCTCACAATCACGCATTTGGTATTATTAAAATTATACAATATTACCAACCGAGCCGAACCTTTTTTTTTTTACGTGTGGAAATCCTCATGGATACCACACCGCCACGGGGGTGACGGTGTGGTTATGCCGGACTCTTACCGGCTAAAACCCCACGGTCCGGCCTCACCGCCCTTTGAGTGGGGCGCCTTAGGATCGTACATGGCATACTACTGTGGCAAGCCGAGCCGAACCTGGGTAATGTAACGTGAAGACACGATCTGGTCACAAATGGCTGAAAATTAGGGACCCATCCGGGGGCCCAAACTCTTTGATTTATCACCAAACCAACTGACCTGCGAAATTCTGAGTTAGTTCAGTTTTAGTATACGTTACTAGGTCGTTACCCCAACACGAGTTACATGAGGTAGGTTTTTTCAAATTTTTGTTCGAGGTAGAGTCCATATATATACCTACTATATAAGGTATATATATGGACTCTACCTCGAACAAAAATTTACTGACTAACTACTTATTTTGTTAATTATTAACAAACCGGCCTTAGAAGTGAAAGTTTATTACATATATTGAAATAAAACCGTTTTTTCGAGTTTTATCGCGTTTTTTAACGTTCGTAAAAATGTAAAAACATAAAATAAACGCGGTAACATCCGAAAAAATAGTTTTATTTCAATGTGTAGTATTCGCGTAAATATAAGAAATCAATATTATTATAATAGTTAGTATTTTTACGAGTCGTTTTAGACTCTAAAAGAATAAGTCACAATTAACTCTAAAAAGTAGCGCCAACTATGTAGGTTGAAATGGGTAAAACGTGCATACGTAATGTGGCGGTTTCGTTTAAACGTACACTTCAGGGATTCCGGCGATCACTGAACACCTTGCGGAATGCTGAAAATTCCTCTCGAGACGCACAGATTTACAGACCTGCGCGTTATTCGCCCGCTGTAGTTGTAAATTTGTCTTCTGTAGGTTGTAAAAGTAAAGTACTGCCATTTAAAGTTTCCACATTGCAGGACAAACTTTATTCACTGGTTGAAAAAGGTGAACAGGGTAGTAGTAACAAGATTACGCTCATGGAAATCTATTTAAAAGTATTTACAGAATATGTTATTTTTACTAGAGTAGTCGACATTGATTTATTTAGTACCCATAATGCAAGGGATTCTTACGTTAAGATTTGGAACCAGACAGTTCCTGTGTTAGTCTAGGAATGTTCGTTTCTTCAGCAAAAGTATGAAATAATTGTGAATATTAGCTAAGATTTATTTTATATATTACGTTCGCACTGTCAGGTATAAGTACCTGAGTAAGTTTAGGCTTTGTTATTTTTAACAGCAAACCCTAAGATATGATTTTAGGATTTATTTTGAAATGAAAAAACTATTAAATATGCATTGCAAGCAAAAAATTACGTATTCTTGAGAGGAAATAAGGCAGGAAGTCGCATGAATCGAAGCGTAAAATCGAAAATGGCGGACGTCCCGCAACCCCTAAATCGTTTGCTACTAAATCATATTCACAATAAAAGTCCCGATAAAACTGTCAATTTTCTTATGTGCATTATTTTGTTGAAAACATTTATAATACACAAGTTGCGCTTGCTTCTTTTTCTATGGTTTACAATGAGTTTAGCACACAAAAAAAAACAACTTAAAATCCGTTCACTAAACCTTTATTAAAGACTTTTCGTCTAGCAACCGCTATGTAAACAATTGTAAATGGATTACGGTTTCTTAAAATATGAGGATTCAATAAATATTGATTTTTTAATAGTTAAAACATTCGCTTGAAATGAAAATCTCAAGTTTTATGTCAAAATCGATTGGACAAATAGAATAAATCCAGTTTTTAATCATTTTCGAGGTTTATGTGACTACATCCAGTCTATATACATCACGTAGAAATCTAGCTCAATACCTACACCTATGAAACAAAGCACTTACTTTAACCTTAGACTTTAAGGTGAGCTTAACAATTTTGGTAGTTCAATAGATCTTTCCATCCCTCCCTCGTGACTCAGTATTATTGTCTCGAACATTTCTCGCGACATGAGTCAGCTTGGCAGGAACGGCTCTGATTCACGCAGCATCCCGGTTGTCTGTATGCCCACATTTACATAGATAATTGGAAAATTGCTAAGGTATGTCCAGGATATGATGGGGACAGCGGTATTTAAGTATACTTACTTCATCTGGTGTTTGGTTACACAAAGAGGTTACTTGAATATCCGAATGGTTTAAAAAACGAAGTAGGAGACCAATGTAGATATAGTTACTTTATAATTTAAAAAAAATCTACTACCTAAAAAGCTCCTAGTAAGCTCGATGGTACTAGTCATGAAATTTTTGATAATATACACGTTTTATGTCAAGAAAATTTGAAAACATACTTAACTTATAATACTTACTACACTAAGTAGATTAATTTATTATGAATAATAATTATCATATTGATACCTATTACATATTATATGTAGTAGATTATACATGTAGGAAAGAACCTTAAAAGGTAATGCCATCCCTGTGGTTGGTGCCTACTTACCTTTTGCAGCCTGCATTTCGGTGCAAATGACACCATATGCTAAATTCAAGACTTTTTTTTTGACATTTCATGATGATCATCTTTACGCCGGAAAATAATCAATTTCGTAATTAAATAAAATAAATGTTGACGCACGCAATCCAACAGCAAATACAAAGAATACAATAAACGCTTGTAAATTTAATTACAAACCGAGAAAATCAGCTGAGAATTTCCAACTCGGTGGGGTTTAAATATCCGGGTACTTATACGTAATTTACGAGCGATTCGTTTTCGCTAATTAATTTCAACTCTTATCTAATACGCTTAATTGGAGTTGCCGAGTTTGCCCCGTAATTCATCGCGAAGTTTAATATCATGGCCACAATAAGTTTCGTTCAGAGAATTTCAGGAAATTTAAACATAACAATAACTTTTTATTGACGTTCGAATTCTCGACTCAATGCTGAATTAGTACATAAAAAACTTAAATATTGTGTTATAAACAATTGAAAATGATTAAGTTACTTGCTTTCATATCAATCGGTTTTACAGAGACATTAAAACGACATCTTTAATTTTATTGGAATAACCAAAATAACATAGACAGCAAAGCTGAAGAGAACATTTATCTTGAAAAATGTTGGTAATCAAAGGAAATCCAAAAACATTGTTTTGACGTAAAATTACAGAAGGAAAAGATTGGGCGCGTCAAATTACCTTATATCCCAGCGGTGGGGTTACCAACGAAGACGTTGCGTTATTATAACGTCAACCCATATCACGTAGCACCTACATAAGTGGGGTATTTTATTATGACAGCTCTTTGTATTATAGCCGAGATGAATAGCCACTATATAATGAGAAAGCTAGAGAAAAATGTGTCCGTACAATATGTGGGTTGCGCAAAAAGTTATGGGCCCAGAGTTATTTGACTTCATTGTCTCTGTGAAGGGTTACACTTTAATTTCTACATAAGTGTCGACGGAAACTAGTATAATTACAATAAAATTCTAAGTGTACTGTGTAATAAAATTAAAGCTGAAAGTTCAGTGGCTTGAGATTTACTGCGTTTGTGACGATGAACGATATTTTCACCTTTGTAAAAAGTAGAAATCGTAGTTTTTAAAGTACTTTTGATGTGATCTGATATTATAAAATCCTACACTGAATATTATGAAATCATTTTTTTCTTTTAAATTCCAATTCAATTTAATTCCGTTATTTATTAAATTCTATTTTTACAAGCATCTATGAGCTACGTACCCTACGTTCATGTATTATTTTGGTTTTATCCTCACGGACTAACCAATCGCATCAGACTATTTTCCTGGATCATGTTTCTTAAAAGTTGAAATATTGAGGCTTTAAAACACTATAAACTACAGTTTATAACGTTTTTAAAGTAGGAAGTACTACAGTAATTCCCAAGCAAATTTGAATTGTATACCAAATCATCTACAGCAAAGAGAGCTTACAGTGGAAAACTTTTCAATGTTATTTTAAAGCTATCCGCAGCCACCGTACCGTTCGCTTAGATGGCGACCAGAGTTAAAGTATATTTTCCTTCGGTTATTTATTTGCGGAATGTATTCTTTTAAAGGAGTATACTGCTATTTGCTATGGTATATAGTATTGTAAAGGGTAGTATGTTTCGCCTGGAGCAAACAACTAGTAGATAATGTTACCCCGTCGCAAGCTTTTATTTTTAAGTTCTGTCGGCACAATTTACAAAGATATCTTTTTATAAATAATAATAATAAACCCGCCTCAGTCCTCTATTGATCGTCAAGGGGACGTTACCCAAGCCTTGCAATTTACTGTAAAATTCTGACTCATTTATATCCTCCAAACATGTTTTATGCAACCCATACGTGAGATACCTATACATATCAGTATCTTTAGTTGACAGACAAGCGGCGCATACTAGGAAGCCCACAGCATCAGTATTCAGCACCCGTGTGGAGGGGTTTCGCAGCATTTCATTACTGCACCACCCTAGCGATGACACTGGCTTGATGGTACCGAGTTTAAAAAAAATGTGTCTCACATTTTGTTTTTTGTTTGAAACTGAGACGTTGGTGGAATACATAAGTGTGTATATTGTGTGATTACATATGAAAAAAAAAACAATAGTTATTATATTGCTAATGCTGTTAGTCGATTTCGGTAGTTGACTCTACGAACTCGAGTAATTTAATAATGTAGTAAACATTAAAAGTAAATAGAGCTTGTGTAAAGTCTGGAAACGAAATTATTTTGTGAGTCTTAATACTTCAGATTCGGTGGCCAATAAGACAGCACTTACCTATTTATGTGCAATTCTTACAAAGAGTACATAAGATTGAAGACAGGTAGTTAATCATACTGTCTTCTATCGCATGTTATGGGAGCGTTTCGGTTGGATTACATGCAATAGAAGTCAAACAAAGACCGAAGTCATCTCGAAGTCGCACGAGGACATATCACGGCTACAGGTTTTCGTCCTATTTCCAGTATCTGACTTACTTTACACCCGCGGAAAGTGATACTCAGTGAAAAACCGGTGCCTCTGCAACCCAGCGGTGCTCTAAGTATCAAATTTTAAAGCCAATTAAAACTTCAGCCGACATATATTTATCTCACCCAAAATTAGGGTATGACAAATTGCACATTGTTCAGTTAAGCCGCTTCCCTTAGCCCCCGTCAAGGAAGGATCTCTGCTATTCTCTGCCAGCCCTAAAAGAATAGATCCGTCGCGCTTAGCACAACCCTGATCCGTATTCGTCGCACGTTTTGAGTTTTATTGGAATTAAGTTACACAGAACCCTTTACTTCCGCCGTCGTTTTGGCAGCATTACCGAGGATTACCACCTCCCGAAGGGTGTACCAGCATCGACCGAAACAAAGTACTTACCTATTGTACATTTTACGTATTTATTATCCTGCCACGGACCCCTAATCCGTATTACGTTGAATTTGAAATTAAGTTTCGCGCGATGGGTTTTCGAATCTGCAAGCAATTGTTGCTCTTAAAATTAACATTCTTGAGAACATTTTTCTCAACTATTTTAAAATATTTGTTGATCATTACGTATTGTTTAAATCAAGTTTTTTCTAAACGGTCACCAATAATTCGCACTCATCAGGCTACGTCACGTGCAAAATTGACCCCTGAAACATTTATATAATTTCAGCATCGGCAATCCTTTAGTTCTAACAGTCAATCAGTTAAGGTAACCTTCCATTAATCCTTGCTATGTCTAATGCATTGATTACAACATATATAAAGCATATATTAGGTTGTGAAGATAACATTTAAAAACAAAAAGTAAGTACATCATAGTCATCATAGTATATCACTAGGACGTCATCCACCTCAGTCCTCGCGTAACCATGGTTGCTGTAAAGCAACCGAAACATCGGGAACGTAAAAAACATAATATAAACGCGATAAAATCTTTAAAATTAGTTTTATTTTAAAGAACATCATAGTTTCAATTCTCAGATATTTTATTATTAAAGGGAAAAGAACTGTTCGGTTTAAAAATAAAATCAAATGCTAAAAATCCATTGAATTTGTATATAAACGTTATCAGTATAATCTACCTGTACACGTCTTCAGATATTTTTGTTACACTTTATATGGACAAAACTACTCTGCGAATGAGTTAATAACGCGGATTGGGTGCTGGATAGAGTTGATGATCAAGAACGACTGTAACTATTTATTACAGAAAAAAAGACAATTTAAATGCCCTCATAGTTCAAGTACCTAATAAAAGTTATATCTACAAGCACGAACAAAACAAACCCAACTGCAGGGCACATATAGTCGTAAAATTGGTCGTACTCGTAAACTATTGTGCGTTTTTATGATTCATCTCCAATGTTTGCTGAAGCCCTCGTGTGAGCACAGGAATGGTACTGTCGCGTGCTAAACGTACATAAACTTTATATCGGTTTTAAATGGCGGAACACGAACGAAATTGTTTTTCAAGTGGAAAGACGATGTTACGTGAATTATAGAGTGATTATAATAAGTGTAATACACCTGAGGATAAGGAAAAACAATAACAGCATCATTGAACGTGTAAATAAATAAATACCGCCTGACAAGTACACTGACTGTATGGTCCCATATTAATCAACAAGTATTACGGTGCCTACCGTACCGTGCTCTATGAGAGCCCAAGTCAAACGTAGTAAATTACGAAAATATCATTCCCGAAATTTTCCCAGGCGGAAATTTTACCCGCAACTACCCGTATGTAGGTGTGCCGAGCGGCCTACGCTAAAACCACTAGAGCAGTAGAGTCAGTAGTAATTATTATTACCATTATAAGTCATTACCAATTGGATAACCAAATGGTAATGACTCATTACTTCAAAATAACAGGGATAATATATCCTCTACTTTATTGAAATGTTATCGCTGACATTCTTGAATGTCTCGGTTACATCACAAGTAATAGAATTGCTGAAATATCCCCGTGTCTAATCTCTTAACATTGACAATAAACAAAACAAAATGGACATCAGTCAGAATCACTCTTAGACAACGATGAATGAATATAGCCACGCCACTAGACCAAATAAATTAATACAAATAAATATCAATCAATCCAACGCTTTTAGTTGCCGAATATACCTACGTCGCAGTGCGAAATTTGTGCAGCGCTCGTGTCTAAGTAAATTTGGTCATCTCACCCAATCTGTGTTTACGAGGGGCGAGCCCTCAGCCCGTGTCCAAGGTATCGAGATTTGAGGGCACTAACAATGAATCATTGCCGCGAAGACGGCCCTTATTTAATTTGGCCCTCTGTTTTATTTTTATATTTCCTAGAGACCCTTGTTAACGAACGAAAATAGGTAATTCGTGTTTCTTGGCGGTCATTTATCACGATTTTCTTAAATAAATCACGAGATGGATGTTGTTAGATGTTTTGTATGTATCTTACGAGAGTATAGAGAAACATTAGGTATTCTGGTGATTCTGTCTTAATATTTTTTGTACCAAAATACACAGAGGAAAGGACTGTATCACGCGGGTATCGAAGCAAAGGTCACCGCTGCTAGCGTGTACCTGCAATCGATAGTCTACTCATTTACATTGATGCTTTCAATCAGTGTTACTTATAAATAAGAATTGCATTATCCTAAGGAGCACCATCAATAATAAGCTGGACTATTAATATACCACTAATAAACTTGAAGTCAAGTGGTAATTGGATTCGAATAGATACTTTTCCCGTTCCAAAATTATGAAAACCGGCATTAACCATATCATCGCTGTACCATAATAAGTCGATTGTGTTAACTTTCGAGTCGAGTGTGTTGGAAGAGCCTAATAGAATTACTACTTTTAACAAAGCTTAGGTATACAACTTTAACAATGTACTTATATATTACCAATTTTCAGCCCGATATACATATGATACAGTAGTGTAAGTTATGCCGTCATAAGCATGCGACTTATTCGAAATTTTACTAGGCAGCAAAAAACAGGAGCTTAAAAAACAATTTTCTCCTCGCGACTGGCGTCCTATATCTAAAAATATTTGTCTACCCACATAAAATTTTCCCCAAAAAGCGAAAAGAAAATAACGCTCAGCAGTCACGTTCCTAACAATATTTCCTTTTTATTGGAAGATTCTCGATACGCGGAGGTCTCTTCAGTAGGCGCGTGGCAGACATGTGCCACACTGTTGACGCGCACTTATCAAGCGGGTTACTACAATAAATGTTTTATCTATATGTATAATAAGACTGTTATTTGATCGTATCAATGAAACTATCGTAGGGAATAATATTTTTCATACAGAGGCCGTTTGCTTTATTTATTTTTGTTTTATTTCGCGAATCACGAGAAAACTGTTGGAAGGATTTAAATTAAATTTGGCATGGATGTTACAATGACTACATAGGATACTTTGTACTGCGGGAAATTGATGGGTTTCCTATATCAAAAACTCAAGTCAATATCCACAAAGTTGCGATTTTTTACACAGCTTCCAGTTTATCTATGGATTGTCGTTATAACTATGGACTATTTAATACAAACTACATAATATGTGGGCCGATAGACTTACACTATGTGGTTCTCATATATCTATTTATGCATAAAGCAGAGGTTCTAAATATTTTTGAAAATGTACTGTCGCGTCTCACCCTGTAGGTCGTAGCAATATTTCCCAAAATATACTGGATTTTTATAAAATCCTATTTAACGGGCTACAGTCTCCTTACAACATGTTTTACTGCAATTCCATTTGAAAATAGAAACATTTGTACTAATTGTAACCAATTAAAATTCGGCATTTTTTCACCTTGACCGATATTATCAACACTGTGCACATCTAATTACGTATGCGAAAATGAATGTACATGTACTGTCGACTGTACGAGCAGACACACGACTTAAAAATGTAAACTGAATACAAAATGAAATGGGCAAAGCAAACAGCATGAATTCAGGACATTAGCATTTATGTAAATTTTAGGAAAATCTAGTAACGAGGTTGATGTAATGTGGCTAGAGAGGTGGGTGTTGTTCAGAATGACCTTATTTAAATAAAAAAAGGATATTTTTATGATGCTTTCGCTCATCACGACATTATTGCAAGATTGGTGCATCTGTACGCCAGCCGGCGTATGACCTATACCAAAAATTAATTAGTTAATAATTACAAGAGTTGTACTGTAAATTGAGCTAAAATTGCATTATAAAAATCAGTGTTGGTAATACCGGTGAATATATTTTTTTTAAAATCACGGGTAATAAATGCTTTTATTATGGGCACCACACAATGGACTGGAGGCGAACCTAGTATGTATAATAGGACTTCAATCGCTAATACTAGTAATAGTTTATATACAATAGTTATGTACATGGAAAAACAAAATAAATAAATATTAATAATAAATTGATATTAATGACTTATTATTCTAAAAAGTTTTAATCAGAATCAAAATATTTACTTACTTATATATTTACTTATGAATCGGCATCTTACAAAATGCTAAAGTTTTAGACTTTATCACCCGTTCGGAATGCCGTTCCTATGGAGAAGAACGGGCAAGAAACTCAATTGTCGCTCTTTTTAAAAAGATCCGTTACTTTTTTGAGCAGTACATTGTTATTAGAATGAGACCAATGTAGAAACGGCTAGGTAGGCTTGAGCAGCTGGTCAAAAAACTAATAACTGTAAGTATATAATTAAAAGTTAATAGCATTATTATAAGTGAGCCTATTTAGGTAAGTGGGTATCAAAATCTACACGAATATGCATTCAATATAAATAACTCAATTTTCATTAATATTGTAATATACATAGGTGAATTCTCTTTTCTTTCCATATTAATAACAAAAGTGTAGATCAGTTTTAAATAATTAAAGTGATTCAAAATGAGTCATAATAATATCGATTTAAAGTCTCATCTCTAGTTGAAGCTCACGCGGGAACGCTCATAGCAGAAATCTGTGCTCAGTGAGTGCGATGGAAAATTAAATCCAAACTGGGGGCATATTGCGAACCCTTATTTCTAGGCCGTATACTTAACTGCCTGGCAATTTTATATTTCACTTCGATAGACATACCTTATCCTAATAAATAAACTATATTTTTCCAAACGTTGTCAATCAAAGTGAAAACACAGACTGAGGCAAAGTATTATTTAGCGGGAACTTATATCGTTAACATGATCCATATGAAAAGAGTTTTAGGCTGTAACAGTTAGTAGGTAAATTATATTCCTGGAAATAAATGTTTGTGATACGCCCCCTTCAATCCAGCGCTGAAATGAACAATCCATTTATTATAAAATTTGAATTTTATCTTAAGCTACAATATCCTTTGAAATAGTGTTTTAAATTTCTTTTTTGTGTCATAACAGTGGCTTCGATTGTATTTACTTTGCTAGGAACTATCACGACGAAGTGAAACTTTAATAATTTATTATGTGTAGTATTTTTTTTTTCAACTCTTCAAACGGATTGGAACGCCTGTTCAACTGATTAAATTCGTCTGGACACTCAGAAGTCTTTTTTGCCCCAATTTATTATATGTAACAAGCTATCATACAGAATAACACCGCTCAGAAATTGGTACATCTATTCGGGAGCTACAATATAACAGACAAACAAAGAAATTACATCAATACACTTATTTGTGATTGGTTTTAAAAAGTATGTTAGGCTAATTCAAATCATTTTGTTCTAGCTGTGACCGTATCTTATAAAATATATTTCTTCATAGAAACTTTGACCCTCCATTAGAGGTGGAACTTCCAAAAATCCCTTCTTAGTGAAAGTGCACCTCTAGGGTATCCTACAAATTTCAAATCTCTTCCACCACGGGTCCCGTCACCGGGTCACGTCCACGGGTTTCGGATATGTTGTGTTATCAATCAGTCAGTATTAAAAATTGTATTAAATAGAAGATATCTGGGCCCACGGGAGCACTTATTTTTTTTGTATGTTTATTTTTCAGTAGATAAATGTAACAAAATATTTACAAGCATCCCTCGTCTACTCAAAATCGACTAGTTACCACAAATTAATCAGAATTTCAACATGCTATAAAACACAATTTGCCGCGAGTGCAACTGACGGCACAAGGGTAGCCAACCCTGTGACTGCTACCTTAATAATTAATCGAAAAGCCGCGCTAACAAACGCGAGCCAGTCCGAACGACCTAGCGAACACCGTTCTCTGTTATTTCAATGGGAGATTGAGTCCCTTTTGTCTTTTTTGAGTGTTCAATTTAGCTAGCGGCGATTGAATGGATTAAAACTTCTATGTGTGAGTAGCGTTTTGGCATTTTTACAAAGTCGAGCCGCAGTGTAAAGCGACGTATAGATTGACTAGGTTTTTTTCAACTCGTAAATTGGTTCCTATTACATCGTGCGGGCTTTCACTTTTCATTACCGCACTCGTGTTTTCTTTGATTTACCTACCTCAGCGCGTCATGCTATAATATATAAAAAAAATGATTTTTGGGTCCAGCTGCTCCAATCAAACATGGTTGATTCTTACGTTGTTTTACTGTTTTAATCTTTCTAATTCCGTCAACACATATGTCTTATAATTGAATAGCACCGGCATCGCAATTGTAATTTCATTTGGAGTCCATTTTAGTACTTTTCGCACTAAATATGTTTTAAAAATCTGAGCTTTGATTTTTTTGTCGTAGGTATGACATGAAAATAAGTTTTTTTTATATAAACCAAGAGAATATTTCATTGATCTTTTATTGCGTTTTCACTGGGGGAATAAAATCACAACTCCGGGGAAGAAATGAACTGAAAGGCGAAAGGGTTGGCGCAGACACGACTTGAATAGACAATGCTCGTTCGGAATGTTTATTTCTTAAATCGCCATTCGCATACCAATAACTTGAGTAGGTTTAAAACTAAATTGCTCTTAAAAACTGAATTCACAAACTTTCAGTTACATTTGAAAAGCAGTGATAGCCAAGTTGGTAGAACGCTTGCCTCGGTAACGAGGATTGCAGGTTCAAACCCCGGCTCGCACCTCTGGGATTTTTCAAGTGCGAATCTCATTTTCAACCATGATTGTCACTTGCTAAAAAACGGTGAAGGAAAACATCGTGAAGAAACCTGCATGTCTGAGAGAACCCCTCTAAAGATGTGTGAAGTCCGCCAATCCGCACTGGGCCAGCGTGGTGGACTATGGCCTAATCCCCCTCGCATTGAGGGGAGGCCCGTGCCCAGCAGTGGGAAATTAAAAAAAGGGCTGGAATTATTATTGAAATTTAGTAATAAAAAAAAAAATCTTAAAAATTATATACTTTTACGAAGTTACTTTCCAAGTAGTCGTGGCGCGCGAATTGTTTTAATTTATTTTTGTTGCGCAACTTTAATAAAATCTGTGCAAATATTGTATTGCGTTCGAATTGTTTTTGAAAGTTTTAACTTTGGAAAGGACGCAACCGGTTCATGCAATGTGTATTTAACTGAGCCGGTTCATGCAATGTGTATAGAACAAACTGATAGATAAATTCCTAACAAATTTGGTTTGTATACAAACTCTTTTCTATAGATACGAAAACTAAACTAAGAGCAGACACAAATTATTGTTACGTGTAACATGATAATTTAAGTTAACTACTTACTGTGAATATTACTAATTATCTCCAAAATTAGTAGCAACTTCAGTGAAAATAGAATTTTCTAAGAAAATATTTGATAAAGATAACCATGTGGACCGTTTTATTCTATTCAAAAATAAAATCAGCGAATCATATACATATAATAAGAATGAAAATATTTAAATGGAAATTTCATATACTTGGTGCCACAGCGAAGCTTCTTTATAAAAAGTGCGCTGCGCTGTTTTAAATTACACATCCTTTCAGTTGCAAATTGTTTTTTTTTTAAATCTCCAGTGTCCAAACTATTCTTTAGAATAAGGCTTTTAAATTGGATTTTGCAGTTACCATATGGGTAAAGGATGTATTCAGTAAATCACTTGTATTACGCAATACCAAACTAACGAGGCAGTACTTATGACAAGGGTTAATCTGTAAATCATGCCAACTTCAAGCCAAAACAATTTCCAGCAAAAAGTATCAAAACCAGACAGTCCTTAACACGGTGTGGTAAAGTCAAAAATGTGGTTAGAATGTGAAATGGTTTCGGATATCCTGCAATTAAAGCCACAGAGAAGTAGGGGGGGCGGTGAGCTGGCGCCCCCTACAGGACAATCACGAAATGCTTTTATTTTTTCAGTCGTCCGCTGTTTATTGCCTCATCAGGATCTGTTATGGGCTGGGCAGTGCAGTTACCGGCCGCCATTGCAATTTATACACGTTAACCTAAGTAACTGAGGGGCATCCCAGTGCGATGATTTTATTTTTCGTAAAACTATTTTGAAAAGAGTAACGGAGTAAGAGTTGAGCAGAGTTGTTCCTTTTATTAATTATTAATGTCAAGTTGAAAGCGCTGCGTCGCGAAATTAAAAATTTCAACGCTTTAAATTTTTTTTTTATGAAAAATTGTGTCATCTTTGTGATATAATTTTGTTATTTGTGACTGCTGCAGCATTAAATGTCTCATTGTATTCAGTTTGGTTAAAAAATATATAAATCTTCAAAGATTGTAAAATCCCCAAATTTGCAAACTTCGGAGTGTTGGATTGTTTAAAATTAATTGTATCACAAATTTAATAGAAAAATAAACTAAATTATATGTTCTGTCGACATTTTGAATGTCATGTCCTGAACTGTTGCTTTCACCTTAAGTTACGGTTGAAACCATAGTCAGTGTATCCTCTGTTAATAGTTATAGCCTTTATACATACCACAGTGAAAAGAGTTAAGGGCATACCTCTTTCTCATCAAAAAATCTGCCTGTCGATGCTGCGCGGTTGGTCTGGGTTCTGCTAATAGTTAATCAACATTGTAATCACTTGCCAAAGGCAAATACTCCGTTAGTGCTGATGACACGTGTAATTATTGAAGCGACTTACATGTGTCATGTGTGTACCGATATTATGTCATTACATTGGCCAATCACGATCAGTTCTTGGAACAATACAAATGCCAGTAAAGCTGTATGTAGAGCATACGTAGAGCCAAGCAGAGTATTCGCTATCAGAAGTGTGGTAATAAAAATTATGGTATGAAATAATTGTAGATGGTACCACTAAACCGTGACGATTTAACTAACGATAATTGTATGAGTATTGCATCATAATTGTTATGTTTTCATGGTAGGAAATCTGTCAACAGTACATACTTAACAAAGTGTTAATAAACTGCTATTAATATAAAAAAATCGCAAAACATTATGGAATTTAAATTCAAATTTGTTCTTTGATATTAACATAACATTTTGGAGGTGGCGGGAAAGAGTATACATTAGAAACTGTGAGGCGATATGGCTACAGAATTTAAATCAAAATCTTTTCATTCCTCCGCTGTGTTCACAGCCTGCGCCTGGTTTATGATATTAAAGATTTTTACATAGTGTTTTCGTTTTAATCATATACCTATGATATATAATAAACCCTTTGAGTGGTTTTATAAAACTACTCCATTATTTTAGTTCAAAATATTCAATGCCAGCGCTGTTTGGTTCCGATTAAGTGATTACTCAATATCCGAATTCTCGTCGCTAAAACGTTTCATAAAGCCGGTAATAAAATATTTTTAGCATCGATAACAGGTTTTTTTTTAATTCACTTATTTATTTTTCAGGATTTTCAACAAAAGCACCTGTAATTAAAACATAGGCACGTATACTCATACATTCTTGAAATCAATTAATCTTTACTAACCTACGAATAAATATCTGCTTTCCGATACTAACCAATGACCAAAAAAACTAATATAGCTCTATGATACAAACCTATTGTACGAGTTTTAAATGAAATGTCAACTCTTTCTAGCCTTTATTATTTTTAGGTAAATTATATAATAAAATGTATAAATATTCAATGTTACATTATATTACATTAAAAAAATAGCAGCATTCTACATAATATTCTCCCATCGAGGTGTTGGATGAATCACGCTCTTCGGCAGCGTCGCGCCGCCCAGTCGCGCCGGCCGTCGCGACGCCTCTCCCGTCGCCTAGCAACCCTATACACCCTGCATTAATAACCTCCTCGGGTTTGCTGACCTCCTGGTACTTTACAATTTAATAGCCACAAGGTTTGTAAGAGTTTGAGTTGATTTTCCATTGTCTAGGAACATTGAAAAGTACTTAAAGATGTGTTAGATTACCAATATTAGCTGTTTCCCGCGACTTCGTCCGCGTGGTATTTAGCGAAAATGTTTTGCTAAAATAAAAGTAGCCGAAGTTACTCCTTGTTACATCGGCTATCTACCAGTGAAAGTCCCGTCAAAATCGGTCCAGCCATTTCAGAGATTAGCCGAAACAAACAGGCAGACAGACGAAAAAAATGTTTTTGTATATGTACCGTGTATACATCCAAATGCGCTTTGTAAAAAGCGGTTATTTTAATATTACAAACAGACACTCCAATATCATTTATTTTTATAAATAATTGCATTATGCTCGTCACAAACACCAATAGCAAAGCCTTAATAACTATTGGCAAAATATGGGAACAGGCGTTTCTGCTTACGCTTTTGGGCATAACGGGTGAGAAGTATGAATAGTAATCTTCAATCAAGTATTAAGCATGTTGCATTAAGCTATAAATCTGTTGCCTCAATGGTGATACTATCTAATGGAATGTCCAAGCGAGAATGCAATACATGTTAGTCCGTACGTCTCTTAAGAAAGCCAGTGTGAAGACGCACAGCCGGCTACATTGTCCTGCTTCAACTCCACACAATAGGGGCTAGGTTACAATAGCGATTGTTCAACCTCACTAATGAATGGACCTGACTCCGATACTTATCTGCGATGGTGTTATAAAAATCCTTGAGGTTTAATCCTATCTTGTGTATCTTCACCCTTATTTTTTTCTAGAGTACTAAGTGACAAGTCTGTTGTATTGTATACCGTTATTGTGTTAAAGTATATTTTTGCGTAGCTTTCTCATCTAGATGTTTGTTTGAAAAGTGTGCACTGAATAAAATATGCGGTCTTTTGCTGAATACATTATAAGGTTAATGTCTTCGTCTGACTATCTGCATATGGCAGCGTAGCTCCAAAACTGATAAATTAAGTTCCACGTATTTTTAGATTAGAACGTGCGTTCCTAGGTAAGGCGATCTGCGGGGTTATTTTAAACCATTCGAAACCGATATCGGAAACGGAATCGAAAACTTCCGAAATGGATTACCGCAATCGCTATTAAAATTTCCAAATTGGATTGTCTTCGATGCATCTTGATGATAATGCCAAATCGTTTTTTTCAAAAAGTTGCCGTCAGAAAGCTCGTCGGGAGCGACATCAACATCGGAAAGTTTCAAATCCGTTTCCGATGTCGATTCCGAATGATTTAAAATAACCAACCAGAATGTTATAATTCACGACCATGCATCCATGATCTGACCGAGACACGAAACGATCAGTCAAACGTTTTTCCAACTAGACTACGTTTTCAAAATCGTTCTAGAATATTATTGGTCGGTATTGCTGCGAAGGTTTCTATCACATTGAAATAAAACAAAAAAAATATGATTCATCGCGCTTTTATATCCAACAAAGCAACACCATGACTAGTATCAATCGCATATTCTTCGGGCTCGAATGTGACGTCGCTGTCCATAGTATACCTCAAGTTGTAGAGTCGCTTCAATAGCTTCGAGTATGACAGGTACTGGGTTAACCAACCACTGCCCCGGCATAGAAAACAAATGATTAATAACACTTTTAAGGCACGAACGAGACTCGAAATAATATAATACACAATTTCTTTCACGCTATATATAATCATGTTAACAGTATCAAAACTATTTGGTTACTGAATGAGTTTTTAGTTTATAATCCGTTGAAAGTTGATAAGCGATTCGATGCATTCTGTAATATAAAATATTAAATAAATACGTGTGGTGTGTATGTAACGCAAATAACAATAATTGGATTTGTATATTATAACATAAATGCCTTTTACCGGCGCCAGTATGACTCCCGAATGCGGAAAAGCATAGACTAAAATATATTTTAGGGTTCAAGAATATCTTTCTATTACACTCTCCAGATATCCCATACAATATCTGCCAAAGTGACAGTTGCTATGCGGTTGCTGTTCGATTATGAATCGATTGTGTTAGCAGACGTGGGGCCCAGGCAGTATGTTGTATGACACTAGGTTGCTTTTTAATCTTCTTACATTATTCCATACCATCTAATTGAACCTTATAGCAATTAGTTGCAATTTTAGTTACGCAATAACGATGTATGCCCAACGACGTTGCTACACAGAGCGATCGATGGGTAATCTAGTTTATCCGGCTGAACTTGTCGCCGCAGTAATACGACAACAAAGGGCCTAATAGGCCCAGCGGGATTACTGTTCAATATTCGTTTGGCTGCCGGCGCAGGGTTATATGTGATGGGATTTTATTGACATTAGCTCTCAAAATGTCTGGTGGAGACATCTGGTGACCAGAACGCTGGCACATATTTTGGCCAACACATCAGCATTGCCATCCAACGTGGCAATGCTGCCAGCGTTTTGAGCACCCTCTCGGCCGATGGTGGTGGGGAGTTTGTTGGGTGTACTTTGAAATCAGCCTACTTTTAATTTTAATTATTGATTACATTATTATTATTTACTCTATCTATGAAAACCGCAAAGTCTAAGCCCAGAATCAAGTGTATGAGAATTTTTTTGGTATATTTTTCAATGTCTTAATAGTTATTCTGCTATTCGGGGCGGAGACAAATACAAAAAATCAAACATCCCGCTCTTGTGTTATAAATGGTGTAATTAACACGAGTTTGTTTTATATAGATATATGCATTGATCAAAGTGTAGGTGGCTTTGTTTATTAGATAATGTATTTACTGTTCCATTTTGAGATATTTTTTTTTATACAATATAGGCAAGTATTTGATCTCGATCCCACCTGATGGTAAGTGACGATGAGATCTACGATGGAGCATACTTGCCTAGGTAGGAAGGCGGCAGTAGATAGAGACGCTACATTCACTAGGCACATGCAGCGCAACTGATCTGACCCGCCATCCATGAATGGCAACACCGAACATCATGCCGGAGCCGGAACACGGCTAGGCCGCTTGGCGACATGGCTTTGTTCAGTGGGTGGTGACTAACCACGGCCGAAGCCTACCACCAGTAGAGTTGTCACCTAGTTGGCACCACCCAGGGTCACGTGTAGGGTATCTCGAGGGTACTTAATTCTCCTACGGACGCAGGTGACCTGACCCCAAAAATAATAATAAAATAAAAATTACACACCACATATTAATTAACATTGTGTACTACATGCAATGTAGCTTATGCTTATTCGTTCGTATGCTTTTTCGTTTTACAATAATGAAAAGTTTATAAACATTTCAGGAAACTGGAACGTGCGAAGTAATATTCAATAATTAATGGCAATGTTGTCATTCGGCAATCAGCCGCGCAATACGCGCTGATGACGCAAACCGTTCGCAATTAGCGCTCGTCAATCATTGCCACGGTAAATACGCACGTTCTTACCGTAATTCAATATCGAGTGTGTGTGTAATTGGAACCCACCAATTTTACTTTGACAATTACATATATTATTTACATACACTTTTACCAAGCAGTGATAGCCAAGTGTGTAGAACGCTTGCCTCGGTAACGAGGATCGCTGGTTCAATCCCCGGCTCGCACCTCTGGGATTTCTGGATTTCACGTGCTAATCTCATTTTCAACCATGATTATCACTTGCTAAACGGTGAAGGAAAACATCGCGAGGAAACCTGCATGTCTGAGAGAACCCCTCGAAAGACGTGTGAAGTCCACCAACCTGCACTGGGCCAGCGTGGTTGACAATGGCCTAACCCCCCTCGCATTTAGGGGAGGCTCGTGTCCAACAGTGGGACATTAAAATGGGCTGGTATTATATTATTATTATTATAATTTTACTTTGATGACTTTTTTCAGTGATATAAAAAATATGCAGCGATTGATACATATATGGTTCCTTACATTACAATCAAGGTAGGTACTTAGTATTTTTATACACATAAGAATTTGCTACACAAAAATGTATAACACCCTATTAAAAAGTGATCGTAGATTTTCATGTTCACATAGAAATAGCAGGTAACCGGACGGAACATTCTCATTATAACATCATTTTATGACATTTTGTGTGATTCAAAATATATATAATGGTGTAAAACATATTAATTATATGTGTGACTGTCAAGTCTGTTCATTGACAAACAATGTCGCATAGGAAAGCATATAGGACAGGAGCTGAGATCCATTATTTTGATACCATTTGGTGATTTTTCCAGGAGACACGTTGGTTGCTCTAAGGACGGTATTTTAAGGACTTTCCTTAAATTTAAGTATAAACTCCCATAGGACTCGAAAACCGTATGTAGAGAATTAATATATTCCACATTTTCTTTAGTACCTTTGATCCTGAGTTCAAAGGGCATATGTAATCTACTTATAACGATTGAACGACCCCAAGGCTTATATGTTCGCTGAAGAAAAACCTATTTACTTTCCTCTTATCAGTTACATTTAGATACTTTTTCAGGATTGTCTTTGTTTATATTACGGTTACGGTTATTTTACTACTAGTAAAGGTTTATGTTGCAGAATATATAGCTAATAGCGATATTTTTTGGGTAAAGACGATCTTATAGCCTACAAAAAGTATAGGGTCAATAAGTCTTAATGTTTATTTGGAGAAATATTTCAATTATATATGCCTGGATATGCGAAGTTTTTTTATCTGCTTTAATAGAAGTGACAATGTTTATCGATAAATATTTAGGGAATTAACTGTGTATCGATACAATAGTTCCACTTTTAAGAGCTACTTAATTATTTAATAAATTATATACAATAGTTATGTATATGGAAAAACAAAAAATACTTATTAATAGGACATTAAAAAATAAAATAAAATTATATACACAAAAATGCCTCCACATCGTCGTCGATGCCAAAAGTGCCCAGCAGGCTGGCCGCGTTTCCACGCTGAATAGCGAGGCTCACTCCTCTGCGCGAAATAGAGGCCAGCCCGCCGGTCACGGGTAGCGGCGAAAAGTCGTGCGAAAAACTTATACTAATTCTATATAATATAAGGTGTGACAATATTAGTGTAAAATATTTTAACAGGGCTAATAGTAAGTTATAAAGATAACATTCCCAAAGAAATAACTCAAATTACTAGACATTTAAAAGAACACACTGTACTAAGCGCATGGCCAAACGCTACTGTTTTGCCTTGTTAAAAAAAAAACTTAATTTACCCAATTATTTTATACATCAACGTGATTCATATAACTTACTGATTCATCTCATCGGTTAAAATATTTTACACTATTTTGCCTTATATACTATCTACTATATATACTATTTTCCATCTTGTCAGTATTCCGCACACCTTTTCTCTGCTGTTTGATGATACTTTCCTATTCTATATGCCGAACCATACGCTATCGAGTAATGGATACCACTTTAAAATTGGTCCAGTATATGTTTAGTGATACTTAAACAAACACACAGATGGACCACAATTTAAAAAAAAAACTTGTTTTCGTCTAAATGGCCTAATGCATTTTTTGTAAACCTCCAATGTACAGACGCAATTGGCTACAGTTTTATAAATTGTTAAATATCTTGGCAATTATGCGTTTTATCTTAGAACCCTAAATCTAAATCCTTGTTAATGTTACTTTGCAAGATAAATAGTTGCTATCAGGCAAGATTTATAGTTCTCTTCCGCGATGACTCGGCACGATAATGGGACTTATCTCCGATAGCCGCTAAGGGAGACCATATTTGTCTTTCGTGATTGAACTTTTAGTGGTTTTTGCGCACATTTTGGGACATCGATAAAACCGTTTTATTTGCAACCAAAAGTTTGTATGTATTATAACTTGGGACTTAGGTTATTTACAACACGATAAGGAAGAGATACCATAAGTAGTAGATTTTTTAATGTTTTGTTCGTTCTTAAGTCTTGTAGACTTTAACGAATGAATATTTGAAATTTTATAACCAATTAGGTATTACAATTACATTTATAAATGTTTAATCCGTTATTCATAAATTAATTACTTTAGAACGTTTGCAATCAATAACGTTTATTTAATTGTAATGTTAATTAATGTCAGTAACAAGGACAGATTCATTCATATTTACTGTATTCGCAGACCATTACTTACTCACAGATGAGTGAAAGATTTAGGATGCTGCAACACCTCACTAGGACATCAAACACCTCAGTCCTCCCGTGACCATGGTTGCTGTAAAGCAGCCGAAACGTCGGGAACGTAAAAACATAAAATAAAAGCGATAAAATCCGTAAGATTAGTTTTATTTCAATGTTTAAATCTGTACAAAGTTGTACTAAATATATAAATATAAATATAAATTCGATTGCAAGGAAAGTTCCTTGCAATCGAATTTATTATTAAGCTAAAAGCTGTAATGATGCGTCAAAACAAAGATTCCAAGGCCTGACTCAGCAATCTTTATTGTTTCCTTTTAAATTAAGCCCTTAAAATTCTTAGTCAATAAACTTGAGTAACTTGTACTGACTTTTTTTTCAGAACTTAAAAATCTCTTTATATATCGAAAAAAAAAATAAGTTTGAGAAAACCCAATTCTAAGCTGAGATTGGAGTAACGGCTAATTAATTAGTCGAAGACGTAAAAAAAACCTAATTTGTCAGTGTCATTGGGTTTTCTTTTTTTTCTAGAAAGTAATTGGGGAGAGCTGTTCTTGCTTAGACTAAAATAGACTTTAATACCAATTGAGTTTTGATAAATGAAATTGAAGATTAAGTAGCCCTTCTTATATTCTCAATAAGAAATCCTTGTGATAATGAGAGAAACCCATATAGCCATTTTCGGTCGCAGAATTTTCAAAAAAGTAACAAGTCACAGCAGTTTCGTAACTGCTACGACACATGGCGACAGTGTGGGGTTTGGTTTCTATGTGTGGTAACAGTTCACACACAATTCGACCGAAAAAAGTTTCAGTAACTGTGTGTTGTCGCTGTGTCCACACGGCTACCGAAACGTTTATGAAGACTCATTTCTGTACACTGCGCGTTTAGTTTGTAACTAGTGTAATTTGTTTGTATCAAATCGTTGTAACGTAATTTTAGTGGGAATTCCCATTACTGAGCTCAGCTCGAACTCAGCTCAGCTCTATGAAATACGAACATACATTTTCCCATTTGTCTTCAGTTGTTTTTACAACCAGCTCTCCGTCTATACATCATGCAAACAGCTTGTACTGGAATGGATATCGGGATGTCTAGCACAGTTGTGCACCGAACTTGTTCAGTGATTTGTGCGCACGCCTTGAATGAATTATGAAATTAGATTTTTGTGGAACGGGAGATGGTGGCAACATTTAGTGAATCTTCATTGGTACACAGTTAAGGCTAAACTGGAATTTCTAATGTAATTATATCATCATTGAGACACCATGCTGTCACTGTTATACTTATTTATGAATTGTGTTATGAGCAGGACGGAAGACACTTTCGGTACCGTACTTAAAAAATAGTGCTTCAGCTACTGATTATTACGATGTCACTGCTGTTACATTCTGAGTCAATTGATTGTTGATTTTGAGCCCTGGTTACATGGGTATAGCTGGCAGTAGCATAACTAAATAACCAATATATATCACACAAACATTTGCTTAAAAAGAAACAAATGAGTTAGCCATATTATAATTAAAAGCATGCATGTATTCTAGGTACTTTCATTTTCATAATTTAAAAAAATACACTGACATTACAAATCAAATTTAATTTAAATATATATTTATATTCGCTAGTGTTTTGTCTGGAATGACTCATTTATAAGTATATACCGGACTTTTTGGCGGGAAACTGAAAAGTCATGGCGTCAGTTATGTTTTAATTTCTAAAACTAGTGTTCCTGCGAGTTATAGTGAGTGATATAAGTGGAATATTAACCATTATAGGTTCGGTAAAGTGCACAAGTGTAGGTAATTGAAACAGAGTGACGAAACATGGCTTTTCAGTTTCTCACAAAAAATCCATGAAAAATCTTTCGGTAAAGTATCCATCACTTTACTGATTGAGGGATGGGGGGGTATTTTACTTGGGCCTAGGCTTTGGGCCTGTGCATATGCTCAAAAACAGAAATAATTTATATTACTTGACACTGGCAAAATACTTATGGTGATGCCAAATTAAAAAAAAAAAAAAAAAAGTTTATATCGGATGTAAGTTGCTTCGCGCCAAAAACTGATACCATGTATTCAGGTCATGTGTCTGGACCCCCCAGAGCTGAAATTTACCGTCAATCTTTCATGAATAAACAAAAGTTTTTTTCAGTATTTTTAAATCTATTTTAGCATGAAATCATAATAGAAGTCTATCTCAACATGATTTTAAGTAAAAAAACATAATTACTACTTAAGACCTAAAACAGCAATGTAAATTAAATCTCGATACGTTCGAGCACACTCATCAATCGCACGCGTCGGGTATAGCGCAGAGCGTTGGGTTGTGATCGCGTGGTTTACGATACATTGTGCGCTCAAAAACTACAACATTTTTAAACCATGACTGTCCACATAAATGCTTTCTATAGTGTGATTATACTCGTAGGTATTAAAAGTGCCCTTTGCCCAAAGTTTTCGCTACCATGCCCCTTACTCCCTGTAGTCTGTCAATATTGTAGAGTACTGTAACTATATAGACTAAATAATTACGCCAAGTCTAGTTGCAATAGTACGCACAACATGATTCAGAAAATCTCAATAGCTCTTAACTCGGTGTAACTTAACACGTGTTTCTACCACAGGCTAGCTACCATTATTGATTAACGATTTACGTCACTCTTAAACTTTCCCTAGCGTTGAGGTGGTAATATAAGTGGACCATCTGTGCCACCCCCCCTCAGTAGGGAGGGTGCACTGATGTTCGAACCAGTGTTGCCAACCCCAAGAAACTAAAAAACAGCAGCTCACCAATAAAAAAACAGGAGAAAACAGTAGGTAAAGTAAAAAGGGCAGATTTCATATTTCCCTGATATAATTAAAACAATCACCTACTTTTATTAGTTACCAGTACTCACATACATTGTTATATTATAATATTGATCACAACATATTAAAAAAAAATCAAAGTAAAATTATTGTCCACTTTCATCCTCTATTGCCTCATCTTCAGTATTTTCAGACTCATTTTCCTTATTAAAATCATACATATTTTTGTTAAATTTCTTCATTTGCCTTTCTGTGGCTTAAAATGAGTAGCACTAGGTTATTTCGGATTTAGTGTGCAATAAGTCGATATTCTGTTGCGTAATTTAGTTTTCATATTATTTATAGCTGAAAATAATCTTTCCACGGTGGCGCTGCTATGTGGTAGCCACAAAAGTTTCTTCACCAATCACACAATGTGGGAAATCCCTTGAATCTCGACAAGAGTAGATAATGGCGTCAAGTGTCATTGCGTTTTATTACATAGTGGTTATCAAAAAATATTTTCAGTGTAGGTATAATATAACGCTAATTGAAAAACAGTAAATTTTAGGAATGAAACAGAAAACAGGGGGATAAATGTGAAAACAGCAAATCTACTGTTAAAACAGTAGCGTTGGTAACACTGGTTCGAACATAGTAGTTTGTTAACTGTAAATAATAAGCGAGGTATACATTCAACATTGGCTGATAGTAGGAATACCGATAAACGATGTCAGAAGCTTGTGGCTTACGAGTATTAAGATATGAAAATTTCCGGATGGCCGCTGAAAGAAGTTAGGTACAAACCGTGTACAAACATTGATCTAATAGACAATATATTATTGGGTCCAAAAAATGAGTACTATTGCATTAAAACCATTCTTTGAAGCAAGCTTTATACGTCAAAAATATAGTTCTCATATTCGATCATGATTTGACGTAAGTATCTCAATAAAATGTATCTTATAAATTATCTGAGTTTATTAATATCTTGGGTTCAATAAATGGGTACAATGTTTCATAAGCTAAAAAAATACACTTCTCATGGTATCTCAATAAAATCTAACTAAGTAATAAACTAAATATATCTAAGTTTTTTGATAAATAAACACTATTCTAAAATGGCTGCTCAATATAAAAATCTTGTAAAAACATTTCTCATTAATAATTTAGTCCCCATGGCACAGGGATTCGTAGTGTGGGGACTAGAACGTCCACTTACTTTTCCATTCCTTGCTTCAGTAAGTTATTATAATTATTATTCGGCATTTTTTAAGCTGTATAGGTTTAGATATTTACAATTCAAATGTTTAATAAACCATTATCATGACGCGTCAAGCCCAGGGGACAGCATCAATACGGCCGCGGTTCCCTGAGGGCATCACTCGACCATTCCGACCGTTGGCTTTTAATCTAAAAGCTATTCTATGTACCAACCCTAGTAGGCCACAGGGAGACGCGCCATTTATGCTTATTTTTCATTGATCAATCAATCATGGCCGGCTATTGTTTGAGAATTGAGGGCAAACAATAAATTCTTCTTTCTGGCAACGACTTTATTATGATTTTTTTGCGGTTCAGTGTTCTTTATTAGGCTTGACATTCATTGAGTATTTTATTATGTGCGGTGATTGCTTTTAGCAACCTATCAAAGAATACGTGTAGTGCGTAGGGTGAAAGTCCTACCTAGGTCAAAGCGTGAAATTTAAAATGTTGTTTTTAATTTTGCACTTAAATCTCTGCTTCACAAAAAATGTAAAGATACGTTCTATGTTTGTAGGGGCTAATCTCCAAACCTGATCCAATTCAAAAAAATCCATTTCAAAAAGATTCACCTTTAAAAGGCTACAGTAATACTGAGTGTATAAGCTGTGTTAAATTACGCTAAATTGGGGTTCTAGCTGCAAGGAAAATCTATGGTTGCGCGGGCGGAGCTACGGGCATAACTTGTACTTTATGTTTGCACTTATTCTAGGCTATATCTAGCGTTCCTTTCGAATAGGTACATTACTATATTATTATCTCTATAAAGTTAGAGAAACAGAAATGACAAAAAATAAAAAAAAAGAATGATCGTTTTGCCATAAATCATGAACTCGAAGTACTCAAGCAAGTATTGAGAAATTTCAAGGAAAACCTACATTGGTTACAATAAAATCATAGATTTATATTTTTCAAGAAACGAAAGGAAAGAATTTGTGACATAAATGAGCAAGCCATTCTAGCACTAACATTGTGAATAACGCAATTTCTGGCGCCAACAGTACCTGCAGAAAGTTAAGCGGGAGGAAATTGCGAGACCGTAAATGTTTACAGCTGCAAACGGTGCAACCACTGGCCAGGGGTTGTAAATCTTTAGATTGCGAACCTTTTTAAAACTTTCGAAAATAATTTGGTTAGGTACTGCAATGGACAAAATAAATATAGTCATCTAGTGATCTGATTTACATAAAAGTAATTTCGTAATACGAAGCATTTTTACATATAAAAAAATCGTTTCAAATATTTCAGACGAAAAATTATTTTTATGTCTGCAAGTGGCGATCAAAATTGGCTATAAATTTGGGTTATCATTTACTTTTCTACAATTTTTTTTGTTCAATATTGCTTTTAGCCAGTGTTAGTTAAATTGAGTGATCACTTACTTATCATTGGCGGCTAATATGACCATGTAACTATTATGACCATGTAAGTATAAGCCATCTCCATTCACTTAACTACATAACAGACAATCTCTGAAACACACGGATCCCGGCTGAAACTTTTCCTGTAATAAAGTTACAAGCTTCGGAACGTGATGCCTTATGACGTCGGATGAAGCCGTCGGATGCCGCCACAGATGTCAACTATATAATATATTAGTGACAATTTCAAATTTAATCAATGCCTGCTGGTACTAAAGTAAAGTTCCGTAGGTAATATGGAGTAAAGAGGGTAGTTGTTTAGGGGTTGAATAATCAGAGTAATGTGAGTAGCTTTAATTCAAGGGATAGTGTAAATTTTGGATAGCCTTAAATTAGTCTCAATAATAAGTACCTTACATCAGAATCGTTAAAGGAAAAGAAAATATGACTAGGCGTATGGGATCATTTAAAATTCCCGTTTTACTTTTGTTTCATAACTAACTACTTATAAAGCGAAAATACTCTCTTCTAAGAAGATCCGGCACGAAAATCAGCGGGTTTTTTTCCACCAAATTTTTTTTATACGCCAAAGCCAAATTAAAATGGACCTACATTTTAATTTGTCTGGCGGATAAAAAAAATGTTACAAAAAGTTTAATTATTTTTTTAGGTCCAGTACGATATCTTTCGGTGTTGTCTACGGTACCGTACATACATACATCATGTTATATTCCGACAGAATATTTACTATTGTCCAAATAACAATTCGCACGGCACGCGGGAAGTTGTATAGGTACTGTACATAGAGATAAACACTGAACGTACATGAAAGGCAAGTCTTCACGTACAAAGAGATTATCGCACAATCACAAGATAAAAGCGGCTCTTGGAAGACGTGCACACTGGAGTTTATATTGTAACGATTTTTTGTTTTTCTTTACGAAGGAATGAGGGGTCGCTGCCTAGTCGGGTGCAACGCCCGAAACATCGGCGTATGGCTCGCTCAGACCAGGGTTGATTTGTCGAGCTAACGTAAAATAGACCTTATGTAGTAAAGTTTCTTCCGAGCAAATTAACCATTCTTGTATTGTGAACAGCTTCCAGTCTACACTTATTCGGCTTGTTACCGAAATTTACACGCAGCGATTGCCAATATATGTTCTTCGAGACCCAACTAGGAGGTCTCCCAATACAAAACGGTAAGACCATTGTCACAATTATCCAGGCTTCTGACTACTGATACCACCAGCTTCACTCGCCCTCTGAGGACGGACGAGGTCAGATGTATAATTCACTCATCCCATGGATGCGTCCAGTCCGACCGAGCCACGCATCTAACTTCTTGAAGACAAAGAACACAGCATTAATTTTGTAATTATTACAATGTGTTTAGATTCACGCTATTACTAAATAATTGTATGTAATCCTAAGACCGAAATTTGAGAAGATTCAATTTTAATGACTCGTTATGAGTCTGTATAACGTCAGACCATCTGTTGGTTACAGCTGATGTCACTAGTTAGATCATGCACCTTCAAAGCACCTTGAAGATTACATTTAAGCTGCATAATGCGTGAGTACATAGACATGACGTCAGCTTAATTGACATTAGCCATTGCATTGTATTACCCCTTTAGATTATCAGACGTTTAGGTATATAATAGCTACCTATAAGAAACTCAATATGAACGTTATTAGGCATTTAATAACCGACTTCAAAAAGGAAGAGGTTCTCAATTCGGTTGTATTTTTTTATATTATGTCCAGCGCCATAGGCAAAGAATAGAAAAGTCGTTTGGACGGTTGCCCAACCAACTTTGATCAGTAATATATTGTTACTTTGAACAGCATTTTTTTTTAATTTCTAGCGTATGTTTAAATGAGGATTTAAAAAAATACCATAGATTAGATTTTTGCCGGATCTTCTCAAGTATCTCACATTTAGCTCTGATTGCAAAAAAATTTTTTTTAAGTGCCTCCCTATAATATCCATTGGTATATTTAACTTGGTCTTTGAAAGGAAGGAGTTTAAATCATAGAATCATCAACATAAACCTCCAGATCTATAAAAGCTTAATTGACTATATATATATATACTCAAGAAAATTATTTATCAAACTTCGAAATAAAAAAATAATGTTTGTTTTTTTAAAATGACGTGTGATTTATTAGAAGAATTTTTTTTAGATTGACGTTTTGAAATTCTGTCTTCGGAAGCGCGGACCTGCGCTATTCTGAATCATTCTGTATAAACATTCAATTAAACCCCATGCAATGTCCTCCACAACGACATTATACGGTCAAACAAAACGCGCAACCTATAGAAATCCCATGTACATACACCCTAAGACAAGCACAATCTCGCCAAAACATCTCATGGAAATGTTTGTTCACTCAAGGCGCTTGCCTACAATTAGAGGAGAGGTGACCGAAATGGTCCAGTGAACAGGAAAACAGTATTCTTTGAAAGGTTTTGGTATTAAAGGCAATTATCGGCGCTCCCCTTTTAACCCGGGAATGATATTGTCAGATTACCTTTGGTATTAAGATCATTGTTTTGATGTATAAACAATAAGGCAATTAATACATATACAGGGTAATGGTGTAAACAAATAGAGGTGCATCGCTACTATAAAGATCACATTTTTCAACAAATAAATTAAAAAGTTATAAATTTAAAAACAACGCCACGAACTAAGTGCACAGAATACGGTTACAGTTTACCTTTAAAAAAACAAATACCATGTACACTACACATTTATTTTTTGCATAAACATCAGAACGAACTACATGCGTAGCTTCTGAAGTATTTTACACTATTTTTGGTACCTACTTCATTAGATTTAGTAAGGACAGAAAAAAAAACTTGTTATTTTTTTAACGGGATCAATAACAGATTATCTAAATATCATTTTAATAAAATATGTTGTGACAAAATAATACATAGAAAAGTAAGTAAGTATTGAAGACATTTCATGTCAGCGTTTAACGTGAATAAAGGTGAAAAAATAATGAAAAGCATGATAAATCTTTTCTTTCCCTTTATCTTGTTATCCATAGACCTTTTGTGGACCTTCTATCCTTTTTGTGAACAACATTTCCTTTCCATAAATCCATTGTTCGCTTTGCTTTCTTTGTCAGCATTGTGGAATTTTTAAGTGCAATTAATCCATTATGCATTTCAAACATCATTAAGCAACATCGCTGCTTTCGTTAACCCTTTATGTTTCCAAAACCGCTATCCTCATCTTAATGTTGTTCTTTTCGTTGCCTAGCAAGAAACGATTTGTTTATGTAGAGGGAAGCATGATGCTTGTTCATTTCGCGTAATCGGCACCCCCAACAAATCTTTATTCGTAGAGCACCCCTAGGATGCTTTAAAGGGTTATTGTAACGTAAGAAAGAACGATCATCCCGTTAGCGGAAAAAATAGCAATTCTTTTTAACTGTCAAAAAAGGTTTTATACTGGCGTGTCATCTATAAAAAACAAAAAGCTTTTTTTTTATTCTATACACAAAAATAACAAACAGCGGTTAATAAACAGAATGACATTCCATGCTACGGAATGGGCATAGCACTATGGCATAGCAGTACAAACGCTCTAAAAATAAGCGTGATGTTTATACTTCAATATTGCGTCCCATTTCCGAGCTGGCAGTGTCAGTAATAGAGGCTTAAACGTCAGTCGTGTCAAGCTATGCTGAGCCGGCCGCACGAGCCATAAACAATCACCTGTTTCGGACGCACTTATTTTTTTCGAATGCATTTGAATTGAAAAAGGCGCGAAAGTAGAATGTGTCAGCCTTGAACTTTTGTAATCTGTATTGTTATGTAGTTTTTGTGTTCGTCAAAATGTTTCCAATAATCAAGAATTTAGTTGTTAACATCTTCGCTGTATTAATTTTATCTGAAGGTAAGTAATTTTATTGTTTATATTGAAATAAGCTAAATAACAATAATATAAATTGTGTCTTACTTACAAACAAGAATGTACTTATTGAACGGTTTTTAGACCATTTATTATTGTATCCTAAATTGTATCACTAATTGAAAATGAGATTCGCACATGAAGTCTAGAAATCCCAGAAGTGCGAGCCGGGGTTTGAGCCTGCGATCCTTGTTACCGAGGCGAGCGTTCTACCAACTTGGCTAGCACTGCTTAAGCTAGTATCGCTTGCCAAAGGGACAAAGCAAAATTTTATTTATGTTCATTTTTTTTTGTAACTCAAGCCGCTGTGAGTTTGCGTATAGACACAACTCCGTCAAGGCCGAAGTCATTTCGCCATAAGCACCTACCAATACAAGCAGTCGCCACCGGTCAATTAATTTGTTGTGACTGATTGATCTTGAAAAAAAATAAGTGTGTAATAAGTAGGTATCTAAACACGTGGTCCAATATCAAATCAATTGACGATCTGATTAGCTCAGTGGGTTGTGACCCTACTCTCTGTGCTGTGGGTCCAGGGTTCGAATCCTGATAGGGATAAACTTTGTGTGATGAGCACGAATGTTTGCATGCGAGTCATGGATGTTTGGTATCTATATATTATACACTAAGTTCCCCCTCAGTCCATTGTGCGGTACCCATAATAAAAGCGTTTGCTTAGTGTGGGCTGTATAGTGGTGCGTTCGTCTGGCGATATAATTTAAAATCCATTCATACGTATCCCAATATTTATAGAAGTTTTAATATATTTGTATAGGTTTTATAATCCTTTGATGGATTAAAATTCTCCTAAAGATAGGCAGGCTACGTTCTTTCCCCTTCAATAATTTTGTGTCTTACAGATAGTCGGGCTAAGTACGTAGTAAGTACGTAGTAAATAAGGAGTAGTAGTAATCATCGGAAGAGTGTAAGGATACATTATTTCATTGGAAGCTAACTATATAGCGTACTCTCGAACAAGGCCTTGCGTTTTGACCAACGTTCGGAGCAATTGTAAATTACGATAATATTAGTTCGGATAATCTGTGTACAAGTATCAAGTCCATTCACCTTGAAATTGACAAGCACTTGCAAAAAAAAGGAATAAAACGGTAATTAATTGGTTTCCAAATTGATTAGTTATGCTCTTATAAGTATTGGTGTGGGCCCTGAACTCAGTTTATAGGTACAATAAATAATATTACTAGACCAACGCATCAACTGTATGGTCACAAAGTAATGATTATGTTATGGTTACCGCTAAAGAATTAACTGGGAGCGATTCCACTAATATATAGAACAAGACAAATAACAAAAATATTGTTTCCGAAATTTTCCTAAAGGAGATTTGAACCTGTAACCTTCTGGTGCAGTAAATCGAGCAGCCTACTAAGTTTTCCTGTAAATAAACTGAATATCGCACTGTCAAAATGAACACGCCGTGGCTCTAAACTTTGGCTAACTCTATTTTCGTGCTGTCTAACAATCCCGAAACCTTTGTTATTAACACTGCTTAGTCAGCTTATTAAAAAAATGGAATAGATTTGAATATTTTTCGTATTGTAAAAAAAAAATGGCGTCACCATCATAAATATCTTATATGCCAGTGTCAAATATAAGTTATAGTTATTTCAAATCAATGATTGAAGCATTTACAATCATTTAACTAACCCTATAAGCAGTCTAGAATCTAGTATTAGACTGTCAATAAATAACTAATTCTTGAGGGAACTTAAAAACCATGTTAATATCATAATATTAATATTAAGTTTTCTTCTTTTTTTCGGCTAATATCCTCGAGCGCTCCATGCCAGCCAGTTTATCCCAGTTATGAATGAAACATTCCAAGCGATTAAAACTTACACAACAATTAGTGCTCATCACAACGAAATATCAAAAAGCGTACCACCGAAACGCTACACTCGTGTATCAAACGACAATTTGATGCGTTCGGTCACCGACTAGTTGAGCTCGTTAGTAGCCGTGACGTTTCCAATTCCTGAAATTATGAGCGCCATTATTGGTGTCATGGTGCCACTAAATAGAATGAGGCTTGCTGAATTGTTAGTGTCCTCTTAAGAGTCGCAATGCGTTAAAGAAACTGCTAAATAACATTGTAATCGGCAATTGTCGCAAGGCTTTAGGATTAAAAAAAAACTACTAGTTACAAGCATCAGTACCTATTGACACGATTTCAGAATTTTAATCTCGAAAGTAAAGTGGTAAGTTAATCACTATAAATTGTAATTAGTAGTCACTAAATGTAAAATATTTAGTACTGACGACATTTTTAAATGAGTTCAAAATGTTAGTATCCCCATAAATCCAATTGATTCCTTTACATTTCTTCCAGGATAAAAACACTCCCTAAGGTACTTACTCCTGATTTGCCCTTATTAAGCTTGAAGAATACCGTTCACTAAATTTATTCAATTGGATAATAACGGCGGCGGCGCAGACGCAGTCATATGAGATCACAGAAAGAGTAACGCGTTATTAAACGAAGAGATTTCGACAGTAAATATGTATCTTATCATCTTCTTCCTTATTAATATTGTAAATTCACGGGAACGCGAGTTACACGAATTCAATCTTTGACCTTTTGCTAGTCGACCCCATTTCCATTCGACATATAACGCTTTTGATGTTCGTAATTTTGGCAGAGTTTTACGCAAGAATGGATAAATTAATTTGGATGAAAATTTGTTCAGATATAGGTGAAATATACTAAACATATAATATCGGGTATATTACCACATTACTATATTATGTACATTACTGTGCACTTTAATGTCATTTTCCCATGGCAATACTGAGCACTAACGGTGCCGTGTTCTAGAACACTATCCTGTATCGTTCAAATTTTTTTTTATCCCGAAAAGTTCATGCAGATCTCTCCGCGGATAGAATCCAGTAAGTGTATATATAGTACCAGCCCTTTTTTTAATGTCCCACTGCTGGGCACGGGCCTCTCCTCAATGCGAGGGGGATTAGGCCATAGTCCACCACGCTGGCCCAGTGCGGGTTGGCGGACTTCACACGTCTTTCGAGGGGTTCTCTCAGACATGCAGGTTTCCTCACGATGTTTTCCTTCACCGTTCTCACGATGCAGTAAGTGTATACAATAACTTTAGTATGTTACATTCAGTTAAGTATAGAGAAACGATACAGGTAAAAAAAATATATTTTTTATAGCGACCGTACATGATATTAATAGCACGGTTCCCTAATTAAGCTAATCACCTTGAATAATAATGGTACCAGAGTATCGTTACACATTCCTATTATAATATACCTAGCTTTAAGACCTCGCGGTACCTACGTTATGCCGTTAACGGCCTAATTAACACCACATGACGTGATTTCGCGTGTATTTATAGGATATTTTATAGCTCATGACCTATTATAGTCTTCGGCGATCACTTCTATTTTAATCTACAACACATCTGCATTATACACTATTGTTTAAAGATACCAGACAATAAGGTTTGTAACATTTTTTATGCGATTTACAACTCAAAGAAAATAACTGCGTCATATAAGATCGGAGTTACCTTTGCTTACTTTCGGAACCCTCGTTGGATATCTATAATAAGGATTAGTTATCAGATCTACTTGTAATATATTTGTACCTTCTATTTATATAATGTGTCTATATATATGTGTCCCTGTAAACTTCGTACCCCCTCACGTCACGGTCACGTTGATGTATAAAATAATTGTGTAAGTGACGTTTGGTTTTGTTTTAAACATGGCGATCCAGTAGCCTTTCCTCATGCGCTCAGAACATGGTGTCATTTTTTAAATGTCTAATAATTTGATTATCTTTAATTGGGAAATGGTATCTTTATAACCTACTGTTGGCCCTGTTAAAATATTTTACACTGTTTTTGCTACACCACATATATAATAACTAGTTATGCCCCGCGGTGCTACCCGCGATTAAAAAGTATGTCGATACCTATGTCATTTTCTGACCCCTAAACTACCACTACCTATGGAAAAAATCATTTCGATCTTTTGCTCTATGAAAAATTTAATCAAATCTATACCACGGGAACCATACGTTTTACCGGGATAAAAAGTAGCCTATGTGCTATTCCAGACTATAATCTATCTCTGTGCCAAATTTCATCCAGATCCGTTCAGCCGTTCTGGCGTGATTGGGTAACAAACATCCATCCATCCAAATTTTCACATTTATAATATTAGTGGGATTACACAGATCATGTAAAGTTGGTTAAAAAAATACATAATGTTCTTTATTGAATTGATATTTAGCTGCACAGCTAATCCGTCTCGTTTTAGGAACGTCGGACACCGTGACGCGATGCCTATTCTGGTTTCAATTTAGATTGACGCCGATTAACACACATTTGGACCCAATGTCAAAATGGTCACAGACTTAATAAACAGTACGTACTGTTTCCGTATTATTTTCGTACTAAATGCGTGAAATATGGATCACCCACAGTGTCATAGCTTTCATAATGCTTGCTTGGTCATAATTTTAAGTATATGATAAAAGAGATGAGATAATAATTTCACCAGCTAAATTTAGTAATATGATTAGTGTAGCAACAATTCTACACACTAAGTAACTGTCACTTTTGACATATATCCCGTACAATATCTGTCAAAAGTGATAGTTACTATGCGGTTGCTGTTCGATTATGAATCGATTGTGTTAGCAGACTTGGGGCCCTGAAAGCAAGTTCAACAATTTCCAATACCACACCAGTCTTTACTAATCAAATTTAAATAACCATCTACATTCTATAATCAAATTTGAATGTATAAATGATCTTCGAATTTGTTTTACACATAGGCGTCAGCTATATAATGGTATTTAATTGAACATGCGCACGCGACTGTCGCCTCGGTATTTGTGCCACTTTAATAATACATTATTTACTATTGTGGTACGACTTATACACTATTGTATGTTAGACGTAGGTACCAAGTTATACTGGTTGATTCTGAAAGGGTACTAGCGAATCTGTACTTAAGCGCATTTGTATTTAATAATTATTTGAATTCAGAATTACTATGTCAATTTAAAAATTAAAAATGTTCGCCAAAAATCACGATTGTCATTTTGTTTTTTTTTTTTGTTTTTTTTTATTACGATATAGGCAAGTATTTGATCTCGTTCTCACCTGATGGTAAGTGACGATGAGATCTACGATGTAGCATACTTGCCTAGAAGGTACCTGTTCACTCTCGACTTGAAAACACCCAGATTATAGTCGACGGGGAACAAAGACGCCGGTAGCGTGTTCCATTCCTTGGCAGTTCGCACGATGAACGTAGAAGCAAACCGCTTAGTACGTACCGAAGGAATGTCCACAGTGTACGGATGACACTTGTCCGTGCGTCTTGTTGACCGATGATAGAATGGAGATGGGGGAATTAACTCGTGTAATTCCGTCGCACACTCTCCGAAATGTATTCTGTAGAAAACTGATAGGCTGGCAACCCTACGTCGGTGTTCTAGGCTCTGTAGCTTGGCCTGCACTAGGGTCTCATTGCCAATGAGCTTTCTAGCCCGCCTGTCTATGGAGTCCAAAGCCTCCAGCTGATACTTAGCAGACCCATCCCAGAGATGGCTGCAGTATTCCATGCACGATCGGACTTGAGCTTGATATAAATTTAGAAGCTGTCCCGGTGTGAAATACCGCCTGACCTTCCCCAGGATGCCCAACTTAATAGCAGCTAGTTTGGCTTTGAACTCAATGAAGGAACCGAAATTGAGCTTGGAACTGAGAGTCACACCCAGTAGCTCTAGGTGGTCCTTCACGGGCACAGATACATTACGGAAAGTCGGAGTCAGGTGAAATGGACTCCGTTTCGCGGAGAACAGACACGCTTGGGTCTTGGAAGCATTGAATTTGACCAGGTTGGCATCGCCCCATTCGGAGACTGCCTGCAAGGACAAATTCAAGCTATCGACCATGGTCTCTCGATTGGACTGTATCAGCGCTGCTCCGGCACGTGCGTCAGACATGTATCTCTCTGATACTGTGCTGTCATCTGCATACCCAAAGATACCGGGTCCAAGCAGGTCGTTTATATGCAGCAAGAAGAGAGTAGCAGAGAGAACGGACCCCTGAGGTACCCCGGCATTAATTGCCAATTGGTCGGATGTGGAGCCGTCCACGACAACTTGTAACGACCGTTCCCTCAGGAAATGTTAGGAATAATTGTTATTTATAAATCGACACATCAAAATTCTTACTTCACCTAATGACTAATAAGCAAGCAACAATTCAATATGGGCGTACCCCGGTTCAAACTATGACACTAGGACGTCCACCACCTCAGTTCACCCGTGACCATGGTTTCTGTAAAGCAGCCAAAACGTCGGGAACGTAAAAACATAAAATAAACGCCATAAAATCCGTAAAATTAGTTTAATTGCAATATATAAATAAAGATTTTTTTTAAAGGAATTACTAATCCAGTGATAGGATTATATTCAGTTAATCGGATTATAGGTAATTCTGTATCCCAGTTACTCTCTCGATCAGTTAGGAAGGTACCTATAGATTTAATATTACTAATACCCGACTTAGTATTAGTAATATAGATGCGTAAGATGCGTATTTTTTATTGCATAATTAGGTACACGATTTAACTCTTGAAATAACAAAAATCCCGATGTTATTTTTTTCTGATCAGAAAGAGACTAAAGCATACATTGGCGTGTCCAGTGAAGTGTACATAATCAGAGCAATTTTTTACAAATATAAATTTCACAATAAATTCCTAATCTTTTTTTTCCTTTGACTACATAGTCCATAACTCCAGTAGCAGGTAAGTGCTGGCACGTGATGATGAACCGTAAATTATAGGTAATACTTACAATAATATGGTTTACAGATTTATACTAAGCCCATAAAGCGTACCTACACCTATAATAACATTAAATACCAAAAAATACCGATATATTACTCCTGTAACCCTCGATACGTAAATCCATTCATTTGATAGGTTTTTTTATTCATTTTGCCCATAAAAAGTACGCAGGGCCGCCCTCACGATGTTTTCCATGTGCTAATTCCTTCACTTGGGAGAAATAACAATAAGTCGTATAGGTCTACCGCCCGCAACGCCGAGCCTCTCTCGCTAACGAACCGATAATTTAGGGGGAGGGTTACGGTTTTCAATGGATTTACTATTATTTTTAAGGGTATACCTTGTTGTGGTACGTAAATGGAAATACCAAATACGAAATAATAGTTGGAAATACCACGTCACAGTTCATTTTCGCCGAATTTACTAATAAACCCAACATGTCTGTATCTCTCAAAAGTAGAGTTGAATTGATGTACGTCCATTTTACCGTTTGTATTCTTCAGAAGAAGTAGAAGTATTCTTCAGAAGATTTATTCTAGTAAAAGATCGTGTTTTAATCAAATATATCATGTGTATTTCAAAGATCAGTTCCATAGACAAAAATAATAAAACATAACCAAAGACAATAGCCACGATGACCACAGACGTAGTTTTACAGATAACAATTAAACATTCCCAACACCGATTATAGTAGATAAGCATGGCATATCATGGGCAATGATACGAGCAGATATAAAAAAAAATACAACCGAATTGAGAACCTCCTCCTTTTTGCAGTCCTCCTTGTAGCGAGAATGGGCTATCTAAACTTTGATGCAAGTGAGACGTCCTTCCTTACGAACGAAATATAGAAACGTCTAATAATATGTCCCATCCATCACTCAAGTTTCTCACATATTCAATTACTTTGACCTTGCATACCAACACTTGAAAGACAGACTCAATGCTTATAGTAAAGTGTAATGTACATACTTATCCAGAGTAGGTATATTCCAGCTAGTTCGTTAAATAACAAAAGCCGTCATGCTCGCTATTAGAAGTGATGTCAGGAATTTTATCTGGAGACCTTTAATTTGTCGTTTTGCATCTCATGTATTCTGAGTTTTGCATCATTGCAGTTGTATTGTGTTACAGTGTTAATTCTATTTAAAGGTCATGGGTCAGTTCACTTGGACTGTTAATGTTTGTACAAATTATGTCAGCTACTCCATCGTATTCGTATTTTGACTTTAACAAGCTAATCCATTTAACTCGATATAAAAAAGCGCATATTATATGGACAAAAAACAATAAAGTGTTTTCGAAAATAAGTTATATTTATATTTTTTACGATTACTTACAATAAAATAATTTCCGAAATGCTCTAACAAAATAAAAAACAATAAACTGTACAGATTGCTACAGGCTTGTGACGTCACTGCCAAAAGTCAGCGCGCGCGAGACAAAGAAAGGGACCAAGAAGTGCAACCCCACTCTCACCCATTATTGCTTTATTAAACTTTATAGAAAATTATGTCATTTGTGTATTAATGATTCAATATTGGTACTGAATGCAATAGTTGTAGTTTGGTAATGATTCATTGATATGAATTTAGTCTAATCTGTATTATTATCAAGTAGGTCACGTTAAAAATGCGTAACAGTTAGCAATTAGCTTTCATTGTTTCAACAAGCTATGACGAGTGTAAACAATTCTATATATGACATCATATAAGTCCAAATTGAATATTGCACCATATAAAGTGTAATATCATTTCGACAATCCTGTCCGAATACTTTCATTTTCTGGGATGAAACATTTTATATTATAAGCTATTACCATGCTTAGTTTGATTTAATTCTGACGGGTATTTTCTACGTTAAACACGTTCAAACTTCAGACAGTGCAGTCAATATTTCCAAAAACCATTTCAGTCTTGGAGTCGATAATACTTAATTTTGAAATTGGAATATAATATAACGATTTATTTTTGATAGCGACATCTAGAATTAAATTATAGTAACTAAAGAAGGACACTGTTGGTAAAGGTTAATAATGAAGTTAAGAACGGTGAATAGACAAGCTTTCTATATGTCGGCCCTCGTAAGCCTTCGCTATTGATTAGATCCCGGAGACAGAGGTCCAACACAATTTTGGGCCACTCAGTCAATTTTATCTGATTACACGTCTCTGTAGGGATTCGACGTAATACCGCGAGGATATTAGAAGAAATGTAATGATTGCCAAAAAGAAGCTTTCGGTTCTGATCTAATGAAGTCGGATGAAATAAAAAAACATAATATTACTTATATTAAGGTGGAGAACGTCGTCACCTATTTAAACTTGAATAGTAGATCTAAATAGTGATTTCTTAAAATATTAATTTGTATTCATGGCGGGAAAAAATATTCAAAATAAAAACAAAATAGGTACATGTTTTTAGACAGTAGGCCCATACAAATTCCGTCCAATAAAAATTAAACTGGCCATAAGTGAAATTTTAGAAGTGTTTAAGAATAATAATTACCCAAGCGTGTAAATCTCTTCTGTAAATTCTACGAAGTAGGTAGGTATTAGGTTGCTTATAAATTATTTTTGATAATATACGAATAGATACATAGCGTACATAGATAAGTGTTCTCATCACGGCGTAAGACCAACTTGACTGATCCGATAAATGAACTTTTACAAAAGTTTAATATTGCGTTACGCATGGAGCGCCCAGGATTGCGCCCAGGAGTCTTTCCTGACGACTGAGTTTCGCTAAAGTTAAATAAGCTTCCGCGTAAGAACCCTCACCCAATTTACCACCTTAACTTTGATATAAGGACAGCAATCTCCTTCATATTAGAAACTATTGCGTTGGTTGCACATGGGTTAATTATCTGTCCACTTTTTGGGGTTGCGGAGTCCAGACTCCTCGTACATGGACTCATTAATCTATTCAGGGGACGTAATATGCTCTAATTTACAAGCAGTTCTCTTCATTAAACGTGTCATCTGTAATACTTTGCCCCAGTATGTTATTGTAATATTGTCTGACATAAAAAAAACTTAAAAGCAATTTGAAAAAAAAAATTGGTTCTCTTATTTTCAGGTTACATGGCATGTTTCCAAGAAAACTCGAAATGGTTTCACGACACGCCCGTTGGCAGTTCGTACTACGCAGAATGTTATTGCAACGAGACCGGATACACCGTGGATGACTTGTCCTGGGTGGATATCAATGGAGATATTATCCAACCGCAGGGGTAAATAAACTGTGTATTCATTTTAATAAAAATTTAATAAATCATGTATAAAATAAATTAGTAACTATTATTTACTTCCAATAAGTTGATCTAAAGAAGAACATCATTACATCCAGTTTTATCAAAAAAATATACATGATTTGACAAAGTGATACCTCCGTTGGGCGTAGGTTATATACCTACTTGCAACTTTACTGGTAGGTACCCCACGTAATGCCATCTCTTCATCATTCTTGTGGGTCCTGCGGCGGCGAGGCCACTTTACCCACTCCAGCTGTTTGAAACATCTTCCTCAGATGGTAAAGTCTAAATAAAAATTGAATAATAGGTACCAAATGTAATGTGTTCTTGAGCAATGTTACCAACTCCTAAAGTGAATTATTTTCACAAGACCAGGTATAGAGGAAAACGTTTACACGGAGCAACAGGGTAATGCACTGAATTTGGTTATACGGAATACCAGTAAAACAATGTCTGGTTCATACAAGTGTGCGACGAATGTCAACGGAGAGCAATACGTCCAGGCTTACGAAGTGACGGTGTATGGTATGTAGGTTTTTTTTTAAATATTCTTCTTTCTCTTTCTAGCTTCTTGCCTCATTCCTAGCCTCTTTACATATTTTACTAGCCTTTTCTATTGGAGTCGGCTTCTAGTCTATTTCGGTCCTGATTTCGTGTTTGCCATCTGCACTTGGAGCACCAACTAGTGGACTACCTGTAACGTAAGTGCTAAACAATTTGTCAGAACTTTTCGGGCTTTGGACTGACTATTCGTAAAGTCCAATAAAGATATAAGAATGAAAACAGGTAATACCAGCTCAACGTGCCCTCTGAAGAACGATGGAGGTTAGACATTATAAGACTCGAACCAACAATCGGTTACGAAATTATTTTACTCATTAAACTTTTAGAGCTATGGCTCCACGGGCTCAACGTCTCTACAGAAAACAGCACAAAAACGAAGCCATTACACATTTGGATTAATTAGATTTCTGTCATGTGTGAAGGGTACTTTAGAGCTTCATTCTGAAATATTTTAGTCTCTTGATGTTCTTGCACATAGATAAGATGCAGTTTGTCACGCCGACGACCCAGCATTTGATAGAAGGCAACAATTCTCTTATCTCTTGTCAGACTGCGCCAAAGTCAGAGTTATTCAGTTGGGCTAAAGGCGAAAATGAGAATATGGTATGTATATTGTTAAATATAAAAAGACATAACAAAGTTCTGCAAAAAACAACTGATGTTATATGTTATTAAGATACTAAAGTGGAATTAGCCCATGTTGGAAATATTGGTCTGTTTATACCTATACTTACTGAACAGATTTTTATTAAACTTGACAAGTCGAAAGCTTTGAATAAAATCAACATCTTCAATGATGTGTCATGTCTCAAAAAAGGGATAAATTCTTACGGAATGTTTAAAAAAACACCAGTTGTTAGAAGGCTTGTGATGTCTGGCAACCCGCACAAGGCCAGCGTAGTGGACTATAGACTATATCCTTTTTCCTATCTATTTACAGTGTTTTATAATTTATTCCAGCTTGATTTGCAAAGTGGTAAATACATATCAACGAATGATGGAATTCTTGTGATGAACGTGACCAAAGACGATGCTGATACGTATAGATGCTCAGCATATACCGCAAAAGGTGAAGGAGGGGATAAATACATTAAAGTGGAGGTAACTGTGTACCTGACCTTAAGAAAGAAAGTTGCATAGGTCTAAGAATAGAGCAGGATGACAAGCATGGGCGTTGGCTTCGATTCTACCCTGAATTAGCTGCTTACCGGAGTGATTATCATCTTCCGAGACGCAACTAGTGCTAATCAGACAGCTAAGACCATTTTGCGGATATTCCAGGCTTCTACTTTAACAGCGGCCAAAATTTTAAAGCGACAAACAGGACCGGCAGTTTAACGTGAGGCCTTTAAAGCATGGAGGAGGTCCGATGAAATAATTCGGTCATCCATCTAAGGTCCTACCGAGCCACGCACCGATCTGTCGGTCTTTTAAGCTATCTAGGCTACGAATTCCTCCAAAAGCTACATAAATTTAAGAGCTCACTGTAGCACTAACGCAAGACTTGTAAATGTGTAGTCTGGGGCTGTCCTAACTTTAAATCTGTATCTTTACTTACAGGTATACACTTTACCCAAAATAATGGAACTATACGCGATGCCAGAAGCAACTGTGGGTGTTGGCGAAAAATTGACAATAAAATGCAAAGCAGACGGATGGCCTCATCCTTATTATTTTTGGAGAAAAATGTCTGAATCGGTAGGTTTTTAGAGATTTAGCATAGACAATAGGTATTGCTATAAAATATGTTACCGTTAATTTGGACAGTAGTTGAAATCTATTGCATTATAAGCATTCATTTCATGCAAGTGTAAAATAGGCCGTCCTACACCTCAGTTCTCCCGCGACCATGGCTGTAAAGCAGCCGAAACGTCGGGAACGTAAAAACATAAAATACACGCAATAAAATATTTTTTACTTTATCAAGTCTAAAATATTAAAATTACTAAGTACTATCAGTTTAGTATATCTATAATGCTAATACTTAACAAACACCTCAATACAATGCATGTCAAACTTTATAAACTTTAGAACAAAGATGAAAATAGAAATGCGACATGGGTGCAGATGGAAAATATTATAAACTTTGAGAACGTAGGAGCAGAAGACCGGGGAACTTACGAGTGCTCAGCCTCGAACTTAATTGGTACCGTGAAGAAAGAAATCGTTATTGATGTGAGTTTAAATTTATTTATTCTTGCTTTGGAGGCCAGTGACAATGAAATGGGAATAATGCTTAAAAAATGAAAGTTATAAAATAACGTAACAACATTTCATATTATTGTTCCTAGGTTCTGGTGCGTCCTGAAATAATAAACTTCAAAAACATTACCGTAATGGAAAATGCAGAAATACAAATATTTTGTGACGTAACAGGCAATCCGAATCCAAATGTTACAATCGCTTATTTGGGAAAGAGTTTGACAGAAGGAACGTAAGTGATATTGTTTTGCAAAGATTACTTCATAGATAACTCTAATTGATTCTCTATTAAGGTTATATTTAACCTCCTTGTTAAGTTTATCAACTGTTTTTTTTATAACTTCGGATAGGTTTCAAAATTCTCCTTTTTTTAAAATTTGTGATCTCCGTTCCATATTTGTAACTTTTATGAAATGTGATGCTTTGTTTCTAGTGATTCCGAGTACGAGAGATTCGTGCCAAACTTCTCTATCACGAGAATAGATAGATCAAAGGAGGGGATTTATGTATGTAATGCGACTAACATTGGTGAGTTAGTGCAATTATAACAAGTAGTAATTGATACCTTAACTGTATTAAGTTAATGTAATTTTCGCTTGTTCTTTTAACATAGGTTGTATTGTAATGTAATCATTAGGTAGATTCTTTCAAATGATATTATAATTAATAAATTGTTCATTGTCTACTGTAAGACGCAAGCACTTTTTGTCATCTATGTAATTACTCTATATTTCAAAAGGGCTCTTTTTTAACAGTGGATTATGAAACTGAAATTATGTACTTGAAAGTTCTGCATAAACCATATTTCAAAGAGTCGCGGGAAATATTGTGGGCATGGAATGGTAGCACTGTTAACTTAAGCTGTGCTCACGAAAGCTCACCAGCGGCTGAAGTTATTTGGAGGTAGGTATCTACGATCTATTAATCTATACATATAATAAAAAAAATTAACAGATCGCTGTCTGTACATTGATGATATATGAGAAAAAATTACAAAGATTGTTAGAATGTTTGTCTCTTTATCTGTCTGTGCGTTTGTGTGCGCTAATCTCACAAACGGCTTAACCGATTTGGGTGCGGTTTTCACTAATGTATTGTGGTAAGCTTTACTTAAAATTTAGCGATATTTTTTTATTTAAATCAGTTCATAAATGTAAAAGTTGTGTCAATTTAAAGTCGCGAATGAAGTCGCAGGCAATAGGTAGCTATTATTAAATAAAGCTAATTTAACTTTATTTATATACTTGTTTTAACGGTTCTTTGTTATCACATAACGTATTGAAACTTGTTTTGAGATAAGTTATTCTTAAAATAATTGGTTACTTTAATTTCAGCTTCAAAAAGAGCAACACAGAAGAAGCCCAAATATTTAGCATCAGTGATAATATTGAAAAATCATTTATAATTGACGAAAAAAAATTTAACGATGAGTATACTTCTTATGGAGAATACATATGTAAAGCGGTCAATAAATACGGAGAAGCCGAGAAGACAATAGAATTAAGGAAGGGATACCCGCCGTCGGTGGTTCAGAATGTATGTGACCAATATAAATATATCGCCAGACGAACACACCAATTATAGGGTCCCACACTGAGCAACGCTTGTGTTATGGGTACCGAACAATGGACTGGGGGCGAACCCAGTATATAATACCTATATAGATTGTAACAGCCTGCGATGGCTGTCACGCTTAATTATGTTTGTGTGCCTAGCTGTGTGCTTGCGTAAACTTGGTAAAGGTGAATTTTGCGGATATAAAATAAAAAAGATGCGTATCGGTTGCGAATTTTCAGAGGTATAATATCGTTCGTTTAAAATATTCAAAATTACAAGAGTCATGGATAGGGGTAGGGGTACAATAATTTGAACCGACGACCAATGAGCGTCGACGTACAGGCCTGCAGCTATTAGTCCATAGTAGGTGCGTTTCTTTGCACGCAGGCCTTAACAAGATATTAAACATCCATGACTTGGGTACAAATATTCATGGTCATCGCATAAAGTTTGTCCCTACCAGGATTCGAACCCGAGACACTCGGCACAGAAACCAGTCACTACCAACTGCGCTAATCAGGCCGGTAACCCAAAAGTAACTTTGTCTTTGCTAATTTATTTTCGTGATGTTTATTTATCTAGATCTAGGTATCTATATTATATTGAGACTTGGATATTTAGACCCATAAAACTTTAACTCATAAAAAAAAAGTATGAAACGGTGATTAATAAAAATAATCTCGAAAAAAAAACTATTTTGGTCAGATCTCAGAACTTTCTTATTTTATTCCAGGCAACAGTAATGGAACTGACAGCAACATCCGCGAAGTTCTCAATAGAAACTCCTCAAGATTTTGTCGGTCCTGACGTCATAGGGTTCACGGCCGAGTACGATGAGACCCGCAACTATGACATCACCGATATCCACCAGAACCGAACCTGGTCGACGACGTGGCCCTTCAGGTTGGAGAAGCTGAAACCTAACACTACGTATTCCATCAGATTCGCGGCTATCAATCCAGCAGGCACAGGCAAATGGAGTGAGCTGATTGATTTTGATACGCTTGAAAAGTAAGTAAGGTACTTATGATTAGTTTAGTACGTAATTATGTAAGTATGGTGAACAGTAGGATTAGCAATTATTTCGGAAATTTCGGATGTAATTGTAAAGCCATCGACAGAACATGCCGTCACTGTCATACGTATTTTGAAATCTGTGGTGTGAGAGCGATGGAAGACGTTACGAAACGGTACGTTAAAGGATTGCGCTTGGAGTAAAGTAAAGTAGTATTTATTTGTAAGTTGAGTAGATGTATGTCTTAGGCAAGCGTGCTCCATCGTCATTGAGTCATCACTGAGACTGCGATCAAATGGAACAATACTGATTGATTGAATTAAAAACTTCATGGATAAAGTTAAAAGCGGTCGGTTATTGCGCGAAATTTAAAATTATGACGCTATATTTTTTATAGACTTGCACGTTTTTAACCGACTTCAAAAAGGAGGAGGTTCTCAATTCGGTTGTATTTTTTTTTTTTGGGATTTATATTTAAATAACATTTTGTTAAGTTAATGTTAAAGGAGATACGATACGAGCTTTCACATATTACAAAATAATATACCTCCTAATAAATTATTATCACTCCCTCTTGCTTGGCTTCTAGTCCAGCTGACTATCGATTCACACGAAAGAATTTCCATCAAATCTCCGAGACGAAACTAATGGCACTACCGGTGTCTTTGGTAAGACCATTTTGTCAGATTTTTCAGGCTTCTCACTGCCCGTAAAGACTGACAAAAATGTTTAAATGACTACCAAAGCCAGCACCTTAACGCGCTCTCTGAATACGGTCAGACATTAAATTATTGTCAACCATCCAAACTACGCACTGATCTATAAGGCGGGTTGCCCATCTAGGCTACGACCTCTTATATACACTGCGCTATACAACGCCCTAATAAGAAATACTAAAACTGCGATGTACAGTTAATCACGGATTGAATTCTCCCTACGCCTGCATACAGGTCAGTCCCAGAGCCACCAATATGGCCAGAGGAACCATTGAAAGTGATATCCACCAATCAGCTGCTGAGATGGAAGGCGCCCGAAGACAATGGAGACCCTATCGACTATTACACATTGCGGTATTGTCCGGTAATATATTTGATGACTTTAGTTAATGCTCATGTGATGTCGGATCTCATCAATTCGAAACAGCTCGTTAGGATTGTATTGTGGTATGGTATTGGTACAGCAGTGATAGCCAGGTTGGTAGAACGCTCGCCTGCGGCAAGTTCAAACCGGACCCCGGCCATCACGCCGGGGTCCGAGATTTTCATTATCAATAATGATTATCATCGGCTATACGGTGAAGGCAAACATGGTAACAAAACCTGCATGTCTTGAGAGAACCCTTCGAAAGACGTGTGAAGTCCACTATGTCGCACTGGACTATGCCCTAAATCCATTGAAAGGGGCATTGAAAGGAGGCCCGTGCCCAACAGCGGGTCATTTCAAAGTGCTATTATTATTATTTAATACACCTTATAATGCTGCCTTGTTCAATTAACTGTGCAGCCAATTTGATTATTCTTGTATCTATTTACCATATTATTGATTATCAATGTCCACAGTCCAGTTAGTGGCTCTAATCGTAGTACATCGTGCTTCAGATATACGGTGAGCTTGATGAGAAATTATGCAAAGCGGTGCGCTTGGAACCGACCACCGAACTGGAACTGAGCAACCTGGAATATAATACCAGTTACTACTTCGAACTTGTGGCTCACAACTCTGAAGGGTATTCAGCACCGGCAAATACATCAATAATTGTACCAGCAGGTATGAAAAGTACTTTCTATAGGAGTGTATGACCAATACGTGTCTGTCAATTGATAAATATATTGCAAATTTGATGGCGTGGTTGTCGATAATTACTTGAAAAATTATCGTATCTATTTTAATTGAAGTTCTTGTAACTATTCTTCTACTAATAAGTAGGTAGGTAAGTACGTTCGCGAACGTTAATAATGAGACCCATTTCTTTATAATTTTTGGTAACAATTATAATGCAATAAGGTCGTATATGTGTGTGTCGTTATATCTGAGAGCAGTGAACCTTAGTAACGGCAGTCAAAATAGTAACTTTTAAGGTATACGTTAGTTGTACGATAAACCTTAAATGAGTCCTAAATTAAAGTTCGACACTGTACCAACATAATATACTTATCAACACAAAAAAAACTTGAGAGGTGTCAAGGGACACCCGGATGGAACGAAGTTCCTTTATTATTTTTATTATTTATTATGTACAAAAAATCAATAATTTTGGGAAACAAAAATATATCGCCCCCGGGTGGGCTCGAACCACCAACCTTTCGGTTAACAGCCGAACGCGCTAGCCAATTGCGCCATGGATGCACTTGTGCAATGTCTCGAAAATACTGACCATTATGTAAATGCAAACGACAAAGATAGCAAAAAGTGTCGTTACAACTTTTCGCCTTAATTTTTTCCGTCTAGCCCCCTTTCGTAACGCGCGATAAGGTACTTCGTTCCAAAAATACTTATTCAGTCCACAAAGCAAGTATTAAGCATACTTAAAAATAATATACTTGAACTTAAAATAATATAAGTACCTACACAAGGAATTACCTCCATTATTCTGGTAAACATATAATCGATATTATAATATATAAAACATTTTGTTTTGATCTTCAGCACCACTTCAAGGTATGTCACCGTTGCTCTCAGCCGGAGTCTTAATTGGCATATCCTTGGTCGCGGTAATTGTGTTCCTATTGATGCTGGACCTACTGTTGTTGTTCTGGCGGCAACAGGGTGTCATTGCCGCTTGCTGTTACAAGAAGAACAAGAAGAAGAAGACGAACGAATTGAATAACAGTCGGTAAGTTGCAGCGTTTTTTATTTGAAATTTATCAATGATTTCAAAGTATTTTCTTGCTAGATACCAATCCTATCAGCAAGTGCCTGGTGTGGCTTTCGCATTAAATATTGAGATATATTCATATCATTCCTTAGATGAAGAAAAAAGTCTAGATTTAATTTCACTGAGTTATAACTAAGAGATTAAAAGGGTGCCGATATAAATGTTCCATTTCGAATTCATTTAGTTTGAAAAGTGTTGACAATTAACGCAAAGTCATCTTGTCGAGGACTCAGTCAAGTCGATTCGTATTGTCCTAAAGATTAATGAAACACCTTCGAATACATTTGAATTGAACTGTGTCACGTTAACCTCGTTTCGGCAACATTTTCGTCATTCTAAAGGCGTTAAAATATTAGAAAAGCCCTATTGATTTCCAGGGATAAGAAAGGGCTTTTGAAAGACAACAGGGAAACGAGCGCGAGCGATGCGTCGAGAAGGGCCAACAATGGGCACAGAGAGTTTGAATACAATAAGACAACGGGCATTATTACCGGGAAACATTCCGCCGTTTAGCGCGGAGCCATAGCGGAACGCTGCAAGGTTTTGAATTTGTAGAATGATTGTACTTTTTGTCGCAGCAGAGTTGCCGAATTGTTTAACGGTAAAATTAATTTAAATATAAAACGGTATAAATCATTTTTTTAAATCAAAATTAAGTTCAATAGATACAGTATATATTAAAAACAGTTTATGTCATCCCCGTAGAGGGCAAAGACAAAAAGTTATTTTAAATTCTGATGTATTTTTGCTGTATATGTAGGTATTTTATTTTATTCTGTTTTATCTCTACGGGGTTGGTACGGAGCTAACAAGTGACAAAAGGTACTGATGATTAATTTAACAATATGGGTATACGTAGTGATATTTAAAAATAGTGACGTTTTGCATTGTAAAAAATCCCTTAATATTTCTAGGTGCTTTTGATCTTCATATTTTGAATACTATTAATTGATGTGTAGTTTTAACAAATTTATTGGAAAAGAAAACAAGAAAAAGTATTCGCTATGAAATCGAAAAAATAAACTTCTTGGCATCTTTTTACATACTTTTTTAAAATTGATAGTAATCTGTGCCTCGAGGCACTTAATTTCTCATTCTCTACCGATCCCACAAAGGATTAGATGTACCTATTCATTATTAAAATAGTAAGCTTACTAATTTACTTAGATTTACTTTGTATGCAGCACGTCAAGTGCGAGCTAACTTTATACTTTATAGTCTACCGTATTTAGACATTTTGTATGGAGTATTGAAAAGCGCCTCTAGTAGACGGTATTTAAAACTTTCAATTCTCCATACAAAATTCTAAATATGGTATACTATAAAGTATACGGTTAGCTTACGAATAATCTTGCACTTGGCGTACAGATTCTAAATCGATAAGTATTCATCGAAGCAAATTACTTATAATTAGTTATTTTACACTTAATTAGGTATTGGATCCACCATCGATTTAGTTATAGCTACATGAATAAAATTTATGTAAATATTAATTATAGTTGCCTAATGAGTAATTCTGTATCTAATTGAAGGTTAAACGAACTTACCTTAAGTGAAGTTTGACCGTAATTATACGAGTCGCTGCATCCGAAGAGATTTTCATATTTACCAGGTAGTCCACTTCTCAATGTACTGGGCACCGAACACTTTTTTAGAGCTTGCAACATTAAAAAAGACAAAATTTAGTAGTGAAACGACTTATACGATGGTGGGGGGTGCCGCCGCTGTGCCACGCCACCCGTCTAAATCCTCATTCTTTTTAGAGTTCTTAAGATTTCACTAAAGGTAATGTATTATATGAATAACGATATGGGAAAGTATTCATCAAGAAAACTTTAAGGGTGGGAGGGACTGAAAATCTCTTCGGATGCAGCGACTCGTATAATTACGGTCAAACTTCACTTAAGGTAAGTTCGTTTAACCTTCAATTATACTTCGTCGCTGCATCCTCAAGATTTTCATATTTACCAGGTAGATGTTCAGAGCTTTAGGGAAATCGTTAGTCAGACTTGAGTATTGAATAAAAAACAAAAGTAATGTGACCATCGCTTTACTTCTCATTAAATCAACCCTAACTATCCTCGTAATCAAAAATCGCACTTGCAAATACCGAATCATTATTAGGAGTAACAGGCCTATTATAAAATTTTCCGAATACAAGTGAATTTTCTGACCATCCCGCCGCCTTCTTTATCACCTCAATAGAAACGCCCCTACGACCCGCCGCCGATGTCACTGCGTGACGAGAGCTATGAGCAGAGTAAACGCTTGTGTCAATACCGCTTTCTTGCAATATTTGTTTGATCCAGCGGCTGATCGTAGACGCGGTTGCATTGTGGTACGGTTTTTTAGTGGTCAGGATTAACCTTTCAGTGTCAATACTGCCCCTTAACGGTCTTGTTATTTCTATGTAGGCTATTAAGGTTTTTGCGGGACATATCTCCTTCTTATTATGAAAAAAGGGGATAATTAGATGCGGTTGGCGCCTCCCAGGGGCTGAAGTTTTAATCAAATCGCTTACAATAATTTCAATATTGGAATCGTTAATTCTAATATCAGATAGCCTAATAAGTGACAACGTCTGCACTCGTTGTGCAGTTGACAACGCGAGCAGAGCTGTTAATTTCTTCGTTATTGTTGTCAATATTAATCCTTCGTTTGGGTACCATCGACTAACAAAATCTAGTACAACATTAGTGTCCCACGTAGTTTGGTATCTTGGGAAACATGGTCGAGTCTTGTAAATACCTTTAAGCAATCTGCTGACATTAGCATCTGTACTGAACCTTTTACCCAATATAAGAGAAAGTGCTGAACGGAGTGTATTTATAGATGAGTAGTTAGCTCCTAAACTGAACTGTTCTGTAATAAAGTTTAATGCTACGGAATTTGAAATAGTCAAGCAATTATCAATGTTGTTATCATGACAAAATTTCCACAATTTTTTAAATGCTGTGTCATATTGTTTCAATGTACTGTGAGACAAAGATGCAATCATTAATTCAATTGTCTCCCGCGTCAGTGATCGGTTTGAAAATGCCTCCCTGACAAGCGGCACGACACCAGGGTAAGGCTTCGCCACAGGGGGTGTCGGGTCCTGAAAGGAGAGTGCAACAGGTCATATTTGGGTGAGAAATAAATCACCTCAGAGCATTGAAGTTGTAAGAATAATGGATACCACGCCTGACTAGGCCAGTGAGGCACGACAATAATGCCCGTTGCCTGGTCGTCAATTATCTTGCGTAAGCATTTCAATATAAGAGAAAATGGGGGAAAGCAGTAAAAGAAGTAATCTTTCCAATTCAAGGTAAACGCATCTATATCAAAGGCGTTAGGATCTCTTTTCCAGGAAACATATTTGGGACATTTTGCATTTAGACGGGAAGCAAACAAGTCAACATCTGGAAATCCCAATGTCTTTGTGATTTTATGAAACGAAATGAATGATAGACTCCACTCGGTATCTACGTTACTACACCTTGACTCCCTGTCTGCGTCTATGTTATCTTTTGACTTAATGTAAGACGCAAAGATAAATAGGCGACGTTTTTCACACCATTGCCATATCTCTCGCGATTCTTTATTAAGATGCTCATATTGAACACCTCCCATCCTATTTATGTAGGAGATTGCAGTCGTATTATCAATTCTCAGGAGGATTTCTGTATTAACCAAATTATTAGCAAAACATTTTAGACCTATAAAAGCGGCTCGTAATTCTAATAAATTAATGTGGTTTTGAGTTTCTGATAAACTCCAAAACCCCTTGGCGGTCTCGCTATTACAAGAAATCCCCCATCCCGTGAGAGAAGCATCGGAAAAAATCTCGAGAGCATATTGATTATTACGAAGTGGTTTAATAGAAGTCATAATGTTGTTCTCCCACCAAACAAAGTTAGGGCCTAAGGTGTGACTCAAGATCATAGTTTTATCATAATCATCGTTTGAAGATTGAAGTGCAAGGAATTTTTCCCTTTCAAACTGCTTTGTGTACACCCAACCGTAATCTATGGCTGGACAAACGGACGTTAGTGAACCTAAGAACTTGGCAAAGCCTCTTATAGAGATGGAATGTTTCAGAGATATATTTTTGACTAAGTCTATAATTTTCAAACGCTTAACTAAGGGCAATTGTAGTGCCATGTTTACAGAATCTATTTCGAAGCCCAAGAATATTTTTCGCTGACTCGGAATCATGTCACTCTTTTTTGTGTTTATTATAAAACCTAATTTCTGTAAAAGGGTAACTACCTCATTAATTTTCGTGGAACAGCTGTTAAAATAACTATCTATGTATAGTATATCGTCGAGATATATGACTAGTCGATGACCTTGATTCCTTAAGTATTTTGTTACAGGTCTCATGAGTTTTGTGAATACAAATGGTCCTGAACTTAAGCCAAAGGGTAAACATTGAAATTCATAAGTTTGCCCCTGAAATTTAAACCTTAAGAATTTTTTACTGGACGCGTGAATCGGGATAAAAAAATATGCTTCTTTCAAATCAATATTTGCCATATAATCGAGTCTTGATACTAGCTTCGAAGCAGTCCTGATATCTTCCATTTTAAAATGGTGTGTCTCAACAAATTTATTTAATCTTTTAAGATTCAAAATAAACCTAAAATTTCCATCACTCTTTGGAATAAGAAAAATATTTGATATAAATTGACCTGATACGTCTTGACATTTTATAATTGCACCGGATAATAGCAATTTGGTTATCTCAACATTCATATGATATAACTCGATAGCCGAAAACAAAGGTTCTACCGGTTCGCATTTCTGCATAACTGGGTCACTAAATGGGATCTTGTATCCCGTTACGTATTCAAGTATTACTGGATCGTTAGTAATGGATTCCCACATATTTAGGAAATCCTTAAGTCTACCTGCATATCGAGTTACCTTATTCAGTTCCTGTGAACTGATTTGTTGTTGTTCGTTTTGGTGGAGGCATTGTTCCGATCGGTCGCTACTGGAGGACGCCTGTTCGTCTGCGATGACCCTGGATTCCTGGGCCCACCTCTCTTGCCTCTCTGAGCTTGTGATCTGGGTGGGCCTCGCGGGTTTCCCTGGCGCGAGGGCGATTTATTGGGTTGGTGCGAAGTTGACGGTTGTGGTTCAAAGGTCCTTTTGATTTGCAACCCCGATCTTTCAGCAGTCTTAGCACCTTTAATTTTATCTCCTAAATTCTCGCCAAACAATAATGAATCCCTTTTTACCCCTTGAATCATAGACAAGAATTTTTTGTCCAAGTTGAACGTTATTAGTTTTCTTCTGGCATAAGTGTTTTGGCAGTGTAAATCTAAAAGTAACTGCCCTACCTCTGATAATCTCTTGACAATGTCCGCCTTTTCCATATCACCATCGATCAGTGCTGACATTAGATTAGTAATAGCCGCGATACCTATTCCTAAATGATTTTGCGCTTTTTCTAGTCGCTTATCCCTATTTTTGGTTGAATCCGATAAAACCGTTGCTATTTCAGCGTTCAGTCCTGGAGCCTTCAACAACTTGAAATTTTCCGGTATGTGAATATTTTCCAACAATTTCTGTATACTTTCCTTGCTGAGCCCCTCCGCTATGATTTGACCCCAACGTTCAGAGATCTCGTCTCTTATCTTAGGTGCAAAAGTTTCAGCTTTATTTTTGGATACCCCTAAGGCTTCCAAAATATCTGCAGCTAATGGCGGTAGCTCAGAAGTTGTTCCACCGTCTTTGTCGGATTGCGTGAGTAGGGTAGGCCTATCATCGGTAGGTTGGACATCAAGAGTGTGTGTGATCGGGTCATTATTCGTATTAGCCTCCAATGGTATCGATACGATGGATCGCATTCCCTGATTTGATGAAAATGAATGCTCAGATTCATTATCTGCATCAAGCAAAATAAAAACCATAAATACAAGTAGGTATGTGACCGTAATCGCGTCACGGTTCTATTGTTTGATCGGTATGGTATATTTGGACGTAATCGCATCACGCCTCTTTAATATATCCCTTTATACGCCGCTGGTGGCAGTTACCTGCTATCAGGTAGGTAAGTATAATATGTCGGTAAAGCATCAGATCGTAATCGCATCACGACTCCATATAAATATAAAACGATGACCGCAATCGCATCGCGGTTCTAGTATTCTTCCGTAAAAGTAGGTGTGAAATAAACAAATTATTATTCTCATTAATCCCTTTGGATATTTGTAAGTATACAGCAGAGGGAACAAAAATAAATAAAATAAAATGCGGGTAGGTAAGCCACAAACAATGTAGCCGGCCCGGTTCTAGCTATGATCGTTATAATCGTAACCTCTTAATCTTTTAAAACAATTTGATGTACTTACATTCATCGGTGTCGCTCGGGTTTGTGCGTTGATTTAAACGGCACTCTAACCGTCTGATTTTTCTTCTTATTTCTTCGTCTGTACGCTTACGCTTCCCCATGTTTTTATTTAAAAAATGGCAATCCAATGTAAATGCACTATATTTCAAAACTTATTCACTGAATAAAAATAAAAAACTTGTTATTATAACTAGCTCTTTTAAATTTAAAAAACAAATTGTTTCCGATGTTTCGATGCCCGAACACTAGAAACGAATGAGGATTTAGACGGGTGGCGTGGCACAGCGGCGGCACCCCCCACCATCGTATAAGTCGTTTCACTACTAAATTTTGTCTTTTTTAATGTTGCAAGCTCTAAAAAAGTGTTCGGTGCCCAGTACATTGAGAAGTGGACTACCTGGTAAATATGAAAATCTTGAGGATGCAGCGACGAAGTATAATTATAATAAAACAGTACAAACATTATTATGGTGCCTTATCAACTGAATCATCTCTAAAAGATCTAATAAAAATATTGTAAACTAGTAGGTCCACGGCGGACTCGTTTTCAAACCAGTAACGAACCCTGCGTTTATTAAGTGATGTTAATTTTGTTTTTATAAAAATTAATCACGATATATTATATTCGGGATTGTCATCTAAACTTCATGCACCGGGCATCACGATATTAGTGCAAAACACTAGCATCTGTACTCCGCCTAGTACCTACCGATGGACCTCCTAAAATATTTTACATTATTATTGTAGCTACTTATACATATACCTATTGACAATTATTATACAACGGTCGGCGAGTAATTGCGTTTCTGACTGCATTGACATCAGTTGAAGAAGGAATTTGAATTAGGAAAATACGAATTTATTGAACCGTATACGACGCGACGAGTGCAACAATCTATTGTTGTATGTGTTCTTTCTTGCTTGTGTATTTGTTTAGCTACAAAAATGTACTCATACATTTTAATCTAAATTTATAAGTACATTTTTATAATGTATCAATAATAACAATACTTTTTGACAATATGAGTAGTTAATTTTTTTTATTTATTGTAACGATTATTTTAAGGAAAATAACTAAGCAAGTATCTATATATTAAGTTACTATTCTTTGATAAAAAAATAAGAATTCCAATATTACTTACTAATCTTGTTTTATATTTAGAAATGATTATGTTTTTAGTCGTCAAAAGTCTTAAAATTAAGTAACAATAAAATTATTATTATTGCCTTCTTTAAAAAAGTTAGTTCTTTCTTTAGGTATATAAAAAATATGAGTTACCCGTATTTTTTGACCTAGGATATAAAGTGTCTACACGTTACCAATCAGAACACATTTTTATTTATTTATCCTTTGTATAAATACTAAAAGATAGATAGGTACCTACCGATAAAAGAAGCTGTATCTTAATGTAGAAGTACCTAGCCTATAATACATTTACTTTTTTTTATTTTACTACCTTAATGTTAGTGTTATCTTTCGATGCCAAAGATTATGAATTTGATTACCCATGTACCTATATATGTGTTTATATATAATTACATTGTATGAGTGTGTTTTATTAAAAAAATATTATTCAGTATTTTTTACCCTGTTATCTATCAATTCTGTTGTAAGTGTTTCCTTCAATTAGTTAGAAGGTATACCATACCTTATGTTAAATATCAACTTAAATACAACAGTAATATAATTACCGTAGATTCCATGCAACTGTTATTCATATGTAGCTCTAAAATGACGCTATAGAACGCCAAGATGTCTGCCCTTGTTTTGCTTAAACGTGACCATGCACTAAGTTGAACGCAAGTTTACCACACTTATGCATAAATTACTGTAAGAAAAATTAAAGTAACGTTAGAACAGCCGACGGCACGTTATATTTTAGGCAGACATAAACATAAAATAAACGCGATAAAGTCCTTAAAATTAGTTTTATTTCAATGTAAAAGGCACAAAAATAAAATATATAAATTGATTTTTCACGCAATCTGAACTCGTAAATCACCCCACCATTTTAGTAATGCAATTACAACAAAATCTGTTAAATTTCTAGAATCTAGACTCTAGATATACTTCCAAATAATTTCCTGATTTTATGTTTACCGCCTAGATTATTAGCTAGAATGTTATGCCACTTTTAGGCCGTCCAGAAGCACAATAAACTGAAAAAACAGAGTGAAGTACTTACCTAAGTTGTGAGTGACCTGACCTAACTACCAGATACAATTGACTCTTGAATTGAACTCAAAAAATGAATTAAATAAAGTAAAGAAATCCAATTACAGCATTGATTGAGTCAAAATTAATCTGAGATATTCAATAAAGTCGTAATTCGTCCAACGTGAATTTCAATTTCAATGGCTACGGCGCACCTGTTATTGAAAATTAATACTTTTAAAGAAAGGAATCGGTAATGAGTCGGCGTAAGTTTTGAGCGAGTGATAAAAATATTTTCATTATTATTAGTTCATTGAAATTCAACCTAATCACAAGGCTAAGTACACAACACCACGACGACCCAAAAGATTGTATTCTCTTATTTATTAATAGGCGTTGTCCAAAAGACGTACACCTAAAAGTTAGATTTCTTGATTATGTACAGACTTTATGTCGTAATCTACCGAATAGCGATATTCATGTGACGTCATTCCCGAATTCCCATTTGTCATTATTTTTTTGTTCATTTTAACAGATTAACTAGGGGCGAAGCCTAAAAACGAGCCCTATGATGATATCCATCCAACGTCGTGGACATAAGCATGCCCCAATGACTTACACACATCACAGTCGCCACTTGCCTCTACCGTCTTTCTGCGGCGGTAGAGCCTTCTCATATTGTGCGTCGAGTGACCTTGAGCTTTCTAATGAAGCACAAATAAGCAAAGATATTTCATTGCCGTATCCCACCACGGCAGCACACACTGGTTGTAAGCCTTTGTTTTAACAATTTATTGAATTTGTATGGGCCCTCTGTCAAATAAGTTGTGAGTACATTGTGAAACAAGTTCAAAATAATTTAGTTATTGGTAAAGTTAGAAACGGCTGTCGCCTCTCACTTGATACACGAGAGCGCACCTGCACCGCTGATATTAAACGTTTGATGTGCAAAGCAGACGAGCGTGTTATTGAAAATCTGACATGTTGAACGATATCACTATGATAGATGCAGTTTACAGGCATCCGGAAATATCTCTGGAAAAACTCTACGATCCTAGGTTATTCTGAAATAATAGGTTGATGCAATGACTTTGAATAATATTTTCTAGAAAAGTATTGTAAGATAACATTGACGACCTGATTAGCGCGGTTGGTAGTAACCCTGCTGTTGCCGAGGGTCCCGGGTTCGAATCCTGTTAGGGAACAATCTTAGTGTGATGTGTTAACGTTTGTACCCGAGTCATGATTTTTTAGTATCTATATAAGTATTATATTACGAGTTCGCCCTCAGTCCGTTGTACGGTATCCATAGTACAAGCGCTGCTTAGTATGGGACCGTATAGTTGGTGTGTTCGTCTGGCGATATTTATTTATTTTACACGAATGTCAGGTTATTTTTCACATGAGTACCTACTGTCTTCAAAATCACTCTAAATCCACTAGATTCTATACAAGAAATTATCGTCACAAAAAAGCTATACAATTGTTTAAAAAAACATAATGCACTCGCAAAACGTGGTGCTGGTTGTGTTGTCTATAAAGCTTATTTGTGCACAGACTCTTACAAACCCTGGTAGCATTAACACGACCATAAAATCACTAAAAGTATCCAATACGGGTAGAACAGTATCCAGTCGATGCAACTGCCAATTCCCACACATAAGCGGCAATTTGGCGAATTTATAGGCTTTCTAACTGAACGACCGCCCACAGGTGTCAGTAATGGCTTTTAAAAGTAACCATTCCGTACAACAACGGGTCTATTCTATTGTTGTATCTCTACGTCTCCAGCTTATTTATAAATATTAATTAAGTCAGGTGTAATAAAAATAGTGTTAAATACTTGTATTTTAAGCAGACCACAACCTACCTACTGAAAATTGACAAAATTAAGCGTTAGTAAATAATTAAATAAGTTTGATCATATCCTTAGCTTAAAAAATATCATGTAATTTTTTTTTGAAACTTAATTAACGTGATCTGAATGATCTTTCTTACTTACACTAGATATATTGCAGACTAAGGTATAAGAAGAGGCGTATAACGCCTTTTCTGAACAAAGGAAAACTATAACGAACCCGGAACTGTGCCTCCATTGAGCGTAGCTTAATGTGAACCGACACCACGCGCAATGACCTGTCATATATTTGGATCCGTATTCACTTATAACTCAACGTAAACACTCCTTTAACCTATAACCTTATTCCAGATACTTACGTACCGTTTATATTCAAACAACACAGGTTGCGGACTGAAAATGAGGATTAAATTAAGTATGATTATGTGAACAAGAACAACACAAGCGTCCCTCTATAGGCTGACCGTACTTAAGCATATCATTGAGGACAAACATGTTATGGTAGCTGTCATATAGCCTCACTAATAGCTAACTAAGCATGCTATAAGAGCTTAATTGCTTATCTATCCCATTAATTTCAATTTGCTACCTAATTGGATTTCAGAATTACACTTGCCCCAAACAAAATAGACGGACTTATTCTATAATAATGAACTTTCTATCTATACCTACCTACTATTAGAAAACTGAAACTGGGCTATGTCTGTTAGATTGCAGCAACGAGGTAATCGCACCATAAGGGTTCCGTTTTTTTCATTTTGATACGGAACCTTAATAATAACTATACTATTTGCACATTAATAAATCCAAAACGACTATTCGTAGAATTTGTGCCTGTGTTTTCGAACATGACGGAAAATGATACTGCGCTAACTTCAACGATGTTTTCACAATTGGAGAGCCCATGGTTAGTAGGGATCTTATCATTATGCATTGAGGGTCTAGCATCACAGAAAAATCAAATGTCGCGCGAGCTAGACGCGGACAACGGCTAGTAAAGACGTACAATGACATTTTCTTCCCATCGCCATTTTTAAGGCTTATTTATTACCAAGTAAGATGCAGAAATGTCCCAGAGGTGGGTAATTAGCGCAATCCCCTTTGTCTAAGTTTTTATGTTGACATTTTTGTTCGTAAATCACTCCGCAGGCGAGGACAGTGTTCGCTAATTAGCGTCGGGTCTTCCGACGCATAAATTAGACCTGTACGTTTTAATTAAAAATGACGGATTTATTTATTTTACACCCTTTCATTGCGATTTGATAAATAAAATATATTTGTACCGTTAACAGAGTACCGTATAGAAATAAAACACAAATTGTTATATAAATATAATATATGTGTATATGTTAAATACAAATATTGCATTAATGTTATCTAGGACGGACACTTATTTGCTTGCAGCCTTGCATTCCATCAAACTTAACCAAAGCTGGAAACATTCTAACACACTTGCTCCGGTGGTTAAACAAGCCTAACTACACTGCACTACATTGAAAGAGAGTTATGTTAAATGAATAAATTTACATTTCATATTTTTTTTTGGATTTAAGAGGGCTATTACATTATCATAGTATTTAGATATTTAATTTCATTTGATAGTTTCATATGACACCGTGAAGTCTTTGTTATCATTTTATTGTCATAGATTTATTATGAATAAAAATCCGCGAAATCCCCTAAGACCTGACCTAATGGAATAAATCTGTGAATAAATGCGTATAGACTGTATGGACGTCGTCTGTCCAACTAGTGCGCGAGTCTGTCTTAATACTTATATTTTATTATTTTGTATGCATACAAATCATCATCGTGAGATAACTTAATACGTGTGAAGTCCGCCAATCCGCACCGGGCCAGCGTGGTGGACTGTGGCCTGATCCCCCTCGCATTGTGAGGAGGCGCGTGCCCAAAACGGGACATTAAAAAAAGAGCTAATATTATTCTAAATAGGTACGTGTCTAGGCACCTGTCTGCCTGTATTTATTTTAAACAACATTAGGAGGCTACAATTAACCCTGTATGATTATGAGCTGCATAAGAAGGTTTTATTTAAAGAATGTCATTCACAGACGTTTCTAGACGACTATATAGATGTGTCTAGTTCACAGGATGTCAGACTAGTGCAGTTGGATGTTGGATCACCACAACAGTGAGCCCGCAGCGCTCTCCGGATTACACAACACCAACTTTGCACATCATACAATCCGCACTATTTGACTTTTCTTTGTCTTTGTTGCTAATCCTCTTCGAAAACCTACCATGCTACTGTTTAAATAAAGATAAATTCCATTTGCTCACTACCAACAGCTTTTAAATCGGATTTGAAATTGAATACTCGTAGAATTCAATTTCAAAAACGGTAAAAATTCAAATCGAGTCGTGGATGTTTAATATCCAACTCATAAGTATTGTATACTGAGTTCGCCCTCAGTCCATTGTGCGTTACCCATAATACAAGCATTGCTTAGTTTGGGGCCGTATAGTTGGTGTGTTCGTCTGGCGATATTATTATTATTATTATATCTGTCAACAATCACTTATAGATAAGACCTTTTTGATTATAAATTAAACAATTCGTATTAATGGATACATTTTTTTAATAAGGAAAATATTTTTTCTTTCTTTCGGTTCTTACAATTAGTACAATGTGGCCCGTGGTCTGATGAATAACATGCAGTTATTTAACTGGGACCATGGTCCAATTAGACAGTGGGCCGAGTCAACTAAAGAGCCCATAATTTATAATGGATATGTGTTACAACAGAATAGCTCTGCCTACTTCGAAGAGTAAACAAATATTCTCTATTTCTCTACATAGAAATCGGGCATTAAAAAATCGAGATTGAAACTTCTTCAAAAGTTTATAAGTTGTTACTAACTCTGCCTGTACAAGCCGTTAGACGTGGAATAGAGCAGATTGTGAAATATGCCTGACTGTGCCAATATCCGTGTCACGTGACTGGCAATATCCGGACGCGATAGGATTCGTCGCGTTCTCGCTCCGACGGATGAGATTTTCTTATTAAATTTGTTACTTTCGATATACTTTAAAGATATGGGCCATATGTTGATGTTGGTAATATTTAAATGTAACAGATATATGTATTGGAGGTACCAACTACACAGACCACACAGTTAATTATTAAGAACCTAAACCCTATACCAAATCATATTATAATTATAGGCGGACCTACAGAGGACCTACCTATTTTATCGGCGGATTCAGAACTGGCTGTAAAATCGATGCATGACATTTTGTTGGCATTTTTGACCATTCATAATGGAAGTTTAAAAAGTGAAGGACCTACTGTATTGGTTTGCATTAATAAAAAATATTCTAAAATTTATTCTTAATTGCTCATCGGACATAATTTGCGTTATTTTTTTTCCTTTTTCACCTTGACACTGGCAAAATCACCGAAGATCGGTGGAGCCATTTACTGTAAAAATTGAATTGAATTGAATTGAATAAAAAATATTTCAAACTCAACGTCTGGAATTTATTTATTTATTGAACACTAGAGGTTGAAAATGGACTTATAACTAGTGTTATTGTAATTAATAAAAAATATTAATTAGGGACGTTGAATTTTAAGAACGTTAAGTTTGTAAGAAAGAAGTATTATGTCTAAAGCTGTGCAATAAAATATCTGCACAACAACTTATATGCTTATACCATTAAACTTACTGTTTTGTTTTTTTCAGTTTAAATCGTATTCCAATTTTAATAAATAGGAAGCACGTCCGTAAGGCTATTAGTGAGCTGGCGCGGAGGAACTCCTGAAATAATGTCCGATACGTGAGTGAGACCATGCCAGCATGTCATACCTATAGACATACCTGTATAACTGCAGCCAGTGATACCTATTCGCACGTTTCTGAATTCGTTTTTACGATATTCTGAATATGTTTGCAACGCAAATGAAAAAGCCGCTGAAATCAGCGCTATATAAACCTTTTAGCAATCTTTTTCTTCCACATTCAATTTCATATGTTATTTTTGGTAGAAATACGTTGCATATAGGTATGCAAGTACATACTATCAAATTAACATTATCGTTGAAAACAGAAAGGGTATAATTATTCAGCGCATCTGTATGTATTTCTTAACCGAAACTCCTGGTTAGAGAAGTCGCCCTCGTAATCGCGAGGTTACGACCTCTATTCCCACCCCCCCTTAACATAGGCTTTAGTTAGTTGGAGGGGCAAATAAGACTAATTGTATGATAGTCTTTAAAAAAACACGAATTATGATAACCTCCTCTTTGAAGTAAAAAAGGAGCAAATATACAGGACATTTACAGTTAGGTACCAATTCCAAGTTCAATACAACATAAAGATACAAACACTACTTAATTCAACCTGACACGTTTACCCTCCCAGTCAGACAATATTAAACGTATCCAAGCTTAGCGTAAATACATAAAATATGTGGTGAAATAATATTTATTTAAATTACGACCCCCACGGGACTCTACCCTTTTCACAGTTGAATATTACATGTAGGTTGTACTTACGATGAAAGTCTGCGCTCAAATATTTTTTGTATCGTACCTCAAATTCCGCTGGAGGTTACTTTCGCTTTGATGTACGGGAATTTTATACCTATGTAAAGTGTTTACATGAGGACTTTATAAACGTTTGAACAATTAAGATCAACATTAATCTATGTACTATATAAATAAAAATGAAATGCTGTGCGCTGAAGCGTATCACTTGTGTACGGCTAAATTGATTTGGATAATGCTTTTTTTAAATGTTGTTCATAGACCGAATCAGATTTATGGGCAAATAAATCGATAATATTGTCTGGAACATTGGAAATTTCGGTAATACACTTAGGTATAGAGAGCAGTCTCATCAAATAAAACTCTTTGTTGTAAATGTAGGTAAAATTAGCTACTTACTTTCTTAATGATTTTTACTATTAAAATATTATCATTAAGTATCTAGTTTATTATGTTGACAGCATACCAAAAATACAAACCTATTTACGAAGTACCAAAGACATTTGAGTCTCTCTTAAAATGTCTATACAAATGGCAATATCAACGTGAACCTCCTCAGTATCGACTAACGAACAAATTGTAGTGTTATTGGTCAGACAAGAGCAATGATTAGGGGGGCTGACGCAGCAATCCCACTGCAGATGTTATGCGACTTGCATACCAAATGCACCGCTGTCGACCGCCAATTGATCTTTTTAAATTATGTAGGCGCTTCCGCTTTGAATACGGATTGTAGAACGGTAATACCGTTATCCTGGGTAACTTAATAACAGTATGGATGTAATAACATTTTAGCAGGTAAGGTCTATAATTCAGCTTTTCATATGCCAGGTATGTGATACATACCTAACGCAAAACTAAAGTTGGCATTAAAATAACTCGCCGAAACAGTAATGTCGTTAAGAGCATGGAAGAAAGCAACAAATTTCTAATCTATACAAATAAATAAAATTGGAGTGTCTGTTTGTAGGTACTATTAAAATAACCGCTTTTTCCTAAGTGCACTTGGATGTATACACGGTACATATACCAAAACATTTTTTTTACAATTTTTGTATGTCTGTCCGTCTGTTTGTTTCGACTAATCTCTGAAATGGCTGGACCGATTTTGACGGGACTTTCACTGGCAGATAGCTGATGTAACAAGAAATAACTTAGGCTACTTTTATTTTAGAAAAACTTTTTTGTTAAATACCACGCGGACGAAGTCGCGGGTAACAGCTAGTACCAATATAAAGTACCACCTCAATGTTCCGTGACATATAACCATAAACTCAATTTGAGAATGCACCAGGATCTGGGGACTTCAATTTTACCAGTGACTTGTTGTTATACATCTAGAAAAACTGCTTAAGACTCAATATCTGTCAGATATTTAGCAATAAATATAAATGTAACCGTGGCGAATGACTTGTTTCAATTTATATTGGGCTTCGCTGTTGATACAAGTTTAATTCAAACGTCTGTAAATCACGGTCCAGTGATTTATTGAGCCATCTAACGATATTCTTTAGGGCTACCAAAAGGTGAAAAAAGATGGATAAACTTGCATATAAATTTATCATCATTTGTGTGCTTATACTCGTACGCTCTAATAAGCTTTGTTTTGCGAATTTCAACCCTTACTTAGAGGATGAAAGGGGATAGTGTGGACTGCAACACAGGAATGTACCTACCAACGTCATCATGATAAATTAATTTGTATGCAAATCGAGTGCTTCAGAGCTGCACTGCATTTTGCCGATTGGAAAATTTATCAGGGAAGCTCGCAGCAATTTGTCGCGACCGAGTCGGAACCGGGATTGCGGACTTGATTTCAAGTTTTCGGGAATTAGTTTCTCGATAATTGAATTATTAGTTAAGCATCTCTCTGTAAAAATCGCCATATACCATCTGCTTTTGTACTTGTTATAAATAAATACCTTACTTATACTTACGAGTATCTGTGTGTTAGTTTGAGTAGGGTCTAATTTGGCTTCCTCACGATACTTACTATGGATCCATTTATTTATAGTATCCATAGTAGGTAGGTAATGAAACTATATAAATAGATAGTCTATTAAAAATGGCTTTCGTATCGTATTTATTTCCACAAGTTATAGTGAAGAAAAAGGATACAACATTTAAAAACGTATAAAAGATCAATTTATCCACTGACCTGATTAGCGCAATTGGTAGTGACCCTGCTTTCTGTGCTGAGATTCCCGGGTTCGAATCCTGGTGACAAGCTCACATACTTGTACCCGAGTCATAGATGTTTATTATTTAAGTATTATATACTGGATTCGCCCTCGGTCCATTGCACGGTACCCATAATACAAGCGTTGCTTAGTGTGGGACCCGTTAATATTATTATAATCATTATCTGCATATATGTAATTAAGTAACTACAAAAAATAAAACAATTCCTTTCTTTAATTACAGTTGAAGTCGTTAAAGATTTCATACATCGTTCCCTAGGCTGTAGCAATACATATGGGAGCAGAGAGCATTGCAAATGACGTTAATATGTCATAGTGCATGCAGAAAGGTAATATTTAACCGGGTAAGCGGAATTTAGTTTCATAATTTGTCTCCGCTTCACTGAAAATGCAGGGGAAAAGTTAATCTCGTTGCCTCCACACGGAGCTCGGAGGTGTTAGACGTCATTACAAATATACAAATGGGAAACAGAATTATAGAATAGGTTGGTACCTATTTATCTCCATGCGAAAATTTACACTCATGGTTTTATTTTCAGGAAAAATACAAACCACTTTTTTAACTTCTACCAGACTGGACTATTAGAAGGTAGGAGAATCATAGCATAGGTAGGTATTGCTACACGATAATCTTGCGCTAAAACGACCTCTAAATTGTTCCGCATTATGCAAACCTAGGCACCTAATAGGAAGGAGAGAAAAATATTTAGGCCTCCAAATAAAGAAAAAAAGTATAATGTCACTCAAGAAGGCCACACCACGGGTTGTGCCTCAGTGACAATCTTCGTTCCTTTATTAAGATGAATGGTGCAAGACGTCGTGGAAGGGAAATCAGGGTCCGCTTGGACGAATGTTTATTGAGTAAAGTCACGTTGTATGTGGGTTGTAATTTTACCTACTCACGAGGTCACGTAGAGATGGGACACGCTTTATTTTTGTAGAGCTAGAAGTCAACTGGTAATAGGCATGATAGAGGTAGGTACCTTATACTGTTTTAAACTATTACTTAATCTCAGCTTAACTTTACAATACCGACATACAATTATAATATGGTATTTAGTAAGACGCTGGTAGGCGCTAGGACAGAGTAACTAGGTAGCCAATAGCCTAAAGCAGTTTATTTGTCATAAATAACGTAGGTACCTACCCACCTCCCTTTACACGTGCCCCCTATAACTGTAGTGGGGCCAAAATATCATCGACAAAATGTGGGTGTACATGCCATGCACCTCTATCAACCGCTTCGGGGATTATATGCGCGATGATGTGTGTATTACCTCTCATTATTAAGTACTACACTATAGTCGAGTTCATTAGATACCTACCTACCTAGCTGCTATGTAGGCAATATACCCACTTACCTAGGACAGCAAGCAACTAGGTGGCGACGTGAAAGCCATCATCCTGTATACTCCACCCCGTTAATACCTCATCTCGGGATTTAACGAGAAACTTCAGAGCTGCTAATTATACAGAACTTATTCGCTATACGGTTTAAAATTAACTGAAAAATGCTGGTAGCATCTGAGTTTGTGATGTTGTAATTATTATTAACTATTTAAAAAATAATATACTTACCACTGGCATTTCTTAGTAACCGTGGTTCCTTGCATCAATCTTTTGTTCAATATCAATCTCAATTGAAATAAAACTAAATTTAAGGATTTTATCGCGTTTATATTGTCGTTTACGAAACGAAACGTTGGGAACGTAAAAAACATAATATAAACGCGATAAAATCCTTAAAATTAGTTTTATTTCAATGTGTAGTATTCGCGTTAATATAAGAAATCAATCTCAATTGTTTTATTCAGCTGTATAATGGAATTATAGAGGGAAGAGATGCTAATAAGCGAAATGCTCTATACCACACCTATCTATTGATAAATAATTACGTAAAAAGTTTGACTCCAACTGTACTGTACTGTATTGGTACTAGTACCAAACTAAGCAATGTGTGTTATATGGGGAGCTACTATACAATGACCTGTGGGCACTCCGTGTAACACCTCGACCAGGACAAATCACAAAAATGTATGTAGCTTCCGAAATTTAACCATGCGGGTATTGAACCCACAACTATCAGGTGCAGTGAGCCGAACGGCCTACGTTCAAACCACTATCAGATCAAGCCGTGTCGTTACTTGAATTGCAGCTGTAACTGCCAATATAGTTGTCATTACGATTTAGGGTTACTTGGATTTCGTATTTTCATCATATTTTTTTTTACCTATAATGTTTATATATTGAATTTGTTATCGCCATTAAATACTTTACATAACTCCCTTTTATTTCACAAAGAAAGAAGAGTACGGTCGGTCGGGATAGGGCCGATCAGTAGAGAGGGCGTTCCTATCGGCAGGCCTCTGTACTGGCCACAGCCGGAGTTGCCCAAGTCGTAGGCCGTATAAGAAGGTTGGGCCTTGAAGTGGCCCTGAACAAAACGGAGGCCATTGCCTTTTACGGGCCTAGAAATGCGCCACCCCCGAACGCTCACATCGTCGTAGGGGGTGTGCGCATCAATGTCGGACAAACATTAAAGTACTTGGGGCTACTTTTGGACAGTAGGTGGTCATTCCACCCACACTTCAAATCCCTGAGTCCCAAACTTATGAGAACAGCAGGGGCATTGTCGTCCCTGCTGCCTAACCTAGGTGGACCTAGCGCGTCATGTAGACGCTTATTTACAGGGATTGTGCGGTCCATTGCCCTCTACGGAGCCCCCGTGTGGGCGGAAGACTTATCGGCCAAGAACATCGCGCTTCTGCGCAGGCCTCAGAGGGCAATGGCCATAAGGGCTGCCAGAGGTTACCGCACAATCTCTTTTGACGCCGCCATACTGTTGGCGGGAACGCCACCGTGGCCAATGGAGGCAGAAGCCTTGACGCTGCTCTATCGGTGGCGCCGGGAGGTGCTAACCCAGAGTGAGCTACCAATAGAGACGAATACAACCCGGACAAGGACAGAACTGCAGACGGCAATGATAGAGGCGTGGAATGCAGCCCTCGCCCACCCTAGTGCCGGGCACCACACCATCGGTGCCATAAAACCCATTTTGAAGGAGTGGCTCGGGAGGCGTCACGGCGTTCTCTCGTTTCGCCTGACACAGGTGCTCTCGGGGCACGGCTGCTTCGGGCAGTACCTGTGCCGGATTGGACGGGAGCCAGACCCAGCATGCCACCATTGCGGAGCCCTGCAAGATTCTGCGCAGCATACGCTGCAAGAATGCCCGGCGTGGGCACAGCAGAGAAACCAACTCTCGGCAATACTCGGAGGACAGCAGCTCACACTCCCCAATGTGACCAAAGCCATGGTCCAGGGAGGGAGAGCCTGGGAGGCAGTAGCCTCATTTGCGGAGGCCGTTATGACGGCCAAGGAGACAGCTGAGAGGGAGAGGGAGTCCATCAGCACACTCCCCTCTCGCCAAAGACGTGCAGGGCGGCGCCGTAGGGCGTACGCAGCAAACGACCTGCGACCACCATAAGGTCGGGCCTGCGGGTGGCGGGAAGGGCAACCCGTCATCCGATCAGTAACAGGCCAAGAAGGAGAAAGCGGACGCGTTCTGTGTTCAACACGTCCGCCTAGTGAAGGAAAGAGGGGCAACAGCCCCTCACAACAGGAGGGGTCCGCAATGCGGGCCGAGGCCTGCCGGAGCAGCGCTGCGAATGCGCAAGCGATCCCGCAGCTCCGGCGCAGGCAGAAGAAGGGACACCAGGGGTTTTTAGTCCGGGCAGATCGGACATACCCCCCCCCCGCCGTGCCCTCGGCGGGGGGGCATGCGTTAGGCATTTTCCCCTGAAAAAAAAAAAAAAAAAAAAGGGCCGATCAGTAGGCCCCAACAATTGGTATGCCAACTTGTCTATTTATCACCACTTACTTAGGTAGACATGGGTGCATATGTAGGTATATAGGTGCAAATGTAGCCGGTTTTGGCAAAACACCAAAGGGTCCCTAAAAAAAAAATGTAGCTGGTCGCGCGCTCAATATTCAACGTTATCACCAGAGTTGAGAGTACCTACATACATAATTTCTTTGAAAAATGCCGGCAACCGGCAAACTTTTGCAATTTTCAATAGCTTTGCAAAGTAGCGAATGCGTAATTTTATGAGGCATGTACTAACCTACTACTTACTGTAATTAGCATGTTCGCACTATAATATTATTTCTTTTTTTTAGGTGAGGTAATTAAATACGTATAAAAAGTACTTTTAATAATAAAAATAAATAAAAGTTGTTTAAGACACTGTTTCATACCTAAAACCACGGATACCTAATTAGGTGTATAAAACAAGAAAGTACTAGAAAAATAAATGGGTACGTCCTTACCCTAAAAACTTTGAGGGTATACACAAAAAAAAACCACTTACCAACAGCATACTGAACAACACTCGGCTGATCACAAATTCACCCCTCAAGTAAGTAGGCACTCCCGAGAAAAAACTTGTCACTCCAAAGTTATCTAGTCTAAGCAAAATTTGGATTACAATACACCTTTGGTTATAGAGAAAATTCGATTTAAGAAGTTTCGTACAAGTTTTCATGCGAAATTTTCCTGTTATGGAAATCCGTAAGTCTCTACACCCCACAGAGAACCCCCTTTAAGTCCATAGATGAGGTAGGTATTGTATGGTATCGATCCATCACACTGTTAGAGAGCTGTGGACAATTTATAAATATAATTACCGCCGAACGAACACACCAACTATACGGTCCCACACTAAGCAACGTTTGTATTATCGCTACCATACAATGGACTGGGGGCGAACCCAGTATATAATTATTACTTATATAGATATTAAACATGCATTACTTGCTTACAAACATTCGTGCTCGTCACACAAAGTATGTCCCTACCAGGATTCGAACCCGGGACCCTCGGTACAGAAAGCAGGGTCACTACCAACTGCGCTAATCAGGCCGTCAAATTTATGACCAACACTAATTTGACATTTAAATAACTTATTTTTTTTCTGTTCGCAATCGGCTACAAAATACTGGCATTTTTGCCAGTACCGAGTATTTCTTGATAATTGTTATAAAATTATAAGGAATAATAAGCAACGCTTAGTTAAAAAACATTAAAGACTCAGGTGCAAAAATTGAGCTCATCACTAAGTTAGCCTCTACCAGGATTTGGATCCGGGACCCTCGGTTCAGAAAGTGGGGTCACTTATAACTTTACTGTGTTAATCAGGTCGTCAGACTACCCTGACTATTTTTTGTCGATGTCGGCATTTATGTAGGTACCAAACATGGTGGCAGCACTATAAGTATTATATACTAAGTTCGCTCTCCGTCCATTGTACGGTACCCATAATACAAGCGTTACTTAGTGTGGGACCGTATAGTTGGTGAGTTCGTCTGGCAATGTTATTATTATTAGTCATAATTTATATTACTAAACAAAAACACAACTCTTTGCTTTTTTTTTATTCTCGCATCATCAAATAAAAAAAATAGATATAAGTATACCTAAGTATTTACAAAATGATATAGACATCTAAACTTCGTCACATTTTTTTTCGTACATCCCTACTGTCTAATTATTCTATAAGTAGGCACGCACCTACTTAAAATAAATTTGTTCACAATAGTAATAAATTAATTATTATGAATTATAATTACATCTATCGGTACGTACTTATGTAAAATTACATTATTGCCATCGTAATGTTGGTAAATTTTAATAAATATTTCAATAAGTAATAAAAATATTCTAACCTACGGATAATTTACCAACCATAAGTAGGTATAGGTCGCATCACGTAAAATGATCAAAGAAAGCGGCTCTCGAGTGTGGGGAATTAATACAATCATCTTACGTGATGCGACCGACGTTGGTTCACCTCAGACAAAAAAGCCTCGACTTGGCTTTCCAAGGCGTACCCATCTCCCGAAGCCGTATGAGCATTTAGCCATAAGCGTTATATAAAACCAGTATATTATATTGTGTGTTCGTTTTTCCTTAGCATGTGTGTATAGTTATGATATTATTTTACATTAGTGTACGCGCCAACGTTGGTGTGTGCAATACGTGTTTACCGTCCCACGCTCGAGAATTAGAAGAAGCTACCTGTTAACAACTCCACTGTTAAAAAGGTTGGTAGGTACTTAAAGTGGTATACACATAAATAAGGTGTAACAATAATAGTATATAATCAGGTCCATCAGTAGGTTATAAAGATAACATTCCCAAAGAAATAAATCAAATTATTAGAAATTTAAAAAATTACACCCTATACTGAGCGCATGGCCAAACCCTATAGGTTCGACTTGTTTAAAAACAAACAAAAATCATTTACACAATTATTTCATACATCAACGTGATCCATATAACTTACTGATTCATCTATTAAAATATTTTACACTATTTTTGTTGCACCTTATATACAAACACATCGAACATAAACTTATTCATAAGAATTACTTAGAGCAGTTTTTTATTTTCTAATATCATTCGATACAAAATGTAATGTCAAGTCTTATAAGCCCGGCAAACGCAAAGCATAAAGCAAACAATTGGCGATCGCAGTGGCAGTTAAAAATTAAAATCTTCACCAATATTGCGCAAAGACATAGAACTAATTTCCTTTGCCTCGGTTTTATAATTAAACGTTTCAACTTCTGTGATTAGGCTTTAATAATCGGTAGCGTTGAAAAAATCATGACCAGTGCAGGTTTCCCAATATAATAATTTAATAGTATAGTTTGTGTACAAATCACGAAGTGGGGAGTGGTTCTGAGGAAGTTTGGATCTCTTCTTGTTACTAGTTTTTAGTTACTCGTTGGAAAGGCGATCTGAGATTCTGTCCGATACAATTCTCGAAATAACTATGTTATACGTAGGTATAGGCAGTATGATCATATCATGATTCCGTTCCCTATGAGTAATAATATAAATAAGTACATTTGTGGATAACTAGTAATATTTAACGAAAATATATTAATATAAATAATTATAAAACTAATGAACATTACAAAACGTACAGTTAGCTAAAAGAGAATAACTCGACGAAATATATTCTTCACACAATCAGTTTTAGATCCAATATGCTAGCAAAGGTCAATAGCCTGGTATATAATTTATCAGCTCAATTGAATATAATTCGTCATAAATAAGTACAAAACATACATCTACCACTTTAAAGAACAAATCATTTGATAGACCGATTCGAAAGTTTGAGCATTTAGCTAAGTTTAATATGAACTAATTTATTATGCATCATTTTACAGCTAAAGAATACAATAAAATAGGTATGACATACTCAGTATACTCAAATGCATATCTTTATTTTTGTCATGGCAATACTGTTATATTATAAGTGTTTTTAAATATAACCTTACAATCCATCCGACGAGTTAGTCCACATGTTACTTTGTGACGCCTGGCAATCTATCTTATCTCAAATATTTAAACGTTGGAGTGCGTTTAAGTAAGCGGGGTATTTTTACCGCAGGTAAAGATTACATCAACGGGGGCTCGCTGAACGGTGTCATGGCTTTATATCAATACTAGCTGTCAAGTTATATTGTTAAATTTGTCAAATAGTTGGCTCCACTCAACTCTAGTAGCGATTTGACAAGATTTGATCCAATCCAATAGCAGAGTAAAATTTACACATTCAGGGGGAATCTTGTAAACGGGTAATTTTTCCCCTCGCGGGATCCCTGAACGGGGTATTTAGCATTTGCACAGTGTAAATTATATGCTGGTGGGTGTCACATTTATCTGCATTGAAAGTTATGTTGTTTTCTAAAGCTCTTTGTAATGTGACAGTGGGTACCATACTCGCTGCCCAGATTATGACACTGAATGTAAACAAAGAGTGACATTAGGTCCTGAACTTGTCGTATATTGAATTACGCACAGATGAAGCATGTTTTGTCCTTTTCATACCAATTAGAATCTTTTTAGAGACTGAATTGATAAGCGCGCAATCCGTCATCGGTGGTCAACTCATTGTATGAACTGATTGTAGATATTATGTGTCCAAATCGGCAACAATTGTCATCGAGAGAACTAAAACGCAGCTCTTAATGAAAGTTAGGAAAGTTTCGTTCTCAAAAACCAAAAAGTAAGAATAGTCGTTTTATATCAGATATTTGTATTGTGACATTTCAAAGCAGCTCTATACACGCACCTTAGATTCCATTTATAAACCTAAATAGTAGTTCGCTTTTCAAGACTATCCTAGGGAGCCTTTAACTCGTGAATTGTTTTCTAAACTTTGTGTATAAATTATCTTTTGATAATCGTTTATAAATAGGTGCCATAATAGTCATTTGATACTACTACGAAATGATGATTTTATAAAACTGTTGTATCTTATAATCAACACAGCGTGCCAAGTTTTTACATAAAATTAATAACATTGGGTAACTTCCTGTTATACATAAGTATAACAGGAAGTTATTTTGTACCTAATGTTATTAATGAATTGGCTCGGAAAGAGATTTTGATAGCGGATGACGACATCATTGGAATATTTTTATGGACTTTTTACCAATTTTTTAGAATTTTATAAAAGTTGCTTATGTGTGTTAGTGGTTCTTTGGATGGCTTTACACTTTCAACTGTTCAAAAAATTACATTGCCAATTTCCACTTATCTATTTCGAGTTTAATTATCAAAATAGACAAACAAAAATACAACCTCACGCAACATATTATGTAAGTTCCTAACTATATTTTTACTAATTAATACCTAAACGAAAATTTAATATTAGTTACGTCAAAAGATGTACTACCAGAGTAGTTCAGATAAGAAACAAACTAAATGCACCCAATGATTTTGTGTATTTAATATGGATAATTTTGATCCGCAATTTCCTTTGTTGACCGTAATTTTTTACTACCTTAAACCTGATGGCAGCAGTGATGCAAGATGGCGACTATCATAAGTTATAAAATATGCGCCAAGTTTGAGAACTACTTACGTTTAATGTGTTATACAGACAAAATGCAAGATACTGACGTCTCAAACAATAAAGTAGGATATACAATTTAAGTACCTAGCGTTTGAGTTGTCAGCCGCTAATTTCTTAGAACTTTATTACGTAGGTACATATGTAATATATTAAATCTAAATAATCAAAAAATCTCAGTGCCCATTTAAATTATAAAAATGTGTCCTTTGCTCAATTAATTAAACATCTACGTACCAAATATCTAAAAAGATTTCTGATGACGACACACACATGTATAAAAATATATTAGACTAGCATTAAACTAGAGAATATTTTAATAATGATGCTACTTATTCATAACAAGTCATCAAACATTGGAATTAAGAACTTCACGAGTCGACTGCAACGACGCAATTATTCTTAGTCACTATCGAAATTTAATGAAATTATCTAGAATTTTACTAAATAGCCCCACAACATAATTTAATGTAGGTATCTAAAAACAATAGTATAAATTAGTAATACTTACTGGAATAAATAGAAAAAAAATTCTTACCCAATAATATAATTTCGTAATGATAAAAGACTTTGTGATGATTATTATAATTGCAAATGTTTGGAACATTGACAAACAGCCTCATTGGAAGTGATATCAGAAATTTAACTGCAAAACCAAGAAACGACTGTTCGCTGAACTAAAACCTAGAGTTGCTTTAAAATGTTATCGTAGTGTGTAGTACTTGTGCCAGGTGGCGCTAGTTACCAGATTGTGAAAATAAGTTTATGTATAATATTCGAAGCTGATTAAAAATGATGTTAAAAATAACTAATTATATTGTAGCTTATCATATAATATCAAATTGATAATCATTTTTGAATGACAAAAATAGAATTATCGTGGAAGTTGTGGAAAGATTTTTAATCAAAATTATGTGATAAAACATCTTCTTGGAAAATTATTGATACTGTTACGGATTAAGTTTGTGGTCCTATAAATTGGTATGTTACGACTGATATCGTACACTGAAAGCAAAAAATAATTTCATAAGGAAGAATAAAACATTAATTACTTACAGTTCGTTCGAACATAGTACGTATTGATAAGCAAATGTGTATTTATTTTAGGATGAATATTTACCGTTTTCAGGGAATGATTATCGAAGAAAATTGCTAATATTGCTCATTTTAGTCTAATACGCTAGAATTGTATAATATAATACAAACATAATTACACACATTAAATTTAGATAGATGTTAATATTGGAATTTCTGAGATACTGGGATTATGGACTGAGCCAGTAGCCTGCTGGACCTATCATAGCGTCACCTGAGCACGTATCATTCAATTAAGAGCTTTAAAACTAGTTTCGTAGAGCCACATTTCTAGCCAATCACCAACAATGTTAAACCTAAATTGTGCTATATGGAGTATTAATTATTAATTTTTGAAGCAACACATTTTAATTTAATATACAGATCACATTCCTTTTTACCCGTTGAGTATACCAATTGAGTATTTAGTAGATGCTTAAAAATAGAATACTTAGAAACGTTATAATGAAGTAAATTCCACCCTAGTCTTCTCTCCCTCAATACACTGGGGTGTTGTGTTCTTCGAGAATTAAATTTCTCGATTCAAAGTGAACCTATATTTAATCTGTGGACACTCAAACCTCGATATGGTCGTCGGGTACCGGCGGGTTTTTAATCTTTTTATTTTTCAGCAAAGCCGGTCTCTGTGTGCGTGTGTGCCATACATACACCTTTGTACAGTTGTCAGCCAACGGCTCCAGTTCGTCTTTCGTCGTGAAGTATTTTAGAATTTCGCTTTCCTGCAAAGAAAAATGACAAATTACTATTTCTAATACAATTCAAACTATGCGTCCAGTCAACATATTCAGTTTCTTTTAGGAACGGCATTCCGAGCCGGCGGTAAATTTTGACTTTATGTGCTTTTATCGGGACCATAGATAAAAAAATATGAACCAATATATTTATGAATGATTGTCATCATTTTTGTTTATTATACTGTGCCTTCTATAAATGCGGTATTTTTTTTAAGTTATGCGATTTTTTCGCAAAGTGGATGTGATGGTGTAGTTGGCTTCTGCCATACTAGATCTTATTTTAACCAACTAAACGCTTCTCGGAACAGGGTTAATTGAAGTCAACATCACAGAACTTTATCTTTTCCTGTTCCCTATCTAATGTATGCACTTTTGTGTGTAATCTGCCAAATATTTTTTTTTTCATTTATTCTGTACCTGAAATCCAGACTGCACTCTCCTGGAGAACTTCGCTTCGGGATGGTCTAGGAACATGGTCGCATTGATCGCGAACCCAGCCATGTCGATGGGGAAAGGCCTGAACGGCTTCCACACCGCGTTGTATCCTGTCACTCGGCCGTCGGTAACTAGTGGCATTTCCACTCGCATACCGCCTACTATACCGACTGGCCAGACGCCCACCTTGTTGATTTTTCGCAGCTGAAATTGAAAATGGATATTGCTTTAATACTAACCTACTTCGTACCTTCGTCGTACCCCTTAATTTATCGCGATAATAATATCCTTTATATAGTTATAAGTTCACCTGGTGTATCTCAAAGTTTTTGGCTATCCCGCGGGAATCAATTCATTACCTGAGATAGCAAGTACCCTATATTCCCGGATTATGAGCTATCACAATCTTCGTACTTGCAAGTAGATAAGACTTTGATTGTATTCAATATCAATGCCCAATATAATGTATTATTTAGATTATAATCTCAAAAAGGAAAACAATCATTTCAAGAAATAAAAAATATATTCTAAACCATCCTGACTTTTTCAAAATCCAGACAGAATCCCACCAGATCTATAAATCCTGTCATATTAGGATAGTCCTGATAGCTGGTGGCCCTGGGTAGGGTGTGATAACCATGGCTGCAAGACCAGTAAGTATTACATTGAAACTCTAAACTAAGTTTTAATGTCTTGAATATGACACGGATGGTCAGCGCGGACATTTCTGGTGACAGTATCACCAAGCCTTAGTCTAAGATATGCTTCATCGAGAGGTTACCAAAAAACACTGCATAGACATAGGTATATGTCTATGCAGTGTTGTTTCGTTGTTCGTTCAACATGAGTTTGCATTGTCAATTAATGAAATAAAATCTCAGACTATTGAGAGGAATAATGACGATGTTATTACAGCAACACTTTCTTTATCTTTCCGGTCGATGGGTTTTAACGTTCGTATGGGTATTTTATTATTATTGCGTGTTATGTATTGCTTGCTAATACAGTGTTTATAGTCTTCATAAAGTAAGAGCGCTGTGTGAAAACAAACTATCGATCGATATGCGTACAGTTGAATCGAAATAAGCTTAAATTAGACTCATTACTATGCCATAAGTGCAAGGTCCAGGGTCTAGGTAGTATACCTACTACCTACATAGTTGGTTACACTGTTATATAGTTGGAAAACTAAACCGAATAATTCATAATAATTCAAAATTCGAATAAAAATAATTTTACTGGTGGTAGGCTTCGGCCGTGGCTAGTCACCACCCACTGAACAAAGCCATGTCGCCAAGCGGCCTAGCCGTGTTCCGGCATGATGTTCGGTGTTGCCATTCATGGATGGCGGGTCAGATCAGTTGCGCTGCATGTGCCTAGTGAATGTAGCGTCTCTGTCTACTGCCGCCTTCCTACCTAGGCAAGTATGCTCCATCGTAGATCTCATCGTCACTTACCATCAGGTGAGATTGAGATCAAATACTTGCCTATAATGTAATAAAAAAAAAAAAAAAAAAATTCGGCCGATTATTCGGTTCGGTAAGAGTTGAACCGAATAATGTCCGGTATTCGGTTCGATAAAATAAATCTTGTTCGGCGCATCACTACTCTCAACGATTGTATCGCGTTAGTTCCGGTGTTTAATACCATATATAATAACCTTGAATGCAAAATAACAAAAATACTTAAAACGCGGCGGGTCTCGCTATATCCGCTGCCGATACGTAATATCCGCCTATTGTATTTTGAGATAAGAAGTATTTTTTTTTAATAACCTACCGTATCCATTTCCTGGAATGAAAAGTATGCTAAACATATGTTTGACCCGGGCTGTAAGCTTTCACCATGAGATGGTTCATCAAAATCCGTTAGTTAAATTTCGCGCGATGCACAAACAGACGGACAAACAATCCGAAAATGTCAGTTTCGGAAAATATTTTCACATACGATTTTTTACAGACACTGCCAAGTTAGTCTTATTATTACTAGTAACATATTTTTTCTCTATGTTTCCTCCTACAAATTTTGATTTGTTGCCTGATCTGAGTTGCCTGTGAGTCGGTCAGTGTTAAGAATTTTATTAAATACGTACATGTAAACAAATGGGGGAAATGGGACCCACCACTGACCCTTGGCTTATAAACTTGTCCAATTATAAACCAAACAAATTGATCGATAATCAATGAAGCCAGCAAAACTGAACTCCTCTAAGATATATATTTTTTATTTACGCGAATACTACGCATTTAATTAAAAATAATTTTACAGATTTTGTCGCGTTTATTTTATGTTTTTACGTTTCGGCTGCTTGAAAGCAACCATGGTCACGGGGGAACTGAGGTGTTTGACGTCCCGTTGTCATAGTTTGAACTGGTACTCTTATATTTAGTTGTCCTCTAAGATGTCAGTTGAGAGTCTGTCTGTCATGAGTGTCGGGACCCTAATTAATATGCAATTCACCGCGAAACAAAGCGAATCAAAAAAAGTATGCCATTTGTTTAACACTATTAATTCAACACTAACTCACGCCACATTGCATAATTTACCATTGCAATCATCGTCAATTACCGCTCTAATGTCTCGTGACTGCCAAGTTTTATCTGTTTGTATAAGCAGCAAGTAGGCCGCTACGATGACGAGAAGCGACCGCCACTTGGGTCGCATTAAGATAGCTGGGGGTCAATGAACTGGTTCAAATATACGGAAATAATATATACAGAGTGATTAAGAAAGGGTAGTAAGAATATCGATATATCGATTTAAATAAAAAAAATATACTGTAATTTATAGTGATCTGACTTCACATAATGATTACAAATGCGCTTATGAAGTGCAGGTTCATGGTTTAGTAAACACTTTCTGAAACAACCTGTGTATGTCGATAAATTCCGATACGCTCCTACAAATCATGATATGATAAGTGTGACGACGAACGCACACGTAACGCGAGGATGCACGAGTCCCATTACAGTAAATAATAATTGGTTATTATTAGCGGTTGACGGTTTATTGACAATCCGATCCGGTATAAAGAATTCCAAATATCAATGTGTACCTACTTAAATAAATGAAATCGTCGCTATTTGGACGGTACCGTTATTACTCATGTCGGTATTTTATACTGCAAGTAAACACGTCCCATTAATAATCTATACTTACATAGTTATACGAACAAAGTGCATATCAAAAATAATAAAACATGTATATTATTTTAACAAGTAGCTTTACAAATAGATAAGACTGACAAGTGAGATAAGGCTGGCAATTGTTTTACCGTTGACCACAATGCCACAACCGGTAGTGACCCGTAAACAGTGAAACAAATCAATTACAAACAATTAAGTAACCCCTCCACATACTTTTAAATCAAAACTAATAAATTATATAATCAACAATAATTTCAACACTTATTTTGGGGATTTATATAAAACAAAGACATGTCATGTGTATGAATGTTTTAAGTTTACATCCTAAATCAAATTACTTGTAGAAAAATTCAAATCTACATATATTATTATGCTTATATTGGATCTGTTACCACTGTTTGATTACTAGCTTAACACGGAAATGCGATAATATGTAACAATGATATAAGTGTTATTTATGGTTTAGATGCATAATTGTGGTAGATTAGCGAACTCATAGAAATGACAAAAAATAGACTGCCATTTTGCACAGCAGAAAGGACCTATTTACACTTTGCGCTATCTGTATGACATTTGACAGCTCCCTAAAAATATTGTTTTTTTTAGATTTATAAAATTATAGATAACGCGCTATAGTCATCTATAAATATTTCACTATTGCGTGTCATAGATGAAGTACGTTGTACCCATCCGGATAAATATTGGGATTATTAAATTTATTGCAGCTCATACATACATCATCACACATATGATAGTACAGTATAGGCAGTAGGTAGAATGCTGACAATACATCAACTTGGGCATAGAGCCTGTCCTATCAGCATACTATATCCTTAACTGCAGTGTGCTAGAGGAAGAATAATGTCACAAGTGTTATCACTTAATAGAACAAGTTATGGTTTAGGAAGAAAATTAATCTTACCTCATCAAATAGCTTTAGCGAGTACGTGTTGTCGTCATCCATGAAGTAAACAACACCACTTTTGTCCTCGACCGTCATCAAATGATTTCGGAGCCAGCTCAAAGCCAAGTTGCGTTGCTCCACGCCGCTCGCCTGGAATATAAAAAGTTTGCTTTTAAAAAAAAAAATATAGCACACTATGGGATTAATCACTACCCAACATAAATTAATATAGTTATATTTATCATGACTATATTTCAACAAACAATTACGGTTTAAATTAATTTTTGGCTCTTCAGTTCAAGGAAGAAATAGATTCCCTAATGTTTGTGGTAAAAAAACTTATACAATTCAATGGAATATGTTTAATAAAATATTACTACTATTTTACTCATGATAATTAAATAAGTACTAGCAACTTGAGCTTCAATTAAATCTTTTGAAGGGCCAAAAATAAGTTGTAGATAATAATACTTCAGGTGTATATACCCCCAATTTTAAATATTTAACACAAAATTATGTAAACACAGTAAAACATAACAACTCAAACAACACGAAGTAAGTATAAACACTTAAGTAATGAAATAATACATATCTATACTCTATACATATAAATAAAATTGGAGTGTCTGTTTGTAATATTAAAATAACCACTTTTTACTAAATGCATTTGGATGTATACACGGTACCTATACCGAAACAACATTTTTTAAAATTTTTGTCTGATTGTCCGTCTGTCTGTCTGTCTGTTTGTTCCGGGTAATCTCTGAAATGGCTGGACCGATTTTGACGGGACTTTCACTGGCAGATAGCTGATGTAACAAGGAGTAACTTAGGCTACTTTAATTTTAGAAAAAAAAAATAGGATCTCACAAAAAAAACGTTAAAACCAATGTTGCAGCGCAGCGCCTGATTAAGTTTGATAGCAACAACCTGCAATGCGTCCCACGGGCTCAAAATGGGCGAGCAGGCTGTTTTCAACGGTTGTCTTTGTTAAATACCACGCGGACGAAGTCGCGGGCAACAGCTAGTTAAGTATATAATATAATATGTGTTTTTGCGAGTACCTACCAGATATTTACATGAAGAAATACCTACCAAAGTAAAGGTAACAATTTATTAAACTAAAGTAAAAATTATTTCTTTAATTGGGTATTTATTACTTTAGTAGGTATGTTTTTAACTGATTCCAAAGAGGTAATTTACTCAATAAAACATAAATAAAGTAAGTAAGTGTAAATACTCAGTTAAGCAGATCAAGAAGTTATTAGACTTTAACCATAACAATAAGAAACAACACATGAAATTGACACAAGACAATTGAAATTCATGAAAACATTATGAAATGTTAAAGCATGGACCAACTTGTGACTAAGGTAAGCATTATATTGAAGTAGTAGGTACCTGTATAGCTAGGTACATTGCTTGTTAACTTTTAATAAAATATAAGTACTTATCGGATTATTCAATGATTGTCAATCCTATGAAGAGCTTCTTAGTAAAAAGAAAAAACATTACATTTACACAGTTCTTCTAAATGTTAACACATTTGCTTAAATATTACAAAATATTGTAAGGGCACTAATTTTGTCCTTATACTACAATGTTAAAACTCAATCCATCAGTTAATTCAATAAGTCAACACCAAAATTCTATGTATATTACAAGCGAGTAAGTGACCACATCATATAGTATTTTTAAAAGCAAACATACGCAATACCAAGTCGTGTTGAATGCACTTGTTGTTAACAGACAAATATTGAGGTCCAACACCTGAAATATGATTATTTGAATCATGAACAAATTTACATTTGAACAAACTGTTATACTACTAGCTGACAAACCAGTGTTTGGTTTGAAAGCCCAACAGAGAGAGATAGAGCTACAAGAACAGAATAGACACAACCTCTCTATTTTTTCATATATCTGTCCCTTTCTGATGACTGCTTGAAATCAACATTATCAAAAAATCTGTTTGGGTTTATATTTGGGATTCCAGATAGTACACTCTAAATCTATCTTAATACAACTCACAAAATTTGAGTCAACATAATGGTCGCCATTGTCTATGCTTTCAGAGTATGTATATTTATATACATATAAAATGTGCTGTTTGTTTGTTCATTAAAACTATAAAGGGTACATACAACCATGATATTAAGCATGATGTTCTTTCGACTTCTAGTTATTTATGGTTTAGGATTCATACTCACCATTGAATGTTTAGATTTTTGCGTCTTGACGTAAAGATGTGTGTATTGCAAATTAGACTCTTTGAGGAGATTTTGAACCAACTTAGTCTTCTCCTGCGAATCTTCAATAACAATCCAATGAAAGTTTTTCACATGCATTAATGTTTGTGATAACCTGTGTCAAATAAAAACAATAACTATTTAAAATTATTCATGAACTTGTACTAACATAAGTAATGCAACTTTACAAGTGGTAAGAAAGTATCATACTTCTGAGAACTGTTAACAGAATATTTTTATATACATCGTTTGGATTATATTAAATATTTCAGTTTATTATCACTAGTGCTATGGATTGCTTCACCCATGCCAGGAGCAGGCAAATTAAAAAAAACTGAGTGGGCAAGAAAGTAAAGCTTACATTTAACTAATTCTACATATATTACACAACAGCTATAAAATTGTATTTCATGGAATATCAAATATTTAATCACTTAAAACATTCAGTATTTCCAAACCCAAATTTTTTATATAAACAATAACATACTCACATACGAATAGGTACTCAACTCTTTGAATTTTTTGTATTTACCATGCTTTGAATCTACTAAGTAGGTACAAAGCTTAATTTAGATTTTTAAAATTCGAATGAAGTTCACTAGCAAAATAATTTTTAAATTGAGGTTTGTCTGACATGCATATTTGAATGATACGATTGCTTATCTAATTAATTTAATACACAGAATTCCGAATGCCATTGCCAATCAGTAGTAGCCAAACAGATGAGGTAAGACAGACAATAAATCAAGGGCAGTATAATCACGATAAAATAAACAAATTTTACCTTGTAAGATCAGCTTTCTGAGCCATCCTCCCATAAGTGGGGGTTATTCCATATATTATTGGGATATGCGAATTCAATGAGGTCACTTCTCCGTTAAATTGACATTGAAACACAGGCCTGGAGTTGAATAAAAATAGCAAAACGAAAATGAGCATCCCGAATAATAAGTACTGCTTTTTGATGTTAAAAAAAGGCATTGTTAATCACTATTACTGTTTGTTTCTATAGGCACAAGTACACGTTTTCTCACATAAAGTTTAACAGCGATATATTATCTTTGAAAGTTGATGCATCATTCACACAAATTTATATTTAATTAATTTTAAAAATTGATAAAATTGCTAAACGCCCGCTTCGGCGATTTCTTGTCGACGAATGTAGTACAGATAGAAAAAAAATACTGAATGACTGATGACAGTCAACTGACTGCGAACTGTGCGACTGTCAGTTTTGGACACGCCATTTTCATTTCATCATGTCACATCCATTATTTTATTTATAATGTGTATTTATTGAATTTAACATTGCTATTAATTACTTGACACTGGCAAAATACCCGGTAAGCGGGTGAGGCCATATTCATATCAATTTTATTTCATCGCATTTTATTTCGTAAAGAAAGAAGAAGACTGTCAGTTTTTTTTTATATTGATGTTGCTATATAATTATCGACAATAATTTTATTGACAGATTGGTTTAATTTGACATTTGGATGCTCAAACAAAATATTATTGTCTCCTAACAAAACAGAAAACCGTCATGTGAAAGAGAACAAAATCTTAATTTTCTGCCATGCAATATTATTGTTTTTTTATACAACAATAATTACTGGCAATATTTTATTTGACACAAGAAAACATTGTGGGTGATGCCATATTAAAACCTTTACTCATCACAAATAGTCTTTGATATTTTCATAATGAATACTGGCAGTGACATCTTTTGTATTTTATTGGCAGTAAATGATAATGTTATATCTATGGATGATATCTCAACAGAAATTGCTTTTATGTACAATAGATGGCGCTTACAAAAACATTGCGATGCACGACCCATTAAAATAACGTAGGTACCTTGTTCCTTTATGAGACTATTGTTAGTCCCACATCTGGGCAAAAGCATCCCCTTTCATTCTCCACTGGACCCTATCTTGGGCTTGTAGTGGCCACGCGTTGCCCACAAAGATGTCCAAATTGCCGCACCATCTTCGCCTTAGTCTACCACGCCGACGCACATTTTCGCGCGTCCGTAATAGGCTTTGTTATCTGTGACTCTCTTCAACCTGCGAGCGAAAATAAAACCGGGCGCCATTTTTTACAAATTTGGGCTAATCTAAAATAATATTTTTATGAAAATTTATTTATGTATTTTTTTCCTTACAATGTTTTGAAAATCTTCTAACGACTTGCGTGAGCATGGTGATTACACTCTTGCCTACATCACGCCCTTGCCTTGGGCTCTGGCTGCAATCAAGGTTTATAGCTCACTTGTATCATAATATTAATGTACTTAGGTACTATTATTACCATTACCTTACATCTTAACTGTTAATTTTAAGTAGGTTCCTACCCCTTACACACTTTTCTTCTTAGGCTTTTCCCATTTCCTTGTTTATTGGAGTCAGGAGTCATTGCAGTCTTGCAGTCAGTATTTTTAAAGCAATTGCGATGACCAGTGGTCCACATGCGCCGCCAGCTTAACGTGCCCTCCGAAGCTTGAAGGAAGTGAGCTGTTATTATTTGGTTACCCATCCAAAGTCTGACCGAGGCAAGAGCCGACCTTTTTTTCTTTAGCTGGCAATCGGCTTCAAATTTGGCCTATTATGCTAGTGTCAAATAGAGTTTCTTGTTTGTTGATTAGAGTACTTCAGTAAGTAGGTACCCCTGATAATATTGATTGATAGCGATGATGATGATGGAATTAATACTCCTATTTGTAAACAAGAGGATACATTACTGAAATATTACCAAACATATTGTGAGAACCACAGGCCAAGTAAAAAAAAGTTCTAAGTAGCGATTAGGTCTGTGGCCAGGGTTTGAAACAGTTCTTATCTAAGCTATAGCTTTCGACAAACTCAACAGGCCATTCACTTTACCGTGCCATCTCCTGCGTGTCTTAGCTTACGACGTTGGCATTGACAGAATCGTAGTGGGCCTAGACTCAATAGAAAAAGGACAAAAAGAAATACTCGGCTGTCATAGCTTACATTGTCATGGGGCTAACGAATTAGGTATACCTATCTAGTTATAGAAGGTGCAATAAAAATCGTTTAAAATATTTTATGTATAAATAAATGTGTATATAGTACTAAAATAAGTTTAATTTTTAGAAAAATAAATAAATAAACGCGATAAAATCGGAAAAAAATAGTTTTGAAAGTTCGAAAATTTGAATTTATTTCAGTACTATATACCTACACATTTATTTATACATAAACGAGATTGGTTGACCTACTTTAAAAAAATTTACAATGATATTTATTTACCCACCGGAGCACAGCGTGTTGTAGCACTTTATGGAAAAAAATATCTTTAAGTATTATGTCATAAATAGACAATGATTGAATCTTCCTATAAATCCGACGTTAAAAAAACAGTTTCAATTGAATGCTTGCTACGAATAGCCGCAACCTCGTAGCCACGCTACGAGTTGTAGCGTTCAGTTTATCCGCTCACTGAAGGCTGATGTACGATTTATTATTTATGTAATAAGCTGACATGAGGATTATAATGATCGTTTGCCGGTCGCTATTATTCTAGTTTACGTAGCAATTAAGTTACTAATAACCGACCGTGGCGTATAATTTATTGTGATAAATTAAAATTAACCATTGACATGGAAAACAACGTGTGATAATTACAGGTGGTTTACTAAACGGTAAACATGACATTTAATTGTACTAACGTTAGGTAATTTTTAGTTTATTTCCATATATTTTTAATTATTTTTTAAGCATACGTATATTAATTTCTATTTATTTTAAAGTAGAGATCGTTATACAAAATAAAAATACTATCTGTTTTATATCCTTACCTATTATATTTTCGTAATGGGAATGTTCCAATGAAAACCTAACATAACTAACAATCTGTTAACATTTTAATAATGTCTAGGATGTGTAGATAGTTTTTATCTGTGCTCCATAAGCTCTGCCCGTGTATAAATTTAAATGAGCTGTGTACTTGAATTACATTAATATAAAATTATACACTATGTAGCAATGCAAACTACGTCTGATATTCGGGCATGTTTAACTGACTAAATAAATATGTACCGAAACTCGACAAGGCACGCAAAAGTTTCACTGAAGCGCTTCACAAGTGCCAGGAATGCCGACCTTTTCGAGTTAGACTCGTTAATAATAATGTGTAGTCGAAAATCTGCAGCGTTGCGAACAAAAGCGTACCTACGTACTCATATGCGTTCGCTAATATAGCACGCAGGTAGTTCGTGTTCACCGAGCCATTTCATTGTAAAGCGGTATAGATAGGGACGAGCTGGCTGGGGTCGGCCCGGGCTTACCTGTGCACCAGACCCGTAGGCGCGTCACCGACGCACACCAGCAACCGTACCCCCACAGTCGGAGGGACGCGTGCAGACACGGCAATCACGCACACACCGGCGAGATCAACAATGAAGGCTGTTGCGGGCGGACACACACACGCGCAGCCTCGGAGGCAGGAGGGTGTCGCAGCTCAAGGCACTGGCGGGCGAGCTTTCCCGCCGTGTGGACCTCCGCTCCAGGTCCGCACCGCCCGCCTTTGCAACCCACTTGTTGAATCTTAACAGACTTTACACATCATATCTTAACTCGCTCAAAAAACGTCGCGCGTGTTCTAAATTTAAGTGTCTCTCTCTGCCTCGTTTTTATTTTTAAATTAGGTTTTTTTTTATATTTCTGTACACGGTCGAAACCACCTGTGATGCCTACTCTTCGCTTCCACTCAGCCTTGTTCATTTTACGTATCCTGTATACGCTAGACCTGGTCTTCCTATCAGTGTTATTATTGTTACGGACAATTATTGTTACAGACACATGATCCCGATCGCGCGTTTAATTGTTGTAACTTTTGAGATATTTAGAAACTGTTGTTGAATACTCGCATCTGTGTTAACTGTTGACTACTTACCTACTTGTATAGATTATTATATTCAATTCTGATTTAAATAAATATATTGCGTCGCTGTAAAAAGAATCATCGTTATGCTGTGGAGAGCGCCCGACCTCAGGTAAGGTGCTATTTAATTAACACTGTAATTTGTATAAAAGGTAAAATAAATATTAAGTATTGAAGAAGTACATGAACCTTTTTAGTGTATGATTTAATTTGTTCTAAATAACGGGTAAGTAACTATGTCAGACATTTGGAAGAAATAAGTCATTATATTTAGGTGCCTTTCGATATTTTAAAACACAATCGAAAGCATCTAGTTTTTCTGGAATACTACATATTAAAAGGAATGAAAATAACAATTATTATCTACCTAAGTTACTATTTACTTATATGAACAAAATAACAACCATTTTTACTTTACTACGCACACCTACATACTTTTTAGCTAATAAAGGTAGTTCAGTAAGTATCTCATCGCTACAAAATTCTACGTAGTATCTTACATATTACAAATTCAAAAAGACATAATAAGTTGCTCCGTTCGTAACGGAGCATTATACCAAAAACTACAATACTGACTACCTACATTAGTTATGTACCATAACACTGTTTCCATTATACCCCAGCCCTAGAACAAGCCATGCTAATAGACTAGCATTCAACAGGTAAGTAAGCGCGCTCGGCACTTATCGACCTCAGCGGACGTCACGTCAGCCAACTCGCTTGCAGTGGAAACTCACAGTGTTGAAGAAAGGGTTATTTTTTTAAAGCCAATACCGTCTGAAAATCTCTTTCGATAATTATGTTTTATTTTTGCATCTGCTCGGTTTATACAAATCGTCAGACTAAACGGATTTCAATTAATAAGATATTGATTAACCTCGTTATTTGGTTCTTGCTTATTTATTGATTTCTTATATTTACGCGAATACTATAGATTGAAATAAATCTTATTTTAAGGATTTTATCGCTTTTATATTCTGTATTTACGTTCCCGACGTTTTGGCTGCTTCACAGCAACCATGGTCACGGGAGGACTGAGGTGTTTCCCGTGGACACGGCAAGCCACACGCTCCGGGAGTGTGTGGTGTGGGGGTCGCAGAGGCACGACCTCGAGAGTGTGGTCGGAAGGGACCTCTCGCTGCGGAGCATAGTGGAGGCTATGCTCCGCGACAGGGGGTCCTGGGAGGCGATGGTCTCCTTCTGCGAGATTGTCATGTCGCAGAAGGAGGCCGCGGAACGGGTCAGAGAGGAGGACGCTCTGGCTGACCCGATCCGTAGAGCAAGGCGGGGCAGAAGAAGGGGGCGATACGCTCGCCTCCTGCCCCCGCCATAAGAGGGTTCTAAAAGGCATATAAGCCGGAAGGGGGCCGGGGGGCCCCCGAACTCGAGGTAACCGCCGGGGCGTCACGGTAGTGTGCTCGTAGAGCGATCCCGTGGCGCCCCACAAAAGGCACAGAGGGCGGCGCTGGGTTTTAGTGGGTAGTCTGGACTTCTTCCAGGAGCCCCACATAACCGTCCGGGCTCCCCCGGGCTCGGGCGGTATGCGTAAATGCATTTCCCAGCGGAAACAAAAAAAAAAAAAAGGACTGAGGTGTTTGACATCCAGTGTCAAAGTTTGAACTGGGTATTCTCATATATAGTTGTTGTTTGCAGTCCGATCTATGCAGAAAGTGCTCACTGTGTCTTGAGGTCTTGCAATGGTGCCCTTAGTTTTTGGATTTAATTATATTAATTACTGGATCCCAAGTCGGTGGTAGTACCCAGCCATCTTCCCTATTGAAATTAGGATGTTTTATAATTTCAATTTCTTACTTTTTTCATGCATTTACTTATTGTAAAAAATATAGTTACACTTTTTTGATATCCTAAATTGATTAATGATCATCTAACCTATCTCGAATGTTGTTTTTAATAGTTGCAACAGATTTTCCTTTTTATAATGACAAATATCAAAATAATTTCAGAATTTGCATAAATAGGTACACTTTGTAAAATGTGTAACCGAAATAGAAACAGCATCTGGAAAAAATACAACTTACCATCTGCGACGCCACATCTTTTACGACTTGCATCTCAGGAACTGAGATTAAGCCATTAGCATAATGACGTATACTCTCATTTGCAAGAAAAATCCATTAAAACAGAAAATACACCATTTCTAAACAGCAAATAGGTTTTGTGTTTTGTTTGTTTCAATCTACCACAGAAAACATGTTCCATTCAAATTTTCCACGCGTAGTTCTCTTTCCCTCTCTTCTCTTTATTTTTTTGTAAATATTAGACTGGTGATTGGACAATCAGGATTGGTGATTAACCAAAACAAAAACCCAACACGCCTGTATACAGATGTATGTTATCACCGTCTTAACTTTATCGCGTTTGAAAACGAATGAATACAATAACCAGTATTTATTTAACATCTGCCATCTATCTAAACACATATAGTGAGTATACATGGTCGTATATTATACTTAAACTAAAATGATTTAAAAAAAAGCTAGGCATAGGGGGTCTGTATATTTCTCGCATCACAGAAAAACTACCGGACGGAGTTTGATGAAACTTGACATTTTAATAGTTTATAACCCGGGTCATCATAAGACATTTTGTTATCCCGAGAAATGGATGGGCTGCGCGGAATACCAAAAAAACTGTATCTTTACTAGCTATCGTAAATAAACTTTACTAGCTATTGTACTAAACCTAAGCTTATAACTATAGCTAAAAGCTTATAACTATAGCGCGTCAATGTAGGTATATGATTTATTTTCAATCCGAGAAGAGGTAGGGTTTCTCTAGGATAGTCGAAAAACTCAAATCCTCACGCACGAGTTCGCGGGCACAGTTAATACCTTATAATATATATATCTAATAATAACACCAGCCCTTTGTTAATGTCCCACTACTGGGCACGGGCCTCCCCTTAATGCGAGGGGGATTAGGCCATAGTCCACCACGCTGGCCCAGTGCGGGTTGGCGGACTTCACACATCTTTCGAGGGGTGCTCTCAGACATGCAGGTTTCCTCGCGATGTTTTCCTTCACCGATTAGCAAGTGATAATGGTGGTTGAGAATTAGATTCAGGGTTTGAACCTGCGATCCTCGTTACGGAGGCAAGCGTTCTACCAACTTGGCTATCACTGCTTTTAATAGTAGGCCCCAAATACCAATATAAATTTCATCAACCGACGTTTTAACATACGCCCCAAATATGTCAATCCCTTCTAAATGTCAATAATAGTTCGGAGATTAGTTTGGGATGAGCTTCACATCAAGTTCACTTTATGTTTCAAAAACCACTGCACAGATCTTTGCGGTGTAGACTGAGAGTTAGTTTAGCATAAAACACTTAGGTACGTGGATTCTGAAAGTAACCACAATGTTGCTTCAAATGTAACCTAGTATTGGAAATGACCGCAACTGGCTAGTTTGAATAACCCTTGTAGTCTTTTTCGCCTTTCTCCAATTATCGTTTGGGCATTTATATACACCTCGACCCAGCGTCAAGAGTAAATATAATATCCTCGCAGGGATTAGCCAATGGTCTCCGGAGGTAATTACGTACGTGCCCTCTGGGATTTACCAATGCATATGATAATACATCCTATTGGCATTATATTTGGCATTGAGAGGAGCGTGTGCCCAACATTATAAGACCTAATATTATTATTATTTAAGATAGTACATCTCCTGTCTATATTTGAGGACCAGCCCTTATGCTATATGTTATTTGAACTTAATTTTTTTTGTATAACTTGAACTTGAGTGCCCCTTAAATTTTAAATTGTTAAGAGAGGTATATGAACTCCACAGACGGGGGCCCCTTGGGTTGTTGAGGTCACGTTAAGCCCACAAAAGTCTCAAAATCTTTGCACTTAGTCTTATAGCGTTCGAATATATTGCCCACCTTGAGGCCTCTGCCTCGAATTTTGCGGGCAGCGGGGCGGCGGCGGCGGCGGCGCGGGAGCGGGGCTCGTTGGGCGCCCTGCGCCGCCGCCGACACGCCGCTGTTTTCGAGAACCGGTCCATTTGATTTTACGCATAAGATCCTGCCGCTCCCGCGCTGCGCCGCCGCAGCCGCGCGCCGCTCCGATGCCCGCAAAATTCGAGGCAGAGGCCTTACGGGTCAATTCGTGCTACGTGGTCAGTCCATTCCCACTTGAGCATTCCCGTATTCTCAACCACGTCACTGATTTGAGTAATTGTCATGTCATCTTTATTGAGATTAATGAGTTTGGTACAATAATCTTACAAAGTTTTTGAATCCTGAGATAGATTTTAAATCTGTGTGTCTGGTGTAAGTCAGTAGTACTAATTGAGTGCAGGGTACTCGACTCCGACTAGAAGTCCATGGAGGTAATCGATTAAATAATATGAATATGAAATCAATTAATTGGTCAGCATATGAATGAGGATACTAAGATTTCTAGCAAAACACTTTTGCTTTATATCTATACTCAAAACAATATGGCAGCTTTACTTTTACACCTAAAATTATAAACAGAGACAAACACGTAACCGCAAACGATACAAAGCTGTTTATCGGGTTTAACTGCAAAAACCTTTTCATAAATCCCTTTTGAACACAAATTTTATGACTATAAAGGAAAATTCAAAACAAACGGAGAAAGATTCTGCTACAGCGAACTTTGAGATAAAGTTTAATACCTAAATAGGGCTTTAATAAACTTTATAAGTTTGTTTAGATATATATGCCGTTTATAGCAAATTTGTCAGCATAGACTTGAATATTTTCTTTTTTATACTATAATAAAGGTTGAATAAATGCAACGCTTATTATATAATTCACCAATTGGGTCTCTACCGGACTAATAAGCTGATGAGCAGTACTACAATCTGAAATTAAAATGCTCTCTGACATTAAACAAATACAATATGTTCATATTTTATTACAATATTTTCAACCTTATAAAACGTAATAAAGCTGCAATCAATCTCAATTTCGAAATATTTTCCTGATTCAAAGGTATAACCACACCTTCCATTCTGTACTATCATTAATACCGATTACGTATACAATGCATTCATACTTTTGGAATTGCTTATGGTCATTCGTTTCAGGCTTTCAGTTAAGTATAATAAATAGTTTGGTGACTGAAAATCAAATACATAATGGTTATATATTGGGTATAATAAGTGCGGCACCTGAAAAATTAAGCAAGGAATGAAATAACCAACTCTGTATAATCATGGAGAAAATGTTCAAGTATACATAAATAATCATTTGTATATAATCATTTGTATTTTTTGACTAGTTAAGTAACGCATCGACAACACCTAATTTTACCAACTTCACCAACAAATATTTACTTCTTAAATGTTTACAAAAATATTGCTCGATAATGAACTCAATCATAATATAAATAGAACACGCAACAGTTTGTAAATAAACTAACGCAATACAACAATAAAAAGCACTCCTGAAATTAATCGCAACATTTACAGCAAAAAAATATTTAAAATTGTTCATTCCTGAATCCGTTCATCATTAATCATCAATCTTATATTAGTGATAAAGGGCAAAGCTTAATAAACCAATTTTAATACAGGGGTGCCGGCTTTTAAAAAACCCCCGGAAGCTCATGCTCATTCGATGACTCGTTAAAAAAAAAAACTGGCAACGTGCAAGAAACGTATACCGATAAATAAATATCGTGCATAATGCTGATAACCGCATCAAAATCCGTCCAGTAGAACTCAACTTATAAGCCTACAGATAGATAGTAGTGACACAATGGAGACTGATCTGGCACGACAGTGGTTCACACGCCTTGGATGCTGGAGACCTTAATTTATATATTTTAACAAACGATAAATGTGTTGCTTGTTAAAAGATCTTAAGTATAGCCAACAACTCGTGTGTCTCCTCTTTCAACTTAATTTTATATTCGGTTGACGCGAATAAGTATTTAATAGCCCAATCAGAATAATAAACATTCTTCATGTGGATACGTGAAAAATAATTTACAATAAACATACATGGAAAATGTAGAACATTTTGTGCGTACATCGAACAAATCCAGTCAGAATTTAATTACCAACCCAAGCTCATATTTGGCTGGCGAATGCCATGGAATTTTATTATCGTACTGGGATGCCATGTTAAAAAATGAGTGATTTATTATATTTTTTGGCGTGGTAGGTACTATTCGCCATCACTCAGCGAAATGGATAATACTTTTTGATCCAACGATCTTTGTACTGCTTTTGTACTTTTTTTGTTTGAGAAATCACTGATTCCCTTTGTAACTTTCTTTTAATAAAATCTTAATGTCTACCCTAATTACTTCAAATGTTGAGTTTATTTGATTTACGCGGCTACAGTTTTTGTTGAAATTTCTTTTCATATTTATCCTCTACCACGCCGCTCTTCATTCCCGTTTTTGTTTTATCAAACTTCCCATTTTTTAAACATGTAAATTAATGTTTCCAAGTCTTTCAAAATCGAGCATATTACCGTAATCGAAAGTGCATATTTAATGGATCAATTTATTATGTAGGTTTAAATGCCTAAAATCAGCCAAAGAAAACAAAACACTTCGCACCAAATAAATATTTAATAGGCCACACAAAGGTGCGAAATATGAGAAAATTATGACCGAAAACGAGGCATTAGCACCTTCAGGGATTAGCTGGCTGGATGGCTGTTTCAATACCTTTTCGCGTGCGATCCATAAATGTAGCTACACGTTCTATTGTTCGCATAATAATAAGCCGTGCATGAAAAAAGGTCATCGGGATGTTCCACATTTTGCCGGCACGCCTTGCCGAACACATTACGTTATAGCCTGGGAGGGACGAGTCGGGCGGGAAATATTGTGTTCACTTACGGCCTGGCCACGGGACATTCGCCACAGCGAAAAATCGCCCGGCGCGATACGGCGAGTGCGAGTGGCGGGGCAGCAATTCGCGCGGCATCTTTTGCAGGCCACGGGGCACGGCGGCAGTCGCGATCGCCGCCGCGATCAGTAAGGACGTCCGAGAGCGAAATGTTGCTATCAAAGTTATCTCGATATTGCTATTAATAGTATTTTTGTTCAAGACATCACATTTGGAAGAGATTGTGGAGTACATGTTTTTTTTTATTACATTTGAATTGATTTGAATAGGAATCGAGGTATAGATGAAGAATTCCACAAGAAGTATGAGAAATACAGAATGTACCCAGAAAAAAATTTAAGAAATAATTTTAAAGACTACTTTGTAACCTACTAACTAATTATTTGTACCTATAAATAAAAAAAATCTACCTTCAGAACCTGGGATTTTTTTTTTAATTTCTTCCCACAATATCTTCTCTACATGCTTATATTTATGATTTGGGTGGCCAGACTTCCAAATAGGCGGCCTGGCTAATATTTCGGCAATAAACAGCTCCGTGTTCATAATTCGCGGCGAAAACGACTAAACAAATTTAATCGCTGCCGTGTCGCCGCGAATATCGCCCGACGCCGTGGCCTGCGCCGTACTGATTCATGTTATATTATATTTGTTTCACCCGCCGGCCGCGCTGTCCGCCGCCCGCGCGATTCGCCCGGTACAAGCCGCCGGCCGCGCTGGCGTTCGCCGCGCCCCGTGGCTTGCTCAGTACATTTCTATACGTTTGTTTCAATCGCAAGACGCGCCGCCGTATCGCGCCGGGCGATTTTTCGCTGTGGCGAATGTCCCGTGGCCAGGCCGTTAAAGACCTATAAACATGGTAATGTATTTTTTTTCTAATCTTAGGAAAATAAGTGTAAAGGGATTCCAAAGCGGTAATGCTGGCCTAGATTGTAAACATATACTAACCTTATAATTAACGTTTCATAAATTCAGTCTATTAGTTTTTTTTTCTGTTTCATTGATCCATAGACAACGCAAAAACACAGGTTAATTAATAAAACAGTTTCCTAAAAATCTGAAATAAATAAAACCAGTAAATAAGATATTATTTCCTAGTAATAATTTTATAACTAAATGTTCTGTTAATCATAGTGAATTCATATTTGTAGATATTCTCTAATTCAGAAATGGCCGTACTGAAATTCATACCATTCATTTTACAGCCGTTTCTGGCTTTTTGTATGAACAACCGATGAAATTGTAAGCGACAATCAATAAAATCATTAAAAATGATTGAAGTTTTCTTGACGGAAAATGTTAAGTATTACATCGATATTTGAAAGTTAACTCAAAGTTGCGACTCGGTTTTAATATTAAAGGCAAATTTTGTTAACAGTGGCGACTTGGCTTTAGAAATTAGTCGAAAGAATACGCTGGGCACAGAACAATATCAAGAAGTTAAATATAAACTGCAGAATAAGGCTTTTATAATATTATAGATTAGGTATGACTAAGGTATAACACACTTAGTCGTAAAATGAAGTACTATCATAGAAGCTATTAATTAGTTGATTCTCACAATAGTTAAAAGAAATATAACAATTGTTACTGGAATTAAGAGGTGAAATTGCGAGTACACTGAATAAAAATATCGCTTCCCGATAATACTTATAATAATTTTATCCAACACATTCCAATTAACATGACAATTGTACTTGTTGTATAAAAATATCGTCGACAACAGAAATGTTTGTGAGCAATTCAGATGTAGGTATAATACTTTCATACACATCGTTGCAGAGTGTTAATATACACGCAATTTCCTTCATTAACCTAATATGTCATGGGATATAGTATATTCAGCTTCAGTTCAAAACACATAGAAACGCAAACATTCACACACCCCTGCACTTAATATTACTGAAACATTTATGTGTCTATATTCAAAGAAAATTGAGCCTATCTGAGATTGCCTGCCAAGATTTTGTAATAGGTTCTTGTTTATTATGCCTTTAGTATTTAATGTCAAAGGCCAGATTATAATCCATCTCGTAAGCCAATTTAAATTTCAGTATTGAGCATTAGTATTCAGTACCGAGGAATGGTTGGATAACAGGTGAATACGGGCGCGATGTTATATTTCTCGATAGAGAATATAGCATCGCATTTGTATCTCCACGATGCTTTACCACTCAACGCATGGTCTATACATGAAGCCAATACATTACTCGTTTAGGCAAATTACTTGTCCTACAATTGTCCATTATAAAATGTAAAACAGGTACTTAGTTCAGCACGTCATGTGCGAGATAATTCGTGAGCTAACCGTATACTTTATAGTCTACGTATTTAGACATTTTGTATGGAGAATTGTACAGCGCCTCTAGCGGACGGTATTTGTACGGTATACGTAGACTGTAAAGTATCCAGGCGTTGGGTATCGCGCAGACCTTTGTGTAATGATCGCGTGATTTACGATACATTGCACGCTCAAAGATTACAAAATTTGTAACCCATGACTATCGACTAAAAATATTTCTAAAATTTTATTATAGGCATTAAGTGTGACCTTTCCCCAAGTTTTTGTTACCAGGCCCCTTACACCCTGTATATAAAGATACGTTTCAATAGTTTAATAATGGATTTCAATCAACCACGCGTCATGAACATAATTCAATGTTGAACTTGGTATTGATTGTGCCACTGTTTGGGCTCTACAACATGTTTGTGATTCAAATGATTTGATTTAAACTTTTAAACAAATAATTATAGTTTAGTTCGTATTAGCTAAATTATTATTATTATATATTAACGTATTAGCTAAAACACCTTTGTGTTTCTCAAACTAATTGTATTTAATCCGAATGTAATATGGGGTGACCCATTGTCTCTTCAACGGGCCCACACCACCTAAATGCTAGGGGGATACGAGTCATAATCCACCAGCTGTAGTAATTAGTTTAAGAAAGAATCAGAATCAGAATATTTTTTATTCACGTAGACCATTAAGTACAGTACTTATGAATCGTCAAAAGTTACAAAATACTATGCTACTACTTTACCACCCGTTCGGAATGCCGTTCCTATGAAGAAGAACGGGCAAGAAACTCCACGGTTGCTCTTTCTTTAAAAAGATCTTTTACATTTTTGAGCAATATATATTCTGAAACATATTTCTTTTAGATGCAAATGTCACTTTCATCCATTTTTGTAATCACGTAAACGTAGCACTTAAATCAGGTCAATACGTAATTCCTTCACGTTCCCTGCGCACGGGATCACATCCTAATGAAGGTATGTGCGACCGTCCCAAGAATTTGTAAACATACTTCAGGATCATCTTAAAAGGGGAACATTAGTTTTTATAAGGTATGATGTGATGGAACGAATTTGACGGCGGATCGGGTTTCAAGTTTGTATCATGTTATCGCCTGTATTTCTGAATAGTAACTATTATACCATATGGTTTTGTTAGTTCGCTACTATAAATTGTCGTCGCGCCAATAGAAGTACCATGCCTCTATTATTTATACAGAACTCTTGTAACAGCTAAAGGCGTCCAGACGTCCTTCGATAAACGTACCTATTGTAAATAATAATCATTCATTTTACTGTCATTCTTCAGTTTATTGCGCTATTCGCCAAATTAATAATTACTTTTAATTATGCTTTGCAAGATTTTGATACAGATCAAATTTCATTAACGAATTATACTCCATTTTAATACTTATTTCGATACGAGATTAAAGTTTGCTTTAATCAACGTCACCGTTTGTCTGAGTTAACAATGACAGATATTAATTACAATGACGGGAATACTTAAACGTAATTCCAATTTGATTACTTTGTTAATCAGTTCAGTAATATCCAAGTAATATAATTAAGAATACATACATTACATGTTTAGTTCTTAGTACTAAGGACAGAAGTTTTAATTCGGTGTGTCAGGTTTTATTTGGGAAAACTATCAGTAAAAACAACGCGGTGAAATATGGCCTAAACCTGAGAGGTTTTACTTAAATATAAGACTAATAAATTCGAGTATTTCTCAGTAATTGGAAATTGATTAAGCTCGTCAATGTATGAAGAAGATATTTATTTAGGTATCGGTGCTCTTATAAAATAGTAGTTTGAGTCCAAAATGGCTAAACGTTGTTCAAGACCTGTATTTTGATTTTAAAGCTTTAATTGGTTTCACAATTGGTAATAAATGGAAATTAAATTATTTTTAAGGGTCGTCCGTTTATTGTTTGATTTCTAAAATCAAACAATCTAACAGATCATGATACAGCAAATACATACAAAATTACTTTAAAAGCAATCTATACAGACACGATTACGTAAAGCCCCCTCCATACAAGGGTACCGTGATACCGAAGGCTTTATAAAATCCTCTATCTAAAAATTGCAATACCTATAATGTAAAAATATATTTTGGTAACAAATATCACATTGCCCCAAAACAATAAACAAATTATTACCGCTGGACACGCTTTCTTAAATAAAATAAAAAAACACCATTTACATGTTTATTTTAAGCATGGACTAAATTGGTATGACTCGTTAACTTCGTAAAATATTTGACACTATTTTTATTACACCCTAATATTATATTTCAGTATTGTGTTACGCTGTCAGGTAAGCTCACGACGTAACACGATGAAGACACCGTAACAAAGAGCGACAGGGCTAATGTTACTTGCAGGTTGGTAACTTGACTTATATATGTACGATATAAAAGCTATATAAGTTCCTAAAGCTTTATATTAAAAACATGGTTGCGAGCTTTAATAAAAGGAATTTAATATTGTAGATTGGGTATTGCTACGTCCTGTGTAGCTGGGTAGACGTGCTACGCCGTAGTTCACGTAGCACTTTGGAAGCACTATGGATGCTTTATTTACAGCGTATGAAACAAAGTAAAAATGAATTTTGGGGTCGAGTCACCTTCGTCCGTAGGAGAATTAAGTACCCTTTAGATACCCTACACGTGACCCTGGGTGGTGCCAACTAGGTGACAACTCTACTGGTGGTAGGCTTCGGCCGTGGTTAGTCCCCACCCACTGATCAAAGCCATGTCGCCAAGCGGCCTAGCCGTGTTCCGGCATGATGTTCGGTGTTGCCATTCATGGATGGCGGGTCAGATCAGTTGCGCTGCATGTGCCTAGTGAATGTAGCGTCTCGATCTACTGCCGCCTTCCTACCTAGGCAAGTATGCTCCATCGTAGATCTCATCGTCACTTACCATCAGGTGAGATCGAGATCAAATACTTGCCTATAATGTATAAAAAAAAAAAAAGAATAAATCAAGTATATGAATTCTTATAAATTGCATTTAGTTTCTTGGCTATCCTAGTGATAACCGTCTTCGTCCTCCAACATTTCTTAAACAAAATGAAATCAGGTGTGAACTTGTGTAATGCTAACTTTTACTGTACTGCTTAAAAATGCAAAAGATCTTTTAAAAAAATGAGCAACCATGGTGTTTCTTGTCCGTTCTTCTCCATAGGAACGGCATTCCGAACGAGTGGTAAAGTAGTAGCTTAGCATTTTGTAACTTTTGACGATTCATAAGTACTTACTTAATGCTTACTTATACTTAATGGTTTACATGAATACAAAATATACTGATTCTGATTCTGATTACTAAGATCCACCTAGGGAACGTTTTTTTGGCTACCTCAAGTCAAGGTTGAAATCTTATTGTATCTATGAACTACCCAGATTAATAACGTCTTTTATAGATAACGTCGCAATTAATTTCAGTGAGTATACAAACATTTATTACTTTAAAAACTTATGTAATCCTTTAAATCGCAATATCTCTAACAGAACACAACGCTACAATATGGCGGCCTTAAGCTCAATTAATCCTTCTGCCTCAAGTTGTAGCATTACATATAATTTGTATTATTATTCATTTCTAGTCTCTTTGTTCGCGTAGGCAAAGTAGGTCCCTAAAATTGTATATTATATAAGGCTTGAAGAATATCATTGAGCTCAGAAAGAATAGAGTGGTTTGTAACCGACGAAACAAAAGGAAGGTTCTCAATTTGACACATTTTTTTTTAATACCAACTGCGACTTTCGCGTATGGCCCACTGAATCTGTTGGTTACGAGTTCAATTCCCGTGCAGGAAAAAACTTGGAAATAGTTTTAATATTCTGGAATCAAATCAGACCACGTTATTCAGTTTGGATTTTTGCATTCAAACGATAGGTGTATTTTTGTGTTATAACCTTCTTTTAACAAAATTTTCCAATAGCGACAACCATTACGTTTATATATTGTACCCAAGTAGTTTGATTGAGTGCTTTGAACCTTGAAACGTCAGGCAACAAGCAAACAGTAATCAATTGATCAAACAACCTTAGGGATACTTCCAATTTCTTCATAGAAAATTAGTCAACGAAGTTCTATGCTACGGACAAAAGATTCTTGTACCAATTGCCAATTTTGTTTTAATAAAAAAAAAATCTTGTCAAAAATTAATAAAAATCATACATACTAGGTAAAAAATTCCATATAGGTATAAGGTAATTTTGATAAACATACGATAACAAGTTACTATGATGGAGTTATACAAATATTATATAAGCACATCAAAAAGTATTCGAAACAAAATATACAGTTTACAAATAAAGTACGAATGTATTACAAAGAATGACTAAAGAATGTGTATGAACTGTGTAAAGAAAACAAGGATCACATTTTTCTTTAATATTTTTAAACAAAAACCGAGGTGTAATTAAAAGGAGAAAACGGGGAATTATGCAGTCACCAAATACAAAATGAGCGAATCTCTACAAACAAATATAAATAAATACGCGAATAATAAGGAAAATGAAAATCAGCAAATCTTTGTTTATAAAAGAAGACTACACTTTCTTTACAACGACTTGTATACCAACCTTCAATAATAATTCTGTTTTTTTTCATGGTTATTGATCTTTTAATTTGTATCCAATCGTTGACCACGAATATCGATTTCTATTTTTTTTAGTATTTTTGTTGGTGTTGTCTGTGTTTGTTGACCTTATGTCGCAGTAAACATTATTATTATTAGTACGATATACGCAAGTAATACTGAGCATGTTGTCTGTACACAACATGTACCAATTGAATTCTCTATGGATACTCTGAAATAACGTTAGTTGAGAGAATAATAGAATCACAAGCATCTTCTTTCGTTTCGTTAAGCATTGGGTCCGAACAAATATTATTGGAACAGAGTTCCAATTTTGCTTCAATCATTATTCAAATCTACGTTGAAGATCACAGAATTAAATTTTAGTGTGATACTTTTAAATTATGATCCATCTCTCCCACATCATCTCCCACGGTCTTATTATTGTATATGCTTATTTAATTATAAATATATGACCTTTCAGTCAATTTAATTTTTGAAAAAAAAAAAAAAATGTCATTTTGTAAATTGAAATAAAATTATGTTTTCATTAATACTTAAGTGAATTGATATTTTAAACGATCCTGCCTAAACATTATTTACTCTTAAGTATTTTAGGTATTTTAAGTATATTAAGTAGTGTATTCCCAGATGTACCTACCACTTAAAATGCCATGTAAATCTCTAGATCTACGAGATGCGTAGAGCAAGTTCTATACAACATTTACATAGGAATACTTAGGCTATTAAAATATTTTCCACGTATAATGTTATGTAGTATTTGCGTTACAAACAAATATATATTGTTTATCGTTCAAATAATTTAATATTCATGTTCCATTTTCATTACCATAATCTGTTTCTTTATGATAATAATTGTTTGAGTGAAGTTTATATTTTGCGCGTTACCTGAATTGAGTTTTGTTTCTTCCGTTTGTTACGGCTCCGCGATTATGTTTATATTTTAGGATCTAAATTATTAAATTTTATTGAGTGAATGTAATTAACTCAATCGAATACTGACTTATCTAATAACAACCAATATTAGTATTCGGTTTGCTAAGTAAAAAAATGGCGATAAATAAATGACGTTACAAATTGCATTATGTCCAATATTTTGCAAAATAAATAAATACATTTCAATTTAATAAATCTGTATATACAGGGTGTACAAAAACTTATAGTAATGTTTATACTTAATAAATTATTATTATACTTAATATTATACTTAAAAAATTATAGAAATCATTTATGTCAAATGTTATGGGCTACAAATTTAGTAGTTTTTGAGCGCGCAATGTATCGTAAACATCACTATCAGAACACAACGCTCCGTTCGATACCCGAAATGAACGAGTGACGAACGCGCTCAAGCGTATTGAGTTTTAATTTACATTTCAGTTTTAATTCTAATTTAGTATTTTTTTTTTATATTTATAATCACGTTATGATAGACTTTTATTATAATTTCGTGCTTAAATAATTTAAAAAAGAACTGAAATAAATGCGTTAAATTCATGAAAAGATCGATGGAAAATTTCAACACTGGGATAGATTTTGGGATTGGATGGAAGATTCTGATCTCTCCGTATGTAGAGTTTAATCCATGGTATCAGTTTTCATTACGAAGCCTCTTATACCCTGTATTAAACAAAGTCGTGCTAGTTACATCATTTATAACTCAACAACGGGTAGCAAAATAACAATGAAAACATGGGGAAAATACACTAAAAAAAGAATAATAAAGATAATTAATTTTCTCATACATTTGACTCTGAGGCGGTACGAAATTCACCAGGACAGCTAGTATAAAAAAAGACGGATACGGTTTTCACAATCTAAGTTAAAAACTAAATAATCTTGTATTTCGAGTGGTATGGCTTGGTCATTTTCAGCAGCGGTTTGTGTGAATAATTCAAATAGAAACCCTATTACTTCAAAGCATTTGAACAAACTTTGCGATCGTTAAGCCAATAATAATAAAACGGAACGCAATAACTAAAACTTCCAAGCTAATAGCTTTCATACGAAACATTTGAACAGTAACTAATGTTGCTTTCCATTTAACGTTATGTTCTATCATTTGTCTACACAGAAGCTTGTTAAAGTGATTTGTAACGGTAGGGACAATTTTAAACACTTAGGCAACTATTACTTGGAAATTGTTTTAGTTTAATAGTTGTAGACATAAAAACTAATTACACAACTTATAAAGAGGTAATTATTTGACAGATATGGGATTTATAATCTGAAGGTTATTTATTTTTGATAATCGAGTTTTTCTTTTGCTATCTCTCTTTAACTTAATCCATTACAGAAAGTGATATGAATTTAATGTTGGTAAATGTATTTATATTAAACTACTACCCATTTCGTTTACGGTTAAGTTTCACTTTTTCTCTTTACATAGTATAAATTTTGCTAAGGCCGTAGATAGCCGAATAATGACAGCCCCAGATTGCTGATGTCCGTATCTAATACCTAAATATAGGCGACAAAAAAAAATCTGATTCTGATTCTGAGCTTTTGTACAGTCAACAACAGTTTATGAACATGCAAAACATACAAATGGCCTAGAGATAAGAAAACGTACAATTCAATATCCCGTACACATTCAGATGCCATTACGTAAATGGTGTTAGGGACACACGACAATTCCGTGACCGTAATAGCAATGGCCGACCGCTGAGCTACTAAGCACACACAGAAACGTGATCCTGCTTTGTAGGTACCCCAAATTACGCACTTAAATTATTATAAACGTAGTTTACCCTCTTCTGGAAAGTTGCCACAGCGTTGGTGATTGGCAATAAAAGTAACTACTATCTTGGATCATCTCAGGTGAGGTCGCGTTCCGATCCGGTTGTAGAGTTAGGAAAAAAAGGTAATTGAAAATTTGTCGGTAACCCTGTAGGCTTATACGAAGTAAATGATTTTACTTGACTAACCGAACATGGTGTTTGTGTAGATTGAAACAATCGAAAATCATAAGTTCTTAATGTGTTTCAAGAAAACTTGTAGGTATATTTAATTCGAGCGGAAATAGTTCCAGAGATAAGATGAAAGGTTTTTTTTCTAACTTAATTTCTTAATTATTATCAGCATGTTATTAATCAATGTTGAAAAGTTTCACCTCAACTCATCATTAATATTACAAAAGAATCTTTTTCTAGAGACAGTTCTCTAGATACATTAAATTGTTGACAGATTTTTATTTTTTTACAAGGTAATACAATTTGTATATTAGTCATGTCGTATAAAGCAGTATATTTGTATATTTTAATTAACTGAATAAAGTTTAAAATAAATTATAAGAACCGCAAAGTCAGATCTCTATATCTCTATAATATTCTAAAATTTCTGAGCCAGCACCGAGTATTCGTGTTACAAATGATTCAGGTGAATATTACACGTTTTGCCAATTTACCCGGCACCACCCTCTTATTGTGATCATTTTACAAGAATTCAATGCCCGCCCCGACTGATGTCAGTTTGGATTGGAGCCTCGGCCCTCGATCTCCCTTTTTAAGGAAATTTAAAAGCATTTTGTTCTTCTCCACCATCATCTTGTTTTTTTTGTTGTGATTTGTGTAGTGGTGTGGATTTTATCGATAATTGAAATTGATGCCAATAATTACGAATAACAAACTCACTGAGATACTGGCCAGACTTCAGTTGAGGTAGCACTCCGATCAGATTGTAGAGTCCAAGAAAAAAAATCTAAAACCAACACCATCCAACTAATGTATTTATCGAAATCCACTAATGTCAGATATGCAGTAACATACTTAGAAAAAGAAAACATTAGTCGAATTGATGCCCACCTCCTTCTTTTGAAAGTTGATTAAACATAGTTAAACATTGTCCGTAAAATAGTTGCTTTATAAGGCTAATTGAATTACTCTACCCACTATAATTGTGTTAACAAGTTAGAATTAGCTAACAAACTTTCCACAGACAGAAGAATACAATTTCAGAGTTTTGCATAACAAATAGCAATTTATGTTTTAACTGTTAAGTTTAAGTTACTTATTAATTTTTTTATTCACATTTGGAATGATCTTTTTTATATACTTGAAATAAATAATATGTTAACTATCATGGTAAATAAGAATAAAAATGAATAATACGAGCGAGGCCTCATTTTTTTAATATACTGAGTGCTTTTCTTTGTAATCCGCGCATATCATATGAACGGGCCTTCTCATACATCGCACCATGGTCGATACCTAAGTTTTACATTATGGTAATATGTATGCTAAACTTTGCTTTTACTTTACACACCTGCGTGCTAATGATGCGTATTCTCAATAAGAATAAACTAATATTATTACGTATAATCTACATTTTTCATAAAAAAAGTCTAAATGTCTCCATGAAACAAGCAGAAAACGAAAAAACACACCTCGTTATGGAGCTAACGAGCAGAATTCATGCCTCCCACAAAAAAGCTGAGTCAGAATTTCTAGGAACCTTTGACATATCAGTTGATTTGAGCATTCATAGCTACCACTTTTGTAGTAGAAGTTATTCGTGAAAGAGTACATACATAAGTATATATACCGTCCATTCTATTCTGTAAACAAACTCGCATCTGTGGCATCGCGGATTCAGCGCTGTCGCTTTGATAAACTGACACAGTACTATAAGACTACCTATCTTGGTTATTCTTGTAGATATAAAGAAAACATTTAATTGTAAAGATGCGATTTAAAATACAAGTATAAAATAGAAACGGCAAATACGTCGGAGCGTTTGTTTTGGAACACTTGTCAGAGACAATCCTACTAATATTATAAATGTGAAAGTTTGGATGGATGGATGTTTGTTACTCAATCACGCCAGATCGGCTGAACGGATCTGGATGAAATTTGGCACAGAGATAGATTATAGTCTGGAATAGCACATAGGCTACTTTTATCCCGGTAAAAAAGACATACTTTTTAATCGCGGGTAACACCGCGGGGCGCTGCTAGTTAAGAATAAAAACACATAGCACAGTCCGTGAGGCTGTAGTCCATACAGTTGTTATATTCCAACAATTCTTATAATGATAGAATTGTACCAAACTCGACGGACGGACACAAATAGTATTGTTTGTTTTTCTATGAAACTCAATACTCAGATATCCATTGCTGGAAAAATTCCAAATGTTGTAAACAGAAAACAAACACGACATATCGCATTTCATATCCTACGGCGGTGAATATTGGCCAACATTCAACAAACGGCCAATTAGTAGGTACGCTTATGTTCAACCAATAAAGACCTTTATTTACTCATTGAACTAATAACAGTTTGGAACTAATATTAAACGTTCCTTTGACTTGTAGTTGTGGGTTTGATGGGTTCAACCGTGACAATGGAATGACTACCTAACACCGGCTAGTAATACACACTTAGTTATACTGATCGGCATTTGTCTATTTCAATACAATGAAAATCCGTCCGTCTGGCCAACATTAATATTTCGGGCCACGGCCCGCTATGAACCGACAGTGCCGCGGTCTGCCTCCATATTTAATGTTTTAAGTGCTTTTTCGTGTACGTATGTACTCACTAAGCTCCTTGCCAAATTGGTAGGTATATTTAAGTAGTGGTTCACTTTGTAACTGGCTGTTATAATAGTGAGTTGCTTTTAGATGTTCGTTTATTCGTTTGGGGACATTTGAGCTGCTGGTTCGCTTAATTAAATTTCGTTGTTTCAGTCATTCAATCATAGCATCAAATGCACTCAAAATACTTACATCATACTCAAACGTCTGGGTGTTTCTGGGATCAACCACAGAGTATTTATAGTGCCCACTAACAAGCGTTACTTAATATTTATTATAAAGCAAATATTTTGTTCTCTCTTTATAAAAGCAAAGCTTTTTAATTAAGTCCCGCGCAGTCAGCGTTTAAATAAACAAGGTTCTTCTTAAGCACTTAATTAAACGTCGTACTACTTTAATAGGTAAACATTTTTCTGGCGTAGCGTACGATACAGAAAATTCTGCTATAAGTTTCGAAAATAAATCATGTATATATTTTCGAGCTGGGCTAACACGGGCAGTCCGGGAAATAAGAAAATCTGTGTCAAACAAATCGTTGCCATAATATATTCATTAGCTGTCGAAAATTCGCCACTAAGCATTTTTTTGAGAATCGTCCTTTAATTTAAAAGACTCGTTAAAATTGGCCACCATCGCAAAATTATATCCTCATTCGCAAACTGTATACAATTGTTTCACGATTTTACGACTACTAATGTCACCAGACGAACATACCAACTACGGTACCACACAAAGCAACGCTTGTATTATGGGTACTGTGTATGCTTTTACGTCCCCGACGTTTCGTGGTCACAGGAGGACTGAGGTGGTTGACGTCCTAGTGCCATAGTTAGAACGGGGGTACCCTCATTTTTAGTTGATGTTTGCGGGAACGTAAGAAACATAAAATAAACGAAATAAAATCGGTATAGTTGGTTATATTTCAATAGCTACGTACATTTTCCAAATAATATCTAGGATCTATTTTTTTTTATTACGATATAGGCAAGTATTTGATCTCGATCTCACCTGATGGTAAGTGACGATGAGATCTACGATGTAGCATACTTGCCTAGAAGGTACCTGTTCACTCTCGACGTAATCCACCCAAGCACGTACGAAATTTATCAAAGAATGTTTTAGGAACACGTATGCCATGAATATGTATTTTATTCCTGGCTAAAACAATATACCGATCAGTTAGAGGTTAACCGGTTGCTCATTAGAGGCAAAGTGGAGCGAGGAGGTCGAGCGATGGTATTCTCTGTGGAATCTGTTATAGCTAATTCACACGCATTCTGGCACAAGATATATACGTAATGTGCTTAATTAGGATATATCCTATTTATAGCCCATATTTTCAAATTTAGCCAGTATTTCCCACACAGGCTAAATTTGAAAATATTGGCTATATTTAAAACTGTGTTTCTAAGTACTTAAAATTTAGATGATTATGTAATAATATTAGCCCCTTTTTAATTTCCGACAGCTGGGCACGGGCCTCCCCTAAATGCGAGGGTGTATAAGCCATAGTCCACCACGCTGCTCCAGTGCGGATTGGTGGACTTCACATGTCTTTCGAGGGGTTTTCGCAGACCCTATGGTTTGCCTCATAATGTTTTCCGTCACCGCTTAGCAAGTGATAATCATGGTTGAAAATGAGATTCGCACATAAAATCCAAGAGGTGCGAGCCGGGGTTTGAATCTGCGACCCTTGTTATCGAGGCAGTGCTACTAACTTTGCTATTACTACTTCTATTCTGATGATTATCAGAACAAAATTGATTGAATCAAAGTATAAATACCGAGTTCTCACATAGAGGATCAATAGAATATTACACACATTATTGCTTTAAATTGATCTAAGATTTATTTTATTACTGCAAATTCCATAAATTTCATGATGTATATTGACATGTTCGTTATGACAAAGATTCGTTAGCATGGACTGCCGCCGATCCTGGGTACGATTTCCGGATTACATAACCCGAAAACATAAATAAAATACAAATGAAATGTACATACATTACATTTGTATTCCAAAATTAATAAAGCTTAGTCTTCAGTTCAGCTTCAGCTAGAGTCACGGGTAAAACCGCAATAAAATTGTACCATTACAGGTCCCAATACCAGTGAAGAAAATGTAGGTGTAGGTAACAGTGCACCTTTGTTTATTCACTCGGGGAACATAGCCGTAATGATATTCAAAGTCAGAGATAAATCATTGTTCTTAACTCTGAACCGGATTGAAACTGAAATGAGAAAATCTGGCTAGAATCTCTGCGGTCGTCTTTTGTTTTAATTTTTTCATATTATCTCGTACAAATGTATGACTGTCATCTGTCGTCTGTGTAATGGTAGGTATATAATAAATTAAACACATAAGGTAAATTTATTTTCCCATCGAGTATCGAACCTGCCCTTGGGGCGCATTTGAGCGGGTCGCTATTCAATTTCCTCTGCCGGTGTCAGGGGCGTTGGTGGCGAAATGTATGTATCCTGTATGCAATCAAATACGTATTTTGGCGTTTAAAATTAGCACAATATATCGATTTATTTACTTATGCGAATACTACACATTGATATAATTTTATCGCGTTAATTTATGTTTTTAAGTTCGCGAGGTTCCCTCAAGATATTTGAAATACATGATTTTTGATAGATATTGTATAAAACCTATGGCGATTGGACCCTGTGGACTAGGGTCTCGACTGCGAACGAAATCAAATCTATTAAAAAAAACATGTTGTGTAATTCCGCTGAAATTTGAAGAGTTGTAAATAGAACATGGCTAACATATTAAAAATAAATAGGTAAGGGCAATATGCACCTGCTAATGAGCTACAATTTTGTATTTTTGGAAATGTCGATTTTGTTGTTCGACCCTTTATGCGCAGCAATAAACACATTTTCTATTCGTGCGTAATAATTATTAATAGGTAGTTCGATACGTTCATTATTTTATACGGCAGTACGCTAAAACAGAATAGTTGTGAAAGTATACGTTTTGAATTCAGCAAAAATGTTGGCAAAACTCGGTGTATCCCAAACTCACTTCTCATTTACTTGATGTATATTGATCCCACAGACCTTTTGTATTCAAAGACTTGTTGCCCGTTCATTTTGGACCCCCAAAAGTAGCCCGAAACATGTATGGAGAGAGAAAAAAGTAATATATCTGAGGGCACCGTGCGTTATATTTTGAGGTCTACATTTTGATTTTATTAAGTGAACGTGAATGAAGTTTGAGGTCTGGTAGTATATAAAATGGTTAAGTAAAGTGCGGTCAAGAGAAAGGCAGTAATACTCTGACGTTATTATTGAATGTATCCTAAGTAACTTATATGTATTTTAAGGTAATCTGTAGAATATGTATTATAAGATTTTAAGATGTATTCTTGCTCTTAAAATATACATAATTTGCTATGTTTGCGAGACATTTATCAATCGAATAAGTTATAAAATCAAGTAAATGTATTTCAATTAAACACACATAGCAAACTACTCATCGTCGGTGATGGTTCAAGCCGGCTTAAGCTGCATACAACCAAAGCTCTCCGAGATATAAATCAACACATAACACACTGCATATAAAAGTTCTCACAGGACACAGAACTTAATGAAAAGTACTAAACGAAAATTCGTCAAACAATTCGTATATAAAAGGTTCAACATGCTTACAAAACACTCATCGCGTGTGTTTACCCAGAGAGATGAAACTAAATATTAATTACAGTTGGTCTCGCAGCGTACCTTTGTTCTCTCGGCTCTGTCGTTACAATACGAGATTCGTTTGCACTTTGTGTTGAGTTGTCATTTTTTTTTCGTATTGCTGTATAGAAAATGATGCCAGCTAGTCGTCTTTCAGGAGATTGGAACTTGAGTAAGCTATAAATGTTGACATGGACTCTTTTACTTAGTTAAAAGTAATATTTATTCGAAATTCATCTCTCAAATCTCAATTTACTATATATACACTATTGCTTAGAACTCACGAACTAAAACCTAAACTATTTGCAACATACTAACAACTCGAATAGGAAATCTACTTTGTATACGCCTGTTTTTTGTTTCTACGAATAAAGTGATTAAAATCCAGTTCATTCCATCCCCAGTACATTGTGCGGTACCGATAATACAAGTGGTTCTTAGTTTGGGAAGTACAGTTGGTGTGTTCGTCTGAGGAAATGGTCATTTTTATAAATATATGACTGATGATAATATTTAACGACTGTGTTGTATTGAAAAAAGCCCACTTATATACGCATAGAGTATTAACTTATACTCGATCGCTCTACCATAGCCATTGCTCTAAAGCAAGAAGATAGAATAGAATAGATGTAGGTATTCCTTCAACTTATTCTTGTAGGTACTATATTTTTGTCCAGTAAAATATGTCCAGAGAAAACCCCAACAAAGATGAACCCTGCCCGCATTCAAGATCGCTCACCACACAGGTTTTGCCCGCATATACTTAAAGTAAACGCGTACAGGTGCGTACGAAATGTTTTCATATGCCATCCCTCTTGATGTTATTTGGGCCGTATGAAGGGACGACGTAGGAAAAGTTTTGATATTCTCTGTAATTTTTTTTTGGAACGTATTCTTTTAGGGGTAGGTATAGTTCGTACAAGTAACATTAAGATGAAATATGTACCAGTATATTGTAATTTATTTTAATAGCCCATATGTCCCACTCCTGGGCAACGTCTATCAAAGGTGTTAAAATCATCGTCCCATCTTTTCCTGGGTTGGCATCTACATCGGTGACTTACGTTTGGAATCAAATTGGCTACTATATTTGGTCACCTTTGCGGGTCCATGACGTTCCTACTCACACTTTACCCTCACAGTCTTTTCTCCCATATCTGATATTTTTGTGATAGAGCGCAACGTCGTATTCCCGCTACAATTCCCTCGTATTACCTTGAGGACGCTGCCTATTGAGGCCATCATTTCTAATTCAAAGTCTAATCGTTTATTTCGTATAGGCCTACGGGGGCACTTACAAATTGTCATTACCTTTTTTTTCTTAACTCTACAACCGGATCGGAACGCGACCTCAACTGAGAAGATCCGGCGAGAAACTCAGCGGGCTGGTTGGTCACATATTTTGAAATACATGATTCAGATAAGCTTTTCAACTTGTAACAGTATTCCAATTATATTCCGATAGATATCACACCAACCACAATAATAAATTGCCAACCTGTATTGATCATAATTCTTTACGACTGCCCATATAATCCGATGGGTTTACGTGGGTTTACAGCTAACTATCACATTGTACCCCGGCCTATCGTTGCACCCTACCGCGAAGCCAATAACATTTCATTTTATTAACTCCACATATATCGTAGGGCTAATGGTTTTTATAAATCATATTTTCTGGGTGGATTCGATGATCACTCACTTAATTTTGTTTCATTCGATTTTCTCATGTCTGATCTATATTTGAAAACCGTACTGGAATATATTAGTTATATGATAAAATTGATTGTCGTAGATAGACCTTATTGTAACATGTTCTTTCACACGTGATCGAAGTATGTGAGATTGAACGGAACAAAGCACGCAACGCGCATTCGTGAGTGATTATTTGTCCGGTGTTTTGACAGTTCATTATTTTCTGCAAGATTACTATGTTTTCAAAGCGTTTTTTTACAGGTGAATCGCGCGAAAATCTCTGCGGGCACCATAATGCGTCTTATAGCGCGGCCGACACGATTTAAGTTTATTCTTGTCTATTTTCCCACTTGCGCTCTTTCAGGCACGAAAGCCTAAACACGCGGTAAAGGGCATAGGTGTAGACTAATGTGAAAAAAAATAGCTAATCTTTTTATAATCAATTTTATTTAGTTGTTTGGAACAAACAGACAGACAGACAGACAGACGGACAGACAGACAGACAAAAATTGTAAAAAATTTAGTTTTGGTATTGGTACCGTGTATACATCCAATTGCACTTATAAATAGTGTCGTGCATATCCTACTCAAGTTAGCACTCCGTCGTTAGCAGCAGAGGTGGCGGTGAAATCCTTCGGTGCGCACGTTAACGGCTGAACTGTACCATCATTGGTGCCAGGGCCAGGGCGTTTTGTAGTTCCTGTTGGTTGCGCTCTAACCACCTCTTCACGTCCGTGCTATCGTTACCGCGTGAACTGTATTTCTCGTCCAATTCCGCCAAGTCCGCTTCCGATTTCTTATCAATAAGTTCCATTTGTATCCGTGCATTTTGCGTGCAGCTTCCTATTCCAGTCGTTTCCTCTGCGCCAGTATAGATGGCAAGGTCGACCTTCTAATCTTCGATGCCTTACAGGCACGTGGTGGCGGCGACGTCTCTCGACGCTCAACGAAAGTGCTGCCACCCGCAATAACAATTGTGCGATCGAAGACAGGTACCGTTACATCAATCTGCGTTTTATTTACATCAGTTGGCTGCTGAGTACCTTGTTGTGGATTGAAATCCGCTGTTTCCATCAGTGCATGCTACATACATGCCATCATGCGCGTTCTCACCATTGCAGAACGTGGCGGTGTGCGAATCATTGGATCCGACCGAAGAACAACTTGTAAGCGATGGCCGCAGGTGCGGCACACGCTGGGTTGAGAATGAAACGGCAGGGGGGGTGGTTAAATAAGAAACTTATATTAAAGGAAAATGTCACCATGCGGACATAAAAGTGACATCATTGACAAGGCGCAAAATAAAAGTTTACGAAAAAATATAAAACAGCTTCCAAAGAGATCGCGTTGTTAACAAAATCGGGATAAATTTAAATTAAACGGGAACCATACATTTTACCGGGATAAAAAGTAGCCTATGTGTTATTCCAGACTATAATCTATCTCTGTGGCAAGTTTCATCCAAATCCGTTCAGCCGTTCGGGCGTGAAAGAGTAACAAACATCCATCCAAACTTTCACATTTATAATATTAGTATAGATAAGAATATGGATTAGGCTGTCCAAAAGACAATTTCTAAATCATTCAAAAAACATTTATGCTGTCTCCAGCGAGTATAAGCGTCTATTAATGTGAATTAATTTCCCGAAGTATTGAAGGAAGCCCCTCGAGGTTCATGAGGATGGAATTGTGTTCGAAGTTTACAACCTCGTCCCGCTGTGGTTTCTCAGTATTACACAGGGGACGTTATTGGTAATCGAAATACGTTTCTTCATTGTTGAACCTTTACGAGTTTGGCAAATAATAGTGAAGGGTTGCGATGCTATTTATAACAGAGAATTGTGTAAAATCACTTTTGTGTTTACACACAACATAAACAACTACGTATTCATATGTCATCTATAATAATTCCAGCCCTTTTTAATGTCCCACTGCTAGGCACGGGCCTCCCCTCAATGCGAGGGGGATTAGGCCATAGTCCACCACGGATCTGGCCAAGTGCGGATTGGTGGACTTCACACATCTTTCGAGGGGTTCTCTCAGACATGCAGGTTTTCTCACGATGTTTTCCTTCACCGTTTAGCAAGTGATAAACGTAGTTTAAAATGAGGTTCGCACATGAAATGTCAGAGGTGCGAGCCGGGGTTTTAACCTGCAATCCTCGTTACCGAGGCAAGCGTTCTACCAACTTGGCTATCACTGCATATCATCATCTATATGATAACGTAAATTTCAAAAAGAGTTTCATAGATCAAAGCAGTGATAGCTAAGTTGGTAGAACTTGGAAACAAGATGTGAAGGTTCAGACCCCGGCTCGCACATCTGACATATCCGTATTATCATGGGCGAATCTCAATTTCAATTATGATTTTTCTTGCTATACGGTGTAGGCATACATTTACATTGCAGTATTAAGTCTAACTTATGACTTAATTAAAATCACGTTAAGATAATCTTTTATTATGATTTCATGCTGATATCAATTTAAAAACACTTATTGCGTATAATTCATGAAAAGATCAACGAAAAATCCAACAATGGGGGCTTAGACTCATGAGTTAAAACCGTGGTATCAGTTTTCGTTACAAAGCCACTTACATCCCGTATATAGATTAAAGTGTATCATGTAGAAACTCTCTGTATACATTATTACTAAAGTGTACAAAAAACATTTTAAACTTTTCACCACAAATTTAACTAACTCAACACTTACGAAAATACACAAGACAAAATCAAACAAAACCATCGAACGTTCGAGGCGAAAACCAAAAATCAACACGACGCTGTTTTACTAAGCTTTTCTAACATTGACTTGCTTTATAATTCAATAAGTATAGCGATCGAACATTGGCCGCGACCTTCGCTGTGTTGCCAGTTAATACTTCGAAAAAATTATATTATAGAAATTTTTACATAGAAAAATATTTTTTTATTGTCCTACCCCATAAAGCATTATTATTAGTAGATTCCTATTAGTAGTAGATTCTATGGATGGAGAGGAACTATAGAAGTGGTCAACAACTAATAATAATAAATAAATTTTCAAGGCGTAATTTTTATTTACTTTTTAATTAAATACGCCATTAGGAAAACATAAAGCGTTCATAAATGAAATTTAAATTAGGAATTATATTATATTTTTTAATTTTGAAATACATGGTTGCCAACATAAGTAGGACAGCCGGCAGCACTTGTTAACACACTCACTGAGCCTCGTTTACATGCAAATTCAGAACCACAGAGACGGATCAAACACCTCTCACACCCTGTGCTGTGGGGTTTTAGCCCGAAGTGCGTCATTCAGCGTCATAGAAATGCACTCTGTGTAGGCCACTTCCATACCTGTTGATTTTTTTAAATAGAAGGTTTTCTACGAATCACGTATACCACATTCATTCCTTGGTTAAGGAAATCATACACAAAAGAGGTCAATTGCGATTTTTTTTTTGCTTTCCTTAATGGCCTTTTTCCATTGAGTCAGGCTCAACGCGATTCTGCCAAAATTTGGAAGTTGATAAGGTAACATTTACAAAAACAAGTATGTTAAATTTTCAGATATTTCAATGAGTGTCAATCAGATACGGAATATTTTTCAATCATGTAGACCATTAAGGACAGTACTTATGAATGGTCAAACTGTCACAAAATGCTAAGCTACAACATAACCACCAGTTCGGAATAATATGCCGTTCCTATGGATCAGAACGGGCAATACTCCAATGTCATGATAATGGCCGAATTTATTCTTAGTAAGTATAAAAAAGTCTAACCCCATTTACACATGTATTTTAGAGAAAAACGTGATGGGTAAGACTAATTTATTAAGCCATTAAAATACTTGACAGCATTTTATTTAAATTATTTAGTTAAAAAAAACGGTAGAGTTCATGGAACTACCCTATTAAAAAAAATTACGCTATTGTTTGTGATGTGAAAATTGGTTTTTAAGTAACTTCATAAAATAGGGAAAAACCCAGAAACATTAATATTTTTTTATAAATCTCCAAGCATTTTTTTAAAAGGACAATCCATCACAGGAAATGTTTTACGCTAATGGTGCCCATGGGTTCGTTTGGTAACCATTATCTGTATCGTATTTATTTGTCCGCTACTTTCGATATAATGGACTGTAACAATTTATATAATTAAGTATGCAATTCTTGTTGGTATTTTCTAAAAGAACGAATACTAAAGAAAAAGTTTAGAAATTACCCACACATTTTTGATTGGGTACTGTTTTATTATATAATCTGTATAGGTATAGTAAATGTTTTTTGGTTTATCAACGATTCTTTCTCTACCCTAAAAGTGCTAAAAATTTATGGCTTTAATATTTAATATCTTCTATAAAATATGAGCCTTTAATAAAACGTATACCATTTTATTGGCTAGCGGCTTACAAGTCGCTGAGCGAACGTTAACATTAGAATGAAGGATAACAGCCTATAGTCAAATAGTGTAGCAACAGCGGGGATTTAAGTATTGGAAATTCTATAAACACATTTAAAACTAAGTAGGTATTATGAAAAAAGGTTAATAAAATCTGATATATACTATGCCAGCCAGCAGATGCTATGACAGCTATCGTTGTGACGTTTCGTTCATTTCCTAAATCATTATGGCTTCCATGGTTTATATCTATTATTTTGCCAACAACAGTTTGAAAGATACCGGCCGGTAAAATATACAAATAAAATCTAAAGAAAAAATGTATTCTTATACTGGACATCGCAGGCTTAATTTTTTATTATTATTATTTTATTTTATTAAACGGTCCACTTGGCAATACTATGCATACTTGTTGTTTTATTTCATTGCCTGCTTCCTAATAATTGCTTACTTATTGCTTTTATCATAAATGATTGTCTTTGGTTTCAATATTAAATCCAATGTAAGCTAGACATCTCTTTCAACGTCGGCAACTTTTTTCATCTACACAAAGTATTCTACGAGGATTCCAGTCCCGACTTATTATACCAATTGCTCCCCACAACTTGTAATTGCATTACGCTGTTAACAAACTCTGTTAGCATTTAATATTCATTCGCATTGTTCTTTAACCTTTCAACTAATGCACGATAATTGACGAAGGTTTTTTTTTCAAGGCAATAAAAATAATAGCTTTCTACATTACTATACAATTCTATATAAGAACACTCAGTCAGATAAAGTGTCAGGAAAATAGCAACTAATTCTGGCATTAAGCTAAAAAAACCGACACACGGTCTAATAACCTAAAAAGACTTCTATTGGATTCACTGGTTAAATAAATGAATACAATATTCGAAAAATTGCAACAGATTCTCCTGATTCTGAACAAACTAATCTCAGGTTTTTTATTATTTTATTTTTAACTTTGTAGATAGATACATACTTTCTGAAATCATGGTAAAAAATCATAAAATAGATTGACTTTCGCTAGTTCGTACACTCAATTACAAACTCCAATCGGATATAATTATTAATTACTGTTTCTGTTTTGTTAACAGCGTAAGCAGATTGTGTTATATAAATGAAATAAATTAACTCCGCACAGGCCAGAATCGCTTTGTACACAAATGGGGTAAGTACAAAAGACCCTAAATGTAATTCCAATTCAACAGCGCGATGGTGTTACCCATCGCTGTTATTTCAATAAACCTTAACAGTTATTTACCAAGTTTCAAACAGTAATCATTAAAATGATTGTTGAGACACTTGATTTTTTGTGGAAATTCGTTATTCCTCAAGATTTCCTAGAAATTATCAAAATATTGTCAGATAGAGTTTTGGTATTCATGGCAGACATATTATATTGTTAATATTAAAAATAAGCAGGATGCAGATTATTGTTATGTTAACTGTCTATAAAATAATGACATTGTTTAAGATTTTTAGAAAACATAACATATTTTTGTGTCTGTGGCTTATCAGTAGATAGGTGCATATTAGTAGGTACTGTCCTACCAAATTGTTACCAGTACATAATCATGTTACATTCAAGTTTTACATTACCTAAGTAATAGTGTAACTTGCCCTTTTAAAATCGGTAGTAAAATCGATAAATGGATATATCCTGAGAAGTCTGCAAGACGTGTCATAAAGCACGATTACTCGGAAAACTTAAAAAAAAAATACTGCCAAGCCTAATTCTATGGTCGTTTTCGTTGGTCCCTTTCCGCAAACCACTCTAAATGTATATCAAACCATTTTATACCCCTCGGTTTTCAATGTGAGTAGGTACCAGTGTTGCGTGAAGAATTTTATTATTTTCAAGGAAAGGTTAAAGTAGGATGGAAATACGTGTCATATCTTTTTAAACTACATAACGTCTCCCGATATTGTAGTCATATTATTCTACTAAATTCCGAATGTTGGCAAATGTCAGCGTTATTTAAGATTTAGGTACCATTCCATTTAAATATTTTGTGTTCCAACGTTCTTGTTTCAACTCTTAATAGCCTGATTTACGAAAGTGATTTATTTTTAATATTACTGTGTTTAATAATAATGACATTTGATTTTTTTTTAATTTCGTTGGAAAGAATATTATACAACAGTAAAATACGTACAGCCAACCTATAAAAAAAAACTAATAGTAATGTGAACATTCGGTTTAAAAGATTGGTATCAAAATTGAAACTCTAGGCTATTAAGGGTTAACAGCTAAAAGCGCTCTGTTGTTGTCGAAGTGAAACCTTTTATTTGCAATCCTTCAAACATTTCTTATTTATAAGAGAATGTGGATTATTTTGTTGTCGATTTTAGTTCGAAAAAAAAATGGACAACTGAATCGAGTAAAATATCTGCTACCTACACCAAAAAAATACAGGGCAAAAAAATTGATTTGACTTACTTGAACCACTGCAACAGGGTTCATATCCCGACTATTGCCTTAATACTATGTTGGTGTATTTTAAATGAAATTAATGTATAAAATATGGACCAAAAAAAAAATATTACCTAAAAAAAAATAATGTATGAATAAAATACTTGAGAAGGGCTTCACAAAAGCTTTATAATATACCTACTTTGATTGTGTGTGATTGTCTACGTGCATCTTGTTAAGATGAACGATCGACCATAAAACTAGGTGATGAGGACGATCGCGCTGGATCCCCGGTTTTATAGCCCGATCCCCGTACATTTATATCGATTCCATAAAGTCCGCCGGGCGAATGTCGCAATCTGTTGCTTTCCCCGCCGCCGCTATTTCTATTTGTATAGGGCACGGTTGCGGAATGCTGTGGATTTAGCTGTGATTTGCACAGATGCAAAATGTATCCACAGTACTCATACAAACTCACCTCGCAAACACAACACGAGGCTGTGCGTGTTATACATATTTACGTCTTGCTATAATTATCTGGCCCAGTGCGGGTTGGCGGACTTCACACGTCTTTCGAGGGGTTCTCTCAGACATGCAGGTTTCCTCGCGATGTTTTCCTTCACCGTTTAGCAAGTGATAATCATGGTTGTATTAATTTAAAAATTTAATCTGCGATCCTCTTTACCAAGGCAAGGGTTCTACCAACTTGGCTATCACTGCTGGAAATGGATTGGTTATGTTCTAAATAATTAGATACCAGCTCTGTCCTAGTTAAGAAGTGGTTCTCGTGATTATTTTCAGAAAAGCTTGTAAATTATATTATTGAATTATGTTCAAGTGTTCTGTGCCTACTTAAGCTTAGAATGTACCGAAAGGAATCTTGACTGCCCTGGTTTAAATTATAATATCAAACAACCGGTTTTCAATCTGCATTACAAATTAGGTACAACGTCTCTTATACTTATGAGAGTTATATGCTTTCTATAGAAATCTTTTGCGAGTCTCCAACTCTTTGTAAGGAATTAGATTTGAATAAGATAATCTATTACTAAAGGCATTAAGATCCTATTTCAGCCAGTTTGGCTTTAAATCGGCTTCTCATAGCAATGATCTAAAACCAGTATGCTTAGCAGGAACCTTCTAACATAAAAGCATGCTGTCACTGTTATTTTTATGAATGGAGTCTGTTGTATGAGAGGGGATTCGCTTACGTTAGCGTAACGCTACGTAAGCGTCAAGATAATCCTTAGGCCATAGTTGCTAAGGTAACTGTTATTTTCCCGTTACAACTGACGGAAATTGCCAAAGATAAAACAAACCCACAGGCACGCAAATTCACATATACACGGACACACACACTGCTTTCCAATGGCAGCCAGGCTCACGTGACCTCTAAACACGGAGTGATCATAATAATATACTCGTAGGAGCTACGTGATTTTCATCGCGTACTTCGCTTCTAGACCAAAATGCTAAGTGCCGTTAGCAGTAAATATTTATAGGCATTAAATGTTACAATCGTAATCCAAACGCAATTAGGGGCAGGTCGCAAAGCCGTTCGGTTTCCAAATTTTATTTCCCTTTGTCAACAAAACTGTTATACAATTTAAACGTGCATTTACTCGTGACTCTGCCCATCCAATCAACGATGTAGCGCAATACTTTTTTTGGTTTCATTCAGGTTCAAATAGCCTAGTACATATTTCAAAATATTATCTTTTTTTACCAGGTATAGTTAAATAATTGTAGCCATTTAATTATTGTGTGATTTACGTATTTCATAATTTGACAATGCTTCAATAACTTTCATTTCGTGGGTCACTTTATTATAATCTGTACCTCTTATGTTAAACGTTTGCTTTCGTAAATACAGACTAGACAGTGTTACTTATTGTCTTGTTTATTTACACCTCACGGCTAATAAAATAGCCCATTCGTGGTTAGAGAAAGTTCGCAGCGATTTCTTCGAGCGAACTAATAAAATAATTCGGTGTAAATAGAAACAAAGCGGTTTTGTATAAGTACTTACGCCAATAATAGTTTGCTTTGTTTATGTAGTCGGCTTTATGGAGTTAACGACTCCTGAATTAATCAAACTTATTGTTAATATATCATTATGCCTGTTATCCCTGAATAAGTAGAAAGAGATGCACTGCAGCGGACCCATTCTTTCCGATCATATTTAATCCTTATGTTATTAATGGTGAAACTTTGCCATTATACCGGGCAAAATTCCGCTTAATGTGACGTGGACTATAGCATAACTTGCCCATCAATTATCCTAAAATTATTTCTATAGTTAGCACATTGCGAAAAGGCTCTAAAATTCTAATGAGAATAACTACAATTTAGCTATAAATCTTCAGAGTCCTATTCATATAATATATAGAGAATGTAAGAAAGTAGTTTAATTGGAATAATCTTAGTTCATTTTCGAGATAGAGTTTCACTGTTGAATATACCTAAGCGATTTTCTTTCCTCTTCTAATGTATATGGGCACTAACAGGGTTTTAAATTCCTCTTCTCTTTCCAGCTCTTCATTTTACATCTAGAAAACTCTACTTATCTTATGCGAACCATGCTATACTCAGAGAAAATCGATTATTTTTCTAGATATATTTTTATTTATCTAACATATAAGATGGTTAAGGTACTAGCAAGATAAATTATATACTGATAGGAACTAAGCTCATAAATTCAGAAGAAGAACAGCAGGGCAATATTTGACGCGTTAAATTTTTAAAAAACTTTACGGGCATAACGCTTTCAGTGTTTTCCTTTACCGTTTGACATGAAAAGGGTTTTCCATTCACCCCTTTGCCGCTGAAAAAATAAACGCCTAGGTGCTTTTAATTTCTAAAACCTCTAAACATTTTATAGGTCGCACATATTCGACACAAAATGAAACAGCAGTGTCACGGCATGTATTTGCATTGAATAAAAAACGTTGCTGTATAAAGTAAACATTCAATGTTAAACGCTAAAATGTTTGCTTACGGGCTTTTGTAAAACGCATCTCGAAGGCGGTTTGTATACAACACTGTAGGTATGTTTATACACAACAGTAAAGATGTTATGCAAGAGAGCGAAAACGTTTCTTTGCACTGGGTTACATAAAAACTAATTTTAAGGAAACTAGAACGGAATGTAAACCGATGTAGATCACGGTATCTAAGTGAACTGTTATTTTGATATTTGGACCCGTGAAACTTTTAACAAACTAAAAAACTGACAAAGAATGTTGCTAGATATACACAAACACAATTAAAGTATAGGGCTTGCCCGTGGCTCGGCTTCAATTGACGCACCTCAGTTTACATTCTGTAGTCAATTAAATAAGCCAAGAAAAGAATATGTGAAGTCAAAGACCCCGAGCTTATTACTTGGGCTGATTTAAGTGGCAATAGCCCAGTTTGCGCCCATAATCACTCCAAATAAGGCTGAAAGATTTACCGCGAACCGTAAAACCTGTACTTAATCGCAGTCCGCAGATCGATCCCAGGGGCCCGTTTGTACGTGACTTGCGTGAATGACCATTTTAAGGGTTCCGGTGCAAAATATTTTGTGTATAAAACCGACTTTGTAACGTAGCCCATAATTTGCAACGACTGTTTTAACTTTTTAACCAACTTAAAAAAAGGAGGAGGTTCTCAATTTGATTGTATTTTTTTAATTCTGTTGAGAAAATAATGTCCGTCTACTAACTAGTATCTAACTAATGTGCAGACAGATTTTTTTTATTTACACAACATTTACATTTTTATGTAAAAAAATCAAAGCGAGGAAAAAATACAACTACAGTAAACTGATATCTCGTTATGTTTGTACACACATTATTAAATTCGAGAAATTTTACCAATGTTGACCCCTCAAAATATAACAGTTTCAAGTTTCAACAGCGAATAAGTAGATACTAAAACCTTGATTAAACGTTAAAAATATAAATACGGAATCATAAAGTAATATTACTTGTCCTTGGTGCTTTCTGAATTTTGCTCCCTTTTGGATTTTTTTGGTGTTGTAGGGTGCTCACACAAAACATGCTGGAGCTGTCGAATGACTGAAACTTTTGCTTGTCGGAAAAAAAAATATTTATAATCAATATAAATATTAATAGCACTCGAAACACTCATTTAGGTTGGGACCATACAGTGATTTTTTATCCGCCTCAGACTCGTACAGTTCCCGTACGAGTGTGAGGCGGATAAAAAAAAATACCTACAAAATCATTCGAAATATCATACATTATTATCTTAATCCGTATTTTGTTAGGAGTGATGAGATCACGCGATAGACGTCCCAGCTAATAGCATCTTATGTCATGTCTGTCCCCATTATCTGCTTGATCTATGTGTAATAGTACTCTAACGTGTGTTTCGGCATTAAGTTAAGAATACACTTTCTTTATAAGGTAACTTTGGGTTAATAGTAGCTGTGTAAAAGTAGTTTTAATAAAATGGAACATAACGATACTTCGTTGTGTTACTTCTTTATTAATTTATTATCATTGATCAGTCTTCAGCATTGACAGACATTTTTTGCTTTTAAAATATTCCTTTATATATTTCTCCTGAGGCTTTATCTTCATTTCAAAGACTTCTTCGTCGCAAATAGCAAATAAACGTAGAATATAAAATTGCAGAGATTAATTTGTCAATTCAACTTATATATGATCTGCCGTAATTATACTATTTATTTCAATTGATCTCATGTTAAGATATATAAAGTATTCAGTGATTATTTTAAATTTTAATAAAGTTTGTAATTCATATTTATGACAAGGGATGTATCCGACAAAGAGAAATTACATCGCATTATCATTATTAGCGACGAGCACCAGCTATATAATGTCTATATAAGTCTTAAATAAATTCACTATTATTTACCTACATAGGTACCTCAATGTTTGCCATATAATACACCAAGGTTGTAATTTAATCATACTATAAAGTCTGTCTAATGTTGAAATTCGTGCAAAGATAACTCACAAATTCCGTTACCTAGTGAAGTTATATACCATTTACAATGGCGTTTAATAGAATCTAACTTCGTATTTATAATAAAAGTTTTTTTTATTTCATCTCATTTTCGAATTCGAATGCTATCATATAATTTCAAATGGAAAAAACATCGCGTAAGCTTTTAGGAGGAAATTTTATCAGGTGAATACTGAGAACTGACGTTTTGCGTGGAAAATAACACCTGGTGCTCGCTAAATGTTTTGAAAACGGGCTGTTTCGCGATGCGCTGATAAGCCCTATCCACAGCTTATTTGACAGAATTTGAATTGCAATCAATTTAATAAATTGTAAATATAGCTTTATTCAGGGACATTATGAAATGGGCCCTTGAGTCTTATAAGCATCTATCTAATTAACTTTTCAAAACACTTATAAGATTTCAATTCCCAGTAATTTGCCACTAGCTTTTTTTCCGAGAAAATCTATCAACTGCAAACATATCTTTGCCAAGTCATCCGTCATACTCTCCATTGATCACGGAAATACATTTTCTTATTTACGAAAAATCCACGGTGCGTTCTTGACAGCAATCAGTTGGTACGGAGAGATTACGAAGCCCTTTGATGATTCAACATTCAATGATATTGAAGAGTGGGCCGAATTTAAATAAAAAGGTTCCGCTATATAGACAACACTTTTGTATATACGTGACTAGATTATCAATCAATCAAATCATTTATTTCAGGCGAGAAGGCCATAATAATTATCAGATTAAAAAAATATGAGAATTCAGTTTTATGCTGATTAGATACATTCATAATACTTGCACGATTAATTGCTCTGACAGATAGACAAACACCAAATGGCTCTTATCACTCTTATGCAACTCTTATGTTATTGGAAGACTCTCTAGCCCTGCTTAACCTCTTATTCCGAGAAAATTAAATCTTAATAATAATATGGATTCGACTTGATTACGTCCAATACAGTTAAGATGAATAAAACTATTTTTTTTTTTTTTATTACATTATAGGCAAGTATTTGATCTCGATCTCACCTGATGGTAAGTGATGATGAGATCTATGATGGAGCATACTTGCCTAGGTAGGATGGCGGCAGTAGATCGGGTAGCTGATCTGACCCGCCATCCATGAATGGCAACACCGAACATCATGCCGGAACACGGCTAGGCCGCTTGGCGACATGGCTTTGTTCAGTGGGTGGTGACTAACCACGGCCGAAGCCTACCACCAGTAGAGTTGTCACCTAGTTGGCACCACCCAGGGTCACGTGTAGGGTATCTCGAGGGTATTTAATTCTCCTACGGACGAAGGTGACTCGACCCCAAAAACTACGTCAAATATGAAAATCAAAATAATAAGAGAATGTTGTTTTTAAAAACAAACCGTATGACTGACATACGGCTATTATAGGTTTCTTCTTCTTTCTTTACGAAATGAAATGCGATGGAATACAATGGAATGAAAATTAGTGGGTATTTCCAGTGTCAAGTATTTAATAGCGATATCAAATTCAATAAATACACATTATAAAAAATAAATGGATGATTAAATGAAAAGATGAAAGCTTATGCCTGTTATAGGTTTATGATGATGTGTAGTATTTTTTTAATAAGGACCAGACCATAAAGTTTTATATTGAAAATCTCCACTCAGAGCTATAATTATTTAAGTAAATCAACATGCGAGCAGAACTCACTTCGTTGAACCAAGTTTAATGTATGCAGTAAATTTGACTATTCTATGTATACTTAAGTCATAATTCATAATTGCTTATTCGTATGAATAGACATTAAATTAAGTTAGTGGTATACATTTCCACTAATTAGTCCTGTAAAGTCACAATTAATTTCCTCATCTATTAATTTCCTCATCTACTAAATTACCAGCAGACGTTGTCCTGTCACAACACACTTTCAGCTTTCCTTGAATTTTAATTTTTTTTTGGAAATCTGTTTCAATTTTACTACGAACCTGTTTCGGACTATTACGAACATTTTACAACAAAAATTCGTTCATCCGTTCTGAAGTGACGTTCTTACCAATAAACATAATTGCATTTTTATTATAAAGACATGTATTTTTTTAAAAACAACACAATACGTAAAGAAATCAGTTGAAAATCGCAATAATTTCGAACATTCGTTTGAGCGCTAGACAGACACAATGAAAAAAAATCTCCGACTGATTAGTAATCCGACCGCTTACGGGATCATTGATCCTTGAAACGTGATTAAATATCCATTTGGGAAAAGGTCGTGGAAAAAAATGGTCAAAAGAATTACTCTACTCTGAATATTATGTTCCATCTCTTTTCCCTATAATGTCGTTATAGTTTTTGCCGAATCATCAGAGCATAGCGCTCAATCCGGACCGAGGATATAGAAATTGTATGCGTGTGTGTTTTTCGGCTTTACTTTTGCATTTATTGTGTTTTACAAGTCTATTGAAACCCTAGGAGGAGATGTCACAATACTTTTTCACTTTGTTTACAATAACAATTTAGAATATAACTATGTTTTCGTATTTTATCGCGTTTATTTTATGTTTTTACGTTCCCGACGTTTCGTCCTCCCGTGACCATGGTGAATGTAAACCAGCCAAAACGTCGAGAACGTAAAAACATAAATTAAACGCGACAAAATCCAAAAAAAAATAATTATGTACATTGAAATAAAAGGATTTTTTGAAATTCGCCTCAATATAAGATATCAATCTAGAATAAGTTTATGTTTCGTCCTCTTTATCCGCGCATGTCTCAGATGATGTCATTGTAATCAATTCTCTATTGATCCCATATGCTAATCTCCTAATCATATACTAATACCACTATATACCATATACTATTAGGTTGTTGCAATGTACTAAATTTAGGATTATTTTAGCCTATATAACTAAAATCCGCCTGTTGAATTAATCTTTCAACAGATTCAATATTGTAACTTTATGTTATTCTAATACCTTATACAATGTACACAAGGCTCATAATGTAAAATCACGTACAAATTACAATAGCATTTGTTGGAACGTATTTTCATGGGGCGGTGAAACCGGCATGGAGCGATAGTGTCTAATTATTTTTGAGTTTTTTATTAAATAGTGTATTTTATAAACGTGACTCAGACCCATTGTTGGGATGCTTTCAAAGCTCGAATTTTGATGATAGCGCTCCTTTTATTCGAAGAGAAGGGTAACTAGGAGTTTTGCATGGAAATACATATGTTTAAAGGTGATTCAAAAATGAAGAAATCGACGAATTGAAATTCCGACTTCACATAATGATTACATATTATGAAGCGCAGGCTCAAAGATTAGTATACTCTTTCTCGATCCCTGTTACAACAGTGTGGTTTATTTCAGAATTTTGTACCAAAATCACTCTATTACTACTTTTTAAATATTTAATCAATATTACAAAGATAACTAATACACGATCTTCTTTCCATCTACCCCGATGCTCGAAATTATAGCTTCTAATAGTTTATTATAGCAAAGTTTTAAAACTCGCCCGCTATAAATTATATTATTTATATAATAAAAATAATAACAGCCCTTTTTAATGTCCAGCTGCTGGGCACGGGCCTACCCTCAATGCGAGGGGGATTAGGCCATAGTCCACCTCGCTGGCCCAGTGCGGGTTGGCTGACTTCTCTCAGACATGCAGGTTTCCTCATGATGTTTTCATTCAACGTTTATATAAATGATATTGTCCGGTCAATAATAGGACGCGACTGGTAAATCAATAGCCACAGATATATTTTTACACCCCAAGCCAGTGACATTTATAAGTCACTTGGTTTTTAAATTTAACAAAACAGGCCATCCTTAACATCGCTAAAAGAATTCCCAGTGAGTCTATGTCGCGACGTTAACCAAAAAAGATTAGTAATTTTATTTAAAATCTTTTCTCTTTAAAACTCCGCCGCCGCAGAAAATTTAACATTTTGACATTGTAGAATTTAATACTTAGGTATGGCTTTATTATGAGCTACACGTTTTAATAACAAGCGTCTTTGTAAGGTCAGGTTTGATTACATGCTTATAAGCGTTTTGTCGGGTTACCTCTAGATACTTAATAATGTTTACAAATGAGAAAATTTGTTTTCATGTAACAGACAGGATAATTTCCAAGTTATTATAAAATGAATGGTGTATTCTTGATATGTTTAATAAGTCTGTGGCTTTTAAAGCTTCTACTTATGTGTTGTTTTCTCTAGAGACACACTCAATAATGTTTATTAAACATTGATCGGGGTTGAATATGTTTACTTTTTGCGATTCATCTATTTATTAGTTTTAAAATGCAATAATGCAAGGTATTTTATGTATTCTACCATAACAGTGTCAATAAGTGTGTATTAGTTACTACAATTGACTCACATACTTACAAAAAAACTAAAACACTCAAAAGAAATAAATAAATCTAAAAATATAAATTACAATTGATTGCGTAGGTCGCAGGCGCCAAGCGGCTGCCGCCGGTAATGTATGTGCACAGTGCGGAACGTGTCGAATAAAACGATTTACAAGCATATTGGGATTACCTTTAATCAAATATAGTTAAAATATGTATATTATTGGAAATTGTTATAAATCTCACATTTAGTCATGTTGGTATATGTTATTTTTTGCAAGGTATGAAGGAACTATGACTCACTGTGCACTTTTTGTGGTTCGAAATGGAGTATTAATTAATACAGCACGTCCAGTGCGAGCTAACTGTATTCTTTATAGTCTACCGTATTTAGACAGTTTGTGTGGAAAATTTAAAAATGCCTCTAGCGGTCGATATTTAAAACTTTCGGTAGACTATAAAGTATACGGTTAGCTTACGAATAATCTCGCACTTGACGTACTGTGATTTTTAGTGTATTTTTTCATTATTATCCAGTTTATGCATGCATTTACAATAAATTCGGTAATAGGCCGATACGGATACACTTCACAACTTTCCTCATTACATCATCATAAAACAGTGTAGAACATACCATACTTTATACTTGTTCAAAATTCAATAAACGTACAATTACTAGATATTTATGTTATCATTATTCAAGTTGAGCAAGTCGGCAACTTGGATAAATCGCTTCTTTTCAGTAAAGTTTGCGCTTCGGAGCCAGTTCGAGAGGAATTTAGGACGTGTCCCAACTTGTATGGATCGATTTACGCCTCCGAACAATTTTCGTGAAAATGTATAAGTACTAACGAGGAAAACATTTTCTCAAATTGATTTTGTTAAGCCCGCTTAAAGTTGCCGAATTTCTAAGCAAATTAAACCTTTCTACGACACCTAGCAACATCAGCATTCTAGATTTAAATATCCCAACGGCTGCGACGGCTGTTGACAAGTAGCAAGTGTCAATAACTAAATAGCACAATCTGTCCTATTAGCTGTTAGTATAATAGACTATAATATTATTTCTATTCCATGGTATTAAAATATGCTATGCTAGGTGAATACTTACGGAGTCTATGACCATCGACAGAAAATAATTCTTCTGACGATGGCTGAAGACTCAGTCATGATCAGTGTTGCCATCAATAACATCTTCAATAAAATTAACACTGCCCATTGGTTGAAGATGGCCGATGTCGTAGTCAAAGCTATCGCGGAAGAGACAACCTGGCGTAGCATATTTTTATACCATGAGATGTTTTTCAAAAAGTACCATCATTTTCACATGTATAGTGTTGAAAATCAATGGTTTTGTTCAACTTATATAACTAATGGAATGTGAAGAGGAGTTAGAGGACGAGTTAATTGGGTTCTGCCCCGTCAAGACCCTTTAGTGGAGTATCTAATACTATGTGTAATTAAGCTAGCAAACATCATTATCCAGTTGGTACCGTACCTTTTAGCTGAACTCGGTAAACCGATCTTTAACTTTGATACCCTCCTTACTGCTTTGTGCTTAAGGTGGTAGTATATAATGACTTAAATAATGATTTCAAAGTGAAACATGTTTGTTTTTTTCCACATACCTTGGATTCATTCCATTGACACATTTGGGTTGAATTTAAAATAACCATTTTAGTAAAAACTGAAAAGCTGATAGAAACCTACATGCTAGCAATTCTGTACTTAGTTCATGTGCTTCTAGGTTATGCTAGTTTTTTGTATAGTTATGTGCTGCAATCACATTCTAGTATAGTTCTATAAGCCTCTTGAACTAAGCCAAAGCTGTGTGTTGTAGGATTCCAGTTATAATTTTCTGTGGTATTTAGGGCTCGGTACCAGGAAAGGAAAGAAACGGAACCCTTATAAGCTCACTCTTGCGTCTGTCTGTCACAGCCATTCTTATCAAAAACAGTAGGGTGTAGAAACTTGTCTCCATAGGAACGGCATTCCGAACGGATGGTAAAGTAATAGCATAGCATTTTGTAACTTTTAACGATTCATATCTACTATACTTAATGGTTTACATGAATAAAAAATATTCTGCTTCTATGTTCCTTGCTTGTTTGCTTAACTTGCACTAGTGTGAGCCAATTTCAATTAACATAACCCCCCGACAACTTAAATGATAAAAAATGTTTTCCTAAAAAATATCTAAATTATGTCACATCACTTCGGCAACGTCACTGTGACAAGCGAAAACAAACAAAAAATCTCCCATTCCATAAAGCTTATTTTTTACCAGGCAAAGGAAATCATATTACGCGCTTCTCTCGGTAAGAGCTTATATCGATTTCTTCTTAAGGTTACCTTGTGTGGGTATTGTTAATTTATACAAACGGTAGGGTAAGGACGGCCATTGTTGGCTGCCATCTTTGAGCATTCATTTTTTAAGATGAGTTTTCTGCTGTTATTATTACTAATTGGTGTAATTCTTGTAATAATGACTGCCCGAGGGTCAATTATCGGGAATACTCGTCACTGGTTGCTCTCCAATAAGCCTACTAACCTAGTAATAAAAATGTACATTCTAGCGATCGTATGCCTTCATTCTTTAGAATTGTTTACCGTGATACCATGACCATAAATATGATACCTATTTTTTTTTATATTTTAACAAACTTTTTTTATTAATGCGTTGAAAGCACAATCTAGAGTGTATAACATAATCTCCACATACAGCCATCGATGGTGGTGTGTGCTCTGCGGCGGGTGGCGCGCGGGAGCCTCGGTGCGCACACTGAACGATGATGCTGGACTTTGTGACGCCACAAATAAAAAATAGTGCATTAGACTTTCAAGTGAAATATATTAACATTAATTTATTGAAATAAAACTTTATATTTTGAATTTACGTTCCCGACGTTTCGTCCTCCCGTGACCATTGGTTGTTGTAAAGCAGCTGAAACGTCGGGAACGTAAAATCAAAATATAAACGGGATAAAATCCTTAAAATTAGTTTTATTTCAATGTGTAGTATTCGCGTAAATATAATAAATCAATATTAATTTATTTATTATTTACTAGCTTCTGGCCGCGGTACCTCGATTAAACAAAATCCTAATAGCTAGAATTTAGAAATAATTTAGCTTTCTATCAGCATTTTTTTTTATTTTAATCTTATCTCTAGTTCCGAAGATTACCCCTTTAATTTTTACCCACATTTAAACCCACAAACATTACCTATGAATAATATTAGTATAGATAACATTAAATTGCTTTTTATATTGATTATCGGCATAGTATTATTATCCCCTTTTCACTTAGCATAAGCCCGCTGATTGGTTGTAAACGGGATTAGCACGCCATATTCAATGGTTCGGAAAATTAACGCACATGTGCTCAAAATTAGCGCTGACATAATATTGAACCCTCGAGCCCTGGAGGCCGATAATGCGCAAAGCTGCGTACTGACTGACTGAACGCGCACCTCGCGGGGCTGTTGACCAATCAGTAGCTTAGGCACAATATTTTTGCATAGCGTTTCCGTAACGTCATCAACGGTATTCGGTAACATCTTCCGTCGCACTCACGCCACAGTTTTTATAAAAAAGAATGACAGTGGCAGCATAGTACTGTAACGGTGCGTGAAAAGATGGTGCTTGAGCCACTGTACACTTGCAATTACTTATTAGGTACTAGCGGGTTGACAGCTAGGCAAATAACAAATGACAGCGCTCGGGCGAATAAGTGCGATTGTTTGCTTAGGGCGAAACGTCCCTGTAAAACAGCCCGCAGCCGCGCGAGGCCAAACGGTCGGTCAGTCCGCGGCTATTTTTGTATATAATCTAATTTTGATCGTGTTTGTTTCAAATCGGATTCTTAGTCGAGTGTTTATCATGCAATCTCATTAAATCCTGAGCTAAAATTAGACTGTTGATAAATATCAAACGATCTATAAAGCAATCAATTATCGCTTTTCAACGTAGGGTTCTATTATTAATCGTCCCTGCGATGGTAATAGAATGTTATGGATTTTTTTTAAAATAAGGTTTGGTAGATATAGTTACACTCTTAATAGGGAACAATAAAATGGTATGTTTGGTAAGGCTTTTACCACTAGTTACCCGCAGTGAGTGGCTTAATACACAGTGGGTATATGGCGCAGTGGGGCGAGCGGGTTAACAGGAAATATCTAAGAGCAAACCGGCGGGGGACCACACAAACCATGCATACACTGACTTTTTAGCTGCTACTGACCCATTTATATTTATTTTATTGTTGCTTTATATTGTTTCTTTATTATATTGTTGCGTTATATTGTTTCTTTATTATATTTTGCTAATCATGTTGTGATGACGTTATGTATGTTTTTGAAAATATAATAAAAAAATGTGAAAATCAAAATGTTTTACTGACCTCACCTGTCATTCCCTAACGTTCAAGTTTTTTAAACTACCCTTTAAAACCTCATTTATTATGGAGACCACTATAATATCAAAGACTAGTAACATAAAATTAAAAACAACAAAAGAAATTTTCAAACCCTGCATTTCAACCAAACTCTTATATAAATCTGAGATAACCCTAAAAGACACAGAATCACATATAATATTTTTTTAAGACTCCCAATTAACACTCAAGTGTGTAGAGCACTCACATATATGCTTGCGGGTCGCAACATGCGACACTCTATTTGTAAAGTTCAAATTGTTTGTTGAACCAGGAGACAGTACTGAACTCAAACGAGGATGCGAATTAGACCCACTAACACAAATATTATGTGAGTGAGGTTGTTTGGAGTACGTGCCCTCACTCGGTGTACGCTTCGCCAATGCGCCAACGTCTCCGGGAAAGTTTCTTGCAAATATTGGCTCAAACTGGCGACCAATAACATTCAGCCCGGATACAACCATAATTGCTAGCGGTCTGAAATACATTCATGATTCAGAAAGGGTATAGTGAGACTTGAACCTGCGCTTCTTTAGCGCTTTTGTAATCATTACGTTAAGTCCCAATTTCGGTATGTCGATTTAAAAAAAAAACAACCGAATTAAAAAGACAACCTGCTCCCTTTTTTGAAGTCGGTTAAAAATAAATCTTGTCCCAACAAAATGACAATTGACAATTCTGACTTTTGGATCAAATTTGTATGGATTTAAAACAAGTCTTACACTCCACAAGGCCGAGGCATCGATATTAATTATTAACGGACTTCAGAAAGGAGGTGGTTCTCACATCGGATGTATTTTTATGACATCGTTATTTCTTCGACTTATTGATTGCGTTAAAATATTATATCCTGGTCACCAATTTAAACACAATATAATGGATATTTTAGAAAACGCATTTTTTATATTCATGAATAATACTGAGTTTATTAATGGCAATCAGATAAATACCACGTCACGTCAAGAGTTCGCCGCAGTGACTTGTTGTTTTCTTTTACGAAAATTACTTAGGCCTGTTCAAAGTAATTATGAATTCTGAAGCATAAAGTTTGATCATTTATTTAAGTTTGTTGGCCATCCAATACGTAGATCAAAGGACGCAATGTTGGAACTTGTTTACCAGAGTATTGACCAAGAGTAATCTTCTTCACTTCTATTGACTGAAATGAGATAATATTGATATGCTACAAAATAACGCGTCTCTGATTCGATGCCATTAATAACATAATGTTGACAAATCGATAATAGTGCTAATTGTGGTTGCTATACTTGGTTTAAGAAAGTCTACATATTCTTATCATTTTAGTTGAGGTTGCATTCCCATCGGGTTGTAGAGTTGAGAAAAAAATACTAATCGTAACTGCCCCCGTATTTCATTATAAATGCTGAAGGTATTTTAATCAACGCGCAATAAAATAAAAAAAAAATCGCGTAGGCGCACACATGAAAACAAATATAAAACTGTATGTACAGGTACTACGGTAACTGATTTCTCTTAGCTCTAATAAGAAAACAAACGAACCCCAATTCTGTTATTTCCATTTCTTATAGAACATTTATTTATATAAACTATAAAACGGTATAAAAAAAACTTATAGATAATTTGTTTTTAACTTAATTACCTAATGATGAATAGATAATAAAATGTAGTATTAAACAGACCCGAGCCACGCTTACGAGACTGCGCGAACGGTCTGAACGTGGCCAGTGACAAAATAATGTCAGCTCAGGTGGTCAGAATTATAGTGGTGTCCATAAATCAGAAATGCGGTGCGGTAACCAGTCTGCGGTAGACCTTCCATGCTTTTAACTCCTTTAACTTAAAGTATGTCAAGTATCCGAAGCATAGGCCACTTGGGATCTGATTAAATTGGTCGCGGGTTCTCCTCCGTTCTACACACCTTTAGGATTAACTCTTAATTAAATTTCCTTATAATTTAGGACAAGAATTTCGTAATGGAGATTTTAATTACACTTTGTAGGTAAAATCCCTACTTCTACGTATATACGTTTATGCCTTTCTAAGAGCATTTTAGGGATTAACATACAAAGTTGTTTGAAAACAATCTTAACAAAAGTTTGAACATCAAACAAATACCTAATACTTTGTTCGCAATGAAAAAAAAACAAAGAAACACTTTCTTAACTAGCTAAAATTCTTTTGCTTTGTAAAATGGCTCCAGTTGAGTATAAACAGATAACTACAATGTCAATTATAAACTATTAAAAGTTACGAACATCAAAACAAAATAGACAGACCATTTTGTCCAAAATGGATAGTCAACAGACACTGTGCAAACCAATTTTGTCTAGGATAAAGCTTTAAATTCTATGCCTCCACATGAGCTCTTAATTGAATGATAACAAAGGACTCTATCAAAACTCGTGGCACAAATACCTATAACTATACTCCTGTACCCGAGCGGCTAAAATTGCTAGGCATGTGCGGAAGGACAGACCCCCGAATGGAGTCCCCAATGTTGTGGTAAACAACCATGGCATCCAATTTCTCAGAATTCAGTATCGATCATAGGATTACAATGTATCGGAATTAAGGCATCGAGACCCGATACGCGATCGTATCTTGATATCTTAATACGTAACGTTAGTCTGTTATCCTGCTTCAGAAAATTGGTGTGGAAAGACATTGCGTATTATATGGAAATTTTAATATAAATAATTGACAGAAGATATAAGAGTTAATTCAATGATCGTATACAATTTTACATAAAATTCTCCTATAAAATATTAAAAATTATGTTATCTATACATATAAATAAAATTGGAGTGTCTGTTTGTAATATTAAAATAACCGCTTTTTACTATGTGCATTTGGATGTATACACGTTACCTATACCGAAACAACATTTTTTACAATTTTTGTCTGTCTGTCTGTCTGTCTGTTTGTTCCGGCTAATCTCTGAAATGGCTGGATCGATTTTGACGGGACTTTTACTGGCAGATAGCTTATGTAACAAGGAGTAACTTAGGCTACTTTTATTTTAGAAAAAAAAATAGGGTCTCACGAAAAAAAAATTAAAACCAATGTTGCAGCGCAGCGCCTGATTAAGTTTGATAGCAACAACCTGCAATGCGTCCCGCGGGCTCAGAATGGGCAAGCAGGCTGTTGTCAACGGTTGTCTTTGTTAAATACCACGCGGACGAAGTCGCGGGCAACAGCTAGTAAGTTATATATTTAGTAAAGTAAATAGGAAATCAAAAAATAGCATAACAACAAACTATAAATCATAAAGACCATATCCGCGTGTAATGGTGGCAAGAATGCTGGCTGCATTTCCTCGCTGTATTATTAAGCTAATTTTTTGAGCGAGGAAAGAGCCAGCCCTCCTACCACTTGTGGAGACAATCAACCTAGGTGATATTTTGTGTATAAAGTCTTTAGCGCTATGGCTATATTATGTGAATTGTCTCAAATACTAGTAGGAAAACAATAAAATGCCTATCCCCAACAAAAAAAAAATGTCCATCTGGGATACTTATGACCGATGTTCTTTGCCTAAAGGTCAATTCCAAACTTTCCAACGGGTTCCCATTGTGGTGTTTTCAAAATAAACATTGGACATCCTTGGCCAAAGTTCGCAACAAAAAGGGGCGCCCTCCAAAAGATCAATGAAAGTTTGGGGATGGATATTGAATTCTCTTAAAAGGCAACTAACAATGGTTTTGACATGGGTCTAAATGGACAACGGACATGAGTGCTTTTGAGGGAGCCCCGAGTTTCTTGGCTGATTGAGTTTTTCATAAAATTACAGTGAAGCCCTCCGCAATCGAGTGCTGAAGTTTAATTAGGGGACTTTGTAAATAAATTCTGAGAAAAATGGAGACGCTCGGCCGCGGAAAGTTATTTTGTTTTTTCCTTAAAAGCTGAGCAGTCATAAATGTTTATGAATAATACATTTACAAAATTACTGTGTCATACTCTTGTTATCTCTTTCAAACAAGCAAATTTTACATAATTGATAATATCTTAAGGATGAGCGCAAAGTTCTTATAAAAAGTTATTAGTTCCCATGCGTCCGTTACCAACACTAATTAAAAAAATACTCTATTTCAGGTGATTAATCGTGGAGATATTAACAAGAATTGGTAAGTACGCACCCTCAACTTGTTTGCTGTGTCTTAAGTAAATAAATACCTAACTAAATATACACAATTTTTATTTCAGATGTGTTTTAATAAGTTTTATAAGCTTTATGGTATCTCCGTACCGCAACACACTGGACGCTATTTTTTATATGACATGAAAATTAGTGATAAAAAATTAATATAATTCAAATAATATTTGCTCTGCGGAGATCATTTTTAGAAGCATAGAACGCGCGTTATTCCAAAGATGGCACGTTCCCTCCGCAGTCAACATTAGAACGCACAATCGCATTCACATTGAACGATATGCACTAAATGCCTGCTGTTTACGTGGGCGCTATGAAACCTATACTTTACTAGAACGCGGAACGTCAAACGCTGAACGCTCTTCTCTCTGCGCGAGGTGTAAGAGACCTTTATCAAAATAGATGTGGATTATACTTGATTGAAAAAGTAAATTAAAAACTACATTCAAGAGCTGTCAAGTATTTACGAGTACCTACCTGTTAGATGGAAAAGTAATTTATCAAAATGATACTAAAACATCAAAGATCGCAATCATAGAATAATGTTTCTCTTCACCACTATCATGATTAGCCTTCGGTGGAGGACGTTCACCCGGTCTCCATTTGCTAGTAACTTTGCAAATTGTCACGATATTCCGCGGAATTCTACACGATAAAGACTTTAGTACCTATGTCTTGATGAATTAAGAATTTTAATTATCATGATCATTAGTCTGGCCAGGTTATTAGTTTAGTTTTATGAAATATAAAGCTAGTTAGGAACACTAACTCAAGCACAATCCTTTTAACTTACCGTTTCAGTAACATAACGTCTTCCATCCCTCGCACACCACAGATTTCATAAATAAGTATGACAGTGTCAGCATGTATTCTCGATGACGTTACGATTACATTAGAAGTTCCTGCCTACGGTACAGAATCATTATGGATAGTTCAACATTTTTTTTTACAAATTATAAAAAGTAGCTACAACTCCTTACTTCGCAATTTCTGAGAACTAATATTCATGCTCTCCCTCCCACAACGCAGTATATCCTTAATCCATCTCTATCTAAACATGTTTTTGTAAGTCCATTTAGTTTATTACCAACATGCTTAGCCAATATTATAATCTACCCAAATCAACTAATGTAGCCGATGTCAGGAATGCGCCAACATAAATTCTTCTCGCCTAGGGCATATTGAACACGGAACCGCTCCGAAATTTATGCGGGTCCATCAATACCGTCCGAAATAGGGAAAGCCCCACAAATCGGTGGACGTATGAAATACCAAAGATTATTTATTGATGTAGATGATGTTATGTGATTTGGCATCCTTGAGACGTATTTAATAAGCTGCTTATTCTGGATGGGATATTTATGGAGTAAGCAAGATAAAGCCAGTTCCCTAAATGTGAGTTGCTTTTTATGTTTCGGAAAACATGTTGTCTGAGCATAAGTAAAACCAACACTTCCTTATTTTTACTGTATATATATTTTTTATAAGGGTTAGTAGGCGGTGTGTGTGCGGACGACCGTTGCGGGCGATTGTTGGTGGGCGACTCTTCCGCGGGCGACCGTTGGCGCCGATGCGTGGGGGCTCGGGAGTCGTCGGCACTGTTCGTCTTTTAGGCGCGAACATCCTCCGGGCCCAAAAAAGAAGGAAAGTAGAGTATTAGTTATGATCCGAGGAGGGGAGGAGGCACAGCCGATTTAAAGCACGGCGCGCTGTGCCTCTGGCCGTTGTAATGTCGGCCACGCGTGGTACTCCATCTGCTCCTGGATAAAGTTGCTTGACACGGCCTAGACGCCAGCTGAGGGGCGGTGTGAGGTCCTCTTTAAGAAGCACGAGGTCACCCGCTTCAAGATCCTTGCAGCGTTGACGCCATTTGGTCCGTTGCTGTAGTTCTGAAACATATTCTAATGTCCATCTTTTCCAAAAATGTTGACGCATTTGTTCTATGCGTTGGTATCTATCTAATCGATTCGGATTAACGTCTTCCACGGGTGGCGAAGGTAGAGATGTCATTGGTCGACCGATGATAAAGTGGCCGGGGGTAAGAGGAGAGAGGTCGTTAGGAGAGGAGGACATAGGGTAGAGGGGACGGCTGTTCAGGATAGCTTCGACCTGAGTAAACAAAGTAGCCAATTCCTCGAATGTCAAATGTGTGGTGCCCATTATACGTTTAATATGAAATTTCGCGGATTTTATACCTGCCTCTGCGTAGCCATTGAAGTTCGGAGCGTAAGCCGGCGAAAATGTGAATTTAATGTTTTGATCAGCCGCAAAATCAGTGATAGTATCAGAATTAAGTTTAAGAAAATCGCTAAGTTCACGTGCGGCGGCAACAAAGTTCCTACCATTGTCACAGAATATCTCAGTTACTTTACCTCTACGCGAAATAAATCTACGCAGCGCGAGAATGAAGGATTCTTTAGATAGTTCGCTTACCGCTTCAAGATGGACACACTTATATCTAAAACAGATAAATAAACAAAGATAACATTTAGTTATTTTACAACCGCGGCCTCGACGATCTGTAATCATGAAGGGGCCTGCAAAGTCCAAGGCGACAGTGGAAAATGGGTAATCAGGATTAAGACGCTGTATAGGTAAGTTCCCCATAATATTATGCATTGGCTTAGCATTAAAACGTTTACAAGTGACGCAATTACGGAAGGTGCGTCTCGCTAGTTCTCTACCACCCAGTGGCCAGATGCGTTCTCTAATAGACGCGAGCAGTAGCTGAGGACCCGCGTGCATTAGTGTAATGTGTTCTTGTGTGAAGATGAGCTTTGTAAGAGGATGCTTAGCGTTGAGTAGTATCGGGTGTTTCTTACCATAATCGTAGCCCGATGCTTCTAGCCTACCACCAACTCTAAGCAGTCCCTGTGCGTCAATGAAAGGCGTTAATGATGCGATGTTTGACTTAGGCTTCAGTTGTTTATGTTGACGAAGAATCTCTAGTTCTTTGTGAAATGAATCTCTCTGGGCGAGTATGATAAGAGATGATAAAGCGTTATTAATTTCATCTACACTTAATGGACCTAATAATCTATCTGTAGAATGTTTGATATTATGTATGAAACGTAATATATGAGCAACAACACGTTGCAAAAATTTTAATTTAGAATATTTAAAGAAGTCAATTATGCCTAAAGTTTGTGCTGAACCTACCATAAGGTTGCATTTAATCTCTGGCAATAATAATGTTAGAGAAGACTCTGTGGTTTTCGCTAAAGTGGGCCAGTTTGACTCTGGTTCTTGTAAAAATTGTGGCCCATGCCACCACAGCGAGTTGTTGGGTACGAGCTGGGGGTCCACCCCACGAGAAGCAAGGTCTGCTGGGTTACACGATGTAGGTACATAACGCCAGGACGTGCTATCTGTAAGCTCATTAATAATTTTGACCCTATTAGCAACGAAAGTTTTTAATTTAATTTGATCAGTATTTAACCAGGCTAAGACTACACTGGAGTCGGTCCAGTGTATATAGCGCGATATTGGCTTTCTAAGCGCAGAAGTGACCGCGGCCGTTAAGCGTGAAGCGAGTAGTGCCCCGCATAACTCAAGACGGGGTATAGAAGTTTCCTTTGTTGGAGCTACCCGTGCTTTGGCGCACAGCAGTCTGACATGATGTTGGTTGAATTGATCCATAGTTCTAAGATATATACAAGCTGAATAAGCTGCTTGTGAAGCATCACAGAAGGAGTGGATTTCAATTGAAAGAGGTGATTCGCAGATTACGTTTCTAGGAATAGAAAGACCTGCAATATGATGTAGGTTCTTGCTGAAACGTAACCATATCTTTTGTATATCTATGGGTACAGGTTGGTCCCATGAAAGCTTAGCTATCCAAAGCTTTTGAATTAGAATTTTAGGTGCAATAGTACATAAACCGAGTAGACCTAACGGGTCGAATATTTTGAATGTTAATGAAAGTATCAATCGTTTAGTGATTATTTGTGTGTTTGTGTTTATATCTACCGGAAAGTGTAGTCTGTCAGATTCAGGATTCCAGCCTAGACCGAGAATGTCACAAGATTTGCTCAAAGCTAAAGAATCTTTAACATTAATAGTATCCGAATTTAAAATTGATTGAGAATTGGAGCGATACTTTCTTAAATTCAGACAGCCTGATGACAATGTGTTGGACACAGAGGATTGAATATTATGTAGTTGCTCCTCGGTATCAGCTCCCGTCATCAAATCATCACAGTAAAAATCTCTTTGTATTATGCTTTTTATTAAGGGGTCTGTACATTCTTCACCTAACTGAAACAAACATCTAGCTGCTAAGAAACTAGCACTAGCAAAACCGTATGTAACTGTATTTAATCTATATGTTTTAAGGGGGCTCTTTTCATCGTCGCGCCATAATATTAATTGTAGGTCGCGGTCGAGCTCGTTTAAAAGTATTTGACGGTATTGCTTTTCAATATCTGCAGATAATACATATCTATAATTTCGAAATCTAATTAAAATATTAAAAAGTGAATCTTGAATATTGGGGCCTATGATTTGCAAATCGTTAATAGATAATCCTGATGAGGTGCGAGCTGAAGCATCAAACACTACTCTCAGTTTAGTAGACTCGCTTTTTTCTCTTAAGACAGGATGATGGGGAAGAAAGTAAGCTCCGTGGGGCTTATGAATTCTAGACTCTGACAGATGACCTAACAATGCATATTCGTGTATAAAGTCTGCGTACATTTGTTTGAGAAGAGGTTCCTTTCTAAATCGCTTTTCTAAATGTAGAAACCTTCTGTAGGCAGTCTTATAGGAGTCACCTAAGCAATCTGTAGTGTCTGCGAGTGGAAGCCTAACGCAGAACCTACCGTCTGCTAGCCGGTATGTGTTAGTAATAAAATGTTCCTCGCAGGCATGCTTTGTGTGTGTGTTCTCGCACGGCAGGTCCTCGAGCTCCCAAAACTTTGTGAGACTGCTCTCTGATAATACTCCGTGGCTGAAACATTTGCAAAATAAAGATGTGTTTATAAAAGTGTATAAAATTATGCATATGTACTGATAGTACTGGTAGTGATGGGGCCTGCAAGCAACCAGCCTAATTTAGATGAATGAAGAGTAGGCTGATTGTGGCCGAGGGATACGCGCCCTGATCCAACTATATCCCAAAATAAGTCGGCTCCAATGAGCATGTCAACTTCTGTAGGAATATTAAAGTTGGGATCTGCCAGTTTAACAGATCTAGGTATATTTAAATGTCTAGTATCAATATATTGCTTAGGAAGCGTGTCTGTGATTCGTGGCAGCACTAGACACGAAAGAAGAGCATTATAATTACTAGTTTTAGACTTAATGTATGCTTTACATCGTTCGGGTATGATGTTCAAAGATGTATTACCTATACCCTTTATATTTAGTGCATTTAGTGGCTGAGAAGTCAGTTGAAGCTTATTTTGTAATGACTTCGTGATAAATGAAGACTGACTTCCGCTATCAAGCAATGCTCTTATTGTCTGTACTTTACTGTTGTGAGGATTCATGACCTCAACAAGTGCGGTCGACAGCAGTACCCCATCTGTGGTGGTAGCTGACACCGTTAAAGAAGATGTATCGGTAGTGTGTTGACTTGTAACATTTGCATGAGTTGTGTCTGTGTGTTTGTGTAAAGATGTGTTGTGCCGTTTTTTGCAAATGCGACAACCACCTAACCTGCATTGACGCGCATCATGGCCACTGCGGAGGCAATTATGGCAGAGCTTCAGGTCAGAGGCCTGCTTCACTCTCTCGTCCGGAGTCATAGAGTTGAATTTACTGCAGTCGAATATGCGGTGCTCACCCCCACATACGACGCACCTCCAGGAATTACCGCCACTTGATGCTGAAAGCAGAAAACATTTAGAGTTTCTGTCAGGTTTGGCCTGATTGTTGGGATAGAAGTTACGAGGCGGTCTGTCCCGCTTAGATTGGTTAACAGTTTCTAGTACATCAGCACGACCTTTGAGAAACTGGTTAAAATCATCTAAAGTAGGTAATGCTTTTAGTGTATTACGGAACTCTTCCCACTTAAGGTTAGTAAAATGATCAAGCTTTTTAGTCATGTGATAAATGATGATGGTGTCCCACTCATCTGTGGGCTGGCCTAAAGTCTTAAGAGCCCTGAGATTCTTTGTGACGTGGTCCATCATGTAACGAAGCGACTTATCAGATTCACGCTGAATTGGATTGAAGTCAAACAATAAATTAAGATGTGTGTTAATTAAAATACGCTTATTATCATATCTGTCACATAGAAGTTGCCATGCTACTGTGTAGTTGGCATCTGAAGCCTCTAAGTTACAGATAACGCGGGCTGCTTCTCCATCCAAGTATTGGTTTAGGTATCTGAATTTAAAAGCGGTTACCAGCCTGCTATTTTTATGCACTAACGCTGTAAATAGATCGCGAAATTCAAGCCACTTGCTATATGTTCCATCGAATTTAGGAATATCAATGGGTGATAACCTTAATCCAAGTGCATTTTGAGAGTGGTTAGCGTTTTCAGCATTCTGTACAGAGACTGCCGAATGAACCGATGAAGACTTGGTAGGAGAGCTTTTATCAAGAAGTTCCTGAGCTGTGGCAATGGTAATATGTAACTCACCTTCTATGAACTCACGCTCATCGAGTTCCTTAGTCAGGTTGTCGCTGTTTAACACCTCGATATTTGTTTGCAGTTCGCTAAACTGCGCCGACAACTCTTGAATTGTACTCAACTTTAAGTTGAGTTCATTATAAGTTAATGTATCTAAAGTATCCTTTAACTTGCTTAAATAGTTTTTAAATCTAGTAATTCTGCCTTTAATAGCACTACGTTTAGCAAAAAGAGTTTTAAATTCTGCACTATCACTCATTTTGCGACACGAAAACAAAACTTCAATATAATAATAAAAGTTCACAGACTAATGAATGAAATGTCAAACTTATTTGAAGTTTGTTGTACCAAAAACAAAAAACAATATGGCCGGCTTACGTTCCTTCGTTCTGGCGTTTTGCGAGACGGGGCGATTCGCGCTGTTTCCGCGACAAAACGCGCCAAGCGCGAACTGCGCTGCGTGGGGTGCGCGCGCCGGGACGCTACCGAAGCGCGGTAACCTCGACTGTTGTTGCACTCTTCCCACGTACGGGAAAAGGCGCGAGATGGTATATCCCACTCGTTCGCACACTATCTGGAATGCGCAAAGAAACGAAAAAAGCAAACAAAACCAAAAACCCGGTAAATAAATTAGTGGAAAAAAATGCAAAAGGCGGGAAAATTGTTTTAAAAGAAATTAATTATGTATAAAATGCGATTATGTTCATCGAAAACAAAGGGAAAATAATGTATAATGTTAGTAAATGGGGAAATAAGCCTATTGCCGTGCAATTTACCCTGTAAAAGCACCAGGCTGAATAGGTATAAATGTAAGTAAGTATGCAAATGGGCAAATAAATTGAAAATAACGTTAGGCACTAACAAACACACATGAAATGCCACACATTTAACACCGAAAATTAGGTTTCTAAGCTTAAACAAGACGAGAAAAGAGGTAGGTAGGAATGGGAAGGATAATGCCTGTCTTCGCCGACTCCTTGATGATGATGATGACCGATGAAGACCACACGTGCGGGTGACCCCTGCTGACGGTGGCTGGTAGTTCTTCGTACTTGCTGTCTTGATGATGAAGAGACTTCGCGTGCGGGTGACCCCTGCTGACGTGGCTGATGTGAAGTCTTGATGGTCGCGAAGAGAAGACTATAGTGCGGGTGACCCCTGGCTGACTATAGTTTGTGCGCCCGCAGAGTCGTACGCTGCCGTGTTGTTCATCCGAAGATTGCAGGTTCTATGATGATAATGATGTCCTCAGCGTTCGCCAAAAACTTATGTCTGAGCATAAGTAAAACCAACACTTCCTTATTTTTACTGTATATATATTTTTTATAAGGGTTAGTAGGCGGTGTGTGTGCGGACGACCGTTGCGGGCGATTGTTGGTGGGCGACTCTTCCGCGGGCGACCGTTGGCGCCGATGCGTGGGGGCTCGGGAGTCGTCGGCACTGTTCGTCTTTTAGGCGCGAACACATGTGTTTAATCCGATTACTGATATAATACTGATAACAGATATCTAACGCTTAACAAATAATATATTTTGGCGGTCTCTATCGAATTTATTAAAAAAAATGCACGAATAACAGAGGGTAGATTTAATTAATTAATAAAGATAAAATAACATGAAAACTTCTAATTATAAAACGAACAAACTCAATTCTTCAATATTTGAATACTAATATAAATAACCGAATTTTAACACATCCTACGAGCTATAAACACGACTTAACGCTACAAAAGCGAGAGCAAAAGAGACCGTGTCGGGGCGCGTGCGCCTTAAATAGGCATGAACTGTCAGGCAAATTATTTTTTTAAACTGTGTTGCCATATCGCTAATAATATATAAACCACAAATAGTGCAATAGGCTTTGGAGTATCTAAATCCAATACTTTAAGTACCTAATCGTAAAACGTTAGTACTCTTATAAGAATTCCTATCTGTGTGTGTGTTTGTTCGATCATCACGCTAAAATTGCTATACCAATTCCAAAGAAGTTTCGAAGAAGTTGTAGCGTTATGGCTACTAACTGAATAATAATCCGGAACAAGAGTATGAACGAACATGATTTATTTACAAAATACACTAAATATATTTACAAAAGTCTTAACCTAACACGTAGTACAACAAATGAGTTAACAATTAACGATTGACCAATGAGCGCGCGTGCGAGCAGGATAGAAGAACTATATAATAATGCGCCCGTATAAAGCGCGTCGCGCGCGTTCCGCGCTCGCAGATCATAACGATGCGCTGTGATGGTCGGACGTGTAGCTGTGACTCCCACAGTACCCCCCTTCAAGCAAACCGTACATTAGGTTTGATGACTCTGCCCGATCTTGTCACATATGCTTGACACGCAGGCGTCGTAGATGCTGGTACTGTGCGTGTTTCACTGGTTGCGTGGCGTACTGGAGATGACTCGATATCTTCATGACTTTCATTACAGATGTAGGCTGGTTTTAGTCTATCCAGCGAGACAACTGTAACTCGGTGTGGCATCTGTATCTTGAAAAATTTTTCATGCCTCTGCAGGACTGGATACGGTCCGTCATACGGTGGTATCAACGGTGATCGCACGGTGTCGTTGCGTACGAACACATGCGTACAACTTGCCAAATCCTTGTATATGAACGGTTGCGATGTCGGAGTATTGTTCCGGGGTATCGGTGTGAGTGATCTCATACACTCGCTTAGGCGCTGTACAAACTGTACGTCGTCCATGCGTTGCGATGAACTAGCCGGTGCGATGAAATCCGATGGAACGCGTAGTGTAGTGCCGTAGGTCATGAGCGCAGGACTGACGTTGTTGTCACCACGTAGCGCTGTACGTAGACCAAGCAGTACAATAGGTAGATCATCGCTCCAATTAGTTGTTGCGCCTCTAGCCATTAGTGCACTTTTCAATGTGCGATGCCAGCGTTCAATCTGTCCGTTTGACTGTGGGTGAAATGCTGTGGTACGTATGCGAGTGATGCCAAGTGTTCTTGCTAGAGCCTTGAATAAAGATGACTCAAATTGTCTGCCCTGATCGGTAGATATTCGTAGAGGGCAACCGAATCTTGAAATCCAATTTTCATAGAACGCTTTCGCAACGACTTCAGCGGTGATATCTCGAACCGGTACAGCTTCTGGCCATTTCGTACATCTGTCTATCATCGTGATGCAGTATCGATATTCATTTGACAATCTGAGCGGGCCAACTATGTCTATATGTACATGCTCGAAACGCTCTGATACTGGAAAATTCTTCAATGGCGTAATGACGTGTCGTTGAACTTTCGATCGTTGACAGCTGATGCAGTTTCTCGCCCATGTAGTCAGGTCCTTGTTCATTGAAGCCCAGAAGAACTTCGAAGTGACTAGCTTCCTAGTTGCTCGTACACCAGGATGACATAGATCGTGTTGTGCTTTGTAGGCAGCGTAACGATATGCCAACGGCAAGTAGGGACGATGCGTCGTTGTCGAGTACTCGCACGTGATTGGTTGATGGAGACCGGGTAAAGTGACGTTGACGAATTTCAAGTTAGACTGCTGTTTCAATCGTTTCAACTCTTCGTCTAGTTGTTGATCGTGGGATAACTTGTCGTAGTCTATGTTTGCGGGACATTCTATATCTTCAATCCGTGATAGTGCGTCGGAGTATATCAGTGAGATGCTGGAGATCAATTGTTTGCAACTGTTGCAGAACGTAGCGGAACTTCTGGTCGTCTGATGTCTTCTGAGGATCGACGACAGCTTCAAATTGTATGAACCAGGCGCGGGGAATTTCTCTCCAGAATGGCAACAGTCTGGATTGTATGGAGATTGCAGCGAGCTCGTAGGCAGACTTCTCGAGCTTCAGGGATTCCTCAGGATGTTCTTCATGTGCCATCTTCGGTATCTTTGTCCAGAGTAACGTTCGGGTCACCACTTGTAGCGTTATGGCTACTAACTGAATAATAATCCGGAACAAGAGTATGAACGAACATGATTTATTTACAAAATACACTAAATATATTTACAAAAGTCTTAACCTAACACGTAGTACAACAAATGAGTTAACAATTAACGATTGACCAATGAGCGCGCGTGCGAGCAGGATAGAAGAACTATATAATAATGCGCCCGTATAAAGCGCGTCGCGCGCGTTCCGCGCTCGCAGATCATAACGATGCGCTGTGATGGTCGGACGTGTAGCTGTGACTCCCACAAAGTATTGTCACGCTATGACAATTAAGGGTCGAGCAACATAGTGAAAGTGATGGTTTCGAGGGAAAAAGCTGATTTTAACAAAAAAATAAAGAATCCACTTATTTTATTACGCTATTGCAAAAAAAAATCTGGCGTATTAACCTACTCCCTTTAATATATCTAAGTTATTATTTATATTGGACCTAGCGTTACTTGATTTAAGAGGTCGTGATTCCATTCAGACATGAAATTGTACCCAACAGTCTGGCCATTGTAACGATAAGGGACAGTAATGTATGTGGAGGGGTCGCTACAATACATCTTTTCACTATTCAAATGAGAATAATATTTTATGAATACTATATTTGAATACGTATACTTGTTTACTGTTGAATATAATATTGGCTTAGTTAAATCTATAAATAACAAATTCTTGTTGCTCTCGTTTATAATCGGCAAGACAAATAAATAGTTTAGCAGAGGAGATTAAAAAAATATATAAATATAATTTACTTTTGGGTTCGTACGCTATGTAATTTCCTTTTCATGGAAAGCGTTATTGGATTATAAAAGTAAAAAGATAAGCATTTCTCGGATTTTCATTACGTACTAGACATCTCACTATTACAAAACGAAACGTAACAAATAGGTCGTAACTGTGTGCTACGATCGCGTCTACGGCGTAGCACGTAGCAGTATCATTTAAAAGAACTCAACATTGTCAAGTATCCGATTTCCACTTGAAGTTACACAAAAGATTTCTAAAGCAAGGTCGTGACGTTGAATCTTTTGAAAACGAACGATTATAAGGGCTTCATGAATACCTTAAAAAGTTACGATAAAACTCATTTTACAGCATGAATTTATATATATTTATATTTATACTGTATATTTGAAAAAAAAACGTGATTCGTTTCTTGTACATTACTTCAGGAATATTTTGAAATATCATTGTTATCATCAAATGTCTTGTATTCTACAATTTTTTGGACAGTAGTCCTATGTCAAGAAAATGTTTATCCAAGAACGTCTAGATGACTGATATTCATTTGGAGCGAGAATTATCTTTGAATTCGTCACATCACAACAATCTCATGAGATATAATTTTTTACCCACAGATTTATTAATTTATTTTCTCGTGTCGTCAAGGCCTCAATCAGTATCCACGACGACATATCTTCGACAGTCGATAACCCATCGCAAATATTGAAAAGTTAAGTTCAGGTTAATATTTTATTCATGGAAAGAAACCGCGGCAGATTGAAGCCATAACAGATTGGTGTACAGAAGTACTTTAGAACTTATTTATTTATAAATATGAGGGGTTTAGGGAGAAAATGTTTTTTAAAAATTTATAAAAATAAAGTATTGAACGTACAGTAATGTAATTCTTACGTAAAAACAGACAGTGCTAAAATCAGAGTGCTCGACAAAAATGCATAACAAAACCAATATTCGCTTAGCTATTTTTCCGCGTAAATTATTTATGTACCTAAATAATGTACGTGCAAAACAAAAATGTGCCTATAAGACCGAGTCATCTAGATGTTATAGGCGTTTTTATACACGAACTAAAAAAACACTGTAATCGCTACAATAATGCAGATAAATATTAAAGCATCAAACCGACTAGGCGAATTCCCGATGCTCTATTTGCAAACCTAGTTATAGACACAAAGAATGTACAAAGTATTCATATAAATATGGTGAACATGCTGACTGTGAGGCAAATAACAGTTGACACCCTCATGAGACTCTAGACATAGCTTATTAGCGGAGTTTAAAATATATCACATATTCAGACATATTAATAAGTGGTATACGGAAGACTACTGAATAAATAACATTTATTTTTATAACCTCTTCACAATTATAACAAGCTAAAAATTGTATGATAAAATTTCGCGATGTAACAAAATACAATTTGAAAAATAGAAACGGGAACGTCTCGGGAGCTACTCGATTGCTACTCAAACTACTTAAGTCAATAATTGCCTGCTTCGCAGTGGTAAATCTCTTAAGCGGCTTACATGTTTACGGTACGAAATATAGGGAGGCAAAGACGAGGTGGATCTTAGTCGACGATAAATAAAAATATACCTAAATATTTTATCTGGAGATCGAAGTAGCGCGCCGTTGTGATCGCTATTGTTCATGGGGTAGCTTCTACGTGGTGTGATATACCAATTTTATACAAGAATGACACCTGCATTTGGTCCATGAAAGGGTAGGCAGAAGTACCCTATAGCGCACCCATATTGCGCCAAGGTTATGTGGTTCTATTGCAATAGGCAAGCCTATAGCTATTATGCCGTGGACATTCCCCTTTAATGCCTGCGGAATACGGGCCTTAATCCACCATCCTGGCCCAGCGCGGTGTGATGAATACTACAAAGCGTTTGAGTGATGTTTTAGTAGCAATAAAACAGTTTTTTTTCTGATAAAACACATCACGCCATACAAAGTTAGTGTGAAATTTTGTTCTGGCGTCTTATTACTTGACGTTTATTCGGAGTTTCAGATGATTCGATTATATTCGATTATATTCTGTTCGTAACTCACTTAGTTTTCTTGTTACTTCTCGACTGACGATAAGATCACCACCTGTTTATAATTATTATCATTAAAGCTCTGTTATTACGGCATTAAATAAAACGAGTTTCCCGTAATACGTGGAACTACAGAACAGGTACGACGGGGCAATTTATCGTAAAATGTTTTATGGCCCACCGGGGGCATCCCGACTTCTCTGTTCCCGCTTATCTCAGTCATATTATTCTGGGCTTTATTTTTCTGAATACAAAACACGAATAAGATTACTGACATTGAATTTTCATTCGTACAGATTTGCCTTTGGAGAATTGGACTACTTTTTGGGAGGCATTGTTGCTCTTATTAACGCCGAGAAAACTTGATCTTTTTAAAATATAACCTTGGTATTTATAGTAGAATATCACCAAATATTTATACACGTTAATACACTCGGCTCAAAGTGCGTGTAGAGAAACGTCTCCACATCAATAATAATCAATGTTGATTTAATTTCCCACGATCGTGTGAGCTTCCTAGCCTAGAAAAAAAACTGTTATTATTAATACCCGCCCTATTCAAATGCACTCCTTACGTTACTACGTTCTTTAAAATACTCGTACTAATATACCGCAAATATTTTAAGTACCTATACCACCTACACAGGGCTGACGAAGCTTTGTCATTCTAAAATATGGAGATGGGTTACCCCAGCTCTACACTTGTATTCGATGCTAGGTACCTTTATTACATTGTCATTGTAACGGGCTTAGGTACACAATGTTGAGACGGTAAATAGACCTTGTACCTGCCTAATATAATAGAAGTATTGGAACGAAGTTCCTTATCGCGCGTTGCGAAAGGGGGCTAGACGGAAAAAATTAAGACGAAAAGTTGTAACGACACTTTTTGTAAGCCGTGCGGCGTGCGCATGTTTCTCTGTCTGTCTCTCTCTCCCTTATAGAAAGCAAGCCAGATATTTTCGTTTCGTCTTTCTATTTCGAATTTAACAGTGTGGTGTCGCGACGATTATTTTTGTTGAGTGTATACAGGTTTTTTGTACATAATAAATAATAAAGAAACTTCGTGCCATCCGGGTGTCCCTTGACACCTCTTAGGTTTTTTTTTATAATATTTACCTATTTTAATACGTATGTAGAAGAATGTATGGAGGCTATAATAACCTTGCAACAACCCTTGTAGCCATGTATTAGATTTAGGCTTTCATATTCACACTTGTATATGAGATGACCTGATTAGCGCAGTTGGTAGTGACACTGCTTTCTGTGCCCAGGGGCCGGGTTCGAATCCTGGTAGGGAACAATCTTTGTGTGATTAGCACGAATGTTTGTACCCGAGTCATGGATGTTTAAAATCTATATAAGTATTATATACTGAGTTCGCCCTCAGTCCATTATACGGTACCCATAATACAAGCGTTGCTTAGTTTGGCACCATATAGTTGGTTTGTTCGTCTGGCGATATTTATTTATTAGATTGCAAAACCTTATATTTTTAAATAGCTATTTTCCGCACAGACACAATTTTAATAGCTCAAAGCACGAGTGGTTCAAGGAAATCCCACCAATTTTCCTTCAATCTTTGTTTTGTTTTTCTTTACGCTAAATAAACCGTTATAATTGAATATATATACATAATAAATCATACCTGCTTTGGTATCGCAATTGAACGAATCGTTTGAGGGTGTTCAACGAGGAAATTTTCTCCTTTTTTCAAAGAAAATATGAAATTTGTTGTGAAACTGGTATATCTCGAGCCAAACCAAATACATTTTATCAAATCCAAAGGCTCCAAATCGGTTATTTATTTCTCTTTTATTCACCGAAAATAAGTTAATAATACAATGAATAATCCTATTTGTAAAAAAACCTACAATGTCTGTATTTCTAGACCTATATAATCTTATTATATTTGTTCAGTAATCTCTACTCTTAAATTTACATATTACATTTTATATCTATTAAAATATATTACGTTTTTGAGAGGTTTACAACAAAAATCTTGGCATAAAAAGTATCTCGTAATTCTTAAGTAACATGAACATATTTTTTCTCAACAAATACAATAGTGAGGAGTTAAACTAAGCAACTATTGCTCTATTGATAAATGAAATAAGTTGCTTCAGAATATCTAGTAATATCGCATATCAAAGTTTATGGAGGACAAACTGTAATAAAATTTACAGAAACAGTAGGGTAAGCAGGCACTTCTAATGTAACCGGAACGTCATCAAGAAAACATGCTGTCACTGTCATACTTATTCATAAAATCTTTGGTGTGAGCGGGATTGAAGAGTTTACGTTACCGAAACGGAACGTAAAAAAGGATTGTGCTTGAGATACAGTTTCCTATAACACTATTACTCGGTATAATGTCGTTTGAGTGCAGCCAGCGTACACTTAACTACATGTGTACACTTAATAGTGAGTGCACATCGCCACAGCGCATCTCCGTGTAACCAGGACAAGAGCAGTAGGTCAAGGTGGACGCGCCCTAAACCAGTTATCGGAAACTAATGCAGCCTGAGGTGGGTCAAGAACGCTACCTGTGCGTTCAGTTAACAAACAATATTCAGTGTTATATATAAATAAAGTAAAAGTAAAGTAAAGTTTATTTCAGTTTAGGCATTTCACATGGCAGTTAAGTTCCGGATCCAAACTAGGCGGAAGCCTGTATCTTGGAAACCCTATTAGTTTGCTTAATCTACGTTAGCTTATATATTCATTATTAGTCACATTATTATATTCTTATATAAAATATAAGCGTACGTGGTAAATAAAACAAGACAAAACAAAAATGAAATTAAAATAATATCTATATAATAAAAATCAATTGCTGTTCGTTTGTCTCGCTAAAACTCGAGAACGGCTGGGCCGATTTAGCTGATTTTGGTTTTGAAATGTTTGTCGTAGCCCAGGGAAGGTTTATCCGGTGAGAAAATGGAGAAAAGTTGCAAGGACGAAAAATAAGTCTTTATTGTGCTTTATTTTTTCTGACTGTCAGTTGGTCCGTCGAACGTCAGGCGAAAGGTTATCTGTCATTCTGTCACCATTATACGTTAAGTACGAAGTTCGCCGGGACAGCTAGTATTATTATAATTTCATTCAAATACTAGGCTCTTTTTTGTTAGCGGGTCCAAGCAAGCAGAACAAAAAACATTTTTTCCATAATTTTATGTCTTTAACAAGTAGATGCTAGTTATTAAGATAATATGTTTTTGGAATCGTTCTATTATTAAACAAGCTTAAAATATTATGATCTTGATGTCAAAAATTATCTCAAAGTTAAAAGCTTCAAGTCAAATTCCTTTCATTTTAATCCTACAAACCAAACCAAAAAGCTGTAAATGTGATGATAACATCGAAACCTTTGACGGGACATTTAAATAAGCAACAGTAAACGTATTACTGAAGTGAATTTATTTTATAAATAAGATTTCGATTTCTTGTAATATTAAAGAGTTTCGTTGCAAATCCGACCTCGAGATTTGCGAATTGGAAACCATTTCTGGAACGACTCGAGAATCAGTTTTCAATAATCTACGAATTTAAACGCTTCTCGGGTTAGGAAGGGAGCTGGAGCTACCTACGACAGAGAAATTGGAATACATGTAGTTATATAGTAAGATCCCCCAGTACCCATAATACAAGGGTTATATAGTTTGGGCCCGTACAGTTGGTAAGTCCGTCCGACGATTGTATTATTCTATCTCGAATGCATAGTGTTAGATATTGACCGAAATAATATAATCTTAATATTCTGTATACTTATTTTTTTCCGATTCGATATACATACTTTTTAATCTTCTCAGTCTTATTTTCACTTGTTATTTTTTATTCAAAAACTTAATTGAACGAAATTTTAACGCAAGTAATAATATATGCGAGAAATCATGTAGTTGGATAAACAGAAAGTACGGCATGCTATATGATTACATTTGCGCTATCTAAAATAAACTTTCAACGCGAGGAATATGTAAGTACAATCTTGTCATATTATTATTAATTTATTTTTCTCGTTGTTAGATGTAGAAATTTCGTCATCATTAAGGTTTTAGGTATTAACGCTCAGACTTTGTTGATTACCCTACCTATCACATTTCATCCCTGGTATTAGATCCCCATGTAATGTAAAACCTATTGACATATCTGAGCATATTTCCTGAAAAAGTGTCTATTTTCCTGAGCAAGTGTCTATTCACCCAAACATTGGCACACATTTTCCGGCCAATTTCCTTTACGCCCATCGTCTCTCCGGTTATAGAGCTCACTGGCTCAACAGCCTTCATCTGTCAATACAGGTAACCGAATCCTAAATTTGATAGGTTCTGCGTTCATAGTGCCAACAGCGGAGCTTTGAGCGTAGCGGAGTCGTGTGTATTTGGATGTAGTCTAGTGCACGTATAATATTTTATTTTTCTTGACAACTAGAATTTCCCATGGTATAAATATATGCTACGCCAAGTTTGCTCTTTCGTGACAGATAGGTCACGTGATTGGGCCAAGTCTACGTCATCGGCCATCTGCGAACAATGAGCGGTGATAAGCGATGTTAGTTCTATAGAAGATGTCAATTAATAGCAACACTGATCGTGACGTAATCTTGGGCTATCGTTGGAAGATAATACCGGGCGTACTATATTTTTATACCATGTATTTTCCTTGTTTTTGTTGTCGTGTTACAAATATACTAAAATTAGATCTTTTGTTTCGGGAAAACGAATCTGACGAGAAATAACTAATAAAAGAATTTCATATGAATGTTCTTCAAATTGAATAAATAAATGTATAGTTGCGCAGCGGGGCTGTAGAACTAACTCTTTTTATTACCAAACGCTTCGCGGTACTTCTCTTATCTCGCGTAAATCGCTTCGTCATGGCTCATTCTAATAATAATTTGTAACGAAATCACTTGAAATATTTTGATTTTGATAAAGCAACCTTACTCGAATTGATATTCAAAACCTGTCAATGAAATTTAATAGAGTACCGACAAGGGTCTTTCCCCTAAATTAGAAGAAGAAGATCGTATAATCGAATTATGAATATAAATGTTGTTATATGTTTATTTGTTCTATATTAAACATTACAATGTTTGCCCCATAATGTTTAACCCACTTTGACACTGGAGGTTTATCTCTAAAATAATTGATTTGTGAGCTAGTTGGAGTCATTAATTGTTTTTGTTTAGCTTTACTATATTAAATTAAATCTTTAAAAGTTTGTTAAGCTCATGTCGAATTTATGATTATTTGACATCGAGAACTAACAGCTTTATAAATATAAAAATTATAAATTCACGATTTTAATGTTAATGGTATTTTAAAATATTATATTTATACGGGTATTTTTTTAATGGAACACAATGTAGCGAAAGTACCATCTCAGTCAATGCCACGCAGCTAAGTGGGCACCTTTGTCAGCAAAAGAAAATGTCAAGTACTTCCGTCGAACCCCAAATCAGTGCTCGACTAAAATCTGCTTTAGTATGTAGCTGGATGAGCAACGAATAACTAGTTAGTAGATTACTGACTGTGTAGAAAAGAATTTAAAAACTCTTAATAACGTGAATACAAAAAAACTTTACAGGATAACTTAATCACCACGTTTCTTACACGTTTGTGGTCAGATCACGGACACCGTCATTTACAAAGAGAATAAAGTATGTTCTGAATTAGATTATACCTCCACACTCAAAATAAATTACTTTACAATTTTCATTTTACTTTTATACATAATTAAGGAGCAGGTATATAATTATGATCTTAATCTTTTCACTGCATTAACAGACCGGCGCAACAGACTACTTACTAAGTTGTCAGCGCGTTCACGCTGATACTATCCTCCTTTGTAAATTCCATATGTGGTCACCCTATAATTTACAATGTAAAATTCAATGACAAGGGTCGAATTTCGGAATGCCTTGAGCATATTATTTAGGACCGTCCTTGTATTTAATAATTTGTCGTGGTACTATTTGTAGTAATTATTAATGGCCCGAAGCGATGGCCATTGTTCCAAGCTCTAAGTGGACTGTGTTTGTTTACCTCTGTGAAAGGTTTAACGTTACAATGGAATAACTGTGGGTAAGTTTATTATATACAAAAATTCAAAGAAAATAACTTAAACATTTACAAACTAAAGATAAAAAGAAAATTACATTATTATACAAAACAAATATAAATTAAAAAGAGAATGGAAAGCTACTAAAATAATTACTTATTATTCAACTATAATTTAATACTTACATTTTGGTTCAAGATGTCTTGTTACGTTTCTCTTTCGGGATAGAGCTAGTATATTCCCGTTTTGCTAACTGAAAAAATAATTTAGGTACCTCCGCGGTTATTCATTTTAAATTGATATTAAGAAAAGGTCGCTTCCTGGAACAAATTCCACGCATAAAACATTGATTCTGCGGCTGCGTCATCCTACAAAATCTCGACCCAAAAAATATCGCAATAAACGTAGCTCCAACGCCGATGGTGAACCGAACCTTAAATTAATTACTTGCCGTCAGCAAATTCCGATATCTAGAACAAAAACTAAGGACTGGCAAATCCATCTCTCACTTCACTTCCCGCTCCCCGCTAAGAAAACATCCATATTAATGACCCACTTATTGTCTTCTGATTTAATTATGTAGATCAAGCTCTTCTTGTAAAGCCTTCATTTTCACAGTGATTGCTTTTTCAGTATGAAATTGCTCTTCAAATATTGCATTGGGTCTTAAGATTGGATACAGAAGGTCAAAGGAGTTGACCGTATATTGCATTACAAACATGCCCCTCCGAATTTATAGAAGTTTATTAATTTATTATAGGACAAATATAGGACTTTATTTATACAGCTCTAAGCACCGTTGCGAGCTCAAACACACATAACTGCGCAATCAATTAGACGAATGAAACTGAGATTTCTCTCGCAATATTGAAACTGAACTAATCAAATAAGTTGACAAACGTACTCGTATAAGTGATTAGTTTTAGTTTCTTGAAACAAACAAACAAAACACATTGGTTAGGTACTACATACATTTGCCAATGTTTGCTTTGGATAACTATATTATTATAAACTTATTTGTAAGCTGATCAAGAATGGATAACAGTGTTCAATGAATGTATGGATACTCTCTTTTGTTTTATATTATTTATTTACCTTTGCCTTAATGATTTTTCATTTAATATTCATTCGCATAAAGCGATTATTAACATCCATTATTTGCTCGCAGTCGTAAATAAAAAGCGTTGGCCGAGCAAAAAGAGGTTAAATATTAATCAAAATAGATCCCCTACACGATGTTGGCTCATATAATGTGTGTTTTGTTTCTTCCGTGGATCATTATTATATTTATTTTCGTGTTCTGTTGATTTGGGCCATTCGTTAGGAATTGTATTTTCTCAATTTATAATTTGAGTTAGGTAATAGGTTCATCAATCCCGACCTGATCTGAAATATCTCATCTTAAAAGATCGAATCGCACTGAAAAAATATTGCTTATCATTAACAAACATTTTGACTACTAGCTACACAAATATTGTGAGTTGTGAACTATGTGTTGCTATGAACAATGCTCGGACTTGTTATTTGCGAATCAGTTTGGTAAATAATAATCAAAATTCAGTTAATTTTAACCAAATTTAAGATATCCCAAAAGATCGGGTACTAAGTTTTGTCAGTGCAAAAAAAAAATCGTTCTTCCATTATACTTACCACTGATGTCACCTGTAAACCTGAGTGTGTAATTTTAACAAAACATGGAGATGACTCAATCTAGAACATTAACTAATTATATCTAACATCACAAATTATGTACCGTCCGCTTTAAAAACTGCCTAAAGTCAAAGAGTTATGTTAATATGCACGTTATTTCGAGGTTATAGCAACAGATGTAAAGCACTTGACAAATAAAATTAACAAAGATTTCAGATCAGCGCATGCCAAATTTACACAATTAGCCACACGCAAAGCCGCCATCTTTGATGATTTTATTTAATGCGTGCTATACCTATGCTTCATGTTAAATAAATCCAGACTGTTTTATTTAGTCCAAATCTCAAAAAAAAAGAAACATTTTTCATTACAATTTCCTTTCTATAAATTATGATGAAGGTTTACAACTCATATTTCACGCGAACATTCGGCTAGTTTTTAATTAATTTATACAATTGTGATTAGGGCGTTAAGGCTAAATTACCTCATTTCGTTAACGTTCGCTTCGGCCTTGGGACTTAATGTAATCGGTGGAACACTTGTAATAACACTTCTGACCCGAACTACATATAGCTTTTATTTCATTCTTGCATGTTATTATTCATTATAATAATAATGAGAGAACCGTGATATTGGGTTGAATAATTTCATAGGTAGCATTGGTCATTGATGTTAGTTGCTCTGTGGTTGCTCACACCTTCATTTAACAAAGATAAGGGTTGTTGGGTTTGTTTTATTGCATAGTTATATAATTAATTTTCTACCATTACTAGTAGTGAATTATATGGCAAAAATGCAGACATATTAATTTTTGATAATTCTTTTACACTATATCATAAATAATATAAATTTATCTAATAGATATTATTATAATGAAATCTACTCTAAAATAATTAATATCCGAGAGTGACAGTTTTGAATAAAGATATATAAAGAACCATGATAACAATAATTGAACAAAAGCAAACTTAAATATATACACGCCATTTTACCACAGAATATACAAAGTGAAATTAGCTATACGTGTATAATATCCAAAAGCTAGGTCAAAGAACTCTATACGTTGCCATCGACGAAGTTTTCTCAAGACTCAGCATTGATATATTTACTGTATATTGAGGTACAACGCTTCATAGGTGAGTGCACTGACTGAATGCAGGTAGAGCTTTGTCTTCTTTGACATGCACGTTTTTAGTACCTATTCGAGGTGGCTGTGGACAAAAGGAAATTAGGAGATTCAATACATGCCTCAATTTCAGTTTAGTTATAGACCAGTAAGTATGTCCTTGCAAAAAGGTGCTCTCTCGTACCCAACGCTAAAGGCATGGACGCGTTGTGCAACAAACTCTCGTTGAAATACTTAATTTTTTCTACTTATTCTAGAGTGAAAATTTTCTTTATGATTCCCTTTGAAGTTAACTCGACAGCAAATGATTATTGTTACCATAGGTGTGAAAATATGAGATATAATAATAAAAAAAAATATAAAAAGAATAAGTGAGAGCAATATTAAGAGTAATGTACCATCTATCTAAATTAAAATGGCATAATGTTCGTTAGTATTTTTAAACGGCTGGATCGAATTAGGTATTTTTTTAATGTTCCCAAATAGTCCGAATAGGCTATTTAGAGAAGGAAAAATTTAAAAATTTAGGACAGAACCACGTCTATTGGGTCAGCTTGTTTTAAATAAACTTCCTATGTACCGATGTACTACGGGTAAACCCAGTAATAACCAGATAGATATTATGAATGATGTCTCACGCTAAGTGGTTTGCTATTATCCCGTTAATAATGGTGTACTTAAGAACACTACTTATCTCAATCGCAACCAGCACTCTGCACTATAAGGACTTACTGATTTGTAATTTCCTAACAGATATTTTACATGAAGAAGTTCGTAAACGAGCAACTTTTGATGCTATTTATCGCTGCAATTGTAGTTGCCGTCAATATTGCCGTCGAGTTGCCGTCAATATCGCGCAACACTTCCAGCGATGGTTACGTATAGCCCGGCGATATTGTACTTATAATGGTAGCCTGTATAAATGGTGCAACTTGTTGCACTATAAAATCGCAGCAAGGCGATATTGCTGGCAATATTGCTGAGCAATGCACTTGGCAGGAATCCGGCAATATACAATTTGTGTAGCCCTTTACGGGTTCTATAACAACAAACTTTATAAGTGCACCTCTCGGTGCACCTTATACAAATCTACACATGTGCAAATGCAGCGATGCAATAAGATGCTAATATTGTTTCTCAACTTATCCATGTATAGACAACGTTCTACGTAATACTCTTGCACCTAACGTCGGAAACTCCGAACTAACTTATTACTACATAAACTTGCTGAGTGGCACTGCGCTTAATAGTGAAATCCTTTTAATACTGTAATGATTTATCGAACTAGGATTGTTAATTCCGATACAAATTAATAAATATAACAGGATCAACAAAAATTTTCCAACCCGAATAACTCAGTTGGTAGTGAACTTGTTTTCTGATTTGAGGATCCGTGGTTCGAATCCTGGTAGGGATAATGTTTGTATGATAATCACAGTTATATATAAATAAATATCGCCAGACGAACACACTAACTATACGGTCCCAATCTAAGCAACGCTTATATTATGGGTACCGTACAATGGCCTGGGGGCAAACTCAGTATATAATACGTATAAAGATATTAAACATCCATGACTTGGGTACAAACTTTCATGCTCACCACACAAAGTTTTCCAAACCAGGATTCGAACCCGGGACTCCCGGCACGGAAAGCGAAGTCAGTACCAACTGCGCTAATCAGGCCGTCAATATAGACTTAGATATATATTATAAGAATTATATACAGGGATCATTGCTTAGTTTGGTGTACTACAGTTGGTTTGTTCGTTTAACGATATAAAACAAAACTTAGGTATCTACAATAATAAGCCGTTTCTCTATTTAAGCATCTAAAGCTTTATCCATGAGTATTTTACTAAAGCTCCAAATCAAATGCTTGATTTCGTAGCAAAACTCATTTTAACGGCAAATAAATTCAGTACTAAATTCTTTGTGTTCTTGCTTCAACATCAGTCCGTCTGCCAAAACCGGAAGTATGTTAAACGTGTTTCATATTTATCCGTTAACGTAGCAGCGGCCATCATTCCGGAACCTCATTATTGCAATTTCAGACGCAAATATTTCATGAGAATTTGTTACAGTGAGCACTTTATACGGAATGGAATTTCAGGAATATTTTCACAGCACTGAAAGCAGTGAACGCGAATACTGGAAGCATATCAAGGTATTTTTTTACCTTTCTATTTTTCGTTTTTATATTTTCTGAGCAGAGAGAGTGAATAAACGTTTTAAAACATACTATGAATAACTTATAATTAAACATTAAGTAACATACTGTTATGCTCGCTCAGGGCATCAGAGTTTTAACCATACCTTTGGTTCCTCTCCATCCAAAGGTTGCCTGGTTGTTATTACTTTTAGCGACAATTTTATATTATGTTTTCATTGACGACCTGATTAACGCAGCTGGTAGGGACAAGCACAAATGTTTGTACCCGATGCATGGATGTTTAATATCCAAGGGCTCTGACCTCTGTCAGAGGAGAAGTGGCAGACCATGTCCCAGGACATGGTCAAAACCAAAAAAAAAATAATATCCGTATATTTATTATATACTGGGCTCGCCCCCAGTCCATCGTACGATAGCCATGACATAACCGTGCTTAGTGTGGTTACATATATATATATATATATCTAGTTGGTGTGCTCGTATGTCGATATTATTATACATTTCTTTTTATTTGTGCAGAAATAAACAGTTCTAATTCTACCATAGGCAATAATGTCACGCTTAATTACTTTATTAATCTACATAGATCAGAAGAAGCTAACATACAAATATAAAAAAAAAATGTTTGCTAGGGCCACGGCAAGGCCGCTCGCACAATGAGAAAGTAGGTCACCCAAGTACAAATTGCGCCGTAATTCTCAGGAGTAAGCAGCGGTCGCTTTGAAAATTATAGGCGCAGGCGGCGGGACGTGGACAAAGTTCTTGATTAGGTGGGTTTTACAAGCCGATAGATGCAAGTATACTGCACCGAGTATCGTATACTAAACCGAGTATCGTATACTATACCGGGTATCGTATCCTATACCGGGTATCGTATACTATAACGAGTATCGTATACTATACCGAGTATCGTACACTATACCGAGTATCGTATACTATACCGAGTATCGTATACTATACCGAGTATCCTATACTACACCGAGTATCGTATGCAACGGTGATGTCTGTTCTGTACTTCACTGTTGTATACGGTTTCACAAATACAAGCAAAATGATTGAGTATCCTGTTAATAACGCTATACCATAAACTGGAAAATCAAATGGTTAATATGTTTGGCCTAGTGTGTGTTTTGACTAGACCAATAAATTAACTAGGTCTACGGAAATTCGGCCGGGTTAATATATAAATAACATTAACATAAATGCTAAATATTAGTAGTAGTCATAAATTCAAAGTTATGATGGCATCTAAAATGCCAATCTAAATACATCTACATATATAAAACATAGCCATGTTAGTTACACCATTTATAAATCAAGAACGGGTGGGCCGAATTTATGATCTTTGATTTTTTTAATCAGTCACCTCTCGAAATAGCAGAATAAATATTAAAACATCGGAAATGTTATAGAACATTATTAAATTTTAATTAAACATTTAAAATTAATACTATGATTATGTTGGTCTGTGCAACTCTACATTTTAGTGACGTGCTCAAACGTTGTGTATTTAATAGTTAAGTAAACGCATATTTTACTTTGTTTGATATTATACCGCTACCTCATTATAGCAGTTGAAATATTGACTCAGTAAGTAATGATTGGGAGTTGTGCTATTAATTTTAGTACCATACAGGTTTTTGAGAAATTTAGCAAGTTGTACATGATTAATTCGTCTAAATATTGAGAACATTGATCTAGGTCCAATAGATCAATGATCGAGACGAATAAGTTTGCTCATTGTGCACCATGGCGCGGTGTGGGGCGGTGGCTGGTAGCTTGGGTGCCTGGGTGCGCAAGCTGGATGATGATGAATATAGTGACGACATGAATACATACAGTGCATTCAACTGTATAATTTGTTATTAATTGTTTATAACATTCAAATGGGTTTTAATGTTGATTGTCGTTATTATGATTTTTTTATTACATTATAGGCAAGTATTTGATCTCGATCTCACCTGATGATAAGCGACGGTGAGATCTACGATGGAGCATCCTTGCCTATAAGGTATCCTCGACTTGAAAATACTCAGATTGAAGTCAACGGGGAACAAAGACGCCGGTAGCGTGTTCCATTCCTTGGCAGTTCGCACGATGAAAGTAGAAGCAAAACGCTTAGTACGTACCGCAGGAATGTCAACATATGTGTTGACATTCCTTCAACATTGTTGTTGTATATAGGTACAGGTTGATTGTTTAAGTGTGCTTGAATGGCCCAATCTAAAGTTAAAATTGAAAAATGCTTTAAGTAGCATCTGGGACGATTCTTATGAAAACTAAAACGGCATCATTCGATTTTTGAAAAAGAAAACTTGATCAATATGTCCTCGTGTAAGCTTCTGTAGTGTACCTAGTGTGTTGTGTAACTGTAGGCCTTTTGACTTTCTGTTGTAAGTTAATCTTTGTCTGGGGGCACGGTAGTGCTCCCACCAAGTCAAGCAAAGAAACATTTATTTTTCACTAGAAACCTTAACATTAAGGACTCGTCTATATTCGTCCGACCAACTTGTATAAGCGCCCTTACGGGTGAAAATTATCATTGTGCGTTTATGTCGGGGAGAGTAAATCTCTACTGAGTGTGCTTAGGATCGCAATATGACACCCTTTTTTTTATACCGGCAGTTCCTGTACTTACATACAACTAGAGATAACCCTATTTATTTAAGAAAAGACGAGACTATTTGCTTTACGATGTTATTTTTTAATTAGTTTCATATGTTTGAATGTACTGATCTCTCATTAATATAAAATTGTACAGATTTTTATTTTCCTTTCCACCAAGTTGATCAAAGGATTACTACTATTAGGTTAATAACTTAAGGTCATTTTCGCATGGCATTATTTTAGGCTCCCGATTGCTATATTCTCTTAGGTGGACAGACAGTAGGAATTCTTTGTAATAGTACATATTATATATTGATTTCTTATATATACGCGAATACTACACATTGAAATAAAACCCGTCCTCCCTTGACCATGGTTGCTGTAAAGCAGCCGAAACGTCGGGAACAATAACATTTTTTAGATGAAAACCTGCAATACCTTTAATAGTACTTAACGTTTGTCTGTCACAATAACGTGAACAGCATAGTATGTTGAGAAGCCTTATATGATGAGCGCGGACAGTGTGCACGTTGGGCGGGCGAGTTTAAACTTGGAACACCGTGAAATCGCCCACCGCCCACGCCAGGTCAGTTCGCGCTCTGCACACATTATTACAGCCCCTGGCCAATAAAAGCTTGGATATTTTAAAATGATGAATATTTTTCGTAGATAGTCTATAGTAATTGTTTGATATAAGCCTGAGTTTATAAACACATATATAATATATACATCTCCTTATAAATCGTCAATTGCATAGTAGTCAGAGGGTCCCTCTCATAACCGAGAGGCCACAGTTCAACTCCCATACTGTCATTATACTATTCATACGAGCTTTGGCTTTGTTAGAGTTATCTGAGCCTATCAGCTGTTAGTTTAGCATGTTGATGAAATCAATATGTTGATATAATAAAAGAAAAACTTGTATCTTTTAAGACATCTCACGCGTCTTACCTAAAATGCAAGTTACAATCAACCGTATACACAAAACAATGTTATATTTGAATCTCCTTATTTAATAATAGTTTGTCTTTTCATCGATATCTCTTTCATTCCTCAGACAAAGTATATTTTCCAAATAAATTTTACGCTCTGCCAGATATTCTACGGAAAAACTTTGAAAACGTCAAGTTTCTTGAGAATAAACTTTATCTAGCCTGACTCAATGGAGAAATGCCATTAGGGAAAAAAAACTTCATCTGAGGATTGAAAAATTGGCCCTTATTAAATTACACTTTTAATGCGGTATAGTTCAGAACTATACCGCAGTAAAGGTGTACCGCACTAATAATTATTTACCCTTCACAATACTTGTGCATAAATTCTTGGACTTTATATACAACGTGAATGTGAACTAGCGAACATCGGTGGCTAAACTTCTCCGTGCTAAGTTTTAATAGTATATTGTTGAGCACAAGTCTGGCACAATCGTGAAACGGGCACAGCCAAGTTGGCGATTATATAACAAACTACATTTTGACATTCGTAAACTTCGTGAAATTCTTTTTGACCTCAACTTTCGCTGATACGATTTATGAAATATTGACATCTTTGATATTTGACGATTAGGTAGTACTCATTTCAGTAGGAACAAAAGAGAAAGTTCTATTGAAAAATTTAAGGTTTTTAGCGGAAAAGGGAAGATCTTCCAGCCAGGCGGGTGGTATGCCTGGCGGGGCGGCCGCTATGCCCCGACGGTTATTGTCGGGATCTTGTATATATGTTACTTGCTCCGAAAACTCTTATAGTGCGATTCAGGATTGTGACGTCAATTGTTAATTGTTCTGAATGCGTCTGCAATGCCATCTGTGTAGCTTTTGGTGCGGTTGAAGTGGTCGCTACAGTTTATTAGGTAAATTGTAATCTGTGAATGGCCACACTGTACGAAAAATATACTTGAAAGCTATTCACTTTAAGTTGGAAGCGCTAGGGCAGTACGCAAAATTCAAAATGTCGATGGTTTTTTATTTTTTTACATAAAATTGGGACAACCATACAATGCAATTTAGTTTTTTACGATATCATCAATGTGCATTAGATGCCTTGATGTATTAAGTTTGCTTAAAAAAACACCGAACGCTGTATTGCTTTAGGTAAACTTTTAATTGCTTTATATAATACCTAAAGCTGTATTGCTTGTGTTGTTGTAATTATTTGTAATATTTTACTCCAAAGTTTGTACAAATCGCTATTTCAATAACTTTGCAGTGTTGTTTCATTTGAAATTAATTTTGAAGCAAATTTAAAAGATAAATAAACGCATTACAATATGACGTAGTCGCAAATAAAAAAATACTACGCACATATATATGTATATTTTAAATTTTTTGTAAAAAAAATAAAACTGACGAACTGAACAAAACCAAAATGATCGACTAACAATATACTTATTTTGTTGAACCTAAAATAACCGATGTTTTCAATATTCTTGCGCAGGTAAATAAAATACAAGTAAGTACTTGAGAATACTTTTCTTTTAATTTATGTAATTGGTTAGGTACAATATATATACAGTTTTTTTTGTATGAGAAAATAAAGAAGAAAATTGTAATCCAACGAACGGCATCTCAAAACACTTCTCCTCTGCAAAATTCAATTAAAATATAAGTTATCACCACAGTGTAAAGTAATAATTTGGTTACAATCTGTGGTATTAAAATTATATGTGAAATCAGTTTCAACCCCATAAGTTTTTACTAACTATATCCTAGGTGCTTACCTATAAATATGGAATAGCATTGAAAATAAAATTCTACTTCCATTCTTTACCAGACTAAATCTACATTCACTCCCATGGTTTTTGATTTATCGGCTTACTCTGAACCAAAAGCAAATAATCAATATCACGCGAGCATTGCACTGTAGTCGATAGGGCTATCAAACGGATGACCATTAGCTTTGTGGTACGGCTTTGCGCTATTCTGATGGCGCACTCTGCTAATTAGTGGCCGAAGCAACTGAATGCACCCAGCTCGGATTACGTGGTAACAACATTCATTATAATACGAAATCCAAACCTAGCACGGCATGAATGGGTTCATTGAATGTCGAAATTAATCTCGGAATAGGGCTTACTCTAATTTCAATTAATTTTGGTATCCGAACAGGTATACAATGATAGTTATAGGTTTACGAGTAGCCGTGTACTGACTGATCGTATAACGTGGTTCTTTTTGCTCGCTCAGTCGGCAGTTGGATCACTCGAACGTTGTTATCTGGCATTTGGCTCGCTGTCAGGCCTACTGTTTATGATAACTTCACGGGAACACTGGGGCTGCCGCACGCAACACGTACTCGAGGCCGCCTTGCGAGTCTGCACGATTAGTTAATACACAGCTTTGCACGAATAATAGCTCTTATTCAGAGAATAAGATAGGTCTTATTCGGATGCAGGCAGAGCTGTATGGCACGGGCCGCGATAAAGGTAGAATAAAATATCCTTTTGAAATATTATTTTTTTGCTTGCTGCATAAGTTTCACTGCAATTCGTTTTTCCGAGTAGCCTACTGATTACTTGCGAGTTCAAAGCAGAAGTATGTCATGGAAATGGGGAGGAATATTAAAGTTGTCATATAATAAACTAGCGTATCTGATTTAAGAATGATTTGATTTGATGATTTAAGATGATTTTTATTACATATTGATTGAGTTTACAGTTTGAGAAGTTGATTTTCAAATTTAATTATTAATTATATACGTACATTGACACAAAAAAGGTTAGTTAGATAATGTTTATTTTTTATTCAAAATATGCCCGCGGCAAATTTCGCCTCAATGTCGAAAGTAATGAGTAATCTAGAATAGTGGTGGATGATTACAACATCTACTAAAAATATTCCAACATTCCACCTGACCAAGCACATAATATTGTGGAGCTGACGTTGAATGATATCGCTCCGACGTTCCTACACAGATTGTCATTGCGGAGAAAACAAAAACGTTTTATCTCATCCGCGTGTCTTTGAGGATAGCGAAGCGGGTACAAATAGAAAGGCTTTGTTTGATGTTGGTGAAAAAAAAACTGTGTAGGTACATATCCCGTAATATATTTACTTAGCTAGCTTATCCAAAACTTTTCGGGTTAGCAAAGCGGGAAGTCGACACTATTGGTTGTTATTGACGCGATAGGATAATGATTTGAAAATGATCGAATACTATTGGTGCCTTTTGTTGAATTACCTACGAGGATCAAATACGTCATAGACTAGAGGAGGACTACAGGACCGTCTATCAAACATTTCACGACAATTTCTTCAACTTTGGCACTATCCTTTATCATATTATTATTATTCTTATAACTATGTGATAATCAATCCATCTTCTTGTAACTCTACCATTACTGCATTGACTGACCAGTAACACCTTAAGCCCGTGACATACAACGTAACAATTATTAATTATTAGATAAGTTAAGTCGTAAATATCATAAATACAAAATATTTGAATTGAACTATGAGCTCTGAATTCTCGAAGAGAGGTTATGGAACTCAGCATTTTCTTGAGAACAGTTGTGAGATCTATAGGACTTTGGCTCTTATATGCATTTCATTGTACCCGCAACTAAGATGGCGTCTTCATTGAATATATCATTCGTTTATATATTTAGGATAACTGAAATATGTTACCAACTCAGACGAATGCCGTTATATTATGATCTTTAGTGAGAATTATTTTATGTATTGAGTAAAATTGTTGTGTCCTATTTTTATAAATACGCAGTATTGTTACTCTTCCTTGGCCGCAGCTACTAATATAGAACTGGTGTTTCTTTGTTACAGATAATCAACATTGAGAGCTACTTGCATCATTGGTGGGTAACTTTTATCAGAAGCTTTTTTGCATATGTAATAATATCTTACATCTATTTCAAAAGTTACTTCTATCATAAGTATGAACATTATATTTTTATTCTCGTTAATATCCATCGGACTATTTCCATTTTGGTAACGAAAAGGTCATGGATTATTCGTCTATGCCAATGATTTGTTACAGGAATATTACCTGAAGCACCAATTAATACCTACTCTAATCCATCTCAGAATCTGTGATATCGTGTCTATGTCACATAAAGTTATTAAATTAAATATCAGATATAAAACTAGTCCTTTGGATATAGTTATGTGATCATTCTAATGAAGATACAATTATGAGTTGATATTGATAAGTTAAGTAACTTTATATTGGTGGAACACACAGACATCCACGGATATTAACATATATGCACAAATAGACATAAGCTCGTGCACACAACACACTTCATACAACAGTACTATAATATATCATTAACAAGGGTGCGATGGACTCCTACATAACCAAAATACTGAGGGTATTCAGATTTTGAGCCTAAACAAAGCCTTACTTATTTCAACAAAAGGGAAGTTAAAATTAATGTCAAACATTTCTGCTGAGTATTTGTTATATAAACATAGTTATATATATTTCTTGCTATCATTCTTAACATAAATGGACTGAGTTCATTACTGCCCACGAAAAGGCTTGTGCCTAATGGAGTATTATTTTTTCTACTTACTGTGACAACAATGAATTAATGCGTAAAGTGTTTAAGTGAATCCGCTAATATACTACGGCGTAGGGGCTCTACGATTTCACGGTGAGTGAACCTGCTACGTCAGTTCACTACGGCGTAGAGGGTCTACGAACAATGACGATAAATATGCTTAAAAAATATATGAGGTATTTTTCCCGGTATCAGTCAATAAAGCCTACAAATTAATATTTTATTTTATTACTATAATAATAATTCCAGCCGTTTTGTAATGTCCCACTGCTAGACACGGGCCTCCCCTCAATGCGAGGGGGGTTAGGTCATGGGCCATTTTTATTATTAATTTGTCAAAATACGAACGCTACAGTGAATATTAGCTAGATGATGAGAGTACTACGAGTTCAATCAGCTAGAAACACTAACTTCCTCTGAGAGTTTACTGCAGCAATAAATCAACAGATCCATCGAAGGAACGAAAGCATTTCAATAAAACTTTATATTTGTGTTCTCCGTTAAACCGACGCTTAAAAGGGGGTATAACGCGCAGATCAAAAGGAGCATAATTTCACAGAAAGAGACACTCATAGCTCACAATTTGATGACGGAAATTTTAGTTGGCATCTTGTAATTTTGTTTTGGACTCAAATCTCCTGTTATTTATATATCTACGTTAATTTAAACTATAATGCCTTGTTCGAGTAGCGACACCTCCATTTATCGTTCGATAGTGACATAATAACGATATCATAAACGCCGGAACTACATTGACAATTGGCATTTATATAGCAATTAAAAATAATTTAAACATTTAAATATTCACGAAAGATGAATATAACACAATAAGTACATAATTATATATCATAAACACTTTAAATTATTTTCATAAAAGAAACACTCTGTATTCCGAGCTCAATGCCATTGTTGTTGACTTCTTTGTGATGAGGACAAAAGCCTTTGGCTATCACAAAGACTAATCAAACATTTGCTTGTTTCCATGTACACCCGGAGACGGGACAAAAATCGCGCTTAAATAAAAAATATTTAGAGGAAAGCTTAAGCATAATATGAAATTTGGTGTTTTTAATGTTTAACTCATATTTGTATACAACGTTTAAAAAAAAAAAAAACAAAAACTGGTGTTTACTCCGGATTGGACAGACTTTTCTAGATATTTTGAGCTCTAAGGTTTTCGATAGGTTCTTTAAACAAATATATTTTTTCATGATTTCAGTACAAGTTAATCATATCATTTTATTTACTGACCATACTTTAAGCCCCAAGCTTCACACTATCAGTTGATTTTTTTAGTGCACGGAATTAGTGATATGATTATAGCCATAGCTAATATTTTAACGAGTATATTAAAAATAAGAGTATATTGTTACTTGAACCATATTGACTATGCTACTATGCACAATTAAATCAAATTATGTATAACAATCAGTAGTTCATGGACATACTCATGGATGATTTTAAAGTGATACCATTAAGTGGTAACAAAATGGTAAATAATGTGGCAGTTAGTTTAACTTAAAAATTAATCCAAGCTCAGCCTTTAATATATCGACCAGTCGATAAAGTTTCAAATTTAGGTGCTAGGAATGCCGCGGAGAGCCATAACCAGCACTCGTTAATGCAAATGGGATTGTACTAGTGATCTCCAGGGCCGTTATTGCGATCCGTAGTGATGATCATGGAATTGCTTTTGCGCTAATACCGTATCATTGACCCGCAGCGGGACACGTGACGTGATATTGAAATAAAACTAATTTTACGGGTCTTATATATTTTCCAGCAAGCATGGTCATGGCAGGACCTCCAGTGACCATGGTTGCTATAAAATAGCCGAAATGTCGGAAACGTAAAAAACGTATATTAAACTCTATAAAATCCGTAAGATTAGTTTTATTTTAATGTGTAGTATCCACGTAAATATAAGAAATCAATAGACTACCATAACTTTTTCTTTCAGTAGGTATAATTTAACGACATGACTATGACTAATTAGGTCGCAGCACCGCATTCCTCGCGAGTTTCATTCAACTGGCGACCGACAGTAGGTATATAGGTATGGTCAGACGTAATTCCACTTGTCCTTTGTTACGGTACTTACAATTTGTATGTCACGAACGTTCAACAATGAACACATGATTGTGCGCGGCTAGTATCGAAACTATTCCAGAGTATGCAAATTTCGCACCTATTGTGTCCGCTTTGAGATAACATTAGATCGGTTTATGTGAGGCCAAAGGATTGTTATAAGCACATTGTGTCTTATCGTGTTTTTAACTAATAATATTTTATTTTGATGAGAGCACCCCTCGAAAGATGTGTGAAGTCCGCCAACCCGCACTGGGCCAGCGTGGTGGACTATGGACTAATCCCCCCACGCATTAAGGGGAGGCCCGTGCCCAACAGTGGAACATTAAAAGGGGTATTATTATTATTAAATTAGGTAAAATGTCGACCACAAATGAAATTTGAAGCATTTTAAGGGTATCTTATCAATCTTTGTCATTGGTACGAAAATTTTATATTAATGTACTAGTACGTTCCGTTATGATTCATCTGTTTTAACCGAAGAGTTATGATAGCCCTAATAGATGTCTACATTGAGTCCACGATCAATCAATGACAGTTTACATTTATATTACAAGGAAAACACAGTTCTCCCTACTTTATTATTTAAATGAAAAAAATGGGTACACAACAATAGAAAGAGCTATAGTTAACTCATATTTCGCTGATAGTATCACGTTTATCATACAGTGCTATTCAGAAACGATATACTAAGTTTTAAACCTGTGCTACTTTAGCGCATACGTAATCGTTATGTCAAGACAGAATTTCGACAAGTTCCCAACAAAACAATAGATAATAAATAAGCGCAGGTTTAAGGGTAAGTATACCCTTTCTGAATCACCCTGTATAGCGATAAATAAATAATTCAAGAAAATATCTGGCAGAAAATTACCAATAGATCAACGAGGCAACAATACAGACCAAATGTGTGTGAGAACGCCAAGCAAGTTATATTTCCTATCTGTGAAAAACTTTTACGGATAGTTACCTCACAAAATATAATCATCTAATAAACCAACACAGATTTTCAAAATAAAAGCATTCTTCACGCATGGTATAATAATAAGTCGGGTATTCTCTTCCGTGACAGCTAAGTGACGTACTTGGTCCTAGACTACGTCATCGACCATTTTGGACCAATGAGCAGTGTTTATTCTATTGAAGATGTCAATTAATGGCAGCACTGATCATGACGTAGTCTTCGTCTATCGTTAAAAGAGAATACCTGGCGTAGAATATTTTTATACCATGAATCCACGCTCACTCATCCATACACTCTGTACCTGACAACATAATTGATGGGCGTTCGTGTAGGTACTTATATCGAGAATGTTCTCCCGACTCATAACTACACTAATAGTATAATTATTACATGCCCCGTACTTCTTTCCTTTCTCATGTCGACAAGGAAAACTTCCCCGTAATGGAATGTTAGCCGGACTATATACCCTTAATTTGTTGTTTGTCTGGTTCAATTGCGTACTTTTCCTGCGAGTAAAGATTTTGTTTATTTTTTTTCTTTATATGACAACGTATTTTGGTTCACTTAAAAACTTTAGTAAATATTAATAGCTTAATAACCTACACGTAACTGCTTGTAGGCAAAGGAAAAATAATTTTCAGCGAGCCTAAAGGCCGAAAGGAAAACGGGTGCCACATTTCAAGCCCGTAAATTTTATAGTTCCGGAGATATCATGATTAGTGAGTCAGGTAGTCAATCAGTGAGTTTCACTTTTATCTATTAAAGTTACATAGAATCATGGTATATAAGGTATTATTTTCCAGTGACAGCTAAGTCACGTGATTACCCAGACTATTTCGTCCACTGAGCGGTGTTAATTTTATCTAAAGTGCCGTGAGAATACCAGGCGTAGCATATTATTGATACGTAAATAGAATAAAACGCTAATCAAATTCATGTGTAAAAAGATATTCAAATGTGAAAAGTTCGAATCAACTATAGTTGGCTAACCGTCGTTAATAGACAACCTAAAAAACAACCTGAAGTATGAAAAATAAAAATTACAACCGAATTGAGAACCTCCTCCTTTTTGAAGTCAGCTAGAAAGGATAAAAAATACAACTCTATAAAAGCTGCGTAGTTAAAAGTAAACATACGGGCCATTATTTTAATAGACTATTCAGTATTTTTAACCGACTTCAAAAAGGAGGAGGTTCTCAATAAGGTTGTATTTTTTTTTTTTTTTTTTTTTTTTTATGTTTGTTACCTCATATCTCCGTCATCTATGAACCGATTTGGAAAATTATTTTTTTATATGAAAGGATATGTTTACAGATTGGTCCCATTTTTTTCAAAAAAATGTTCTGATCATGGGATCCATGAGGAATTGAGAGGACTCCTCAAATTTTATTGGCATACCGATAGCAATTTTGGTATTTTCATCAAGAAGTCAAGCATTTGCATTCAGAAAGTATCATTTGCTGAAGTGGAAGTGATTAAGAAGGCCACAAATGGCCAGCGGAACTTGTCAGTGTTACGTATTTCACGGGTTGCGCCGAGATAATCTCGATTATTGGTATACCTATTATCCAGTAAAAAGATTGATATACAAATCTTTTTAGTGACAAAGAATAGTAAATATATCCACTAAAAAGTTTAAAATAAAAAACTTTTTAACAAAATAAAAACCGTCTTCAAAAAACTAAAAAGCAAAAAATAATCTAATCTTGAAATCTACCTTGTCTAACCACATCAAATATTTAAGTAATCTGAAGTCGGTGCCAAATAAACAACCGACGAAGAATAACAAAAGTATACTCAGTAACGAGATGCGCGGACCAATTTGTAGGTATAGTCTTTGGCGCAGACCGGCAATACTCGACTCAGTTGTTTGTTTAGCACCGACTTCAGATTACTTAAATATTTGATGTGGTTAGACAAGGTAGATTTCAAGATTAGATTATTTTTTGCTTTTTAGTTTTTTGAAGACGGTTTTTATTTTGTTAAAAAGTTTTTTATTAATAGACTATTCAGTATTTTCGGGGAGCAGGGCTGGCGATAAATCAAGGTGAATTGATGAACGATGAACGCTTCACTGGCCATTCCCGGTATTTATACAATCTATCTCACTAAAATACCGTCTGGACATAGGTAATTTGTAAAAGTGATCATAATGATATTGCCAGAAAAACATACCAACTGTATGGTCGCAAACTATGTTTGTATTATCTGTTATACAATGGCCTGGAGGCGATTCTAGTGTATCATTACCTACTTAACTAAATATCTCACTAAATATTTACAAACAGAAAAATAATAAAAAAAACTTAAAAATAATATGAAAACAAACTATGTATCAAAAACAAAATATTAAATATATTCGAACCCAGGACCCTCGGAATAGAAAGTAGGGTCAAAACCAAGTTACTGACGTATGATGCTGCCATATTATAGTATAGACTGTGAAGTACATTCAAAATAACGTGAAACGTCCCTCTCTCAAGATAACAAAGATATGAGAAAATATTCCTCACTATTTCTTTAGTCAACATCCCCTTTGTAATGGATGCTGCAGCGTTGATCGTGACTTATGATGATATTACTATTATCACAGTGTTTATCTATCTATACTACGCTTTTATCGCTTGAAGCCAGCCATCTTGACAGGAGCTTGAGATTTGTTGCTTGACAGGATATAGAGAATTTATATATCTGAAAAACAACCAATATTTTCAGACCGCACATCTGCAGGTATAAAATTCTGTCAATAAGGTGACTCGACGCCCTCAGCACGTCAAGTGCGAGCTAACTGTATACTTTATAGTCTCCGTATTTAGACATTATGTATGGAGAATTGAAAAGCGCCTCTAGTAGACGGTTTTGAAAACTTTCAATTCTCCATACAAAATGTCTAAATACGGTAGACTATAAAGTATACGGTTAGCTTACGAATAATCTCACACTTGACGTATAGAGCATCCGCGAGATACCCACTGGCCGCATATAGATTCCCACGGAAGCGGGAAAATGTAACGGCGTTAATAACGCTTTTCAACTGTTTGAGAAATATGAACGATATTTATTATGCGCAGGTGCACGCGTAAATCAAATCGTTTTTACGGATTAGGATCATTTGTAATGTTTTGTTGATTTCCGTCTTAATTGTTTGATTTAGGCGTCATTTTGGGAACGGGGAAACCTTGAAATGATTAAAATAATAAACTTCTATGAACTTGAGATAGTATTATAACATGAATGTAACATGAATCATAAAAAAAGAAGGCGAATTATTTTCGGCACACAGATTACCATTCCAGGAACCTTTGATTATTTATACAAGAGCCTATTAATCGCTCCTCCATCCGGGAAATCGCTGCGAAGTAATTTTCCCAAATTAACGTAATGCGACATTACGTAAGTACAGAACGTATAAAAGCATTTCAGTTTAAAGGATCCCAATACGGTTTGGTAATTTAGAAGTGCTAATACAACTTCAATTGCGGGGGTAAAGCTGCGAATGATAAAACAAAGCTCGTTTGAGCCTTTTTTTTTATTTTACAAAAAAGCTTTATAGCAATTACTGCTTAGCGTTCGTTGAAAATGAATTTATTTTCAATTGTATCCATGAACGCTATCAAAATATGCTCAACAATTTTGGGCTGAATCTCTAAAAAATTACAACTAACAATAAACTCAAACTCACTTTAAAAAAAACAAACGTAACAATTATTGCACATCCCAAAAATAGCATGTAAAACTCTATTTCCCGCAACTGAGTTTGCAGGAAATTGGAAAGCCTATTTCAGTTGTTCAGTCGGTGATGACATCGACATCTCCCGGCCCGGGGAGCAGGCTGTTCTAATTTTACAACAGGCGGAGGGGTTGATTTTATAATGTTCTCAAATAATGGACCAGCCTTTAGCGAGAACTCTCGGGATGATTTCAATGAAGAGTACGGCTGTGTTATTATTTTGAATGCAAAAATATAAATGAGTTTATATAATATCAATTAAAATATTCACTTACTATATCACAGCAACGTGATTAGATTTTATTTATTTGACTGCTATTTTTCGAAAGGGAATCCGGCAGGATTTGGGTTATTCGGGTAATATTGTATCAAGGCCAATTTTGCATAGGTTTTGCTATGCAAAATTGGCCTTTATTTTTTAAAGAATAAATATTTAGGAACACGTTCTAGAACTACTCATTTTAGGCTTATTTGTGTATTTATTTACTGATAGTAATAATAAGTCAGTCAGAGTGCATAATGTAGCAACTGGAGCAACTGTTGTGGATTAGCAGCGTGATTATATTTTTTTTATTGTTTAAACTGTGGCCAGTATATTATGTAAGCCGCGGGTCAATACAGAACGTTTCGATAAGTATCCGAATCGATGTGATTAATTTTCTCGTTTCGACGATGATCTTTCCCATTCTTCGCAACCAAAACTAGGATTCGATACGTCTACGCAACCGAATGCTTTGATTGGACCACTCGTTATATTCACAAAAAAAAATTCATAATGCAAGTTTCAATTAACAACCGAATCGGTCGATACGGGGGGGGGGGGGCAGTGTAACTGAGGAATAAGGAATATATTTACATTGGGCACATTTAATGTTTTAAATGATAACTTTCCATCACAATATTGTTTACAAAACATTATTTGTAGGAATCTCATAAAGTTCATCAAGCATTCGAGATACAGCCAGCCATTTGTGCAAGCCGACAGACGACGTCGTTACTTCAGTCAACTGTACCGTGATAATAGGGCGATGTCCATACTCTTACGTTGCCTTTACTATGTCACCGACAGGTTGAATCGAACGTATATTTGACGTCACATTATGGTACTGTACGGTAAAACTTCAACTGCAATGTTCAGTACAGTGAAATACCTACATTGATTCATGAAATATACCCGATTGTGGGGATATGCTATTTCTAATCACAAAACTAAAAAATAAAGATTTCAAAGTCAAATATTTTTTTGAAATAAAACTAATTTTATCGCTTTTATTTATTTTTTTTTTACTTCGCCGACATAAACTTAGTTTTCTTTCAATGTGTAGTATTCAGGTAAATATAAGAAATCAAAATATCAAATCATAGCCCTTACTGATATATTGTCATACTAGCTGCGCCCGCGGTGTTACCCGCGCAAAAAATCATGTCGATCCTTTGCGCTATGAAAAATTGAAACAAATCTGTAAGCGGTGGCCGCAGGTCCGCCACACGCCGGGGTGAGAATAAAACGGCGGGAGGGATGGTTAAATAAGAACATTATATTAAAAGAAAATGTTACCGTGCGGACATAAAAGTGACAACATTTATAAGGCCTAAAACAAAAGTCCACAAAAAAATATGTAATAGCTTCCAAGGAGACCGCGTCGTTAACATTCTCCACTCTAGTGCTGGTTCAACACTCCAAACCAACATGTATTCGAGCGACGCGTGCCGCCGTACGCTTTAGAGTTCCAGTGTTGATTCTGACCAATAAGCCTCTCCCGAGCCCCACCCCAATATGGACTGACGGGAGCGATAAACGTCAACTATGCTCCGTTGGTCTGAATAGGTCCAAGCCGCAGTGGGTGAAAAGGCTTCTAACGATGAGCCATTTGGGCGCCAGGTTCGTCTTCAATTCTGGGCATCTTCGAATCTGATGGGAAATCTATGTGGCCATCAATCTGGACCATGCGATGGTTGTCAGGTACCAGGGACAAGAGTATGTCTTGACTGAATGACGTCCACTGCGCATGCTTAATGAGTAAAATCAATGAGGTCATCACATGTACTCTTACGGGCTTATCTGGAAATCTTCTCCCTAGAAATCTCAAATCATTCCGGGTCCTCTAGGTCTTTAGTCGTTGTAGCACTGTTAAAGACCAGATGTAGCTTTGCTTTATTCGGGCTAGCAACACTGTAGTGTGGTGAATGCCACGTCTGAGCGGCAGCTTGTGTGTTCTCTACTTTCTTCGCATGATCGTTTTCAAGTAAATGACTCGCCCTATTCGTGTACTTGCCGGCAAATCCTACACTTGCGGTCGTCTTTCTCTCGATGCCCTTCAACCGTGTCAGTGCATTCTGGTAGGTGACAGGCATTTCGCAGTACTGGTCCATCCATGGCAGGTTCACATGCCACCTAGTGTCGACGATAATAGACGATTGTTCCAGTACGGCCACAGTATGTTCGTCATCATCATTACTGCGTGGCATACCTGTCACGGCCAAGGACTCGATTGCGAATTCTTTAGGGGTGATGTTGGGGTGGTGACTCTTGGGTAGATTCAAACAGGTCACCATAAATAATGACGTGCATATCCTACTCAAGGTAGCACTCCGTCGTAAGCAGCAGAGGTGGCGGTGAAATCCTTCGGTGCGCACGTTAACGGTTGAACTGTACCATCATTGGTGCCAGGGCCAGTCTCCACTGACGTGCACAGCTAGCCCGTTTTATTACCATACTCGGGGGCTGACTGTACGTTTTGTAGTTCCTGTTGGTTACGCTCTAACCACCTCTTCACGTCCGTGCCATCGTTACCGCGTGAACTGTATTTCTCGTCCAATTCCGCCAAGTTCGCTTCCGATTTCTTATCAATAAGTTCCATTTGTATTCGTGCATTTTCGCGTGCAGCTTCCTATTCCAGTCGTTTCCTCCGCGCCAGTATAGATGGCAAGGTCAACCTTCTAATCTTCGATGCCTTACAGGAACGTGGTGGCGGCGACGTCTCTCGACGCTCAACTACAGTGCTGCCACCCGCACTAACAATTGAGCGATCGAAGACAGGTACCGTTACATCAATCTGCGTTTTATTTACATCAGTTGGCTGCTGAGTACCTTGTTGTGGATTGAAATCCGCTGTTTCCATCAGTGCATGCTCCGTACATGCCATCATGCGCGTTCTCACCATTGCAGAACGTGGCGGTGTGCGAATCATTGGATCCGACCGAAGAACAACTTGTAAGCGATGGCCGCAGGTGCGGCACACGCTGGGTTGAGAATGAAACGGCAGGGGGGGTGGTTAAATAAGAAACTTATATTAAAGAAAAATGTCACCGTGCGGACATAAAAGTGACATAATTGACAAGGCGTAAAACAAAAGTTTACGAAAAAATATAAAACAGCTTCCAAGGAGATCGCGTTGTTAACAAAATCGGGATAAATTTAAATTAAACGGGAACCATACATTTTACTGGGATAAAGAGTAGCCTATGTGTTATTCCAGACTATAATCTATCTCTGTGGCAAATTTCATCCAGATCCGTTCAGCCATTCGGGCGTGAAAGAGTACCAAACATCCATCCAAACTTTCACATTTATAATATTAGTATAGATTTATTTTTATACTAACCTAACTCCCGGGACGCGACCTCACGCAACCTTATTTTACAGTATAGATCGGTTAACTAAATTGAACTGAACTTACGAACGTAATTATAATTTTATCACCGACAAGAAAAACTTTACAAAAAGTTTTACACCGAGACTTTGCAAAAGCACGCGGAGCGGCGAACAAGCCAATTAGAAAAAAAAAGAAGTGTGAGTTTTTTTCGTTGTAAATATTATAAGGGTGGTAGGCGTGAGAACGTAAGGACTTGTAATCTCGCCCCAGGCGGTCCTACAATTAGCGACCTACTTTGTTAGCCAACACCTACTTCAAATGGCATTGGGTAGTCATCGCCAGGGCCGACAACTTGACTGAAACTTGAAATCAGTTTACAAAGTAACCTTATATATTCTTTCAAAGTGTAATTACGCTCTTTGGGTATTTCTTACGCAGCCTACAAATAAATAACTTTGACAAGGCCCCACGGTTGGGTTTCTTTTTACTTGTATACAGGAAGGATAGTTATGCGAGAATTATTTGATTTTTTTTTGGTGGCTCAACCATTCTTTCGATTTCAATATATTAATAAAAATCTTCCTAACAAAATGACAATTGTGGTTTTTTGTGTGCAATTTTTGTTTCTTTAAAATGACGTATCTAAATTGTGACTTCACATAATGATCACAAATGCACTAAAGAAGCCAAGGCTTTGTATACGCTTTCTGAATCTCCTGTTATTTTGTGGAATAATAATAATTTATTTTTATTTTAATATTCACGCCAAAATGTCCCTTATCATCATCTAGTGCGCGCACTGAGGCATGAAGCACACGCTTCAAGTAACTACACGATGTTTATGTAGTTTATATTACTACAAGTTAGATAGCGCCTTCAGTTAGTTTTCGGTACAATCAAAACAATAATCAATGTTCCATTTTATATAACGAATTCATATTATTTTGTATGTTAGGTACTTGGAAAATACAAATATAAACTCAATTTGGGGTATTTTAGGCAGAGGTAATGCAGTTATATACCTAAAGCAAAACAAGTTAAATATGTAGGTATATATATATAGATATATTAAAAAATATATATTTATACAAGCAACGCCCTGCTTCAACGGGTAAACCAACAGATTTGAAATTTGTAAAATATATTGTTTTCTTATATTACGCGCATACTACACATTGAAATTAAAATTATTTTACAGATTTTATCGAAATATCGGTTACGTAAAAAACATAAAATAAACTGTAAAATTTGTTTTATTTTATTTTACCATCTTATCGGGTGTATTTTTAATTGTTTCAGATGCTGTTAGAGACAATACTGTTGGAGGAAGGGTTATCGGTGATATTTTATAGTCAAAATGTAAGTATTATATTAACATACCTAATATTTTTTATTACAATCACGTTCAACATCAACATAATTATCTATTATACGTGCGAATGACAACCAATTTCCATTCTCATTTCAAATCGTGGCGATCATTTTATTCTGCGGTAACAATATTCATTTCGTGTATTAATAATCAACACAAAACTATCACCACATACCACATGAAATACATTATAATACTCTGTTTCTAGTTACGCGTAGAATGTCTGTTAAACTGTGTATCGTGACGCTATCAGTTAGGACGAGTACGAGGAGTAGTCCATGTAGGCTTGAAAGTCATCACTTATTGTAATAAATAAGTCATCAACAAAACAAAAGACTTGAATGTGGACTGGACTTGACCGCCTTTCATCTTCTAGTCGAATGCACGGCTTATAGTAATGAAAAAGGAATATGCAATGTACCTAAAAATTTAAAAGATTGTTTAAATCAAGATTGGTGTAATCGAACTTTGAAATTCCTGCAAATGATATCCTATTATAAACTTGTACAGCCATGGTTGTTGTGGTCGCTAAGGACCTTAGTTGTTAAAAAGCGACCTAAAAATAAAAAAAATAAAAACTTGAAATCGCATCAAGCTAACAATTAAATAAAAATACCTACAGTATTATAAAGTTCAATATAGTCTTGGTACTCACCAAAATTCCACCTTTGCACGCTACACTCTCCAATAATTTTCTATTTTAAAAGAAGATCAGAAATCATTAACAGCCTCCAATTTGTGTATATTTCCGTGATCGAGAGAAGTTTTAACTAAACTAAGATACAGGCATCGCCATATCCCTACCACATTGCGCTTACCTTACCCATAAGTTTTACTTTTTTCAAAAGAAAAACTTATTGTTGGATTGGTAGGTCAGATATCAGAAACATTATCTAAATGGAACGGCTAAAGTATAAATGAAAATTCTCCCCACTCACGCAGAGTACCTACCTACGCCATTGTGATTCTCGCACAGCAGTCATTAGTACGAATTTGCATAAAATTGAATTAACTCGTTACTTAGTGCAAAATCGTTTAAGAAACTTCCGACCACATCGCCAGTCGTAGCCTACGCAGTATAAACCAAAACTGTACTACATTTAAAGATCTTAATAAGTACCTTATTAAGTGGTTTGTTTGTGTAAGTTAGTTTATAACGCTAAATAAACTTAAGATTGCGTTTATTTAAATAAATAAGCGTTCTGTACTCATTAATGTAAACCATGTCTCATTTAAGCAGAGTTCAAAAAGTTTAAGTAATTTTAATTTTATTACCGTGATCAAGAAAGAGATAATCGTTTTGATAATAAGATTGATAAGTGGGCACATATTACCGTCGTGCATTTATTTATTTAATTTGGAGAAAGCTTGACAAAATTATAAAGAATTTTCTTACCTACAATCTACTACATTACGGGTTAAGAATAAATAGATAGATTCCTCCCTCCCAATAATAAACTAGTATTACTATTACAAGCATTATAGCCAAATTGGTAGAACGCTTGCCTCAGTAACGAGGATCGCAGGTTCAAACCCCGGCTCGCACCTCTGGCATTTCTGGAGTTCATGTGCGAATCTCATTTGCAACCAAGATTATCACTTGCTACACGGTGAAGGAAAACATCGCGAGGAAACCTGCATGTCTGAGAGAACCACTCGAAAGACGTGTGAAGTCCGCCAACGCGCACTGGGCCAGCGTGGTTGGCTATGGCCTAATCCCCCTCGCATTGAGGGTAGGCCGGTGCCCAACAGTGGCACATTAAAAAAGAGCTGGTATATTATTATTATTACTATTACAACTCTCATGTATCACCGGTCAAGCAATACACGTACTAATCTGATAAAAACGATGTCCTTATACCAATAAAGTGGGCAATAAACAATAAAAACCATGTCCGCCGTCCTATAAAATGCTGTATACACCTTTTATGGTACTCGTACGACGTGATGTGTCGTTATCTCGTCTCGGTTTTTTTACCTTTTTAACTGTATTTTTACGACGAAACCTACAGGTAGATCTTCTATTTATAACTACAACATCATCTATTATCATTCAGCTGGAAGATGTCCACTGCTGGCCGAAGTCCTTTCCCGATGACTTTCACACATTTAAGGTTTTCAGATATTTGAAGACATTATTGTACAACTTACGTAAGTGTCAGAATACGACTAACCAAACTGCTTGTTAAATAGTTTTGAGAAAGTGATTCGCTAGTCACTTGGCTGATGTGATATACTCGTAGTAGATATAAGCCAGTTAAACCCTTTATAATAATTTAGCCAGCCTTTTTTAAGTCCCACTGTTGGGCCCGGGCCTCCCCTCAATGCGAGGGGGATTAGGCCATAGTCCACCACGCTGGCCCAGTGCGGGTTGGCCGGCTTCGCATGATTTTCGTGGGGTTCTCTCCGACATACAGGTTTCCTCGCGATGTTTTCCTTCACCGTGTAGCAAGTGATAGTCATAGTTGAAAATGAGATTCGCACATGAAATCCCGGAAGTGCGAGCCGGGGTTTGAACCTGCGATCCTTGTTATCGAGGCAAGCGTTCTACCCACTTGGCTATCACTGCTTTTTTGCCCTAAGCCCTTTATGGCTGCTTAATTCATACTGTCCATATGCCTATTTTTAATTTAAATAGATCCCTCTTATCGATCTTCCCACTGACCCTTTCGAAACAAACTTAAGTGATCCATTTTAAGCTACACCAAGTATCATCAGGATTTACATAGGACGAAGTGTTTGCATTGCTAAATGGGCATTCACAATTACCTTTCTGTATGTTTTTACTCATTTACGGATTGTTTGAACAGATTCAAAATATCTGGAAGTTTACTTTATGAGGACTTGTATCTAATAATAATAATTCCAGCCCTTTTTAATGTCCCACTGCTGGGCACGGGCCTCCCCTCAATGTGAGGGGGATTAGGCCATAGTCCACCACGCTGGCCCAGTGCGGATTGGCGGACTTCACACATCTTTCGAGGAATTCTCTCAGACGTGCAGGTTTCCTCACGATGTTTTCCTTCACCGTTTAGCAAGTGATAATCATGATTGAAAATGAGATTCGCACATGAAATCCCAGAGGTGTGAGCCGGGGTTTGAACCTGCAATCCTCGTTACCGAGGCAAGCGTTCTACCAACTTGGCTATCACTGCTTTTTGTGTCTAATACTGGACTTGAGATAGATAACTATTTTTTGTTCCAATTAGCTTACAAACCAATTTGCGTGTCTTGTCAACCACACGATGGTCCAATTATTGTGAACTGCGCTTCTTTCGTCATCTGCATGTGATCTTATCGCAGTTTTCACTAAGGACAAATATTACATTAATGAATTGCCTATGACATAAATATATCTTATGACGTAATGTTTGTACGATACCTATGTATGTAAATATGACACACATTCCTATGAATGATCATAGATTCCGATAATGTTATACATTGCATCGTTAATTATATTAATGATCTCCATATACCACATAACAATACAGCTAAGAAATGTAAAAGATTTTTTTAAAAAGAGTAACCATGGAGTTTTTTGCTCGTTCTTCTTCATAGGAATGGCATTCCGAACGGTTAGTGTAGTTGGAGCTTAGCATTTTGTAACAATTTTCACGATCCATATGTACTTAACATGACTAAACAATATTCTAATTCTGATTCTAAATCTTGGGCATAGATATACGATGATGTAATATTCCCCTAAGTTAAACGGTACATACTACCTGCAGAATTATATCAACAAATATTTTTTTTTTAATTGTCTCTTTCACTTAACGCCTAAAATATGTTGTTGCTACATAAAGCATATTATTTGTTGAGGCCTAATTGAATGAAGCAGGCCTACGGGCGGCCGAGGAGGCCCGCGGGCACCGAGACGTAACAAAATTCATTTAAAACTTTACCCATCCTCATCAATCAAAAACCAATCTAAATTGTAGGTACAACATCCCAGTTTGTTCACCGGCCATTTTGTTAAAACAATGTTATTGGGAGATATTTGTTCACTAATTTATTTGTTATTTTTTTTTAGTATGTTATAATAGTGTTATTTCTGCCATTGTCCCGTAAAGTTTCTCCATCATTGTTTTATTTTTTTAATTATTTTAGTATTGATACTTGATGTGCCAGTAAACTGCCACAAAACAGTCACGCAAAACAAACCAGAGTTGCTGAAATATAAAGTGTCCTATTTGTTAAACATTCCTGTTTGTAAAGTATCCAAAAATTCTACAATAATCCAGTCATGAGAAAATCCCTAATGGATATTATATAACTATGTACCTACGTGATCATACTTGTAGTACTTGTAGTATGATCACGTAGTAGACCTTGTAGTCTAAACAAAGAATGTACGCCATCATTTGTTTGGAGTGTCTAACGATCAAATAACTTGCATCCTTGTATCATACCAGATACTTTTCATCGACCTACACAAAATTTATCAGAATATATTTTCATGAAATGAATCAATCGAGAAAATACCTGTAAAATAGGTACTTACATTGAAAGCGGCTTATATGGAATCTCTAATTGGACGCATTGCATGGAAGTTGCATATTAATATCTATAAATATCAATGAGTCGTGACGCATTCAATACGATATTGCACTAAGTATACAGAGTGATTCAGAATGGATATACTAAACTTGTAAGTTCCGTTTCATTGGCGCATTGTAATTATTATGTGCACACCAAACCAAACGTTTGCAACAACTTAACATGGCTTCAGCCATGGTATAATAATATGCTACTCCTGGTATTCTCTTCCGCCACAGCTAGGTCACGTGATTGGCCCGAAACTATGCCATCGACCAATGAGTGCTAATACTAATGAAGATGTCAATTAAGGCAACACTGATCCTGAAGTAGTCTTAGGCAATTATCGCAAGATTAATTTTACTTATTTTGTCACCGTAAAAATTGCGTTGGTAGCAAGGATAGGTAGCGGTGCTACCACGGCTCCAAGTCTGCGAATGAGAATATAATCACAATCGTCACTTTTGACAATTTTATAATCAGTTAGTCAGAAAAATAAACGCGATAAAATCCTTAAAAAATAGTTTTATTTCAATCAGAAAACTGTCAAAAGTAGTAATTAGGTACGATGGTATTTCCATTCAAATTAAGAGTAAATGTTGGAGGCCTGATCAATTATTTTTTGTGGTAAAACAGTATATGTTAGTAGCTCTTTACACTGTGGTTGTGGGTATCTATTGAATGAACTCTTTCACCGTACTTATTGTAGAGCTTAGAGCTTTACGTTATAACAATCGACACACTAACGCCATCTACAGACCAGTAGAAGAACTTCATAGCCAAGCTTCATCAGAGTTGCAAATATTGTGCTGCCATCTATTGGCGGCATTCAAGAATTCCGACAGTCGCAGAAAAGCAAGCTTTCAGTTTGCGGAAAATCGTCGCGACGCGTCTCGTGTCGCTCTTGTCATCAAAGATTGCTTTTCAGTGTCGCTCCATTCGCGTATCATCCTAAACATTTTGCGACTCGCCAAATTATGCCCTTGTACTTCAAATATGACATGTCGCCTCCATTTGCATATAAATAATGTATGGTCTTACTTTTGCCATTAACTTAGGCCTGTTTACTTATGGAGGCTCGTTTTTCGCACACTTTTCATTTTTTTATTATTCAAGGTGTAAGTACCTAAGTATGTCAAGTTATTTTTTTAATACAGGCAATATTTTAAATCAAAATTGTTGTGACAATGTATGCAGGTATATTGAACGTAGGTAATCAAATAAGGTAAATATATTCTTCTTCATTCCACTGGCACGGAAAAGCGGCCGTTATTGTTCGAAATCTGCTTGCAAAAGTCCATTGTATCCCCATGAGTGGAAAAGGTTTTCGAATTTCGAACGTGACGAACTAACGCATAAGAACATGTTTCTTAATCTACGGTAATGGTGTACCGGGTATAGCTTAGTTTTTTCTTTCTATAAACGAAAAAAAACAATTAAACGTTCGGAAACGTGGTTAGGCGGGAAGTTGAAGAGTGAAGTTGTCAATTTTGTTTTTTTTTTTTAAAAATGTTTTTCATTATTGAATAATGTGTAATGTTAGTGGGATATTTACCAGAAAAATAAGATCATGCATTCTATGAATAACAAACGCTGATTAATTATGACAGTATAATTGTTTTTTATCTAGCATTCTCCTCGCTGTAGTGAGATGAAATGATGTGTGTTTCGCACGGCGGCAAAATAATTTGAGTATTGTGCCTTCAAGTCCCTTGCTACTCAGGTTCTATACTCAGGCTCAGGTTTCTATTTTTGAAACCTCGCAACAAATAACAACTTTGCAACCTTGCAAAACTAATTATTGTTGGTCGTTTACATTGGGTAACTATAAAGCCATACTTATGTCATAATGTGTGTTTAAAACACTAATCAGAATTAACCTACCTACCTACTGGGGCCAAATATTTATTTCTCATTAAGTTAATGAGACACAAGATCTTAAGACACCTTAATACAACTAATACATTATTATTTTGCCTATTGTTTCAGATGTACAAAGTGTTTGATGTGATATTGTGTGTGGAAATAACCCTCAGTTAGCGCCCTGCCCCCAATGCCCCGGCTTTCGACATGCCTCAGTCCCCCTCACCTCGACTGCGTCATTACAGGTCCCTCGAAAACCAAGCATGATTACTTTACCAAGCACGGTATCAAGCATGTAATTCCATTAGTAGTTTAGATTAAGCACGCATACCAGTTGAAGCACAAAAATCTAAGCTTAATACCTAATGGAAATAAACTAAGCTTAATGAGGCACTGAAACTAAGCACAAAATCAATCCGAGATGAATGTGACACAGTCTCTTTGGTACAAAAATACTTACATTATTTATGCATGGCAATTTTTTAAAGTGGACCAATTTTAGGTCTATTATATTCTGAGCATTTTAGTATTAACTGGGTAAGTATAATTAATTTCAAAATTCAATAAAATTACGTACTCATAAATATACACACAGATTTAATAATTTTATAACTAGCACTTATACTTTATTTATGCTATAACTTTTATAAACCGCTTTTTTCTTTATAAAATATCTACACTTGTAGTGAGTAGAACCTATTTATCTACACTTTTTAAGTACCGATTATTCTTAGATAAAAACAAACAAAAAGACCGTTAATTAGACAAATGTATGCACTGTAGACTAGAATCTAGATCCTAAACAACATGTAGATGAATTAGGTAAAATCGACTAAATCAATAGACAAGATAGTTTTAATAGCTCTTGAATTATAATAGTGAATATTATTTGTTCTATCAGAAGTAGGCCTCTATCAATAACAATACACTTTTCTAATTCTTCTTTGATTCTACTTCTGATAACAACGTAGACACTAGAATTTAGAACGTATCCCAACAATTTGAATATCAATTGTGACGGTCATTAAGAAATACTGAAGAAAATACTTTTTTAATGCAAATCGACCCAAGGGCAAGGCAAGGAATTCTCGCCCTTAACTATTTCTAATGTAGACCTGTGATCATTCTCAAATCACATGTACTGACTTATCTATTCCAAAGTACAATTAGTTTACAAGTAAATTGGATCCCATTGTCAAGATTTCAATCCGTGTGCACACATTCCCAGTTTCCACTTCAGTTATATGAGCACCGCTTCGGATCCTCGAGGGAAAGCGTTCGCTCATCCGAGTACCCGCCTGATAGGCATTATCAAATATCAAGCGTCGCCTGACAATACCGCCACGACGACAACAATACACGGTTTTATCTAACGCTAAATGCTAAAATGCTAACCGGTTTCTCGAAACCTTAATAATCGGCACCGCACCAATCTACAAAGGCGTAGCTTTTTTCGTAGCATCTAATACCTTTGATTATGTCGTAGCACAGAAAAAAAATTGGGTAACACTTCACTGGTAGCAGTTATAAATTGTATTCTACAAATTTTGACTATGCTTCGCTCTTTTTAAATCACTTGTATATATGAAGCTACGCTACGCTCTACGCTATGCCTCGTAGCAAATCCACGGCCTTTCAAAGCTTCTCTTGACACGATTGGGACATCAAAATAAACAAAAAATAAATTCCGTTTGTCAGTGATAATCAATACAATTATAATCCGTCGAGCATATAGTATCGCGTCAATTGTTTATTGATAATGTAATACGCGTCGACAACAAGGGGAGTGGTTATTACTTAATATCGGTAGTTCGGTTATCAGCCCGGCGATGCGAGCACAAGGGCGCGATATGTCGCTTCACGGTTATCCACACCGTGTGCCGGGGAGACGAACCGCCAGCATGTTTCGCGGTATCAATTTTCGGAATAATAAAGCGTGAGTTATTGAGCTGTGAAAGTCACAACATTTTTGAAAGGTTGTTAACACTGTGTTTTGTTTTTGACAGGACTATGACCGCAATATGTTTCGTTTGCAACCTACCCATACTGTCTCACCAAGTGGGACTGGTGTGGGCGGGAGGCAACGGCTGGGACGAGCTGACGAGGTCGACACTAGAGGAGTCCACGCTCAGACAGCGGCTCGGAAGCCGCAGGGACTCAGCGGCGCAGGTATCTTGTCTGTCGCCGCCAGAGCCCGACGTCGAAAACCAGTCCAGAGGTATGAGATATACATAATATTATATTATGATCCTTTTTTTTAAAGATGACAAGCAATAGGCGGTCGCATTACTAGCTAGCCCCTCAAACTAAGCTAAATGCTTGTGGTAGCAGTGGAGACATCACAAGTTTAAGGCTAGGTAAGCATCGAATAAAGACCCACCTGTTGCGAAGCTGGCCCCTCTAACCACTAGAACATTGAATGTAATCTAACTTTTTACTCTTAAATTATCCCGGCTAGATAAAATGCGTGACAATTAATTAGATGTTGACTACAAAACATTTATTACTAGGTGGACCTCGTCGCCGGCGCTCGTCTCTGGCTCAGTTGACCGATATACTCCGCGAGTGGGGCGGTGGGGGCAGCGCGCCTCGTCGCCAGCGAGCCCCGCTCTCCCGGCGAGAGACTCTGGCGGACCTCGCCCGCTCCCTGCCCTGGGCGCGGCACGAGCCGCCTCCTCGCCGCAGACGCGACTCCTCTGCCGACTCTGGCATCAAATCCATGGCTTCCAAACGCCGAGACTCCAAAGCCGCGCCGCAAGACTTCCGTGCCGATTTCCCTGTTTGGGATCGAAAAGACTCCACTACATTAATGCCGTCAAGAGAAAGGCGCATCAAAAGACGTGGTTCCGGCGAAGACAATAAGGAAAGGAGAGATTCTATTGATGGAAATCGCCATCGACGGGATTCAGTTATGGCACCGCCACCGAGAATCGTGGCGACGCACAGGAAGCGGCGTGGTTCACCGCCAACACCTGCTCCACCATCGTTTGTTGACGTATCCTCCGACCCGGGCCCTTCCACTCAAATGCCATCAGTTACCATTGTCGCTATCCATGAGCCGAGTCGATCTGACGGCGAATGTCAATCAATGACGATGCCGACCATTATTACTTCTGCTGTGACACCCTCACCTACATCACCCACGCCGCCCAATAATAATGCGACGCAAACCACTCAGCTATCGCAAACTACGCAATCCATACAAGCAACACAGGTGTCACCTGTAGGGCGATCTCCTCCAAACTTGGGAGGACGACGAGACTCTACAACTCAATGCGGGAGAGCAAGAAGAGACTCTAGGGCAGCTGCTAGTCCAGAACGAAGACTAGGAAGACTGCAACGTCAAGCTACTGCATTCGATGATCCAAATGGACCTCCAGGAACTAGACGCAGAGATTCTGGACCTTCATTAGGTCCAGATGATGAAGGGAGAGCTAGAAGGGATTCCTTAAGTCCGGACTCAGCTGCACGACCAAGGCGTGAGCGTTCTCAATTAAGTCCTGATCGAGCAGGTGGTGGAGAACTGAGTCCATCAGCTGCTCGGCGTCGCGGTCGGTTGCGGCGACAAGCATCTTGCGCCAGGATGGGCAGAGCTCGGAGTCCGGAGTCAAGTTCGTGCTCGAGCCGCGATCCGAGTCCTTGCGCGCGACCGCCCGAAAGGACCATGATAAGGAGGCAGTCAACCACTGAGGAGATATTGATAGCGCGTGGTTTCCGACGACAGTCGACTACTGAGGAGATGATTAGGTGTCGGAATTTCAGGCGGCAGAGCTCGCAGAGTGATGACGCTTGCATGCGGGCTCGGGGTCGCCGGGACTCGTCTACGCAGATACTGGATGGTACTATTGGGACAATGACCGTGGAGACTACGAGTACGTTCTTCGATTCAAGCACACAAACAGGTGAGGCCCTTAATGTTTATACGAGACCCCCGTTTAATTAGTCCAGAAGTTATACCATGATTCTCGAATATAAATAGGGATTGACTTCAATCTGGGTGTTTTCAAGTCGAGAGTGAACAGGTACCTTCTATGCAAGTATGCTCCATCGTAGATCTCATCGTCACTTACCATCAGGTGAGATCGAGATCAAATACTTGCCTATAATGTAATACAAAAAAAAGGCACACAGACTAGATTTTTAATAAAAAAAAACTAGCATAGGACACAATCGGAGACATTTAAAAAGGATGGCACCATTTTTAAAATCTATATTGTTAAGATAGTCCAGTTTAGTTTTATAATAGTAGGAGTATAGTTTTGTAATGGTTAATTAGGCAGATATATAGATTTACCGCTTTGAACCATTTGGCGGTGGCCTTACCGAATGATTTTTAAAAAACAATCATAAGTAAATGCAGCTTGAGTGTGTTTGATGTAGGAATACTTGTAGTATATTAGTGTGTAACAGGAAAGGTGAAGTCATATATATATATTTGGGAAATGTTTACAAAATGAAATAGGAAAATGCTTAGGTATCGAAACTTGATTAAAGTTAGCATTGGTGGGCGACGAACAACTTTAAGCCAACACGCGCTGAAGAGCTTTCACGGAACGTCAAACGTACCAGTTATATAGCAAACAGCGCTCGCTATACGAGCGTTACTCACTGACAACAGTCATTGCCACGTGCTCAGCCCCCGCCCCTTTTCGCCAGCCAATCGATTCGTCCGATAGTAGTTAGTCTCTCTCTCGCCGGCCTGTTTTACCGACGATGGAGAGGGTTGACGAGAGACGGCTTGAGCTGTCGCGGGTGAGGAGCGGGCGGCGGCGCCACCGGCAGCGAGGCGAGCCTCCGCCGGCTGCCACTTTGCACTGGCAGAACGATCGCGTGGACCATACCGAGATGAGATGAGCGCGAATCCCCGGCGCAGGCTCGCCCGCCCGCGCCCTGTCATCTGTTGCGATCGCTGCCATGTTTACTAGAACCAAAGTGACGTGCCGTACACAACGAATAACCTCAATAACAATACATTGACAGCCCAAAATCGCGAGGAAATTGTCGTGAGAAAATATTCAACGTAGACCTTACAACGAATCTCATTTTCATATAAAATGCCGTAATAATCTTGATAATATCGTGTGTTGTAGTGTTATTTCAGTTTTTTTGGCGATTCACAGATTGTGGAGACAAAAAAATAAAAAATGTATGTAATGATTGTATGATTTGTTCACGTCGCGTGGTTGCAAATATATGAGATAAACAATTATGATATCGGACAATAACGAGTGACATTCGTGCCCAAATATATTAAATAAAGACTTATAACCTACAAATTAGCTAACTGTAAATCTAACAAAACACCAATTAGTAGATATTCATTTAGTAAATTGATGTTAGAGTGATATTACATTTTATTAATCGGTGTATCGTTGTAAATTTTTGTAAAGTTAATTCAGATGTGTATCTTCCGTAAGATTGAGTCGATATGGTAAGTTAATCTTCTGAGTTATTTTTTATTTCAGTTAATTTTATTTTTCATATTTTGTAAGTTTCCTTTTCATTAACGTCTTGTACCCATATTTTACGAAATATAATAATATTATTATACGAATTTATTTTTACAATTAATTACATAAAAAACAGTAAAAAAAATACCATCGCGCCTGTAATCATCTATGGGAATGACAGAGATGCATAGCGCACCCACAATACGTCAATGGTATTTGGCCCCAATGTAATAAGCGGGGAGCATCTTGCTCCTATGCTATTACACTTGCCGTTGCTATATGTGCATTCATATTCCCACATATTAAGTACGTATTCACAATCAAAATTTATATTTTCATTTAAATATTATTACCAAACATAAATCTGACGAGTTGCCAAGTCCCCTATTTCTTTTAGCAATCGTGTTCAGAATGAGGCTCCTTTAATGTAATTATCCGAGCTGCTGAAAAACGACAAAGAGATAAAGCCCCTCTGAAAATAGAGACGAATGGCGAAGATATTAAGATGAATATCTCGCTTGCGGCCACACGCCGCCGCTGCGTAACTCAATAGATGCGTTGAACCAACTTTAGTTTGAATTTGTTTTTCTAGAAACAGTAAGTATAAAAACGCGTGATTAATTTTGACAATATTTTTACGTTTGACACTATGTTGAAGCTTAAAAGTAGAAGGTTCAGTTACAAAATTTACACGTGAGACTTCAGACAGTATTAGAGAAACAGAAAACTTTACAATACAGCTCAAGCATGAGTAAAACCATAATATAATTACATTTTAATAAAACCACATATAATATGTCATAAAAATTCAAAAGAATATTGCCATAAAATGTGTCATAGCTTGGCCTGACTCATCACTCATAGGTAACTCATTCATATGTCTATTATCATATATATTGTCTATTTTAATATTGTTTCACATAAGAAAGAGTTTATTCCAATATAGAGATTCACGTGTTCGACCAGCAGACCGAAGGTCTGTACAAATTGCTAAAATATTTTGTTGTCCCTGAATATACTATACGTTACAGTAGCCACTAATCTCCAAAACATTTTAAAATCTCTGACATATTTTCGCCTAATACAAACACATTTAATATTCCAGTATCTTTAGAAAGATGGCAGTACAACATCTTTATCATACATAAGTACATAAATAAACAAAAAACAAGACTCTCGAAAATAATCGCGTTGCCATGTGGCGTAAATATACATTTTATTTAAATATACGGTAACATCATTATTCTGAACACTCGTAAAATCGATATTACACGAAAATATGTACTTCCTTGGATATAAAAAAGATGGAAACACTTATTTACTGCCCACTTTATTGCTTCTACTATGATCAAATTAATTACGAATAGGGATGGCTTGTAGGCAGAGAATGTAGGGGGAGGCTTTATTACATGCTTTTCAGTCAATAGGTACTTCTTTTACGACAATTTGTTAAAGTATTGAGGCCATGTCGTGCGATACTAATTTGCTTGCTAAATTATTATACTTTGGAAAAATAAGACGTAATAGTGCTTATTTTATTATAACTTGAAAACCATGTAGGGATATGTACATGAAAAAATAAGTGTACAGGCACAGGGAAATCATAGAAACAGTATTTAATCAAGGATTTTAGGATGACCGAGTAATTACAATCGATGACAAAAAGTGACTATTTCATATTTTAGTTCAGTAATATTGAATGTGTTTGGAGATTTAATCAAATCACCATATTTTAGAATCAAGTTGTCACTTTAATATTATCAAATAATTTTTAGATACCAATGTCCATATTTGTTAACATCTTAAAACCTCAGTTGCTCAACATTCTAAACTAGCTCTATCAAGATTTTTGATAATGAATTACCAAAAAAATTACAAGGCTCGGTTCAATATTTAAGTTCATAAAATCAGCTATCCCCTTACACAATAAACTTTGAAAATGAAAATGGAGGGGGGAGACGGTCCCCCAGTCTATAATTGTAAGCCGTCAGTTCGTTGAACAATTTGGGTCGTGTCGTGCAATGCTCCGGACTTGTTAAGTTATTGAGATAGCTTCGCTGTACGTCCTACACAGGGTGACATGTCAAACGGTACTAGGAATGTTCTAGATTGATGGAACACGGTCGATGCCCTTTCCTAGAATTGATGAATGGTATTAGAGAATAGGTTAGTATACACAATTCAATTAGTAACATTCCAAAGCTTATACAAAGTGATTCAGAAAGGGTAAACTAAGCCTAGAACCGGCGCTTTCTTAGCGAATTGGTAATCATTATGTGAAGTATTTTGATTTTTAAAAATACATTTTGTGCCCAACAAAATAACAATTGTGATTTTTTGTGAACAATTATTTACCCTTTCCTTATCACTCTGTATACTATAAGCATTTATAAAAAAAAACATTTATTTATTGGCGTTTTTGTGCTAATTAGGTTAAACACACTCTATAGTTTCTGAAGTCTTCGCGGCTCCCAACATCGGCCCACGGGAATACGAGGAACCTCGAATTCGCCCCCACTCACCCCCAAACCCGTGCCTGATTACATTCTATAGCGACCGTTTAATATTCCAATATAGAATTCGTAGCAATTTTGTTTTATTACTATATATATATCAAGTCCCTGTAATGACGACGAATAGGTTTTTAATGGCCCCTAAATTTATTAACTTGTAAAGTGATTCAATTCTCTTTGTGTAGAGTAATCCTGATGATGCCGTTTTATTATTGTCGGAGTCCAAAAAAGGGTTTATTTTCAGGTTGACATCTTTCCATGATTTTGCGTAAATTGAGGGAACTTCGTCGTGAAAATATCTGTTTTTGTCTTGTTTTATTTTTAACTAGCTGTTGCCCGCGACTTCGTCCGCGTGGTATTTAACAAAAACAACCGTTGACAACAGCCTGCTCGCCCATTCTGAGCCCGCGGGTCGCATTGCAGGTTGCTATCAAACTTAATCAGGCGCTGCGCTGCAACATTGGTTTTAATTTTTTTTCGTGAGATCCTATTTTTTTTTTCTAAAATAAACGTAGCCTAAGTTACTCCTTGTTACATCAGCTATCTGCCAGTGAAAGTCCCGTCAAAATCGGTCCAGCCATTTCAGAGATTAGCCGGAACAAACAGACAGACAGACAGACAGACAGACGGACAGACAGACAGACAGACAAAAATTGTAAAAAATGTTGTTTCGGTATAGGTAACGTGTATACATCCAAATGCACTTAGTAAGAAGCGGTTATTTTAATATTACAAACAGACACTCCAATTTTATTTATATGTATAGATGTATAGATTATATATTTGGTAGCTAAGCTTGGTAGAACGAGGTTTTGTTACAATATTGCTCCCCAATAACTATGTCATTGATTGAAACATTCCGATAGTCTCTGAATACAATGACTGACCATAAGGCTTCATAGTTTTACTACGGGACCCTAAAAAAGAAAGACAACATTAGGTCAGTAGATCATTTTATTGAAAGAACTGTGTATTTTTTTAAAAAACCTTATTAAAATAATGCATTAAACTACACTAGGGAAAATCTTAAAGAGTTTATTAACAAATTATCAAGATTCATTCTTAGATGAGTGGGCACGGTACACAAATTATTACCTTATATTCAAAATCAATCTTGAATTTTAATAAACTGCCAAAGTTTATAAAAAGTAGGTATCTCAGCCGGCCACCATTCACAAAATTTTTTAAAGAAAAACAGGGAACCAATTCAGACAATAACGTAAGTGAACTGTGAACGGCGAATTTAAAATGTCAAATAAATGAATGGTTTTCTTACTTTTTATCGGTGGGTAGAAGCCTTCTCTTGAGATTTTAGAAGCCTCAACAATATCTCTAAATAAGTTCATTCACACGATTGATTTTGTTTCAATAAAATATTAAAGAAAACTAAATTATTATCGCCCAATAAAACAAAAACAGAGGGATAAAATAAGTAGCTGTCACTATTCAAAGAACTTATATAAAAACTAAAACTTTCTTGTACTACGAAAACAAACCTAATAATCTTAAAAGAAACCACCCAATGTTCATTACTAATGCATTATGTTCAGAGTTCAGAAGTCTCTGGTGTCCACTAAGAATACCTAAGTGGTTGTCACACGTTACGACAGGGGTCCTCAATAACTTGTGCTTAAAAACTTCTCAAGTTCTTGAGACATACAACTATAGCCCTTGGCGCGAAGCCAACGGAGAAAATTGTCGCTTTCACTTTGTAATGTTGCCGTGCAGTTTCTTGGGGGCGGTTTAAGATGTTGTTTAATTTATATTGTGAGAGTTTATTATGTCTGTAGCGCTATTTTATTACCCACATATGTGTTTGATTAGATAATCAGTTTAGCATGTTGAAGCGTTAATATGCTCGCACAAGAACTACCGAAGACTTTATTCCCTTTCTATTGAAGAGTACGGGTAATCATAGGGACGTAGGGAGTCGTAGTACTAGAACTAAGTATTGCCATAAGAAAACTAACTTCAACGCAAAAATCTACACAAGGATTTCTTTTTGATGATTTGTTAATTTATGTTGTGTGTTGCAGAACCGTCACCGCTGTATGAAAACAACCACTACCACGAGGAATGTCTCCGCTGCAACTCCTGTGGGCTGAACCTCACTGGGCCCAACCAGGTCAGTGCCTATTTACCTATTGCCAAATTATTATGTCCTACTGCTACCAACCAGCATGAAAACCCAAGGCGTAGGCATGGGGTGGAAATACATTTCAAATTCATAGAGAGTTCCTACCCAACCGACAAAAATGACTTATAGGTAGATTTTAATAATAACGCTAAATAACTGGCAAATGTAACCAATAATAATAAAAACCAACACTGGTGTTATTTCATTTACGGTTATTGGTTTATAACTTATTTGTTATGAGGAACCGGGTTTACTTTGTAACTGGTAATCGACATTACCCTTAATTAACGGTAAACTTATAAGCAATAATTTAGCCACTGCCTGAACCGTTGTGTTACTCTGAAACTTAAAGTGTAAATCCATCTGAAATAGTAGAGTGGGATTGTAAATAACGAAGGACTTTGAAACAAAGACGTCTATTTGCTTCGAATAGCTGTCTATAATTTCATCAAAGTTCTGTAACTTATCATCAGTTTTAAATGTTTTATACAATTCACTATTTTTATTTACATTCAGCTTCAGGTCTTCAGGTTAATTCATTTTAGGTAACTGCGTTTTCAAATGAAAACTCCACGGATCTCGGTTTCCACATTTTCGTTGAATTCGTTTGATCCTAATAACATACCTATATTTGGTAATTCATTTAGACGTATAGCTGTATTGTCGGATTCTTTGAATCGAGTTTAATTAAGGCGTTTGTTTTTATTTAAATATAGGTAAAAACTTATCTCTCTTGAGACTTTTGGAATAAAATACATACGTGTAAGTGAAATACATACATATTGTGAGCAAGATACTAAAATTAATATTTGATTTATCAGGTCTTATTTTATTCGAACTATGACCCGATCTGAAAGCCAATACTTAAAAAAAAACTAAATAAAGGTACCCTTTTAAGTAAAAACATGATTTTGCACTTTTAGTTTTCAACACACAGACATTTACTTATTATTGAATTTAAAGAGTCCAATAGCTCTAGATAAAATAAATAACTTTAAAGTTTTTACTTATTGCGATGAAAAAGTCGTCTAAAGTTATTCAATGATGAATTAATCAAGACGATTTATTTTATTATTATCTACTAATGTAGCTACACCTATAGTGTACATTTATTTTGCATTGAGCAAATAATATCTACCCCTTATTTATATGTAGGGACATATTAACCCTAGACATTATAAAAGTTTTATAACTTTATCAAACGTCATATATAGTACTGCACAAAGCAAAACTCTTGTGCGCAGTACTACATAACATTTGATAAAGTTATAACACGTCTATATATTTGGAGGTTAAAATTGAACTTTTTGGGGTCGAGTCACCTTCGTCCGTAGGAGAATTAAGTACCCTCGAGATACCCTACACGTGACCCTGGGTGGTGCCAACCAGGTGACAACTCTACTGGTGGTAGGCTTCGGCCGTGGCTAGTCACCACCCACTGAACAAAGCCATGTCGCCAAGCGGCCTAGCCGTGTTCCGGCATGATGTTCGGTGTTGCCATTCATGGATGGCGGGTCAGATCAGTTGCGCTGCATGTGCCTCTATCTACTGCCGCCTTCCTACCTAGGCAAGTATGCTCCATCGTAGATCTCATCGTCACTTACCATCAGGTGAGATCGAGATCAAATACTTGCCTATAATGTAATAAAAAAAAAAAAAAAAAGAACTACAAATATTGGTAACACAAAGGTATATTAGATTTCCCGTTACGTTACGGAAAACCCCGTAAACAAATGAATTTGGTTGAGTGTGTCGGCGCCGGGACCCACCCTTATTGGTCGATAACCAATATTAGGATGCGCCCGATTCCGGTTTAACCAATGCGCTAATAGCCTATTTTCATTCTAATGTGTTTACCTAATACATAAAGTGATAATGGAAGCAACATTTTTACTAGGCAACAAAATAAATATTACCTTACGTAATGTTACGTTATCTATAAGATAATCAAAAGATTTTTAGCTAAATAATTATATCACTTTTTGCTATTACTTTATCTATCTATACATATAAATAAAATTGGAGTGTCTGTTTGTAATATTAAAATAACCGCTTTTTACTAAGTGCATTGGGATGTATACACGTTACCTATACCGAAACAACATTTTTTAAAAATTTTGTCTGTCTGTCCGTATGTCTGTCTGTCTGTCTGTCTGTTTGTTCCGGCTAATCTCTGAAATGGCTGGACCGATTTTGACGGGACTTTCACTGGCAGATAGCTGATGTAACAAGGAGTAACTTAGGCTACTTTTATTTTAGAAAAAAAAAATAGGATCTCACGAAAAAAAATTAAAACCAATGTTGCAGCGCAGCGCCCGATTAAGTTTGATAGCAACAACCTGCAATGCGTCCCGCGGGCTCAGAATGGGCGAGCAGGCTGTTGTCAACGGTTGTCTTTGTTAAATACCACGCGGACGAAGTCGCGGGCAACAGCTAGTACTTACTAATAACTGATATATTTAATGTATCTTAGCACTATACAATAACTTCTTGTATCTTTCGAGGGTTGTGACTGTAGTTAATATAAATAGTATAAAGTAGATCTATACGTAGTATATACGTAGGTACCCTCCTACAATCTTATTCTTAAAAGCATTGCCAAAGCTTTTTCACATGCTTTCTGCAAGTATTGTCAGTCATCAATCAATTCGATTCAAATCGGCAGTCCGCTTCGTCAGTCAGCAAAAACACCAATTTGATATTCGTAATAGTACTTACTTTGAATTCACTTATGAATATAAAAAAAAAACTAGAGCACCAGACTGTGATGACGTCTTTTTGTATATTCTTGTTATAAATCAAACGGTTTGTAAGTTTAGAAACACGTTTTATATAAAAATAATATGTAACAAATTTCACATTAGATACACTAGCTGGGATCTCCTTTAAAAATTTAAAAATCGCCAGACGAATACACTACGCAACGTTTGTATTATGGGCACCGTACAATGGACTGAGGGCGAACTCAGTATAATAATAATTATATAGATATTATTCATCCATGACTCGAGTACAAACGTTCGTGCTCACCACACAAGGATTGTCCTTACCAGGATTCGAACCTGTGACCTTCGGCACAGAAAGCAGGTACAATACCAACTGCGCTAATCAGGGCCTCAAGTATAAAAATACTTGTAGCAGAAGACCCCGCTCACTCACCCATATCCATGAGATATACTTTTTTTTACATTATACCCTAGGGTTGCCTATACTTAATATATTATAACGACTTTTTCTGCTGAGCGTACCTACTTAATGTGCCTCGTATTATCGAACTGACAATCAAACCGCTACTCTTTGTAGTGAAACATTGAGTAGGGTTAGCGTCGAGTACTGATGAAATAATTATTACACCGACTGGATTTTGGCCGAGTTTCAATATATTCGACGCGTCGATATTAAGGGGTAGGCATTTCGATTTCTTTGTTCGATTAAATAAAATAAAATAAAAATTGATTTATTGGTGAATCAGCTACGCAGGCAACATAATTAAAAAATATACATGAACTTAATGTAGAAATAAATTAATAAAATAAAAAAAAATGTTACCGTACGTAGCTGCAACCAACAAGGTCTGCTCTCAGCACTAAGTTGGGGCATCCGGGGGATGCCTCAACGCTGGTTTTCAGAGCAAGGCCTTGATGACGCATTGACGCCGCGCAACATGATAATATGTTGAGTAATTTAAAATGATAACAAAAAACAAATGCGAAATGAGAGTTAAATAAAAGCATAATAAAAACAAAGTTGTCGTGCACAAAAAAATAAATAAAGAAAAATATAGTAATAATCAAATAATAATAATCAAATAAACTCGACATGAAGAAACACCGAACACCCATCCCGAGCTGCTATTTATTACGCACACCGCGAGCCGCGGCCGCCGCCGCCGCCGGCGCCGAAGCGACGGCGGCAGCGCGGGGCGCGGCTAGGAGAACAAAGCCGCGCGCAGGTGCGCACTGACATTCATTCCATGAATGTCCCTATGGGCTGTTATACGATTAGAAAATGTTACTGGTGAATGATTGTGGTAATAGAATCAATCATGTGTAATATAAGTAATACCATGTTATGTGAATCGATCACGTATTTATAAATAGCTTGTATCTGCCCGCGGCCTCGCCCGCAGCACCTCGACGAAACATAGCGAATAGCACTTGGAGATAATGTAGCTTCTTAATTGTGACAGAGTTCTGAGAATCAAATCAGTAAATATGGAGATTACCTCCTACATTCAAATATACAGACTCATCAACATTACCTGTTTATAATATTATTATAGATGGGGAAGCTATCGTAGTTTAAATTCGAGGTTCAAGTAATGGCTATCGGATTAGTTTGTTCGCGTTTTTGTGTTTAAAAACCTAGAACGCGAACATATAAATTATTAATATGATTAATAAGTGATTGATGTTTACACATCTCTGTACCGAGGTACTCCTCCATCTACAATTGAACCTTCTTTAGAATGAACAACCAATAATAAACTATACCTTATTATTCTCAATGATCACGACAACAAAAGCTGACCCTGTTGTGTGAAATATGGCACACTCCCCATGGCCACGGTGGCTTTCATCCAAATTAATCAAAGCACGAAAGGAGAAGCCCGTCACTCTGTTACTAGCGGCGCGGCGCCGGCGGCGCGGCGGCGGGGTGCGAATCAATCATACACTGCAAAACAAACAAATGCTGAAAACTCTTGTTAATATTATAGTTGTAACTTTACTATACTATAAGAAGGCTCAAGGTTGCTCAACGCGCAATGGAGAGAGCTATGCTCGGGTCGAGATAGAATCAGAAATGAGGAGATACTTAGGCAAACTAAAGTAACCGACATAGCTCAAAGAATTTCAAAGTTGAAGTGGCAGTGCGCAGGGCACATAACTCGCAGAACCAATGGCCGTTGGGGCAGAAAGGTTCTAGAATTGCGACCACGAATCGGAAGACGTAGTGCAGGACGGCCCCCGTCAAGGTGGACCGATGATATCAAACGCGTAGCAGGAAGCCGGTGGATGCGAGTAGCGGAGGACCGTGATGTGTGGAAGTTATTGGGGGAGGCCTATGTCCAGCAGTGACCGTCTTTCGGCTGATAGAATAGAATTTACTGTACTGGAAACTAGCTGTCAGGCAATCACGCAGGCGACTTATTTATAGCCATGCCCCGCTGAAGTAAGCTGCAAATGACTGTGCATTGTTCAATATTACAACCATTTCGTTCGGAAAGCCTCGTTTCAATGTGGCAGATTTGCATGACACGACTGTAGGTACTGACAATGTGTTCACTAGAGCTGCTCTTCTGTAGTGGTTATCCAGCCAGGCCAGCCTTATCTTGACGGCATTCTAAAAGAGTACCACACAACCATACATCGTTTTGCTTTCCTTTTCCATAGAAATAATTTTCTTAACGGGCGGACTTAAGGCATATTATTAACGATTCATAAGAATGATCTTGTGAACTTAAAAAATAATCCGAATCTGATTCTTGAATGAGGTGCCAAATTACTTCTAGCGTTTTAGAAGATGTCATTGATAATAATTATCAAAGCATCTATTTTGCTACCACTACCATAATGATTTAATTCACAAAGTTTTAGTCCCATTTACATTTCGTCGAAATGTTCCAAATTTGAGATGTAACCAACATCACTTTGTATTCAAATGCTAGGCATTTCTATTCAGAATGTGTTTCATTAGATACCTACGTACGGAACGGTACGCAAATTAATACTCATTTTCTAAATGAAGTAAACACAGTATACGGTTGTTAAGTAAATATGGGCATACTGAATATACGTAACGAATGATAATTTGATTACGAAATAACTTAGTGTTATAGTAATATATTCATTTAAAATTCAGTTTTGGGCTTGCACGGTGGTTTAAAATGAGTGAAACTGATCTTAGCTCCGTGTCGAAGTTTTTACTGAGACCTTCAATCTTCATCCGTGACTTATAATTTCTCAAGGTTTAGAAACCTATACAAATCATTGCAGTATCCAGTTCTTATTAACTTTTTGGCTAAAGTTTCACAATTACAAATATTAAATGATTCATGTATAAGTACATATATTTTACAACAATGTTATTTGTTGTATATAACGTACCTAATAAAAATCAGATCAATACCACATTTCAGACTGAATTTCAAAACATTGGCAATACTTGAAACTATAATTCTACATAACATTCGGTTGTATTGCAGATTCATCTTGCATCAAATGATCATTTAACTAACACAGACTTGAATTCACATACATTTCACGATTATGATAGAAACATGACAGGCGGAATACTCTTGGCACAAAGCATACCAAACCAAATTCCAGGCACACAACACAAAGGGTAACTAGTGAAGTTAATAAATCTGTAGCTTTATTTTTGGCACACACGGTGCTAGGGCTCAAAGGCTCCCTCTATACTCACTATTGTTTTCATAGCTACCAGCGCTTTTTGGTCAGGATTTGAATCCAATGCGGATGGCGTTAAATCCGAGCTGTGATTTTCCTTTGTTATTCATGGAAACAAAAGGAAAATCAGTTTTGCTAATTAGGAGAGAAGAGTGACTCTATTGTGCTCTGTTATGAATGCATAGGGGTAATGTAAGAGAATATTTCTAAAGTTTTAACCGGTCGCTCGTAAAAGTGGTATTTATGTTATGTACAGAAATGTGTTTTATATTTATCAGATTAAATTACACTTTTTACATTAATTAATAAAGAAAATATAATCTCTACATTTATAGACATCTGCTGAATAAATTTAACTCCTAATAAATTCAACCATTTTCGTCTTATCTTTGACTTAGTGGCTCTAAAACTTAAAAGGAAGTCTTCTACATGATATAAGTACCAAGTACAATTTTTAATGTTTCATTTCATTGAAATTAGCATGCATTTTCTGGACCCATTAAATTAATTAATTTACTCAGATCCCTGCACCTCATCGTTCCACCTGGCACATTTCTGAAATTATCTTTTCGATATTTGGCCTTATCTGGGTGGTATCGCCCCAAGCCCATTGTATGGTACCATAATATAGGCGCTGCTTCATTTGTGTTTATCTGGCGAAATGGAATAATTGTGTAACATGTCACTTTAAATCCGAATTTAACATAATAATTTCACATCAACATTTCGTTCCAATTATATATTGCACAAATGAATTCCTGCCTCTACACTAACTAAAATCATTCGCCAATATATCAAACCCGCCAATATATTCGGATGCATTTCATATATCGTTTGTTTTCCGCAGGCCGCGCTATCAATATTTACTTACCTGTGCCCAAAGCCAATCCGAGTTTTATTCAAAAGCTCATTCATTCATATCGAGTCTGAATAAATACCTACGCAGGTTTCCACACCGTTACACATGATTTAATAAATTCCTCATTAAACTAATTTACCGCCCTCGTGTCGTCACACCTTACACTATAATAATAATACCAGCCCTTTTGATGTCCCACTGTTGGGCACGGGCCTCCCCTCAATGCGAGGGGGATTAGGCAAGAATTAGGCTATAGTCCACCGCGCTGGACCAGTGCGGGTTGGCGGACTTCACACGTCTTTGAAGGGGTCCTCTCAGACATGCAGGTTTCCTCACGATGTTTTCCGTCACCGTTTAGCAAGTGATAATTATGGTTGAAAATTATATTCGCACATAAAATCTAGAAATATCGGTGCGAGCCGTGGTTTGAACCTGCAATCCTCGTTACCAAACAAGCATTCTACCAACATGTCTATTATTGCTTCTACACCACACCCTTCACTACCTATACTATTTTTTTTCGAAATTAAGTTGGTAAATATGTGGGTAACTACGGGCGGTTGGTCCGACAGTGAAGAAGGGCTTTGAGGACGGTATGAATAAATTTATCTCAACCTTCAGAGCGAACATACAAATGTGATTCTAGTAAAAAAATACATCTTACGAATGTTCAAATACATTTATAGAGTTGTGATCGATTTTTGAATACCCTAAGTACCTGCCTAGCTTCCTAATACATTTTCTGATGGCATGATTGTGTGTGCTTTGCCTCGGGTGAGACACCTGAACTGACTGAGCGAGGCAAAGCGGCGTCGCAAAGCATCAATACACAATCCATGACAGTCCTGCATTATCATAAATTTGCAATCCAAGCGACAACACATTTAATACAACTGTATCAATGAAGGCTGTTTTATTAACGCTTATAATAATCTCACGATCACGTTTATCAACTTCGTGATCTAAATGAAAATTAGTTCCGAGGAAACTGAGCGTTTCGGCCCAACGGGCGAAGTTGCCGATATCGACAATCTTTGATGAAGAGAGACTCCACAAAGCCGCGCCAGGTAGCAAATAAATCCATCAAACTTCGAACTTCGGCCTCGGACAAGATATCTCTGTATTAATTAAATTTCTGTTTATCTGGGACTGTTGTTTGTATATTTATATGAGAATGCAAGATTGAAATGAACAGTGTTCTGAATATCCCCGAGATCAAATAATTAACTTTTGCAATGGAAAATTGTCTAAAATTATTGCTTTAAGGAATATGTACTTTCTATGTAAGTTTGGTAGGGCAAACATAATTACAATAAAGACTACGCAGAAAATATATAACTAGAACTGCTCCAACAAAGCATAGTTTTATAATGCGTATCGCAAATATGTTGTCTCCTTCACTCTTTTCTGCATTACGGACACAATAGAATGCTGAGCCCATCTTCATCGTTCACACATTCTTCACGATTTGGGTTTTTTGTCAAGAAAGCCAGAGCTTCTTACTGCTTCTACTTTTAACAGCGAAAAAGCAATCAAAGCTGAGGACCATGGGTTACGAAGAAGTGCGCATCTATGTTTGTATTTTCTTTGTATTGTTATATCTTAATATTAAGCAGATACTTTCGAATAATCAGGTAATATTAAACATTTGCTTCTTAGCTATCTGTTACAGCTCTATTTACTTATCCATAGATCTGTAAGCTGCTAATGAGGCTGATAAGCCTCTTCGTTCCCGAACATACCTATATGAGACGGAACCCCATTTGACTGTCAAAGCTTTATCTAAACCCTCATCCATTTAATAGAAAATTGTATCTGGAACACCTTTGTTGCCAGAGGCATGTAGGGTAAATAAATCTGCCCGTAAAAGTGCCAAGTTCCGCGTGGAAAAATTGTCGCTCCAGTCCGGACGGGATCTAAAAGAGTGCATTATATTTCAGCCGTGAGTAAACAAAGTGCCAACACTGTTATTTACCTTTCCTCTTCATATGCAAAGGCTTTTGTGCAAAAATTGGGGTTGTCATAAAATGAGATTTTTTCCCCGATTTCCGAGAATGTCACAGTTGTGGAAAAATAAATAACATATATTAAACAAGGTCCATATTTTTCATACTGATATATTTTATTTTAGGGGCATGGTAATATATGGTAAACAACGTATAATTCAAACTATGACAAAAGTAAACTAAAATAAAACAAAAATGTTTTATTCTTACACTGGTTTTTAATCGATGGTAGGTATACTAAGGTGGGACTGAACAAGGCTTTTAAAACTATTAAGCTTTTATAATTTTATTTACATTGAACAAAGATACAAATTGCAATTTAGAATGCACGTCGAAAACGAAAATATAAAATTTCCATCGCGTTCCCCGCTGCTGGCTGAGATCATAAATTGCGTTATTTATTGTTCTTCGAAGCAATACTGTAGTCAAATGTAACCCATAAACTTGTCAACAGCTGTCTTGTGCAATAAGAAATCGCATGGAATACATATTTACACGGAACAATAATTCGGTCGCGATTAGAACCAAGAGGTGAAGTTACGTACACGCGAAATGTCTGAATGAGCTTAAATCGATAAGCTAAAATGTAGTCTACAAGGTCTAGCTGTAGTACAAATGAAAAGCTTCGGCGTTTAATTTCCAGTCCAGTAGTAGTCTTAAATTTAAAAGTAACCTAGTTCCTACTCAATAATTGCATGGAGTTTAATAAAAATAATCTAATCACAGTAACTATTATGTTTATTTACTTTGATGTGATACAGCAACAAATGGAGTAGAAATATTGATTTCTTATATTTACGCGAATACTACACATTGAAATGAAACTAATTTGACGGACCGACCACCACCGACCGACACCGACTTGGGATCCAGTAATTAATATTATTAAATCGAAAACCAAGCGTACCATTGCAAGACCTCAAGATACTGTGAGCACTTTCTGCGTAGATCGGACCACAAGCAACAATTAAATATGAGGGTACCCCGTTTCTAACTATGACACCAGGACGTCAACCACCTCAGTCCTCCCGTGACCATGGTTGCTGTAAAGCAGCCGAAACGTCGGGAACGTAAAAAACATAAAATAAACGCGATAAAATCCGTAAAATTAGTTTCATTTGAAAATGGAGTAGGTAAAAAACAAAATTTGTAATACTTATGTGCTTTGTAAGTATATTATAAACCTATCGCTACTGTTCTACCTTGTTCCCATCAGTTTAGTTCTGCATGACGGCCGAGAGGCACGCGACGTCATCGCCGTGACGTGTATCCACCCTACCATTCCTACTATTTATAAAGGGTGTTACATCTTAATTTCATTCTGCTTTCTCCAGTTTTATGGTTTGGATGACTTTTTTTCGGTACCCCTTACTTAATGGTAGACTTATACTAGCAGCATTATTCCTAATGGCACGCCAAGTTTTTTTAATACTGTATAAATAAATTGAATGATGTACTTGACATCAACAAACGTCTTTCATATCTCAGGACATCCATGGATTACTCGTAACAACTGAATAATTCTATTACTATTATTAGCTATAGCTTCTTGAAACCACTTTTCGGTTCTCAAATATACGATGATTATTCAGCAATACAGCTCCACAACTCGATACTTACACCAATTAAGGTTTCACAGTCTGAATTGCAGGTCAGGTGCATATAGAGTTAGGTAATTGTACCCGAGTTATATAGGGACTAGGGAAGCTTACTAACATTAATTAATAGCCACCATCCTAGTAGGTTTCACGTTTACAATAGCCTATATTAAACATAAATCATGAACGCAACACTGAGATGTAGACCGCTTATTAGCCGTGTACAGGCTGATCACACAGACTTGCGAAGCTGCCTTGGACACATGACGTAATCAATAACCTCAGTTTTTATCCGAACACGGTCGATCGAATTTGACATACTATGTCAACTTGTGTCGCTTATGAAGCTTTTTTACTTGTCTCTAGCTAGAGCAGCTTCTTCCACCTCCTTATACAACATGAAACAGACTTATTCTTTAATCTGACTCATGTAGCTTGGTCTTGGTCTTGTAAAATCTTTCCATCTATCTACGTCTCTATGATGTCCTTATGAAGGTATAATGTTGTATGCATATGCCTAACGATGTGCGCACTGACAGAGCAGCATCTCGAGGCTGCCTCTACTCACTTAATTAGTACTTCGTTCAATCATGGCAAACACGCTTCTTCGCCCGAATGCTTAATACATTTTTTTTCAAGATAATAAAAATGTTTTCGTCAAGTAAAACCTTAATAAAGCTTATTCAGGGCGACCATTGTAAATCGATACTAACCAAATAAGGGTGCTGCGTTACATTTATTTTTTCATTTGTGTTATACCTTTAGGAAATTGTTTTTGGGCCGCAACCGCCTGATCCTCAATAGCCCAGAGATTTACCGATCGAGCATTTATGGAAAATACCTACCTTTAAAATAGATAAATAAACCATTATACTCGCATGTTCGAACAATGAGCTTTGTTGACTGTATTAAATTATTATACCTATGCAGGCCCTGCATTTTCCAAAGGAGTATGTTTGTTACTCTTAAATATATATTTTGTCGTTTTTATACGCGAACATTTTTTAGGAGTGTAGGTACAATAAGGTTGTTAGAACTGTTAATAAATAAAATATTTAAAAAGAAATTATACTGAATGTATAGTCCCTATTTGAGTTTTCAAAGCATTGGAAGGATTTTAATATAAAAGTCAATTATATTATTTTAACATAGTTTTTAGGCAATTTTAAATCCTATTCGCGGTATATAAACGTCATTATGGTATTCTCAAAATACTTATCCGTAATTCAATAAGTTGTGCGCAGTCTGGATACTACAATAATTCTGAAAAAAAAAATATCTTACAAATAATTTAATATAAAATCTTTGTTCCTAAAACTAATTCAAATAAGGATTTCTAGGATCTTCCTGAGAGAGCCGAGAAGAAATAAATGTAATAAGATACTCGTAGTAGGTATCTCCTTAGACCTTTGTCGGAATAACACTGCCTTGGAAGAAAGTTATTATTTAATCAGGGTTCGGAATGAGCTGTAACAGACAACGAGACCTTTCTAGTAAGTTACGCTAGAAAAAAAAGAAAAAAAAGATATTTAATCAGTCGGTATTCCTTTTGCATACAGGGTTTAGGTATACAATATTTTATTTTTCTTCGGTTTATGTAAACAGCGTGATGTCTTGTATGCGCGACTATTTAGAGATGAGAGCTTCAGTAACTGAGAGACTACTACTATTTAAAAAAAACGTGTTACAACTAATTATGAACTGAACGAATTAAACATTGTTGTTTATGTTGATTATCGGTTTGTGTTATGTTATTCCATTGATGCAGATTACCAACCTTCTGATGTGGCGTTTTATGGGGAGGCCTATGTTCAGCAGTGGAAGTCTTCTAGCTGATTATGATGATGATTCCATGGATGTAAAGTAAAAATAAATAAGATAGTAAAAGATATTAGGTTTTTAGAATTCAAACAATTAATATGTTATTTCGTGCACAGAAACGTGCGCGCCGCTTCAAAAACCACATCCTGTGCGATTTGCACTTCGCGGACGTCGCGCTGATGGAGTGCAGTGACTTCATGCAGCAGTTGCGGAGCTTCAAACCCCAGTCCCTGGGCTGCGCCGTCGCCAGGCGCAAGTCATCCACCACGCTCATATTCCCGCTGCCACCACAAGCATGCTCAGGTAACATTATCCCCGGGATGTCGACGCCATGGGTCCCACATATAGAGGCCCTTTTTGACCATTTTACTGTTAGGTATGCTAGCCACCTGCTTAGGTCAACTGTTGAAAAATAAGGACGCATGAAGCTGTGAATCAACCTCAACAGGCGGAGGAACTACTGCAGGAATATGGAAAGTCAATTGGCACTAGGGATTTAAGTTTGGAATCAGGCCGGGTTTGGTCACCTGCCATAAACAGTGCACATCTAGTAACTATTGGCAAGTGTCAAAATACTTTAACTACGGAATAGGCATGCATATAATCTCTCATGTTGTTATTTAAAAGAAACCACTTCACTTGACGTTGGCAAATTACCAACAAAGGCGGGTGAGGCCATGTTCTAAAAAAAACATTTAATTTAATAATTTTGTTCAACGGCTCTCCAATTTTCCTTACCCATAGGGCGTTGTTATCTATCTAGTCGGTCTTCCGACTCACCTATTGATCACAATCGAGACTAAGCGAAGCTGATTCTTTTGTGCACAAATCTGACTACTTAATCTCCTCGAGAGTAGGTAGGTAGGTAGGAGGCGATACGATTTTCAATAACTCAAAAAATAATTTGTTTATGTGAGTTCGAATACAACCGCATAGTAACTGTCACTTTTGACGGATATCCCATACAATATCTGTCAAAAGTGACAGTTACTATGCCGTTGCTGTTCGATTATGAATCGATTGTGTGACATTGGCAAAATACCCGCTAAGTTGTGGGTGAGGCCATATTCATATCCATTTTACTTCATCGCATCTCATTTCGTAAAAAAAGAAGAAGAAGAATCGATTGTGTTAGCAGACTTGGGGCCCAGGATCTTAGTAAAGTGACAAACGAATATCTAAACGCTACTCAACTATGTAAGTTTGCAGTATTTTGGTAGAGCTTATATGAAGATGTAGGTAGAATAATCAGTGCCTCTTATGTCCCTCCCTGATAAACCTACCGTGAAAAGGTAATCTTAACATGACCGACTTCCGTCGCTTCCTGGTTTGAATGGCTTTGTAGGTTGGGTCTTTGTCCTCTTATTTTCTTTTATCTCTAAAATTTTGGCGAAAGAGTGTTTTTTAAGAAATTATTATTATTGTAAGGTTACTAGAGTTCCACTAGACTGTCATACCTATGTTAGTACGTGTAACGAAATAAACCGTTCGTTTCATATTCTACACTAATGAAAGATTTTCCGCATGAACCAGGACTGAACCACAAGCAGCATAATTTAAGAATATTTTAAGCATAATGACCTTTAAAACCACAAGTTAAAGCATGTAATTGCACATGCTGAGCAAATACTCACTAACGCGATCCAAAATGGAACGTCTGGTTCAACATTGAGACTTGAATATTAACTAGCAAATCTAGCGAGTGTGAGGCGATTTTGTGTTATATTTTTTTCTTAAGTACCAATACTTACTTATCATTATTTTAGACACATTTTTGGTATTCTAGAAATCGTGGTCTTAATATGAACTTGGATAAGAACAATAGTATTTATTACCTACTCCCAGTGGAGTAATCTACAAAACATTACGAAGTTTCGGAATCCCTAATAGGTACGTTTGTCACTTGGGAATCTTAAGGCGAAACTTATAAATTAAGATAAATTGCAAGGCCATATAGGATCCTTAACGCACATTTCATGTAATACGTATACCTTATTACTATAGGCACTATGACCGTAACAAAATGATCAGTGTAGGTATGTGGTTTTATACAATCTTAATCCTTGTTTATTAGGCGCGTAATTGCTCGACTTTGCCTCGTGCCTCACCCGAGGCCAAATGTTCGCTCTGCCTCGTGCACTGTCGTTAATCTCGCTGTTAACCCGACTTGTTATACTAACTTGGCGGAAAACTGAGCGCTCGTATGTAAAACTGAGAGTGCCACGCGCGGTACGTATCCGAGACAGACACGCGAGGCGAGCCCGTTCAAAATCTTGAATTCGCCGAGTTCAATATTGAAAAGGTTGGTGATTGCAATTAGTGGGCATAGCCTTTTAAGCTATAAAACGTTTGAAACAACGCATAGCAGACCCTACTCATCTTCTGGTTAATTGACAAGATTACACCCGCCAACTGTTCGTTACTCCCTAATAAGTCCCTAAACTCGCGGAACTGAATAATTACGAACAGTTTTACTTTGATTCGAACGAAGATTTAACTGTCGAGTTTCTTAATGGATTTAGAGCTTTTCTCTATTTAATGAGTTTATATTGAGTTAATGCTTCTTAAATATTATACGTTTAGTTTTATTTTATTAGTTTGTTAAAATAAACTTTGCGAAGTTTGTGATACTTTGTTATAACATTGGTACTAAATAAAAAGTGTTTGGATATAGCAGTCTCGTTTCGACTCGCTCCTCATCTGACATGGTACTCCCTTCGCAAACTAGGCTAACTCGATCCATCGCCAATTTTTTTTATGCTCATCAATGCAAAAATTATTTATACACAGGACAGGGCTAGTGAGCAGTAATCATTTTTAATTTATTATTCAAACAGTGATATTAATTTTATGACTCTAGCGCGGCGCGGAACAAAATGCTGCATTCAAGTATGTTCGAGACTACTATAAATTAAATCACTGACCATTCCTGTGCCATTTCTCAGTCAATAGTTCGTTCTTTTCCTGCCAATCATATACCCCCATTTCAAACAACGTTAAGCCATCGTAAACGTCATTTAAAACTATGATATAAGGTTTGATTGTCCCTTTTTCAGTAATTATGACGGACAGTTTCCGACATGGTAATATTTAATATTTTCTAGTACCTATCAGGAATGGTGTCGAATGGCCGCCGCCACTCAATAACTGTCAACTGCGAATGGAGAATGCATGTTACCTGACTTCGATGCTACGAAAGGCCCAGTAATCGTTCCCTATATAGAAGTCTGTAGTAATTCTCGTCGGTGTAGAGTTAAAACTACGTTTAAAACGAATGGAACAAGCAACGCTAATGTTCCTTTTTTATAAAGATCTTTATTCTTTGCTAGCTGACTAAACGGACGTTGTCCTGTCCAAATCCCATGGAAAAAGCACTTCCAGTTTTTCCCAAATTTCCTGGATAAGATTGTAAATTTTTCGTTCCCTAAAATCCTCATATGGAATATTCCGAACTTAAAACATAACCTAATCGCCTTAGCTGTTTACAAGTGATGCGTTTACATTACAGCATTTCATTTTTATTTATAGTGGTCGATTCGCAAAGCCTTGCCTTTAACCTAAGCCTTGAACCTGGATTTTTTTAACGTATTTGTAATCACAATGTAAAGCTACGAATAGCTCGTTGATGTAAAGTCATAATTTCCATATGTGAAATAAGAAAAACATATTTGTTCGCAAAAAATCACAATTTTCATTCAAATAGTGTACCCTATTGCTTACATCGAGCTATGATAACAAGCTATCAATTAGTATGAAGTCACTTACAAGCTAACTCAGCTTCTGTGAAGCGTCTAGTAGCATCTGGTACTATTGCTTCATTAAGTACCGTCGCCTGCACACCGCGACGCGACAAATTAATCAACCGCAAGCACCTATTACGAGGGAACAAGCTACCAATAATGTGTATTTAAGGGCTGGGGAAGAGATTCTATTATACTTGACGATGAAATTACAGAAGTTGAATATTTGAGACACAGATATCAACATGCATAAAATACAACTTTACGAGTTAGAGACTCGAGTGAGTGCACAAACTACCTTTCCCAAATTCTTATTATGGTCAATTTAATCGTTGCAAGATTGCAAGTGAGCCTAACTGGCCTCGCCTCAACAATTCGGCGAGTTGACCAGTAGGCGACGGTCTGAATTTCCAATTTGAACAGCCGCTTGTTTTGTTGCCAATATGCCACATGTAAATCGGGCATTAGTTATAGTTCTATATCATTCCAAACCATAGTGCCATGAAAGCATACTACGAAAAAATACAAATTTACTTATAAAGAATTACTAGTTGACTCGACAGACGTCCCGATTTTTTATGTTACCGGGCGACTTTAAAAAAAAATATTTCTCTTAAATCCCTTTGGATTTATTTGAACATTTAAAAAATGGTCAAATCGGTCCAGCCGTTCTCAAGTGAGGCGCTTCGAACGAAAAGCATAACATTTTTATTTAACACACCGTTCATATAGATTAGCACAACCATACCAAGCGCGTCAGTGAACACAACGCTTTAGATATTTATTCCAATCCGCAACGTCCATCAATGTCAGTCCCCTCTCCAGTGGCCATGAAATGAAATGCAAGGAAACACAATTTCCGAATCGGCATGCCCCTTCTGCGCGGAGAGACACCCAATTTTTAAGCAATGCAATCCATCCTGGGCGGCGCCTTCACAAAAATTGAATATTACAAGAACATTGTAACGATAACGACATAGGTGAACATCTAAATTAAATCACTTCAGAAGTTTCCTTGAATTACGTACGTCAAACCAGCACCGAAGGATAAATATCACATAGCATTTTAAATTTTATTCACATTATTTATGACTATGATTTGTCGGACAATATTAAGAAAGCAAGCAAGAGGCAAGGATATGATAGATAGCAAGGATTCACACATCTTTCATGGGGTATTGTGTTAAATGTTATATTAAAATACATTCTGATATTATCGAACTTAGTGAAAATAAATTAAAACCGTACATAAAACGTACGCGATGACAGAAGGCATACTTCACACTTGACGCTTATCTTAAGGATAAAAATGCTTGGTTAGATGCTGGTCCGGCTGCTGAGGAATATAAATAACCTTGTTCGAGCAGACTATTTAGATTTTGGTTTTCTCCTCTTCCTTTTATATTTTCATTGCTGCTCAAGTCTGCTTGGCCGTTCCTACATTGTGCTCACATGCCCATAACAATGTAATACTCAAAAATGTAAATCTTTTTAAAAAGAGCAACCATGAAGATTCTTGCCCGTTCATCTCCATAGGAACGGCATTCCGAACGGGTGGTAGTTGTAGCTTAGCATTTTGTCACTATAATGGTTAACATGAATATAAAATATTCTGATCCTGATTCTGAAATACTTCACGTGTATATTATAGGTAACTTGCGCCTTCAAAAAGTTGACCACTGATTACTTGTTGGACTTGTTTCTATATTAAAACGTAGTCTGATCATAATCCAGCCACCACAGCAAGGTAAAAACTTCGCTAATAATAAAGTCGACGGTTCCGGTCCCGCCCACACGGTGAGGATCCATCCATAAACAAGCACATATAACATATTTAAGCTTCGTTATTTTTGTACGTAGGCAGCTTTTGATGGTACGCTTAGGTTAATGCTTTGTCAACACCTTCCGACAAATTATATGACAACTGTTTGTGTTGAAGAAGTATATATTAAACCTTGGCTATTGTGTTGCTAAAGAACAGCGTAACGAAGTAACTAAAATTATGTGTCAGCTAATAAAATAGGGACTAGCTTTTACCTGCGGGTCAGCCGCGCAACCATGTCTACGCAATTCGACGATCAAGCATATAAAATAAAGCCTATAACTCTGAGCGATAGTGTAACTTTCCATGAGAGAAATAATTTTAATAATTTGATCGATATAGTTACGGAGATTAGCCTCTACAAACATAAAAAATGTGTTGTTAGGGCAGGGACGAATCAAGTAAACATTTCGTGACAGTTTTGTACGTGCGGCTTGAGCAGATGAACCGTTCGACGGACCTAATATACTTGCAAACTGTAACCCCTCCCGCTTTAACCATGTTTCGCTATATCCGATACCGCATAACCTGGATTCGGTAATACGGATTTTAGACGGATGTCCATAATTTTTTTCAGACTCTATCGCCATCATCTTTTCTCTTACCCTTTTCTCATTAGCTCTCGTTCTTATTATACCATACATTCTACATACATAATAATAGGTTGGTACGAAGATAAAAGGTTAATTTCAAATATTTTTTAACGATATTGAAAATACAACAAACCATGTGATATTGGAAATGACAAAAAGTAACGCGTTCGCTAAAAGCCAAAACAACAAAGGTAGCTACCCAAAAAAAGTGAAAAGCCAAAACAAAGTGCTACACTAATTTATATACTGTGGAACTTCGATCAACGGAACGATAAAGCACGAAACAATATCGACTTGTCACTGGAAACATTTAAAAATGAACATTTATGTTTTCTAAAAAGTTTTTTTAGGATAGCCTGTTTTTTTTTCATGACTGCCAGCCATAATACAATTCTCACATGAAAAGTTCCCTTCTTTCAAATACTAGTGTTTGTATTGCGATTTTTGCCTTTTCTGTCCCGTGAGGGCTTTGTTATGTTTTAGTCTGCCCGGTCATCTGTCTCCAACCTTCTGTCATAAAGTTGTTTTCTCTTCCTGAAACTATTTATGGGGTTATGAAGTTGTTACATGGATGCATCGGCCTCACAATCACCATGCGAACGTACTGTAAGAACTTTAGAAACAGCGGCACATATGCTATGAGTAAAGTTATTTTTTTTTTATTATATGTACGCAACTTAACCTTAACCTATTTATTGGTAGGTTAAGTTTCGGTTCCAAACAAGGAAAGACTGTATCTTGAAAACCTAATAGTATTAATATACTTTTTTTTAAATTGCCTTCGTGTGTACAAATACTGGGCAAAGGTATACATTGCACTTTAAATCGTCTTGCATTAACTTGCCTACATTTAACATTGACTACATTCAATTTATAATATAAACTCTAACATGGATCTGACGATAAACTAAAAGTAGGTATCACACATAAAGATAAAATTGCAAAAGTATATACTTCAACGCGCAAATAAATGGAAAAGGGCTGGAACATGATCATACAAGGTTATTGCAATTTTATGTCTTTATTTATTTAGGTAGAGGTGGTTTTGCACTGGATAAAATACATTGGTTCAGATAATAAACAACTTCCAGGTAATGGCAATAGTTCCCTAAATCACTAAAAGCGGACCATTATACAGAGTTATTCAGAAAGGGTATAAGAAGGATAGGAGGTAGGGGCTAAGAAGGAAAACTACTGGGCCACTATCGGATTCATGGTGTTAAAATCAAATATGCTCCATGGTCGAACCGCCTACCTATCCCATATTTACAAAGCAACCCCGAGTGCGCACTCTGACGCAAACAAACAGCCTTTATTATAACCCATCCTTTATAAAGAACCTATATCAGATAGCAAAGAGTGTGTTATTCAATATTTTCACTTAGAGAACAATGTCGCGTATTAGGCTTCAGGTGCACAAGTAAAAAAATAAATCGAAGGCAAGTCGTAAGATATAGTCATATATATTTTTTTAATAAAAGCCTTTAAACAGTTACAGTTGTAAGTTAAACTAGTTACTAAATTAATTATCAAATACTGAAAATAGGGCTAAAGCACCTTGGAAATGCTTGCGTAGAAACATATGTTCAACACGTAGAGCCCTTTGTGGTTTTACGTAAGGATTCTGTTGGTGGTCAACCCAGCAGATGCCTGCTAAAAATATAAGTAGCAAATTGACCTCAGCAGGCGCAGTATTATCACATTCATAAGGTTTGGTTCCAAGACAATTAACTTTATCCCGGGACTCGCCGAGGGTCAAACCTCGGTGTCATCAGGGGACACCACTGTAGATCCTGGCTTACAGGAGTAGCAGTGGTGGGAGTGTGTGGCGGGCCTATTACATTCATAAGTCTTAACTGAGTACTGCAAAATAAGCTAAGCATCTGGTTTTTGTTAATAGGTTGTAATAAAGTCAGGATTTTTTAGAAGCTACTTTCGATTCCCACTGCCACGACTGTGCGCTCACGCAAATAATGAATTTTAACCTGCGTTTTGGCGTGAACAAGCGTATTACTGACAGCATTAAAGTTATAACTTATGAAGTAACTGTAAAAAACATAGATTTTATAGAAATTTGCTCCCTTTCAACCCTCATATATAACTTATAATAAGTATAGACTTTATCTTTTCTTTTGTGTAGATTTGTATGAAAACAACCCTCTGTGTGGACCGGAAATTAAAATTTTCTTTGTGCTCTCGACTAAAGAGATATGAATATATGGGTCAGTGCGATATTTTCGTTTTGCTGTTAAGAAAGCATTCATTTATTCATTATAGCACAAAATAATGTATGAAGTAGTAAGAAGTAATTGTATAAAAAAAACAGTAATTATTGTAAAAATATATATAGGACATGGGAATACCTATAAAAAAAGGAATAAAAAAATACAACTGAATTGAGAACCTCCTCCTTTTTGTAGTCGGTTAAAAAAAAATATATACTAGTGCCTATATGTTTTATTACAGCCACCAATTACATATTATTACATAGAACATCCAATAAACATCTCGTTACCGTTCGTTCGTCAAATACAAACATCATTCAATAATTTCAAATAATGTTTTCACAGTATTAATTTCTCAAGAAATGTTACAATGAACTTAGTTACTACTTGGAAATTATTATTGTCTGTCTTCTTGCTTTGTCTCACTTAAGGCATTTTATCATTTGAATTGCCCTAATCAAATTATGTAATTGTTAAAGGTTTAATTATTGAAGATTGCTTGGTGGTTCGACTCACTCTAAGTATGAACGAGGCAGTATTCGTGTACCTACAGAAGAAGTTTGTTTGGTGGTTCGGCTCACTCTAAGTATGACCGAGGCAGTATTCGTGTACCTACAGAAGAAGTTTCTTTGGTGGTTCGGCTCACTCTAAGTATGAACGCCAAGCATATTGTGTACAGTTTGGTGTTCTACCTTACAGTGAAATGAACATCAATCGCACATCAATCAAGAAGAACGAGGAATAAGGAACACAGATGAGAAGAAAAATAATAATACGATATTATATTTGCTTTAAAATTGCGAATTTGTTTTTAAACGCTAGCAAAGCATTAAGGAATATTTACACTATGTTAATAGGAGTTCTATGTATTTAGTAGATCTTGTTACATTTATTTTTATTGTGAGTTGTATAGTTATGCTTATAGCCGTGACTAGACGATCGCGCAGGAGACTCAAGCGAGGCAACGCGCCTTGCCTCGCTCGGGCGCGCGCTATCATCTTTCGATTAGCCTCTGTGGCAGACGGTGCCCGATGTGTGCCCAAGCCTGCCTCGTGAGGCAGCGCGGCGGTCTGGATACAGCTATTTTTTTATACACAGATATAGGCAACACTGAATGTTGGTAAAATGTACTCTCCAAATTATTATTTTTATCTCTGACCATGTTCATAAAGCATTCACTAGTTGCATATAAATATATGGTGGACCACAGAGCGCGCTTGCTTCTATATACATATTTTATTAAGAGATTGCAGACCGGCCCCGGTAATGGCATAAGCGTCAGATTCCCTTCCAAGGATAAGTGCAGAAATATTAATAAAACGGCAGGACCCGGCCGTTTGTTCAATATTCATGTGTCGTGAATTCCTGAGTATTTTTACGCCCACCAAGTTTCAGTGATTGAAATTCGCTTTAAATATTCAGTACACCAAAACACACGTGCTAATTTTGCTATTCAGTAAAAAAAATGTCGACTGGGTTGAGCAGGGCTTTTTTCTGCCAACAATATATTATGTCAAAAATTTATTTTTATATAGGGTCTGTTTCACAATCTGAATGAATGAAAACATTATGCGACACATAAATGACACACAAAGGCACAAACATTGGTTAGACAAGAATAGGTACAGATGAATTGGTAAAGTGATGTTGCCCTCGATGTGACCTGTGCCGAAAGGCAATTTTTTATTTTAGGTTTTTTTAAGGATTTTTTATGTGCTAATAAACGCTATCCGCAACTCATTAGATCTAACTAGTATGCGCTATTATGTCCGAGTTATATTTTATTTCAACAACAATAGATGTATATTTAAACATTGTTCGTGTGTAATTTTATTGTTGCCTGAATTGTAGATGGTGTGGTAAAGTTTGTCTTTGTAATGGAATAACATACAGGCTCTTCCTTTGGTGGCTACCATACAAAGGATTGTAGACGAATACTGAATGAATCATTTTCATTATTTTCTGACAATGTACATGCAGGAAGCCGGTGGATGCGAGTGGCGGAGGACCGTGATGTGTGGAAGTCGTTGGGGGAGGCCTATGTCCAGCAGTGGACGTGTATATCGGCTGATAGATAGATAGATAGGTATATAAATTTTAAATAGAGGTAGGTACTTACCTCCTGTTTTATACCTACGCAAGACAAACTTCAATAATGATCAGAACTTAAAAAATACGCTCTAATAGGCACTAGGCGAAGCTAAATACTTATCATTAAATGTTCAATAAAGAGCCGGGATTCAAAGGTTCTTGCGAAAAAAAGTAAGGTTACCTTACAATAATAAAATAAAGTCGACAGAGTTTTTTATTGGTTATTGTGCTGAGATGAATTAACTTTACTGTAGGTATGTATACATTATAATTTTATATTAATTCTTATCGTCGATTTTGAAGTTAACTGTTAGAGATTAGTATTCATGACGGTAGGAATCTATCCGTAATAGTTTCCCAATATCAAATACGTCTTCAATACTTTAAATCATTACGTCCATTTAAGCATTAGAACAATACTGTTTATTTAGGACAATCGTTCAGCAGTTTCTACAAAAATGTAGGTTCTTAATTATTACTTAAATTTTCCTCATAATTTTTTCTCCATTCTCTGTGACCTTACTTTGCCGATAAGAATAATATTCTGCGTGTTGTATATTTACGTGTAACATGAGCTTTGTTCTGATTTGCTATTAATAACATTTCTGTTCACAGATGAATTCTGCGAAGAGTATCCCCACAGCCTGATCCCCACGCCGGGCTACTGGATCGAATGCTCCCGCCAGAAGATCGCCACCGATACCATCTGGGACGAATCTGAGTCGGAACACGACAGCGGCCCTGATCGAGACAATGCTGACACTGGTAAGTTCATTTTCCGTATCAGACACATAGGTACTATGTATTACACTAATGCTTAATACACCGTACATACATAATGATTCAGAAAGGGAATACTAAGCTTTGAACTTGCGTTTCTTCAGCGCATTTGTGTATAATCATTCATCATCAATCCCACTAATATTATAAATGTGAAAGTTTGGATGTATGCATGGATGGATGTTTGTTTGTTTGTACGCATCACGCCAGAACGGCTGAACAGATCTGGATGAAATTTGGCACAGAGATAGATTATAGTCTAAAATAGCACATATGCTACTTATTATTCCGGTAAGATGTACGTCTCCCGTGGTATAGATTTGTTTAAATTTTTCATAGAGCAAAGGATCGACATGATTTTTTGCGCGGGTAACACCGCAGGGCGCAGCTAGTAATTCATATTTTTCTTACTAAATATCACATTTATCATCATGGTGGGAACAATTATTGTTTTAAAGCGATATATCGAACTTCTGATCTCACAGAATGATTACAACTGCGCTAAAGAAGCACGATACACGATTGACATATTTCCTACATTAACTCATGTCGTATAAGTTATGAAGTCATATAATAAATGGAACCTACTCGTCGCATTGCCGACCTTATTGTTCCTGTTCGCTCGTTAAATGATGGACAGACGTTAAAATTGTAGAGATATTCTATGACGGTGCCAACCCGCACTGGGCCAGCGTGGTGGACTATGGCCTGATCCCCCTCGCATTGATGGGAGGCCCGTGCCCAATAGTGGGACATTAAAAAGGGCTGGTATTATTATTTTATTCTATGACGTCTTAGGACACCAACTAGTAAGCCTTTTCGCTGTATTATGATCTACATAACATTATACTCATATGTAAATTGATGAACCTCTTTGTAGGTAAGTATAAAATAATGGCATTAAAATAACATTTTCCATAGAGGTCTTAACTTTGAAAAACTTGTTCATAAAAGCATTTTCCACAAAGTCATAGCAGCACAAAATCAAATAAGAGTATCGGAAACCAGGTAGCAACCACAAAGAGGTCTTTTGAGTACGGACTTTGTAAAATGGAACTCAGTTTTACTTTGCCTTGGACAATCTGATTGGTAGTGAATTACAATATTTTATGTATAATAAATAAATATTTTAATAAATAATAAATAAATAAATTTATATTAGTACAGTACATTTGTAAGTATTTTAGTTAACACTTATTTTACTGTTTTTATGAAGTGACCGTGATATGACATGCATTTAGTCATAAATATAAAGGTTTTTTTTTATTAAATTGGCGCCACTGCTGTTGTACGCGGGCGTGAGATAAGGCTAAAATTAAATGTTAAACTTACTTTTCTTTCACAATCCCTCCGTTCCACTGGTCACACTCAAGATCTAAATTAAATTCCGAACACTAAGCATACGCCACAAAACAACATATTTCTTTTAACGGCAATTTAAAAGCTGTACTTAAAAAAAAGTATAGTTGAAATTTTAACACTTGAATATTTATATTACAATTTGTGAGTATAGTTTTACTACTATTTCTTTAGACCAAAAAACAAGTACATGCTTATGCTCAACTACATATTCTTCGTATGTGAAAATGGTGAACTTACTGGTATTATAAAAAAAAATCAAACCTTTTCGTCGTCACATAAAACCTTTATTTTTATTAAAGCTTACTTTTTAAGATAGCGGAACAAAAACCCGTTTTTACATCCCTAGCGTCGTAAATGTAAGCAGTGATAAAAAAAATCAAAAAGTAAAAAAGATACTCGTGACATTCGCGAAACCAAGTTAGTGTTCCCTTGAATAATACTGAACACAGCAAGAGTCGGAGGGAGATAATTCTTCCGCTGTCACATTAGATGTACGAGTCGAGACGAAAATTAAATTTGCCTCCCTTTTTCCAGCGTATCGATTCAGGAAACCTCATATAATATGTAACAACCTTTATAAATCTCGACGCAAACGTTCTCGGTTCAATTTAGAATATATGGCCGTTTAAATTATTTGATAAGTAAAATGCGACCTACTTACCATTAGAGTTGAAAGTCATTATGCATATTGATTTCTTATATTTACGCGAATTCTACACATAGACGTAATCGGACCGAGGTTTGGGGTCGAGTCACCTTCGTCCGTAGGAGAATTAAGTACCCTCGAGATAACCTACACGTGACCCTGGGTGGTGCCAACCAGGTGACAACTCTACTGGTGGTAGGCTTCGGCCGTGGCTAGTCACCACCCACTGAACAAAGCCATGTCGCCAAGCGGCCTAGCCGTGTTCCGGCATGATGTTCGGTGTTGCCATTCATGGATGGCGGGTCAGATCAGTTGCGCTGCATGTGCCTAGATAATGTAGCGTCTCTATCTACTGCCGCCTTCCTACCTAGGCAAGTATGGCAATATTATATCTCCATCGTAGATCTCATCGTCACTTATCATCGGGTGAGATCGAGATCAAATACTTGCCTATAATGTAATTAAAAAAAAAAAAAAAACCGCAATCAACAACTAAATATGAGGGTACCCCAGTTCAAAGTATGACACTAGGACGTCAAACACCTCAGTGCTTCCATGAGCATGGTTGCTGTAAATACCCAAACGTCAGGAATGTAAAACATCAAATAAACGCGATAATATCCGAAAAAATTGTTTTATTTCAATGTCATTATGCATGATATCAGTATATCATGATATCACGTGTGAAACTTTTAATATCTATGGAAATATTATCCTGTAGGTACTATGTTGTAACTAGAGTATACAATATATTTGCTGAGACAGAAATTGTAAAATAATAAGCCGTCAAACCAATTAACTACAAAAAATATTATTGGAGTGAGCAGCACAAAATAGCTTCAATTATCTTTAAGCTCAAAACAAGCATTAAATCGAACAAAAAGCTACAGATAATAATAAAAGCGATCACAATTCGGTCGGAAGACCATTTCAAAACGTATCGAAATCTTTTTACGATACCAACAATAAATATACCTTATTCAAGCGAATTTATCGCCGTTTTGTGTTACGAAGTTAATTCCACTTTGTGGCTCAGTTATAATAACTTAATACTCGGACAACGAAATATATTGACCGCATATAAATTGTCGAAAACACGAGAATTTGTGGGCTAATAAATTCGATATGCATAGTGAGAATAAACATGTTTTATTGGCCTACTGTAGTGATGAATGCAGTGCAAGCGACATGTCTCATGCTCTGCATGTATCATTGCAAATGCGCATCCCTTTTAGCGTGCATTCAGAACATAATGACAGCTAGAATCAAGACGAGCATCTCAAATAGCGCTCTATGAGACGGTTAACTTCGAAATACATTGGTTATGCAAAGCGAATTATTTAGAGTACACGTCTACGAGGCAGCGTCGACGCAGAGCGACGATGTTTTACTAACTCGAAATAGTTGTTCGACTTTTCACCCCACGAACGAAACATAAAAGTTGAGACACACTGTAACTAGAAGTTATTATTATGAATGAACCTGAAATGTCGCGCTTATTTGAAAAGTTTAGCGTTATACGCCAAGTTTAAAATAAAAAGTTAACTTGAGGTCCATGATAAGTAAACATTTTACTGATAGATTCGTTGAAGAGGAAAATTGAATTAACATATTAAATAGGTACTCAAACAAAATAGACAAAATATTGAAGCCAAAAACTAGACGACATACACCTTGCACGTACACATCCCAACCTTGCCTGATGGTGTTTAATCTCTTCATACATGACACAGCATAACAGATACTGAAGGCAAGGAACATATATGTTTTCCGCAATCCCTACAGCCCGGTTCAAAAAGGGTATACACCATTTGAACCTGTACTTCTTCAACACACTATTTTTAATCATTATGTGCAATCACAATTTCGAAGCATTTTTTTAAACGACATAATATCGAAATTATGATTTCACATATACCGATTTCAATGATACCGCATGTGCTAACGAAGCGCAGGTTCAAATGGTAGTGTACCCTTTCTGAATCACGCTGTATAAGAACTATGTTGTTCAATCTATTTTCTAGTTAAAATGTTTGCACACATCCAAACAGGGCTGTACAAACGGACACCCTTGTCCATCGGCGATATTTCATTCGACGCACGTTTTCAATTTTTCCACGTCCCGCGTATTGTCCGCTTTCGAGGATCTTGGGCGCCCGCCGTCGCGTCTCCTCTTATCGGCTGTTCCATTGAAAAGTCACGTCATGTGTAAATGCTCCGCGGCACAGTAATGGCACGGTGACCCGGTCATTCCGGTTCTCCACACAATGTGTTTTTCATCACACTAAACTGGACCCTAAGTGGGCAAACACATTCGACTTATAATCGCAAGGCAATGGGAATGTTATTTTTGACAGGTTATTATAACAAAAGTGTCATGAGTGACAGGTACGATGCAGTTTGATTATGTTAGTAAGCTATTGGCGATCTGAGTACGTGACTGTACCTATATTTTTTATGCGCTGTTGACGTCATTGGGTTTTTGTTTCGTCTTAGAAAATACCAGGATAGCATGACACATAAGTATATTCCAAATTATTAAACAGAATTGGGACCTCGCTACTTCATACAAAGTTAGTTCTTAAAGCAGTTACAACATAATTTAGAAAATAGCGCGCAATACCTAGCAAATTAGTTCATTATTTAAATTGCAGAATGTTGTTGATAAATGTATTATTGGGACGGCGAATCTACCCTAGTCCCTAGTCCCTAGCCCTAGCCCTAGTCTGGGCATTACTGGGATGTGCCCCCTAGTCTATTGTACAGTGCCCATACAAGCATTGCTTATTTTGGCTCTATACGTACGGTGTATATGTGGTCGTCTTACGATGTTCATTTATTTATTTTTATAGTTTTACTTAAATGAAATATGGCCTGCTAATACAAGACGCATAGCGTAAACTATCGCACGTCTTAAAAGCACGTCTCTTTCTTACTTTCCAAATGCATACATAAAAATATGAACCAACCGATATTTTGTGCGTGCGGGGAATATTAAATAACAAATATTACATATCTAAGTAAGTTCGGTGAAACGCAATGTCGAAGCTTTGAAGGTTTGATCGATCGACATATCCTACGAAGTGCGCGGTGTAACAAGCCTGAAGTTATGCTCTTTCGATAGTATATTCGTCGAAATCTGAAAAAAGAATATTATAATCGTTTAGCGAAGTATATTATTAAATCGTTAGAAGTGGCAAGACCAACTACGTGAATCGCGTAAAATAAAACAGCTTCCAAATTAGACTAGAAATTGAGTATTCAGCGATAAATGCATAATTTCATTTGAGCACTGATAAAAAACTTAATCTAACCTTAGATACTATTGAAAATTCTTAAACGGTTTAATATGTCTATTAATTTAGATTTAAAAAAAATATTGGCATTTGGACATATCTGAAACCAGAACAAGTGTTTTTAAAATTCTCATCTGTCACGGAAATCTACTAGACTGAATTTAACGTGGCTAACTATTGGAAAGCCTATGTAAGCCTCAAAAGAGAGGGGACATATCCTTTCGCTATGACTATTGGGGGTCGAGGTAAGAGCGAAATCGATAGCAGCCCGGGCGCAAGTACGAAAATAAAGTCCTTTCAAATATTGAGTCAGATATTTACATGTTCTGTATTTTGTGACACATACATATACAATTCAGATACCTAGGTATCGAATTCTTTGCCACCAGCCTACGGTGTATTTATTATTTCCCTCCTCTACCCTTGGGAAGTCATCAATCACTGCAACTTTGCTTATACCTTTGGTATTGTTTGATGAATTATACCTACACCGAAGTACAATCTTTGTTAGGCAACAGGGACGGCTTCTTTTATACTTATTACACTCATTTATAATGAACTGGGACATTTTACATGGATACTAACTAAATAATAACTAATATAGTTTGAATAAAATATTAACATCTTTGAAATCTCTTTAAAGTTCTGAAATAAACTCTAAATATGATTTACCTAAAGTTATAAAACTGAATGGACTCGAACCGAAGAAAACTAATAATTACTTAATATTATTTTCTCTATGTCTTGTAAAATAGTTTCACACTCAGAAGGGTGGTTGGAATATTTCAAATATCGACAGTAATATTTTGTAACGCTCCCATAAGCTTGCGTTTCAGTCAAATGCACTGACCATTAAGCTCACGTCGCTTTCAACTTCGCCAACTTAAAAACCAACCAAATAGTATAAATACGAAGGTATAAATAAAATATTTCACCTCTATGCGAATGGAATTGTCACATCAATTTAACATATATCCTATACATTTTTATAATAATTGCCAGAGACATATTACTAACGGTGAAAATGTCTTTAACGAAAGAGCTCGTTCGTTGTCAGAAATATAATTTTTCATAATTTTATCCCGACGCCCCGTCAGCTGACGGTGCCGGAGCCCTAGTTAAAAACTTGTAAACACTTTGTGACACTTTGAATTTGAATAGTAATCCCTGCTTACTCAATGAAAACAACTTTTACATCATTGCCATTCTTCTGTATATTTAAACATCCTTTTAATTACAACTTACAACATTGATATAGGGGTGTGAATTACGTAATTAGTTTCTCTAATTAGTTTTCTCTCACCTTAGCCTACTGTAATGATGATGCGCATTAGTAGATAATTAATTTCAAAACTGTGTAACTAACGATAGTATGTATTATTTATTTAGTCGATCGATTGTATTGGTTAATTTCATTTGAGGTGAGTGAACGTGATTTGAGGCGCAAGTGACGCGGTAAACCTTGGCTTTGGTTGGATCGACGGCGACATGGTGCGAGCTAGCGCGATAACGGCTCTGCTTACATCCAACTGGCTTTATAAGCTTGCGTTGTTATCCTTGAGCTTGCTGTACAAGAATTGTTTAGGGATATTTGAGACTTAAAGAAATTGAATGAAATTATTGACTTTATTCCAAACCCTAAAGAGACGAGGTTTAATACATAAATGCTCTTTAATACATACTCGTATCAAGTGCTCTATAATTTAGAAGGCGTAGAAAATATGATAAATAATAAGTATCTTTCCTCGTTCACTGTATATGACTCCACTTGTGTGTAAGCCCAAGCCATTAATTATTTGTTGCGAAAATTAATTTTAGGTACGCGAATATGTGCACGGTTTCGTGAATGACACGTTAAGCCCTGGCTGTAGAGCGACAGCACATGTCCAAGCGATAATTGTTTGTCGAAACCGTCTAGATGTTCATCCTTAGAGCTTATTCTGATGTAATAACCATTTATAGTTTGATTAAGGTACCTACTAATATGTGTAGGTATAAAACTCATGCTTTACACGTTTTACATCATAGATATTTTTTGAAACTTAAAGAGATTTTGGACTCATTATTTTTTCATATTTACGTTATCACGATATTGTCCCCGTAAGTACACAATTTAAAATGTTTTATTTCTTCTAAGCGTTAGCGAAACTATTACAAGGCTTTACGGAGACATCTTTGATTTTCTTCGAACTTTGTAGACGCTACATTTTTTTAATACAATGCCCGTAAATTGTTCATGCTATAACTGAAATGATTATACGCAAGACAGAAACCAAATTGTATAATAATGTTTTTGCTTATAAAAAGAAATAAAAAACAATCTTATCATCGCTTCAGCAGTGAGCCTGAATTAAAAATAAGAGTAAGATCGTCGTAAAAACAGCCTATATGGAGTTCTTGCTTCTACAAATGACCAAACGTACATTTTACATTATCCCGCCGTTTTTCGCATTCGCTTAGATACTCGCATTCTATTTGTTTATTTACAAGTAAGGACTTAATGGAAGAATTTTGCTGCCATTACATACATTTTACATGACTTTTCTCTGAAACAGAGTGCTCGCGTACTCCTTAAATTTACCAATATAAGAAATACTCCTATTATGTAATATCTTTCCAATCATTTCGTTTCTAAAATTATTTTTATGCCTTTGTGTTCACATAATTTTCATAGGTATGACATATTTACCCACTGAGAAATGTATTTCGTATATTTGGGGTTTATTTTGATTAAACATACTAAAACACAACAAATAAGTACATATATCAGATCAACGTCAATTTCGAAAACTCTCTTCGCAAATTTGATCTCCTGGGATACGTACGTTCAGTAAAAACCCAACCCCAAAACTTTTAATTTTAGTCAAATTGTAATGACTGGTTTGTAATGCCTTTGTAAATGAACGAAAACTTTCTGATAATTTCAGAAAGGGATTTAAAACACGATTTTTAAAGCATATAATTTGTCCAAAGATCGCCACAGAAGATCAGGGTCGCTGGATGAAGCGGCAGAAGACAGCAGTGATAACGGCGGCAGCACGCCGAAGAAGAAAACAGTAATCGAGGAGCAGTGGGAGAGGTCAGGGGGCTTCGAACTCACCTCTGTCGAACAAGAGACATACGAAAAGTACTTCTACAGCACAGAACATTGGAACTATTTTACAAATGACGAGGACCTCGGCCCCGTTATACTGTCGATTAAGCAGGAAACGCTTAATGCGAGGGACCAGTTCAGGTAAGTCTGTAAACAGAGATTGTGCGGAATATTAAGTAGGTAGCTTCAACAAATTCATGAAATTACAGCACCGGTAGTCACGACGCGGCGTTCGAAGGCTTTGTTTATCCTAGAACAAGAGTAATTTATTTGTTTGCCTCCATTTTGTTTCGGATTCAGCACTTACATAGCACAGTATATTATTCGCCCACCAATTCTTAGGTATGCCAGACGTTTTTATCATACTATGATTTATATTCTATAAATAAAGTCTGATGAGCCGTAATGCATAGTTCAGCACCTAATATTATTTTGCATGACGTGCTCACTGCTATTGAAACACATCACACAAATTCTAAGAAAAAATATTCGATAGAGTTCGGATAAGTTGATCGTTATTCAAATAGCGAACAATCCGCGAAGATAATAAATACGGCCGAAATGTATTTCGGAATCGTCGACACTGTTCTAAAATTATAATAGCAAAGCGAATCGATGAGGTATTCGTTTGTATCAACTCACTAAGAATGTCCCGAATCTCATCATCGTACGGATATAGCTGGACATGGTATTTAATTGAATATAATAATTATATTCCACGATGCAATGAACCGGCGCGTGGTTGGGAAAATATGAAATTCCTGTATAGGAATGGTAATAACTCTTCCCAGCGGGCTGCTACCTGGAGTTGTGCTAAACACATAATCACCTTTAGCTTTGTTAATTATCTTATGTCAATCTCACAAAGCCAGAATTGAATTTATTATATTTATTTATATGTTACTCATCCCCCCTACCGTTGATAATACGAATGAAGTAGGTATTCTTTGTAATGATTAAACAATAATTATCTTCGTTCCATGTTGAATTTGCAATGTTATGAATTCGTGGAATGGTTTTAAAGGATTTTTTTTCTCTGCATTATCCTCACAAAGCAAATATAACTTTGCTGTTTCAGGCTTAATATAAAAATAGAATTGTTTAGGGCGACGCCGCGCGGTGCGCACTTTAATTAAAAATGGCCAGGTATTGTAAAACGAAATGGGCGTTTGAAGGTGTTTGTAGGTGCCATAATTAACTGGCCAGTAATGGCGATGACCTCACAGGGTTTACCTCCGCGACCCTCTCGTAAACTGGGAGTTCAATTAGCATAATGTAGCAGAAGCAAGGTGTACATTTCAGAAGTATTTAATCATGTTTAGAGCGAGATAATGTTTCCAACAAATTATAACGTACCTATTCAATCGTAACGAATCTTCCATTTTAATCTCACTTTCTCGTTCGTGCCGTTCTTTAATTAAGGGACCTGCTACCATTCGATTTTTATTGCTTGCAGAGCAAAGACAATCTAACCTACATCGGGCTGCTTGCAAGTCTCAAAAAGTAATAAATATCACAAATGAGTTTTAATGGCCGCATGCACAATGTTGTAAATGGCACTAGGCGGTTCGAATGCGAGGCGTCGTTCTTACTTACGCAAAAGTGATATTCCAATTCAAAAGAATCACACAAATTACACCCTTAAAGTACTTATTTCATTAACGCGGGTGTCGCTTCACAAAGTACGATCCATTGGCAACACTTAAGGAACGTTCAAAAAGCATTTTTACGCCGTAGGTATTTCAGCTGCGATGTTTTAAACAAAGCGCTCATCTTATGTAATCACATTCCTGTCTTTGAAATATGACAGCGGTGACAGAATTTTTAATAATAAAATATCTTCGGAATTTTATATGATTGATGAAATTCTTATTCATCCTCATGGTTTCTGAATAGATTCAATATTATTAATAGATAACGGGGGTCGGTCGAGGAGTACCTACTATTCATGTAATACCAATAAGTTATCAGTTTAACTTACTCACATTTGAAAATATTATTATTATTCAATTCGTATTTCAATTGAAGGTTTGATTATCCTTACATTCAATCAAACGAGCTCTCAAACGTAATCGCTTACTTCGTCAACAGCTTGTCTGAGAAAAATAAAGCAAACTCAGGCCATTGATACATTCATCTTTGGCTTTAATTTGGCGGCCTTTCTGATTGGCAATACTTTCTTAACGAGGATATCGCGTGGTCACCAGCCATTAATGCTCACGTAGTCGCGGCAAGGCCAATACGTATACAAGATCATAAGATCAGCTTTTGGTGGATGTTTTATCGGTCGGTTAGTTTATGCCTTTTACCCTTATGGCAGATGATTTTCCGATGAGTTGTCTCCTATTTTCAGTATAGTGTTGTCTCCATTCTCAAATGTATGTAGAAAGGGTGACATGAGAATTTAAAAAGTTATTAAGGGGTTTAGAAATTGATGAGGCTATTGTCTTGATAATGGAATAAAATGCAATTTCTTCATTTAATAGATAGATATCATTATTCTTCTGCTAACTACACTATTATGTGTCGCTACGGTTACTTAACTAATCCAAATCACCTTCAAACCGGTATAATTGAACGAAGTGTACATTTCAATGTACACAAAGATCAAAAAGGTTTGCTCTCCGAAAAGCCTCCACGTAAACGTAACAAGAAGTCATTGCGGGTGGAGCAAGTGCTCAAGTTACTTCAGTACACTCGAAAAGTAAAATTTCAAGTGTGCGTGTTTTATACTAATGTGGCTTATAAAGCACTCCCTACGTGGATGCTTCAGTCTTTTTCACACGCGTTAAATATAATGAATAAACAATGCGACAGCAGGTTTCAATTGAACGTTTGAATAAAGCGACGATCTGACTTTAGGTAGAACGTGATAAAGTCGGTAAAAGTAAAAAAAAAAAATGTTGAATATTCCAACAATAACGCCAGATTCATTGAAGGAAGTGTTCATAGTAATATGTTGGACATGTTAATCTTGAACAAAATACACAAGAATATCTTTAGAACCTCTAGCCGTACCAATATTCTATTTGTTCTAGTTAGGTGGTAAAATAATGTAGGAATATTGAAAAATCAAGCCACGTCACAAAATCGTCTACATTTTACACAGGAATCTTTCACAGGTAAATTCTACGGGCGTTCGCCATAAATTCCGGCGTTTTCATTACGCCCGTCATGGGAACCGAAACCGTGTAAGACAACGCCAGAATTTAATTAAAAACGTTTGAATAATCCAGTTTTAACGAGCTTAAAGCTTATTCGTTCATCGGTGGTAAGAGGGATTAGCTTAGCTGGTTAAGTATTAGACTCTTTACTGCGTTCCATTTGTGCTACGTACAGGCTTATACTTAGTTTTTTTTATAATATTTAAACGCCTTTCGTTATATATTCTATACAGCAAAATTATATTATATGATAAAATAGGCAAAAAAAAACAACTTATTTATTACGTGTTTAATTTTAATTAATTTATTATGTCTTTTAGTTTACGTACTGTTTATAACTACTCGCTATAGAAAACATTGACTTTTCATTACAAAATACACGTTACCAATTTGAAATCGTTTCATCGAAATTGAAATCGACTGTTTGTCGATTCTTTGACCGTCATTTTAGTAAGTACCTATTTTCACTTAGTGTGGAATAAATTTGTGTATGTTTCTCTCGTGTTTTCTGTATATTTTGTTATTATAATTTGTTCTATGACTGTTGACGTTTATTATCTATTTATGTATTTCATTTAAACTACAAACTCTCGGCGAAACCAAACCATTGTTCAGTTAACAACTAGCTGTTACCTACTCTTCTAGTTTAATTTCACCGAGTCTATTATCTAAAATCAACAAGCTCCAACCACTGAACCGGCAATAATAATTGTTTACAAACCTCACTCGGTACTTCCGTTTCAACTCCAGTCGTCGGAGTCCGGTACGAATCGCTTCGGTCAGGATTTCTACAGCCCTTTGTGAGCGTTCACCCTTTTCCCTTTCACGCAAAACGTTATCCGATGTAAAATGCTAATGCAAGCGAAATTTTAATAGAGGTTCAACGAAATTGTTTTTATTCCGAGTTCAATGGAGTTAGAAAGTTATTTATTTATTATGAAAACTATAGGGACCACAGTATAGCAATAAAAATATTCATCTACCTACATTTATATTTAACTACTAGTAATTTGTATTAAATAATCAAAAAGGAATACTTTAAGTACGACAAAAAATATTCAATACGCTTACACAGCTGTTATAATTTCGATGGCCTCTCGTGTCCGTATAGTTCCTACAAGGCTAGGGCACAAGATGGGCTAAATCAAAGGTAACAACGCTCTCCCAAAGCCATTTGCTCAGCGCAGCCATTTACATAGCATGGTTATTTACACGCCGAGGCCATTTATATGGCGAGGCCAATCCCAAGACATCTCGCTCATCAGGCTTTGACTTTGGGTAATGGTATATTAGTGGGTAACAAGTCTCAAAAAGACAAGCCCGCTGAGTTTCTTGCCGGATCTTCTCAGTTGAGGTCGCGTTCCGATCCGGTTGTAGAATTAAGAAAAAAATATGTAATGACAATTTGTAAGTGCCCCCGTAGGCCTATACGAAACTAAATGATTTGACAAGCTTATTATATATACTTGTATTATAATAATTAATTGTCCTCCAGGATCCTAGTCCGAGCGATAAGCTACACGGTGCACGGCCTCATCCCTGCGTCATGTGTGTTCGCGGACCGATACAACCGAGAGGAGGTGGTTCGATCCCTCGGCAAGGAGGTCAATATCAACCCACCGCTGATGCTGGGCCAACTGCCCGATACGCCGGAGGAACTGCTCAAATTGGACCAGGTAAACTAAACACAAAAAAAGTCGGTGATTGCTCTATCGACCGAGAGTAAGAGAAAAAAACTGTCTACAAACAGCCTTTTGCTTTAACTTAACTGAAGCTTCTGGAGCAGCAGCTTAAGTTCCCGAAGTTTAAGAAATACCTAGTTCACATATTGATTTCTTATATTTACGCGAATACTACACATGGAAATGAAACTAATTTTACGGAACGTAAAAAACATAAATTAAACGCGATAAAATCCGTAAAATTAGTTTCATTTCAAAATACCTAGTTGTTATAATTCTATGTCACATTCAATAAATAAGTACTTAATATTGGGGTAATACGTACAAATCTCTCTTTCCTATTGGCCTCTCTGGGCAATTCCCGGGGACACACGATTCGTGAGGGCCCCTAATTCGTTGAAATGAGGAAGCCCCACAGATCGTGTGGCCCTGGAGGAGGAGTAAGAACTAGAAGAATAGATTCAGTGGGTTCGAATTTCGGAATTTTTAAATGTCTATGATTCTTCTCAATGTTCCATTTTACACAAATTTACACCATGATAAATATAAATGCCCAGCCTGATATTCTACGTTTAAGTACGTTTAGCACATCAAGATTTTATATTCAAGACTGAATCACACACATCTGATCAAACTATAACAACCTAGGTGTTTTCGTTATTTATTTCAATTAAGTTTAATTGCTAAGGTGGGGATTAAACCCGGAACCTCTCGGTTACGACAGCGCCTCCTCTAACTACTAGGCTATTAACGTTTTTTTTCTTTCGGATCCACCGGACACGAGCCCCCTAAGAACCGTCTTGATGTAACTATAAAAGGCAAAAATACAACTGTCGGTTACAAAGCGATGCGATAAAGTTTATTTTGAAATAAACCTTCGTCCCGTAAGAAAAAAAATACAATAATGAAATGGACCTAAAAATTTGGAGTGTTCGACTCAATTTAGTTTACAGCGTCGGTTATGGGCGAGCTCGTTCGATCCACTAACCTGCCAATTTTCATTAGGGGCCGTCAGAGGTGCTCTTTAAAGTCGAAACTTTGTTGAGCTTGCCCGTCCCTGTCGTCCTTTGCATTTCGAATTCACTGAAAATGTCCGATTTCATGAATATACCGGTAAGAGGGCTCACATGTGCAAATTTAATCTCTAGAAATGGAACGAAAGATAAAATCGTTTCAACATACAAACCAGACGAAGTATTTTAAACTAAGCTGATGAAAAATCTATTTGTTGTTGTTCAGCACAGACACTGAACATGATTAGTTCTATTATATACAAACACTTGCTCTTGCTTCGTTCCCAACAATATATCCAGCATCTATTTTATAATTTCATTGCCATCTACTAAATATCTATAGGTATAGGGCGACGGCAAAACATTAATATTACGCGACAAGCGGCATAATATATTATTTACACTTCTTTTGTCAAATAGAGTTGTAAGCTATTTGATTTTCGATATTCCGTGATTATAGTCAGCGAGAATTATGTATGTATAACCGACTTCAAAAAGGAGGAGGTTCTCAATTCGGTTGTATTTTTTTTTCTTAAATTATCATTGTGAGGTACATATTATTTTCCTCATCTCTCCGATAAGAGTGCTACACAAATTTTATTTCCAACGACGAACTTTAAAAAATTAAAGCCTGATTAATTTTAACGCTACATACATATTTTAAAAAGGTACAAAGATAGCAATCACTCAAACAGGACTTAAATAATGATTTGAGCCTTGCGAGCGACAAGCTAGAATAGATACAGAGCAAGTCGCGTAACTGAGAAAACTTAATTCTAAACTTTTCAGGGGAGCCAAGGAATATCCAATTCCATTAACGGTATCTATTACGTAACAACACGGTATCTATTAAGTTAAGATCGAATACTATCAATAATAGCTCCACAATCTTTTGTTCTCTACTTAATACACTTCTCTTGATTGAAATCTATAAATAAAATAAAACGTCTCGTATTTTTTTGCAACATCAATGTTATGTGACTGACATACTAAGGTAAATGATGTGGGTATAAAACTAGAGTGACTTTATGTGTACCGCACACAGTATTGTGTAGGTAGGACTTATACCTGACATCTATACCTAAGTAAATATGTCAGTTTATAGGTTAGGTATACTTATACGGGCTGGAGAATCAGAACGTGTTTATTCATGTAAACCATTACGGTAAGTACGTACAAATCATCTCACAAATCTACCTATCAAGAATCGGTTGATAAAAGAAAACATTGAACTATCTACTATATAATCTATTTATATAAAACTAAGTCATGTTAGTTAAACCATTTATAACTCAAGAACGGGTGGGCCGATTTTTATGACTTTTAGAATTTATCTCTCCGCCCCGAATCGCAGAATAACTAATAAAACATGGAAAAAAATCACTAAAACATAATAATAAAGAAATTAGTTTCTCATACATTTGATTCTGAGGCGGTACGAAGTTCGTCGGGACAGTTAATAACTGAGTAAAACCATGATTTTTTCCACCTCGCTGTTCCTATTGTAAATGCCCCAACTATACTTGAACTTATGTATTTGGTTTACGAGGAAACGAATCTATATTCACAGTCAACTCAATATTCTTCTAAAGTAAAATCTCTGGCTGAATACGTTAATTTTTTGTTTGCATGAGCAGAGTTTTGTGTTGATTGAAAATTATTGCAAGTTACCTTTAATACAGTAAAGCTAGACCCAAACATTATAAAGTAGTTAGATAATTTCAAACGCAACATACCTCTTATCAAACATAATGACAAAAAAAGTAATAAAAGGTTTGGATAGAAAGTCCACTTCAAAAAGATTGGTTGATATTACTTCAAACTAGAACCTCTACTTCTTCAAATTAACACGCTACATTTCAAAAGAGGCATACTACCTATAGGTACATCGAGTTATAAAAGCTGAAGAAGAAAACATCAAGCTACCCTCTTCCTTATCTAAAGGTCTCCGTTAAGTGTTTATGATGTCATAATGTGAGTTTCTTTTGCAATTGTTTATAGAACCATTCTGTCAGCTTCCTCACATTTACTTCCAGCTAAAAAATGCACTTGTTTTTCCCTAGGCGCAGGTAATGATGTTGGATCTGCAAGTAACACCCGACATAAATCTATTTATATATGTATAATAATGGTTCAAGCTGAAAATGTACCGATATATAGATTTATATCTTTCAGCGAAACTGTATGTCAAGTAGGATTACTTATAATGAAAGAGATCAATTTTTGTTTTCCTCTTTTTGGAAATCTTCGCTCGCGCTCGCTCATGGCGGGCCCGGGTTTTGATGTTTTGATTTTTGTGAATGTTTAATTTACATAGTCAACATTTTCTGAAAATAAAAATAAAACAAGACAGTTACATTTAAAAATGCAGAAGGTGGTGTAACACAGCTAAATATAAGGAACGTATACCTCCTAGTACCTACGTATACTCTTTACGTCTCCTTTATTAGGTAGTAGAGCAGCAGTAAAATGTGTGCTCATCAAACGGAATGTTCGTCTACTCTGACATTGTATTTCTTGCTTGTAAGAAATATAGTGGATATCTATTTGATGTATGCAGAGACACGCTAGCGGTTGTAACATGGTTCCCACGCCAATGAATATAACATTAAACTAAAACCTTTGCATTAACAAAGTATAGGACAACTTGATTGGAACAGTTGGTAGTGCCGCTGCTTTCTGTAGCGAGAGTCCGGGGTTCGAATCTCGGTACCTAGAGGCAAACTTTGAGTGATGAGCATTGATGTTTGTACAGGAGTCATGGGTGTTTAACATCTATATAAGCAATTATGTATCGAGTTCCCCCTCAGTCTATTGTACGGTACCCATGATATAAGCGTTGCGCTTAGGACAGTACAATTGGTGTTTGTCTGGTGATTTGTAGGTTCAGAAATAATAGAGAGAAGTACATTCACGCGCCGTCATGAAGGTTTCAATACTATGGCGTTTTTTAGTCTATAAATTAATATCTGTCTGAGACCTAAACACAAACTATTTGTGTAGCTATACGCTAACCTAAGCGTGTTCCATAAGTAATGCCTACCTTGTTTATTCGTTCTAGGTGACATAAAACTTGATTTCATGCAAAACTGAGTGTATTTTCGTGTTGCCCCCGTTTTGCTTTTGACGGGCTGTCAACCAATTGAAATAGATACCTATTGAACCCTCTAAAACATGTATTAGCCACTTAAGACCGTTAACCTTATATTATTAATTCATTAGCCAAGAAATAGTAGGGGACAAACGAAATCAATCTTGAATTATTCATGTCGACACGATAATGGTTTTATCTTTGTACTGTTTCCAGACAAATTGATATAATTCAACTACTTATTTGTCATATTCGCCCAGTTTACATAAGGCATGCTTTGAAATTTAACAAATTTTACAAATCTTATCGCGTGTATAGTATTTTTTTACGTTCCCGACGTTTCGGTTACTTTACCGCAACCATGGTCACGGAAGGACTGAGGTGTTGGACGTCCTAGTGTCATAGTTTGAACTTGGGTACCCTCATATTAAGTTATTGTTTGCGGTCCGATCTACTCAGAACGTGCTCACGGTGTATTGAGGTTTTGCAATGGTGCGCTTGGTTTTGGATTTAATTATATGAATTACTGGATCCCAAGTCGGTGGTAGCACCCAGCCATCTTCCCTATTGAATTTAGGATTTATTTTTTTTAATTAATGGCCTCACTTATCATCCTTGGTCGGAATCGGTGTTCTTTTGCGAGGATCTGTGGTTGATCAAATCCGATATAATGGCGGGTGCGATCCTGTACATGTTCACAGATTACAGACTTCGTTGCAGGTTGCTGTAAAGCAGCCGAAACGTCGGGAACGTAAAAACATAATATACACGCGATAAAACCTGTAAAATTAGTTTTATTTGAATGTGTAGTATTCGCGTAAATATAAGAAATCAATATTGGGCATGCTATTATAAAAAGCTTTATTCGAGTTCGGAGCACCTGTAACAATACGATAGCAATGCATCAGATATACGTCGCGTAAAATTTACTTCAGGCGTATGCATCCCACGATACGAGGATTAACTAAACAATAATACTTCTTACAAAACTAGTCCACAGTTAAACCATCAATAATGACGTGACCGTATCCATTAATAAAGCTAGTTCATCGACAAAGTGGTCATTAGGTTTATTATCAGCGAGCATCGGGGGCCGCGCTGTGGAAGCTGAGATAGGAAAGATAATGTACGAGGTCCCCGGGGCCCCGCTACTGCTATCAAACACCCGACTTCTTGATCAAATACAAACAATAAATTGCTTCCGCATTTCTTACTTAATTCGCTAGTAATAATGTGAACTATTTCGGAAAATAATCATTATCATAACAATTTAACAAAATAAAAGATAAAATAGCTATATTTATAAATACATTTTATTTAATGTATATATTTAGATCAAGCAGCTTTCGGTAAATTATCAGTGTATTAATTATATGATTGATTGCCTATATTAAAAGTCTTCGTCAATTATAGAATATTCGCCCAACTGCAAATCGAAAAATGTATAAATCCTTCAGAGAAGCCCGCTTATGTAAGCTTGTCCCGAATATATGAGAAAAATCTTTACAGCGTTTCAATCGCATTAGTCGACGCTTACAAAGGACCATAAATTTACTCACTCATTCCAGTAATTTATTCAATTACATTTATACAAACTATGAAAGAGGAAAAGCAAGAAAAAATTGTGCCGACCATATTATTACACATCTGAATTTTCAGGTATTCATTAAGTCAGAGTTGAAAGTTGGTGTTATATACGTGAAGGAGAATCAATACACGGAAGAAGAAATCCTCGACAATAATGAAAACTCACCAATGTTTGAAGAGTTTTTACAAGTTATGGGAGAGAAAGTCAGGCTTAAAGGTAAGATTAGTATCGTTAAAACATCACTCAAATGTGTGCAAATTTAAAAAAGATGCCTTATTCCATATACTCCTTTATCTACATTACTGCAAATTAATTACATACATATCATAGAATTATTACAGAACCGTAGATATAAGTACATAATGTACTATTAAGAGCTACACTAGCGTCAAATTGAATTAGTAGAAACAACTAGGAACCTATACCTATTAGAATACTGTGCTTTCAGACGCGAATTGCCGGCGCAGGCCAGAAGCCACTAAGCTTAAGTGGGAAGGGGCTTATTATATCAGCTTCATGCCTAACACATTTTGCACCATAACTTCTACCAATAGTGCCCCATTTCATAGAGGAGTGGAAGGAGGCCATTGACCAACAATGGGACACAAAATGCTGTATAATAATAACCTTTAATCCTATGACGACTTTTTTAGGATTCGACAAATACAAAGGCGGTTTGGACACTGTCCACGACCTTACTGGGCTGTACTCTGTATACACCAACTGGCGAGGCATAGAGATCATGTTCCACGTATCTACCCTACTGCCCTATGAGAGGCACGACCCTCAGAAGCTGCAGAGAAAACGTCACATAGGCAACGACATAGTGTGTGTGGTGTTCCTGGAAGCCGATAATACCGCCTTCTCCCCGGCTTGCATTAAGAGCCATTTCTTGCATACCTTCATTTTAGGTAAGTTTGGACTCAAACAAACCCGACTTTTTGACTTTACTTGCATGATGTTGCCAATTTATTTGTAGGCTCAAAAATGTAATCATTAACTATGACCACATTGTTGAATACTTAAAAGATTAGACACCAATTTAATACTTGGTAGTGGACGTTAGGAAGAAAGTCGTCTATAATTATTATGGACATTAAAACTAAGCCAATCTAATCTCTATTCACTCACACACAGTTCGAGTATCGGCGAAAATCAAACGAAGACCAACCAGATATGAAGTATCAGTGGTTACTCGGGATGAGGTGGGCGCTTACAAACCCTACCTTTGGGAGCAAAGCGTGTTCGACAAAGGCCCGATGTTCAGGTAATCTCGCAACTATCTCCAAGCCCTTTGAAAACTTTGAAGCTTATTACAACTGGGAACGTAGAAACTGCAGAACTATTACAATTAGTTTTACCGTGAATTGCTTTAAATGCAACTTGCAACTATTCAGTTTCCATCGACTTCATTGCATTAAGTGAGAACCATATTCTGAGATCCTTTGAATTATTGGAATGTCCAACCAATTTTTTTCACATGAGCAAGTAAGATCCTCCCATATGGTAAGTTTTCTTTAACTTTTTTGTAAGTCGCCTCAATACATTCAATTTATTTTCCAGGGAGTGGCTCCTAACAAAGATCGTAAACGGAGAAAGGGCATCATACTCCGCACCTAAGTTTGCACGGATGCAAGAGAGGACTCGCAGTCAGATGCTGGAAGACATCGTCGCCAATTTGCAAAACCACGCCGAGACGGGGCAGATTCCAAAACCTTACCGAAGAGGTAGGCATTTCTCATAATCATGAGAATTAGTTATTTCGATAGGTAGATACGGAAGGGATGGGGTTGAGTACAAAATATCTATATTTAAAAAAAAACTATGTATAGTTTCTGGATCGTTCCTAGCCTCATAATCATGATGTAGTTATACCTACACTTAGTTACAGATCATTACGCAAGGGTTGACCGGCCTCTCGACTAATGCCCGTTGCTATATCCAAAAAGGCAACTTTTCACTTACTATTTATGGTTTTACTATAAGAATGATTAATTATAGACGGACCATTACGGGTTAACGAAGTATACAAACAGTACTTAGTTAAATATTGTGTCAAACGTTTAGGAGTATATAAATATCATTAAACCGTTTTTTAAGTACCTAGCAACTCCAAAAGTCCAGATATTTACTACAATTTCAACAAGTAAATAAATATTCCCAGGTTCATGGCGCCCTATCGGCCATATGCGACCATCCTCGCCGCTTCTGGACTCCGTGAGAGACCAGTTTGAAGGCTACGACCAGCTCGCAAAAGACTTCACGCGAGTGTTCCTGAACAACGAGTTGAACATAGCGCAGAACGCACAGTTGTTCGACGTGGTGTTCTTGGTTGGCCAGTCCAAACAGAAAACCAAGTTTATTGGAGTAAGAGCTATACTTGGCGTTAGAAGCAGGTAATTAATCAAATCGCTACGAAGCAATAGTAAAATTAATGTTAAGTAATTTGAGATTAATTTGTTACACAGAGAGTCAGGTGATGCCAACCCCAAATAAATAAAGTCAGGGCTAAAGGTTAATATAACTAAGAAATTAAGAATTGAATATGATTAGTTATAATTTGTAACTGAGTCATATTTTGTGGTTACCACCATAATAGGGTTAAGCATTGCCGCCATGAATTCATCCCAGTTTCTCGTTTATTAGTGAATGACATGGGATATTATCACATCTCAAAAAATACAACTCTACCACCACTTTACGACAACCGCCAGAACACTTTTCCGTCGTTAAATGAACTATTACTAAAGTAATCAATGTCGTATATTAACTTTTCAGGGTTTTCCAAGAAATGTTATACGGCATTCAGACTGGCTTCGGATCGCCGCAAGTGCCAGTGGCTGAGTTACTAGCGCGACCAGCTCCAACCCTCCTCTCCCCGACTCCTGCGAGGCAAAAGAGCAGTAACTTTCTCCAAGTTCCTGATATAGAATCGCCTAGGTAAGTAATTTCATAATGATGTGCACCATACTGATTTAGATGTTCAATAGCATTGAGATCTACTGGAATGTGATACGGGATCACGTGCAATAATGAAGAGTCTATCTACAATCTGCGTCAAATCAGCGCTACAATCATGCAATAGTCATACCCAAATATATAGTTTGTCAATTGTGCGTCTTTTCTTAACACAATTCCGGAGTAATTTGTATGATGTTGGTAAATTCAACAAATTTTGCAAAAAAAGGTTATCATACTCATTAGATAATCAACTTTATCTTCAGCAATTTAAAGTTTTTTATTAGTAGTATCCTAATTGATTTCAGGCCGAAAAGCGTTCCCAGTTCCCCGATGGTAAAGCGCGCGTTCTCGCGCCTGGGCACCATCACGGCGGGCTGGGGGCGCTCGATCAGGAAACAGCATTCGCAGCTCAATGCCGACGACAAAAAGAAATGGGCTAGCTCACAAGACTGTTCCAGTAAGTTTAACTATGTTTTTCAATGTTGCATAACACTGTAGGACTTTGTTAAAGCCGCTGTTGATCAATCAAAAATATTTATTTAGACCTAAAACGCACTTATGAATAGACAAAATTTACCTAGGTATATTCTCAGAAATATTAAAAATTGATGATATCATGTGTGACAAGTATCATTTTGTACCCTATTTATCATAAATTTTGACTAAGTTGAACATATTATAACTAGAATATCCTTGATTACAGATAAAGAAGGAAAGGATAAAGATAAAGACAAAAACGCAGCACTTGGAGTACCCAGACTATCTGTATGCGCAGACGCACAAAAAGTTGACCGCGCTAAGCTTGCACAGACTGAGGTAAAACTAAAATCTCAAACAATATCTTCCCATTACGATTTTTCCACAAGCCTTTAATATTTTTTTCCTATTTTAGTATTTTTTTCATCGTAGACACCCTTATCTCTACTTTTCCTCAGTTCTCAATAATCGAGTTCGACCCGGATACGTTCCGCATCCTGCTGGACTACCTCCACACAGGAAGCTGCCCGCTCACCTGCGCTTCCATCCCGGGCCTCATCTGCGCCGCCGAGCACTACGACCTACCCGAGCTGCTGCAGGCTTGCTTCCACCATGCCAAGCAGTTCCTTAGAATAGAAGTGGTATGTTATCAAGTTCAATTAGATATATAAGTGGTGCCTTCTCATTGTCACCCTACCCCCCTTTTATTCTTAATGTCTGCATAAAAATGTATACTTACAACAAAACGTAGTAATAATCCAAATACTTCCGTATTAAAAAAAATTGCAGTCGATCATTTTTGCGTCAATCAGTGTCGTAGCTGAAGCTATTAGTTCAGTTTGAGGCGGAAAATGCTACTTATGAATTTCATCTGTTATCTCTTTTACTAAATTATACATTTTATTTTTATTTACAGGTATGCACGATGCTCATATCATTAGAGAATTACTACTGGCGATATACGTCAGCATCGGAGTTGGTGAACATGATCCTGGCGTTCACTGAGCAGCGGGCCTACGCCCTGTTCCAGACGACTGAGTTTCTCAACCTGTCCGAGTCCATGGTGCAGATGATCATGTGCCGGAACCTTGAGGTGCCTGAGGTTAGGAAGTTTGAGGCTATGCTCAGCTGGGCCCGGAACAAAATCAAATGCAAGTCCGCCAATAAGACTGATGCTAAAAATGAATTTAAATGCATTATGGAGAGATTAGCTAGGGACCTGAAACTGTATAGGATCTCACCGCAGGAATTGATAAAAGTGGTTCTCCCGTCGAAGGCTATCAAGAACGAGCGCATCCTCGAGACTCTCATGTACCAGGCCAACTCGGGAATGTACAGAATACAGGACAGCTACATCGAGGCCTGCCAGCAACGGCTGCAGAAGCAGGACTCGAGGTTCTCGGAGTTCGAAAGTTTCGACTACGGCATATAAACCTTGGAGCTGTGAGGGATATCAGTGTATTAGTTAGATTACGAATGATTGGGCTGGGTCCTTCTTACAATGTGGTATGTTAACGCCTTCTAAAAGTATTATTGTTATAGATGTACTCGAGTACTGTAGAGGTACGAGAAATATTTGTACACTTCTCGGATACCTATTCCTTGTTGTTGTTCATTGATACCTATATTTTTTACATCTAGCTAGACGTGTTCAGTATAATCACCTCTATTTTTGGTACCTAAATTGAGACTAAAATGTTCATAATCTGGCTGAGAAAAATTTACTGCAGTTATACGTATTGATGTAATAGCAGTTTTAATGGTTACCTCTCGTGATAGGTGTTCATTGTGTGCATCAAGTTTAATAAACATAGTACTTACCTAATTAAGTAGGTGAATCATCATTTAGTTAATCCATTATACTATAAGCCGACACGATTCGAATTGAAACGACTGATTCTAAAAATCTGTTATTCCAAGTTTAATATAAGAATAAGCAATTAATTAAATGTTCATAACTTGCAGTAATTGTACAAATCAATTGAAAAAAAAAACCATTTTAACGATGTTACCTGTAGCATAAACATCAAAATATTATAAAAATAACGATTAGTAAATCTCATTCATGGGATAATTTATCAAACACAACTGATTGCCTTCCGAAAACATGTTATGTTATATCAATCTAATATATTATATTAAATGTTATTATACCTAGGTACTTACCTATACAATGTCTTAAATGTTATCACCACTCCTTTGAATAAAATAGTTACCTTGCATATCATTAAACCAAACATGGTTAACTTGTAAACTTTATAACTTTATTTTGCTAATCTACCTTTGTATACTTATGAAAATAATCAATTTGGTTTCTATTTTTAACATGTGCATCTTGAATTTAATACACATTTACAAACTTTACTTACCTAATGTCTAAATAATTCCAAATATGTATGCTGTCTGTTGTATCGTTTTTATTGCATTTGTTGCACAGTTATCAAATGTCAAAATGTTGTTATTCTAGAATTTTAGGTTAAGCATCTAATTGATTTAATAATTTCGGCCAACGACGTAGTATAATGGTTCTTGTTTGATAATTTACTAACGGTCAGTTCTAAAGTATGAAACTCTAAATACATATATCAAAAGCCGAATACAGCCCAATTCAAAGATAGAAACCCAATTCATGAAGTCCACAGACTTGAACAAGTCTGTGTTTGTGACTAGATAGAATCTGTCATGCAATTGTTCTTGTGGAATTTTCTAAAGTAAAAGCAGGTTTTCCCCTATGATATCATCAAGGCGTGCTCTCGGTTTGGAATAGAATTGTAATGATAATTTGCGGAATGAAATTACCTTCAGAAATAAGATAATATAAACAACTTGCTAACAGCGAGCCTATTATGTAACTCTGTTTCAATCATTTCGTGTATTTACATCCGTTAATTAGTTGATGGCAATACGCGAGATGATTGAAATAGGTTTGGAATTACAATACTGTTGCAAATCTTTTTGAATAATTTATTGTATTTCTATCGACTAATTTGTTGATAGAAATATACGAGATGAATGAAACAAAGTTACATAATAGGTAGGCCCACTGTTCGACCGTATTGTGAAAGTGGCTGTGTGTTATTTTCTTTCGTTGCAATTTTTAAACTGCTTTTTTCCATTTCAATTATCACATTGTTTACGTAAAGTAATCATTTTTAAAAATTAGTACGGTAGGTGATGCTGAAAAACTGACCTTTTTATACCTACACGAAAGTGTAAACTTGATGTCTGTATTCTAAAGTATTAATATATTTGAAGTGGCTCTGAATATTAATGAGATACCTAGCTGTTAATATATAAATAAATATTTAGCCTAAATTCTGAATTGTGAATGACATAACAAGTTGGAAATTGTCAGTAATTTTTATACTAATGAAAATTAAGCTTACATGATGATAAACAATCTTCTATTGTGGATAATTTTATAAACGTTCAGTTTAATTTTTGCTCAAAGCTTCTATGGATTATATTCCGGTATATATAATATTCAGTGGATGTTATGTAAAGATGTAATGGATATCCGATGTCTTATGAGTTTTACATAATATATAATACTCATGTATGTGTGTATCAATAGGTTTAATTTGTAGAAACACCAAATTTGACGTGTCAAATACTTCGATGGATGTATAAGTTTTCTATTCCAGAGTTTAAAACTTCCTGTGATCGTGAATGTAACTATAAGTATGCAATTAATGTGGGTCTTCGAAGAATATAAAATTATAATTATGACTGTTATTTTGCATGAGCAAAGCAAGATTATTATTATCCAATGAAATTTTATGTGGTGAATAAATTGTTTTGTGTATTTTATTCGTGGCTTCATTCCGATAATACCTTAATTACACAGGTAATAAAGTAGAATACTGAAAATTGGGTCAGTATAACAACGAATTACTGGCAACCACCAAAAAACATATTGAATAAACCCTAGTTCTTACCAAACACGACAGATAGCGTGAGTATGTACAAACAACTTTGTGAAACTGTGCTACATACAAATGAAATAGATAGTTCTACAATAAAATGAATATAACAGAGCTCGCCGCATAATAAGTAGGATCAGCCCTTATCTAGTAAATAAAATTAACTAATTACAAATAATGAGTAAATATATTTACGGTAATTAAATAGAGCTAATTACCTTACGTACAACACAACACGTTTTAGACACCGACAGTAGGCAATCTAGTTCTTTATGACATCCTGAGGAATGCTATATGATAGCTATTATTAGCCAAACCCACGCACAATAATTCTGCTAAACTATTTTCAGACAGCGCGCTAAATACGTAACCCTCCGCTTTACATGAGAAGTCGGTTAAAAAATAAAATAGGCTATGCAAAGTTTATTCCACTTGGCGCCGCAAGTGTACGCGGTGTTACATTCCACTAAGAACCGGACTATATCGCTGCGGTTATATTTGACAGATGGGCGCTTGAAACGGAACGTAATTGAGAAGTTCCTCACGCCGCCGCCTGTAGCGCTTGTGCGCCAGTCTTCTTGCAGCGGGCGCGGGGCCGGCCGCTTGTTGCAGTGCGCGGTACGAACCAACACACGCGAGTTCGCGGTCATAGGCTCGAACGAACATCGAATCGACGGTCAGTGCGGTGACCATGATGATGGAGAACGGGTTGTTATCAAATAACTATGATGGGGGGTACCAGGATGGGTACATGGAACAGGAGGAGGAGTGGGAGCGTGAGGGTCTCCTAGACCCGGCTTGGGAGAAACAACAGAAAAAGGTCAGTTTCACAACACGCATAATGCTGACACTTTAAACGTGGGATGGGCCTGCCGAACGTAAACTTTAATAATAAAACATGTTGACGTGTATAAAATAAAGAAATTAACAGCGTGTCCGAGGAAAACCTTATCACGATCGTGCGTGACTCACGTTTGTGTATTTAAAAATATATACATATTTTATCTGTAAATCAATAATACCTACTTCAGCTGTTAGAAAATTCCGCAAGTATAGTAAAATAATTTTACTTACTACCCTACTTAATCTCTTTGTCTATGCTCTAAATTAATCTTACCGATCTTAATATTATCATATTGTGAATCTATTTTTAGATCAAACAATTAAAATAACTGTCAATAGCACTACAGACCCACTTATCTACATTTTGTTAAAAAAAACTAATACAAAAAAAATTACAATAAAAATTAACGATGAAAAATCATAATCTAAGGTACGCGCGCATTTTCAAAAGGTTTAAACACCGCCTTGCACATTTCCCGCCGCTAGTTGAAAGTAGATCGCGGCCGTGGACACTATTAAAAGATTTCTTGAAGCTTTTCGTGCGAGCGAGACGACCGCACGCGGCTTCCCACGGGAGCGAACGGGCCAGAGAGAGAGGAGTCGAATTTCCGTTAGTCATGTCCTAAAATGGGTCCAGCGCAGGCGCCGCTGAAAGCGCGGGCGTCCGACTTTGCGTCACCATGAAACCCATATTTCAGGAAACTGGTGTGGCTGATGTATCTGCGTAAACTGCATTTTAAACCTTCGCTATTTACGACGGTCAGCCGATCCATGACGAATGCTCTGACGCACCCCGACGGCGCAACCTGTGGAATGTCATTAACGACTTACGACACCACCACACGCAATGCCACCGCAAATATTTTTTTAGACCTATCACTAGAGTTAGACCTCGAACCTTGACAATGTGTGGAATTCCATATGAGCACAGTCAATTGATTTTCTGCATATATCATACTACCGCCGTAATATAATATTTTTCAAGTCTTACAACATAAGATATTTCTGTTATGCCTTTATTTCTAGTCGTATACAAGCCCTTTTTTCTGTAAATCTAATGATATAAAAACAACCTACGCGCCACATTACGTTGAAAGTACCTTACCTACAATATGATTCTAGCTAGATGACTTACTGCGCGAGGAGGACAATGAACGACCAAGGCTCGAGGCCTCGCAGGATATAAACAAAGAGCCTGCGACACTCAGTGCATTGGCCGATCATGTATGGCGGGTCAATGTCGCGGTCGAACAACTTGAGATGCGACTGCGCGGAAAAGTCGCCTGACGGGTCCCACTCCCGGCCACTGGAATCAGTCTTCCACAAGAAGGTCACTAGCACACTTATGCCAATTACGCTTTCGTCATCAAATTATGTACTCAGAAACGTACGGGAGCTGCGTATCAAAAGCGAACTCCGCTACATGTTCGCTTTCCAAACTTTAAATGAATTGATAATTTCTATAAAAATAAGTGTTACGTCATTACAAATTAATACATTTTTTGGAGGAAAGCTTCACGAATCGACGTTATGGTTTAACACATAACATTAATATATCAAAAGTAACATCGGTCGGCGGCTGGTTACGCTAGAAATCGGGCGTGAAAGTGAGGACGAGCTCTAAACTGGTTTATAAAATGAATAATTTACATAAATCCACTCATTTATTCAATCCTCATATTGTCAAAGTTCACACATGAATGAAATATTTTGGCTATCCGATCCTATTTAGTAATGCCAAACAAGCTTTTCAAATCAATTTAGGTCATATATTATTCAATAGCGGATATTATTTCTTCTAAATGATTAATACTTATATTATGTTTCATACCTATTTCAATTAAATAACCATGTGCCGACAGTGTATTTGTAACATTTGCCTTGTCATTAGCCAAAGAATTATCACCTTGACACACACGCGGTCATTGACATTGTGATAATACCTACTAATACAACATTCCAGGCTTTCTAGACAAAAAATGCAATGGGTCAAATTAATTTCGTCGGTAATTGAGTGGGGTCTCGTAAAACAAAGGTCATATTTCTAAAGCAACGCTCGGCAAACATTTTGATAGTGCAGTATTACAACAAAGTTGAATGTAATTCAAACTACAGCATTTATTTGTGTGAAGAAACAATTCCAGGGAAACATTTTCTGATGTCGATCAGAGATATGTTGACGTAGTCGAATAATATTAGTTACATAACATTTGACATGGCTATTTTTTCCTTGTCGTCGTTACCTCGATTTTGGCACGCGGTCAAAAATCGAGGTACAAGAGTGTCGGCTTGCAGTTCTCTTCAGTCGCGGATAAATCATAACAATATTCATTAAGTTTAATTCCTGTGCCACTAAATATGAACGATAATAACTTGAAATACTACGTTTGGGGTGTCAAATATTTACTAAGGTCTCCGTGTCCGCCCACGCGGCTAATATCCAAACCACTTCCTTTCATTGAGACTTGGGCTGCGCCCTGGTATTTCCGTGGTAAATTCATTTTTATTTCTTAGAAGCGATTATATTCTAATGTGACAAGAATAAGGTAAATATTATCAAATTTACGAGAGAAGCGGCAGTTGACTGAGTATGACGACATTACGATTTCCACTAATAAGGCAGAAAGGCTTTATTTATTTAAATTTCACGACCTAGAAACTTGACTTGAAAACTAGAACAGCTAATTCCAGTCCAATTAAAAGTTTTAAATACAATATAACATATATATAAAATATGAAGAGCGCAATAATACTATTCATATAAAAGTTAAAAGAATTGAATACATGAGGCCAATTCAACTGGTGATTTCTCAGCAGGAAAAAACGAGTTAAAATATTATGCATATGCAAATAGATTCAATATTCTCAAAATAAAAACGACCTTGAATGAACCATGAAAATATATAGTTGTATCTGTGAATTAAATTAACATAAACTTTAATGTTGGAGGGAAACTAAACTTTCTAAGCGTTATCACAATACACTCGCACCGACTGGAGGTGACGAAACCAGCGTGCGAGGTACCAAGATACTAGATATCCAACGTATCGGTACCACATGATAACTTAAGTAAAAGTATATGTAAATAAAAAGGTAGATGTATGAGCACTTTAAACTATAGTGAGAAAATATAACCGATGATTGTCCAAAGAAGCGTCAAGAAATACACATAATATATTGTTACAATGAGTATGATAAACTATAAAGTAAGTAAAACACTAACAACTAGTAACTCTATTGAAACTTGCAGGTTCAAACACCTACGCGAAAAAACTGTGCATTTCAACTTATCTCAAATTGACAGTAGACATATAACTGGACTTGAGCAATCGACTACATTAGGTACTATGCTATTAGTATCAATACGATCTATAGATGAATTGCTAGCTAATAAAACATTGTACGGTTTTTTCTAGTATTCGTTGCATAGTAAATGAAACTTGTTTCACTTCCAAAACATCATTTCGGACAGTATCAACGGGACATCCTTAATCATCTGAATCATTAAGTGAAAGTTAAGGTATTAAAACAACAAAACGGAATGACTGTGTTTTTTCTAGTAAGTATAAACCACATCCGACGTGCGTACGCGACGCAAAGGCACGTTGTTTGGTCTCTTGCCCACGTCAATAATATCATTTTAAGTGGACCGGTTCTTGCGCAGACAATCCCACTAAACGCGTAGACGCATTAAATTATAGACAGTTCATATAGCTTGAAAGTACGCGGTATAAACATCTTTCCATTATCCTGTTTTCTATGTTTTGTTTTGACAAGGAATTCCATGCAGTGTTTTCTGCTCGCAAAGAATCGATCTTTTATTGGCCCTCATTGATGTTATATGCTTTGATGTTTAACAAGTAGATACAATTTGTATTTGTATGATATCACTTGATATAAGCGTGGCGATTGGAGCATCCTGCATCTTACAAGAAACTCAATGGAACAATTGGATTAGTAAAGATAATAGAGATAGTATAACATAAAGTAATTTAATCAAATCCATGTGGATTTGATACATTGTAGATTGTACAACAAGTGCATAAAGTAGGTCATTTTATCAGAGACGTTTATCTGCTCAAGCAGAAGGCGAGGGAAGATATTTAGTCTAGGATAATTGCTGATTTTATGAACGTGTTAAACACTCTGATTTTCACGTCGATTGCGAGAAAATACATATAATACAGATGTGAAAATTACTTTCTAGTCTGCATAGCTGGGTAGATACCCGGCTATGCTTTTAGCCAGACCTCAAATTAGAAATTTGTATAATAAAAATATAATGATCCTTGAATAAACTTCTAAATGGTATAAAGTGAAGAAAATTACGCCAATTACGCAATAAATAAATATTTGATTGATTTTTTTATGATTAGATATCCGGTCACCGGCCCTAAAGCAGCTAGAATCCGTCAAAATAACGTACTCGTATATGAAAAAAAACAGACATACGTGTCAAATAGAGAATCTGCTCCTATTTTTGTCCGTTAAAATGGCCGGGTAGGCCGATTACCAGTTTTCCGTATGGATATGAAATTTGTTCAAAATGACGAGCTTGCAGTAATGCAGATTCATAAAACAAATCAACAAAAAAGGCGAAACATTGGTTTACTTTTATCCATATGAATACTTGCTTGGCTAGGCTAAAACTCGGAGAATAGATAAGTAGGCGTCGCCATGTCCGCCCACTTACTGCACCCAGGTGCGTTCTTGCACCTGCACAGGCCCATGTCAACCTTGCCTCGTTATCGTTACACAATTTGTGGTACGTTCCTCTACAGTATTATAATATTCAGTCCTATGACTGAGTTCCTAACATCAGATTCGTCACAGAATATCCTAAGGCCCTGTTTCAATTCAATATTTTTTTGGTGTTAATGGCTCCATTGACTTTTTCGGCATTTTTTACAAAATAAAGGCGAAAAGGGGAATGCTGAACAGTTTGGATCATTTTGAAAGACGCTGCGAATTTAAAATTTTGATTTTGCAACTTATTTGGCAGATGCCACATAGAAATTCATTGGAACAGGTTAATAAGATTCATTAACCAAAAGTGAACAAGTCGAAAGTGTGTTGAATCCTGTAATGAAGTCATGACGTTTACAACTCATTTGTATTTTGGCGAGAAAAAATTTGGACGTGTTCGTAAAAACTGACAGACACTGCGTACGGCTCCTCGGATTGAATGCAAGCCAGCCGATGCCAACACCTTCTATTTTCGACTTTGTCCGATCGCCCACGCGAATTGCTTACACTCACTTGCCATTATAATTAGAAAATCGTAGGAACTAAAATTATTTCTGACATGCCAATTATGTTTGGCTTCCATATCTTAAAAAGATTAATAAAATCTAGTCCTTCAAAAATTAATTAAAATCATAAGATACAGTAGACGTAATTCTTAAGTTAAATTTTTTTTAAAAATTAGGAAGTCCTATTCATATTTATGAATAGGACTTCCTTATTTTACTGTCCTACCAAATGGTAGGACAGTAAAATGCGTTATCCATTGAACAGTAGTATCAGTATGACTAAATAAAATATTATTACCTACCGTTATCGCACCAACGTCACGATGTGCATGTACCTACATCGCGTTATCTACACCGATTATCTGGACAGATAAATCCAGCAGCCGTCACTGCGAGTTAGCGAGGGGCCTGTACGATCATTATTCTCCCGGACCCTAATACTGCCCACAATAGTAGAAGGGGGACTATACAAAAACGGACTGCGATTCAACAGCTGTTCGAAGAATCAGTATGATTTCCAGCCGAGTAGTGCTGAATAGTTTCTAACAAAAACTGACTCATACACTTTACAGAATCGGGATTTGAAACATTTGTCGGTGAATACAATGTCGATACAAACGCGCGTCCAGTGTCAGATTCCAAACAGTGCTAATAAACAGATACCTATGCGTAGGACGTTTCCGCTACCACATCACACATCAACACTTCGATACGACATATATACATTGTGTACAATGTCACATACTAGCCAGTAGTCGCGTCACACGACAGTGATGTAATGAGTTATTGATGATACGCCCATTGTCCTACTTAATATAACAAATTAAGGTGACAATATAACAACAGAACATATCAAATACAAACACTACATGTTGCTTAACAGCAAAATGGCCGGGAACACCAACTTTATAAATACAGTTCCAAATCGTTATATGTAAACGATTACTAATTCCAAATCCGAATGCAGAAATATATCTTTTTTATCGGATTCCATCACAACACACGTAATCAAACTTTTTATAAACTTTAGCAATAACGCATACGTTTCTCAGAAACGTGTACACAGATCTAAAACAGAAACGCTCTCAGATTTCCACACCAAAAGTAGAACTAATAGATCATTTCTTACGGCTCATTGTGTTACGTATATGGTTCGTGTTGTTGCAAATTTGTTTTTATTACGGCTTCGCTCGCACACAGGATGTCTGGATCGCCAAGTCCCTACCTCTATGAACCTATACGTTTGGGATTATTTTATTCGCCAGGTTTTTTTTCTTTGGAGGTCGATACATTGATAAAGCTAAATATTATCGATGAACGTAATACCTTTTATCGTCAATAATAACAAACATATTTACGCGTTTTTTTTTTGTTATGTGGATGTTATCTTTAAAGGCCAATATAAAGCATTTGCATAATTTATAAAATAGCGTAATACCGCGTAATAGCTAAAATAGGACTCCTGCTTATTATTTATCTGTAGTTAGCTACGATTCCCATGGTAATCATAAGACGCTATCTTCAAATATAAGTAATCGATTCAATGGTGTGGCAATTATAATCAATTGTACTACTCAAACATGCCGCCAACCTGCGATTGAAAGAGAATTTCTGGGAAATCGAAACTGCAAATAAGGTTTGCTCAGATTCCTTGACTAGACCTACTTGAATTGTATTGACAGAACTAACTTTGACCAACGATCCATAATAATACTATACATAACCACTTACAGCAACTAAATTATATAATCTATATTCTATTTCTATAATACTAACTGTTCGAGGACTAGTTTTATTTATTATTAAACGTTTTGTATTAGTTCAACCAAAATTGTGATCAATTAAATAGCACCTAACAGAACTTATAACCGAAGCGTTCAAAAATCTTATCAAGCTGTTACATGTAGGCATTGACGTTGTTGATTTATCTCCATGTATGTGAAATGAACTCACTACATCCGTTTAGCGATCATTGAAATCATTATGTCGTCTATATATAGTACCTAACCATGAAAATCCCAGTGTATCTTTAGATTTTCCAGTACACAGCTCAACAGACTGTTCTCTTATTAGATCCAACACTTTATTGACGCTATATTTTTAGCTGAACCATTTGTCCTACAAGCGTTCAAGCGACACAAATAGCAAGAGACAGCTGAGCAGCGAAGGTAAACAGGTTAAGTGACGAAGCAAACAACTAGTTCACAAAAGCCGCTATACATCTCACTGGCAATTGTCGACGATACAAAAAGCTTTTTGTACACATGCATCTTGTTTGCTCCACACACAACGCGCGGTACATAACAATAGATCACAAATGAATGTAGTGGTCACTGCCAAATGCTCGGGTTACTTGTGTAGGTCGCTTATCTAATTCTGTTTTACGAGAGCTCGCTAATTATCGTCCAACCAAAAACAATGTCAAAGAAAGTACAAAAGTTTGGAGGACGTGATGCCTAGAATAGGGTTTGGCAAAGCAAATGTAAACGAATAGGTGTTAAATATATTATTGCACGCGTGCTTGGAATTGAAGTCGACTTGTAAATCAGGTCATTTCAAATTGCACATAAGAATATATAACATATAATTGCTACATAACCAACACATTGTACAAAACTGTGCTCAATTAATCTTGGGAAATTGCTAGCAAATTGTCCAACCAATCAACCAAATAATTCCAAGGAATTGCTTCTAAATGTTTAATGATCGTTGCTACTATTTTCTCTTTTAACTTGATGTTCAGTTTAGGTTACCCCTTGCTCATACCTGACATTCAATTAATTCTTTACATAAGAATACACCTCAATGCAAATTAGGTTCTAATATTACACTGAATGACGAAGCGTACGGTGTCACAGCTCCCCAGCGCCATTGTTGTCGCGGCGTGAATAGCTGACCACTCTCTTTTGTTTCGCTTATTAAAAGTAACACATTGTCTACAAAAGGTGGTAACCGCAGTAATTCAAATATGGCATGTAAATTATTATTTCTACACCTTATACGGTAAAAAAACACAATGAGATGAAGTTATAAAATCCCTAAAGAAATTTAAGTCGTTTCTAGGCACCCAGCAGGCGTTGCCTTAGAAACACGCGGAGCCAGATCGATAAGGAGTCTGTCGGCACACAGTTTGGCCCAGCCACCTTGACAACACAGACTAGTCGAAGGTTCAACAAAATGTTACAATACATTAAGCGCGTTTATTTAACTTGGCCGGAAAGTCGACGGTATCAAAACAATGGTCAAATATTTGGTAGCAATTAAGGTTAGAACTCGACCTTTAATATATCCAGTTCATAATAAGCTTGAGTCCTAAATGGTATTAACTAACACTTAATGCAATAATTAATATTTCAAACTGCCAACCGGAACCTTGGTGTATGATACATGGGTATCTAGTTATATATAGTTTTCTTGGTATTTATGGTCATTCACTTTACCCGGTTAGGTCTACCTAGCTTGAACGGAGCATTTAAAAAAGCCAGTATAAATCTTCTTAGGAGTACATACATGAGAACTTGCTTGGACTGAACTCCAATTATTATCACATACTTTAAGATTTTTAGTTCTACAGGCTATTTGAAGTGAGTAATAGTTTTTTTTAAATTGACTCGTGAATAAGTATTCACGCGAGAACAGCCTGAGATAAGTGACATGGAACCGGAACACGCATCGATAACGGTCTGTCATTGTTGCCCTCCGTGCGGAACGCGCCATTGTCCTGACTCCCCGTACACTGATTCATAAGAAAAAACTTCAGATACCGAAGATTTAACCTATAAATTCACTCTAAGTGAAATATCCGAACTAATATATGCATACTGACAAGTTTTATTTATAGGCTGTATATTAAATAACTTGAAGAATCCGCTTTCTACTTACCGAGGAATTTGGATTTCTTTTAAAACAATTTTCAATTACGTCACGCAGCTATCCGTTGGTATAAATCTCGATTATTTATTGAATATCTGAAAGAAAACAGGTGTTTTAGATTGCAGAACGGGGATGCCAAGGTTACCACAATCGTTTAGAAGCTTCGCTGTACCAACGGAAAGTGAATTTGGTGTAGTTCGAAGTATGAGAGGTACTAAGATACAAATATTGCTCGACATAGCCTAGATTTTTTTTAAATTGCATTTCAAACTTTTGCTATATTAGTCAACGATCCGATAATTATGAATATATCTAAATTCAGTATGTTATCAAAACTCATGTTTATTGCAATAGCAATACAATACAAGCATGGAAACGTAAATTTGGTCAATGGTTTCGAAACTGCAGAATGAGAGGCAGCTGTACATATTTTTTAGAACGAGTGAAACAGGGTTTCTCCCTTGCATCGAAACTATTGTATTTATTCGCTTAGGGGAGTGCGACATTATGCAACACTCTAAAAAGACATTCTGAACTATATTGCTTATTAATTACACAGACCAGACCAGGTCATAGCAACACCAGCAGAACTGAGTGCTCAAATATTGTTTTGGACCAGGAAAAAAAATGCGGAAGAATCTGTAGCTGTCACTCTAGGTGTCTAAATTTAACCGAAAGTTCACTTGGTGTTGCAACTAGGTCGCCGGGTGTTTCAGAAGCCGAATCATGTATGATGTAGCTAGTTGATCCGTTTTATTGCTAAACGATCTAGTTGTCCATGCTTCTTGTCTAAACGCCGGTTTATATGCAACTTGCAATATTGATAAAGTGGAACATAATGTGGCGTAATTTACTGGATTAAAAAACGGGCGTGTTTAGGAGCACTTTTCCTTTTCTTGAAAGCGAAGCTGTGATTTGCGCACGCGAGCAAGTTCAATAAAAATACCTTTAACCAAAACGATTTAAATTACACAACTAAAGCGATACTTTACCCCTAAGCCAATAGATTTTCTATATTTTATACCCCCGATTTTACTAAGCTGATGTGAGTTACTAAACTAACCGTTACCAAATACCCAATAATATATATAATGTTACGGACGAAGCTCTTACGACATTATTTACATAAGGAAGTGCACATACAGCCGTGTAAGCTTGCGAAACACATTTTACTGAATCTTTATTTATAGCGAAACCATGGTGCATGAGTAAGTGGGTTTATAGCCGTGATATTTTTAAAAATCATTGTAGGGACGAATGTTTGGAATATACATATATTGAGGTCGAGTAACGCACGTTTAAATACATAATTTATTAGGAAAGTTGTACTTTAACAAATGCCGATGTATATGTTGTTTATTTTATACAAAGTCAGACGACTTGCAGCTTTGAGCACTCGAGAAGAATCAATAAAGATTATCTGATTTATACGATTAGTCGTCGCCGCGCCTTAAACTTCAGATCACGGTTTAGCAACACTTACGCAACCTGCAACACATAAACCGTTTGCATATGACTACGTACATTTAAAGTCTTCATCAGACTTCTGTTGAATTTTAAATGTTTGGAATCAGATTTACCTATTTCTCCGCAATACAATTGGACTTAAATATATTAAAAGTGTAAGTAAGGCTTTCTGAGGAAACCTGCATTTCTGCGAGAACCCCTCGAAAGACGTGTGACGTCCACCAATCTGTAATGGAACAGTGTGGTGGACAAAGGCCTACTCCCCCTCGCTTTGATGGGAGGCTCGTACCCAACAGTGGGATATTAAAAGGGTTAAAGAAATACTTTTGATTTCAATTTACTAAGAAAATCCCTAAAAACAGACCAATATGCTGTACGTAACCGCTACCGACAACTACTTAGCACTTTAGCAAACAGATTATGTTGCTTTAAAACAGCCGAGAAACCGACAAAACATACATTGTCGGTTTCACGGCCAATCTTCCACATTCCCGTGCGTAGACTAGAGATGTTCTTTTTTAATAAATAGCCTCTGACGGATGAAAATATCCGCGGCTCCGGATTCGCCCGCCCACACGAAACTTTACCAAACTGATATACCTATAGCATCTGTTTCCATGGCAATTATGATATCAAAGATTTTCCTAGTCGTCATCGCTTTAATTTTCGAACGATATTTTATTCTTACATTCTTACGTTGATACGTAACATTACGTTCATACGTATCATCTTTTTCTCATTTTTTCTTTCTCATTCATACGTACGGAAAGCTATCATATTGACGGCACGAAACCGACATGATACATTGACGTCCCATATTTCCCTAAGCTGATGTCATCATCAGTCAGAATTAAGGTCCTATGTCAAAAACCTAAGTTATAATAATATTATCTATATTGTAATTTTATAACTAATAAATGGAATATTTGTGGGTTATACAGGTTCAAGATATAAGTAAATGCAGAACGCATGTTTTCTGTATCAGTAGGGATTAAAATTACTGACGATATCGTATTAATGAACTACAGCAATAAAAAATAAGGGATGAGTTACATAATATTTATTTAATACGTCTGAGTAATAATTAGACTGTACTACATAAAGTGAGTCTCCCTCCAACAGAAATATTTTTAAAATTTATCGCAATTATTAGCACCATTACTTATTGACTTTTTCTTTTTCCAGGTACTAAAACTGGACCTGACAGTTATCAGGATATATTCGACGATAATGACACGTCATGACCAATGTGAGTGCGAAGGTATATTTCGTTAACACCGACGCGCAAATTATCCGCTGGCTCTTACAAAATTCCGATACCTGTGTTTTTTTTTATGTCCCGACGCGACACCTTGGGTCATTGATCCTAATTCTTTATCACACATCAAGATATGAGCGTAATCTTAGCTTCTATAGACACTGCACAGTCTAGTTCCTACACCAGACGTACAGCAGCGTGTCTGTGTTTACAGAATATAAAATTAAATGTATGCCGTCTAACGGTCTCGTTATTGTTTATCGAAAATATAGTGGGTGAGTTGGCACGGGGCCCGAATGAACCACCTTCGCAGGTGTGTCGGTGTCTAAAAGTATTTCAATAGTCGGGGCCCACACGCATCCGTTGTAGTATGCCTAATTAAAACCCCGCCATGATCGTTCCTCAATTGAGCAAATAATAACCGTTCGTCATTTGTTTACACTATTGAAGGCAAAACGTCGCCATTGAAATAATTGAAAAGATTCGAAAATTGGCCTTCACTTTGTGCGTCTGGGTTAGCATTGTTTATTCCAACAATGTTGAGTAATTAAACAAAGGACTATTATAAGCCTAGTATTGATATCGATGGAATGTAATGTGTATTAGCCAAGTATAATTGTAACCAATAAAGTCTTACGTAAGAAAGCGTTTACAATGTTTTAACAACACAAGAAACGTCCGTTTCGAATGTAGCAATAACTTTGTACAGAAAAAGTGTATCAAGTAAGTTTTGCTTTATGCTCGATTTCTAACAAGTTGATTTATGAAACAAAATCACGAATAGCAATGCACTATAACATGAATGAGCTAAGTTATGAGATAAGCCAAAATAACGCCTAGAACGAAAAAAAACTTTATACCTAGAGGCATAGCAGCGCTCTGATTAAGAAATTTGGAGAACCTAACAAAAATCCGGTAAAAAATTACTACCAGTGCCCTCGCCAATATAGATTCATCTTTTTCGATTATGCAAAAAAATATATATATTTGTGGCTACAATTAATACAATGCAAATTTAAACACGATTTCTAGAATAAATAGAGTATACATTTTCCGATAAAAATGGTGAAAGCAGCTAGAAGAAAAACTGGATTGACAAAAACACTGCAACTGAATAATAGAACACGAATTGATGACTGAATGGAAAAAGGAAATAAACTTAAAGAAAAAGCGTTTTTACGGATGACAATATTAAATGGACCTCTATATTAGTATCCAATAACACAGAATTTTGATTGCAAGGAAGGGTAAACAGTAGACGTAAATGCAGAACATCACATTAATAGCTGTTCCGAGTCGAACCGAGGCCCAACTCCTCGTTTAACTCACAAAGTCATAATTGTCATAACAAGTCAACACTTAGGTACATGAGTAATTTGTGCTAATAGCGTCTGCACACCGTTAGGATCGATCATCATCGCCCACAGGCCCGGTAGCCGTCATCATCAATCAACATAATCACCAATTGTCTCGTCACGTCGGCACTTAATATTCAACTCAATACGGCGACTCATTGATTTAGATTTTTTAAATTTTACTAACAAACAGTTGAATCGTTCGTTCAAAAAACCACTAATTGACATGTAAAAATCAATTAGTACTAAAATGCTTGATTGCATTTTAAATACTAATTAATTGTTAGATGTGATTGAATAAACAATAAGGAAATATAAAGCTACATATTTAAAAAAACTTTAAATATTCAATTTCTTCAGTGCTTTTCGTCCACCTACAAAACAACCACAAACTAATTTTATAACTCACCGGTCTAGCCAGAGTTAGAAATAAGCCTCCTCTATTGAAATGTGTCCTATATATGCCCCATTACTCCCAATTGGTAAGCTGATCAATTGGAAACAGCTACAAGTTTTTATTAATAACAAAGTAAGGTCTGATGAGCGACGAATTATACGTGCACTTAGTCACTCATCAGACCTTACCAGGATTCCAGTGATTAGAGTAGGGCCAGCGCAGGTCGACATTTTATGTGATACATACACAGACTAAAAACCTTTAAATGTTGAGGTGACTTCGAACTTTGCTGTAACTGTAGGCACAGGCGCATTTACAGAGTTCAATCGGCTCTAAGATAAATATTCGTATTTCCAAATTCGGTAAAGTCTAACTAATGACCAAAGCTCTACCGAGCAAAATGATCTAGATATAAAAAACATATCAATATAATGTGGTTGGTACATATCGCAAGACCTTAATTCTACTTGAGACAGACATAACCTCTCACCGAGAGCACACAATCTTTGCTAACAGCGGAGCTCGAGCTCACGATTCCAACTTGCACCTTGAACCGCATTCATGTACAGCACAGTGAAAGTCTATACATCAAGATGGCTAGTGCAATAACTCGAGTTATAGAATCAATTATCGCAATACAAACATATTTATAGAACAGGGATTTGGAGAAAGCGTTCGTTGTAAAGCTATATTCGTAGGTAACGTAACTTTCTGGAACTTTCCAGACAGGTTTATAACAAAGTTAGAACATGGGATATTCGTGCCTTCTGGAATGAAGATTAAAATTTAAGCTTTCTTATCGTGAATGTTTAATACCTATGAAAACATTTAATGGTGCGGTAAAATAAATAAAGGTAATTACTGTCTGTTTAATGACACATAAAATGTGTAATTGTGTTTAGGAAGATAAAATTAAATTAACTATTTCAGTGTCTACGGCACGATTAAAAATCTACGTATTCAAAGAAACTTAATAGAGGCGGAGTCTTTTCTCGTTAAAATTATAAATTAAAAGATAGTCAATATCGGTCTACTAAAACCTATTCGCATTCGCTAGCAAATTTCAATAAAAGAAGTATCTAATGTATTTGAGTCAATAAAAACGCTTAAAATAAACATAATTTATTCGAAGATCGTTTCTCTGTTAAATAATGCAGAGAACAAGTTGTGCTTTCCTTCATCTGATTATTTTTATTAACCGAATATGCGGGTTCCAAAACACGACACACCAGAAAGCGTATTTCTCACACCACATAAGTGAAGATTAAGTCACTTTCATATTTACATTTTATATGATTATATTAATTGATATCAACACATTTGTGAAATCTACTAATTACTCGTACTTCTCTCTTTTCATCAGATAATTCCAAGTTGATTTATGGGAAACTATATTTTTTTATTATATGTGAAAATTATAAGTACATAAAAGAAAATTAAGATACATGCAATATTCATGAATTAGGTTTTGTAAGCGATAACCTACAACTAAAAATAGAACCTAATAGCAACGCAGGCATAATCTAAGTAGCATCAAATTAAACATATTTCAACATTACCTATTACTGCATGGGCAGCGCTGAGACTAAATAATGTCAAATCCACCTAATTAGTCATATAATACACTTAAGCAATCCATTTAAATTATATATTAATCATACTTCTTTGACAATTTGTTATTTACTAAAGACAAGCAGAGGGCATATTAATGTAACATCGCTATCATAAGTCAAAGGCAGCCAAAAGTTATTGGCTTATGATAGGAATATCTGTTGTAACTGGATATGAAGCATTTCCTACCTCATCAACGTTCATAGCATTTCCAAGATTTACGCAGGTCCGAAGTCCTTAGTAAACTCGCCAAGAACCTTGGTATTTATATACTAATTGCTCTGTGGAGCTACTTGTTTTATGCGTGATTATTGTGGGTAATTCGGTGATATTATTTATACGACCTTAACGATCAGTGGCATCAAGGCAATTTTTCGAAACGAACCCAATGAGCTCAATAACATCATTCGTTATCTATGTACGCCAGTTTAATTAAAAACTTTCGCAAGGCCTTTTTAATTGTTAACCAATTAATTACAAAGGCTGCAAGATTAGGAACTGCTGCTGCATTAAAAAATGTTTACAAGCGTGCAGGAGAGAAATTGGAACAACTAAAGCGATTGATTTGTCCATTCAAACAATAAAGTTTGCACAATCGCCACTGGCATCACCTTGTCTTATTATGTTTGCCTTGAAATAGCTTTTCACACCTCACGCATTAAAACGTTGACAACATTATTTAAACGTATCACTAAAGATGAGGTATCTTTACTCTAGTTCGCATTCTAAACATCTCAAGCACCCCGGTGTCTACACCTGCGTACCTATTTTAGACCAGCGCTGGCCGTGATGGCAGCAAGGTGATGTCGGATTATTTTAATATTCTAGGTCACGCTGTGTGTTTTGTCTCAAGGACGTTGGTATTCCTGTTTACACGAGGTTGCGAACCACAATTATGTGACATCTTATAACAAACTCATATTTAAATTCTCAAGATTCTTCATGTTTGTATGATTTACTCAATACAATAGAAATATTTTTTTGCAGACGTGTTTAATGGTAGGCAGATTTGAATATACATATTCAAGTAGTTCTTTCAATAATCATCTCGATAGTGCTCTCCTCTGCCCCAGATCGTTTGCACATATACACTGTGCACGTTTTTGTTTATTATTCGTATACTCACAAGTCGACGCTATCGACATTTAGAAACGTACATTTATAACGAAATATCATATAAATCATAATAAATGAAATACTTTTATGACTCGCAATTCCACTCGCTGTTAATTTACGACACATGGTGACTAGTAGCTTATACCTTCACCTGCATATTGTAGGTCATATCGTAATGGAAGGGTATTATTATTTTCTGTCCTGTGCCAAGAGGCGAGTTTTAAAGATGATTCATACGTTACAGTCTCAGAATGCAGTTTGGTCAGTTTGAATGTTCCGCAGTCATGGCATCTTTGCTAACCTCGCATTGTATCTATGGATATGTGGAGTCGATTATTCTATGTCACACGTTATCCATAGAAATATACGTTCTAATGATGTCGACAAAAGAATAATATTACTGTAACACAAACCTTTCAATTCAAATTATGCTTGTAGGTAGCATTTTTTGCGCATGTCTCACATGCCTTTGTTTATACCTACTTGCTCTGTGAACCGGTTAACAATAGCTTAGTTATCTATGCGATCGGGTTTAATCAGTCAGATATCTGTAGAATTTGTATATACTAAAATGGTTTTCTATTTCTCGAAGCACCTAATGAGGATGAAATTGTAGTGCCTAGTTAAGCCATGTTCTTTGCGGATTGCTGACGCCACGCGGTCCAGTTGCGGTAATGCTATTCTTTGTATTGTCAACGTTAAAGTTCAGTGGTGCACGATCACGAGTCTGTTGAATGTATTGAATTCAATTTATCAACATCGGCCTTGACGACGCCTCCGGAACCAATCGCATTTGTGGGCTTGTATAGGAGCGCCATTCTCGAAGTAAATTTACCTCTAAATACTAGTCCAGCATAAAGTACAATAGCTTATTAGGTCTCATTCGGCTCTCGGGCATTTCGATTGTTACCTAATGATGTAATCGAGCTAAATAACGGTAACAAATGCGTGGCCAGTTATCGTCCGTCTGTCTGTATAGTACTATCAGGAACATTATTTCCAGAGTACCTTAAGGTCATTTTTGCATGGCACTACATAGCACTAGCGCTACGTCTTAATACTTTTCATAAGAGGGCAGGGAGTAAGTCCTCGATATTAGGTATTACTCTGAATCTAAATTGCAATGTTAAATAGTTACAAAATGGTGTACACATTTAAAACGAATTACGAGTATTAATAAATAATTTTCATAAATCGCGACCGTTCCAAGATTGAGGAGACACAAAACATGGACGTTTTGCAAGATGACATCACATTAGTGGTTCAAATTTACTATAGCTGTAAAATTGCAAACAAAAAGCCCGAAATGCTAATAGCCGTGTGCGAATTTGGCACGAGGGTCGGTCCCCTCGCCTGCCCGCGGTCCCTGCCTGGTGCAACTGCAGTATTGATTAACGGAGTTTGAACACGCTCAAAATTGTATTTCCTATTACATATCGCACTAGGTAACGATGTTAGCGTAGATTCCGGACGGCGCCGATGGTATAAAATAAAATTCGATCTGAACTTATAATTGAAAACGGGTTGAAAATGGGTTTATGTCTATGAACTAGCCTCCGAATATTGAAGTGCCTTACGTATAAAATATATATATATGAGTGTATTATATATGCATTCCAGGATATTCATTAATTTATGTATGTATGACATCAGCTCAATCCACCAAGTGTTTTTGTAAAGCTGTCATATTAACTGACTTCTAATACGTCATTAAAATGGCCAATACAACTATAAACCAATGTAAAAGTCTTCAAATTCCAATTTCTTAAATTATTGACGTTTCAAAATATTATTAATATTTGTCTATTATTTCATTATCCTAATCACCAATTTCAGACCTTCACGGCATGGTGCAACAGTCACCTGAGGAAGGCCGGCACCGGCATCGAGAATATCGACGAGGACTTCCGCAACGGACTGAAACTCATGCTGTTGCTTGAAGTCATCTCCGGCGAAACCCTGCCCAAGCCCGACCGCGGCAAGATGCGTTTCCACAAAATCGCTAACGTCAACAAAGCCCTGGACTTCATTGCGTCCAAAGGTAAAGAGTTATAACTTGCTACATTAACTGCTTTCCTAGTACTTTAAGAAGAATTTAACACTATTAAAGCTTTCCTTACTGTAGTAGATACTGCCGTTAGAAGATTTATGTTAGGATACTCATTAGAACGTATAGCAACAGGAATGGGTTGCAGGATCAGCAATGATACAATACATCCATCACCAATTAATTAATATTAACGACGAGAAAGTCTCCTGGATTCAAGTAATATGGCCGTTTGGGATGAGCATAAAACGTCACTGTTTACATGACCGTTTAATGCCATGTTTACTGTTGCCATAGCCTGCAATAGGGTTTAAATATAACATACCGGTTTTGAATCTAAAATGTTCAGTTTTGCGATGTATAACCGGTTCCTTAGGAATCTTGGCTTCTTGCCGATGCAATACTATCCCATATGGTAATAACACGGCCACCTAAGTACAACAATCTAACCATGAGTAGATAGGTTAGGTACATAAATATCGCAGCGGTGAAATCGTCCTAGATCGCCCGATCAATTACCGGGTCTTTACATAATTGTAATGAATTATAATGATATACCTACGTATCGGTACACAGGAAAATGTCAATACCAAATTATAACTTAAGGATATCACTTACTAACCAAACATTAAGGAAAACTTGTTATGCTTATTATACATAATAGATATGTTATGTGTTATATTCAATTTGTAATTCTGGTTTTATGCAGGCGAAGAACTCCCAATTGGATTCTAACAAATTGCCCTGAACATTTTTAAGTCCAAATGACGTTTTTAAATATTTATTACAAACGTCATTATATTTTCAGGCGTAAAATTGGTGTCTATCGGTGCCGAAGAAATCGTTGATGGAAACCTCAAGATGACACTGGGTATGATCTGGACCATTATCTTGCGATTCGCTATTCAGGACATCTCAGTAGAAGAAATGACCGCCAAGGTAAATTAAATTACCACTAAAGTTAATTAAATACACAGTTCTTGATTCTTGATCTTCATTTTATTAATGGATTCAATATCTTTCTTAATATTATTACAGGAAGGTCTGCTGCTCTGGTGTCAACGCAAGACAGCCCCATACAAGAATGTCAACGTCCAAAACTTCCACTTGTCATTCAAGGACGGTCTGGCGTTCTGCGCCCTCATCCACAGGCACAGACCAGACCTCATTGACTACAGCAAACTGTCCAAGGACAACCCACTAGAGAACCTGAACACGGCCTTCGATGTAGCCGAGAAGTACCTCGACATCCCACGCATGTTGGACCCCGACGGTAAGTGGGATCTATGTGTTACTAACAAACCATATTTAATCAATATAATATAGCGACAAGTCATCTTTAAACAAAAGAGTAATAGAAATAAGATCAGGATTACACACATAAGTAATAATAAACAGACTTGAATTTGCTGATAAACAGTAATTGTACAAATTACCACTATCTGTGTTTGAATATATTACGATAACAAAAAATAAACTATGACTGGTGGTTGCAGACTTAATAAACACACCAAAGCCGGACGAGCGCGCCATTATGACCTATGTGTCGTGTTACTACCACGCCTTCCAAGGCGCGCAACAGGTACAAAACAGAAAATGGCCACCATGCATTACAGCCAACATCCGCGTTTGACACCCGAGCCCCTAATGCCAGGCCTTTGTGTGTAACTTATAGCATGACTTGAGTGCCTACTCCGCTTTATGTTGAAAAGACATATGTCTACAGTATTTGAATAACTAATCAAGAAGCTCGAAGGAAATTTCATCCTAATGTGGTAATAAATTCTTGAGACCACACAGTTGCTCATATTCCTTAGTGATCATTTAAATTCACAACCTTAGCTTTTGATGACAATAGAAGAAATACCTTTTGAGTTTCAATCAATTAAGCAATTCTACTCAAGTATAGTGCAATTTGGAATCCAAAAATGTTTCATGGAATTGTGGAAACGATTCCTCTCACTTAATTATAAGTCCCTGCTGGAAAACTATCCAAAATAAAGAAATCTACATTTGATATTCCTTCCCAACTAAATTACCTGTAATTGAATGTAGTGTTATTTTAATCATAAAATATATTTTTAGCTTTATGTCGTTAACTTACCATTGCCATATTATTGTTATAGATATCAAACAAGAATGCTCGTGCTCTACAATTAATTGCTTAATTTAGGATGTCGCGTCATTTCCGTGATCTAGATATCCGACTAAACGGCAACAATTGGGCAGACTTTCCCTTTCCTGTTTCAATTGTTATTTATAACTATGATAAGAAAATGTGGGTTATTAACATTGGCTCAAGGTTTTCCAAATCGATCGATTTTACGAAGTCATTTCCTAGCAAAATAATTTCCACCGATTTGATATCAAAACATTATTTTTCGAAAGATGAGAACACAAGCATTCTTTATACATGAATTAATGAAACATATAGAATACATCGCATGAGAACTAACACTGTGTCGCTTGCGTGCCGCTTGTCAGATCTGCAGAACACAGCGATGCCGGACGAGCGAGCGGTCATGACATACGTCTCCTCGTACTACCATTGCTTCTCTGGAGCACAAAAGGTTGGTATCGATTGAACCCGTCTACTAATAAATCCATCGAGAGAACAATTATTGAAGATGGTGCTTCAATTGTTATACATCGAAAATACCCAAAAAGACAATTAAATACTGTTGATTAAATGAAAGAAGATAATGCAAAATGCATATTTCTCAAAGCTTAATTCTAATGTCCGCAGGCTGAAACCGCCGCGAACCGCATCTGCAAAGTTCTCAAAGTCAACCAGGAGAACGAACGCCTCATGGAAGAGTACGAGCGTCTCGCCAGTGACGTAAGTATCCATTGCACACTTTAATCCCCAAACTTATAGAAAGATTTGTGCATTTACAATTGCATTGTAAAATGAAAAAAACTTTTATAAGGGAGTAACTTTAAGTTTATATACTTGTGCAAAAACTTCATACAATATGCATTTATTGTATAGCTCCTGGACTGGATCAAGCGCACCATGCCGTGGCTGAACAGCCGCCAAACCGACAACTCTCTTGCTGGTTGCCAGAAAAAACTGGAAGACTATCGTACTTACAGGTAAAGGAACAAACAGACTTTTATAAAACCTATCTCCCTTAAATTATACAGCTAATATCAAAATTCAACTTTAGGCGTAAGCACAAGCCGCCACGTGTGGAGCAGAAGGCCAAGCTGGAGACCAACTTCAACACCCTGCAGACCAAACTCCGCCTTAGCAACCGCCCCGCGTATATGCCCACCGAAGGCAAAATGGTCTCTGTAAGTATCCGGAACTCCATCGAACTTCATCCAACTTCTGTTACAACAGTAATCGATTTAGGCTTATAGTCCCCGCCATGGGGCAATATCATTGGAATATTTTTTTCAGTCATGTGTATATACTAAATCTTATTAAAAAATTGTCTCTTTCAAAGGACATCTCTCAAGCTTGGAAGGGACTGGAAATCGCCGAGAAGGCATTTGAAGAGTGGCTTCTTAGCGAGATGATGCGCCTTGAGCGTCTTGAGTACTTGGCCCAGAAGTTCAAGCACAAAGCCGACATCCACGAGGACTGGACCAGAGGTACATATATAACACAAAATTACTAAAATGTTACCATTTCAAACCTATTATCTTTACAACCGAATCCAGAAACGAAAATTAAATTTGAGAGCTGCTTAATTTTAATGCGTCCCACAAGAAACATAACTTATGGATGGAGCGATTATAGACCGTTAAACTTAAGTGGGAAGCCAACGTCCAGTGGACAATAATAGGTTAAGGGTAAGAATGTCCCCATCGTCTTCTTAAGACACTAGTTACGAGGTGTAGAAACAAGCGCCCAATTTTCTTAATAACACCTACTTTAAAAAGAACTAGATAAGTAATCAACGTCAATTAATTTTAGGCAAGGAGGAAATGCTGCAATCTCAAGACTTCCGTCAGTGCAAGCTGAACGACATCAAGGCGCTAAAGAAGAAGCACGAGGCCTTCGAATCAGACCTCGCCGCCCACCAGGACCGCGTCGAGCAGATCGCCGCTATCGCGCAAGAGCTCAAGTAAGCACTATGGTTGGATAGTGATAAAAAATAAGCCATAAGCAACCTAACGGTCACGGGGTTTCACTCTCCCTCTTTGCAACAGGAAGGGCTATGTATACTAAGAAATAAGTAGACCTGCCTATTTTTTATAAAGTTTGGCTTAGTTTGCCAGCAATTCCGAGCGTAAAGAAAAGACCCATTTTGTTCCTCTATTGATCTCGCTTACGCAGCTGACATAATCACAATGTTATCTATTGTGGGCGAAAAAAAAGTTTTATTTTCTTGAGTTCGCAATCCTTACGAATAGGCGCGTAGGTAAATAAAAACTCACATGTGTCGTGTTTGTCCGGCAGCACGCTGGAGTACCACGACGTGGCGAGCGTGAACGCGCGGTGCCAGCGCATCTGCTCGCAGTGGGACCGGCTGGGCGCGCTCACGCAGCGCCGCCGCCTCGCGCTCGACGACGCCGAGCGCGTGCTCGAGCAGATCGACCTGCTGCACCTCGAGTTCGCCAAGCGCGCCGCGCCCTTCAACAACTGGTGGGATATATTATTTTATAGTTTAAAGGAATCATAGATCTAGGACCATTCACATGATCGATCATAGACAAAATGTATGCTAATATTGTTTTCGTAATTTGGACATCTCTGGGGTTTACTGGGAACGCCACCATTCCATTGTTGTGGTACTTCTAATAAATTGCATTGTTTCCAAATAATTTAGGACAATATAGCTGGAGTTAGTCTAACAAAAAAAAATCCCCACTAAGGCTGAGCGCACTTTGTGCCCAATCTGCGGGCTCTCATAGTTTGCTCATAGTTCTTCGACGGTCGGGAGGTATCATGTTATTGTACGTATTCGGACGAATTCACGACATAAAATCGCATCAATAGACATTTGTATTCATAAGTCGATTTGTTGAATGGAAACAGGTTGGATGGCACCCGCGAGGACCTCGTGGACATGTTCATCGTACACACCATTGAAGAGATCTCCGGCCTCATGGACGCGCACGCTCGCTTCAAGGCCACTCTCGGAGAGGCAGACAAGGAGTATCAGGTAATTTGAACCTTAACTATAGAACAACCGTCAACTTATCATTGTCTTTGGACGAGCTCTGCAGCACTCGCAATATCCACTCATTCTTGGATATTTGCATTACGTCTGATGACACGTCTTTTTGGCGATCTTGATCAAGCATTAGTCATGTCTTAGTTTTACTAATTAGTATGACATATGTTATTAATTTACAACATCACTCAACTTGAATAAATGCTTGTTCTAGGCGATAGTGAACCTGGTCCACCAAGTTGAGAGCATCGTTAAGCAACACCAGATCCCCGGCGGCTTGGAGAACCCCTACACCACCCTTACCGCTCACGTGAGTTGTTTAAAATATTTGAATCCAACAACGAATTACTGGGACCTCTACAAAGACCTGTATCATGCGAGCTGTCTCAATGGTCTAGTTACTTACTATTCGAAGTCTACGTATCATACGCCTTATTTAGCCATTTTTATTCACTGCCATACTTTTGACTCCGTTGTAAAAAGACAGCATAATAATAATAACACCAGCCTTTTTTAATGTCCCACTGTTGGGCACGGGCCTCCCTTCAATGCGAGGGCTAAAAAACAATACTGAACCACTAAAATAACCATCAGCCCATTGATTTAGCATTAAAGCATTATTTTTTTTGGACCAAATGGGTCATAAAATGTAGACGGAAATATAGAACATAACATTCAATTTAAATATTGTACCGTTCGCTTCCCAGGAGCTGAACCGCAAGTGGTCCGACGTGAGGCAGCTGGTGCCGCAGCGCGACGCCACGCTGGCGGCCGAGCTGCGCAAGCAACAGAACAACGAGAACCTGAGGCGCCAATTCGCCGAGAAGGCCAACGCAGTAGGACCCTGGATCGAGAGGCAGATGGACGCAGTCACCGCCATCGGAATGGGCCTGCAGGTAGTGTTCTCGTGTTATCAGAACTTCTAAGGCAGAAAGAGAAATATTTTTTTTTGGTTACAGCGATTTATTCCAGGCCCAGATGGGCTTACATCTGAACATGACGTTATGTGTTGATCTTTATCTAGCACCTTAACGCTCCTGACCCCCTGGGTTCTTAATAATTCTTCAGTAATTGGCAGAATTTGTTCCTATAAATCATTTTCACTTTTTGAATTTCCTTCCTACTCGTATAAATGCCATGCGCAAGCAAAAACCACTATATCGCCTCTTTACTTTGTCAGGGCTCTTTGGAGGACCAACTGCGCCGCCTTAAGGAATACGAAGCTGGCGTCTATGCTTACAAGCCACACATCGAGGAACTCGAACGCATCCACCAGGCTGTTCAGGAGGGCATGATCTTCGAGAACAGGTCAGAAAAAAAATGTATAAAAAAACTAACATAAATTAGCTATGGTGTGATAAGGTAACAAGTAACAATTCAGGGTTGGCGATTATGTGAACTAATTGAAAGGCATTTAATGCAAACAGAGCCTTAATACTTCTTTATAAGAGACAGTTGAAAAACTTGCGGAAATTGAAACCATTCATCAATCGCAAGTCGCAAGATATAACAATCTTCTGAACGATTGTTTTATTTACAGATATTCACAGTACACAATGGAGACTCTTCGCGTCGGTTGGGAACAGCTTCTCACGTCTATCAACCGCACGATCAACGAGGTCGAAAACCAGATCCTGACACGCGACTCAAAGGGTATCACTCAGGAACAGCTCACAGAGTTCCGTGGCTCCTTCAACCACTTCGACAAGAATCGCACAGGTAAGCGGAATAAGTGGCCGCGTATACTCGTTTCGTCATGTTTGGGTATCTCTGCGAGCTAAGAGTTTCATATTTGAACCCATGAAACCTGAGCTCATAATCTAAACACTGATAAATGCGTAAACCCAATTATTAAAAAAAACTCGATAAATTAAATCCGAAATCACCTATCTCCAACGATTTTGACGGATCTCTGAAACCCTAATATTTCCTCCGTCGCTGTTTATAACACGCAGAAGAAATCTTGCTATCCCTTCCGCGCTAAGAACCATAGTTTTCGGCTTTAGGACATGTTAATAATTATTTCCTCTAAAGGGAGAATCCATTAAGAGAATAGTACAGATAGGCCAATAATTATGGTTGATGCCGATATTATAATTATTTTATTTCACAGGCCGCCTAGCACCCGAAGAGTTGAAGTCGTGCCTGGTCTCTCTCGGCTACAGCATCGGCAAGGACAGGCAAGGAGACCTCGACTTCCAACGCATACTCGCCGTCGTGGATCCCAACAACACAGGTACTAACGAAAACCTACTAACATGATAGCTATCTCCCAAATAGAACAAAAAGATCTCATAAGGCATTTAAGCCAAGTTTAAGATGTCATGAGAATCAGTTCAGACTAATAAGTACTTCTGAGACACCATTTAGTATAGTAGACGAAATTGATCAACGTTAACACATTTTTAGGCTACGTCTCGTTCGACTCATTCTTGGACTTCATGACGAGGGAATCCACAGACACAGACACCGCTGAACAAGTCATCGACAGCTTTAGGATTCTAGCTGGCGACAAGGTAATCAATTCCTTCTTTGCACTTGATTTGGCATACGCGGTAATGGCGAAGAAAAAGGCTCAAACGCAATGGATAACGTCATGTTCGCAGCTATACAGGACAGATTACTAGAGGCTCAGAAACAGCCTAAAAGTTGTTAGGCTTAGGCAGCGTCGGGAGCACATAGCTCGCAGAACCGACGATCATTGGGGCAGAAAGTTTCTAGAAAGAAGACTTTGAGCCAGAAGACGTTACGTCCCACATGGTGGACCCAAGACCTAAAGTGTCCTAGTCGCAGAAAGCTTCCGAATACTTTCTGGAATGTTTTTCGCCTGGTAGATAAAACACTTCCAGGGATATTTGTATGGATGTATAATTTGTGTTGTATAGCCGTACATCACGGCCGACGAGCTGCGGCGCGAGCTGCCGCCCGACCAGGCCGAGTACTGCGTGGCGCGCATGCCGCCCTACCGCGGCTCTGGCGCGCCGCCCGGCTCGCTCGACTACATGGCCTTCTCCACCGCGCTCTACGGCGAGACCGACCTCTAGGTGACTATTTACTAATACTCTACCCTTCACAAATCACAGTGGCCGACATAATCTTACGTGACATAGATACATCGTAGAATGTATAAATAGGAGCTCAAACGTATCGTTGGTAACAGATTAGGTTTCACATGTATCTGTCTCTAGTGGATTAGAGTTTCGTGTCCTTCCTATTCATAACTCAAAATTGTTTACACTCAATGAGCGACCTTGAAGATACCGAAATCTAGAAACAATTTCTAGCGATAAAAACGACCTACCTTTTAGACTCATCACAAATAAACATAGCTATTTGGCGAGCCTCCAATTTGTTCCTGGGCCACTGCCTAACTCCCACTCTAAAAATAAGTCTTATATTACATATGTTAATTACAGAAACTGTTTTATATTCAGATGCAGGTCACAGAAGTGGACTCGTACAACAGTGTCATCAGCGTCATCAGTCAAGGGGGGAACTAACGCGCCAGGCCGCGCTCGCACTAACCACGCCAGGGGCTCCGACGACGCATCGACGTAATGGAGCACAAAGATTATTTCCCTTACATCGACCCAATCATATAAATCGCCCTAAAATATGGTCCATGTAAAGCAAAAAATTTTTGTGATATACTTTAGTCTATAAAACAGTTCTATATTAAATATTATGTGCAATGTTCAAACCAAAAATGCCATTAACTTTCGTACAGTGAATCTTCTCCCTAATGTTTAGTAACCTTTCGGCTCAAATCAGAGAAATCATTTTAGATGTTTACAACACACTATTTATACATTAGCATTAGGTATTTTTAACTTTTATAAGAAATTCTCAGGGAAGTCACAAAAATATTTGTAAGATAAAATGGTGCTAATATTAGGCTTGACTAATGTGTGACACCAAGATAAGACTCATTCACATTGAGAGAATGTTTTTGTTATATTTTTTTAATTTATAAGCAAACATTATTTATACAAATTCAATTTCTATATACTGCCATTAGTATTTATAAAACTCGGATGGTAGTTACAATATTGTTTTAAGTTTCTAAATTTATTATAAATATTGCAGGGAAGTGTCACACAAATTATTTATAACATAGATCGCCATGGCTTGCCTGCATCTATTTATTTATCATTTTTATATGATCATCGTTTGTGAGAGTATTTTGGAATGAGTACTCAAAATAAATGATCTGCCATATTCTCGTCTTTTAATAATGACTGTACTGTTAATCCAACAAATTATGTAACTATGAGAATAAAGTGGTATGTAGATTAAGAATGAATTATGTGCCCAAAAAGTATACTAACTCGAATGTACAGCTAATTTAATAAAGAGCTCTTAAACAATACCATTTTATTATTTAACAATGATTCAACATCACCAAATATATAATGAACTATATCCTGTACTAACTACAAAGGCATAGAACTACTAAAAATGTAGATTATACTATAACTATAGACACAAATCACACAAAGAAGCTATAACTACCTTACTAATATGACGCTGAGACCAAATCTAGAAGTAAAACACATTATACTGTACAGTAAGTTTTATAATATTTTAAAAACAAACAATTTTCAACAAATTGTACTACTATCTATTATGAGATATCAATTAATAAATTATATTCAGCATACCATTCCAGACAATTCAGAATCTAACCTAAGATAAAAGCTTTTATTTCTTCTCTGCCTTCTTTGTTTCCTCTGCCGTTAGGAGGGCACTCTTAATGCCAACTTTCTTCAATTCCTCTATAAGCTCACCTGATTGGTGCATTTGCAGCACAATGTCACAACCACCAACAAATTCTCCTTTGATAAAAACTTGTGGGATTGTTGGCCAGTTGGAGTAATCTTTGATACCTGAACAATGAGAAAAAAATATAACATTAAGCTGTAGTCTATGGACTGTCTGTCTTTCTGTGTGTGTATGTTTGTATTATTGACTGATACTTACATGTGTGATGTATCTCAAGTATCTATTTAAAAAAAACATAAAATACTTTGAATGACTACATTCATGAAGCAGTCAATCAATAAACACTGCAAAATTATTTTTTCCTACTTATATATAACACTTGAATACCTACATGAAACATGAATTAATATTGTAATAAATAAACTATATTATAAATAAATATATAGTATTAATCCATAAAAACAATTTGCCACATGTCATCCATCAAATCAATTTTCAATGTTAAACACTTCTACAAATAACCATTATTTGCAAGATCTAGGTTCTAAAACCCTGTTGAAGAGTTTTCTAATTAAAATGTTCATGCTATGTACGTTAAAAAAATACATATGTCATCCAGGAGTGGTGATTATACTCAACAGAATTCTTAATATAAGAATCTTAGGCCAACTAAGGAAAATGAAAAAGAGGCTGGAATATTTTTTTGGTAAAAACTAACCTTGTCTAAGATTTTCATCAGCAAGTACGTCATGGCTATCGTAAGGAACTCCGTGCATTCTCATAATTTGAACGACTGCATTACTAAATCCGCATCTCGGAGCATCTGGTACACCCTTCATGAATACTACCACTTTATTATTTTTAACAATAGTATCAATTTTGTCTTTTATAGGTGCATCGGCGAATGAGCGACATTTTATTAGGAAAGCGTTATTGTAAACAGGGAATACTGTTCTTCGTATTAAATTGTTCATTATTTATACGTATTTTGTATAATTACTTTTTACTTAGCTTGATTATTTTGTTTCTTTCTAGGTTTTCTTGATAATTTGCCGAAACGAACGAAATCGAAATTTTACTTTGTTGACACAAGTTGTCCACAGAATAAAATAGCTCAAGAGGTTGTGTCACTACACTTTTGAAAACATTATGGCGTTTTTTGTCGATGATTTTGCCAATGAATTTTAGCGCTAAGTGGTGGGTGAGGCCATTTTCATATCCATTTTAATTCATCGCATTTCATTTCAGATAAAGAAGAAGAAGAAATTTTATTTCAATTTAGCCATTTGACATGGTAGATTAAGTTGCGGTTCTAAACTAGGCGGAAGCCTGTATCTTGAAAAACTGAAGTTATTGTTCCTATCGCCGCGGAGCTTCGAGACATAAGTGAGCAGAGATTGCTTTCCATTTTTATCACATAAAACAAGAAGTTAGTGGTACGAACATGAACCTATTGAGACGAATTATAGTAAAGACAAATTCGTTTAACTTTGTTGGTCCGCTTGGCAAATACCATAAACCATTTTGAAAAAAGCAGAAATGCGTCAAAATCTATGAAAATCGGAAAAATATTCTTGCCCTCTCTTCGTTCCTTTCCTTCAGTGTCTCCAACCATGCCGTAATTACGGTAGATCTACCGTATTTTTTCTAAATCTACCACCTACCGTAGACATGTTATTACGGTGACACATTCTACCGTAATTTCGTCCGTGTCCTTATTTCTATAATTGATATAGCATTGGGATGCGTAACGTAAAAAAAAAAAAAAAAAGGTCATTCTGCTGCTTCTGTTTGGAAGAAGCAGCAGAATGACCTTTTTTTTTTTTTTTTTTACGTTACGCATCCCACTGCATGGGTATTTTTGCTGCAAACACTGGTCTGCCGTAATTTTCCACCATCTACCGTATTTTTAGACCAGGCAACACCGTAATTTTGACAAAGAGGGTTGGAGACACTGCTTTCCTTCTTATCTATGGTATATATTAGAAGCATAGTGGCAAGGTTTCAGAAGTTTTATTGTAATTGTACTAAATTTATTATTAAAAATGGAAAATGCGGAAGAAATATTTCACTTTTTAGAAGAATTCTCCAAGCGTAAACCCAAAACCATCCCACAGGAGCTCAATGAATATTTGGCTTACGTCGCTCGTACCGGTGATCCTGTCTATCAATGGTCTCTTGTGAAAAGTTTGTTCAAAGAGAAGCTCCTGTCTGTTATAACAGATTTCTACGAGACAACGCCGGCAATTGAAATACCACCGTATCCAAACGTGGATCCTTTCAATTATGACATTATGAAGAACAGTTTGTTGGAACGCCTCGATTCATTCGCTTCTGCTCCATTCACAGTACAAAGAATTTGTGAACTTCTCACGTACCCACGCAAACAGTACAACCGTGTGGATAAGTTTATGAGAGCTGTAGAAAAGAATATACTTGTAGTAAGCACGAGAGAGCCTGGTATCCAGCGTCATCCTGACCCCGAGAATGGTGAACCAGTGGATCCTATTGTAAATGGGTCAGATAACAATTCCGAATACAATGTCGACGTTGAGATGGAGGATATTTCTTGGAAGGAAAATGCTGAGCATCCACAAGTTGTCGAACCACAACCTGGATCATCAGATTCCCATATCTCAGTTGATGACATTGAAGCACGGTTAAAAGCCAAACAGGAAGCACCGATGGACACCCATGAGAAGGTAGTGACACAGTATGAGTCTGTCACACCCCCAGAACTGAATATAACTGCTGATGAACAACCAGAAACAAAGACTAATGCTGCAGTAAGTCCTCAAGCAGAAACAATAGAAGAAAATAAAATTGAGACAGCTATTACATCAGGTCCACCTGATGAAATGAGGGTTGATATTGAAATTAAACCGGATGCTGCTACTCCACCTTTAGTAATACCAGAAATCAAAGTGGATGATGCAGAAACAACAGAGCAGAGACTTAATCAACAATCATCTGTTGACAAACAGGATGATAGCTCAAACATAGCAAAAGAAACTGAAAATATTGAAGCAAAGAGTAAAATAACAGAAACACAACCTATAACAATGGATGAAAGCAGTTCAGACTCAACATCCAAAGAAGATCCTGAACCAAAACTAATCTCTGAAGTATCAACTTCAAGCGAGGAAAGCTCATCGTCGAGTGATAACACAGATGGCAATAGCAATTCACCTAAGACTGATGAGAGACACATAGATGTACAAGAAGAATCCAATCAGTCAAGTCAGTCTGATCAGTCTGATAATGCCCAAGATGCTCCCGCAGACAATATTGCAAAAGAGACTGAACATAAATCAGAATCTCCTATACCAAGTAGTATTGAAGAACACCCTAAAGTTTCAATTCAAACCGACAATTACTCAATAACTGATGTTAATTCTGAATTGCCGCAGCCTCCAGCTGATGTGGCTAAAGCTGAAACGGATCTGTCTGAACCAGTCAAAGAAAAGAAAGAACCTGAAAAGAGTGAGGAAGTAAAATCAGATAATGTTGAAGCAGTACCTACGGAACAATGAGTCATAGGTTATTGACATGGTGTTTCATACTTTTTTATTCTACGACTGTTAGTTGTAAGTAGAGCAATAATTGGATGTGCTACAGGCACCGTGTACAGTCTCATTAGAACAATGAGCATTGAATTTATGTTTTCTACGTCTACTCATCCTAATATTTTACTACAACAGCTAGAAGACAAAATTGATCTAAATGCTGATTTAAGTAAAATAACATAGGTACAAATTGATTTTTATTTAAAAAATAAGTTTTAATAGGTGGAAATAAGTCGATCTTCAATCTATCTGTATCATAACCTATGACAAACATTTCCAGTTTAAGATGAGTTAGAACTAAACCCATTCAAATAGGTTGTACAAGTGTTCTAAAAGAAAATATATTTCAAATAATTTCAATTTAGTGTGAAATGATTGTTACTGAGTATTATTTTATATCAATAATGTCTTATGTGAAGAATAAATAATGGATTTGTAAAGCATTTGGTTTGATATTTACTAAAACTATAATATTACAGCAGACCTAGTCTCAAAAAAATATATTTTCCTCTGGGTAGGGTAGTACCCTACAAAAAAGGAAGGTTTTTGATTTTTCTAAATGAAAGGGGACATAATAGGAATAAATAGAGATACTAAAAAAATTATATATATTTATTTTCAAACAATATTTACACGTAATCACACTTAATTCTAACTAGGTAGGTACGAAACTAAATAATAAATGAATATTTTTTCTATACAAATCAGTCCTATCTACATTCCTTTAGTTTTAAATAAAATACTATTATACAAACTATGATGTACTATTTACAATTCACTATATGATTACATAGTCTTGATCATTTTTTATTTTTAGGTGCTTTAAGAACTTTTAGTTCATTTCTCATAATCTTACCAGCTACATTTCTAGGAATCGCGTCTAAGAACACAACGCCGCCTTTTAGGCGTTTGTATTTTGTCAGTTTTTGTGCGACTAGGTCGTAAACCTCCTTTGAGGTAAGCTTGTAGGTTGGTTTCAGAACAACGAAAGCCTTAGGAACTTCTCCCGCTAACGGATCTGGTACTCCGACGACAGCCACGTCTGCTACTTCTGGGCGCTCCATGATTATGCTTTCTATTTCGGTTGGTGATACCTGTGTAAAAAATACAAATTCAGGAATTTATTTTGTGTCAGCTTGATCTACTACCGTACCTTAGACTGCACGCACTCTGTGGCTTCAGGGATTCCCAAAATATTTGGGCAAGAGACCCCTTTTTCAATACATCCCAATTTTAAACTTTTCGGTTGGTTTAAGTGAGCAAACTTGATATCATTTTCTCAACAAAATTTAATAACATAAATAAACATCAAATTCAGTAAATATCAAGTGTAATTTATAATTACGTTTAAAACCAAATTATGTTTAATAATAAAAAAAACATTAAAATGGCAAAGTTCGAAAAGCCTTATGTTAATTAATAGGGTCCGATTTTTAGAACTCGTCGACCCCATAATCGGTTTTCGTTTATGTCGCGCCCTGGGAAACCGATATCGACCACTTTAGAATCCCTGATCTACTCCAGTTCCCCTTTTTCTAGGTGTTACTAGGTTCGCCCCCAGTCCATTGCAGGTCTATACACTGATAACTACTAGATATACACTAGCTTGATAAATATCTCGGTTACATACCTGATTACCCTTAACCTTGATGAGCTCTTTGGTGCGATCGACGATGAAGAAATAGTAGTCTTCGTCGTAGTACGCGACATCGCCTGTGTGTAGCCAGCCTTCGCTGTCAACCGTCTCCTTAGTAGCGGCTTCGTTGTTCCAATAGCCTTTCATGACCTAAATATGAGAATAAGCTTCAAACACAAGTACCTAATGGCATCACCCTTAACAGGTGCATTGCAGATATTTTCATGAAGAATTGTGTATTACCTAAAATTACATACACGAGTAAATATGTAGTATCTTGACGTTTTAGTTCAGAAAACGGTTTATAATGCCATCGTAACTTGACAAATGATCTATACTTCAATTTGGGAGTTAATCTTTGGCAACAAATCATTGTTATCCATTCCTACAACATTCTGAAAGTGCTAAATTCTGAACGACTATTATTACAATGGACGTCAGTTCGTCGGTTGGTCAAGGATTTTGTTATTCCCACACAACTTTCTACTGCCTAAAATATCTAATTACTTGTTGATACTATTGGCGTTTATATATCTATCTTTTTACATAGACGTTAAGTACCTAATTATCATAATATATTAGATACTTAATATGTACTTTCTGGAATTTTACTCCCTGTTGAATATATAATCATGTCGTTCGAACGGTACCATATTGATTGGTATGGATATTGCCGTGCGAAAATGAACTCAAGACAGTAATACTACATCAGCTGGCGATATTTGTAGATACTTTTAATAATTAACAGATGTACCTGTGGTCCCCTAAGCAACAGTTCGCCAGATTTGTGCGGCCCCAACATCTGACCCGTGGTAAGAGAGACGATTCTGGCTTGAGTGCTCGGCAGCAGCTGTCCTACTGACCCCACTTTGCTGTACGGGTATATGTACGGCGTTAGTAACGTCACTGGGGAGCTTTCTGTCATACCATAACCTGGAATACGACGAGACATTAATAAATTAATTAATTAGGCTTTCTAAACTTTCAATGGATATTGGATTTTAGACTTTCCTATGACTAATCTCATAAAGCCGTCTTTAGACTGTACGCTTAGCCTCGCACGCCTCTGGCACATATATCTGATGCGAGTTGAAAATAATTTAAACTCTCAAACTTAGGACAAAGAGTACCAAACTCTGCTCTTCGTAAAACACTATCCACTTCACAGCAGCCATCACAGAGCTGATCGAACTGCCATCTATAATTTCAGATACAACGACGCGGATGATAATATAGCATATTTTCCTTATAAACGAACCTTGCAACAGTCTTATCTGATCCTTGGTCTTCTCACATTTAAGCAGGAACTTCTCAAGGATACTGTCAGTAGTTGGCGCGGCACCAACCATGATCGTTTCTACGGACTTCAAGTGATCTTTTGTCACTAATGGATGGGTGGCCAAGAAGGTCAGGAGTGATGGCACCACGAACAGAGTGGTTGGCTGGTACTCGACCAGACATTTTATGTATTCGTCTGGTGTAAACCTGGAAACATTTAAAACAATTAGGATCTTAAGACCTACCACTCACTTACTAGATATATGTCTCTACCGATATAGACAGAGAAAATATGGTTAAGAATACTTTTTCAAGACTAAATAGTGTATACTGAATTCACACGTTCGTTGCCACTGGGGGTTTCTTGGTACGAGTTTGGTCCGCATCAAATAACGATAAACTGATCTAATCTTTCATAAATTCACGGCATCGCCACTAGCAGCACCATGCAGCTTCACTGAATGAAATTGATGCCCTGTTTAATTTATCTTATCTACTAAGAGCCCTGCAGTGTGATTTTGAAACCTCGGAAATCGGAATCGGATTCGGAACGGTAGTTTGCGTTTACGAAGTTATTTTAATAATGGTAGGAAATAGTAGAAAAAATATTGATCGCGAAATTTTAACTAATACGGGCTTTTTATGATAAAAAGCTTCAAACTTATAACCACACACATGAAACATTAAGTCAGACACTTGTTATTTTTGATATTCACGTTTCTAGGCCTATATGTTTTTATTATTATTTTTGCTGTACCGAACTTTGTAAACAAATACTGCTATTTTGATTTCCGAATTCGAAGATTGTTGACGTTTCTCGACGGAAAATCATTCCGATCCGACGATAACTTTCCGATGAGATTTATGTGTAGGAAGTCTTTCCGATGGCATTTAGCCTTTTTTTTTTACTCAATTTGATATTATACGAATTATTGGATATTGTACTGGCTTTAATAGCAGAATTAAAGCCGTATTTTTGGATGAAACAATAAATACAACGCAATCCCAGTGGAGCTAAATGTATTTAGGTACCAACCTACTTATTTATTTAATTTAAAACAATTTGTTCATTATACATTTAAAAATTATTTCATTCGCATCATTAATAAGACAAAAGCACATACTCAAACTTTATAGACACGGACAGGGGTGAATACGCAGGTTCGGTTGCCAAACATTTTTAATAGATGGCGCTGTATCCTTGCAACCTAGTTTTTTATTTTTACACGAACAGGGAGCATCTATGTGACATGATGTTACAAATTATATAGGTAATCAATGTTCATTTTAGTTATTTTGTAATTTTCTCATCACAACAATAAACAAACCTCATCCACAGATAAAACAAACTTTTTTTTCATTGGATTTGTCAGTTTACAAAGATCGGTACAAAAAATAATAAACTAACACGTAGGCTTAGAAACGTGAATATCAAAAAAAACAAGTGTTCAACTTAATGTTTGATTTATGTGGTTATAAGTATGAAGCTTTTTATCACAAGAAACTGCAATAGTTTAGATTTTGCGTTCAATATTTTTTCTACTATTTCCTACCATTATTAAAATAACTTCGTAAACGCAAACTACCGTTCCGAATCCGATTCCGATTTCCGAGGTTTCAAAATCACACTGCTGGTCGCACAGTCAGACCGGGGCAACTGCACGCGCTGCCTCGTTTGAGGTGCTAAGGAATACCTATATGCTATGTCGTACCTAGTTACTAGCCTATTCCAATAGGCACGTACTTACTTAGGTATGGAGACTAAGTTATATCCTATGCTAAGATTGTAGTTGAGGATACCGTTAAATCCATAGATGTGGAAGAACGGCGGAACCGTGAGTACCACTTCATTATGACCTGAAAATGGAAAAAAGTGATAAGATTCAGTACAAGATAACAACATCTGTCAATACGCATTGGGACTGTAGCTTGCCCGAGTACTGTCATCTATCATTTGCCGCGTTGTGTGCCCTCGCATGCCGGAGACAACTACCCGAGGCTGCGCGGTCGGTCTGGAAATGACCATTATGGGAACCTCCGTATTGGGCGTGAGGACGGATAGAGATGCGCAGACAGTGAGTTAAGTCTCCGATAGAGATTATAAAGTGAGGTATAATGCTGTTCTTTCGCAAATATACATTTATTCTAGACGTAAGTAAGTACCTTTAGTAAGTTTACTTTAGAGGTAGGTATGGGAGAAGGCAATTACCTACTACCTAATAGCTCACTGAACAGACAGAAAGGAAGAACACATTTAACATCTTTACCTTTCTGTGTACCAACTGGATGTAGGTAAACACGTTTTCTAAAATAGTTAATGATAATCTTATTTGACCGTATCAAGTTCAGGATACGAAAATTCAATGTAACGCTATGTAGCCTACCTTTGTCATCCCCATACTTCATCATTTTCGGGCACCGCACTTGTTTTAAGTTGCTAACGAGGTTCTTATGAGTCAGCATAACGCCTTTCGGCATGCCGGTGGTGCCGCTGGAGTAAGGGATCAGGCACACATCGTCGCAGTTGACAGTGGGGAGATCCGCTTTGTGTTCAGCCATGAGTAAGGACCGGAGACCGAAGATACCTGGGGATTTGAGAAATGTTACAGGCTTAACAGTGTCGGTCAGTAGCTAAATGGTACTGGGTGTTGTGCAGATGAGGGAGAAAACTCGAGAAGGGCTAAGTGCTGCTACGTCCTTAGACCTGGGTCAACTCTGCTAACTCTTATGAGTAGATGCTCTTATGAGCAGATGTGTTAATCGAAAGGCAAATTGATATTTTTTTGGAAATCTTTCTGAAGTGACAACTATGATGCCATTGCCATTTCATTTTGAGTCGATTGTGTTAACAGACATAAGACTTTTTCGAACTGAAAGTAGGTAAATACCTACCTAGGTACAAATTGAATAATTCCGTCGGGCGTCATCCTAAAATCATTCCTAAAATACGAATAAAAAAAAAAAAGGTAAGGTTACCTCCAGCCTTGTCATCTTCGCCGCCGACCCAAATCGTGCCTTTGTAGTCTTTGAGAGATTTGCTAACCTCCTTAGCGACTGGCATGAACATTTCGATAGTAGCTATCGCCTTCACGTTGCAGTCAGCGAACTGGCGACTCACCTCGTCTGCAATAAAAAAAACATTTCAAGTGCGAGTAGGGTACCCATACTACCACGGTGTTTTATAGCGACTTTCAAACACATGACTAAATAAGGTGGTATATTATTATCCAGCACATCAGTGTGTAAAGATATTTGTGCACTTAGACATATTATATAGGTAGTTTGTTTAGGATATTTGTCTGTTAACTTGACAGAGGAACATGCAAAAACAGTTATACGGATTTCGATGAAACAACCTGCAATAACATAGGATACTTAGACACATTTTAATCTTGAAGTCCGTGCGAGATTGGCCGCTGCTTGGATCTTGAAAATGTATATCTAACTAGGTGTATTATATGAAGCGAATTCCCAATGTACCGCTTACTTACATTTTAATTTAATAACTGATAAATATTTTTGAACTTTGCCCTATCTTATGGCAGATACTTAAATAAAACACTGCACAACTATCCACTTACCTACTCATCTGTCTGTTTGTAATATTACAATAACCGCTTTTTACTAAGTGCATTTGGATGTATACACTTTACCTATACCGAAACAACATTTTTTTACAATTTTTGTGTGTCTGTCCGTCTGTCTGTCCGTCTGTCTGTTTGTTCCGGCTAATCTCTGAAATGGCTGGACCGATTTTGACGGGACTTTCACTGGCAGATAGCTGATGTAACAAGGAGTAACTTAGGCTACTTTTATTTTAGAAAAAAACATAGGATCTCACGAAAAAAAATTAAAACCAATGTTGCAGCGCAGCGCCTGATTAAGTTTGATAGCAACAACCTGCAATGCGTTCCGCGGGCTCAGAATGGGCGAGCAGGCTATTGTCAACGGTTGTCTTTGTTAAATACCACGCGGACGAAGTCGCGGGCAACAGCTAGTAGATAATTAATGGCAACATACGTTGTAAGGAATCTAATATCAGTAGGTACCTATTTATTATGTCTTCGCTGCAAACTGCAGTTAGGTGAACTCGGCTGATTTCCACGACCTTGGATGCAATTGAGTAAGTAATGATAACTGATTATAAACTAGAACTATTAAACGCACGTGTAGGTATGAATGTGAGTAGGGAATATATTAAGTTTCTGGGATAAAATGTAGAGAAGTTGTTTGTAAAACATATTTTTAATTGTAAGGATGACGAAAACGTGCGCTGTTATTGGAAAGAGTCAGGTACATAGTATATAGCAATTAATAAGCAAAGTACTTATCCGAAAGGGGAAAAAGGATTCTCTCGGTATAGCAAGCTATAAAACTCCAAGCGTACGAAATCACGAGCAATGCAATGTCCCAGTAAATCCCAGTGGTGGTATTTACCTGCTGTATACAATGGGTTGGCGAAGGTAACAACCAGACCAGCCTTCATGGCTCCGTGGACTAACACGACGAACTCCGGTATGTTGGGCAGGATCAGGCCGATGCGGTCCCCCGGCGACAGTCGGACCGCGCCCAGCAGAGCGCAGGCGCAGCGTTCCACCATCATCTTCATCATCGCGTAGTCGTACGAGCGACCCGTGGAGCCACATGTCTGGTAATAAGATTTTTTTACTGGATGATTTTTTTGAAATATATATATTACTAGCTGCGCCCCGCGGTGTAACCCGCGATTAAAAAATGTGCTATTCCAGACTATAATCTATCTCTGTGCCAAATTTCATCCAGATCCATTCAGCCGTTCTGGCGTGATTGAGTAACAAACATCCATCCATCCAAACTTTCACATTTATAATATTAGTGGGATATTTTTCGTATAACATCAATCTAGGATCATACCTATGTGGTCATAGACAGATTCATACAAAAATGACGTTCTAAATCCCTATCATACATTATATTATGATAATTTTATATCCCCCTATAACTGTGTACGCGAAATCGAAGAACATAGTAGTTATTAGGTAGGTAGTTATGTGGTGCATCGTGCTGACACTTTTAATTTTGCTAGACAAGGTATCCTCTTAACTGTCTGTGTTCGCAAGGTTAAGTAATGTATTTACCTGTTTATCTACTGTGAAAGCACCTATTTTAATGAATTATGATATGAGGAGAATTGCCACAAGTAGATACCTACTAGGGATACGCCGATTATTCGATAAATATTCGATGTTCGGAATATGTTGCATAGTTTTATAAGTGTTTTGTGTTTTCGGCCGAATATTCGGTTGATGTGCCGAATATTCACCAAACTTTTAGTTCTTAAAAACGCGACGCGCGCGCGTAAATTGAACCGAATATTGTTCGGTATTCGCCTCGGTTGAAAAATACATGTTCGGTGGATCTTTAGTTATTATTTTATTGTTTTTTACCGTGTGACCTAGTAACAAACGGATCGAACGAGAACTCTGCATTATTTGTTAAAATCGATACCTACTCGCTCGCACTAGATAAGAATGTAATGTAATGTAGACGCAAGTAAGGGTAAAACCCAATATCTACCTACGTAGATATTAACCTACCTACTTAGATGCATTAATAGACAGACGACCTCGAAAATATAGGTCATTGTACTTCTCCCGGTATTGAAAAAATAAACACATCTATTTATAAAAGAAAAAAAAAATCGTCCAAAGTCCAGCGTTTGATATTGAAATAACTTATAAACTCGAGAAAGATAAAGTATTTGGCAAGAGACCACGGATGGATCGACGCTGCGACCTTATTGTTTGTTAGTATCGATAATCAAGTTGTTAATGTTTTACGTAATGAATAAAAATAAAATTGGTTATATACCTACTTACATAGTATAAGTTCTATACTTATCAAACATCCTTTGTTAACTAAGCGATAATAAAGAGAAGATGGACCCGAAGGAAATTAAAAAATATTTATTAAATTTTACCGAAAATGAGCCGAAAGCGCCTGTAAGTGCGAGTTGGCAGACTTCACACGGCTTTCGAAACCTATATTAACATAGTCAAGTTCTCTCAGACATGCGGGTTTCCTCACGATGTTTACCTTCACCACATAACATTTTAAAATCCCAGAGGTACGAGCCAGGGTTTGAACCTGCGACCATTATTCCTAGTGCGAGCTTTCTGCTTGAATGTCCAAAATATCTGCGTATTTCTTAAAATTGTGCTTGGCCTATTATTAATAGATACTTCTCTATGGTAATTTGTGGGTGGGAAGTATCAACAAAGATGTATAAACATAATTGTATCTGTATGACATACAGTACGTACCTATCTACGTGCACGGTAGCTCGTACCGTAACACCTGATTATGTTGGTAAATAGATTAAGTTGGCATTGGCATTCGTTCGCTAATCCATATCTACTCACCCCTTATGTATTTGCCGTTGAGGAAGGTGTTTTGCAAATTGAATAACAACCAGTAGCGATGCATGTTTGGCACAAATCGGACAGCTAACCTCAACCTTCAAATAGGACTATAAATAATTCCCTATCATTCGCGTACACATCCGCAAAGTGTGCACTTTGTACTTACTACGAAGAGTAATGCAACGATGCACCGTTCTCTTATTTAATGATATCTAATTGCAATGTAGGTACTTGCTAATGTGTTACGTTTCAGGACAAATAGCTACAGTATCAGTACGGACTTTGTCCACGGATCGTAGAATGTTTAATAGATGATACATTGTTTGCATGATATACTTATGCAGCTAGGTAGTGTGGTAATTATTTTTTGAGATTAAAATGTGGAGAAATATAACATGGGTGGTGTGATGGGTTATTGTGTACAAGGAACTGGAAGACTAATGGCCGCCACTGTTTGTTTTACCCTCATCACCGTAGGTAGGTAATCATTTAGAATAGGTGATAAGATTAGACTGTTTGAATTTTATACCATAGATACCCACGGTTTTTTTCTAAATAGAAATTATATTGTGCCTCTAGGTCTAGTAGGTACCACACCATAAGGATCTCCGTACACTGGAGTACTAGATTGGATAACTTGTCACTGTTAAAAAAAGGAAAATCAATAATGTACTTACCACAGATGGTTTATCCGCCCACAACTCGACGTCTGCAAACACATATTCAGCCAAAGTCTCATTACCAACTTGTATTTCACCCCACGGCGAGTTCAAATGACTATTCGTCACTTCAGTTTCACTTTGAGTAGCTAGAGTTCTACTCAAAAGACGATTGTACGAGGCGTGAACTAATTTTGATTTTTTATCGTTTCCAACACTACTGGAAAATGAGTTGAGAATTTTCCGCGCGATATTCCCGCGCAAAACTTTCAAATGAGACATGTTTCCGTTGCAATGTTTACGGGCGTAGCGTTAGCTCGTAAATGTAGCCGCCGCGGCAACTCGCGGCTTTTGGCGCGTCCTCCGCGCCGACGGAGGGCAAGGTCCATTTACTTTATTTAAACCGTTTGTTGTGGCTGTGACGAAAACGCCACAATAAACATAGATCGCACGTTACCACAGCGTTTGTTATCAACGTAGTAATGAATGGGGCACGATACTATCACAGAATATGGAATATAACAAACAGAACGCCCATTGGACTGTGCACTACTCAGGTATTCCACATAGACATTGCCAGGTCTGCACTTTCCAAATATTTAGACTGTATCACCTCAAATTGTCACATAATTATTCTCTTGATTTTGAAACCGTTTAGTTTAATACGATACATAGGTATCTACTTATTATAATCGCTGTTCAAATAAAAATACATTTTTAATAACAACAACCATTTAATTTGTGTCTGAAAAAATATTCCTTTACCCGTTCATCACTTAACGATTTAATAATTAATAAATTAATAACAAATAAGGCATTCGTGAACACAATTAAGTAGGTAATCAATCTATCTTGTTTTGCGCCATGAGTTAAAAACTTAAATGTAACACATATACTTTATCACGAAATTGTTCAGGAAATATAACAGCAAAATATTATGTGAGTATATAGAACATTCGGCTATTGCATGCGATTTATTGGTAATGTATAAATAAATACAGGAAATGTGTAATAACTACCCAAAGCCATTAGAATTTAGGTAGGCAAATTATATTATATAAATAGTCATGTGTGCACTAGGTCTACGTGCGTTGTACTATTACTGTAATACACTTACAGAAACAGTAAGTACATCACACGCACACGCCAAAAGCACAAACAAATTAATATTACTAAATAAATTTCTCAATATATATACATCAATACAAAATAATTATAAATTTTAAGCCCAATAATATAACCCATAAACATTTGGAACTAATTCCATAATAAACAACAAGATTTTAAAAGTCACAAGATATCGCCCAAATAAAATATATTTTACTAGTAACACTCGTAAATTTTGACGTCATAAAAAACAAACTCTGTTCACGTCTTTTGCACATCGCGTTTCTCCCTGGATTTGGATGCGAATGTTTGGTGGGTGATGAGTTCTCTGAAGAAGCCAGCCTGTTTCGCCATCAGCTCGGCATAGGGTCCCCTCTCGACTATGACACCGTTCTCCATGACCGCCACTTCGTCGGCCGACTGAATGGTGCTCAACCGATGAGCAATGGTTAAAACGGTTCTATCCTTGCTTATTTCCTTGAGAGCTCTGTCGACTAGGTATTCGGAGTACGCGTCTAACGCTGAGGTAGCTTCGTCCAGGATGAGGATTTTTGGATTCTGTAAATAAGGACAAAAATATTAATTCTGCTATATCGTACCTTATCACGATATGTCGCAGGGAAAGACGAAATCAGTCAATTCCCGAAATCCCTAGGAATTTTACGTAATTTGGTAATAACAGATGATGTAATACTAGGATCGAGTGGTGGATTTCCGAGCTATGTTCGATATAGGAACATAACTCGTAAAATGACAATTGTCAAATGTTGGGGAAAAACGAAAATAGTACAGAGCTACTGCAGGCATCTGAATGTCATCGTTCTCTATCGAAAGGTTGACTGGAAGGGATCGCTGCTTGCAATGAGACCGCTCAATACGCACTGCTTTCCGTTCCTTGTTTTGTCTCTTTTATACTCTTTTGACGGCCTGATTAGTGCAGTTGGTAGTGACCCTACTTTCTTTGCTGAGGGACACGGATTCGAATCCTGGTAGGGACAAACTTTGTGTGATGAGCACGAATGTTTGTACCCAAGTCATGGGCGTTTAATATATATATAAGTAATTTATACTGGGTTCGCCCCCAGTCCATTGTACAGTTTCCATAATACAAGCGTTGCTTTGTGTGGGACCGTATAGTTGGTGTGTTCGTCTGGCGATATTATAATGTCTGTGTCTCACTGTTGACACTAAAGAATTATTAAAAATATCTATATAAATAAATAATATTGGAGTGTCTGTTCGTAATATTAAAATAACCGCTTTTTACTAAGTGCATTTAGATGTATACATGGTACATATACCAAAACAACCTTTTTTTAAAATTTTTGTCTATCTGTCTGTTTTTTTGTTCCGGCCAATCTCTGATATGGCTGGACCGATTCTGACGGGATTTTCACTGGCAGATAGCAGATGTAACAAGGAGTGACTTAGGCTACTGTTATTTTAGAAAAACTTTTTTGTTAAATACAACGCGGACGAAGTCGCTAGTAACAGCTAGTATTTTTTTTTTATTATTACATTATAGGCAAGTATTTGATCTCGATCTCACCTGATGGTAAGTGACGATGAGATCAACGATGGAGCATACTTGCCTAGAAGGTACCTGTTCACTCTCGACTTGAAAAATAAACATTAAATGAAATAATAGTTATGTACCGTATTGCGTTGTTCGTGCGTTACCTTAACGATGGCCCGTGCGATGGCGACGCGCTGCTTCTGGCCGCCGCTGAGCTGCGAGCCGCGCGCGCCCACCTGGCGCGCCCAGCCCGCGCCCGTGGGCACCACCAGCTCGTGCAGGTGCGCCGTGCGCGCCGCCGACAGCCACGCCGGCTCCTTCTGTGAAACAAGTATAAGGACTGAATATTTGAGGATATCGAAGAGTCGGGGCCCGCGGCTGAGCCGTTTATGCCTCCAGCGGGATTATTTTACACCATTCGAAATCGATATCGGAAACGGAATCGACAACGGGCTGGATTACCAACGCAATCGCTATTAAAATTTCCGAATTTGATTATCTTCGATGTACTTTGATGGCAATAACAAATCGTTTTCTGAAAAAGTTTCCGTCGGAAAGCTCGTCGGGAGCGAAATCAATATCGGAAAGTTTCAAATCCGTTTCCGATGTCGATTCCGAATGATTTAATATAACCCTGCAGAAGCGGTTACAGGTCAATGAACAACCGACTCCTAACGAGATCCTTAAAAAAAGTTATCGTAAAATCGAAAATGTCAAGGTTTTTTTTATCTGATGTGGTGGGTCAGACTACCGCACCGGGCCAGCTGGTTCATTGTGTATAGCCCTTCATAACCAATAGATGTACGAATAGATGACAATTTGAAAGACCTTTACACAAGGGAGCGTTCAAGTATTACGTAACGCAATTTTTGGAGATTTTTGATCCCCCCTTCCCTCCCATGTAACGCGCCGTAACGTTTTTCTTTACCCCTATTTAAAACCCCCCCTCCCCCTAGTAAAACGTTAAATCTCTACGCGACCGTTCTGAAGGGTTAAAACAATGTTACGTAACGCGTAGTTCAAACCCCCCTCCCCCCCCCCCCATGTAACGCATCGTAACGTTTCAGAAGACCCCCCCCCCCCCGCCCCTCAAATTCGTTACGTAATACTTGGAACGCTGCCCAACATAATTTCAATTAGAAACCATTTATTACCTTATCGTCCTGAATAATGTCTCCTGATATATCATCGTCCAATGCACCATACAGAATATTTTCCTTTATCGATCCGCTGAATAGTACCGGTTCCTGAATAAACAAGTTTATCGATAAGAAAAATATCACTCGATACCTACACGTAGAGGCAGACAGAAACGTATTGATAGCCTTTGAGACCTGGATAGAGATAACAAAATGAAATTCAGTTTTTTAACACGTTAATCTCATTATTTCAAGAATATAGAGAATCATACAGAATATTGTTTTCTGAATGGTAATTTAAAATATTACCACTGAGCTGTTTTCATTTCATTTTTTTTTTATGAAGTTACAGTAAACACATTCTAATCTGTGTTTTTGTCTGTGAACTCCGACCAATCGGACTTTTAAGTTTGCTTGTACTCATTTCAGAGATTTTTATCGCCTAGCCCCTATATCTATGTGACTTCAACTAATATATAAAAAGTTTTAATAAGACATACTTATAAAAAAATTACTCTATTGCTTATTGGTTTAATATCGTTTTAATTATTATTGTTTTTGGTAGACAAATGTATTTTATTGGTATCATGGTTTTCTCAAAAAATAACAATTATGACTTGGCACTTCAATCTATGCGCGTGAACTGACTCACGCTATGACATTTTGATTCGCTTGCGCTGCGATGCACAAGTGGATTTTAATCACAAGAAATGGCTTTCCCATGGCTTTCCAATGGCCATGTTCCCCACCGTGGACTGTTACCTTATATTTTTATATTTCAGCAATATTTTTTTCATTCACCTACAAGTCAGAGCCAACCTAAATATTTTTGTAATTTGGTTTAGCACTGACCGCTGATAATTGAAAAAGTTTTAAAACTATTTGTGCTCGAAAGTTTTTAAAGTTAATTTTAGTTTTTTTTATTTTATTAAAGTGCCTGTATTTAGGCCCTATCTCACCAGTTCACTGATAATTGGAATTAACAACTACAAAACACAACAGAATTTAAACGTATCATAATGTCAGACAAATCAATACTGAATCAGGCTTTGGCTTAAAATATAACATATACATTACATACCTGACTAACATAACCAATGTGGCTTCTCAACCACACAGGATCCAGCTCTCGTATATCAACGCCGTCCAATGTTATCCTGCCTTTCGAAGGGTCATAAAGCCTCAACAACAAAGACGCTATTGTGCTTTTGCCACAGCCCGAACGGCCAACCAGCGCTACCGACTTGCCGGGCAATAGATGAAGACTAAAACCCTTTATAAGTGGTGTATCCATGTACTCATAGTGAATGTTGTCTATTACAATTTCACCTTTAGGCCTCTCTAGCGGTCTTAAGCCACCTGAAATGACAAATTTATAATTTGTTATAAAGAAAATACATATAATCTGTTGACTATAGAGATTTTTCTCCTGTGTGTGTGTACTATTATAGTTTGTTAATATATACAGTGGTTAGTGGGGGCACACATATAGCCGTGGGTTTAAGATCCCCGGCCATTAAACATTTAAGGTGAGCTTTAATCCTAGCACAAGCTCTATGTTCATTTCCAATCCTGGTTGGGACAAGCTTTGTGTGATGATGAGCATGAATGTTTGTATCCAAGTCATGGATGTTTAATATCTATATATGTATTATATACTGAGTTCGCCTTCAGTCCATTGTACGGTACCCATAATACAAGCAAGCACACCGTTTGCTCCTACCAGGAATCGAATCCGGGACGCTTGGTGTGGAAGGTCACTCTTCAAATAACAAAGAGTGTCGTAGTGTGTATGTTCCAGACATAATTGATATCGAGTTCAGAGGTCGTGGTTTAGATGATTACAGCTTCATTCGATAAGCGCGATTAGGCTACAATAAGTTAATTCGGTCGCGATAGAACACGCGACTTATACAACGTGTGATCTCTCAGATAATTGTTTTTTTTTCCAGTTTTTACCGATTTTGTACGAGAAATCTGTCTATAGCTGCCATTATTATGCCATCGCTATTCCATTATAAATCAATCAATACAATATTATATTATCTTTATTTTTTAGTAGAATATTGTGCAATACTTTTCAATAAGGGGTCATATTTGAGAAGAATTTGAGACCAAGATTGCATCTAACAGTGTGTTAAGACACTGTTAAGTTGAATTAGCTCTTTTTTGACTACCTCACTGCTAGGCGGCTTCCCTTCAGTGAGAGGGGGATGTAGGCCATAGATCACCAAGCTGGCCTAGTTCGGGTTGGCAGACATCGCACGTCTTTCGAGAATTAGATTCGCTCAGACATGCAGGTATCTTCACTGGGATTTTCACTTGCAATCTAGAATAACCGAAGTGCGAGCCGGGGTTTGAATCTGCGGCCCTTGTTTTCAAGGCAAGCGTTCTACCAACACCGCTCTAACTGCTGCAGATGTTTATGGAGACAACACTGGTAGAGCGTGGGGTTAATGCTAGTTTAATAATAACCCACCTGCAACAGGTATGGCTGGCTCTCTATCTATAATATCCCACAATCTCGTGGCGGCGCCAATGCCTTTGTTCAACTCTGTGTAGAAGCTGCTCAGACCGCCGATGCTGATCCCCACATACGCGGCGTAGAGCAGGAACGAAGTCAGATTACCAACGGTCAGTTGTTCGGTCGCTACCATACCACCGCCGTAGTATAGTACGAGTATTATTATTGTGTTTCCAGAAAGGCCAGTCTAAAAGATGAAAACTGTTTTAATTTGCGAAATTAGTACCTAAAAATCGAGTATAGGGCGAGATTTAAGAGCAAAAGATCCCAATGAGTGATCAAATAATTCGATATATTTCACCGCAGCAACCCTAGTGGGGAAACATGCTGATTAACTGCTCGATCTGTATTAGAATATGTTACAAACTCATTCTAATGGCCCCAGAGTTCATTTCTTCATGTGTACTAATGAATTGTCATAAATTTCACATAATATTTATTAGACTAAGACTCCTTTGTTGAATGGACCTCTTAATAAAACATGGATTATTTTATTTACACAACATTTTGGATATGCCCTTGCAAGGAGACGTTGGTCTATTCATTTTTTAAAGTGGAACAAGTTTCTTGATAATGAATGTGATCTTGTGAAATGTCGAAAGCGTCATCTTTGTTTTTGGATAATAAACTCTTTGTTATGTGACCTGCAGAATTAGTCGCGTATGTCCTCTAGATCCCCAGAGATATAGTTTTTACGTGTTCGTTTCATAAAGGGTGTAGTTGGCTTTGAAACTTAAATTGATACCATGGCTTCGACTCATGATTCTGAACCCCCCAGAGTTGGAATCTCTCTATTCATTAATTCTATTTTACCCATTATTTACAGTTTTTTTTTATTTATTTTAGCATGAAATCATAATAGAATCTCACCGTGATTTTAAATTAAAATAAAACGATATTTACGATATTAGACCTAAAACTGAAATGTAAATTAAAATTAGATACGCTTGAGCGCGCTCGTCACTCGCCCGCGTTGGGTATCGCGCGGAGCGTTGTGTTGTGATCGCGTTGTTCACGATACATTGCGCGCTCCAAAATGACAAAATTTGTAATCTCTACTATCTACTATCTCTACTAAATTATATTAAGAATTTACCGTCTGTACGGAATCGCTTTCCTATGGAGAAGAACGGGCAAGAAATTCCGTGGTGACTCTTTTTACAAGGATGATATACATCGATTTATTAGTCGATTGGATAATCTTTTCATCGTGATGTTTAACCTAATTTTGGCATCGATACGACTAGAAGGATCCTGACTTAATGTCCCGGTGTCTCTAAATGCAACTGTTACGGCTCTGTATGTGAAAAATATTTGCGCAATATGGAGAAGTCGATTTTTATCTTGCGCATAAATAGTGCTAACACCACACACAATTAAACTAGACGTAATTTTATATTGTTTTGAGTGAATATATCACTTTTTCCCAGCTTCCCAACCTATTAGGGTCCCAATGACTCCTTGCAGGCCAATTTCAAAAGGGTCTCAATTTTCTGTGCGTACATCCTGATCTATTAGGTTTCCCACACGATTGTGTCAACGAAGAACATACCGCGAAGTTGCAGGCAAGTTATGTTAACGAAACAAAAATATACAGTATTCTTACCAAACCATAAAAACTGCCCACAGCCAAAGACTCCTTGTAGGCCAATTGCAAAAGGGTCTCAATTTTCTGTGCGTACGTATTGCATTCACTCCGTTCCTTACTAAATGCTTTCACAGTCTTTATATTGGATATTTTCTCTTCGGCCAGCTAGAAATAAATCATTTATGAGTGCATTACACTATTAAGGAAACATGTTTCAAGATCAGTGTGCTATCTAAATGATTAATGTTGACGTCTAATGTATTGTATGGATATTTTTTATATGTGATAGTAGTTTCTTATCATTTTAAATAGGTAGGTATTGAAGATCATTGTTATTATTTAAAATAGTGTTAAACAAGCGTGCTATCCTTTATATAATATACAGGAGGTCTAAAACATATTATGGACCTTATAATTTTCTAACATCTAGAAAAAAAAAATAATGAATGGAATAAATGTGGCGGCGACGATCGTCGCTAGCTGTTTCACAGGTTTTTATTCCTGTGTGTCTTGTCATGTGCTCAAGTAATTACTCGAGTCTTTAACCAAGGACGAACCCTTTGTACAGCTGAGATTTCTACAACAACTGTGCTGTGATACAGGCTAATTTAGGTTTCTCGCTCAACCGATTTCCGATCTGACCATTTCGATCAAATACGGTCCATACATTGGGGATCAGTGACACCACAGAGAGACAAAGGTCTCAAACTTATTCGGCCCTGGATTTGCGTCGGGACTTAAAACATTATGTAGATAAATTATCATAAATTACAAATATAAATTTCAAACATTAAGGTCAATATTTTATCAGTCTCTTTGGGTATGTGATTGCTATTTGGAATATGACTTTAGAATTAAGTTAATTAAGATCAATATTTGATTGTCATACCTCACTGGTCTCAGCTAGAGCGTCTTGTAGTTGCCGCGTGACCCCGCGTACGAAGCGGCCATACATAACAGCTAACATTGACACAGGTGGCACCACACACAGCCCGATAAGTGCTAATGACGGCGACATGTAGAACTGGATAAAATATTTTATTTAACGTTATTAGCTGTGCTGTAATTATAGTAATCTATACTAATATTATAAATGTGAAAGTTTGGATGGATGGATGGATGGATGGATGGATGGATAGATGGATAGATGGATAGATGGATAGATGGATAGATGGATGGATGGATGGATGGATGTTTGTTACTCTTTCACGCCCGAACGGCTGAACGGATCTGGATGAAATTTGGCACAGAGATAGATTATAGTCTGGAATAGCACATAGGCTACTTTTTATCCCGGTAAAATGTATGGTTCCCGTGGGATAGATGTTTTAATTTTTCATACTTTTTATCGCGGGTAACACCGCCGGGCGCAGCTAGTATTTTCATATAGTCATAATAGTAATAACTAAGTTGGGTGAAAGTTTGGCCTCTGGGATTTACAGATTACACATGCGAATATAATTTTCAATAATAATTATCACTTGCTGTACAGTGAAGGAACCCAACGTGAGGAAACTTGCTTATCTTGCAAAATCCTTGTGAAGTTCACACACCTGGACTGGATCATTGTGGTGGATGTGCCTGAACCCCCTTATGTCAAGAGTGTATAACCTTGTTGGTTTGTTCAAATATCACTGAAGAATTAATGTATCAATTTTAACTGGGTTGTCACAATTTGATAGCATATGATTTAACATACATAATAGGGTATTATCATAATGACAATTGAAGGCAGAGCCACAGGCAAAAGCAATAAGTAAAAATCAAGTACAGTAAAAGAACTATAGCCTATAGCTAAAAATAAAAAAAAATTGTTCATACCATCATCCCAGTCCCTGCCACAACCATGAAAAAAGACCGTAATCCATCACTGACATTCTGACTCAGGTTACGGCCAACCAGCTGGGTGTCAGCCGAGAGCCTGTTGACCAGCTCCCCGGTGGAAGTCTTACTAAACCATGCCGCTTCTTGCCTCAATATAGCACTGTATACTTGTCTGCGAAGAGCTTGGGTCATTCTTTGGCCTAAAATTTGTCACATAATTGTTTAAACATCACATAATCCAAATCAAGTATATTTAAATTTTTTGTCTAATTGATGATCACATAAAACTTCTGGTCTGATTTAACTGGGCTTTTCACTATTGGACATCTTGTGTTGAGACTTAACAGATAGGGTAAATATTAGGGTACAAACTTGATCCCTGGTACAGCTAGAGCTAAAGAGAAAACCTAGTTAAGGATGTATAATAATGTTGAAAATTAAATGGTCATATTTTTTTTACCTGATATAGACATCATGTACACCCTGGCAAAATTGCAAAGGCCCCCCACTAGGAAGACTCCACATAACATAAGACATAGTGCATCCAATTTTTCTCGAGTGGCTCCCAAGTCATTGGTGCTGCTGTAGATTATATCTAGCACTTTGCCCAGTGAAAATGGTACCGCCATCGTCACACCAGATGATATCATCAGGAATCCAATAGCACCTGGATAGAATTATGAATACTCGATGTAGGTGGCACATTTAAATATGGTTTTCCAGGGTTTAATATTAATGAAGTGCCCAATATTTACCGGTAAGTGTCCATTTTTCTGGTTCCGCTAAACTAAACAGTCGCTTCAATTCCGAACTCTTTAATTTCACGTTGATTTTCTTGGATGTATCTAAGTCAGTTTTCTCTTTTATACTTTCGATGTGTTCGTTCTTCTTCTGAGCATCTACTTGGCTTGTGTACCACCGCAATTTATAATTAAATAGCCCATTTCTATTAAAAAAGGTCCTTTCATAATTTCTCAGCACTGGCGCCCTATATCGAGAATACAACCTGGATCCGCATTGGTAACACAAATGATTTTTGAGGGGTATTCGAAATAGTAAATTTGTTTGCTTAATAGATATTTTTAGTTCAAAACTACAGTGAATTAATCGATGTAACATTTTATAAAATTTTACACTTCCGAATCATCCAGTCAAACAAAATAAAAAAAATACTTTTCGTAAACATGACATTTATCAAAATTTGACATTTTATCAGTAGTAGTAGTTTAATTCGTCCAGTAGGACAGGCGAAGGAATCAATCCATACTGCCAATTCTGATGTTGTCAATGTCATGGGTATTTTCTTGATCAAATTTACTTGCAGGTATACAATTTAAATATAAAGGCACAAGTGCCAAATCTTGAATAATTATTTTCTTTAAATAGTTCAGTAATTATATGTCCATGTTGATTACTTGTTAAAGTAAAAACTAGTCTATTGACATTTTATCAGCAAGCAATTCTTTTGTCTTTGGTAAAAAGATGCGTTCTAAACGTATTCCAAATATTTGATGACCGTAGATGTAGACGTACAACGTTACATACCAACCAATTTCTTGGATATTAATTATTCTTTATTTAAATCCTTCTCTTAGATTATTAACCCGTAAATAAATACCACAGGCAGGGCCCGAACCAGAACGTCTATGAACAGGTTTTGATTGGGTTTTTGAAGGACTTAACTGCTGTCAGATTTGATTTATGATTACCCAATCCATTCACTTAGCTTACCTCTCCTATAACACTGAGTAAGTTTATGACTTTGGTAAATCAAACTCTACACCCCATAAAACTAGTTTGAAAATCTATTATAAACAAAGTTCGTCATTCTTTTTTAAAATTTTGATTCAAAAACCAGGAAACCCTTTCATAAGAGAAAGTTACGTTATTACGCCAGTCGTTCAATGTCAAAGAATTTATTTCCTATAGGCCTACGAGGGCACTTACAAATTGTCAATTACATTTTCTTTTCTTAACTCTACAACTTGATCGGAACGCGCGATAATTAAAGAATAATAGTCAAGCTCTTAGATGTATTTATGAACAAAATATATTTATTAGTTTAGGTATATACTAATAATGCAGTCATACTGGTTTGCACTGCACTATTACAGTAGGTAGTAATAAATTATAGCAACAAAAACTGATTAACATTTGTTAAAATATTGTGAGTGTCCACTACCTATGATAAATAAACGCAGTTGTTTTTCTTATCTCAAACAATGGATTCAATCAAATTGTTGATAAGAAACATAATTTAGGACTTTACATTTACTTAAAAAAATATCATGAGCAATATAAATAAATAAGTACACTTAAATTTAGGAACAACATAGTATGTTTCTTGACTAATCGATCTTAGCCAAAATCTATTCAAGCAGATAGTTACTCCAATATCAAAGTGGGAATCGGTATCAAGAGATGTGTTACTTAGTATAGTTATGCATTGAAAATACATAATATACTTAGTTATAGTAGTACTCATACCATATGATACTTACAAAAGCATTTCATTGACAAAACAGTTTAAAATATTTTAAGATTGGAGTCGATTATACAATATCGATATAATATTATCAATCCATCGACGAAGTTTTTACATAGGTAAAAGAGAAAACATAAACCTTTACAGATATATTTTATAACTAAACATGATTGGCATGCTTGTCCTAATATATTTTAAACCATTTTTTGCCCTTATTTTTATAAGCACTACTTTTATTTATTTCTAAGGTAAAAATGCACCCCTTACTGCATTTTAATTGTAGCACCATATGCCTGGCAGAGAGTAGGCAGAAAAATCTATTCAGACCTTACGTTTTCACTTCCATATTTAAATAAAACTGTACGAAATATCATTTTTTCGATCGATCAAAAACCGCAGTATTATGGTAGGGGACTTGAGTGCTTGGAGAAGTGTGGGGAAGGCTGTGCATATCAACGTGTGAAGTTTTAGGTTCTTCAGAGAGCAATTGGGCAAGAGGACAACGATCGTCACACGTTCTCCAAGCGCTCAAGTCACAAGTCCCGTATTGTAAATGCGGATTCCGCGAAGAATTTAAAAAGCAAGCCTTTAAAGGCATATGATATAAATAAATGTATAATATACTATTGGTAGGGGTACAACATGGCGACAGCCGGGTCTTCAGTCTCAAATGTGATAAGAACATCTTTGAATTTGTCGAGGAGCTGCATAAGTTGTGAACGACTAACATTCTCCATGAACATAATCTCTTCGAGGTGTTGTTCACCGCGGAGGTAGCCTGTAATAATCAGAACATTACATTATTATAAGAATATATTTTATTACGTACCTTGCTGGGTATACAACTTCACAATAACAAGTCCTATCAAATGGTATAAACTTCGTAAGGTAATAGTTTATAAATGACGTCAACAATTAGGATCTTCTTTTCCTGGGAAAGGGCTGACCCATTTTCAATTCCTCAAGGCAAATGTCATGATGATACCTTACACACCGGGCTAATGTATACGACACAATTTTACCCCATGAAATGGAAGAGGTACCCGAGAACTCTAGTCTACTAGCATACAATAAAATTTTATTATTATAGGTATATGAAAGTGTGTTGACCGATCAATTGAAAATGTATTTAAAAGTATATAATAAGTAAAAGTCAAAGTCTAATCGTTTATTTCGTAAAGGCCTACTGGGGCACTTACAAATTGTCATTACATTTTTTTTCTTAACTCTACGACCGGATCGGAACGCGGCCTCAGCTGAGAAAATCCGGCATGAAACTCAGTGGGCTTGTCTTTTTTTTTTTTTATAAATGAACTAAACTTGTTTATATGAAGTGCAAACCTTTCTTATGCAACTGTGCTAGCAGCAATAGATCGTCGGTGTTCTTAGACGCGGGTATTGTGGCGAGGGCGGCTAACTCCTCTGCTGTGAACGTGTCTAGTAGGGACTCCGTGGTCGGGGGCTCGTTGGGGACGCGACACGAGTCTACCACGTCGCAACTGGCCGGCACATTCCATACTGTAGGCGGTTGGAAACTGGAACACATTAAAATATGGTAATAGCCTTTTAAATGCTAGAGTATCCCGATTTGTACACTCGATCCAACAGGGGACATTCTGCATATGTTTATATTTGATATAATTAAATCATAAATACAAATCTTTTATGAAAGAATGGACCGTGAGCAGTTTGAGCATTAATTACTTATACTTAGCATTTCAATTGTAATATAAAGTGCAATATGTCAAGTTGAAGACTAATTATAACTGTGCACATACAATGTTAATATATCAACATGATCCATATAACTTACTGATGAAAAAAAAACATGAAAGAATTAGATTTAAATATAAAACAATACTATAATAGATGTTATGAATTACTAACTAGAATCCAAGTCGCCTTTTACGACATTTTGGTTAGGGCAGGGGTTCCCAACCTTTTTTTGTCTACTGCCCACTTTAAGAATAAATTATTTTTTAACGCCCCCCTTTTTAAACATACTTAAAAACCGCTAAGTACTTATAACTGATATTTTTTTTTTCCTAATGTAACTGATTATTGAAACGCAAATTTATAGTATTCGGATAGAGTATCTTTTATTGAAAATAAAACAAACATAATCAATTCTTATATAAAAACTAATGTGAAGGTTGAATCTGATGCTGTTCAATAAGTTTGTTGATATCAGGTTCCAATGCCCCCTTTTTTTTCTGGGTCTCTTACCGCCCCCCTTTAGGCCTGCAGCGCCCACAAGGGGGCGTTATCGCCCACGTTGGGAAAGACTGGGTTAGGGTGAGAGACTGGCAAGTCCTAAGTCAGATCCAATTTTGAGGCAATAAAGAAAAAAAAATGTGTAACCACAATGAAATGGACTTACCTCATCTCACTCTGTAATTTCAAATTCAAGGACACACCATTCTTCTTCTCGGTACCATTCACAAGTCCATTCTTCTTCAGTCTCGGCGACACATCCTGATCGCTTTCGAATTTATCATCATCGCTGCTTGTGTCTTTATTCACAACACTATCGTTATCCTTCAACGATAAATCCGACAATCTTGATGTTAAACTCTTTTTATCCGCTTCCAATTTATCTGCATCCCCGTTCAAGATTTCCGTATGGCCATTTTCGACGACATGCCCATTAGTGCTATTGATATTGCTCGAAATTCCGCTGTCAACAGAATTCCCTTGAATTTTCTTTTGGACTTTCTCGATTTTAGTGTCGTAGTCGCAATTGGCTGGTTTGATGAGGCCATCGACGACGTCAACTCCGTCGTCGAATGAATGGTTGGCAGAGTCGACTACGCGGAATTTTTCGTATTTCGAGTGTTCCGATTCGATGACTATAGGCTTTGTGTGCGAGAAGTCTGTTTGGTTGAGATGGTTCTCCGTGGGGTAGTCCTCGTCGGAGTCCGGGAAGGTGTTCGTCGTTTCTCGCGGCTCGACCGGCTCGGGCACGTTCAGCTGCATTTGGTTGAGCGACGAGAATGATACGCTGCACGATTGGTTGTAAATGTCGTGCTTTTCGCAGTAGTATTCTCTGCCGTCTGCGGATAAAATTGATGTTATAGTTCTTGCGATCTCTACTCCTGTATAAATGTGAAAATGTAGTTTTGTGACTGAGCATCAAGCAATGAATGTTTATATGGATTTAAATTAAACCCAGCACAGAACTAGATTTTGATCTGTTATAACATATAGACTATATATCCAAATATGTATCTGATATAGACATAATCAATTATTTGGATCAACTTAAGAGGAAACCACCAATTGGGATGTATGCTACCTAACATATAGTCCTCTGTGCAGGGCCTGCATGGAAGCAGAAGAGGCACGCATGTTTTGCTGAAATGTAAAAGAGTGGCGACCTACCGGGCAAACTACCTGGGCTCACCGGGCTCCAGGTTAGGCACTAGGGTCTAGGAGATCACCGTAGACGTCAAGAAGCTGCAGAAATTCATACTGGATCTTCGCTTGGATTAGATGGCTAGAATGACCGGCCACCCACCCTCCAATACATAAAACAGTCGCTCTAGAAATTTATTTGTGTAAAACGGACCAGAAGGTGTGGCTGAAGGGCCATTAGGATTGTAGCGACCACTTCAACCGCACAACAAGCAAAACAGATGACACTGCAGACGTATTCAGAACAATGACATTGACGTCACAATCCTGAATCGCGCTATAAGAGTTTTCGGAGCAAGTAACATATATACAAGATCCCGACAATAACCGTCGGGGCATAGCGACCGCCCCGCCAGGCATACCACCCGCCTGGCTGGAAGATCTTCCCTTTTCCGCTAAAGGATGACGGAATTGAGGTGATTATTGGTAAAGTTGATTACCGGGGTCGCGTCCCCAGTGCGGCGAGTTGAACTGCACGTAGGTGTGCAGCTGCAGCAGCAGGCGGCGCCGCAGCAGCCACGCCACGCAGCGCGCCAGCCGCGCGCCCCCCCCGCACCCGCCGCCGCCGCCCGCGCCGCCGCCCCCGCCCCGCGAGATGTACCACAGCGGCGCCGGCAGGGAGAACTCGCTCAGCATCTGCGCAATACCCCCCACATATATCTCAACGGCTGAATCCAAACAGGCCGTGTATGGATTCTCGTGAGTGATCCGCGTGAGCGAACTACAGGGCCCCAAGTCTGCTAACACAATCGATTCATAATCGAACAGCAACCGCATAGTAATTGGCACTTTTGACAGATACTGTATGGGATAAGTATCTGTCAAAAGTAACTGTTACAATGCGGTTGCTGTTCGATCAGGAATCGATTGTGTTAGCAGACTTGGGGCCCTGGGCTATGGCGATGGCATAATTAATATCAATTTTAATTAATTTTTCCATTGTCATTCGAAAATAAAGCCGTGTAACTTAAGCACAAAACTTCTTATTATATAGCGGTTTTGGTAACGTAAGCATGTTCCATGGATTTTTTATTTTTAATGTGTATTGTTTGAATTAGTGATTGGGTATCCCAATTAAATACTCGACTCTGGCAAAATATCGACCAATTTGTGGGAGAGGTATCATCTTATTTCATCGCATTTCATTTCAAAAAGACTACTATGATTTTTTCCAAAAAAATATATTTTATGGACAAACTAAATTGCGTTAAAATCCAAGGTGTATGCCCTTTCTGAATCACCCTGCATATATAAATTAACACACACCTGCAATAAACATAATCCCGGAAACTCCTTGGTGAACTCCTCAACTAAAGGGGAGTGTATGTGGACATTAGCCCCTGGAGCAACTACATACACATTGCTCTCGCATAAAGGGTAGATGACAGTCGCTTTCGCCCAGTACACAAGGTGGCCAGTTAACTGGGACACCTATAAATAAATAAAAAACTGTGAAAAAATGGACAAGGACAACCTTAAAAATCTTAAATATGTATTCAAAGAAATCAGCAATAACCATTGTCATTTTAAGTCAACAAAAAATTGTTAGGGGGAAATTAAATACTTTAATAACAAATATATAGACTCTAATTACTTGATGTGTGTGGGTTTCAAACTGACATGTATAATTATTATATTGTACAAAACTTTTAATGTTAAGGTATTCTACTGGACATAATATATATACCTGTTTCAACGTTAAATCAGCTTCAATAGCTAGTGTCTGAAGACTCTTGAGTGGGCTGTACAGTTTGATCAGTCGCAGGAGCGACGAGCTGCTGTCAAGTGGTATTGATGCAAGCAAATCATTTGGATTCACCTGTAAATAAACAAATTACTATAAGAAGCTACCCACACGAAGGATATTCCTGCAGCCGGACAGAGCCGGACTTTTTGTTCATTGACGTGTATGCAAATATAATGTTTGGATACTAAGCTATGTGTGCGGTAAGGGGCAGAAAAGTCCGACGCCGACGAATGCTAGCAAGGTGCCTGAATCTATAGGTAATTTTATAAATCTGTATCTGGGCTGTCTGTGCAACAATAGGACGTAATTTGGACATCTCTGAAACCAAAATAAGTGTTTACACAATTATTTGTGCATGTCTTTTCGAGCATAACGGAAAATTTACTGGATTAATTACAACTGGGTTTGGCCAATGGTTGGACTTAATATATATAGCATCACGCCATGGAGGGTAAAGCTGGAGAGTAAAATCATTCTATACGTAGGCAGAGCCGCAAGTAATTGAATTGATACTAATATTATAAAGGGGTAATATTCGTTAGTTTGTGAGTTTGGATGTAGAAGATACTTTTTGAAACTACTGATCCCATAAAAAAAAAATCTTATTAGAATGTTATGTTATCACTGAGACCTATATATATAATTCCTTGAGGTAATGTAGACTGAATGTTATAAGATGAAAACTACTATAAGATTCTGATGGTTTAGACCACTCACCATAAGTAATATTCCATGATATGGTCTTAATTTCTGTAAACATTTGTCAATAGTCTCCGGCTCTATACTCAAGCCTCTGTTATGTATCTGATGCGCTTTGTGTGGCAAACAGAATGATAGTAGCACCCATTTGTTTATACGAACTTGCACTATGCCTGTAATTAATAATTAAACATTAATTTATGTACCTAAAACCAAAGGATTGAAGGTGTCCTTTCTCTTAACACAAATGGATTACAAATCCCAACATTGGCTGCTACAATATTGCTGCTGATCATCATATAATGTTACAAGTTTGCAATACGCTATTAAGAAGATTCTGAACCCAAAATAAATAAATTCTAATTTATGGTGTATGAATGATAAGAATGGTTTGTCTGTAGTTTTTTTCTTACTTTTTTACACTGCTGTCACAAGTTTCCAATAAATTACATTTTTATACTCAAAGTATTTTCTATGTTTATTCATAACAGGAGTCAAGGTAGAGAGTGAAATCTACAGTTGCGCGCGCGGAGCCGCGGGTAAAAGCTAGTGAGTAAATAAATTACCATACCAGAATTACTAAGTTCCTCAAACACTGACTTCATGGACCTGGCCAGCGAACTCCTCTGCAGTATCAGGTGGAAGGCAGACTTTGGGCCAACATCGGTACCATTATCCATGCTGTATGTGGCTGAACTGACAGAGTTACGTAAATTGTCCTCTTCATCATCATGATCACCATTTATTTCACTGTCTAGAGTTGAAACTTCGTCGTGGGCAGCCAGCTAATAACAAGAATGCATTTTATTAGCATCTCCTTTACAAAAACTTTTTTAATGAGATTAACATAAATGATTGCCATATGACATTTTATTTTTATATAATGGTATTTTTGTTCTTCTTTTTATTTCTTTTTTTAGATAATGGCATCACCCACCAGTGATTCCAGTGTCCATGCAGACTAGGCCTAAAAAACCTCTTCAACCCTATCAGTAAGGTGGAGAATATTTTACAAACAAATTATTGGGCTTCATAGTTTATGTACTTATTAGCATTAGGATATTGTTGGCAATTACCATGATTTTCATTTCCTCAGTCAGATATGAACACCTTTTCTCTTCATGTCTCAGAGCCTTTCCTAGTCTTTTGCTCAAATCATAGTAGCACTTAACTGCAAGCAAAAATAAAATTATGTATATTTATAATTGTTTGAAATAAAATATATTTTTAGCCAATTAGAAATAATGACTGGGGAAGCCTATGTCCAGCAGGACACATCTTTCTGCTAATGGATGATTAAAAACATCTCCCAGCATTAACATAATACTTAATAGTATATGAAAATAGATTAGAGCAACAAACTAACCAACAGAATGACTTGCAGAAGCTTGCAATGCAAACACAATATTGATTAGTATCATTGTAGCTGTGTCATCCTTGTTCGTCCGATACGGTAGCAGTGTTGGGTGGCCCACAAACCTTACGTCATTGACCTTCAGTTCAAACTTTCTGTTGCACAGCTCAGCTTTTACCGCAAACAGTGTAGACAACATCTCATCTGTGAATCCACTTAACTGACCTAGAATAATATGTTTTTTATTGATGTATAAATTGGCAACATATTAATGTTAGTATACACTTATTTAGTTATATTTATGAATTACATAATAAAGTCTACAATATAATTATATAAGATTGTCCATAAACTGGTTTATAGAGTAATCAAGAATTGATAGCAATTGTCAGTTATGGAGCTAAGTTGTTACAATGTATATCCCTGTGATGCAATTGCATGTTTTTTTTGTAATATAAAGATTTAACAGTGTACTGAAGTGTATAGAAGTTTTGAATCAATTTACAGTCATATTAAAACTCCATTTTCTAAAGTAGTACTTTATAATGCCATACTAAATGGACAACATTTTATAATGTATTTGTGCAATTTGTATGTATCTAGATGAAAGTTTGAGATATCATCAACTAGGGTGACTGTTGGATTTGCCATAAAAAATGATAAATATACAAACTATACAGTTCATGTCTCAATCGCGAAAATCTTGCACCGCAGACATACTACTGTTGGAAAATACGTCAACTACTTTTTAAAAATGATGAGACTATAAACTTTATTGATAAGTTGATATTACACTGACCTTGACATATGTTAGATGTCTGAGACTGAGGATTCTGCAACAGATCCTCGGTAGAGTTGATTGCGTAGGGGTTGAGGCGGCCACATTTTTTCTGTTTGTTTTCATCTTTGTTGTCGGTTGTGTACGGATATCTGAACAGCAACCTGTCCCCCTTGCTATCCGATTTAACAAAAAATATGTTTAAGGGATTCACTTCCATGATCGCAATGTGACCACTTCACAAGTACGTTTACTAAACAGAGCGTTTGTGAGATTTTACAAACAATATATCCAAATGATGCATACAGCGATCCAAATCTTTGCACATTTTCTACAAAGTTATATAGGTACTGTTTCTTTTACACGAATATTTCACAACATATTAAGAAATATGTTTAATAGTAATATTTTCTCTATAAAGTGAATATAATAAAACGTATAACGTAAAAGATACACAGCAGAGCGAGAAATAGAAGAAAAAACGAAATTAAACAAGCTAGCAAAGGAAAGCAACCTTTATATGTCAAAGTCAGACGGGATAACATGACATTCAGCCAGCAGTCAAGCGAGTTGATTGCTTGATTTCTTCATGCTCTTAGGTCTGTAAAGAGCATAAAGGTAGTCCTTGAATATAAATCCTGATAAAATATTAGAGCGAGACCGCGAATGAAGTAGCCATAAAGCCGTAATAGAGGAGAAAGTGAACTACAAGATAATTTACAATAAAATTTGTGAAAACATGGCAATCTAAATTAGTTGTCAAATCGGACTAACGAGTGCAAGTTGATGAAACATTTTCAATTTAGTTTGCAAAATCTATAAAATTAAATTGAAATGGCTTACAAATCTGAAAATAATTGCAAAGTGAATCCGGAAAAGGTTCGGCTGGAAACTGATCAGGGTATCATAGAAAGCGAGGAAAGAAAATGGGGTATGCCGTTGAAAGAAGTGTACAAACATGGATTGACTTTTTATAAAGGTATTTGTTTCGGCTGTATTTTGCGATACCTACTATATAATAATGTTTTACGTTGTGACTGTGTAATTTTTTATTGTCATATTAGTTTTTATTATAACATAAGGTCATAGAGACTTCGGCATGGCTTCACTCGTCTAAAGTCCTTAGAAAATAGGTTTACATTTTCATGATATAAATTCTATACTCATACTTTATATTCAACTTGTGATTACAATAGATATAATAGCCGACTAAAACAATATGCGTTGTATGAAAATAAAAAAAATATCATAATGAGTATGCAGTATAGTATTGATTTTTTTTAGATAAAGAGGGCAAGGCAATTCATTTAAGCTACGAAGATAGATTGAAACTAGTCGCCTACACACAACAAACACTCCATGGGGCATTGGATATAAATTCAGCACCTCCATTAGGGGTTTTAGATGTAATAGGCCGGGACAGACGTTCAGCCTGGCAGGCCCTAGGCCAGATGTCCCAGATTCAGGCCATGACTGGCTTTGTGCACACATTGGACCGGTATGTTTTAAAAATAAATTCTAAGAATATGTTTTTTTATGAGTATAGCCACAATACATAAGCCTATTATTATTCTGGATACTAATACATATTTATATTTGTTTACAGATTATGTCCATTATTCAAGCCATATTTAGAGGCAATACAAAAGGATTACGAAAATAAGAAACAGCAAGAGTATGATTTATTTTATATCTAGGTGTACAAATAGTAATAATAATATTAATAATTCTGTTTACAGATTATGAGACGTACCTTTCTTCTTTATATGTTGACAAAAGTTTGCATTATAATAGTAGTAGGCAATAGAATAAAATGCCAATGACTAGAATTGATGATTGTGTAACTAAACATGGTTGTGTGTGATTAATTAACAGGCTGAAACGTGAAGAAGAAGAAAGGGCGCACATAGAGCTTCAAAACAGAATTATGTTGGAGAAACAAAAGCAACAGAGTAATAAATTGACAGAAGAACAACAAGTGTAAGTACTATATCCACCACAATTTCAAATTATATTTGAATTTGGAGTTAACTTTATTGCAATGGCATACCTGCAATTTGTATGCCATTGGTATATTTGTCCATCCTTATTCAAAAAAGTAAGGCTTTGGCCAGCCCCCACTTTGACTGACTGATGACTGGGCCACTAAGGGGTAAAGATATAATTTGTTTAAGAGGACTATTGACTACTAATCAACAAAATAACAGTGATTATTAATATAGGGTTTGAATGTTAAGAAAACTGTCTGATTTGCTTTTTCTCTCATATTTCAAAAATATAGAATTGATTTAAGCGACTTATGTGACCACTGGACTTAAAGCTATATACTTCAGCGGGCTGGATTACATTTTTTTTAATAATAAACCACCAATTTAATAAAAATATTCATCATTTACGTCAAATGTCACAGGCAACGAATAAAAGACGCCCTAAACGCACAGACGTACGACCAATTCCTACAATACGCACAGCAACAGTTCCCGGGGAACTTCGACCAGCAAGCAGTTCTCATCCGTCAACTTCAAGACCAACACTACCAGCAGTACATCCAACAACTCGCCGTAGATCAAAGGCTCGCCAACTCGAGCATAAAGGATGGCGAGGATAAGGAAAATGAAAATATCAACACTAAGGAAGACACAATTAAAGACTGCAATTTGAATGATACTGGAGAAGTTGATGTCATGGATAATAAGTGAGTATAATACTTACACAACTACGACATAACAATAATATTGTAAAATATTTATAGAGACCCATCAGTAGGCTATAAGGGTCACATTCCCGAAAAAGTAATCAAAATATTTGAAATTTGAAAAATAACTACTTACTAAGTACGCCTATAAGTGTGATTATATGTTGATTATTAAGTAGTTATATAAAAAATTTATTGTTTGTAGATCGATGCAAACATCAGATAAAACAGAAACTCCGGAATTCACCAAAGAGTCGAGAGTGGAAGATGAATCAGATGGGGAAGGTTAGACCTTATTTCTTGCATTAAGTAATTGGATAATGTTATTTTTTATCATGGCATCTTATCAAAATAATCTTATCACAAGGACGTTTGTTAGTTTTCGCAGAGAATGTATTAGAAACATTTGATTCACATTGGACAATCATTATTAGTTTTAAACCGAAAAAGGTGCGATAAGGCATTATTCAAAATAATATTTATATAGATGTTAAACTTCCATGAATTGGGTACAAACATTCATGCTCATCACATAAACATACTAGGATTCGAACCCTCAGCACAGAAAGCAGGGTCACTACCAAGGACGCTAATCAGTTCGTCGAAATTCCAACTGGGGGTCCAGAATCATGAGTTGAATCCATGGTATCAGTTTTCGTTATGAAGCCACTAAGGGAGCGTTCAAGTATTACGTAACGAATTTGGGGGGGGGGGGGGGGGGGGGTCTTCTGAAACGTTACGATGCGTTACATGGGGGGTTTGAACTACGCGTTACGTAACATTGTTTTAACCCTTCAGAGCGGTCGCGTAGAAAAACGTTACGGCGCGTTACATGGAGGGGAGTGAGGGGTCAAAAATCTCCGAAAATTGCGTTACGTAATACTTGAACGCTCCCTAACACGGTATGCTGTATTGTCAGACGGCTTCCCAGCCGTGGAGGAGGCCCGCATGTGGACCCGCGGCGACATGGCGCAGTTCAAGGAGTCCGCGCGGGTGGGCGGCGGGCGGCTGAGCGTGGGCCACGGCGAGACCGTCACCGTGCGCGTGCCCACGCACCCGCGCGCGCGCTGCCTGTGCTGGGAGTTCGCCACCGACCACTACGACATCGGTGACTAATACTTTTATCCGATCAAATACCCAGTTCACCAAGTCTGCTAACACAATTGATTTATAATCGAACAGCAACCGCATAGTAACTGTCACTTTTGACAGATATCCCATACAATATCTGTCAAAAGTGACAGTTACTACTTGGGCCCAGAGGTCACAATTGAGGCCATAAGAACCAAAGTGGCCTAATTTTTTTACAATATTGAATTTATGGTGTTTTACAGTTGAAATTGAAAACTTATGTTGATTAAAACAAAAAAGTTATAAAAAGTCTGTATTCTGAAGAGTGCTAGTTGATTATAACAATACTGTTTTTCTTTTCTATGGTACTCAAAAGGGTTGTCCTTTAAATTGGGCCATTATGGTTCTCATGGCCTCAATTGTCCTCTGCTTTATAGCCCTTATTGTTGTAACAAAACACCGTTTTTAAATCTATTACGTAAGCTGACCTAGTTCCGTAGTAATAGTTGTTTTGCAGTGAAATGTGATTCCCGAATAAACTTCGAGATTTGAGGGGTATAATCATAATACTATCGCCAGACGAACGCATAAATTGTACGGTCCTGAGCTAAGTAGCGCTTGTATTATGGGTACCTTACAATGGACTGGGGGTGATCCCTGTTTATATTACTTATATATGGTGATTCTGAAGGCATATTCTAATAAAGAATTTCGGTTTTTTTTCACCATCACATAATTCTGAAATTGTGTTTTTTTTTAATATATTGACTTCGAAATTCTGAGTTCCGATAATGAATCACATAAACAAATATTGTGCTGCTGAATATTAGCGGCATTTTAATTTAGATTTTTCGACGTGACCCGCATGCGGGAACTATTTACATTAGCCGCTCAAACAAAAATATTATTTATCCGTGTATCATGCTTCAGGTTTCGGACTATACTTCGAATGGAGCAAATCGCCAACGACAGATGTCACCATACACGTGTCCGAGAGCGACGAAGAAGATGAAGCCGAAGACGAAACATATGGCGATGAGGGTATTTATATGCATATACCTAAGGTTGTAGCTGCGCCGTGTCTGTACATTGATTAAGTAGATATATAGATATAAATATTTATTGTTCCACTTCAAAAAAAGTATTACAAAAATTATACACGATTTAGACAATATTTTTAAATATATAAAAAAAAACCGGTTGTTCTGCGCATCACTAGAAAAGTACTGAACGGATTTTGATAAACCTTTATAGATTGCTTACAACCCGTAGGATACTTTTATCCCTGGAAATAGAAGGATTCCCGTGGATGATTTATTTACTATATATTTTTTTTTCAGAATTGATCCAGGATGGCTCTTCAGATCCGGAGGTGGGTAGCAACCGGCGGGCGCTGGGCGCCGCGCAGCCGCCCGTAAGCCTGGTCGTGCCGATATACCGCCGCGACTGCCAATCCGAGGTAACCACTAACCACATGAATGCATCATTACGATTTTTAAACAAATCGTTTAAAAAAAAGTTACGCACTTGACACTCTGGTATAAGATCAGAAAATATTCATGTAGAATAGTAAATATTGTTTACATTATGAAAGAGGTATTCATATTTTTATGTTACTCCATGATTGTCAATGAAAAAGCATCTACAAAAAAAAGGTCATAACATAATGTAAGAGCGAAAGAGAATTTGCACTAAATATTCGTCACGACGGCCAATCTCAACGAAGACTACGCTATAACTATAACTACGCAGGGGATATTATAGTGCGCAAACGCAGGTGCACTCTATTCCCTCACTCTCATAGTCCAATGGGTCTGCAATGCGATACGACCAGAAAGAGAACTGGCGCGGAACTGACGTCTTTACGCGCTCGAACAAATGATAAATTATGGTTGAAAATGAGATTTGCATATGAAATTTAGAAATCCCAGAAGTGCGAGAAGGGATTTGAACCTGTATCTCTCGTTTCCAACGCGAGCTTCTACCAACTTGGTTATCACTGCCAATAATAGGTTGCAATATACTAATACAAAAAGAGGTAAAGATTGTGGTTATATTTCTGTTACAGGTATACGCAGGTTCGCACACATATCCAGGCGAGGGAGTGTATTTACTTAAATTCGACAACACATACAGTTTATGGCGGTCCAAAACTCTGTACTACAAAGTATACTACACACAGTAAATCATTGTAGCTGTATATTATAGACCCATGACAAAGATAATATATTATTACTTATGATGTACCAGTATTTCTTGTTTCGTTCTGTTACTTAGATGAATGGTAGTAAACACATTGCAGCGCAATAGAAAATTAATATGTAGATTACACATGTTATATTTAAGGTTGAAATAGTAAAATGCAACATGTTCAATAGTCTTGTTATAAAACTGTTTGTTTTGTTTTTATATAATTATAGTTTTTATCGCGTAAATACTGAGATTATTGTATATCCAACTTGTTATGACATCTCCACCTTTTCGTGGGCTCCATACTGCTACCGGCCCGTGGTAGCCAATCTAGAACTCCTCTGCCCTAACGGCCATCTGTTTTTCCCAGCCAGTGTTGTTTACAGTGATATTGGCAGCCAATATTGTCACAAGTTGGATAAGTTAAATGTAAGTGTAACTTCTTGTAATAAGACTCAATCAATACAAAATTTGGCTTACTGACTTCTCAAGAAATTAGTTAGATTATACACGGCACTATTAATTTATATTTTTTATTGTTATCTACACATTCATATTATTATAATGACATCTACATTCTACTTTAAATCTGTGCCATTAAACAATTAGTATAATAATAATAATGGGTTTGTTAGTACTTAACTGTGACGGACATTATATTATCATTGATGTGATCTAGGATCATATGTCTGATCATTGACGAAATGAATAAAACTTAGATCATAGATAGAATCATGTCTAAATAACATTGTTGTATGAATTGGTTGGCTTAGATTGATGTCATAAATAATGTAACACACATTAATTTCTAGAATTGCACTGATGTCACAATAGAAATAGTGTTAATTGTATTTGCTTCTCTTGATGTCATTATTAACCGACTTCGAAAGGGAGGAGGTTATTTGCCTTCCAACTATAAGGCGGAGGCATTATGTATTTTACTATTCTTATAAAACTCAGTGATGCAAGAAGCTGATGTGAAGTATAGAATTCACGATACTAGTATTATTGATAGCATTTAAAATGTCGATTACGTAACTTTGCAATTATGTTGTTTGTGATGTTTTGTAAATTTATTCTTGAGTATCTTCGCGCATTAAAATAAAGGAAATGTAATATATTTGGAATTGATATCTGTGTATCAGATGAATTTGTGAATAAGATATAAATGAATTATATAATTTGACATCAGAAAAGTAGCTTTTATATCACGAATAAAGGTCAAGGCATGTTGTTATAGGTATTGTGAGGGAAATTTAAATAAAAAAACTAATTTCAATGTTAGTTGTATTTATATGAAAAATGTTTTTAAGTTACAAAGTTTATCACTACATTTTTTTTCAGAGCCTAGTAAAAAAGTGCTTATGTTATTGATGTACAAGTGTGTTTCTATCACCATAAGTAACTGCAGTAAATATTTACCTTATTTTGTATTATTTAAACGAGATATTCTTATAATAAATAAATACATTATTTATGAATAATTAGATTGATATTATTATTACTGTGTACCCTACGAAGAAATATATATATTAGCTTTGGCGTACCCCTCATAGTGAGAAGAGGCTCGTACTGAGCAGTGGGCCATTCAAAATAGGGCTAGTGTTTATTATTACTAATAAACCTCTGGGATTTTAGCCATTATTAATAATGATATAATCACTTGCTGTGAAGGTAAATGTGTGATGAAACTTGCACTTTTGAAAGTGAAGTTTGCCAAACCGCAGTAGGCTAGCAATCGCACGACGAGCGTGTTGGCCTAGTATGGCACAAATTAGGTTATCACGCTGACCTCTATGTTGGACATCAGTGGGTAATCATTATTAGATACCTATGGCCCGAGTTCTCCTTGCACTAAAGGAGTGTCGTGAGAGGAGCGTGTGTGTGTGTGTGGTAAACTTGTAGCTTAGCATTTTGTAACTGATTTGACATAATGGTTTACACGAACAAAACATATTCTGATTCTGTCTGCTCCACAGGCTTATAAGAATTCATAGAATTACTTATACTAGAGATTGTGACCGGTATAATGGCAAAGGGCGAGCCCTTTGCCATTATATAAGCCAATGGGACCAAAAACTAGGCGCGAAATATCTGCCTACCCCTTCATAGATTACAGGCGCGATGGTGTTTTTTTTCTATTTAACGATTCATACACATGGCTTCCAGCATTTAGAACGTTCCTGAACTGATAATGTCACTATAACGTCATTAACAGCTGCTGCTTGACAGTTTAATGTCAATCTGACAGCAAGTGAAACTGCTATCGCGAATTGTTATTGTTTGTTTTTCTATTGTGTTTGCAAAATCGAAGTGAAAATGAAAAATTTCCCCGTGTTCGTATTTCCAGTTTCATTAGAATTCTACTTAAACGCACGACACACACATAAACAATTGTTAACAGTGTACAATCCTTATGATTTTTCAGTTAATTTCAAAGGTACTGCCGTTTCGAAAGTTTAGTTTAGTACGTGTCGAAATTATGTCGATTTATTATTTCATGAACTAATTAATATGGGTTTTTTCAGTATTATGTACATCACCAAACAAGTTCACAGTGATCGACCCGGAGGGTGTGATAGCCCCGCAGAGCTGCATCGACATCGTCGTGCGATACACACAACCATCTGTTACCCACTGCGACACGATGGAAAAGTTTAGGATAACCATGTATGACAAAATTACCCAGCAGGTATGACATAAATTATGCTTGCATAGGCATCAGTTTGAAAAATGATTTCTACAGCCCCATCCTAATAGACTTCCAAGAATAAGTAGCCTATGTGGCAGGAATGTAGTTCCTGGGAAGGTGTAGGACAAAACCAAAGATATTGTTGGTATACAATACATTAATGGTTGACTGTGTGCACAGACTATGTAAATAAAGTTGTTATTAGTGGCCCTCCTATCAGCTGTTGCATTCTCTTTTGTGTTTGCAATTTGTAAGTATAGCTCTGCACCCCAACCATTGTCACCACAAGTGTAGGGATGTTCCCAACCATGTATTAACAATGTATATAGCAGCAAAGTGTTATTCATACTATACTTCCTTATAGGCACTGGGAAAAAGAGATATACCAACAAAATTAATAGAAGGAGAGCCATCAAGTATAAATCCAGATAGCCGGGGTGACAGTTTTCATCCAATTGTTACAAGAGCAGCTCCAATGAGACCACTAGAAGACCACTCTCATGTCATGTCATGCAAACATCCATCACATCACAGGTATGAAAGAGTTTTTTTTATTCTCTGCATGAACAAGGATACATCAGGGAATCAAAGAGAATTTCAGGTCTCCATGGATTCTTCATGGGCTCCAAGGGGATATTGAGTGCTTATGGCATAGTTGTGGTTCCTAGATGAATATAGAGAGTACCTGTGGATCCCCCAGGGGTTTCAACGACAGCATGGAATGCCTAGGCTGAATGACTTATAATGCTTCCTTGTAGGCAATATGGCACCCTAAAAATGTGGGTAAAGTAAGTTATACAAAGAAATACTGTTTAAATTATATTTTTTATTGAACTGTGTAGATTTAATTTAGGCACTGTTATCTATAATTGTATGACATTGACATACAAAGTGAATCATGTGATAAATCAATATACTATTAAAATAGTCAATTGTCATTGTATGTACTAATAAAAAAAACATTTTATGACAGTTGATAATTATGGACTATTGAATAAATTATAAACAGAAAACTTTTAGGTTAGGGTTCTGTTTATAACATAAAAAAATGTTACGTAATTAGTATGACAATTATTTTACTTAAAAATAATTCTTTTTCTGATAACAGAGGACAACAACCAATTAATCTTGTGGCTGTAGCAGTGAGCGTATGTTGCATAGCCGCGTTGCTGTTACCCACACAACCAGAACAGGTGATCAAGTCCCAGTGGCCTGAATGGCTTCATATTGGCTCTAACCTTAAACTAGTGTTCTCCTTTGTACTCGGACTCGTTTGCATGCTTGTTTTAAGACCTTAATTCTGATCTATGGTATGATTGTATATAAATTGTGTTAAATATTTTGATAGGTTGATGAGGTAGTCACACCAATCATGATTTTATATAAAATTAACATGTGAATAAATAAAGTGTACCCATATTTTGACTGTTAATATATTTTCTTTTTTTGTAAATATCTTGACAATGTACCATTTAACCTATTACAATATTTTACACTGTTAGTTTAGACCTTATTAGGACTGTACTTACTATGAAATTTTATTGCTAAATAAAGTATAATACCTATTCCTATAATGGTGCTAATTCTGTTGTAATACAAACTAGACTTGATTTAATAGTATGTTTCACTGTTATCGAATTTTGTATATTTGCTTAATAAATCATAAGTTACTGTGATTTTGTTTACAAAATATCTTACAAATTAATGAGTAAGAGTGGGAGCACTCTTCTTGGACGTCCTTCTCGTCGTCATTTTAGTGTACGTCTAGCCTGCAATATTTTTAGTCGTAGTTTGTAGACAACCGAATTAGCGTCATTATCCTTATTACAATGGTTTTGGTTTAATATGCTTTCTTTTTTTATTTTTAAAATGAGTTTTATTGACAAGGCAATATTCATGGAAAATTAATGTGTTGGTCAGTACTTTGTACAACAATATTAACCAATATATATATATTTAATTCTATAAATTTTGAAGACTACCTTTCATTCATTCATTCCAGCAATAACATTTCTTAGGTACTATTAACATAATATTCATTTTGGGCGTAATTACGTATAGTAAATACACAAGATAAGAAAACCTTGACTATGAAATTAATAAACACCCATAATTACCAGAGCATTATAAAATCAGATGTTCTGAATGTGGAGCCATAGATCATAGTAACACATTACTGTTTTTTATATTCTGGGTGGATTGCATTTTTATTTTTAGGAATCTAAATATTTTTATATTTTAAATTAATAACTACCTCTTTCAGATATTTTGTTTGTTAGAATATTCAGACAACACACGGCTTACGCTAAAAGTGAAGCCTAAAAATGTCTGGTCTAGCATGTTGTTTAAATGGTAGACCAGAGTTTTTTTAGGCTTTACTTTTAACGTACATCATATGTTGTGTGATAATACTAACAAGTATGTGGTAATGATGCATTATTTTTCTAATCAAAGCCTCTATTGATTATAGTAAGGTATTTTTATTTGTGTGATATGGTAATGGTGCAAAAATGGGTGATTTTAAATTGTGTGATTTTTTTATAGGTGCTATTAAATTACTAGCAATCGGTTTAGTTTTGACAACAATGTATTGAGATCATACCACGTTTTTAAAGCTATAAATAAGCCAAGTTATCGGAAGACCTTTTTCTCCTGCGTTTTACAAAGTAGGTACTTACCTATGTTTTTATAATGACAGATAGTGTGTTTAATTTAGTCGTGATTTAGGTAGTCATACATTTATTTATTTCTGTATTGTTTCTCTAATAAATGTTATATTATAAAGATGTACCAAATTACCCGTTAACATTGTTAATTGTCATGAAACCTGTAAGTACTATGTTTAGTAATGTTGTAAATAGATAAAACCTTGTTGGTTGCGATTGTATTTTTTTAAATCCTTGTGTTTCGGTATAAGGGCCACCTGCTGTGAAAATGTCCATGCCAAATATTATATCAACAAAACCAATCATATTATTTGTTTTCATTATTTATACCATACTATACTAGTCCACTATTAAAGCTTTGCAAGTTATCGATAAAGCTATATTTAGTAGGAACTTAATATTTAGATCATACAATTCCTTGTGAGGTATGTTGAGGACTGTGAAGAATCTATCAACTGTGTTTTTCGTGATATTATATAGTCATTATTACTAGCTTTTGCCTGCGGCTGTGAATCCAAAGGTCATGATGATGATACTACTATATTATCTATGTCGCACCATAGGCTATCCGATTATGAAAACTACATTAATATTGATTCAGTAGTTAATAGTTATGCCTGAACAAATTCCAAAAACATTATTTTAGCCGCAAATACGTCCAATTGGCCTAGTGCGCTTTTCTTCTTAAAATATATATACCCAATGAAGTTTTATAAATGTTATCTTTCACTTTTATTATGACATTCACTTATCAGCACTGCACGCTTTGTACTCTTAATATGACCGGCGGCCATATTGCTGTTATTTTCTGAAATAATTTCTGTCATAGATATATGATAATGTAATATAGCTTCTTCAAGGGAGTAGGTGCACACAGATAATCGCATGTAGCTTTAACCAGGATTTATAATATCAAGAAGCTTGCTATGCTGGCAATGATGCATCCTCACACGAAACTTATTTTTATAAAAGTAACATATTACCTATGCCAAAATGCGCAATAACAGTAAAGTGTTCAATCCGTTCATCTAAGCGAGCGAATATTAAAACTATTCCTATGATATGGCTTCTTAAACTACATCTAGTTCTGACGTCAGCAAATTAATATTTCGATAATTTAACAAGAAATTTATAAGGAATATGCATGCGATGATTTTTAAGGACACGTACCCCCGAATTTATATAGTTTTATAACTTTATCAAAAGTCATATAGTACTGCGCAAGGCAAAACTCTTGTGCGCTGAAGCAATATAAATTATGTTACTTTGTTAAAGTTTACCCTAAACTGAGCATTAACTTCTACATTTCTAGCTGACTACACTAACATATCAAGTGATGGATATTTTAAACGTTCCTAAAGCGAAAATGATATGAATATATAATATTTGAGTTATATTTCCTTCCAATTATGATATGCTACAAGTCGACCATGATATGAGTGAACAATGGATGCAGTACTGTCGCTACCTCTGTGTAATGCAGTGTATTTAATCCGTCCTTTGCCATCCTCTCCTTTGTGAATGTTGGTAACTTTTTTCTTTGGTCTCTGGAAATGATAGTATCCAAATTATCAATCACATTCAAATCCAATCAATTTATAATCGCTCCAGCGTTAACCGATTAAAAAAATAAGTTGAAAGGTATAAAAAAATAGTAGCACTCTCTTTAGATTGCCGAATATCATTACTTCCCTGAAATTGATCGTTATTATCAACATTATGGGATGGTGCAATAATACAGTATGTTGTTTTTTTTTTCAAAATCAATGGGTTCAATTCCTGGCTAGGGAAATTATGTTATCAAAAATCAAATGATGCAGTTATAGTTTTCATCAAAATCAGTCTCGAGACGTCATTGAGCATTTTTCGCTATTCCCTATAGTTTCAGATTTGGCCATCTACACCAATTCACTTGGGGGAGGGGGGTAGGGTCGATCTCTGGACCAGAGACATCAGGTAAGTAGGTTTGTATAAAACATTGGGTTGCCTAAGGTTTTTGAGGGGGGGGGGGGGGGGTTTGAAATCCTAAGCCACCATCCCCGCCTACAGTCTTGATCCGCGCCCACTTGAAAAATTCACCCTATATACAGAGTCTACTGAGAGTGCAGGCTCCACAAGCCTCAATTCATAATCCCACTCTTTATCTGGAATGGTTATAAATAGCCCTACAACGTGATCCTCTGAGGACGCAATTGCTTCCATACAGCTTCGAGCTATTGTCTAAATATTATGTTTACATTACTTGGGATAGGATACGCAGCCGGAGTGGGATAATAAGATTGATAAATAACTGTTGGTACAACTTACCCCTTCCCTCGAATTCTTTGTGTAGAAATATGATAGCGGCTAGTTTCCGGATCAAATCTACACAATTTAAGTTTGAGAGCTTCTAAGCGGGAGTTTAGATCATCGTCTTCACCACCTGAGCCGTAGAAGTCATTGCTCATTCCGTTAATTGCTTTGTATTGATTCGAGATTATTGCTATGGCGCCGCCAAATAGATTCAAGTATGGTAGAACGTACCTGTAAATATTTTATATTAAAGCATCATCCTAACTTTTTTTAAAGATTACTTGTGTGCCTGAAGTACTTTACTAGCTAACATCAGGTGTAACGGGACCATTAGTACTTCAACAGTTAGCAGCTAGATATATAGCTAAAGCTGTCGTGGGACATATATCCCACTGCATGTCACCAGGTGTGGATACTTAAATCAAGGTTTGTTTGATACAAATTGGCTGATGTTATTTTTTAATATATTCTACAGAGGACTGAATGAATGTGTAACAAAAATACGTACCTATTATCGCCATACTTTACAAGATGATAAATCAATTCAATGATCTTAAGTGCAAATAATTTTAACCAAATCCATCATCCAATGGAATGTTCAACTAAAAAAAACATGTAAGTACAGATAAAATAAAAATTAATAAAGCAAACGAAAAACCTTTACACTAAACTAAAAGATGTACTAAATTAAATTTGCCACAGTTAAAAACATTGCAGTCTTGCTTGTACATTAAAGGCTGGCAATACATTAGTTTAGTTTGTACACCATCTGAATTAGTACCATAATCTAGTTACCTAAATTTATTTATGCTTGATGACATTTGCCTAGGATGTTCAGTACAAGCATATAAGTTAGCTGGTCTCAAAGGCAGTAGATCTATATCATGGAGTATAAGGCAGGGGAACCCCGCTTTCATGGCAGCAACAGCCCCAACATTCACGAGCTTAGCTCTGTTGAAAGGTTTTGAATCCACTTGCTCCACCACATATATGCGGTAATGTATGTGTTGGGGATGAAGGAATGTGTGCATGTACACTAAGAATCCACGGAGTTGTTCTGCTCTGTCCCTGGAAGTTTTAAAAATATAATTTACTAGCTTCTGCCAGCGGGTATATTATACACTTACACAGTTAGTTTAATAAATGTTCACTAAAAACTGTGGAAAGAGGGCTCACAAAAAAAAAACCTTCAATTATAATCTAAATTGTGTCTAATAACTAGGGCTCAAACTCTAAAAAATATATTCCCAACTCAATTGGTGCTAACCAAAGTAAGGCCAAAAAAAAAATAATTGTTAGATTTGCCTTTAAAATCAGTGGTACAATAAAAGGGGTAATTATTATAATGAATACTTACCTATATGGAACAATAACAGCAATGCTATATTTAGGTTTACAATCCGGCGGAGAATATTCTCCACCTTCTTTTATCATATGGCCCTCGACCAAATCTCCATCAACCAGGTTGATAGGCAAAGTCGTTTCATCGAAAACTACATGCCGATAATCACAGTCACCTATTCCGGTACTCGTAAAATTCTCAGAGTTTTCTTCGTGTAGGTTACTAAGGATATTCTCCTTTTCAATGTATTCGTATGTACGACGTGCACTCATATCGGAATGCAGCAATATGATTATCGCAACCACAAACGCACAACTAAACAAGATTTTCTTCTTGTAAGCATAGCGCATTTTTTAGGAAAACGAAGAATAAATAATTATTATCTTCTACAAATAGGAAATAAAAGGAAATTGTAACAGAAATAAAATAAATCTCTTGTTTACGGTTTTTGATGGATATTTTTTTGACATTTAATTTAATAGTCAGTTCCGTACGCTGCGCATGTTAGAGTTAACAAATACTCTTTGAATTAACAACTCCTCAATAAAAAAACCGAAATCGCTTTCGCTCTCTTCCTAAATACGCAATTTTAATCTTTTCATGTCATGATGTATTTTTATTTATAATGTGTATTTATTGAATTTGATATCGTTAAATACTGACACTGGCATAATACCCGCTAATTTGTGGGTGAGGCTCATTGCATTTTATTTCGTAAAGAAAAAAGAACCTATCCCTAGAATATAACCCCGTGTGTGTACCTATTCAAATCTATTTGATTCAAACGAAAGATACTTCGATAAAGGGACATAAAATAGAGCAAAGTCAGAGAGGCCAACGTACTACTCAGCTGAATAGATGAAATTACTCTGTTATTTTTATTAAGAGTTGTCAAAACTTGTAAAGGACTTTCTTGGTCGACCGTGCATACAATACCTGAGAACCACAGATTTGTTAGAATATTCCTCGTGATTTAAAATAATGAGGGTACCTACATTGAAAAATCCGTTATAAGTAGGTATAACAGCATCAAGTCTTAGTACTCCTAGTAGATCAGTGACAAAACGATTTCCTTTATTGTAAAGTAATACTTTTTCGACATCCCGTGGTAAAATTTGCACTGGCTATTAATATAAATAAAAAAACAAAATGTCGTTTGACAAGATGGAAAAAGATACCGGAGGTATCGATACGTCTGAAGAAATAGATATCTTTGATAAATCGTTAGAAGTTATACGAAAATGCTCTCAACAGGACACGATTAGTACATCATGGGAGTACAATTTCGTTTCATTTCATGAAAAAAAAGAGAATAAGACACCTCCTTTTGTCAGCATCATGGTGAATGACACTAGTTCCTCGAATGGGAATCTAACAAACAGTTCCACTCAAACAGAACCATTTGTGACGTTACCACTTAATTGTAGTGTTGTGGACGTAAGCCTTTCTTTCAGTAAAGACTTCAATATACAGGATTCAACTTCTAACGACAACTCTGAACAATCATTGGGAAGCAAACGTTACAGACGCGATTCTAGTGACGGGGACCATAAGAATTCACGTCCTTCGAAAAAGACGAAGTGTACGGACTCATCTACATCGAGTACATCAGACTTGACTGAGCCCAAGTTATCTATTGAGCAGTCCGTTTCCTCATGCCAACTGTCTAGCAACTCGGATGTATCGTTTAAATCTGTTGACAGCAGCCATTCGTTCAAAGTCCGGAAAAGACGACCGAAACCAAAATCAGAATCAAATCTATTTAGAGATGCGCTTCAAAGGGCAAGAAGAAGTTCCAATCTTGCCAAACATAACTGTTCTGACCTTAGTAGTCCAGGTATCAACCATATTTTTTATTTCGAATTCGAACACCTAAACCTTATACCCACCAGTCAATAAGAGCCAGCTCGTCCAATTCGCAATATCTACGCCTTTAGAATATGTCTGACCACCCCCTTAGATATAACGCTCGTAATGTGATGTACAAGCTACTTCAGGAGTCTCGTAAAATTAAATTAGTCATAACTATTTATATATATACCTAATGTAAATTTCAAAATTCTAATATCTGAATAGAACACCCATCTATTATTACGCTATGAAATCAGGGGTGTATGCATCAATGATAACTCCATACTCGATTTGTTTACGGGGATAGTACCTTGAACTTGTTATCATAATTGATAACTCTTTGCACGGACATTTGGGTCTCGGATCAACTGCTAATAAATAGGAGTGACATCATCGACGTTCTTAGCAAGTCTTGCACATTCAAGTTTCGTTAACGGTCGAGACGCAAACGTAAAACCTGTCGCACCTTTTTAAAAATAAGTCTTACGCCTCGAGAACAAGTTCCCACCTGATAGTTATATTTTTTTTGTGATGGGTGCTCTCAAAGACAATAATATTACGATTGAAGTGGAGATAGACTGTTCTATAGATTCAGTACAGCTCAGTGAAATGGAGTGGTTTATGTTGTCAGGCGGAACACCACGCAAAGAGAGGAACCACTGTCGTGGTGTACAGCCTAAGCCATGGAAAATCGTTGACCTATGCGCCTGGCTCGGTAGAAAGGTAAGTTCGATTGTAACCGTCTATTTATTTACGTGCGTAGCTACACCCTACACTGTTCTATTATTCCGACCCGTTGGTTTTCTTGGTTAGTTTCCAGTGTCTCGTTGATTTCAAACCCCTTCAACTCCTCAGGGTTACCAGTCCATAACGGGCCTCTATTCAGATATACTCCGGGAGCCGCTCGTAAAGGATGACGTAGGAAAATCCGCAGAAGAGTTGAAAGAATTAAGGCGTTTTCTCGAGGAAGTGGATAAGAAACAGGCTCGATTGGCACAGGAGAACGACATCTTGAAAGACGGCATGATGAAGATGATGAACAAGATCGAAGTACTCGAGGGTAAGCTCAGGTAAAACTAGACCAATGGCATTTTGTTGCAGATAGTTATCATTTTTATTTATATATAAGGCCAAGTTAAATAGGTAAGATCTTTTTTTCTCGTGATCTTAAAAGGTTCTTTACTTACTGCCTTGTATTATAAATTACTCATGAACCTAAATAAGTGCATATACCTACTCCTACTGTTACAACAGACATTGGCTAATAATGCAAGACTATTATTTGACAAGGTTTCCATTACAGGAATCAAGATATGCCGAAATCCCACGTACCACCACCTCCACCACCACCACCGCCTCCACCTCCACCTCCACCTCCCCCTGCCTCGAAACTACCAGTTCGCGCACACACTATACCACGATGTGGATCTGCACCACCGAGGATCGCTGGACCGAGGCTGACGATCACGCCGCAAGACATAGCGAACGTAAAGCTTCGGAAGGCAAAGGTAATCATGACTTCTTATTTAGTTAGATGTCTGTACGGCAAGAAATAAGGTGGCAAACAAGGAAACAAATACTAAAACGTTATTTGTAACGTGCAACCCTCCAATCTCGAAAGCTACCTGTTTGGTGGAGCTTCCTATCCTGTTTCGTCGTTATAAAATCTCTTGTTCTATTTTAGCTCTCATACCTTGTTTTGGTATTGTGTATTATTGAACTGTGTGCATTGATGTCACAACAATGATTTTCGTCAGACCGTAGTCCATCCACGTTCCACTTCTGAAACTAACGGTCAATAACTGTAGGCAGTTCATGATTGGACTGAATATTAAAACTAATCTGCTTTCCAGGAACTTCGTCGCATTTCGCGACTAGTTCATCACGCCTGCTCATATTATCTCATTGCATTGCAGGATAATCCAGTGCGAACAAAACCGACGCCCAAGGAACCACAGCCCTTAGTGACCCAACAAATACTGATGTCCACGCGCGCTAGGTTAGGGCGCGCCAAGCCAGTCGCCGCTTCCACGCCTAAACAACAACTAAGCGAGTTGGAAAAGTAAGAAATTATTACATAATGGTATAATATTGACCCTAGGTATGTATATTTAACTTTCAACCATCGCAGTACCAATCCTTGCCAATCGCAGCTTCGGATGAGACCACCCCATGTTCACTGCTCTTCTTTCTTTGATTTGTCTCATTTGAGTTATCTATATATCTTAATATCCATGATAAATTAACGATAAGTTTCTTCCTACCAAACTATTATGTGTGGTTTGCGCCTTACAAAACATTCTTTCACAGGTGTCTCTTACAAGAAACAACGGTAACATCACTATACAGGCGCCGCGTGGCTCGTAACACATTCCGTAGCGCGGAGGAACTGCGACCGAGGCCGTACCCGGTATCCCGGTGTCCTCGATCACCCCATTCGCCTCGAGCTAATTCACTGCCTCGAGTAACTCCGATGTCAACTCCGATGTCACCTTTAAAGTTCCCTCCTGGAACTATTCCCAAATGATAATTAAATTTTAGGTAGATAGTTAGTTTCACTAAATGATATTCGTATTTCACCTAGTAGGTATATAGTTGTAGTACCTACATAGTAGGTTTAATAATTGTTTTATAACGTTCTTTAATTGCCTTATTGCAAGATTTTTATTTATACGCATAAGTAATCTGATCAGTACTTTGTAGGTAGGTCGAAATTGTAGTCTTCTAAAGTTAGAAATCGCAGGCGCATTTCTTTTTGATGCACTTATTAAATACCTACCTATTTAGGGGTGAGTGACGTAAAAATAATGTATGTTGGTAAGTACCTATGCATTTATTCTTTAACTGTTAACGAAAATTGTATAGGGGTAAAATAGAGAAATAAAAACATGAGCGAAAGTCATATTCAGTAAACGAATTTTGTGATTTTATCATAATTATTATTTTATAAAATTGACAAGTCAGTTATCTAGTTACCTACTAGTAAAAACTGTGCTTAGTGAGGTTAATGTTTTCCCTGAATTGGGGAATGTATCTTTTATTTATGCATTTAAATTATACGAAATTGTGACGCTTATTAACATAATATAATATTGATCACATGAAAATATTTAAATTAAAAAAATACCTAATTTATAAAGTTTATTTATTTACTTAATCGTCGGGCCAATTTTCGTGTCTTAAAAAATCCTTCACCCACCCAACAGGATGCAATAATGCCCACCATAATGTTTAAGATTCTTTGAGCCCTCTGCCAATTGCTACCTATACAGAATGTAACAAGTGATGGGTCAGTATGGGGACCTACGGAACTCGAAGTTTCGGAGTTTCCTATACTGATCCATCTCGATGTTACATCCTCTATACCTACATAATTATGTATATTACGCCCAGCACCCGTGTAACTCACCATCTATCCCACCAAAAACATATCAGGCTTTAGGGTATACACAACGTGGTCTGTGCGACGGCCGTAATCTTTGAATCCCTTCCATAGCCTTCTTCTTCTTTCTTTACGAAATGAGATGCGATGAAATAAAATGGATATGAATATGGCCTCACCCGCAACTTAGCGGGTATTTTGCACAATGTCAAGTAATTAATAGCAATAAAACTTTCAATAAATACACATTATAAATAAAATAATGGATGTGACATGATGAAATGAAAAAATCTATCCTCCATAGCCTTCATACCTGAAGCATTGCTGTGAGTGCATTTATATACTAAAAAAGCAAATAAGAGATCTTGACACTGGCAAAATAAATAAGATGACAGGATCTGTCGACAGAGACAATAATAATTCTTGCGACTGGGCGTAATAGTCTAATCACTACCATCTCTAACTAGTCTGTGGACACAGCTGACATTGAAAAATATTCAAAAATCGTGTATAAAAGTCGTTCCAATTCTATTTCTTTTATTTCATTCGACTGTAGTTTTATTATAATTTCCAGTTAAAATTGATTATGTATTAAATACAAAGAGGACCATGGATTTTAGTTCGCGTAATCCTGCTACATCGAACGCGCTCAATCTAGCTGCGAGAAATAACGATGTAGCTAATGTAAAACGTTTACTTAAGAAGATTAATCCGAACTGTGTTGATAATAGAGGATGGACGTGCCTTCACGAGGCAGCCTACAACGACAGTTACGAGAGCATGTTATTAATATTAAAAAATACCTACTGCAGACCATTAGCTGAAACACACGAAGGGCACACAGCTCTTTATTTAGCTTGTAGAAACAAATGTTCTTTAACCACAATCAGAGCCCTCCTTGACACTGTCGACGACATAAGTAATTATGGCAGCACCGAAGGGGTCACTCCCTTACATGTCGCTAGCAGCCAAGGCAGAGTAGAATTAATAGAACTTCTATTGCAATATGGCGCAATGATTGATGTACAGGATTTTGACGGCGATACACCTTTGCATGATGCTGTACTAGAGGCGGAACACGAGGCAATGGTGACCCTGCTGTATGCAGGAGCAAATCCTGACATTAAGAATGAAGCAGGTTCTGGTTCTTACACACCATTCCATTTGGCATGCTGCAAAGGTTACTATCCAAATGTTGAAAGCTTATTTCCCTTTATCAGTGATATCAACCAGTTGACTGTGTCAGGTGATTCACCTTTAACATTAGCGTTACAGGGGTTGGATGATGAGATTGTATATTTCTTGTTAAGAAATGGAGCTGATGCTCATACGAAGAATCTATGTGGGGAAATGGCAATAGACATTGCTGTAACCATTGGCTGTAGTTCACGGGTGTTCCAAACACTACTATCTGTGACTGATAGAAGTGAACTGAACAAGGATATAATACTCAAAGCTTGTAAGCCACATTACTTTAAGTTTGAAATTTTAGAAATACTATTGACTAGTGACCTCGGTCCAGAGTTCTTTAGTTTCTTTGAAGCATATCATCTGATATATGATGGAGTTGAAGAATTTAAGAAAACATTCCACATGAATGCTCCACTTAACTCATATTTAAACATTTGTGGGTATATATACAATAAATCACCTGAAAAATTCAAAGAATTTTTCTATTTGTTCCTAATGAGAGGTGTGAATGTCAATGCTTTAAATGTTAATGAATGTTCACCTTTAGAATATGCACATTGTGTCAATACATCAATCTTTGAAGAAGTAAGTGAAATTATGAAAATTTGTGAAGGCAGGCAAAAAGATTACCAACAATTTTTTGTGTTGTTCATGTTTTTTAATAGAGATGCAATTTAAAAACCTTACTGGCCACCTTCAATCATAGCTTTTTGCCTGCACAATATCTATGCAAACAGTAAACATTATTATTACTGGTATTTTATGCTTTCCAGGTATTTGCAATTCTCATAGAGCATGGATGCAATGTGGATGATTGTAGTTCAGTGCGATGTGTGAAAAAAGATTGCACTATACCTGATGCTTTCCTCATATCACTGAATGTGTACCCGGCATCGGCACCTATCATGATACCATATAGTCTACATTGTGAGCCTGAGAATTTCCTGCACTATGCATATGAGGCTGGTCAGTTGAATATGATACCCCAAAAAGTAAGTTTATATAATTTGAGCATTTTCTGGCAATCCACTTGAGATTTTTTTTACTTTTATAATGATGATCTGTGAACAAAGAATTGTCAAAATGTAGATCAAAATAGCTTCAACATCTTAGCATTCAAGCCATGAGTATAAAAAGTGTTTATAGGATTCAAAATGTTCATTGAATAGCAGGAATATTTTACTATTGCAGGTACAATATCAATTGCTGTACATGATAGATAGCGCCTTCCAAAACATAACAGCAGAATCCCTACAATACTATGTACCATGTTTAAAACATCTATGCAGGTACAAAGTCAGAAGTGTACTAAGAAATAAAGAGATTGGTGTAAAAACTACTCGGGAGTTTTTGAACATAATCCATTCTTTACCAGTTCCAAGAGTCATTAAGGATTATTTAAGATACATTTAAAACTGTTTCAATAAAACACAAAATATTATAATTGATTTTCGTAATTCATCTCTGTAAATAAGATTTACTATAAATCACAAGGCAAATATACAAATATATTAATTTCATAATTACAATGTTTTTAATCTTACAGGTTTAGATATAAAACAATCAAGTTACACATTATGGTAAATATATTAGATGATTTATTGGAAATTAGCTCCTTTCGCCATGAATTCTTCAATTTCTGCCACTCTGAAATGATCAAATGGTTATTTCAGTTACAGATTTACCATGACGAACGACAATAATGTTTAGTCTATGGTAATAACTGACAATTCGATGTATAAATACAAATGCTCACTTTCCAGTGGCACTTAACCTTGAATATCCGGTGGAATATGTTACAGATACTAGCGTGTACATCACCAGGTTAATTTCTCTGAGGTTATAGGTATTTTTTTATATTGAAATCGTCACAATGGCGCATTTTATACCGACAATCCGGAACACTTCGAGCGATATCCTTAGAATACTGGCGTGATAACAAGCATTATTCACGTGATACTTGTAATAATACTGATAGTGTGCAAGGGCCCCGTGCCACAATACTCACGTTCTCGGCACGAAGGTCAGATTGTCGACTCCCTCTTCGGTTATGAGGACATCGTCTTCTATGCGTACTCCGCCGAAGCCACGGAACTCTCTTATTTTATCCCAGTTGAAGAAACCAGACTGGCTCGGGTTGTTCTGTGCTCCGTCTAGAAGCTGTGATATTTTTTTAATATTACTGAACACATCTGAATATATACATATTTTCCCCTGCGTGGGTAAAGAGATGCAGTGTACAACTATTGTTTGTAGCGCAATAAAATGTTGTCTCAAGCAGTGGCGAAGGTGAAATTCGCACAAGGGAGGTCGGTAAAACCATTCTTCATGCGTTAAAATAAAAGGTAGCCGCCCGCGTCGTGCACGTCCAGCGCCAGCAGTATATGTGACGCGTTACCCTGGGGATGAAGTAGCAGCCCGGCTCCACGGTGAGCAGCATGCCGGGCTGCAGGCGGCGCGCCGTGCGCAGGCGCGAGAGCGCGCCGGCCGGCCGCGCCGGGCAGTGCGCCAGGTAGCCGCCCGCGTCGTGCACGTCCAGCCCCAGCAGTATATGTGACGCGTTACCCTGGGGATGAAGTAGCAGCCCGGCTCCACGGTGAGCAGCATGCCGGGCTGCAGGCGGCGCGCCGTGCGCAGGCGCGAGAGCGCGCCGGCCGGCCGCGCCGGGCAGTGCGCCAGGTAGCCGCCCGCGTCGTGCACGTCCAGCCCCAGCAGGTGGCCCAGCCCGTGCGGCTGCAGGACGCCGTTCACGCCGCCCTGCACATACGACGGTCACAGACTGCTAAAGGCCGCATCACATATAGCGGCTCTGCGCATGACTCGATCTATGAATTTTTCACGTCTTCGATCATTTTACATCATGCGACCTATACACCTCGGCACTTTACGGATGACACAGTTCCGATGTGCCGATATCTATTATATTACAACACACAATTCTTACACGCACACACCCACATGATGACACCCACACTATCATTTATTGTACCTTGATCATCTCTTCAACATCTCCCTTCAGCAGGCCACCATGCTTCAGATGTTCAAGCATGGCTCTGTTGGCAGTCAAATGCATCTCGGGCCACATCACCCCTGGTTTGGCTTCACTATAAATAATAAATAATAACTGTAAATAGTAAAAATGAATATGTAATTTATTTTGAAATCAAACGAATTTTTCGGATTTCATCGCGTTTATTTTGTGTTTTTTCGTTCCCGACGTTTCCTCCCCTGACCATGGTTACTGTAAAGCAGCGGAAACATCGGAAACGTAAAAATCTATACTAATCTATACTAATATTATAAATGTGAAAGTTTGGATGGATGGATAGATGGATGGATGGATGGATGTTTGTTACTCTTTCACGCCCGAACGGCTGAACGGATCTGGATGAAATTTGGCACAGAGATAGATTATAGTCTGGAATAGCACATAGGCTAATTTTTAACCCGGTAAAATGTATGGTTCCCGTGGGATAGATGTTTTAATTTTTCATACTTTTTATCGCGGGTAACACCGCCGGGCGCAGCTAGTATATAATAAACGCGAAAAAAATGTTTCATTTCAATGTGTAGTATTCGCGAAAATATAAGAAATCTATGTAATGTTTTTTTTAATCCCAACATTTTTTCTTTTTTTAGGTTGGCAATCAGCTACAAAATTGTACCATCCTGCCAGTGTCGAGTAATTCTTGATGATTGTTATATAATTATGAGTACACTTGAAGATAATGATGTTGATGACGATGATGATGAAATGAATCCCCTTACCCTTATCAGTAAAGCTGTGGATACTTTGAGACTCAGAAAAAAAATGGGGTCGTTGTGTAGAGGCTTACAATAATTAATTTAATTTGAAGTTATAGTGGTTTTTAAGTAGGTGAAAAAATGGGGGCGCTAAAAATAATTCATTCTCAAGTGGGCAGTAGACAAAATAAGTTTGGGGGAGCCCCTGTTATAGAGTTTCTTAGGCAACTTGTGAAAAAATAAGACGGATTAGCCCTCATTGACCTTGGTGCACAATGCGATAACATCGCTAATAAAGATCAAGTACTGGCAAGTTATGACATAGGGTAAAATAATGGAAAGAAAATAACTAAGGATTCACTCTTAAATATTACCTTATGACAGCATCTCGAGCCGCCAACACAGCTTCGTAGATAAGCTTCTGATTCTCCGTGAACTTCCCGTTCGCTGGGAACGAGCACGTTATGTCGGCCGCATACCCGGCGTAGTTGCCGCCCATGTCGAAGAGACTGAAATAACAATAAGAAGTATATTGCCAGACGAACACACCAAATATATGGCCCCGCACTAAGCAACGATTATATTATGGACACCATACAATGGAATGGGGGCGAACGCAGTTTATAATACTTATATAGATATTAAACATCCACGAGTCTGGTACAAACATTCGTGCTCATCACACAAAGATTGTCCCTACCATGATTCGAATTTAAAACAAAACGGATTAAAACTTTTGAACACCATATTTAACGGTTAAAAACTGCAAACAAGGCGTTTAAAACGTTTGATTACCCGACTACAAAGTGAAAAAGGATGCAGTGTTTTACAGAACATATGAGCTTAATTTATGACATAAATTGATGGTATGTATTGTTTGATAATGGATAAGTAAAAAAAAATGGATTGTTAGAAATTCTAGTATTTTTGGTTTGAACGAGTCATAAACAAAACAAAATAGTTTATAACGTTTTTTAAACCGACGTCTTTATAGAATATTACAGCAAGGATATACTTACCCTTGAACCTGAACTGAACTTATGTGAAGCCAGTACTTCGATGTCGATTTAAAAAAAAAATATTCACAACAAAATTACATTTTGTGAGCAATGTTATTTTTAAATAGGCGTATCGACGATCACAAATGTGCTAAAGAAGCGCAGGTTCACGTCTTTGTATATCCTTTCTGAATCACCTTGAATACTGACCACATGTCCCCGTCCGCGATGAGCTTGGCGTTGGGCGCGGCGGCGTGTCCGTAGTGCAGCGTGGCGCCGTTGTCGCCCGACCCGCAGATGCACGTGTACGACACGTGACGGCAGCCGCCGACGCGGTAGCAGTGGTCCAGGAACACGGACTCGCACTGGTACTCCTTCAGACCGGGCTTCGTGAACAACATCACCTGCCACCACCAACATTAAACATGTTTCAACCGTCGATATAAATCAGCCTTTCCCAAAGTGGGCGATAACTCCCCCTTGTGGGCGCTGCAGGTCTAAAGGGGGCGGTAAGAGACCCAGAAAAATGGGGGCGTTGTGTAGAGGCTTACAATAATTAATTTAATTTGAAGTTATAGTGGTTTTTAAATAGGTGAAAAAATGGGGGCGCTAAAAAATAATTCATTCTCAAAGTCGGCAGTAGACAAAATAAGTTTGGGAGCCCCTGATATAAATGTATACTACGTAGGTACTAGATTGAACGCTCAAAATAATGACTGTTTTATTGAACTGTGGTTCCGGAACCTCAATTTGTTCAGAATAGGAGACATGTGCAGAGCGGATGTTGATCTTGATTTATGAAAAATAATGAAATTACACAACAGAATAGTAATGTTATAGTTGAATAATAGGTAACAACAATTTATGACAACTAAGAATTACAATGACGTACAATTACAACTGGGCAAGTCCAATAATAGACTTCCCCAACCAGCCTTAACAAGATAGACTATTCTATGATCATTGAACAAATTGTATAATTATAAACATAGATATATAGAATCATACGTTTAAAATTACAAATGGGCTGTACTAGCTAGACCTATCACATATACCTATTATAGAATAATGTAATAAGCTCCTATAACATTCTGGACTTTTACAAGCATTGCTATGCTATTGAGAGGCATAATGACCATATTTCAATATTGATAATGACCTGTTTGTGAGCGTCCGACGACACTTTGCATACGTATCGCATAACTTCAATTTCCTCCGGGGTCTTGATAACGCGACTGCAAGCAAACAATCATCGTATGAGTAATATATTATACTAGCTGTTGCCCGCGACTTCGTCCGCGTGGTATTTAACAAAGACAACCGTTGACAACAGCCTGCTCGCCCATCTGAGCCTGCGGGACGCATTGCTGCAGGTTGTTGCTATCAAACTTAATCAGGCGCTGCGCTGCAATCTTGGTTTTAATTTTTTTTCGTGGATCCTATTTTTTTTTTCTAAAATAAAAGTAGCCTAAGTTACTCCTTGTTATATCAGCTATCTGCCAGTGAAAGTCCCGTCAAAATCGGTCCAGCCATTTCAGAGATTAGCCGGAACAAACAGACAGACAGACAGACAGACAAAAATTATAAAAATTGTTGTTTCGGTATAGGTAACGTGTACATCCAAATGCACTTGGTAAAAAGCGGTTATTTTAATATTACAAACAGACACTCCAATTTTATTTATATGTATAGATTACATGTTGTTCTTTTGTGTGCTCATATCATATACGTATTATGGTAATTATAGTGATGTAAGCATTGCCAATCTAGACGAATGGAAATAGAAGACCCGCCCCCTGATTACGTATTTGGCCAAGGCCACGGCAAAACCCGGGAAATATTTGCTTACAAATTGCAAAACTTGTATTACGTTACAGCGCTACGTATGCATGTGCAGTAATCAGGGGGCTGGGTGATAAGTGAGTTTTTTTTGGTAAATTTTGAATGAGAACGGGTGCGACAGAGTCCGACCACGTTGCCCCACTCTTTCCACACTTCATGATTTCGAATATCTTTGAAATTATGTATGTCATACCTATTTCAAAACTCTTTCACTGTATATTAGAAAACAATTGCTTAGTACTTATTTATGATTCAATACATCAAAATAAAATAATACCTATGCCTATAGTGTATGTGCGTAGGTATTCTTAGAATAATTTGGCATAAAAACACATGATCTCATACTTTTTGTGATGTTATTTCTAGTATGTACATAATGTACATGTACCTAGTAAAATAATATTATTATTGTAATTAGCAAATAGGATTTACGAACATGGTAACCAATGCTTACAATGTTCAATGTCCTGATAAGAGAAAACAATCAAATGATAAGATTGATAGATTATTTTATTTATTTAAGTAATTAATTGTGTCAATACCGTAGATCATTGTATTATAATTTGATTATAATATAATCATATTTTAATATAGTACTTACAGCTCAGCGATGATCGGGAACAAGGTCTCATTGTCGACTTTGAACCTAAAACAGTAGACATAGGTATCATATTGACATAGTAAGCAATGATAGGCAACTTTGGCCAACAATTGCTTTGGGAATATCTTTTTCTTGAGCCATGACAGATATAAAAATGCATAAAACAATTAAATAAATCTTATTTCTTCTGATTGTATCCCATAAGTCTAATTTTGTTACTGTAATGACTGTACCATTGCAAAAAATAAATATAAGCGTATACCAGCAGACTGACGTTTTATTTGTCATAATTTGTAATTATTATTATCTATTTGTTTGTCTGCTTGCTTGGTCTCAGCAACTTTTATTAAACAATGGGACATGGACAGGGTCGCCAGGTGATTGGTTTATTACTAAATTGTTTAGTATTTCAGCTCCTTGGCCGACAAGTATTTTTTTAAAACCCATTCACATCCCAAGACCCACTGCAATGAGGTAAATTGGTTTAATAAGCCTGTGATAATGTTAACTGATTAATGTATTATTTAGGTGCTCACTCATCAATTCCCTCGAACACAGCTTCTTTGGCCATTAGCCCACTGTCAGTATTTGGTCCACTCTGCAAGATAAGCATTCGTTCCGATGATCAACATTACATATTGTTGTGCTGGCAACAAACAATATATATCTGTATCATTATTATAGCATAATAATCAGATTTCATACTTACCAGTGTCAATATTGTTTCTGGATTTAGACTTTTGAGGATGTCACTAAGCTGTAAAGGAAGTTAACAGTAAAACACTGTAGGTAGGTACTTATATAATAACATAATATTACAACTAAAATTGGGTATGTATTACCTGGCAATACAAATAAACCAAACAAATTAATAAGTGAGTAAATATTTCTTAACAAGTTATGTATATGTTTTATGGAATATATGTAAGTAGGTAAAATGTTTTATTTTATCTCTTGTAACAGGTAACAGCTAGGTACTTCTAGCTATATCCAGTTTAACCATTAATAAATTACACATCGAATACTTCAGCTCGGATGTCACAGGTCTATTTACTTAACAAAATTGGGAATTGGGTAATAAATATTTGCTCTGATATCCAATCTATTGTATGGTACCAATACATACTTACTACAAGCATTGTTTACATGCTTACCTCATCAACATAATGAACCTCATCCACACCATATATTTTTCTGAAGTCATCACAGGAGAGGAGCTTGCCCATCCACACTTCATACTCCTCAGGCAGGCGTGGTACGAACAGGTGCGCCTTGTGAGTGCTCACGTCGAGAGCGAAGAAACAGCCCGGCTCACGAACACCACACACCCAGGTAAAATATGCTTCCTGAAATTATTACAAGTTACCCCATATCATTTTATACGTATTTATCATCATGTGTATTCTTTATAAACACTTTTTATTTTAAAGTGAATTGTTTATAAATCATTAAATTTGAGGGTAGATTGTGTCCACATTCTGACATTCAGAAAAGACTAGGCAACAAAGGTCGACATTAAAACTCCAAATCAATGCTTGTAGTTTCCTAGACAAACACATTATGTGACTACTAGGTCACATCGGCAACTCCTACTGAGATTAGCATATGCTTAAATAGGGCTCATGTTAATCATTTAATAGCCAGGGAAAATATTGAACCTGGAATCTCTTGATTACGAATACGGATCATTTAACTACTAGACTATTTCTATGGAATTACGGACATGTAGTCCAGAGTTCAAATTATAAGTGAAAAGGCCAAAGGATAATAAGACAAAAGGTACTAACTAACCTGCCTAAAAACATATTGCACGTCCGTATCGTAGTGACTAATATCCTCGCCTCCTTGTAGGACCACAATCTGCCCACTCTTAAGTTTGTCAGCTAATCGCTTTCTGTTCTTAGCGAAAAGTGACAAAGGCACTTCCAAAGTACCGGGGCCCATTGACCACGACGCTGCCATTTTAGACGATAAAATGAGGCAACCGTTTGTGGCAAGGGGATTTATTATCCTCTGATGAGATAAGCACGCAGGCAAATGATAAAGATTACGTTTAATAATATTGTAATAACTCCTCAGTAAACACTTTCTCCTTATTACTTTAATAAACATCTATTCCCTTACATTAAAGCAGATAGGAATAGGAGTAAGTAAAATAGTTTCGTTATTATCGTCGATTTATCCTTTTTAATAATGTTAGTGTTTATTTATATTTTATTTACATAATAATACATAATGAGTTGTCATCGGTAACGGTAATACTCTATGGCATACAGATCAAAATACTCCCCGAGCTCTATACTCTATAGTTAAACGTGCGTATCAGTACTTATCGTGTTGGTATCGTGCGTGGCAGTCAGTAAAGTATCAGTCAGTTGGCTAACACCTATTTGCTTAGAAACTATTGCCATCTAGTGTCAAGTAGTCCAAGCAATTTCATGTTCATACTGACAACAGTAGTTCCAGTTTTTGCAAACTGGCTCAGGTATCTTACCTACTGGCGCTGCTTGACGGTAGATGGCAATAGTTCAACTTTTCTCGACTTTCCTACTCTAGATAAGTTTGTTAGTTGCAATTTTTATCACAACTGTCAATAACTGATGAATGTGTTCTGTATGAAAATTAATAACACATGGCACATTATTATTATTTTCGTTGGTAGTTAGATAGGTACTATCGATTCCATTGATTAATGTATTACTGATCGATTCGACTACTTTATAGTCACATAAAAAGTGGCTTACTAAGTATGTCGGTATGTGTAATGATGAGTAATGTTTGTTTTGCTATGTAATCAATACAAACGAATCTTTATTAGTCACCTCTATAACAATAACGTATTTAGCACTGCTACTTTCATGTTATCGTTAACAACCAGATTTTTTAAAGGTAAATGGACCTTTATAGGGGCATACGAAACTAACAAAAAATATATAAGCACTAATTATATAATATTAAGTACTCAATTGAATTTAAATCTGTATGTAGATACCTACCGAGTAGGTACTTTCAATACATTACAGGAAGTAGGTATTATTTAACAATATGCTGTGAGTTTGCCATGATTTGACGTACTGCAAGTCAAATGAAAAACAAATGTTTTACAGTATTTTTTTTATTTCTTAACTCTTAACTAAATCACAAGATCGACGATAAATTATTAAACTATCTAAAATCACAAAATGCACTAAAACATGCACACATGTAATATTACAATGATTTTTATACCAACGTCAGGTAGATACCATTGCATTTATTTTACTACATTGATGAAACAAAGTAGGTCGGTATTAAGCAATAGATAAAAATAATTACTTTTATATTCCTAACTATTATTATTTTCTACAAATTGTCTAGGATACACATTAAAAATCGCCACAAGTAGGTAATCTTTGATGAATTATATGTCAATCCATCAAAATAGATAATATATATTTTAGGAAATCACATTATGCGATACTTTCTGCTTGGTTGATGGATTTACCTAAACTACAACATGCGATTTCTCGCATGTTGTAGTTTAGGTAAATTACTTTCGTAACTGTACTTAAATTACAAGAGTATGTACTGTTATCTCTACAATCACTTTTTAAAAGTTTTCATAATAGGTAAATACAATGCCCTAAATTGTATCGGTACGTTTGTGTGTTGTCTCGTTTGTAGACAAACATTGACAACGAAAATGTCTGTTTACTTATGTAACGTAAATTAGGTAAAGAGGATATTATTACCAGTATCACCGAGTACCTAATATATAATGTACTTAAGTAATTTAGCTTAGCTGTGTAGGTGTACAAACGAGTGGTCACGTTTTGCTGAATTGAGTAAATAGTTAATTATATAAGCAATAGTTAAAGCTCTTGTATTACAAACCTATTATACTTCACATTTGCAAATACAATAAGATGCAAATGTCGCAGCGCGACATCCTGTCACAAAGTAACCATATCATATAAGTATTTAAGAATGCGAATTCGAAACAATACTACAGACTAGTTACGTCATTCAGTACTTTGATCATGCACAGTTAAGGTCACCATAAAACGAAGAATAAATATTATGATTGTAGAGTATACGCGCGGCCATTTTGGTTCGTTCTCGTGACTCGTGTCATGCGAGACACGTCATTGGTAGCTATCTCTTTTCCGCCCGCTCTCCGCATATAGCACCATTGTAACCCGACACGTTTCGTACACACAAGCGATTTCACAACACGTTTCACACTTTCACAACTATTGTAAAATGTTTTGTTTATAAATTATGAATCTACAGATATTTCATGACACGGTTGTTTCTTTTCTTGCAATCTCCGCACAGCCTCGGCGACAAGGGCACGTTGCTCCAGTAACCTTTCAACAAGATCAACGGGTTCTTGTTTTCTAATGTAGTAAGGTGCAGCACGAGCCCGAGCCTGCAGGTGAAGCTTTTGTTTCATGCCAAGGGTAAGTTCCTCAATAGCTGGCAGTCTACTGGAAGCCAGAGGGCGTCCTGATTCTTCTGCGGTATGGCGATGCTCAAATCTAGATTTCTCTTTCAACATAGCGGAGGACAGATTGGCTACAAGTTGAAAGTTGATTAGCAGAGGACTAGTAATCTCACCGGGCGCAGTGGGCGGCGCGCTACAACGTTTGCGAATGCCGAATGAATGAGCGAGTGAGCCAACTCGACCCCAGCGTAGGAAAGACAGGTCTCAGCGGAGGCAGGGGTGAGGGGGGAGTAATGACGCAGTCAGATGCGCAGCCGTGCCGGGCTGTATACAAACAATACGATGGACGTAAATAAACACAAGACAAGCAAACTCGAACGGTATTATCGCTGTGTTAGTGACTGTAAGCCGGTTGAACGTACTATACACTGTACCAAAAGCATTCAGTTAAAGACCAGGTAAAAATTCCGCTCAATAATAAAGGCACAACAAATTAATTCCAAATTTCGACTTTATAGCTGAACTATAAACTATTATTAACACGCGTTTGTTAGAAAACATAATATTATGAATTCAAGTGTGATTCGTTGAGCAATTGTTGGGCTGTCTAAGAAGGTAAAACACAGACACGATTAACTCCATGTCTGTGGGGTAGACGATTGTAAATGCCCGTCAATGTCGTAAGCTGTACGTTATATGTTATCTCAAGTTAGACTAATCAGCGTGGTAATGATGATTTGTATGTGGTAAGTACTTACGATCTCGTGGCTCGTCGGTTTCCTTGAACCGCAACTAAAAACGGGCAATGCCCTCGGTTTTTTCCAGACTATGATCACATTGGGCTCGTTATGTAGGCATGGTATGATGCTTTATAGTTTTACCAATTCTATCAATGTTTTATTCAATCTACAAAGCCATCATATAACATTTTGCATAATTAGGGGCTACTACTTTATTAGGTATGGAAAATAACCTAACACGTGACTTTTGGATAGTTATGGGGGGAGTGGTTTTATAATGACGTAACAGTACAAGGTAGACAGAAAACGAGTTACGATGAGGACAAACGTTAGACGAATGCCTATTTAAAGTCGAAAGTAATTACTTACTTATAATATAACAATAATATTTTCATAACGTCTCGTCTCATAGAGTCATTGACTCTTAAATAGTGCGACCGTTGCTTTCCGTAACCATGTTTTTGTTCAAATAAAGTGTCACTGACAAATTCCTTTACAATGTGTTATGGGTTATAATAGTAGTTATAATTTGTAGGGTAAGTTTTTAAATAACTAAACTTCCATAAAGTCGTAATTCTGGATACCTACAACGAACAACTACTTAAAAAAACAGTTTATTATTTTGATGGGAATCAGTGGCAAGGAAAAATTTAACACGTGAGAAAACACTATTCATTGAACACTGAATTTAACCGCCGCTGTAGAAATTCTTTAAACGATGACTTCCTGGTATTGACCTTCGAATAAAGATAACACATACCCATACGTTAATACGTTTAATTTTATATCGTAATCATTTGGTCACGTAACTAGTCAAAACAATACCCATTACTTCTAAATTAGTTATTTATTAATAGTAAAAACATTATACTCAAATAAATATCTGTAACTTTTCTTATATTTTTTTAAAAGAAACACCTTGATATAAATAGGGGAACATAGATGGGATTCTAAAAAAATTAGACCTGAAGTAACTACTAACTTTACTTCTAATAAACACACTCTAGAATATAATAAGTAGGTACATAGGGACTTATTTAACTACAGATAGCTACAAAAAAAACACCAGCCTGTTGATTTAACAAATTATTTAAAAAAAAAATTTCACACACTAATCCACTTATATAAAAGCAGTGATAGCCAAGTTGGTAGAACGTTTGCCTTGATAACGAGGATTGCAGGTTCAAACCCCGGCTCGCACCTCTGGGATTTTTCAAGTGCGAATCTCATTTTCAACCAAGATTATCACTTGCTAAACGGTGAAGGAAAACATCGTGAGGAAACCTGCATGTCTGAGAGAACCCCTCGAAAGATGTGTGAAGTCTGCCAACTCGCATTGGGCCAGCGTGGTGGACTATGGCCTAATCCCCCCTCGCATTGAGGGGAGGCCCGTGCCCAGCAATGGGACATAAAAAGGGCTGGAATTATTATTATTATTATAATCCACTTATACATAATTATAAACTTTATTTTTATTTGTTCTTTTACTACTATACAATAAATTACATTCGGGGGTATGTACTTATATTATGTATTATACTTAAGACATTTATACATAATAATTTATTGATTTGCCACGTCATTATAAAATTAGCCATAGCTCATAGTTGGTTTGTCAGTTTATGACTGCATTATACTACTGCATATTGTATATCATAAATTCACGAACAAAACGATCCTCAACACATGTAAGCAATATTTTGAATTCTGAATTCCCAATTGCCTCAACCAAATATTTTGGTATGCTATGATTAGCTAAGATTTGTAAACAAATAAAACTGCGGTTAGATTCATATAAATACATAATAGTAAACTAGATGGCACTCTACTACGTTTTAAATTGATAGTTGTAAAACGCCATCTAGTAGTGAGTAGCTAAATTATTTTCACTATAGTGTTAATAGCCCTTAACTTCCAACCAACACCCACTAGATGGCGTCGATCTATTTTTCTAATATAACTATGGTATTACTTATTGTCTTATTCTAAAACAATAAGAACTCATCCTGATCAACAGCTTGAACCCGCAAGAAATTATAACGAAATACCTACCAACCTATCTATAAGTTGTTTACCTTGAAGGTGGCCACATTCCTTATAATAGATAGCTGAAATTTCTACTGGAAATTGTGGCGGCAACGCAATGCACTTGCTAGAATACAAAAAGTTAATGATTTTTTATTCTAAATTCACCTATTTCATGACCCGATGTCCACCTATAGAGATTTTACATTTTACATTATTATTATTATATTTATGTCATATATCCAGGACGTTACCTATATTTATATGTTATACTATAATTTGAACATAATTATTATGTTTATGATCCTATAGTTACTAGTAGTTTTATATTTTATCCATGATAATTTAAGCTTTCTAAATGTAATTAACACCTAATTATACTTCGTAAATCCATTACTTAAGTACCTAGGTACTTAAGTATGTACGTATATATGTGCCCAATGAATAATGATGGAATGATAATTAGAACGTTAGTAAGTAGGTACAGTCAATTTGTGTTACCTAGATCGCGGTGGCATATAGCCATACACCTCGCGTTACCAACATGTTACCTCACCCTAGTTAGTGATGTCCAGCGATATTAAATCTATCGATATACAATTTATAAGAAGGTGGGTACTTAAAGTTCATATTTCTTTGCTATCAAAATAAACAGGTACTCATCGGCGAATCAAATAAATATGCAAGTATCGGTGCATGAATTAACATACAAATTGTATAGTGAAAAATAAGAAACCTAGTACCTAACGTGCAGAACGGACCAATTACTAAAAGTTAATATCCGTTAATTGGCTGGACGAGGATCGAACCTGAAACCTTTCAGTGCTGTGTGCCGAGCGGTCTACGATAAAACCACTTGACCAAGCTGTCGTAGACTGTCTACACCTTCGACTTAGGCAGGCGCAATGGTTCTTAATGCGTATCATCGGCGACCTTAAACTATGTAACAATTTAATTTACACTCTAACTAAACCCTAAAAAAAATAACGCTTTTAAAAAACAGTCATCAGTAATGCTATTGTAAAAGGATGAAAACCTTTTATAAATTCAGAGATTATGACGTATAGGAACATTCTGTATAAGATACTAGACCTTTGTCTGTGCTGTAATTTTAGTTTCGCTATCAGTGTTTGCTCAAATATTGTATCTGATAACATGGCATGGCATTCAAATTCAGTCCTAAGGCATGGACAAATAATAAGGGATCTAATATTTAATTTAATCATGCTAGAAATGTACAACACTAATTCTTAGTGTCGTTGTGCAGGCAGGCCACTAAAATGTCGAAAGAAAGTGAACGCAAGCCATCGCCGCGGCTGGCTGACTGGCAGTATATTGAGTTACCTTACCATAGGCGCGCGCTGTGTCGATGCCTCCGCTGACGCGCGAAATTAAAAAGTATATTTAAAAAGTTGCCCCGATCATGTTATGAATGAGAGTTGGATCCAGTGAATTATTTTGAACTACGGCGTCAATAACATGGATTTGTTAAGTGAAGAGAGCAGCGAAACGAGGGTCCTAGCTGCACGTCACATAAGTGCGGACAAATCACCACCAGAAAGCAGCAATGCCATTAACGCGACACTCCTGTGTCATACCTACAGCCTGCACCCTGATTTTAACACATATAATGCCGGTAATTAGCCTTTAATAATAATAATGGACTTTATGTTTTGCGCCATAATTCACTCTTTAGCCCATTGAGTTTTTGGTAAAACTTTTCTCGGACATTTCTCGATTTTATTTTAGCTTGCGATGTAATTTCATGTCGTCCAATGGGAATTATGGATTCGCGCCTCGGAAGAATAAGATTGTACCGCCCCCTACCGGTGTACCCAACACTAAAATTGTGATCCCTACTTAGATTTCTAATACTCGAAGAGATTGCGATAAAACTAAATGCATTTAACCATTTTCCAGACAACTTCTTCAAAAACTTTCCTTTCCCTAATCAATTCGTTCTCAATGATGCGTTTACCTACCAACGAGCAGCATTTAATTGTTATTTAGATACCTACTTATATAGATTAGCATTGCATTTTATTACATGTAACAGGTAGACAGTAATAAAACATTTTATCTTTTACAAGAATTCTGTACATGGTTGGAACTCTTCTGACATAAGCGGGCGATATGTGTACCCACGGTTTTGCCACTGCGGGCATGATCAGATACCGCTAACGTTTAAAAGATTGAATAGTAGAACTAATAATACCTACGTATAAAAGTTTATGAGCAATAACCCGTAAAAGCGTCATTAGCCTAATAGTTAGAGGGCCCCCCTCGTAATCAAGATGGTTATGATTGCGATAACCATCTTGACCCACCCTACCAATTAAAGTATGACCTTAGGCACTACGTACGAGCATTTTAGCTTATTAGATGGAGCTTTAGGGACTAGTATATGTAACAACATAGTTAGTAGTCTTTAAAAAAAGAGAATGATGTAGAACAATTTCTCCTTCCTAAACCTGCTTCTTCTCACCCTAGACTTCTTTCCTATCCGCTTTTTTTTGTGTTAGGATAGGCTTTTAGTGTATTTAGCCCATCTACTGGCTTTTCTTTATACTTGAAGCGATTGTTATCTGCACTATGCTCCAGGACCCATCTGGTGGAACTACCGCGGCAACCTAAATGGATTGTAAAACTGTGCCTGAGATCGTCAGTTTTCGTACTGATCACGCTAGGAGTTTCAATAATTGTTAAAAAAAGATAGCTGTTATTAACTTGAGATCACTTCTTTGCTGCCAGATGCTTCCATGTCTATAAAAAAATCGGTTGCCGTCCTATTTTCGTACCAATAATTGACTAAATATAATATTTTTTTTACTGCGGCAGTAGGTATGTTTCCATATCATTAAAGGGTTGTCAGCTTAAAGTTCAAGGGAATATCGACGACATTCACCTATAATAAATGCAGGGTCCTTGGTACAGTACCTTTTACAATAAAGTATATAATACGGTTGTAGACACTAAATGTAAACAAATACACATTATTTTTATCACGTGACCCCAAAACGTTAATTATAGAGCGTGATGTCAAATCCAACACCATTTGACGTTAAACTTGAGCTTTTATGTCTAGTTATTTATTTTGACATAGAAGTTGAGGTTTTTGGGTGCTATGACAGTGTAGAATGCTCTAGACGTATTTTTTTCGACATTCAATATTTTTTTGTTTATATGTTATTAAACAAATAATACGAATGCTTATACGTTAAGGAATACATATGGGGCGACTTTCGAGCTTATTGCCGTAGATTTAACAAAATATTATGTTTCGTTGGTTTTATTAGACCTACAACTAATAAAATTATTTCCTAAAATGTGTCTACGACCATATTTTTCTTTTTTTTCCTATTTTCTGGAATCCACGAGAATGTTATAACAAACATCCTTGATTATGTGCGTTAACCTGTAGGTACCTAGTAGTACCTACCCAGTGCAATGACAGCGTTAAGGTACTTTAAGACTTGAGTGGATTGCAATTGTGCTAAAATTATATTCTCTTTGTGTAAGTAGACATAAAGAGTTGTATAGGTAGTTGGGTGGTTTTATTGCATCGAAGTTAGCGAACGACCCAACTGGGCACATCTGTATAGAGCTCATTTATATAGAGTCCCTTTAAATTGGCATATCAAGAGGCAAGTGGGGCTAGCTGGGCAAAATGGCCAGCGCTTGAGCCGCTCCAGTATGTGCCATTCACCCACGAGTACCTACCTACTTCGCCTTCTTAACAGTACATCAAATGCGAGATTATTCGTAAGCTAACCGTGTACTTTATAGTCTCCGTATTTAGACGTTTTGTATTGAGAATTGAACAGCGCGTCTAGCGGACTGTATTCAAAATTTTCGATTCTCCATTAAATACGGTAAACTATAAATAGTTAACTATAAAAAGTATACGGTTAGGTTACGAATAATATCGCACTTGACGTGCAGAGGGGCAAGAGGTTTACTATACCTAATTAATGATGATGATGTCACGATGGATGTCATGCCGTCATTAGGCATTACATTTATAGACTACTTTGTGCGACTAGATCATTGTCAATCTAAAGTGATCTAGCGATCTAACAAGCGCGTGCATCACCTACTTCAATTTCTTGGTAATGTTAACGAGTAGACGCGGTTATTAATAGGTAGGTTAGACTAGACTTACCTAGGTCGACTGATGGGTCTTTTCAATCCTCTTGTAGGCAAAGTAAGGTATGAAAAATCTAGAACTAAATTCACCTGACGACATTTAGATTCAGAAAGTGTATACGACTCCAAACCTGCGCTTCTTCAGAGCATTTGTATTCAGTATGTCAAGTTAAAATTTCAATATGTCGATTTGAAAAATGTTTTCCCAGCATAAATGGCAATTCTAATTTTTAATTAAAACAAAATGACGTACTTAAGTATGCCCATTCTGATTCACCCCGTATAGGTTGCTACTTATTTTTTAATGTTTTATAAATAGGTACCATTTAATTGGCTTGTTTATAAGTAAAGTGACCTATCACGAGTTTAAAAGTATATCCGTTATGGTAACAGGTCAGTTTTATTATGATCCGCAACAGGAGTATAGAAAAAAAGCTCATGATACCTGGGGAGAGGAGGGGGTAGGCAGAGATGCACTGTATTTGGGGATCAGTAGGAATATTTAACTAACATACTGGGTACAGTTTCAAATGTGGGCATAATACTACGGATTTCTTAAACACTTCACGACATGGGCATCAAACTCAAGGCCTTATGATCGACCAGCAGCCATGAAAGCATTATATACTATCGGGGCAGTCGAAAAGCTAGCTCAGTCGAGACGAGACTCTATTTAGCATTTTTATAAGGGCCTGTTTTACAATGTGTTGATAAACCCAATCCACAACTTATTTAGAAGAACTTGTGATCCATCCGTGAAATAAGTTGCGCTTAGAACTTAGTACTTATTTATTAGCATATTATGAAACAGGCCTTAGATAGTAGATATAACTAGCAAATTAAAGTAGATTCCCAGTCTTATTACTTACCGCAACTGTTAATAACAATGTTTACATTACTGCCTATTGAAGTCATATAAAATTTCTTGTGACTGTTAAAACTTGCAAATTATAATGTATTTAGATATGGACTATGACATATTCCAAGGCAATCAGTTATAACATCACTCATGCGATAAAAATTGAAAATGCTTACGACGTCATCGACCGCTTATAAAGGCTGCACCAAAGTACCTTACAACACCTGGTTACAATCTTCATTAACATGGGTATTATTCCACAGCTCTCCAGCCCTACGCGTGGGTGCTGTGGGCCGGCGGCCTCCTGGTGCTCTTAGCAATATGGGTGCTCTACATCCTCACTCTACGTTCAACGCTACGGCACTGGCGACAGAACAAAGTGAACGTGGCTGTAGTCTTGAGTGTCTATCCCGTAAGTATTTGATAAGATTTATAGAATTTGAACCTTATAATGAGAGACCTAAACCCTCTTATATAATACTTAGCAATACTCAAGGTAGGTACTGTTAATATCTGCGCAGGGTATTCAAGACTAGACTGGGTATAGAGGTGTCGAAGCATGCAATAGTACCCATCGAAATCGATGGGGAAGGCTATACTTACACATTTATCTCACGATCTTTAGTTTATCAAAATTAATCCACAAGTTTCCCCGTGAAGCGCGCACACACAGCCAAAAATATAATAATATTACTAAAGCTGTGTTACACACACATGGGTCCATAGTTTTAAAGTGTGGGTAATCTTTGTGTAATGACCATGAATGTTTGTACCCTAGTCATGGATGTTTTGAGTGTTTTGAGTGCGCCCTTTAGTCCATTGTACGGTCCCCATAATAAAGGCGTTGCTTAGTGTGGGACCGTATAGTTGATGTGTTCGTCTGGCGATATTATTATTGTTACTTTAAGTACTGTAGGTAATATTTAATTTTTTACGAATTGATTAACCCAAATTGTATTAAAGCGATAAGTTGGCCTTGTTGGCGTTGCAACTATCCAAATTCGTTGTCCTACTTGACCGTTAAAACTTAATGCGCGGGATTGTTAAATGATCCAAACGTATAATAATACCTTTTTAATACTATTTATTCAATAAAGCAAGCAATCCAGTTCGCGGTACAGTACTGAACAACCGACGACTGTCTTTTGTTTACCTATATGATTTTAAGCAATCACGCTTTTATGGATTTGGTTGTGTATGTTTAACTTAATTATACATAGGTATACATAATGCCCCTAAAAGAATGGGTCAAACGAAACGGGATGTGTTAACGGGGGTCATGAAGCTATCATTTCAGTGCTGAAAAAGAAATTGTGCACTTTTTCATTAACCCCTCCATAAAAGCTAAAATTATTATTTCCATAAAAAACATTATCCCACTATGTTCGTCACAATTGCAATGTTAAAGCTATTAATTGTTAACCACGACGACACAATACAACACTGTCTATATATTACAAGCTAACTAGCTAATACTTTTAACAATTAAATAAGGAACTAGTATCTTTTGGATGTGAGGTAATATAGAAGAAGTCCAATTAAATAAAATGTGCTCGTGAACGTCGGTGTTGCAACCGCACCTTAGATCACTTTTCTTATTCAAATTAGAACTACGAATTCAAATTCGTCTATTTCGCAAATATGGTAAGCGCAAGCTTAAAGATCAGTAGTGCTATTCTGTAACGACAATCTCATATCTTACACGTGAGTTTAAATTTGTATTGAAATTCTACAATTCACTTTTCGAATGTAAATTGTAAAATTTTGATACAAATTTTACATTTTACCCGAGGATTCACGCGTGAGATGTAAGGTTATCACACGCGTGAATCCTCGGTCGGCCATTTCCGGTGCCGTATTTAAAATTAGTTTTGATGTAGTAGTGCCGTGCTATTTGATGGAATGTTTGCCTTATGGCAGTAACGATTACTCTTATCTCTTAAATTTACAAATCTACTCATTCCAAGCCTTTGTTAGTACCTACGTTAACTACGATACATGGATTGTTATGTATTTGTTCTTTAAAATTAAATCATCACTGTAAATAATTCTATGTTGGATCGTGGCCTACTGTAAAATCCGTTCGCGAGAATCCGTCCGCGAGTCACATTGGGGTCATTATTGCGTAAAGCGAAGTGAGGCGTTTCGTAACGATCGACGAACACCGTAGCCACGATGAAGATAATAGGTATTTTGTACCTGGATGTACTTTAGCATCGTTAACTGTCACTGGCAAAGCAAACCGAAACGAAATGGGGTAGGTATTACATACATTAATAGAAACGGTATTTTAAATGTATACAATTATAATAGTACTTATTGTAAATTGCTCTTGAATATTTTCGGAGGTAGATTCCGCCCTTTTCAAAATTTTTGCCTGTCTGTTCGCACATCTAGGGCAAACTATTGGATGGATTTTGATAAAACTTGCTACTGTGATAGCTTATACCCTTGACAGTTATACGACAATTTGTTATCATAGGTGTATAGCGGGGCGATGGCCAAAAAAAAATATCTCAAAATCCACTGGGTGGATTTAAATGAAACAATTATAATTCTTGTCTGTGTCTTTTTTTTAAGAAGCCAGTCGAAACATTATTACAGTATAGATTGTCTTTGGATATAATTATTTTTTTAACACTTCCAACGATTTAATTAGGGTCGATTGGATTTGCATAATCACTCTCATTATGTCACAATGGCTTTGTATAATATTTTTTGCAATTGCCTGCTGTTTGCTCTTGACCGAATTAAAAATTACCATACAGAAACAACAAGTCGTAAAACGTGGGAATTTACAAACAATAATTATTATAGGTACCTACTTATTTATTTATTTCGCGGAAAATATACTCTATGGAATAGGCGGAAGCACACAGCAGGCAACTAAGATAGAAATTGATGTTTTATTACATTAAATATTCTAATTCCATGTAAATATGGAGAGAGAAGATATCCTACTTTCTACTTATAACCAGTTATTTAGTGAATTATGACATCACCCTCTTTACGCTATGAGTTTATTTACCGACACGTAGGTAGGTATGACGTTGCATTTCCACATTTTTTTTTGTTTATTTGTTCACATTTAAATATGTGTGTAAGTATTGATAAGATACACTTAGATGCAATCATGAACAAATAGATATTGTGGTAGTACGTGTAAAGTACCTATAGAGGTTACCAGAAATAAAGGTTGCCATGACGAGAGAAAAATAAACTAATATTAGTTCCGTCACTTCGATTCTGAGCTCTTCGACGAGGGCTATCGATTATACTTTAGACTGAAACGATGCTTTATTATTGGAGGTAGAACCATTTGTTTTCTTTTTGTAGATGGTCGCAGGAGCAGCGTTCATTGCGGTGGCGGTGCCGCGTGCGAGGGTGCTGGCTGAGGCGGCGGCGCAAGAGGCCGTGATGATAGCTCTCTATCACTTCTTCTGTTTAGTGATAGCGGAGTGCGGTGGGCCCGAACAGCTAATAACGTCAGTATTATATGCCAGAATTATACAACAAAAATTAAAAACATTACTTACCTAACCTATCACTGACAGTCTGAATAAAGTACTTGTCGCTACGGGTACTTTTCATATTCAAATGTTCATGTTGACAAAAGACCTGTTCTGGGTCCTAAACTGGCAGGATATTTTGAACCCTAAAATAATTTGGAATCCCATAGTTAGACTAGCATCAATGTTATGGTATCGCTGGATGGACAGTAGCAACTTACCCATTGTAAACCGTCTTAATTTACCTTCCAGGAAATCTGCCGGGTCACGTTTGGAGACGAGGGTCCTGCCCTGTTGTTGTTGGCCCTGTTGTGTCATACCCCAACCAAAATTAGAGAGGTAGGTAACTTTTTAACTATTGTGCAATATCCAGAGTGATTCAGAAACGATACACTAAGCCTTGAATCTGCGCTTATTTAGTGTATTACAAATACACTAAATACCTACGCAATAATAATATGTGAAGTCAGAATTTCGATATTTTTCGAATTTCGATCTTTTGTGAGCTGTGTTGTGATGATTATAAATGCAGAGAAGGTTAGTATGCCCTATCTGAATCATGGTGCATAAACATGCTGATATTATTACTAAGATTTTACAATCATTAATTACGCACGAAACATTTGGGTGAATAATAAAATTTTGGTAGTTACAGCTTTAGGGATTCATAAAGTTTCTATGAAACGAATACTTACGATTTAATGACTCGATTAAATATTGCGCTCCTTCCTAAATGACGTAAGTACATGCTGCTCTTGAGACCTTGGATTATGAAATAAAATTGATTCATCTCTTCCATGAATTAGTTGCGGTTAATTTTCGTATTTTTTTATTTTTTCGTTAACACAATAAAATTTTTAAGAATTAAGGTGGCGAAACTTGAAATAGCAACGGGATTCTCTTAGAATAAAATTAAACAGTAAGTTAGCAGGTTTAATTTAGATAACCTTTTAATTTATCGAATTCTTTTTGTTTTTAATTAAATTTAATCTTGGCATTTAAGTATTGGAGCTACCGCAGCTTGTCTTATGGCAATATGTACCTATACGCTCTCTACGATTCTGGCTGCAAATATTTAATCGGTGATGGCAAAAGAAATGTTACAGTAAAAACGGTATCATTTGGCTTTTAATTTAATTAAAACCCAAACCATTCTATCTGTCCATGTTAATGGTTACGACATTGTTTTGTTGGGTTACCTATAGGTACCTCATATGTTGATATCGAGAACGGAAGTGAGTGAATAAATTACCTAATTCCTATTGGTACCTAACTAGTAAAAATTCAGCAATATACTGTACCTACTTATCATAGTTACTTTTGTCTACAGAAACAAATTGAAGTGGTTGCGATGCCTCGTACTGCAGATGCCTATCGTACAAGCTCTCTTATACATGCTGATAATCATTATTTGGGCTGAGGATTATGTGAGTATCAGCTTGTTAAATATTAATAACATTGTTCTGTTACCTACCTTGGTGCCTTACAAACTTTACTTTCTCATACGAGACACTTTTATCAGATAAGACGCTTATAGAACGTAATGGAACTATGGCATGATTCTACTCCGATAATACTTAATTCCTACATAAATTAATGCAAACATTGCTATTATTATGTAACGTAGGTTTGCTTTTGCGTAACTTTGAACACGCAATGGCTTAATCGTGGTTCGTCATGAGCCCCGTATAATTGGAGGCGGTGGGGAAACTACATCGGGGTTATATTACCCATTATTTTATTACCCATTATTAGTGGATTCTATCGCCGTCCACTACAGACGGATCGATGATAGAAACACAGAAGCACTGGGTTTGAGGATTACTCTGTATCGACACTGATGGACCGACGCATCTTAAACATTATCGTGATCAGATCTGCGATAAAAACGTCTAAGATTAGGTTCCAGCCATGGCACCAATTACTAATTATCCTCATGAAAGTAAACTACAAGAATCTATTACCGCTATCGCCATGCCTCTCACTCCTTCTCCTCGCATCTCCGCACCTTACACTCCATCTCTACCACATAACTTCTCGCTCTCCCTAAGAGTCCTTGCGATTGGTCAATACAACTCCTTTACTTCTGTTAAAAAATATATTATTTAAATTCCAGATGATGTATCACCAGAAATTCGTCTACTTCCAACCGTTCATTGCGGCTTCAATACTCTCAGGGGTATGGGGTGTGGTCATGTGTGTTCGCACTGTCTCAACCTTAGGCTATAATCCTAAACCAAGGTTTTTGGCTGTTCAGCTGGTGCTGATCATAGTGAAGTTGCAGTGCGGCCTGGCCAAGACATTGGCTGATGTTGTGCATTTGCCGTGTGTTGTTCCATTGCATCCCACCGTCTTTGTTAACCGTAAGTTTATCTTGATTTGAATCGATCTATTTGAGATATCAATACTTTGAAAAATGTAGCCTATTCAGAACCAGGCTATACAAATATATTTTTAGGTGTTTATTGCTACTATGTTATAACAACCGACGCTTTTTAAAATTTAACTGGCCTTACCTATTGTTGTCTTGCACCCCGGTAATGGGAGAAATTGGTGAACCAAATGGATTGTCTGGAAGTGCCTCTATTTTACCCATTTTCTATTCCGATGTTCAGTTGCGGGTCCCTTTCCCCCCATTTGTATATGCATATTGGATAAATGTCTTACTTAGAAGGATATAAGAATACCTTGTAAATCCCTTTTGAACATTTGCACGCAACTGTCTATTTACAATATATGTTTATATATTTACAGTGATACAAAACAGTGTGATGATGTTAGAGATGCTACTGCTTTCGCTATGGGCGTGGAGGCTGTACCGCATCCAGCCAGGCAAGAATTTAGACAAGAAGGTCCAGAAGGCGGTCATCGCCACAGTGGACGACGCATGCGACGTGAAGATCATTAAAGAAGGCATTGATAATAAGTCATTTAATAATAAATCTATTGTTAATTGAGATAAAATAATTTTCATGGATCAAAGCAAGAGCTTGGCAAGGCTCGATTGTGAAAAACAATTTCGTGTTAAGATAATGATAAAATACCTGATATTTTTTTATACAGGGTGCAAGGAGCATGCAAACGAACACTTAATGCCTGTAATAAAATTATAGGAATCATTTATGAGCGCGCAATGTATAGTAACGCGATTACAACACAAGGCTCCGTGCGATACCCGAGGCGTGCGAGTGACGAGTTTGAATTTACATTGCAGTTTTAGGGCTAAATTTGTAATTATCGTCTTTTTATTTATAATTACGTTAAGTGAGATAAACTTACATTATGATTTCATAATATGATCAACTTAAAAAGAACTGAAAAAGGAAAATGTTTGAAAAGATCGACCGAAAATTCCAATTCGGGGTGGTTCAGAATCATGAGTTGAATCCTGCGTATCAGTTTTCGTACACCATGTATATAGGTAGGTAATAATTAGGTGTCATGCACGTATGTCTCCTTTTTTATCTTTAGAAGAAATCCTTTTTTTTATAAAATACCTGCACCAGTTTAGAATCCAAATATTTGGGTGTGACTGGAGATGAATTTTACCGTTTTTTTTTTGTAAATATTGTTTTTTGTACAAAGATGGCTGATTTTTATATAAAAGTGTGATAATTTTCCTCTGTATGTAATATAACCTTAATGTGTATTTTTGCATTTTTATAGGTATTTTATAGGTTTGTTTGATTAACAAGTTAATGACAATCATGCTTCTTACTATGCACACCAATATAATCTGAAGATCCAAAAGAATAGATATAAGATACATTTTTGTAACTTAACATTTATAAAATTGTACTTAAAAATTATGTGTTTTGAATACTATTTATTATGTTCACTCATGAAATCATACCTATTCGTTCCTACTATACCTAAATACTATGTACACATTATGAACTATAGGTAGTCCAATATTCGTACCTAAATTAAATAGAAAAAAATCCGACGACTCAAATTTTAAAATAATCATTTATTTCAGACGAATGCGCGTTTCTTACGAATAATACAATTTCCATTTTAAAAGCACTTTAAATTTAGAAAGGTAAGCAAAATTAATTTTAAATTATACATCAATGTGAAAATAGAAATCAGAGTGAATTTATTCATCGTTTGTTTCGTCATCATTAGTTTTATCTTCATTTTCTTCGGATGGTGTGCCCGCCCGGGAGTTATCTGAGCCGTAAATATTGTGCAGCTCTTGCAATTTGTAATTAATTTTAACGCCTTTAGATGTGGTTTTGTTTACTTTATTTACCAATAATTTGGTCTGTTCTTCCAAACTTTTTAAACGCAGATCACGAGCAGCAAATCGAGCCTCATGATCGGTTTCATTTGAAGTCGATGGTGTTTCGCCTTCTTGATTACTTTCATTCAATTCATTAGAATTATTTTGTGGATGTGTTTCATTTGCGTTCTGATGCTCATTAATGACTGGGTCTAGGTGCTTTATCATTGTATCTTTAGTTTCCAGAATACTTGCTGTATTGCAATCGATATCAGAGCAAGGGATTTCATTTTTTGGAGATGTCGCGTCCCTGGCTAGTGTTTCATTTTGATTTATATTAATGTTTTCCAATGAGGTCTTGAAATCTGGTATTTGAGCGCATGTGCCATTGTTATCAGAAGAAGCTGTTGCGTCGGTGGATTCTGATTCGACTTTTTGTTCAGTTATTAGATCTTGGTTGGAGTTTTTTTGAAGCTGAATTTGTGCAATTTTCAATAATGTGTTAGGCTCTCTTGCCTTTTCGGAAACATTTAAATCATTACACGATTCTTTATTGAGAATTTCTATGTCCTTATTGATTTCCAGTACAACCGCTTCGCTTACACGAGATGTATCTAACTCTAACTTATTCACATTAGCAGGTCTTGGATGTTCTACCTCTTCGACGTTATCTATCTTACTGGAACTTGTTGTAGGTCGGTGGATAAGGTGGTCCAATGTACTGTTTATCTGCTCACTTAACTTGTTTGTGGCTTGAGTTTTTTGTAATAATGCTGAGCTTTGGCTTTCCAGATTTGCCAATTTGTTATCTTTTTTGGCAAGCCTTTCATTTTGTAGTTGAATATTTCTTAAAATCTCAGAAGGATTAATGACCGGTACAGACGGTAATGTTTCAGTGCACGTAACTGTATTTTGATTTGGCTCTGCATATCTTACATCAGTTGTACCTTTTTCATTTGCTTGCAAGATTTGCTCTGATGATGATTCTTCAGCACATGAATCATCGTGCGTGATATCGCATATCTCGTCTTCTGTTTCTTCACAGAATTTCTCATTTTTATTAACATTTTCACTTTTACTTGGCTCTGAGGCACCCTCACGAACTTCCTCATTTTCTTGGACATCTAAGGGCAATTCAGCAACGTCTAACATGTCACTTGCTGGATCTTCTCTCTCAGCTAAATTGAAGTCTGTACTGGAATCCAAAATTGTTTCAAAAGATTTTTTCATCTTTTTCTTACACCTTAAAAGGGGCTCAGTGACATGTTCACTTTCATCATTCGATCCAGATGATTCATCCGATGGTCTCTCGTCACTGTATCCACTTTCTCCAGAATTATTAAAAGAAGGGGAGACTGGTTTTGTTTTTCTACTGGAGAATTCGGCTCTAAGTTTCCTCCAGTCACGCTCTGATTGATTGTTTTTCTCTCGTGCTTGCTCCCACTTCTCGCGGCAATATTCCAGCTCTTCTTTGAGCTCATTCAGTAACTTTCTTTTTTGTTGCAATTCATACTTAAGAATTTTTTCGTGTGTATGTAGCTGATGATGGTGTCGACGTAATCTACCAACAACATGCCAAGTCTTGCTTAACTCATTTGTAACTGAGCAAAGTCTTTTTTCTTGCTCTTCTAAGCGCGTTTCTAGATGTGTGTTGAGTTGTTTCATACGATTGACCTCTTTGATTAGTCCTAATTTTTCGATTATAAGGTCCTGAAAAATACAACATTCAGAATGTGTTTATATTCTTGCTAATTTCAAATAGCATTCAGCAAGACAACCAGTAGCTGCATTTTTGTGAAAACCGCAAAAAATTGGCTATTTCCCAAATAAAAAAAAGCATTCATTTTGTGCTGATACAAAATATTGATCACGAATATCTTTATTTTAAAAATACAATTGCTGACTGTGACTCATTCTTTATATACCAATGAGTAAGAGATTTCACTTACCTTTAATCTAATATAAGTCTGACTAACGCTGGGCACTAATACAGGGCCTGATTTTGTTTCGACGGACTTGTAACATGTCGTAACTTTTTCATCTAACGAGGTATCTCCGGCTACATTTTGATGGCTTAAAAGCTCTATTAGAACTTTCCATACTTTTGGAAGATTTTCTACTATATCTTCCGCGGTTGTACTTTGTGGGTTTTCATATTCTGTAATTAAAAATAGAACAATTGTATTTCAAATACACACAGATAGTGGTGGGTGTAAATTAATTGCCGTATTACTGGTACTTACTGTCTACTTGTTCCAAAGTTGTATCAACCACTACTGGACCGTCTACATTATTAGAATTATTATCCTTTTCCTCATTTTCTTCGACTTGACTTACTAGTTCTAACAAAAGCTTTGGCAAGGCTGATGATGCTTCTGATCCATTTTCTTTCTCAGCCATTTGTGTAAGTAACCCATGGTTTTCCTCTAGTCGGTGCACTAATTTATCCAAATCTTTTTTAGTTTTATAACCAAGTAGCACTTGAGAGAACAGCTGAAAATAACGGAATTAAATAAAACTATTACGAAATGGAAAGTTTAACGAAAAACAGATAAGTAGGTAGATAACTAGGTAGGTAGGTACTTGTAAGTAGGTATTTACTTACTTTGTTTACCACAGTCATTTCGGCTTTGAGGACATTTGTTTCGTGTTTGCATGTGGAAATTTGTATATTTTTATTGTCAATAGTTTCAAGTAATGAATCCACTTTTTCATCAAGTTCCTCCACTCTAGCTGCGAGATCTTTGGATCTGAAAATTTTAAGGGAAATCCTTATAATTACATTGTATATCTATTTTATGAGGCATAAGTTGCATACCTAACATGTACATACTTTTTGACTTCAGCTTGATAAAGTATTTTATGTTCATCCAACTCTCGGACCAAGCCTTGTCTAGTAACTTCTGCAAGACGAGCTCGCTCTTCATAGAGACCACGCAATGACCGAATATTCTGCAATTGACGCTCATATTCTTGCCTTAGATCAGCGGATAGCAAATTTGTTTCTCTGTCCGCGAGAGTCCGCTCAATTTCATTTAATTTATTTTTTAGCTGTAAAATTAAGGTACAATATGGTCATTCCACTAACCAATTCGCATGACGTAATTGTTTTTTACTAGCAAAATATATCACATTAACTCGTGTATGCTAGTTATAGTCATCTTGGCTTAGAGACATTGTAAATATTAGGCGGTAGGTGCGTAAGTGTTTATAAAACTTTTAATAAGGTAGTTGTCGTAGTGGACTAGTCTTGATGACGATTACAGCGTCACTATACGCTAAGTCTCCCTTAAATTGATTATGGAAGGTTTGATGCTACTATAAATGTTGGCGTTTTGTCAAGTGTTTCACGATGCCAAGAAGACGCTGATGCGGTCGGATCGCGTGGCGAGTCCTAGCGGTCCCTGACCGGCTGAAGCCACATGTAGATCTAGATCGTTGGCTTTGGCAATAAGGTCTTTTAGGGAATAATTTGGGAAGCTCGGTTGACGGAATTTAGATATTTTGTTTTGTTTGAGCGTGAGTGGTGTAAATTATATAAAACAGTTCGCTTCAATGTTATACGTGGTATTTTTCTATTACCTGAATCCCCTTACATTAGCAAATGGCAGGCCGTCAGTGGTGAATGGGGTGTAGGCTTAAAAAATCGGCATGGTAATACAGCGAGGCAATGCAGCCAGCATTTTTACGATCGACGATAAAACGTTTATTTGATACTACATATATAGTTTCTGTTCTTACTTTGTTTTGTTTTTGTCGAGTATTATGTTAGTAAATTATAAATTTGCTGTTATACTACCTACTGTGAAAATTATATTTTTCTGAAACACTCCAAATTGATTATATATCTAAAATAATAAGTTATAAATCGTAAATCATTTATTAGTGTGACTTTGGTAATACAATTGGTCTCAACTCAACTTGGCGAAATATGGGTGCACTGCACTGCACCCCGACTACCCTCGGGGTATACAGGCGTGATGATTTATTTTTTCTTAATATAGATAATTATATAATAAAGTATATTGCTTATAATTCTAACATTTGGGCGTATAGTTTTTAGCGTTATCAAAATATGAATAAACACAATTTTTATTTTATATCAACGGTAAAGAATTTATATTTCTATGATCAACGACAAATATTTACATAATACTACAAAAACACAATTAGTAATAGATAAATAAGTAAAGCACTTTTTATTTAATTTGCAAAAGTTGGTACTTTGTTTAGTTTTATTTGAATCAATTAATTTCCAATCATTATTTTGATAAAAAGATTTCTGGATTTAAGCATTACGTAAAATTTAGACTCACGTCATTAAGTTGCTGCTCCCGCAAATTAATCATAGTTTTGCTGACTGTTACAACTTCCTTTAGTGCGTTAATCTGTTTAATGGACTCTCTATTTTGAGAATTCAAATCTGCGATATCTGAATTAGCTTCCTGTAAAGCACTATTGGTTTCAGCTAAATCCCTTCTGAGTTTTATGTTGCTAGATTTTAAAATCTCGAATTCTTTTGTCATCTTCGTTATCATGTCTGTAATTTCAGAATTCTCACTAGCAAATTGGAGATTCTCAGGAATTTCTATGTTGTTCTTTAACAATAACTCTCGTAGCAATCTGTTGTTTTCACACAGCTCCAGTTTAGATTCTCTTTCATGCTGTAATGACTTCTCAAGATCTTCTTTTTCGGCCCTGTGACGAGCTAATATTTCTTTTCTTTGTTCCCGTTTTATAGTTAGTTGTCTTCTGAACTCAACCATTTCCTCCTCTTTGGCTTGTGATCGAGTTTCATCTTCAGTAGCCGCATCCTGGTTATGTTCATCACAATGTTCATATGTATCGTCATCACTCAAAACATTTGGATTGCCCATTGTTTCACTTTCACTTATGACGCTATCTACGTCGCGTTCCCTCGTTGGGGCACTACTGAGCACGTTTCCCATTTTGGAATACTTTTATAAACAAGACGTACTTTCATCAGCGCAAAATCAGATTGAGGATGAGTGTTTTTAAATAGGTAACGACGAATGCGAATTTAATCACACAAAGAACTGTCGACTCGTTGGACTCAGAACGCATGTACCTACGACGAAGCAGGCGCTTCCCGAAATAGATCTCCCGTCAGCTCCAGGCGTGCGTGCACGTAGGTACGTAGTGTAAGTTCAGCATTACCGGCGGGATCTTTCCAAAGATTCTCTGTCAATAATTTATTTTTAACCTGTTATTTTAAACACGACGGCAGATGCCGTGAAACGTAATTACTTAGTTCAAATTTCGGAGAAAGCGACCTTGGGACATTGTCTTCAGAAATTTAGCGTACACAAGCGATTTCATTTACGGAAATAATTTATTATTCAGTTTTGCAGGACGTTAAGGGCGTAATGAATTGGTATTTAGTAACAAACATTCATTACAGAATAGTAGCTCAGTCATTATCAGCTTACGTTGTCAATAAGAGTAAAAATTAGGTTCCTCGGCTTTTCTTAACTCAGGCCACGACAGGCTGCGCTATAGGCCTATTGAGTCGTCCATGGGACTACATTGGCGCGGCTCGACCGGACAAAAAACACGTCATACCATATAGGACCCAATAAGATTTAGCTTTAAGGGGGAAGCTCAGGTCAGGGCGCGAAATTCAAAATTTTAATGGTTTTTATTCTATTACGAAAAATTTGGACATCTTTACGATGTAATTTAGTTTTTTGCGATATTAGCATTCTGCATTGGATGTCTCGATGTATTAAGTTTGCTTAAAAAAATACCTAATCCGATACAATACCATAAGGTTTGTAAAAACCACTCTTTATGGTTACGTTACCTTAATGCTAGGTAGTATTTTCCATGAGTAGCAGTAGTTACCTTCTTACAAAATTACAATACAAACACACAAAATACTCTACGTACATTATAAGAGTGCGTGTATGTATTATTTCCAATCATTATACATTTTTCATTATTTACTAGATGGCACCACTTTCCGGTTCAAAATTTTCCGGTTTCCCAGTTCTTCGCAAATAAAAACTTACATCATTACCAAAACCTGACATTAGGATCTTGTTAAACTCGTAGGTATAACCCTCAGACGTAGGACTCGAAATATATTCCTGAAAAGTATATCTATCTATCTAGCTGAACTGGGCCAGCTGCTTTGATGTTGGGCAAACTGAAACATGGAATCCTATCTATAGTTATATATTATGCATAGTTTTATTCCTCAGACAAATTATATACCAACAAGTTCAAACAATTATTCAGTCCTTCTTTGCTAAAAAAGCCTTTGAGTATAAAAGCTCTTGATGTTTTTACTAAATACTTCATGTTATTGGAACTTTTAAAGTACAAAGTGTTATTTCATACATTGGAATTAATTTTCCTATATGTTTAACAAAATGTGATTCATGGAAAACGCCAACCGAACTATTACTATTTTCTTATCGAGATAAAACTTTAGACTCGGAAAGATAATGAGGGATGAAAAGACCGGAGTCCAAACATTCTTATCTATTTATAGAAAGTCTAAATAAAAAAAATTGTTAATGGATTACCAATTGTCAGTGTCATTTTATCATCGTTCAAGCCACGAATTCGCATTAAAATTTCTTCGGAAAAACCAGTATTAATTCCGTGCATATAACATTCCTTGTTTTCTGATTATAGCATTTTCTTAGTATGAGTCATTGGCGGCTGGCATAAACAAATAATAATAAGTAAATATTTCACGTTGTGTGTCAAGCAAGATTGATTTTATTTTATTTTGTTTTAAAAGTGGCTTATTGGTAATAATCGCTAAAAATCACTTTGTGTGTGACGTGGTCCAATTTATTCAACAAATTGGATGTGAATTAGTCTGAAATGTGAAGTAGAATTAAATTGTTGAGCGATGGATGAGAGTACTAAGAATTCCCCTTGTAAGGTAAAAAATTACCTATATTTTGCTGTTAATAAATCCTCTTGACCGTAGACAGATCTAACTTGACTTCTTTTGTGATTAATGGTCGAGTACTTACCTCTATAATTCATTTTGCTTTTGATTATAGTCATTTTTATTGGTACCTATATAAAATTGTTTGACTGGTAGATTGTGAGAAATGGCTAAATGATCCAAGTTCTGCAAATATATCGTTGTTGTTATTCTCATTTATGTACTGATATACTTACTTACTATTTAGAGTAATTCCCAGGGGATATTTTGATTGTTTAGATGTTTCCCTAAAATATTTGCTTTCTAATTACCAGTAAGTTAGTTATTTGGTGTACAAATTTTGTTGCAAAATTAAATCAAATGAATATCATTTAAATTTGGTAATGTGTTATGGTTTGATAAAGTAAATGTAAAACAATACCTAAAAATATGGAATGCACACTGCTTCTCTTTATTAATTTGCATTTTACACAATATTATTGTCACAAATAGATTAGTTTTTAAACCTATATTACTCAAATTTCTTATCAAATTTAGGGGAACATATGCATACCTTAGAAAGTGTTATGTGAGTAGCATTAGTGTCTTTTATAGTATAAATACCAGTTTTATTGTACTTAATAAACAAATATTATTACTCACCTACTTATGTTATGTTCTTTTCCCAAATTACACCCACAGATAAAAATAACAATTGAAGTTAATTGTTAATGCTGATTTTAATAGAACCAAATACACTTAATTCAAGTTCATTTGGTATATTAAAGTCATTCTGTAGTATTAAATAACAGCTGTGTATATTACATGTCTACATACAAATAAAAAATAAACATGTTTTATGTTCCTCTAAATGTCCTGCACTAATTACATATTACATTCACACCTGCTTGTTATCGTTGACTTTGCACAACCATTGCTAGGAATGCGATGTTGGTGCTACTGGGCTACAGCTGCACGCTGAAGTGGAACACTTGAGGCAGCACTTAGCAGAGAGGGATGCACACATCGTAGCTCTTGAAGGGGAGTTCATCAAGTGCACAACTAGATCCAGTGAACTAGAGGAGCAGCTGGGTACGTGGAGAGAGAAATATGAAAGGTGGGTAAATTTAATCACGTTATTTAATATTATCACTGCCTTCACATTGACTTGTAACTTGCAACTTTATACTGATGAAAGGCAATACACAATTGAGGCTATCCTTATTTGTGCATTTGCTTTCATCAACATCCACATACAGATAAGTCATTCTGTGACCAGACGCAGTCTTTGCATAAAACCAACTAGGCTCTGACCTAAGGTGGCAAGTATATAGAGTATGGCTTACTTGAGCCCTATGGCCGGCATACTGGGCAAAAATCAGCGTAAAGGGATATCTGATACTAAACAGCTTGGGGTGGTTAAGAGCTGGGTGGGTCTGTTTGTACATACCTACTAAGATTTAATTTACATAGCCATGAAATAAACTGTATATAAGTGATTATATATACTATATTGGCTTTCTACTGTTGAAACATGTTGCCAATGATGTAGCAATGTACTTATATAATTTGCAATCAAAATCAAACCTTGAACTGTGTGGTTGTGCAATTGAAATGTTTCAATACTGATCCAGTTTTGATTAGATCAATAACATTTTATAACAGTTATAAATAGTAATTTATAAATTTAAACAATATAAATAAATTTATTTAATTTTAATCATGTATTTTACAGGTTGTATGATTCACACAAAAGAGTACAAAAATTGAATCAAGTATTAGAAGAGAAACTGCTGCAAATGGTTGATAAGATGAAGGGTGACAAAAGCCAACTTACAAAGGACATTGCCACTTTGTCTGTGAGACTGGCTGAGTCTAAGCACAATTACAGCATGTTGCAGAAAGAAAATGTACGAATTTGAATAAGTTCTAAAATATTTTCGTTAAGTACTAATATGTTTACGAGGTTTTCAAATAAAGTATTAATATTACTTACAGGAGAGATACAAGAATGATATGAATCTAGCAATTCAGCTTCTACAATGCAAACCTGACAACTTTGTGGCACAGAAGTTAGATAATGTAAGTAAAACATGTTGATTCAAATACTACAACTTCTTATATAACGAGCTGGTTGATCAGTTTGTTTTCTTTACAGTTGCCCATGGACACTCAAGTTGATCAATTTGTTTTCTTTACAGTTGCCCATGGACACTCAAGCGAGGGTATCGCAGTACGTCATGTCCAAGTCTACCAAACCATCATCCAGTTCTGCTCAATCTAAAAACGGCAACGATGTCGATACCTTCGACGCTAGTGAGTATGAATTCAACATTTCTGCTTCACTCATGTCTAAAATACTTGAAGACAGCATTCAAGATACTGTCACTAAGCACTGTGATTCATGCGCTTGCAACAAGTCACAAAATAAACCATTCTGCTACAATGAAAACTACTACTCAGTAGCTACACAGACCATTATAAGTGGAGATATGAAAAATTCCTTGTGTTTAAACTGCAATTCTGAAGTCAAGTCTATACATTCAAGCCTGAGTATAAGAAGTAACTCACCACAAGGCATCACCCTCGTTAACGATAAAAATAAACTTGGAGTTATTAGTCCTATGTATATATTGCCACAAAATATGGAACCACATAAAGATATGCGCCCACCAGTTCTTGCACAATCTAAAATTAACAGAGTTGTTCTTGATACCGTGCAAATCACTGAGAAGAGTGTGGCAGAGCCAATTATTCAAAGGGAAACTCCATTACAAGTAGATGATTTGAAGCCGTACAGAAAGAATAATAGTGTGAACATGGAACCGGCGGTTCATCACAAACTTTGTGACCGTACAAAAACTTCGATATCAAGCAAGAAAAGTAGTACTCCCAGTGTGGGAAAGGAAGATTTGCTTATCAGTAAAGATGTTGTAGATACTAATAAAGATATTAAATCAAAGACTGATCAAGCTGGAGACGGTTTATGTTTAAGGAAGGATTCGCAAAGTTCCATGGGCGCCATGAGCAGAACTTCATCAGTAGCTAAGTCCACAGTAAGTACTCATAAATCTAATACACAAGTAGGGCCAGGGCCTAGATTCTGTCATTTGCGCATGCAGGCTGGCTCAAAGAATATACTTCTTGATAATGCTGAACCAGATGTACCGCCTGTTTTGTATCGAAGACAAAGTAAGTGTAATGAAAACTCCATATTCAAAGATCTCAATGACGAGTTAGACAATTTTATCGACTTAGATAAGCAAGATGATGACACAAAAGATGATATAAAAAATGACAACATAGTCATTGAAAGTACCCTTATTGATGTCCATGTTTACAACAGTAATAAGGATAATAACACTCCTGTAAAAAATGCGCCTATAAATCCTGTTTTGTTGAATGTTTCTTCTTCACCGTTACAACCTTTAAAAACCCATACGTTTTCTAACAGCTCAGAACACAACAATAACAAATCTCAAAGCATTGCAAGTCAGCAAAACACTACTGAAATTGACAATTTACTCAACAATTTGAGTGCGGACATCAGTAACGCACGAAGCGACAATGTTAAAACTCCAATGAATGATAACTCCAATAAAGATTATGTACTTACACCCAGCGATAAGCATGATGTAAAAATATTTAACTTTGATCGCTACGAACAAACCAAATTGAGTAATCAATTTAATCGACCTTTAAGGAAAATTGACATGTTACAATTTCATTCACTCGAAAATACTAGAATTTCCAAAGATTTGCCACCGCTGGGTGATTTTCCAAAATTAGAGAAAAAAGCCGACACTGCGAAAGCCGCTTTACCGCCCATTGTAAATGTTTATCCAAATCTTACTCAGACACACTTAAAAGTAAATGAGAACAATCAAGTTCTTACAAACGAGCAAAGCACAAGTTCATTGTCTAGCGATGACAGTGCTGCGGTGTTGCAAAAGCAACAGTTGCTCAGAGTGGCGGAGTGGGTGGAAAAAAACTTAGAACAGCAGAATAATTTCAATGATCCGCTCGATGATGACGTCAACTTTAACAATAGGTCCATGAGACGAGACAGTAAACTGTCCAGACTCACTGAAACTCTAAACGAGTTGGCTCTTAATATGCCTCACCCCGTCAGCAAATATTCTAAGGCCTACGTCCGAGAGGGTCTTAATCTGAGCAAATGGATTCAGAACAATATTTCGATACAGAACCAGGAAAAAATATTGAAACAGAACGCACCGTCGGCGTTGAAGCTGGCCTGTCAAGTAGGCAAAGAAACAATGTTCCCTGTAGAGTCTGGTGACGCAACTGTTACTGAAATAAACGATAATTCCAATAATAGAGCCACTGCTGAAGATATCGTCGGTGAAGCACTTAGAGGTGGCAGAGAGATCACGCCAGAAGACTTGGCGAAGATGGAGTATAATGTGAAAAAGTTTTTGTTGAGTGGCCCGCACTGGGTTAAACCGAATGGCCAGGGCAGGAGTCGACGCACAAGCAGTAAAACTGAGACTGATGTATAAGTTCACTTTAGATAGTTACAATAGTTGTATCACCTTGCATTCCATGTTTTGTGCATAGGATTTAGCTATATGGCAGTCTTGTTCTAACCATGCGTGCTATAATGTTCATTCTTCTTTACAAATATTAAGTGGAATAGCTTGATTTAAGTTCTTATTTAAACCATGTTCCTAAACGTAGACGTTGGATAAGCAAGAATTTCTTTTTACGGATTTATTTATCTAGTCTTGCGTATTGTGTATTGATTTATTCTTTTATTATGCTATCTAAAGCTAAGGATATATTAAGATTTAGTTTATTAGGCTTGGAGTATTCACGTTGTATGGAACATTTGGCAACATTTTGAGGTTCCCTACCTACTTGTAAGATATTAGGAAAAGCATATTTTTCGATCTAGCAAGGTCAATCAGCATACGACCTTTCGAAGCTTCATAGTAATTTTGATTAGTTTCTAGTGATAAATTCGGTGTTACTTGTGACTCAAAATTCATAAAAAAATAAGGCTGTTGTTTGCTAGAATAGCTTAAAATTATAGTAAAAGAAAGCGTTCGATCGTACTATAGTTATTTTAAATACGTTACACTTGTGCACACTAAGGATGGTAAGCGTATAATTTATCTATTATGCAGTGGTTAATTGTCAAAGAACTATAATATATATATTCAAGTCAGATTCTACCGTAACCATTATTACCTAGTACGCTTTCCAATGAATGTGATAAATGCGAAGTACCCATTAGGTTTGATTCGCCTAACGTACAAAATATTTTAGCTTTCAAATGTTATCCTACTCGACAAATGTATAGGAATGTGTGACTAAAATAGTGTTAAATATTTTAAGAGGTAAACTAGTAGATAATGCCGATCACGTTTAAATATAAAATAATCCTCAAATTTTTATAAGCTTACAATAGCATTTCAAAGAATTGTGTAAGTTGGTGTTTGATACATTTTTGAATTGGCAACATCACTATTCAACTACCCGCCAAAAAGATGACCTTATTTAATAATCTGAGGATTTAAATTATATACTCACGTAATTGCTTGCTTTATACAATGTTATCTATCGGTAGTAAAGCAAAAAGGTTGAGCTAATCGATAGGTTTACTGATTGTCCTCTCAAAATATTTTACACAATTTTTCTTATACCCATTCAATAAATATTGCCACGTCTAATTACGTCAAAATTCAAAATGTTGATTTTTAAACAATAGTGATTTATTCGTGCGTTCTGAATTATAAGTACTATAACAAGAAATGAATGCAATATTCGATGTTGAATTACCAAAGATAATTTAAATACACTTATTTTGTCACATTTATTAAATGTTTTAAACAACATTTGCCAAGCCAAGAATATGTTTATTATACCCCTAGGGGGCAAGCACGCGAGTCTAGACAGAACCTATGTAACGGATAATGTCGCACTCTCCCTTCCGTAATTCATACAAGGGAATGAGACGAAATCGATTTATGTCACATTTGTCTTGTCACAGCCGGCTGTGCTACTAGTGCTGGTATGTTTTTTTTGTCATTTTACTATTTGGTTCAATCACTAGGCTTGGTGTAGAGAAATGACAAAATCGAGTTTCATGGTATCGCCCTGCGGGACTCCATATTTTTTTAAAATTAAAAAATAAATAATCTAGGGTATCCATTTATGTTACCCCCTCTACTATATTTCCTAAGTATATACCTACTATAATGCCTCCGCTTAAATATACGTACAACTATTTAAACGATGTTATAGTTATACATGTTTATATCAAATTGGGTGTCTTCAATGCATATTTTCCTAATGGGATATATTTTTTAAACATTACAGTTGACCTGTATGTACCTAGTTAGGGGAAGAAAATATTAGCGTATGGAATAAACCTGCCTGTAATGTGTGTGTCGTAATTAGTATAGCTTATTGTGCACAATCTAGTGTTTTTATATAATATCTGAGGGTACGAAGGTGTTTTCATCGAGTCGAGGTGTAGATTTCAACATTCCTTGAGCATTTATTTTTATGTAAGTTAATGGGAATATTGTATCTATGTGATGTTAATGTAGATCTGAGATTGTTTGCTATTATCTAACGGTCAGGGGTGAATACGTTTATTCCATCTTTTTATAGGTAGGATTTACAGTTTGTATAACGAATATTTAATTTAAATGTCACACTTTACTGTTTGTATCATGTTCTTGCCGATTTATATTTTTTTTGCTAGGTACACACGTATACTTTTTTTATAATTTAAAAAAATATCTCCTGATACTAGTACGCTACAAATGTATTTTTATTTAGTTCGTTTCATAAAATAGGTATTTACCAAAACTTTATATTGCTTATTGTGCCTAATAGGGACAACTTCCAAAGTTATAAGATAGCTTTCAGCTATTTACAATGAGCTCACAAAGTACTTCTGAAAAATGTTTTGTAATTCCAGTGTACAAATTGACTCAAACTTTCTTAAATTATGGGGTAACAATACATTTATATTTTGGAACTGATATTTTTTTGATGCCTGATTAATATCATTTGTTTATGGTTCCATCCCGGATCCTTGCGATAAAGTAATCACCGACTCTAGATATTAAGTTAGACATAGTTATGCTTTTAAAACAATATTCACAGAAAGCTAAGGCTGGTTCCAGACGTAAAGTAGCTTCGGCAGCGTAAACGTATATGTGTTTATTTATTAAATATTGTGAACAACAGCTTAGTTTTATTGCAATCCCAAGTAAATAGATGTGTAAAAAAAATCAGGAGTTTCATGGACCTGAAAGTGTTAAAATTATTTATTTATACACTGCAGGGTGGAAGATTCTTGTTTTTTAAATGGTAATCATACATCATTATCGCTAATAGAGTATGGAGTATGAGTTTCTAACGTATTCATTATACCGATAAAGGGGCCAAAGATTTCTATACATTACAGTAAAGCTACACGGTTCCGCTAGAGGCGCTGCAGGGAAATGTACTCGTATGGTAGGGTTCGATAACTCGATAGCCACCGAATTGATGCTGTCGAAACACGCACTAAGCTCTCTGGGTTGAGCGTGCTCACGGCAGCGTGAAATAGGTTATCGTCGCTAACAAGAAGGTAGGGCTTATCGTTGATCACGACACACCTGACCTTCGCATTTCCAAAATACCCCGGGCACGTCCATTGTGCGGTGACCTTGCGCCGGCGGCCATTGTTCATGATGCCGTCTTCAATTTTTGCTTGAACATAACATTTCACCTTGGATGATTAACAGGCGTAATAGGGTAATAGACTATTATTGTATATTTGTCATATTAAGAACCCGTTTCATAATGTGCTGATAACCCTACCCTCAACTTATCTGGCAGAGAACCCATAAAATGTGATATAAGCTGTGGATACGCCTCATCAGATGCCAGGTATAAAAAGAAAGTTCTGTCCAGATGTAAATTTTATTAATTGCTACAAGTTGAAAATAGTTACATTGGAAATCTCAAGTAGCGTAAATACAATTCTCATCCCTAGTAACATCACTATGTCTGTTAGTACATAACAGTGATTTTGCTTTTCTATTCAGAAATTTGAAACATCAGAATTGTAATATTTCGAGTTCATTTCGAAAATTGTTCCACTGTTAGTAATGTTAAGAAATATATTACCGTAGACCGTGCGTATTAGTTACTTACCTATGCAATAAAAAAATGTTTACAACCTTATTTTATAGGTATTTTTAACTTCCTTACACCCAATGTTTTTGTAAGCGATCTAGTAGTCTTGTCCCAATTTATCGGATGAGTACCTACTTATTTACGTCACGCATGCATGTGCGATATTTATTTAGTTATTTGAAGATCGGGATGAATCTTAGGATGGTGTGGACGAGTTTACGGCTTACGATTTCAGTTTCAGATGAGATAATGGCACAAATAATGCATCCACTGTTTATATATAGTGATTACGTAAGAACATAATATAACTAGTACATACAACGTAGATATATAAGTAGGTACCTATAGCCTGTTATCTGCAGAATAAAAACCGTCGTAGCGAGCACCTAGAAGCCAAAAGAAGAAAACGGCAGCTGTGAGTCATCAAAAGAATTTTACTTACTGTAGTGCTGTAGTATGGATACAAAACTACGAGTATGTCTTCAAATATCATATCATGCAACAGAAATATTTATTAATGGGTTGGTAGATATATGGGTAGGTACGAACTATTGCATACATAGTTCCGTGTTAGGTCATACTATGTAACTTAATAGTGCAGTTGGCCACACCTCGCAAGTGAATGACCGGGATTCGCGACACCCCTAATCTTGTAGGCTTCGTCACACGAGATTCTTCTTTTACTTAATGCGGCTAAGTGATTTCATGCCATCGCAGTAAAAGTATTGGCAATCGACAGGCTATCAATTACTAAGGTTCGCCGGACGTGTCAGCTTATTCAAACGAAATCGCTAAGGGAGGCTAAATATAAATGGGCGTTGTTTAGATTAGGGCTGCACAACATAATAAAACTGAAGTAGTAGTCGAATAAATTTTCGATATAACTTTGACGTAGGCACTACTTACTACGTAAGAGTTTCAAACTCACCTACGGAAATTAAAGAGCAATATTACCAATACTTATTGCTCACAAATAGTTCGTTGTTGGTATTTCTCAAAAGTTATGACAAACAAGTTATCGGGTCTCATGAATCAGTTAAGGAAACCATAAAAAGCAATCGGTTTTATACAAAACCATGGAACAAATCATCGGAGAGACGCGTAATCAGTGCTTTTGTTCTGAACAACTTGACCGTCCACTGGTAGGGGGTTTCACAATCAATAAAGTCGGGAATTTCACGGAAACGCGGGGAATTTACCCGCTCAACCATCGGTTCAGTTAACTAGATACAATATTATACCCATGTACCTACATCTGCTCACCATTAATAATACAATGAATTTAATCTACAAACTCAGGCTAAAATTATACATTAATAAATTTAGCCTGTGTATGAAAATCAAATTCAAGTTATAAGACACATATACAATGTAACAGTGCCGTAGATTCCATTAATATTTATTCCTTAAATACCTAAAGAACATTTTCGTTTGAACGGTGGGCCGTAGCAAGCCGTAGTGATATAACTGAGGAATGTTATGCAAAAATAACCCGTAGGTCCTGGTAGTAAATCCCATAGAATGTTTCCTTTTCACGTACGTATAAAGTGTAAGGATATAGAATTTCTCACGGTCACATTAACGGCTAGAAGCCGACGATGAGGGAATGTATGGTGTGACCCGTTATCCCACGTGATGTAGGTAGCCATTTGGCGTAATATGAATTAAGACTGCAATACACATGCGTGTTACTGGCACAAACGCAAACCAGTAACTTGTACCTGTGTGCTATTCGCATGATGTAATTCACTTTTCAGATAAAAGGTCGCCGAACTACTATGTATTATATGTAACTAGCAGTCCCAGAAAACTTCGTACCGCCTTAGAATCAAATGTATACAAAAAATAATTACTTTTATTATTATTTTATTGTGAAATTTTCCCATGATTTAATAGTTATTCTGCTATTCGGAGAGGAGAAAAATTCAAAAATCATAGATCACAATAATCGGCCTATCCGTTCTTGAGTTAAAATAAATAGTGTCACTAACACGACTTTGTTTTCTATACATAAATTGCAACTTTTGGTATTATCATTTCAGTCTCTTATCACTTATTGCGAATTTGCGTCTTGGTTCCAATAGTTTGGCAATCCTACGTACCAAAATTCATTCGATTATACTCCGGCTATATTACTATGGCTATACCAAAAAAGTCAAACGTTGATAGGAATGCCGAAATAACTATATTATGGGTAAAGGACTTTATTCCATCTGGTCTATATACTCGTAATATAATTATGCGATGAAAAAATATGGTAAGTAATAGTCAACTATTCTGTTGTTGCTCTCGGTAAGCTTGAACACAAAGCACACAAAGGTTGAACGGTACCGATCGCGGTACATTAGGGCCATTCGACACGTAACGACTATCCCGGACAAGAATTGTAATTTAAACACATCAAAGAAAAGTTCGGAAACGAATTGAGGTGATGTGCTGATACGCTAATAGTTTGTGGATGTCGCCGACCGCAACGCATTCCAATAGAAGTAATTAGTAGGTACTTAAGTACCCTACAATATAACGGACCGGTGATTATGGAACCAAAACTATTATGAGGGTACAAAGTTTTGACGGTTGTTCTTAGTGTATTCCCAACCGGGCCTTAAATCCAATACAATCCACTCATAATCGAATGGTAACGACATAGCATTGACGGTTTTCTCATACAAATATGTCTGTCCCTAAAGAAGCGCAACTTCCATGCTTAGTATACGCTTTCTGAATCATCCTATATTCACGTATTAATTAAGCGGAACACGACCTTAGTATTTTGTGCGAATGAATGCTTTTTTATACAACAATTTGTACTTACATCAAAGGTTAAAAGGTAATAATTGTACGTATAATTGGGTCGACTGATTTTAGTGTGAAATAATGCCGGGCGGTTTTCGCACGGTGCGGTACGGCCGCGGCACGTGATTCGTCGGACTCGGTACTAACTTTCTGTACCTACTGTGTTGGTAACCGGGCCATAGTGCCCGTAATTCTACGAAATGAAGCACTTGAAAACAAAGCCTTTAGACAGGCTCCACACCTTCCGATCCTATCCTAATTATCCGATGAAATTGGTCGGATCCTATCTTAATTATCGGTGGATATAATGTGGTGGGCAATCGTCCTAATTTAGGACGATTGGATTCCCCTACACATTATCCGATTTCATCCGATAATTAGTATCGGATAGGAAAGTGTGGAGCCTTCTTCAAAGAGTTTCTTCAAGTGTAACGACTGAGAGGATCACGATTATCAAGCATTGTAAAGAAAGTTGAGACAGCATGTAGGTAATCATGTCCTATTTATCAATACCTTATACACAATCCACTTTTACCGCCAGTAAAACTAGCCCTACAGTTTTAGACTTTTTTTTTTTGGCCTTTCCTATTGACACTAGGCGATTACGACGATTACGATACGATTATGACCATGTCAACCTCGTAAGCTAAGACACGCAGGAGGTTAAACGGTAAAGTACAAATAGGTACGTATTGTGAGATTGTCCAATTAGAACCTACTATCTTAATGGTCATGTCATGCCATACTTTTTTTAAAGCAGAATAACCTAATAATCGAGATACCCTACACGTGACCCTGGGTGGTGCCAACCAGGTGACAACTCTACTGGTGGTAGGCTTCGGCCGTGGCTAGTCACCACCCACTGAACAAAGGCATGTCGCCAAGCGGCCTAGCCGTGTTCCGGCATGATGTTCGGTGTTGCCATTCATGGATGGCGGGTCAGATCAGTTGCGCTGCATGTGCCTAGTGAATGTAGCGTGTCGATCTACTGCCGCCTTCCTACCTAGGCAAGTATGCTCCATCGTAGATCTCATCGTCACTTATCGAGATCAAATACTTGCCTATAATGTAATAAAAAAAAAAAAAAGAATTATGCAAAAATAGACTGGAAATGACGCCATTTTCATTATCTTCATGACACATCGTTATTTTTATTATTGAATGTGTTATTGCTATTAATTACAGGGCATTGGCAACCCACTAAGTTCATATTCATATACATTTTATTTCATCGCATTTCATTTCGTGAAGCAAGAAGACAATGGAAATTATTGAAATAAAACTACACTTAAGGATTTTATCGCGGTTTATTTTTTATTTTACGTTCCCGACGTTTCGTATCGTCCGTTATCCTTAAGATTAGTTTTATTTCAATGTGTAGTATTCGCGTAAATATAAGAAATCAATAATGGAAATTATGTTTGAAACCTCCATGATATGAAACATAATATTAGATAGAGCTTTATGAAAATTGCATAGCTTTTTCTTGGTTAGAATCTCTTTGCGAGCGACGGTGTCAAATCCTCATACAATTTATTATTTTATGTTAAGTTTCTATTTGTGCAGTCAAAATTGTCTGTTTTATGTAATTTCACTTCTCACTTCATATACACACATTTACTAATCAGTTTTACATTGAATTGGATAACATTTAATAAATTGTGTAGTGGCGTTGTTGATAAATTTAAGGTGATTGGGAATATAAGTAAGTACCGAAGTTAACACAAAACAATTGATCGGAGAGTTCTTTGTGGGTATTATATACTATTATGAATATGTAGAGTTACATAATATTTGTCCACTGCTGGTTCTAAGCCGCGCTCTTATAAAGTCCAAGCACACAAGATCATTCTGCCTTCGGCGCTCCGTATTCTTGTAACTATGAGTTTCATAGCGCACATCGAACACCAAACACGATGCTAAGTCATAAGAGTTTTGCTCTAGTCAATGAAGTGTCCTCCAGTCCTGTCTTTTCCTAATTTCCCCCTGGATAAACGTACCTGCTTATATTGATTTCTTATATTTACGCGAATACTAGGCACTCATGGAATAAAACACATTTTTGTTATTATATCGCTTTTATTTTATGTTATTACGTTCCCGACGTTTCGGCTGCTTTATAGCAACCATGATCTGTACTAATGCCAATAAGGCTTTTGCAGAGACCCATCTGCAAAGCGCCTTAGGTATGTGTCCCCACACATTCTTAGACCAACATAGTTCGTGGGGGTACACTAGGGAAGCCGAATCCAGGCATTTTTTTCTAAGATACATTTAGACACTAATCTCTTTTGCCAGTGAGCTGTAACTCATCAGCACAAGGGTTGGTAGCATGCAAGGCTAAGTTATGTAGCTGCACACAACACAAGGACGATACCAGTATAAGTAAAGATACCAAGGGCGAGGGTCCAGAGGCGCTAAACAAGGAGTGGAGGCGAAACTGCGGCTGCATCAAAACGAGTGACAAGTTGCGACAGTTGCTGAAGTCCTTCCCCACCCCGCCTCCGCCCACCCCCGCGAGCATTGGAAAACCTGAAACAACTGTATTTCGCTTGCATTTTAGTTTATAATTTAACAACCAATTTGGTCAGTTGGTAGTGCCCTGCTTACCCTGTTGCGGGTTTCAGTTTGTGTGATGAGCACGAATGTTTGTACCTGCGTCATAGATGTTTAATCTATACATATAAATAAAATACATATAAATAAAATTGGAGTGTCTGTTTGTAATATTAAAATAACCGCTTTTTACTAAGTGCATTTGGATGTATACACGTTACCTATACCGAAACAACATTTTTTACAATTTTTGTCTGTCTGTCTGCCTGTCTGTCCGTCTGTCTGTCTGTCTGTCTGTCTGTCTGTCTGTCTGTCTGTTTGTTCCGGCTAATCTCTGAAATGGCTGGACCGATTTTGACGGGACTTTCACTGGCAGATAGCTGATGTAACAAGGAGTAACTTAGGCTACTTTTATTTTAGAAAAAAAAATAGGATCTCACGAAAAAAAAAATTAAAACCAATGTTGCAGCGCAGCGCCTGATTAAGTTTGATAGCAACAACCTGCAATGCGTCCCGCGGGCTCAGAATGGGCGAGCAGGCTGTGGTCAACGGTTGTCTTTGTTAAATACCACGCGGAAGAAGTCGCGGGCAACAGCTAGTATCTATATAAGTATTATTTACTGGGGTTCGCTCCCAGTCCAATGTACGGTACTTACCCCTTAATACAAGCTTTGCTTAGTGTGAGGCCATATAGTTGGGGTGTCTGACGATATTATTATACAAAAAATAGTGATAGTCGGTTGATAGAACGGTCGCCTTTGGATTCTCAACAATGCTCAATCCACGCAAAATCCATGTTGATACATTTAATATGTACCTATTACATATATTTAGATAATATAAATCAGTACCTACAAAGATTTTTTTTTATTTTGTATAGGCCTACTGGAGCTCTTATTAATTCTTATTCTACTTTTTTTCCCTTATTCACCAACCGATCGGAACATAACCTCAACTGAGAAGATCCTACAAGAAACTCAATGGGCCTGTCCATAGGGCCTGTTTTTCATCAGCCATTACATAGCTAGGCATATCTTTCCTATACATTCTTTTACAATTCAGGATGCAAATGTGTTGTTATATTTTCAGCACGACACTTGTATTGCGACGTACTGTGCGCACGCGCACTCTTGCCCGTTCCCCGTGCTCCCGACACTTGTGCCAAATGACATCAAATGTGCCGACAAAGCCATCGACGAGTTCGACGATGTAAAGAAGGTTAATATTTTCTTATACTACCAAGTAGTTATTGTAGTTAGTTATTATCACTACGAGTAGGTAGTATAACATCTTTTCAGAAATAATTATGTATTAATTTACTATAATATTATATTATTTATCACTTATGCATTGATACAGATACGGATGGTGTAAAGTGAAATTTGAATAAAAATTAAAGGTCTGTTTCACCACTGGACTGATAACTGGCTCTACGTTTAACCCTTATCTATCGGATAGCGCTCGCAAGCTGCAGATTCACATAATGACTTCGATACGCGTGATCTTTCGTTGTGGGACCCCCGAGTTGATACGAACAAGTTACAGTCTTATATACGTAAATATGTAGTCCTCCAGGCGCCCGATCACAACGGAGCATAGCCAAATACGCAGCAGATTTTAATGCCACAAGTGTGTGCGCAAGCACAGGGTCCAATGGCTTGGCATTCTGACACGGTCGTAGAAAGATCAGTTCCGAGACCGACGGCTTGACTGATCTCTGAGTATGTAGTGTGTATATAGGACTGCCACATTAAACGTGAAGAAAAGCAAAATCGGGTCCAAATATTGTCTTTAAATATTGTTTTTCGAACTACGAACAGGACAATAAATATATAGGACTAGCTGTGCCCCGCGGTGTTACCCGCGATTAAAAAGTATGTATGCTAACCATACATTTTACCGGGATAAAAAGTAGCCTGCTATTGCAGACTATAATCTATCTTTGTGCCAAATTTCATCCAGATCAGTTCATCCGTTCTGGCGTGATTGAGTAACAAACATCCATCCATCCAAACTTTCACATTTATAATATTAGTGGGATGAGTCTAATCCTAATAAGCTAATTAGTTTAGTGATATCGTCTTCAGTTAAGCTTTAATCTTCGTTACGGTGCTCTCGGGCTCGTCGTCGTGACGCGAGGCCGGCGCTGCTCGTGCGCGCTGTATCGGCCATCGCTCCTGGCGCTTCCACCGATGCATCGCTTGTTACTCCGGAATGTCTTGTTGTTAGTTAACGGCGGCGAAGACACGGTGCAACCTGCCCTTTGGAGAGTTGACAGGGGGGCGCGGTGCCGTGTCGGCGCGGATCATGAGCTATTGCTATTATCTCAGTGTTCTCGGACCGTTGCGGAAATTTTTTTATGAGCAGAAATGGCAAATATATTGGTTTTTTAGGGTTCCTTATTAAACTAGTAATGGTAAAACGTTAATCATAAATATATAATAATACCAGCCCTTTTTAATGTCCCACTGCTGGGCACGGGCCTCTCATCAATGCAATGGGGATTAGACCACCATGCTTGCCTAGTGCGGGTTGGCGGACTTCATACATCTTTCGAGGGGTACAATCAGACATGCAGGTTTCCTCACGATGTTTTCCTTCAGCATTTAGCAAGTGATAATCGTGGTTGAAAATGAGATTCGCACATGAAATCCAGAAATCCCAGAGGTGCGAGCCGGAGTTTGAACCTGTGATCCTCGTTACCGAGGCAAGCGTTTTACCAACTTGGCTATCACTGCATTTATAGGACTACACGAAGAAAGAAATAAAAGACTGCGTTACCATAGTTCAGTCTCTCTCTGCAGGTAACAGGATAGGTAATATTACCTAATATTGACTGTAATTGGGTTGTAAACGAGGAAATTTATAGAAAAAAAGAAATACCTACACTCACTAGAAATGTTTATAATCTGTTAGCAAAACAGGTACCTATATTAATTCCCGGCATACCTTCCAGATAATCTTATTTAAACAAAGTACCCGATGTTAGGATTAGTGTTGCGATAAAAACACGCAGACAAGTCGATGCTGTCTGTCTGTCGGTCGGCGCAGGCGCATAGACGCGGTAAATGGGTGCTCGTGAAGCAGATAGGCATCGAGACTAGGATCGTGACGCTGCTTCGCCCGTGTCGAGTGTTCCTAGTAAACACTGGGGTGGAATGGCACATATTTTAATGATTACGTAACACATTTTTAAGGACCTCTTAAGTAGTTTTATTGTCGTCTTCTCGATATTTTTTTCAGTGTCCTTGCCTGTGTTGTCAAAAAAGTTAGCGTTGTTTTGTAACTTGCCCATGGTACTCCTTGTTGCTACAATGTGAGGTCTATCTATGATTTACCAATGATTCCCCGAAATTTTGTATTCCTAAAACATGTTTAGTTTCAAGATAACAATTATCATGTTTATAAACGTTTTACGCGAGGCTTCGTTGGTTTACGTACGGTGCCTTTACGTTTATTATAAAAAAGCGCCTTTATAAACGCGTTATTTAATTTATGTTACAAATACTTAATTTACTGAATGGGACAGTGTTGTGTATGGGCATAGCAATAGCTTTGTTATTGATTTTGTATCAAGGGTCAACATTGTCTAATAAATATAACATAATTTGTAGCCAGTAAAGACACCATTGTGCCCTCGTTATGTGACGTTGTCTCCTATCTTCGATTGTTAATTCATAGATCTATAGGACCAATCACGTATAATGTAGTATTAACACGTTGAGTGCGGTGCCATTTTCAGAGGACTTTCAGCCAGTGCGTTAGAGACCTATTCGACCTCTTAACCGAGCTTCACTCTAGTGCGTATGAGACCTAATCCATCTCGTAAAATAAGGTATTTTAAAAAAACTCATATCTTTATCAAAAAATAAGATACAATCTATGTTCTTTCTGTAAATAATAGAGAATTAACTGTTCTATCTCAAGTTTGCTACGCATGGGGATGTGAAAAGTGGATTATGAGATATAACGAAAAAAAAATTAGGTATCCATTGAATCTCGCATCGCAACTAAAGATAGATCAGTTTGGGTTGTGACTAGTGATGGGATTAAAATAAAACCCCAGTTATCGATAGCTTAACTTTTTATGAAGTAATCATTTAAACATAGTAATATTGATTTCTTATATTTACGCGAATACTAGACATTTAAATAAAACTAATCTTACGGATTTTATCGTGTTTATTATTTGTTTTTTACGTTCCCGTCGTTTCGGCTGTTTTACAGCAACTATGGTCACGGGAGGACTGACCATGGTGACTGTCCTTCCGTGAATGATGAATTATGATAATCCATAAAATTAGTTTTATTTCAATAAACATAGTGACTAAAAAAGTATTTAAGAAAAATGTTCCTCATTGAAGCATGGTAACCACATTTGTTGTTCGCATTGCACACATAGTGTATTTATTCGTTTGGTTTTTTTGGATGCATCTGTGCTACTAAATGTGAGCCGTAATTTACTGTAACAGCCTGTGCAACGACTTTTTTTGCTACCACGCTGACAAAATATAAGAGCGTATTTTTTTAAATGGAGTGCGCAGGTACACATTATCGACATTTGAACAACACTGAGCGCGAGCTAACGGCGCCCGCGCCGCCCGCGCTCCGCTCCTTGCGTCTACGACGCCTGTGTTTTAGGAGGTCCGAAAGATCTCCTCACGCAACAGATGTATATTATTACAACTCAGTGCGTTAGAGACCTCATCCATCTCCTATTTTTTTTATTACATTATTGAATCAAACTCGCAGCGGGAAGTAGGTATGTATATTTGTCTCTGTCAAACACATAGAAATAAAGAAGTTACGACCTCCCGCACAGAGGTGGAGAACACGATTTTCGGCGCCGCACCAGCTGAAAGTCACGTTAGAGATCTTTTAGACCTCTTAACGCAGTCAACGTGTTAAGTCGGTGTTACGGAGATCAAAATGTTTGATAATATAAGCTTGCTCAATTAATTACCTACTTGCAGGATGCTCATTTATTTATTTTGGATCTATCAACAATTTTACCTGTTTTGTAAATGTATAAAACCTGGCGGAAACGGAAGCGTGTAGTTTTAAGAAGTGTTTATTTACTTTAAACCTTGCTTGATGAACCCAATTGAGGTTGGAGCCGCGTAACGTTTGGTAATGTTTAATTAAACCGCGCGATAGTGATCTCTCTAGGTTAAGACCAAGCACAGTATGCGTTGTTTTGTCGAGCGATTAATTGGCTTAGTCCGGTTATTTAGTGTTTGTTGAAAAATTCTCTATACATAATGTTCTCTATGGTTTTCGCTCTCTTCTCTATGGCGCCTCCTCGACTTCGGGTGTTTTGAAAAGTGTTCTGAGTATTTAATTAAATTATGATTATATAAATCACAAGAAGTGTATAATTTTCACCCCAGGGCCCTTGGTCTTTGTACTTCCTTGATCACTGTACATCAATAGCGAAGATACTATATTACGATACCCTTCGGTTTCCTTTTCGAAAATAAAATTGGGGGTCCTGTTTGCTTGAAAACGATGTTCTTTGGTTTGCAGATACCGACTAGGATACTCGTTGTTGGTTTCTGCAGACTAAAAAATATATTTTAAATGGGAGATATAGACCACACTGAGAAAGTATAAGGGGTTTTATAAGTTTTTTTTGTCGTCGTTGATAAGGTTTTTCTTTAATTTTAGACGATAAAATTAATTATATATAACACACAGTGTTTGTAACACATCAACTGATTGTCCAGTGTGAAATTTATAATACGATTTGTTTGAATGCAAAAAATCCACATCAATCGAATTGATTGAAGACCATTGCGAAACCTCATATTTGGCAATAATTGTCTTTGCATGCATTACGATAAGCAGTGGTGTATGGAATTAGTATTTAACTGCGCATGAACCGTGTGACAATTTTACACATCTCGAGAAAATAGCATAATTATTGATTGATCTTTATAATAAGTAGTTGTATTATACCCAAGAATCACCCATCCAAAACTAATACTCTTTTGAATTCAAATACCCTAACACAATTTTTGCAATTTAGAACTGCTTAAAATCTGCTTAAGACACCGCTATTTTAATAAGATATGCCATGAGATAAAACACGTGGCCACAACACGCCCAAGACGGGCTCCTGTGGAGAAGGAAAGGGTAGGCCTTTGCCCAGCAATGGAACGCATAATAGGCTCCCTATTAAAAAAAATCTAAGGGGCCATTCAACAGACATTGCGATCCGTGGGGTAGCCAAAGGGGTAACCTACCCACATATAAATATTCACGCGCCGATACAGGATTTTGGCGGCAAGTTTTGTATGTTTTTATTTTCGATAACGTTCTTAGCAAAATATTTGAGATTGTTGTGCATGTAGTACTTTATAACGATTCTCGTAAACAAGTAGTGATGTCCTTATGACGATAAGATTTTGGAGTTGTCCAAAGTGAAGTGCTTCGGTCGTGAGTCAGGGAGATAACACATTCCCAATTTTGTCAATGTAATTTCTCACAATGCAGCAGGTTAATTTTTCCATAGTAAACGTTTTGCTGTATCGACAAAGTTCGTTGACTCGGGTCGCTGAGGTATTTGGATGGGTTGCATTACGTAAACGTAACAATTTATATTCAAAGAATTTCTGCGTTGATCCAACAGAAATATTTTCAAAATTACATATTTTTCTATTTATAAACTTTTTTTTGCAATTTCTTAATGCAAGGGAAAAGCTATTTATCGATATAAATTCAGTAACAACACTGTTTCTTCTGTAGAAAATTGCCATGTCGATCTGTCGCAGAATATCTGTGCCCGTTTGAAGCAGTTACACACTGCTTTAAACCAGATATAAGACTGAAGGTGGATCATGACTCAATTTCGTCGTCCGTAGTACAGCTTGCTTACTCGGCGTTTAGTAGGTACATTTTGTATTATACACGTCACGGAGACATCGGTTATGTTTATTTTTTTTAATAAAATTTGAATATGGGAAACTTTGTCAATAAAATTGGCGCTTTATTCATCGCTTCTGGCTGAGGTCACAGCGCCAATTTAAAACTTTGACAATCGACAATTAAATAAAACCAATTTTACGGAGTTTATCGCGTTTATTTATAAAATCCGTAAAATTAGTTTTATTTATATGTGTAGTATTCGCGTAAATATAAGAAATCAATAATTGCCAATTAATAAATAATAAGATTGGCTCACCAAATTTATTATTTATCAATAAATTGTAAGTGAGACCACTTATCTAGTTACTACCTACTCTGGAAAAATCCACAGAAGTAGTGCTTAAAATAAGATTAAATCAACTGGCATTTCAAATGATACATCATTAGATAGGTATCATTGATAGCTTCATTTTGAAAGCTCTCGTCACAGTTCAAATTTGTTAATCACCGATTATTGAAAAAGTCCAGTGGGTAAGTAATCATGCGAATCCGTGCTAACGGGCTAATTGTTTGGTCTAGAATCCGGAGACAGTTATGGTGACTCATATTTTAAAATCGTGACCTCTTGCTGCCTCAACAAAGGCGACCAATAAAGTAGGAGTATAAAGACTTGCAATGGAAATGTCGATGGTTTGCGTAGGTATCGATTTACATTTTTTTCCAGGAGTAGAAAGTGCTAAAATTCTATTGCCTGTCTTCTATATATTATAATGTATGTCTATCTTTATCTATGCCTACATATAATAAGACTGTAACTTGGTGGTGTACTTTATTTGCATGTTTGTCCGTATGTCAGGCCGCGCTTTACGAGAATACTGCTGAACAGATTTTGATGAAACTTGACACGGTGATAGCTTATAGCCCGGTTCAACACGCAACCAAATGAGAATTCTCATTATTTGTGAGCATTTTTTCAATTAACACATTGATATTGTGACTCCACATGATTACAAATTTGCTAAATAAGCGCAGGTTAAAACAGTAGTTCTTACACGCTTTCTGAACCACGCTGTAGCATATCTTAATTGATTGCTATCTGTGGTGATATCCAAATGTATAAATAGAAGGGTTTTACGGGATAATCAAAAAGCTAAAGACTTCGCGTACGAAGTTGCGGATACAGCCAGTCACCAATGAGTACACAACTCATTCAAGTTCCCATACACTCAACCCGGTGTTATTACAGTCGCCGATACCACCGAGCAAGTGGTGGCAGATCGTATCGGAGCTAGTGCAGTTGGTACAATTGTCAGTGACGGCGACAGCGCTGGCACTCTACTATCTCATATACTGCTACATGCAACTCGTCTACTACACGCTGAGGAGCGCCCTGTATTTCCACAATGCTGATGGGTGAGAGTTTTCAACTTATAGTCTTTTTTTTGGCAAAGCGATGAGGTTGAAAGGTTTTTTTGTTTTTATTTACGCATTTTTAAAGAATTTCTGCAACAAGTGAAATTTTAGTGACAATAAATGACAACTCCTACAAGTACCTATATTAAACGTCCATGACTCGGGTACAAACATTTGTGCTCCTCGCACAAACTTTGGCCCTACTTGGATCTGAATCCGAGTGCCTTGGCGCACAGAAATCAGCGTCATTTCCACCACCTGAGCATATTTGTAATTTGGTAGATTTTTTTTTGTATATAGTTATTCTAAAGATCAGAAAGAAAGAAAAGATCTATTTGCAACGAATACCTGACAACAAGGTGTCTGATTTAATAACGTTACAGGCCAATGAAAATAACAATAGGAGTTGTAACAGTGACGTCGCTAGTGGTCGGCTTCAACTTGGTGCTGCGCATGGAGAAAATAATGGGATTCGTTTATTGAACAGCACAATTCCTAGCTATCGTGTACCTTGTTCGCTCATAATTAAACATTAACATAGTGAACGATTTTTGAATAAAATTTTGAAATCTTTGTACAAAATGTTCAAAAGTATGCAATAAAAATAAGTAGCAATTATAATTATTTCTTTCTCAATTTTTTTTTTCAAATTATCTCGTCAGTGCCCGAGGTCAGTGCGTACGCTCGACAAGTGTTGGCGAAATCTCCCGTGCCTGTGAGCTTAGTACAAGTTTTGACGGTAACAAATACAAATCGAAATTTGGAATTTTCCCATAAGTTTTACAGCATCGGCTCTAGCGGTAACGTTAGGCTTTACCGGTAAATGTATATATATGGAAAAATTATATCACTCGATCGGTATTAGGGCTTTGGATACGCGTTGAATCCAAATGAAAGCTACTTTTCGCGTTTATTGTCTGCGCTTTAGGGTTTAGTAATACCTTTATATAGACAAAAAAAAGTAGGCATTAGTAGGCACTCATAATTGTTTCGAAGTCATCGTTGAGTCAAAGAGTTCGACTAGTTACGACGGATTGAGCGTGACGGCGGCGTTTCGCACCTGGACATTGTTGCCTCAAAATGGTTTTGGAAGTCATTAGACTTGGTGTACACGCGCTGTGAGAACAGCTCGCCCGGTCGCTGTGCTCGTTAACAGACCGAGCCTTCTCGATTTACTACCACACTAGTATTGGAGAGACCTTCCTACTTCGTGGATACAGTGTCCTTAATGTCATTACACACACATTATGTATTATTGTACATACGTTTTCGTAACTAAATCAAACTAATATCGCTGCGCAACTAATTACAGTTTGTTCACGAGGTAGGAAAGTACTTAGGGTCTAAAATTCCAATTCCAATTGAACGTCAGAATCAATTCATTTTTAAGGAACATCGTATAAAAAAATCACTACAGAAGTTTGCTCGGGCTTGCCCTATTATATGAGGAGATCGGCAATATGTGAGTGTATCTTTTCAGGAATTCTAGGTGTAAAATGGTTGCGAGAAAATAACAGCCAAGCTGTTACAACAGTTGTACTATTCTTTTGTAATGTTACGCTATTCTTTTGTCTTACGCTGTTGGCCGATGCAGCCTTCACAGCTACACCAGATTTTTGGCAAACGCAAAGTGCGCTCCAGCCGGAAAAAAGTATTGTGCTCCAGACCTTATGACCCCCCTCAAGCTTTTGTGCAGTGTTACCGCAGCCGGAATCATTACGCGGATGAGGAGGCACGATGGAGGCTGAGCCGGCCAACATTTGATGGTCGGACGTCGCAAGAGGCGCTCGCGCAGACCACTTCGTCCGCATGCTTCGCGAACTTCCACACGATAGCCGAACGAAGTGCTCTCTATAGAAGTGTTTGTGTTTATAAGTAAATGAACCACAGTGATTGGTGCGTTGCTTAGTGCAAAATGGTGTCGAGTGTGAGGTAAGTATTTCATTAAGCATACTTATTTATTATTTATTTTATGTAAATCTGGGTTATTTAATTTTTATTCACATAATGTTGTGTATACAATATCGACGGGTTGTTTGTTCAATTATTGGTCATTCTTACGAGGGAGTCGTGATATAATATGATTTTTCATTTATGAAAAGAATGTTCAAATGTTTAATCATAGTTTAAGGGAAATTAAATCTTAGTTCGCTATTAATACAGATCAATAAATATAGCTCGAGAGTCCAAATTTTCGGAAGGTGATATAAAATAACGATGCATTTCTCATCATTTACCGATTCGATTCGTGGTAAAATGCAACGTCAACAATGGCGTTTGAATGACGGGTCAAAAGTGTAACGTAATAATTTAAGATTTTTTTTACTGGGCCCTCGTGGATTACGGCCTGAGTCCCCGTTGCATTTAATGGGAGTGTGTCCTATATTATGACATTAGACCCGTGCCTCTTTACATTGGAATAATACTAGAGGGCGGCGAAATATCGATGCAATGCGACTGCGCATCGCTTCCGGAATGATAGGCGTGAAAGTGATGGTGATAATTTTTAAACTTATCTTGTAAGGTTATCTTACAAGGGGCCATACCAACTTTTATCAACAATACCTAAGATTTATCTCACATATAAGCTACCAAGCAGAAAAGCGTTGAATTCGGTTGGCTCGTTCTGTAGCTAGTATGGCACAAACGGATGCGTGAAACTTTTTCACTGTCAAGTTTATTTTTTTATTGAATAGTAAGCACTAATTTATTTCATCTAAATTTTAATCGGTGTCAGATTAAAATTCCATTGGTAGTGAATGTACAGTGTGGTAAATGAATCAACATAAATAAATTCGCAACGGCCCAACTAAATTATATTTGTACTAGTTCTGTGACCCCGCTACGCTTGAACGGAATAAAAGGCATGTCTTATTTACATTGAAGCTCCAAAAGTAACGATTCGGGCAGCTGCCTGCTGCAGGTTCGAAAGGCCGACATTTTTACCAATAGATTTGCCGTTTACCGCAATATAATTTATTGTGGTATTGTTCTCATTTTTATCGCGTTTAAATTCTATTAAGTGGAGGGCTTGTGTTCGTTTTGCAATTGAAAAGATACGATTTGATATAAAGAAATGTGTGTGTTATGTGTTCTCTCGTATCTATCCGAGGTCAAGTTTTCTTTATCCTGATCTTCACTCCAGCTTATGGCAGTCGGTATTTTCAACTTTATGTATTTAGTTACCTACGATATACTTTCCTGGATACTTAAAATACTTAAGGTCAAGTTACTAAAAGAACCTATCTAAGTATATATAAATAAAAATGAAATTTTGTTCGTTGGTAAACGCATTACTTGAGAACGGCTTAACCGATTTGGCTAATTATTGTTATACAATGTTTATTATAGAATAAACCGAATCAGGTTTATAAGGAAAGAAAAAAAAAGAGATCCGGAAAGCTTGAAAATTCGGAAATAAACTTAAAGTGCTTTTTTTCTATGGGAATCTTGACAGGACAACGTCTGTCGAGTCAACTAGTATAGCATAAAATAATACAAAATATAAATAAAATATGTAAATAGGTATAGTATACAAAATGGCTGAGTTCCGACAAGCCGAGAAATGAGTTTCTTGCCGGCCATTGGAGTTTCTTGCCGGCTTTTCAGTAGAACCGACATTCTGAACCAGACGTAGATTCTGACTATTCGTAAGTGCTTTTTGGGCTACATGAATAAGGAATTCTTGATTTAAATTTTGAAATTTAAATTTCCTGATTTCCAAAATTAATTAATGACTTGGGATCCAGTCTCTAACTTCGCTTGCAAAGTTTATCCATATAATCACTTCCAATGCTTTCTTCTCCATAAAATAATTAATAAATGGATTTAAATACTCGTCGAGAGTTGCTCCATTTGATGTCAGTTGTCAGAGGTCACGGAGTCATGTTAGTGAGTGATGAGCGAGTCATGGTGGCAGGTGAGGAGGTGCGAACAGCCGCGATGTCACGCGAGCCGTGGCGGCTAACGGTACGTTCCGCACACAGCACGCATTTAGCGCCTCCACGTGTTAAATCCACCCTGTAGAGACGGGCTAATGTCGCAAATTACCAAAAAAATAAAATCGGTCACGTTAAACTTATGTTATTATATCTCAGCGTCGTTTGGTTTGAGTTATCGTTATCGGATCTTACAAGAATTACGATGCTATTTGGTAGCAGACACTTAGGTATTTATTTAATTAACAAATCTCGCACTTGACGTGCTGTTATTTTTTAATTTATTTAATCTGTGGTGTGTGGTACGCAAGATGTTTACGCTAACGCAACGCTACGTAAGAAGATAGAGTTTAGTTCTATTTTTCTTTCTTTAAAATGGGGATGAAACATTTGTCTTGTCCTTGTGTAAGCATTACGACCTAGTTAGGGCAAGTTATATGAGCATGTATACAGAATGCTTGTGAGGAAGCGGTAATGAGGCCATACGATAGGAGATGTAGGAACCGCGCGAGGCCGCCGCGCGCGCGCCGCGCCGGTTCCGACCATGCGCCTGCGCAACCCGTGCGGATTATGTATTTTTTCGCCTCGCGTCTAATTATACAATACGTAGTTAATTAATCGAGGAACTGTATTGTGATATAATAATATTATATCCGTTTAATTTTATAATCTGGCCGTCATCTTTTCGAATAAGAGGTACATTTTTATAATGTGTTTACTGAGGTATGTACCTGTTATTTTTCTAAGTAAAATACTTGATACGTAAAGAATATATTGCAGGCGTGACATCCTGGACACTTAACTTAAGGTTATATTCGCATGGCAAATGAATTAATCTCTATCGCTACTACTGATTGCTACGGCCGTTATTCTTTAAGAAAAAAATGGGAGTACCTATATATAGAGTATAATCCACTATGGCACCTAAAGCTATAAGAATGATTCACTTTTATTAATTCTTATTGAAAATATTTGTTTTATTGTACTAACAATGGCGATCTTCAATTTAGTTACAAGATGTGTTAAAAAATGAATAAACTCTACCAAGCGTATCCGTTAAATAAAAATAAAAAACGTACTCCTATGAGTTGTCTGTAATGATATCTGCTATAATAGTTTTCAAGTTTGTTGTACAGCTCTTGTCACTTACGCAAATGGCTCAAGAACAAAAGACATAAACGAGCCAATGTGCTACGCGCGCCGACAATATGTATGGAGATCAAATGCGATAATTTCTTATACTTGCATTACTAGTTCCAATACCAATGAATGACCATTATTATAACTGCCTGCTGTGTGTTTTGTAAATGTTTAAAGTATACAGGGAGAAATATTTAGTTTTCACAAACCGTTTTTCCTTTAAAGGGGCAGAAACGAAAGTAGTATTTTTTTTTTGGGAATGAAGAATATTAAGACTGTGTATCATGCAGCAACTGCCATATTTCCAAAATATACTCCCACATTTATAAAAGTTTTATTCAATTTACAATGGAATTTTTCTAAGCAAATTACAAAAGAAAATGTTTTATGGGTGAATACTTTTATATTTTAATTTTGGCGTTCGAGATTCGGTTTGTTGAAAAAATATGTAAGCAAATCCTCACTGAATTAAATTTGCGACCACCAGTGAGCCTGCAGCCTAACAATAGGTCATTTCTCATATTTCGTGAATAAAGTCGATAAATTCAAGACCAACGGCTTCAGGCATCGTATTACAGCACACAACGGAATATTACGCCATATCCCCGCCGGTTGTGCACGGATAACGGGCTATTGGGCTTCTAACTCGATCACGAATCCGCATAACGATTATAACTGAGCTAACGATGATCGAAACGGCGCCGTGATCGATTAATTGCGTTACCATAACGAAACGTTTGGGAGACGCGGTTTTATACAGCGAATTATAGGCAAGTAAGTAGGTATATCCGCTTATTGAAAAAGTTTTAATCTAATTTTGTACAATTGTGCTTCTAAAATCGTGCTTAACGGTGATTGCAAAAACCTGCTATATTAAACTCGTAAATGCATAAGTAATTGTTTGTAAGTTTAAATAAGCTTCACGGCATCAATCAGCTTAATCAACTTATCCGATATTTGATCTATAAGTTGGTTGCACTCTGAAAATGTTGGTCTTTGAAATAGTACATATAGGCTGTTGTTTTTTCTCGAATCTGACGCGGGTGAAAGCCAGTATTTAATAAATCTATAAACAAATTTAATACAACTCCACGATACACGTCAGAAGAGTAGAGGCGCAGTCCTATTTATATTATTAACTATTATCAACACATAATTGATAAAGTTAGAGGCCATTCACACTAGCCTTTTAATGTATAGAATGGAATCCCCGACATGATATTACAGGTAGGTAAATACTGTTAGACTCATTTAAAGATCAATGCTTCAGGAACTGTAAGTTAATAAGGATACATCTTAACAAAAGAAACAAGAACCTTGTTAGGAACAGAGCTTTGTGTGGTCTATTTTGAACTCTATACAGTTATAATTAGTCGCCGACTAAATGAGACTTTTTGTATGGAATAGACGTATGGTTGTTTGATTTACTTGTGTATAAAATTTAATTTATTTATACTTCTATTAATGGCTATCCTATTCAGAATATCATACATTAATTATATAATTAGTTTATTCAAATAAGGTGAATATTTATTATTGCACGTTAGGTTTTTTCTCTTTCTTCTCATTTTTTAATATGCCGAGTGATAAAGAATTACGTGAGACTCCAGCCCGTCCTTTTTAAACGGTTTTATTTTCAATTATGATAAATTATAATTATGATAAAAATAAAAACGAATTTATCTTTGATGTAGGGGTATATGATCAATCGGTATTATTAAACTTGTTTAGATCTCTTTTACCCAGAATCTAACCATATAGAAATTCTAATAGTTTTTTTTCTCGGATCCGCGAACGGGACGGCGCGATCTGAACGATGACTGGCCGTTTCGGATTCGATTAGATGGTTTATTGGCGAAGGATGCGGCGAGGTCACGGTCCGGTGCTGTGGGTCACTGACTGCACGGACATTACTAGAAATGTAACAACTGGAGCTTGGTTATAGGTACCAATGCTGAAAATTATTTTGTACACAATCCGAGTAAACGTCTACAAAATTGAGAAGCTTTAAATATTTCTAGTTATTACATAAGCTCAGAAATTCAGGACTTTTACACACAGCAATAACAAGTATAATTAAATTATACAAAAAACAACAAACAATAATACATATTATTTACAAATTAAAGGATACATTAAATAAATAAGAATGAAATTAAACTACAATTAAACAAAAAAATCTAATAAATTTATGGTAATAAAAATACATTACAAATACATTACATAATGCAATCATTTTGTGTAGCTGCATGATTCGTCGTTAGCATCTCCAGATGATGCCTGTCTAGAGGATGTCAAAAGTTTGATAAAAAATCCTCGCATGATCTATTGCCTTCTTTTCTTGACAACTGCTCGTCCCGACACACTTGTTACACAAATTGTCATTCAATTGACTTTTTATGCACACACTTGATTATACAGTTAAATGAAACCTGTGCCGTTCACCTTTTGCTCCCGCATCAGCCACATTACAAACGGAACTTAAACGTAATATCAATCAGAAATTTTGTAATAAATTATATTTAGATCGTGAACCGAACGTGATCCCTGCATTTTATGGATACAGTAGGTATGTCTGCAGGTAATTGATATTGATTCTCGTTCTCGGATCCAATCCCGTGGCCTGTCATTACGGTGCCGTGTCTTTTGACCCGTCATTACATAGGAGCCAATGTTCAGAACAATACACAGCCAATATGACCACATCACGATCAAAGTTTAGCCACGTTTACTTGCATTTGTTTGTCGATATACGCAGTCATTAGATATATCACGATTCCATTTCATATCTGCTCATGTTATTGAATCTTTAATCTGTGGATTAAAATAATATAACCCTTTGTATGCTTTATTTCGACTCGATGTTTTATGCTGGATAAGTATTGCTTACGATACAATTTTACGTTTTGTTTCAGATTCATCATTGTCTGCAGTTATCTTGTAATGTCGAGGGTAAGTTTTGTTTCCGTTCTTTTTTAAAGACCGCAATAGGTTTTCGAGATATCCATTTTTATTAGGAACAAGATACATAAACCAAAATTAACAGTTTATTTTAAACATAAGTTTAGTTTTGCTTACGTCAGAGCCATATTCTGACATCATAATAAGAGATCAATTTCCAAATGCCATCTACCATCTATTTCCTTTGCTCGGTCAATTTTGTAGAGTAGGCTCTGGCGGAAAATAAGCGCTGGAGGAGACCCCAGTTCACTCCAGTGGATGCTGAGCCAAATGCCTTTTGGCAAAGATCAGACAGGTGTTTTAATTGTTTTTTTACCCAGTAAATTCTTCTTGCACTTTTTAAACGTGCTTACATAACGCCTGTATCTGTGTCTATGGAATAAAGGCTGTTGATTACATTTTTAATTCCATACAGCAGGTGAACACAGCGTCCCCTCCCGTGGACTCTTCAGAAGAATACTCGGAATCGACGGAGGTGTCGGTGGTGTCTGCCGCGAGCTCATCATCCGCCTCGTCCGAGGTTCTTGAAGGATCTGGCGACGACCCACCTGACCCTCCCCTGTCTTCTGATATTAAGGTAATTTATATCTAATTTAATGTACGAATAGGTCTAATATGTACGTTTGTAGAAAGCTGTGTGAAGATCATTAACCTGCACAGAGATTAGTGCTCGGAATAAGGGGTGCGTTCCCCGTATAATGGCAACAGGCCCGCCAAGTATAACACTCAGTCTATATAGTTACCATCGGTGACATGTGGATGTATTGCAGTACACTCATGCCCTATGACGATGATGATGATGATGGTGTTTTGTTTTTAATTATTGAATGTGTTGATTAAGACGTAATCATTATTTACAGAATGAAACGCGGGAAGCCCTCAAAACGGATGGCAGCGAGCACGATCCGGTGAGTTCAACCATTACTTTTCTTAAATTCCTACTTTGGCCACTCTTCTTCTTCAATGATTGCTTGAATTCTTCAAGTCTATTTTAAAGATTAGTTATTAGTATTAAATATTGGTTTCACTTCTTATTTCGTAAATCGACCTTGGAGTAGCTCCATATGGGCACAGCCAATAAGAACAATGCAACTTAATTTTAAAAAATACGCTATTACTCAGTCCTGCCTTTCTTTGTGTTAAATGGCTCCGAAAATAACTGCAACTAGCTGGCCTCACTTAATTTGTGTCAATGATTTGCTACATTTTTAGGTAGCCGTGATTTGAACCATGAAAACGTACGTTAGTGATTTTTGCTGGAACATTTTATTTCCTAACCGTAGTCTACACTATACTATAGGTATTATAAGGTTGTAAGTTTGTATACTTGTATGGGCTAATCTACGGAACTACTGAGTCAATTTTGAACATTTTTTCACTGTTAGAAGGCTATGGTTTGAACACGTTTCCGCACAGATACCCGAATCGTAATGAAAATAAAATTGACGTCTGTGTAAACACAATTTTTATGGAGCTAACTCTATTCATTTGTTCGAATATTTCATACGTTATTCTCAATTGAGCCCCACACAGGAGTTCACTATCACTTTTGTGATGAAAAAAAAATGCCAACTGATCGACGGCTAAACCAAACTGCCTCCTAACCCAATTTGTGGGCGAAAGGTAAAAAAACGCTTCTGTTCAAACATAATCGCCACACCGCCACACAATTGCCCACGGAGGTAACACAAAAATGGGTGAAAGGTACGCCATAATAGCCGCCAATTGACACCCATTTGTACCATCATTGATCGAAAGAATTCTTCTAAGAATACACGATTCGACACAGACTATATTTTCCTTTCGTTCCTTGTGACATTGGTTTTATGGTCAATTTGTTTTGAACTCAAACACGGCGGTTATTGTCGGTCTTGTATTTCAACATTCAACCTACTTTTAAATAGTGCAATTAACATTCGACAACGCACATGTAAAGAATACAATTTGAGAGTCAAAATTTAATTGTACACTAAAATGTCGGTGCTAATCTTATGATAAATGCTTAATAATATGCTTGTAGCCGTAGCCGTGAAATTAATACTTATTCGGTGATGTGAATGAGTGTTTCTCCTCACTTACATATTAAATTGATAGAGTTCTTTTTAAGTTTGTAAGAGCTTAACTCAAAAATGCTGAACGTGATTAAATTAACTTTGGTACCTACAGGAGTAACATGAGTATATTCTAGGTTCATTTTCCTCCTCGATTTACACACGGGCGTAGCTGTGGACAATGGCTAGTCAAATAAATAAATGAAATATCAAATAGAATTGTTGTACTTCTTTTTACGCGTGAGCACCCTCTAGTAGCGCGTATGGAGGACAGGTTGCTTAACACATGGGATCTACAATGCTTGTCTGAATGGAGGAGGCCGCGTGCGCCGGCGCCGGCTTGTGCAACACGATATCATACATGCGAAGGGTTTCTCTAATCTGATTATGTTATCATCAGCTTAGTAGTATTTCGTTCGGATTGCTATTCGATGCGGATGAAGCGATATCTGATTTATCAATCTCAGCTATTCTTATATCCTGATTGTATTTTAGTTTTTTGTTACCGACCTCTGGCTGTCTACGGGTTTCAATCATCTTCCGACTCGATGTATGGCTCACCTTTCGAATTCATCGAACTCTTGATTAGCTTTATTGGTAGAGACTCCAGCTTCTGTGCCGAGAGTCCCGGATTCAAATCCTTGTAGGACCAAACTGTGTGCGATGCGCATAATTTTTTGTTCCTGAGTTATGGGTGTTGCATATCTACTTTCAGCATCAGATAATATTCATGTCTGGTCATTTTGAGGCGAAGATCTTGGGGTAAACACGATTTTGTACCTATTTATAGGTATTAATAGAAATCATTATCAGTCCTGGTAATATGAACTAGGTACCTAATGGTAATAATAGGTTCTTAACAAGCTCAGTTTTACATGGATTGTAATACTGTGAAGAATTGATTGTAAAATATAGAACTCAGGTTTGAGCTCTTGTCAATTAAAAGCAAGGTAACCCTGATTATCTGAGGGTAGGTTAGATGCTAGATTTAAGGATTGTTAATTTACCTACATATTTAAAAGTAAAATATATATTCGTCCAATAACCTGCAACCAATTGGATTGTTTATTATATACAATAATTACAAAGAAAATGACTTAAATATTTACAAACTAATATAAATTAAAAAGAGTATAGAAAAGCTACTTAATATTTACAAAAAGTGTAAAAAATTTGGCCCATGCGGTAGCGTCCCCAAGATGCTGGCCGCATTTCCTCGCTGAATAGCCAAAGCTACTCGCTGAGCGAAGAAATGGCCAGCCCTTGGGTCGCCGGTTGCGTCGACCAATCTTTTTGAAAGCTTTTCTATAGAATGTATGGCGCTTGGACCCCATGGACCTTAAACCTTAGACCTGCAATAAATGATTGGGTATTTTCCTTTTTTAAATTTATTTGTTCTGTTGACTGTACTCACACCGAAGTATCGTGCGAACGGTCCTGACACACTTATGACGTTTTTTGTGCATTACTGCGGAGGGGTCGTGACTATGAAATGGTGCATTACTGCTCGGTAGTGAGCACTCGCGTAATTCGACAGTTTGTTTCGTATATTTGTCCTCTACTGGGTAATGGCTGATGTTCGACCACAATTGAGTTGTAGTTCAACAATAACGGTTAACGGTTTTACTTTCGTGAAACCGTTTTAGATTCGTAATAATGGAAAAGTTAGGCATAAATATCAATTGACTTTCATGGAATTTGTAAAAAAAGTCTGTGGCACGGAGTGAAAGTTTGAGTTGGTATATAAATTTAGTGTTTTGTTAGGATCAATAGAAAAATCTATAAATATGTATTGCAATATGTTTATACCTACCGACCATATTAAAAAGCACAAAATGTATGTACATTTTACATATTCATTCGCCAACGTCCATACTACGTTGAATACACCGGTTCTCGTCCGATCACCGAAATTAAGCAACGTCGGGCGCGGTCAGTACTTAGATGGGTGACCGCTTGGGAACACCGCGTGATGTTGGCTTTTTGTTATTTTTATAGCCGACTTCAAAAGGGAGGTTCTCAATTGGGTTGTATTTTTTTTAATTGATTCGATAATATCAATTAGTTAACTTTTTTGGACGGTGGATTCGTCCTCTGCTACAAACGGAATCCAAACCAAAATTTTCATGTCAAGTTTGACGAAGTTCCCCGGCCTATCCAATGCGGTGATAGGATGGACGGAGCGAGTTACTCGCATTTATAAAAAGCTATAATAATATCGGGATGAGGTCATTGTTGGATGCATTTTACAATTTATTTATGTTGTTTGAAAGTACGTACATACTAGCTGTTAATTTAGTTTTGTCTTTCGACAACGTCCATACTACGTTGAATACACCGGTTCTCGTCCGATCACCGAAGTTAAGCAACGTCGGGCGCGGTCAGTACTTAGATGGGTGACCGCTTGGGAACACCGCGTGATGTGGGCTTTTTACTATATTTTTAAGCTTGATTCGATGAAAAATGTCGAAAGAGGTCCTTCTCTGATACAAACGGAATGAACATAACATATTTAGGAAAAAAAAACAGGTAGGTATACCTTCTGTACGTCAATTTCAAACAATCGCAGCTACCTACCTAATTAGCGGAGGTTGTAAAATGTTGAAGGTAGTCAAAAGTCGCGCGAGCCGGAAGCTGGTGGTTAGGCTTATGTTATCTCAGGGCTATCGATGTTGCAATGCAACAACCTCCGTGTGCTGCCGGCGATGCGATCTTCATGTTAACTTTGTAATAAGCATACCGAATCATTTTAATTAACATTTTAGGTATCCAACGTATCTACACTTATTAATCTAGAGCTCTGAGTCAATTCCATGAAGCTTGAGACCAAAATCCGTCGAAGTAATCCAAAATCAGACAAAACAGAGAGTATGAAAGGAGTAATTAAAAAAAAAGTGATAAAAATACACTTGTTTCTTACACGTTATTCCTCAGACACCCATAAGATACTTATCTTCATATGTTTTTGGCTGGAATAGGTAGATAATAATAAAATTGATTTTGCTAAACAAGCATTTTATTTAATTAAGCGCTGAGTACTAAGCGCGCGCGCTTTCTTCTTTTAATTATATTAAAAGCGACAGAGTTTTTTTATTTTTTATTGCAGTATAGGCAAGTATTTGATCTCGATCTCACCTGATGGTAAGTGACGATGAGATCTACGATGTAGCATACTTGCCTAGAAGGTACCTGTTCACTCTCGACTTGAAAACACCCAGATTGTAGTCAACGGGGAACAAAGACGCCGGTAGCGTGTTCCATTCCTTGGCAGTACGCACGATGAAAGTAGAAGCAAAACGCTTAGTGCGTACCGCAGGAATGTCCACAGTGTACGGATGACACTTGTCCGTGCGTCTTGTCGACCGACGATAGAATGGAGATGGGGGAATTAATTCGTGTAATTCCGTCGCACACTCTCCGAAATGTATTCTGTAGAAGACTGATAGGCTGGCAACCCTACGTCGGTGTTCCAGGCTCAAGACAGCTCCAGAAATTTTCACCGCAAGTGTTGCAAACCTAACGGCGAAATATGGTGCGCTCGCGATCGTCACATATTTCTTACCTCCAATTCATCATGCAGGTGGTGTTCCTATCAGAGAAGAACAACTACATCCCAGTGAGCATCAAGCCGCGCTCGCCAGCAGTCGACACCACGTGGAGGGAGCCGCCGGCTTGGGAGCGGGAGTACCGACGACACAGGACCAACGGCAGCAGGGTACAATGTATGTAGAATATATATTACCTAACAACAGCAGTGGCAGCCAAGTTGGGAGAATGCTCGCCTTGAAAGGGGTATGAGCAAACAATGGTTCACACCTCTGCGATCTATGGATTTCATGTGCGACTCGGAGAGTACCTATGTATTTAAAGTCGGTCCTGCGCTTGATATCTTCGGTTGTGTCAGATTACCGTCCAAACGGCTTATAAGAGTGAGGGAAGAGAGTGTGCACCTGCGCATACACATCTACACTTTAATATCACCCGTTGAGATAGGCCGCCGTGACCGAAATTCGATTAGGATGACTGTTACTATGGTCTGATAAATAACTCAATACATGAGAATTCCAGGTACGAATTCTACACTAGACCTAGCATTGTGAAACAAGACAAATTAAGATGGTAATGATAGGTTCGTGTGGCGCTTGCGCAAACCTTTGTTTGCCTTTTTATTCGTTTTTGTCTCACGTGCGATGCAGGATACTATTATGATAGTTATGATCTTGATAAGTGCTATTGTCTTTACGCGGTACAAGATTTTTGTGAAGTCGACACAAATCGGTGTTATGATGTGTTCACGTATACAAATATTGTGAACTGGGAGATTGAATTTGAGATTCAATCCATTATTCATTTTGATTTTGATTTATTTTGATCCACACATCACGGCCCTCCGCCATTAGCATCCAATGGTTTCCTGCAACGCGTGTGATATCATCGGTCCATCTTGTAGAGGGCCGTCCTACACTACGTATTCCGGCTCGTGGTCACTATTTTCGTACTTTTTTGCCCCAATGACCATCGCTTCTTCGAACTATGTGCGTGACGTCATTTACATTATTTTTTATTGTTAGTAGGTACGAGTGTTAAATGTTATCTTATTAAACAGATATCGAAGCGGAATGTCAGGATGACTTTATGAAGATCAGAGTTGGGTTCAATGGATCTTTCGCCGGATTGGTATATTCAGCAGGCAAGTTTTAATAACCTAAACCGCAAAATCCTATTGGCTTTGTTTCCTGTAAATGCAGAAATTTGAGAAAATACTTACATCAGCTGATTATGTCTAGTTATGTTGTACAGATATCTACCATTAACAAAAAAATACCAGGGGTGGTCCCATCCGAATATAGGAAGAGCTTTGTAGTTTAAAAGAATTTCTATCACCAATTTATACAATCAAACGTGATCGGTATGAATGACCTACTTTTTACTTCTTTAAATATTCTGTCATATAAGTATCGGGAATTTTGAAAAAAATATTCCCGCGTATCAAGTATGCGTAAAAAATTTGGTATATTGCTGTAATAGGCTGATACTATAGTAGCAAATTTTCATGAAAAGTTTTCGCGCGATCGGTCAAGTACTTCTCTGAAACTTTTCATTATTTGCTAGATGTCCTATAGTGTACTTTGTGAATTTTACCATGCACCAAAATATCCATATGGCCCGGTGTGAGTATTGTTTGCTCGCCAGACTCAAGTTGCTTCTTGGTGACAGACATTTTGACTCCATTGAGGTCATAAAACAAAATCCCCGAAGGACTAAATGCCATGCCAAATTGTGCCTATATAAAGTGCTTTGACGAACATATTATTCGCTGGTGAAAGTCTATTGCTTCAAATAGAGCCATTTTTGAGGATGACAAAATAAATTTGGACGATTAATGCATTTTTTTTACAACTTTCCTGATACTTATTTGACAGAGAAGTACATACACAATTTTTGTACCATATATATTTTACTATCGTACCTACTATTGTACCGCTGCGTGGAATAATTAGCGGCTAACTAGACAAGTGTCACTGCGTTGTTATTGTGTACTCGTCTCGCGGGGTGCGGATGCTGTGCCGTCATCTCCCACATTGTTTAGGAGAATATCCAACGAAATTGGCAATCATGTTTTTAGAACCATTGATACTGAAAAGACGATCTCACTGGTAGAGTTGTAATACATAATGCCTGATTTACCTAACTAAAGGTTAATTTGACGCTCTCCTTGCGGTGTTACGGTCAATTAGCAAATTACTGTATACAAACTATATATTTTTTCCTCTTAGTCTGAAATTAGAGCTTACATTGTTTGCTCCTTCGTGAGATAAATTCCCATGTTTTAGTTGATCGCACTACCGTTAATGCCTGGAGATAATTACAGGCTTTTATATGAACACGTAAATATCTTGTTGCTTACTCGGGTTAATAAAGCGATTAAGTCAACTTGATTGTTCGTGAAAAACGTGAACGCGCTTTTGGGAACTTAGTAACCTTTTTACCTAGATTTTTACGCGCAACAAATGAGAATGGGAATGTTTAATGTGTTTTTAATTTATACCTACCTATGTTAATTTCTTTTTACTAAGTATAGGGTTTGTGACCCATGTGTTAGATCACATTATCTTTATATATTGAGTATGGGCAGTGCGTTTATGGAATAGTCAATTATTAGGTAGGTACTTAATCTTTGGTAAACATAAGGTAGAAAATACATAAATAAAACAGTCTACACCTAAATAGAGTTTTTTTTGTATGCCGCTTTGCCATCGGGAGATGTTTATAATTTTTTCCAAGTCGCATATATTTTTTTCTTTTTATTCAATGTAGTTTGTGGCTTGCAGAAGTAGCATAGGTGGGAGATGAATCAGAATCAGAATCAGAATATTTTTTATTCACGTTGACCATTATTGTACAGTACTTATGAATTGTCAAATTACAAAAATATTATGCTACTGCTTTACCACCCGTTCGGAACGCCGTTCCTATGGAGAAGAACGGGCAAGAAACTCCATGGTTGCTCTTTTTTAAAATAGGTCTTTTACATTTTTGAGCAATACATTGTTATAGGTATGTGAGAACAATGTAGGAACGGCTAATCAGACTTTAGCAGCAGGTCAAAAAAAAACAAAAAGTACTAACTAAGTATAAAATTACAGTTAATGGCTACATGGTTCCCACATTTACAAATTACTTATGTATGACGCAGGCTCTGTCCTATTAATGTCGTTGAAGGAGAAATAGCAATACATTATTCTGTCCACAGGTTATTCATACGACCCAGACTGCATGTACATAAATGGGACAGGGCGGGACTATTACGAGTTCTACATTCAGCTGAACAGATGCGGCACACTCGGGAGAAACAGCCAACAGGACGACAGTAGGAAAAATCCAACTGTAAGTACTAATTTAATAGTCGACTTAGGATATCGAAGTCTTTATCAGGGACCGAGTCAATGAGAGTTAAGCTGTAATACCGTGCTTTGTGCTGACCTAATAACACTTCACTGGCAAAGATTTTGGTAGTAGGGCCCACTGTCCACCAAAGCGGAGATGGGAGGCATAGACCAATCCTTTTTTTTTTAAACTCTTTTTTACCGAGCGGATGATTTCAAACAATCTGATTGGTCTATTCCTCTTCGGTCTGCTCCTCTCCGTTTTGATGGACACCGGGCCTCATGATTGTCATGTCTAGTAAGATAGATTATAGCTGTTTATAAGTTTGCTTGTGACAGAAAGAGAAATGCTTTGTAATCAAGAAGTTTTCATATATTGTCGTGTCGTAATGTAGGAAATAAGTGCATGTTATAAATTGTATTTCATAATTCCAATTGCGCGACAGAAAAACCTGATGTGGAACACGATAACGGTGCAGTACAATCCCCTGATCGAGGAAGAGCTGGACGAGCACTTCAAGGTCACCTGCGAGTACGGATACGACTTCTGGAAGACTGTCACGTTCCCCTTTTTGGATGTCGAGTAAGTGCAAATCATTGCCTAACGTAGAGCAAACAATAAAGTCCTTTAAAGCTTCACTGGTAGATTATATTATGTTACCACTCATACTCGAGCAGACATATCTTCCCTTTCCATGGGATACCTGCGTAGTAATGAAAGAAAAGTGAAATCTATCAAATAAGTAGTTATTATTGTACCAAAGTTGTTGTTTTAGAAACCTGCGGTTTTCGAAGCCAGAATAGATCGGAACTGGGTGTCTATGGATTGAGCGTCGCGCACGCATGATTTCGTTGACATAAATACCATACCACCACAGTAAAAGTGAATAATCGATTTATTGTATTTTTTTTTCATCAACTGGCAATGTAAACGACTGTCTGAGGTTAGAAAATATATAGATTTCGCCAATTTTAGAGCAGTTTTTGGGGCTTCGTTTCCATTATTTGCACTAGATATGCCCGCGATTATATGATCATGATAATATAATATCTATATAGATTTTTTACTATCCTGGGAACTCTTCCATTTACAGTCACAAAAAAGGCTCCTAGGTACTTGCACATTGCCCCGGTAGGTAGATACATACCTATATTATAAGCCATCAAAGAGCTATTTTTTTTTAAATAATCTGAATTTCAGTTTTTTCCCTACCAATTCTTTTCTCGCGATAAAAAGTATCCTTAAAGTGGCTTGGGCTGTCGAAAATCTCTAGGTAGGTAAGTGTAGGTACCTATCTAGTTAGTTTTCAACATAGACTGACGGCAAAACTTCCGAGAAATAGAGGATTCGGCTTATGTATCGAAAATAATGTCTACTAAGTACGATTTTTATCCAAAATACTCGGAGCAGACTACTCTGCTAGATGTTTTAGTCTTCTTTATAAACATATGGATGTAACGAAGACTCTTAAGTCTGGGCTTTCACCTGCAAAAAAACTTTGCTGTGTACATTTATTTACAGTCGTATAATTTAATATGATTTGCGTATCTACAGGGTAGCGACTGGCAATCCCGTGGTGTTCACTCTACAGCCACCGGAATGCTACATGGAGATCAGATCCGGGTACGGGGCGAGTGGTCCGAGGGTGTCCGGGCCTGTGCGGGTCGGGGATCCCCTAACCTTGCTCATCTATATGAGGAGTGCATACGGTCAGTCCATGTCATACCTAACATTACCTTTTATTTGCCTTTAGTGTTATTTTTAATTGATCTAAGTAAAGGTTAAGAATAAGCTAGATGAGTGCAACAAAATAAATCACTATAATGTCATATAAGGAGCTCAAATTGCCGAGATAAGAGGGAGCTTCACCAGCTACAACAAGGGGCTACCTTTAATAACCATTGATCTACCAGACATAGATCAATGGTAACAACCTTTAATTTGGCAGAACTAACAGCTACCAATTCTACTTTATGTATATATATGTGTTTCAACTTATAAGCTATTCTTGGGTGCGTTATTGGTATATGAACCATTATGTGATTTATAATGAGGTTACGACAAAGATTATAACTCTTGGCGATGTCCTGTAACTTATTGGTAAATATGCTCTAACTCCATCCATCTAGGATTAATCTTCTACGTTATCTATTTGTTTATGTCAATGGTTAAAAAAAAATAATATACTCTTTGGTCTGTTTCATTTATAGAATCTCCCTAAAACTACAAAGTGACCTAATTATATAATTTCTCCACCTATTTATCTAGCCTTATGATAGAATTATTCATATTTATGACTTTTATTTTATTTGATTAATTCCATTCTTTTTTCTACACACCCAATATTGTTCATTGGCATAAATACCTAGGTAATGGCCAAGCCCTGCCGGAGTACCGGTACAGATGCACTGGCTCCTCATAAATATAGCGATGCGTGAGGTTTTAAAACTTTTATAGCCGTATTACGACTTATCGGTATAAAATAATTGTCGACCATTTTTACCGTAACGTAACCTAAACCATAATATTCTAATAACAATTAAATACCGTAAAAGGGCGAGTGTCTTAACGGTTCGCATTTTACCAATCGCGTGTCAATACGCAATGCCGATCTAGAAAATATTTCAATGGATTCTAAATAATTATAACGATCGAGTTCGTTGATCTTTGGTTTTTTGATTCAATTTTCAAATATAGAACGGTATGTGATCACCGGCGATAGATAATCTTAAGTATTCGCAAGACGTCAGGGAATAAATTAGTAGAGGTTTATACTTTTTTGAAATTTGCTTCCTATAGGAACAGTACCTGGGACCACCAGGACATTAAGCAGTGTGGTCATCAAATAGTCTTGTTTTTTAATTAATCAGTAAACGTCATTTCAGATGGTTTCGACATCGTTGTCAACGACTGCTTCGCTCACAATGGCGCTGCGAAGCGGATACAATTGATTGACGAGTTTGGGTAAGTTGATGGTACTAGAATGAATTACGGAGGATATTTATTGTTCAACAATAAAGAAAGAGAAAGATTCACAATGGACGGCCTTATCACTAATAATAGGTAGATCATCAGGCCAGCATCAGACCTATCAGGCAACTTTTAGGTTTTAGGTATAAGCAAACCAGATAAAGAATGAGATTATGAATGGCCGCTTATTGAGCTTGTACTGTCAGTATGTTACAGTATTTATGAAGAAGGTAATATTTCAAAAATATTTATTTGCAGCTGTCCAGTGGACGACAAGCTGATCTCCCGCTTCCGAGGATCTTGGTCAGAATCTGGCGTGTTCGAGACCCAGGTGTACGCTTACATGAAGACGTTTAGGTTCACCGGCTCACCGGCGCTGTACATCGAGTGTGACGTTAGGATGTGCCATGGAAGATGTCCAGTGAGTAACTTAGAAATAAGTTAGTAATAAAGTCCAGTGAGTAAGCAAATTTCTGGAGAGATAAGTATTCAATGAGATTTCGCTAACAGAGGTTAAAATCGAGTTTTCAATATTTTATCTCTAGGTATATCCCTAATAGGCATCTACGGCATGAGTAGATATACGACGTCCTTGTAATATACAATGTAAATAGGGGTCATATATGATGCGGCTGACGCATAAACAATAAGGAGTTTTGAGGATGATGTTTAATGACTACCCGATCGTAACTGTGTATAAATAATTGGTTTTATTTCACAGTCCCAGCCCTGCCACTGGCGTAACATGAAGAGCGTGCGCCGGCGGTCCATAGACAGTAAATCGGATATAGACCAGTCCGCGACGGTGGCGCCGCGGCTGTCCGAGAACATTTCACTGTTTCAGTCGCTCAGGGTGCTGCAGGAAGGCGAGGAGGATGCGGAACTGGCCGCTAGCACAGGTACTTAACACTAGCATTATCAAGTAATGAAACAATAACATCGAATGATCCACCATAGCTTCGCATGGACCGACCACAGACGCTTTATACTTTGGTTCTCTAGGATATCGTTATAAAATAGCTACGAATTAAATAAAGGCTGAGCCCAATAAAAAAAAGGCGAAGGTCTGATTCAATAAATATTTTTCAACTAACTTGATCACATAACCTCTTTGACCATTTTCAGTATCAACGGAAGGTCAAACCTGTATGAAGACGTCAGCGCTATCCGCCATCTTTGTGTCCTGCGCAGTGCTAATCGCGGCGCTGGTCGGCGCGGTGCTGGTCGCGGCGCGATCGAGGCGACGCGACTCCAGCGCACCGCTACACGCGTACGTGCCGCATAAGGGACGGATCAAATAAGTACTTAATACTCATAACATAAGGATCAAATTAGGTAATCATTTATAGATAAATATTATCGAATGAAATATCGCAGTCTGATAGGGGAGTGAATACTCACTAGTCAGTCAATACTTATTTGATCCGTCCGTACGGATCAAATAAGTATTCGCTAATAATCGCCAATAAAAATGCATGCACATTAATAGCAGGTTTGTAAAAGTTGTCGGCAAAATACAAAAATAGTGACGGATCAAATAAGTGCATATACCATGCAAGGGAATGATCTAATTATATAGGAAAAATGTAAGAATGATCGAGATCAAACTTGTTCTCGCAGCCCTAAAATATCTACGAATATATGCTGATGATAGAAAAAAATGTATACTATTAAGAATATTTATTAAGGGATATTTAAGAATTTATATTTCGTTTATTAATAAAAGACAAATTGGGAGGATCTATATTTTATGTAAAATAAAATATGCCTCCTCCATTTGTCTTCTAACGTCAACTATTTCAAGCAGTTCTCGATGTTGTGATAAAATAAGTATTATATTAGGAGTAATTGTTATAGAGTTTAGCTAGGGATTAAATATGTCGTATCCAATGCAGCTCGTGTACTTCACACATCACTCACACCTTAAGACAGTAAACAGGTGAAGAGCGTTCGCGTGTCACGCTCAGCGTTCCGTATTGTTTAAAATGTAGGAGTTGTAGCCCACCTGTTTGCGCGAGCGGTGTAATACCTCCGACTATGAAATAAAGCAGATGGACAGTCGCGTAGGGATGACACGTATTTACGTTACCAGGTTTTAAAACCAGGGCTTCGCTTCGAAGTAGGGCACCCTGCCCTGGTACGGGCGGTAAATAAAGTACTTGCAAGTCGAGAGTAAGCCTTGCGGGTTCGGAGCTCAGTGGCCGTGCCCGAAGTATTCCGAAGTTGACCGAGTAAACGTACCTTATCTGTGGTGCTTTGGTCACGTGACACACAGTCGGTCGGGTCGAAAGCTCCCACATTCTTTCTAGCATTTTAAGACCAGGTTTTCGATCTTGGTATTGTTACATACACGTATTTGCAAGCCCTGGTATTGAACTTTGCAAGTATATCATATCTCTAGTGTCATGAAGAACATATTGAAGGACAAATAACTAAGACGATTTTTGTAGCACGTTACATGTGGGTATTTTTTTAATTCGTCTTAAGGGTAGAAATAAAATCAAATAGAATTTAGAGTTAGGTACTGTTTTAGAAGAATGAATTTTATTTTGATGTGTGCGTAATTTGTGTGTACTACAAAAATTGGGTTAGTTATATTTTGTGCTTCAATTTTTGTTCGCGACGTTTCATTTGTTTTTTTCTTCGTCAGAGTATAAATCATATTCATTACTTGTACGCAGAAATCAAATCGTTGTATAATGGTCTGCGTGTTTAGACTCTACTAACCTAGCCAATAAACTAATCTAAGGTCCTGTAACGAAATGCAAGTAACATTAGCTCTCTATAAACTACAATTTATTGACGTGTGTAATCAATCTCGGTTTATTACTATACTATAAGTTTGTGTTTAATATTCTTTTCTGTGAATTCAGATTAAAAGATTTTACCCTAAAATTTATATAAGGTGTAACTATATTTTTTAATTAATTTATTTGCAGAATAATTTATACTAATTTAAGTAAAAACTGTAAATATTAACGTAAGATTATTTTAATTAAATATTTAGGTTCTTCATATCATTACTTTTTTACATTAGAAATGTAAAAGGGACAGATTAGTTTGTCAAAAAAATAAATATGATTAAAAGTTAAATGTTGCATTATTACTGAAATAACTCACTTCTATTGTTTATAGGTTAAATTAACCCTCTGTGGAATAATGTTAGCGTTTAATTATTTTTTCTGAAACAGTGTTTCAGAAATATGGTTGTTAAATATGTACAGCACATTCAATAGGTACTTAATAATAAAACGCATTTATAAGAACACAATATATTAATTGCACACTAAAAAACGTAAGTACATTTAAAACCTAAAAAAACAAAACAACAATAAACACTAAAAATTGTAACAAACATCCCAGTAATTAAAATTCGTTGTCGATTACAAAATAAATCTTAATTTAATATCATAAGGTATACGATTGATTAAAAATGCCAAATGACGAGTACAAAAACTTGAAACTGTTCTGGTCTCTTTCATATTGTATAAATATGAAAGGGATGGCAACACGACGTTTGGTTTAATGTTTTTGTACAACGGATTGGGCATCGATGAGGTGGTAAAACAAGAATACTGTCATGTCTGTCATGATTTGTTCGCGTTTGGTTGTATAATACAATATAAACATACCTATATAAATTATTAATTTGATTTGTCTGGGTTGTTGGCGGGTGTAAGGCCACGTATAGTATTCACTAAGTACTGCGTGGCACCTTCTATTATTTGTACTTCACATTCCTTCAATAGTTTAATATTTTTCCTGAAAAATAAATGACCCTCCTTAATCATCCATTCACATGCTGCAGGCATGAACATTGTTTTTACAAACGTTCGTGCTCATCACACAAAGTTTGCCTCTACTAGAATTCGAACCAGGCCCAGAAAACAGAGTTGTTACCGAGTTGATCGGGTCGTTATGCGATTGCGATGCGGCAAATTTGAAATCAGCACCGGGTACTAATGACCTATGCTACGCCACTGGAGCACGGCTTCCCCTTAAGGTGAGGGAGATTAGGCCAGAATCCACCACGCTGGCCCAGTGCAGGTTGGCGGACTTCACACACCCTTCAAGGGTCTCAATCAGACATGCTGGTTACTTCACGATGTTTGCCTACACCGTTTAGCAAGTGATAATCATGTTGAAAATTGGATTCGCACATGAAATCCAGAAACTCCGAGGCAAGGTTCGAACCTGCAACTCTCGTTACCAAAACGAGCGTTCTACCAACTTGTATAACCCGGCTTCCTTACCAAATATACCTCAGACCAAGAAGCTTGGACGTGATATCTAAAGGCACACTTCTCTGCCAAAACATCCATAAGCTGTGCATATAAAACTAGTTCACCCTCGATCGCTGCCATTTCGTATGGCTTTGAGTTCTACCTCCCCCCCACCCCTCATCCCTCAAGAAATTGCTGAAAAAATCAGTCAAGATGTTGGCTATAGGCGGCTCCATTTGTTAAATATTTAAAGTAATATACCCCCATTAGTATATGTCCTGTAACTTACCTATGTATGGTAGCCGGAATGTTCGCACTTTCCTCCTTCTTGTACGCCGCTAGTAGCAGCCCGCATCGCGTCATTAAATACGTATAAGCGCGACGGTCGATCGCGGAGCCCACGGCAGCGGCACTGGCTTGGTCATTCGACACCAAGTCACCGGGAAGGCCTTGGCTCGACCATTTTACTAGCTCCTCTGTAAAATAATATATAACTAAACAAGACAAAAAGAAAAAGATACTGCCAGCCAGGTTTTCCTAGGTTTTCAAGCGGTCGCGACCATAGAAATAAACCAAGTTAAACCAGTATCGCCAAACAAAAAGAAAAAAAAATGGTACCCCATGGGAAAACCCTTGGCAACGATCCAGTAAGTTTTAGTCAGGGCTCGGAAAAGTCGTTCAAGGAGTACCCCCATCTGGGGAATCTGAACTTATCGCCTTTCATAGCCAAGTCAAATCCTTTTAAAATATAAGCGAAATCAACTCTGACAGCAGTTAAATCGTGAAAAAAACCCCAATCAAAACCCTTTCATGGTCTTACTGGGTTCCGGGCCCTAGTTCTAGCACACAGTATGTTATAGATAGAGTGTTTCTTACCTTGATTCATATTAAATATCCTGATAAACGCCAGCAGCTCGGCGCTCACAGGGTTGTCACCCTTATACAGGTTGAAGTGTGTGACACCAGAGAGGCCCAGCTTGTTCAGCAGAGATAGCTTGGTCTCACGCAGCGGATCGCTAGTGCTCACCCCTAGCGATATAGATAGACTGTCGTATTGGTTGTTTGGATACACGAAGCTGGAAAGACCAAAACAAACAATAATTTGCGACCTGATTGGCATAGTTGGGTTCGAATCCAAGTAGGGTAAAATTTTGTGTGTCGTGGGAATGGCCGCAGTCCATTGTAGATACGGTACCCGTATAACAGCCTTGCTTAGTTTGGGTCAGTACAGTTGGTGTGTTCGTCTGGCGAATATTATTATTATGATGAAAGAAAATAATAACAAGATAATATGTAGTTTACGGGGCGGTGAAGGAAAACATCTTGAAGAAACCTGCATGTCTAATAGAACCCCTCGCAAGACGTGTGAAGTCCGCCAAACCGTACTGGGCCGAGTGGTGGACTATAGCCTAATCCCCCTCGCATTGATAGAAGGTCCGTGCCCAACAGTAGAAAATTAAGAGGGCTATTGCTATTATTGTTAGTAGATAGGTTCGACCCGAAATTCGTAGAAAGAATTCTCCCATTTACGCATTTAATGATTTATAGCATCATTGATATTATAAATTACATTGACGTAAACTAAAAAAAAACGCTGGTATGTTTTTATAACACAAACACTCATTTGACGAGAGAGAGAGAGAGAGCGAGACCATCAGTCACACATACAAACTTGAAATATCCACAGAGCATCGCATGCGAGATCATGGTAGTATTCATCTATAAATCAACTGCATAAGCAAATGGAAAGTGAGACAACATGAAGAAGCAGCAACCCGTTTCGTTATGACATGATAATGTTAATTCTCACGGCAGCGAGAAATGGTATCACACAGATTGCCAGTCATCCGATGAGCTGCCGATGCGTTGTGATATAACCAGCAATCAAGCATGCATGTAATCACCGCTACGTCAAAGTACCGCATTATGTACCAGGAACATTGGATGTTGTATTTCACTCTGATTTAATATATAAACTAGCTGTCCTTGCGAACTTCGTACCGTATAGATAGTATAAGAAAATGAATTATCTTTATTCATTTATTTTTTGTGTTTTTTTTTCCACGTTCCTTTAATAGTTATTCTGTTATTCGGGGCGGAGACGTAAAAAAACAAATATCATAAAAATTGGCCCACTTGTGATAGAGTTCTTAATGGTGTCGCTAACACGACTTTGTTTTATGTAAACATGATTATGCGCTTTATGTTAATTCGCTATAATATATAGTGTAGGAAGTCGAATTCGGAGATTATAATAATAATATAACTATTGTCACAGATACAAAATAATAAAGTGTTTAGCATTGAAATAAATGTTACCCTAGAATAGAAAATTAGAACAACGATCATGTTCCGCTCGCGTTTACATATGGCAGGGCGAGATTAATTATCGGAATTCACCATATGCATAAAAACGGTTTTAATTGACTTTTTTATGCCAATGTAATAATGTAATACTGATTAGCGCAGTGGTAGTGACTCTGCTTTCTGCGCCGAGGGTCCCGGGTTCGAATCCTGGTAGGGACACAAGCTTTGTATGATGAGCACGAATGTTTGTACCAGAGTCATGGATGTTTAATATGTATATAAGTATTATATACTGAGTTCGCCCTCAGTCCATTGTACGGTACCCATAACACAAGCGTTAAGCTTAAAGTGGGACCGTATAGTTGGTGTGTTCGTATGGCGATATTTATGAGTTGTTATTAATATTTGCAGATACCTATAATTCAACTAAAATATCACTATTCAACTCTATACTATATAAATATCAATGTGATTCTGAACAATTTGTGGTTCTGGAACCACTTGAATAGTAATCGTTTCGAGCGCCTAATCTAGTACATTTATATCGATGGTGTTTAGTATTTTATACAATACTAGATTTCGCCCCCGGTTCAAACAATAACGTTATGACAATTCCAGTCCCAGGTTTGGTCAACTGCAGAACAGATAAGTTGGTTGCACACGGCTGTTAATGTGTTCTCTACTGTTCCCTATAGTCAAGGCATGTTATCATATACAACTAGTAAAATTTACCAATTTACCCGTTGTGCAGGAAAAGGTCCGCGTTGGGGCGGGCGCCGTAGAATATAAACACCTGCTTGCCGAGGTGAAAATCGCGCAGCGCGTAGCACTCGCCTCGACCCAAATCCTTGTTGTAATCAGTTGTGATCTGACATAAAATAAATTAATTTAACACGGGAATTATCAGCTCAAGTTTTTTTTGCTTGCATAGGGTGAATTTGCTGGCCACATACAATAATTTATCACTATAGGAACGACGTATTATCAAAAATCTATACTAAACTATATCTATACTAATATTATAAATGTGAAAGTTTGGATGGATGGATGGATAGATGGATGGATGTTTGTTACTCTTTCACGCCCGAACGGCTGAACGGATCTGGATGAAATTTGGCACAGAGATAGATTATAGTCTGGAATAGCACATAGGCTTTTTATCCCGGTAAAATGTATGGTTCCCGTGGGATAGATGTTTTAATTTTTCATACTTTTTATCGCGGGTAACACCGCCGGGCGCAGCTAGTATCGTATAAATATGATGTATTTTTTAATGAAGTACCTTAGATTTTTTCATATACACGCGCACTGAAAGATCTACTGCGTTTTATAAATACGGATACTACCTGGTACCGGATATAATAAAATGTTGTAGGTGACATCAGAAATATATTCAGTCTCCGAGTTATGTAAACCGAACATTTCCTCGATAATTATACCTAAAAACAACTATAAAACAAAATCGATAGTGTATAGAATTACATCACATTTCTTATACATTACGCAATATTTTTCCCGTCCAAATTATTATATAACTTATTTTGATGGGTACTTAATTTCTTTTTTTACGTTGCGAATATTCATTTGTTTATTTTTGCTTCCATACCGATTTTAATAATATGTTGTTAAACAACTGTGTATGAGATTCCATCTAAGATCCATAAGGTACTCAACAATTCCTAGTGACATACTGTGGAATAGTGAGGCCTTAGTGAGGCCCGTATTAAATCGTTCTATATTGTTTTTTTTTATCACGATTACCTTGCCATGTTCATGATTGCACATATCCCATAAGGGGATGAAGGCGGCCACATCAGAGTCTGCCAACTGGATATTGTTTTGCCTCGTCATCACACTTGATACTGCCCACCTGTGAAATAAAACAATGAATTAATGAATGAACAAAACAAAGAATGAATTACAACAAAACAAAACGTATATTTGCGGTTATTGAGAATATTATTCAGCAATGACGCGGGATAATCATTGCAAATGCTTGGTCGGCTGCAGTCGTGATTAGGTTGACCCATGTCTTAATTTCTTATTTTAGTAATTTAATTTTTTTTTGGTGAGTGGTTTGATTTTTAGCAGATGAATGTAGTAACTCACGTAAAAAGGCCACTTCAAAGCTTAATATATCTTAAATACAACTCAATGTTTAAAAGCCGTGCATTACTACTACCCAGGAAATTGTTACGGAATTTGGTTTAATTGAGGTATTTTATAGTTACCTCACAGTAGGCATTCCTCCTTTCAACACATTACGATTGTAATAAATTATAAACCATGACCAGCGGGCTACATAATGTCACCACTAGTTCTGGTATAAGATATAAGGCAGAAAAAAAATGAGAAACGAAAAAAAAAACGTATAATAAAAAATAAATAGGAGTAATTGTGACTCTCACACTAGAAGTCCGGTCACTTATCAATACAAATATAATAAGAAAGATCGTATATAAGTACCTGATATAATAAACTGATTTGTGGTAACCAAAATTATGATTTAAATAGCTTTCCTCTTAAGAGTTTTCCCATACTTGATAATCGCGAAATTAGGGCAATTCAAGGACGATAAAATATCCCTTATGTCAAGGGTATATGAGTTTATTCTACGTCACACGACCGGTCTCGGCTTGGTTCACTCGACTTTATGACTCAATCCTTAAGATCTTTTTGGCCGATTTACGCCAGCTACGCGACCATCAATGGGGTGAACAACAAGAACGGTTTAATCTTTAATTACTTAATGTTGGAGCACACATGTGCGTATAGGTTAGATCACACAGCATTAAACAATTGTTTGATCGAAAGGAACTTTTACTTTCGTAATAGGGTTGTACACGCATTATCGGAAATACAGCTGACATACTATTCTGACATGTGAGCAAGACTTATGACTATAAAACTTAAAAACACTATTATTACTATTTTTAAAACGATGTTATGTCATGTCACGTTCAGTAATGAGTGTTTGCGATGACGTGATAACGGGTATTGATTTAAGATTTTTTTAAATTATTAGTAATATAGTAAATTTAATATAACTACCTTTTTCATTTATTATACCCATAAACTACAGAAAAAGCAATAATATGTATTTATTTTCGTTTTAGAGTCTACAGCCGTATTATTTCTTTCACTATTGTCTATGAGAAGTGAAAGAAACTACTTAAGAAGCTGCTTATCTGCCAGCTATTGTCTCGAAGTGGCAGGCCTATGTGAATGGTATTCAATATTATCTAACTTGTATCTACGTCTAGTGTATTTTATGATGGTTTAATGAACACAAACGCTGATTGACGGTTTTAATTACTGCAAAGGCGAGCTTTTTTTTAATCAGCAGAGGCACACAAAGCTAATCGAAGAAATAAGGCCGGTTTCTACCAGCGCTTAGCGGAGAGAGATGTACGTAATATACCAATCAGGTTATTGAAATCCGCGCGGTGTTTTTTAAACAATCCCTATTTCCAGGCAGCTCACCTTCCCGGCCTTAAGAATATAATATAAAATTGCCAGGCAGTTCAATATCATGCCTGGAATTAAGAATTCGTTTTCCGCTCCCTGATTGGTCTAGCCGTAAATATTTTTTTGTGTTCATTCTAGTATCGAAGACATTGTTTACGCGGTATAGGCACAAACTGGTGCGGTAGAGCTAAGTATCAACAAGCGAAAATTACTTTATGGGTGATTGAAAGACTTGAGAATCAGAATCAGAATCAGAATAATTTTTATTCACGTAGACCATTATTGTACAGTACTTATGAATCGTCAAGTTACAAAAATATTATACTACTGCTTTACCACCCGTTCGGAACGCCGTTCCTATGGAGAAGAGATGTCATCTTACTAGAAATTGACATATCAAGAGTGTACTCAAGCTGGCTCTCAAAGTTGAGGCGCTTTAGTATTGTGCTTTATGAGCGGTTGGAAGCTGTAAATAACTCATATGCACCTTTAGTAGGTCTGGGCCTAGCTTGAAGAATCGTAAAGCACGCCATTTAAAAATCTTGTCTACTACAGCTGTCTATAATTATTTTTATTATTGCCTAGTTGACTATCCGTCGGCTAGTTAATTTCAAAAACAACACATTGTTGGCAGTGAAGTATTTACAAACATGAGTAAATTCTGTAGAGCTGTGTGGAAGTTGTGCACACAACATCCATTCAACTGAAACCGAATACGAAATGAACTTGCGACGTTTGTTCGAAGCCGATACGAATTTTGTACAGAAGTAAAAGTAAAGTAAACAAACGGGAAAGACCGCAGAATTATTTGAGTGGATAACAATTCTGAATCTTAAATTGTTTAAACTATTGTTTGTCAGTAATTACTGAGGTATACCGCATCTAACTAAATTTCCTACGGGACAAATAAGCACCAGAAAAAGATGTCGTGACGTCGTCGGCATAAAGACAAAATGCATGCAAATATTTTCTGTTACGTAAACTTAATACTTATACGGAAGCTTACTCAAATGATTTGTGGTCCACTAATTATAGGAAATGCATAAGATACCCACAAAAGTGGTGGAATGGTGCCATCAATGTTTTGTAATGTAATTCTAAGAAAACCAATGTTATTAGTACTTACGTATTAGATTGTTGCTTACGTTTAAAGTACATTATAGAGATCTATGGGTAACTACATTAACATATTTTCAAAAATACTCCAATACAAGAAAAAGGATTCTGTAAGACGTACATACTTCATAGAAGTATGAAGTTAAATAACAAGGGAATTCTTGAACTGCTTTCAAGATCAAGCTTAATCATACCATGCAAACATAATTTAGATCAGGTTTTACGAAGATTTCTGATAGCACGTGCGATGATCTACATAGATTGATGCGTGATTTTTGATATAATGAGACTATTGCCGCGTTGCATCGATCTCACTAAACCAACCGCATTATGCGAGTTAGCGAGGAAAGGGAAAGCCGACCGTGAGAAATCAGCTTTATGATAACAATGATGTTGTTGATGTTGAAATGATGGCTCGCTTGCTTACAAGATTATAATACACTACAGCTGTAATCCTCGGAAGGATAGGCAGATTTGCACTGCAGTGAACCCACATTTCGCTATTACCAGCTACGAGACCAGCCTATATGGCCATAATATTAGCAATTGTTCATTATCCATGTATTATAAACCAAACTGGACGGTATTGTATTTTTTTTTGGATATTTTCATAGAGTACTGATGAACTCCTTTAAAAAAAAATATTAACCATCTGTCAAACACCGCCGTCTACATATATGATTGCTGTGATTATAATTTCATTAGAGTTACGTGCAGGCGCCTCTAATTCTATTCATTTAATAAATGTACGATTTACATAATCCCGTCATTTGTAACATATTCATTGTTACGCAACATATAATTTGGCGAGTTCCTGCTAGAACAGTCTGAGAGAAATAACATTGTGCAAGTAGGCGTGAACAATTCCAGTATGTCGAGACGTTTACACCAGAAAATGATGAGCGTCACGGATGTCTCAGAAGTACTAAACTGTACAATGGAATAACTCTTCATAACATTTGGAAACATGGCCGGCATTGTAACATCTATGACGGACGTTGCATTATTAGGAACAGGCCTGAAACCTTCGAACAATTAACCCTTTGGAGGTAGATGGCTACTACAAGTTGAGGCTCAAAAGCCAGAAAGCCACATTAGCACAGACTTAACAAACTGAGAAAAGGCTGGAAGGAAAATATAACAATGGGAATGCAGAAAAGTGTAATGTCTAGATGGAAATAATAATAGATCAGCAATCGAGTAGGATGATAAAAATGGTGCATGCACGAGATGGTCACGGGTTCTCGCACTAGATTCCGTAGGGGAGACGACGCGGCGCAGAGCGCATTCCGTTTCACAAAACTAACGTCTTCCTATATGTAAATTACAGCACTGGTGAGAGCAATCTGTTAAATTAATCATGACAATCATTGTATATTGCTCTTATAATATACTTACGGCGTTCATTACTTAATGCTACTTTAGACCGAAAGGTTATTGGAGATGACAACGAGGAAGACGGAACAATATAAGAACGAGCGAATTAAATTATAATTTGAGTAATATATTTTTCTAAATATGCTCAGATAAGAAACTAGATACCACACTAGGACGAACATTTTAATATCTGTAGTTTAAAAATAACATAGACATGAACGGTTGATGTTTCTCACTGCTTAATCAAGTAATGATCATTCCAACACAACTGAGTGTTTTTGGAAAAAGTGTCGAGTTATGTGCATTTAAAATAAAAAAAAGTAAAAATCAAAGAGGATTGATATGAATCAAGGAGGATGCACGCTGATGCAGGGGTTTACTGTTTGTTGGTAAGTTGCGTACCGGCACTCGAACGCGCAGAGCCGCCGCGTGTTAACGTGCACCGCGACCGTCGTCACTTTCACATTCGTAAATAAAAAAAACCGCGGGCAACGAGTAAACTCATATTACTCGAATAATCACCAGCATCGAGCAACAATCGAGTACGCGTTTCGCGCAAAGAAAATCGACAAAAAGCGCAACTGAGCGCAGTACTTTTCTTATTTTCCAACTTCTCTTCCCTTATCTTTAACTCTTTCGCCTATCGATCTTACTTCAGTTAGTTTACAATTGTGCAGTCGATTTCGTGAATTGGCGACAAACTTTGAGGTTTATATAGTGCAGTGCAGTGGTACAACTGTGTGCGTGGACGTGCATACCTAGTTGGAGTGTGTTCTGTGATCCGTATTGTTGGAATAATATGGGAATTATTCGGAGACACGCAATGCCTTTATTGACCACGTTAGCTGCTTTGGTGCTTATAGTGCATACGGCGGAGGAGGATATGGAGACGGAGTACCGACATGAATTGAGACCGAGGACATTGGATACGGGAACACTGGGCCATGATCAGGTATTACATTCAGACCATAATACTCCACGCCAGCTAATTCAGGTTAGCCGACATAACAAGTTTTATAAAAATGGTTAGGTTGACTCAAACATGCCCATATAACTAAGACAGAGAGATAATTTATGTTTAATTACGATTTTTGTCTTCACCATGTTATTCTAAATAAATATCAGTTTGTAATAATAAGCACTTTACTACAGAAACTTCAATAGGGAGGTAAACAAGCCCGTACCAGGAAATTGGTTATACACTTCAAACTGCCTTTGCATTTGTTTTGCGTTTATTTTCATAACAATGGAAATGTTCTTGCCGTTCACAATGTTTATTTTTACACATTTCAATTCATGCTACTTGAATAGGCATTAATTACATTCTCGAAGTAGTAGAAAATCTTGAATTACCCATTATACTTTCTAGTGAAATATTCAATACCGATCAATCGTTATGCGTTAATTTTAAGCCATAATTTGTAGACGGTTTCACGCTATCCATGCATCTAGTTAATGTACTAAATGAAACAGTTAATTTAAATAGAAATTTTAGGGAGCGGCTGTTACATCAACTGTAGAAATGTCTAGAAAATGGTCTAGAAATCAGAGGGAGGTGCCGGGAATAAGTGGAGCATGCCTCGAATCAGCACATCAATTAGCCAATTGATGAGTAAAGATTATACTACAGACAGCTACAATTATTTCATTGGAATATGGTGTCGATTACCAGTCATTGATATGATGAGGGTACTCATTTCCAAGGTTTACTTTTCAGTGCTTCTAGTAAAGGCTATTTGAAAAGATAAATTAAGGACGGATCTGCAGGTTTTAAATTAGGTAAATTTCCTATCGAATATAAATCATAAAAAACAAAACGAACTATGACCGATTACTTAAAAAAGCTTATTTCCCCGCCTACTTTTCTAGGTAATTTTATACCATACACTTTTTGTATTGCTTGCTTGATTGTGATATTTATGAGTGTTCCGTTTCCGTTCCGTAGAAATGTACTACTGTTTAAACATCGCAATATAAACTTGATTCAGAGAGAAACTTTTATATGCTCAGTTCAGTGTACTTTATGTTATCTATAAGCTTGCTTCGGTGTGTTAGGTACCGTGTGCGCACTGAGCCATGATATAGGACTGATTAAAATTCAGCTTTTTTTAACCAACAATGGGCAACATCATCGTTCGACTAACTAGATTATTCTTGTAGAGAATAAAACTCTGATTAATGTAATTTGAAGATGAATATTAAAATAAATGATGTGAGGCGTAGCATATAGATGTTTTTTGCTGTATTGTCATACTTAAAACCTCCAACCACAGTTTAAAAATGTGTGATTAGTAACTAGAATAAAACTTTTGATTTTGTTTATTTATGGAGATTGATTTTTAAAAACTTGTCCATATATTTTATTACTAGCTTTCACTCGCGACTTAACCCGTGGCGATTGTAATAATTATTTGATCGGTACATTAAAAGTATATGTGAATAAGATTAAATACTAAATTAGGAAACCGATTTGAAGCCTTCCCGTACCATATATACCATAAAGAAGGTAGGTTGATAGATACATTTTGAATAACGGCTCCCGAATTATATCATCGACATAAAATATTCACTTTCTATGCTAATTGTAACAGTAACACATTTGAACAAGGAATCGTTCATATTACGTTAACGATCTGTATTTGCATAAGTCATACGACGCTCCGCGTTCGAGATTCAAGTTAGCTTAGCCGGCGCCGCGCTTTCGACTTTCCTCTCATATTCGCGTTATGCCATCGGTTTTGTAACAGCTTTCTTTAGTTAACGATGAGATAACTAAATTGTATTTGAACAGATATGTTCCACGTGTCAGATGTTTTTAAGTGGTATCATGGTTGATGGAATTGTGATATGATCATGCCATATGATCAGGGAAGTTTTGAATTAAAATGTCATGCCTGATTGGTGCAGTATTGTATCCTTTTCCGGCTATTCCATTTTCAGTTGCTTGTCTTTCAAAATAAGCAGGTATATTATACGATTTTTTTGCCATGGGGTATCTAGACAATATGCTAACTTACAAAACCTGTACTATGTCACACCTGATAAACAAGCAATTAGATATGATCAAATATATCATACCAATATTCACGTATATTCTTTACGTGTTACGGTGAAGTTGTTATTGCAAATTGACTAATTAAACCGGTAAATAACTTTCTTATATAAGCAAAGCTTGCGTTGCGCAGATGTCTTTCAGTAATCAATCATCGAAATTGAGATTTATTATCTATACTTTCTACTGCTCGTGTGAGTAATGCATCTCGTGTCAGTAATCTATGTGTGGTTACATATACTCTGTTCCAAAGCAATTTTCTACCGATGTAAACAAACCTCAGTTGTCACAGTAACTGTGCCACCGGGAGTGAGCGTGAAATTTGTTTGTTATGTAGCGTGTAGGGTTTATGTAGCGTCTCTATCTACTGCCGCCTTCCTACCTAGGCAAGTATGCTCCATCGTAGATCTCATCGTTACTTACCATCAGGTGAGATCGAGATCAAATACTTGCCTATAATGTAATAAAAAAAAAAAAAAAAACATCAGTGTAAATTCGGTCTGACACCGCTTTCCGTATCGCCGTAAGGGCTCTGTAGCAAAAAAAAATCCCGCTATTATCGTGATCATTTTCTTTCTGATTTTGTAGGTATTATACGAATATGCGGTAGAATCATTTGAGATTTTATGGAATATTTTTAGAATGTTCTAAACGTTAGTACACATGTAAGCCTGATATGTCGTAAACGGGACTCAGTTTAGCAAATCCATTAAAAAACTAAGCATGGTTTAAAATACCTACGTAACGAGCCCACTCGTGGTGGTGCTTATTTTATTTCAACTTCACTTTCACTTCGGGAGGCACCTTAGAATTTTTCATTCACGGTGGGAAATGTCCTACACATTTCCCAAAATTGGCAAAAATATATATAAGGGTTCCGGATTAACGGAATCCTTAAAATATTATCAACTTTAAGAAAGTACCAATTTCTCTCATAAATTATACAGCAATTTGTATTGATTTCAACAATTTTAATTATGTATCTTACGTACTCGGAATATTATAAAAAAAAAATTGCAAGTTTTTATTAAAATAACTAAACTTCTTAATTATTTATGAATTGATAATATTTTTGTATGTTCCAGTCATGGAGAGCTATGGAGGGCGAGCCAATGCAACCTACCCAAAACGATAATGGGGATAAAAAATCACTAGAGGAACTCCCTAAGCGTCGCAGACCTGGCCGTAAGCGAAAACGTCGTCCGCAAACATCATCTGTTGAAGATATAAGACCACAAGAAAGATTTCCATACCTTGACGAACCACCGCGAGCTTATCACGATGATACTTCATACAATACCTACCAAACAACAGAAATGTCTCGGAGACGAAAGAAACCTGGCACAAGACCTATTCGCTGGTCGGATGACTCTATAGACGATAGACCCTTACGAAGAAGAAATCAAAGAAAAAAGCGACCTTTGTTGGACTCATGGCCTGGATTAAGCGAGTTCAGCGGTTTCAGACCAGACGACATACTCCATAAAGAAATAGAAGAATTACCTGCTAAGCAAACGAATGAGTATGACAATAATGAAAAAGATCATATAGTTGAGATTAAAAATGGACGTGAATTGATGGAAAAAAGAGTTAAAAACCGTGAACGTCTTGAAAATAAACATGAACAGTTTGACGACAGAGATGAATCCCAATACAGAAGAGACTATGTCACCGAAGATAAATCTTTATCTGAATTTTCGGCGGAAGTAATGAATTCTGGACCAAGACAAAATATAGAAGATGGTGATAACCCACAAGATAAATATAAAGAAACAACGTCAGGAGTACCAAGTGAATATGAAAAAGTTCTGGTATGTAAGCTTAATAGTTTTTCTCTTTAATTTATTTAGAAATGAAATTTTATTTTCATAAACCATTCGATGTGTGTTCGATGTGCAACTTTGACTCATTCTTATTTGTATACTTTATGAGGTTCAATATTTGGAAAGCAGAGATTATTTAGCCAAAGACAATAAGCCCACGCCAACAACTAGCTATCTGCGAATTTATTGTGTAGTTTATAATGGTTTTTTTATAGGATAAATGCTTGTTACTCGAATTAAGTAACAAAGCACTAGGAAAGGTCGTCCATTTGATAACAACATACGATGAAGATATAGACACAAACTATTACATAGTAAAAAATACTATTCAACTTGCAAAGGTTATCGAAAAGGTTTCTAAAAATATTGTCAAAGAAACATTTAGCAGTAAAAGCAAAAATAAATCAATTATAATTCTTAAGAAATGTAAAGATAACATTAAATACACTACTAAGAGGAAGAGTTTATTGGACATACAAAATAGCCTGATGGATCAACTGATTATGGTATTTATAGTTTGATAGAGATGCTAATAAATATGTTAAGTGTGTAACAAAGTAGATACCTACTACCACTTACTATCATAATAACACAGCCTGAATTCTATAAGCTAAACTGTTCCTAAATACTAAAAAAGATTTGGGTAAATAGTGTAGCTAATTTTAGTTGTGAGAATAACTTATGATAGGTGTTTTTTTATAATGGATAAATATGTTGTGATAAACGTACCTACATGTAAAAAATAAGCAACGTAACGCCTTTAATCTGTAAAAAATTCGCCAGTGGTATTAGGTTTTAAATGTCATAGGACCAACAATAGTCATGTAGGTCAAATGATCGCTTTGGTAATAATGTGTTCAGGTTCAAATACAGCCTGCACCGTTAAGGTTTTCCGGCCATGGCCTAAATCCTCCTTGTATTGATATTGAGGGGGAGTGTGCTTGCTATTGCTAGCACATTGGTTTCAAAATGTGAGTGCACTCCATGTTCCACTGCCTTATCTCTTCTTATATCTTATCCTTCGGGAAACACATGTGTGATGGTTTGCATAAACAAATTTTTTATCAGATACTTCAAAATACTAAACTGATAAAGAACTAAGTTCCTTTATGGGTAAAATAACATTCATTTCAAGTTAAGCTGGCTGAGAATATTTTTTTATTGAATATAAACACGTGTATGTTTTTTATGTTATATTTTTAAATTAACACAATATAATCTAATTTCAGGAAAATAGCCACGCAGATCACCTATCATTAAAGGACATATTGAAAAGATCTAACGGCACTAGCTTAAGTGAAATATTGCAACAACATAATTTATCTCTGGTCGATTTACTTCACGGTAAAGAGAATGCTGTGTCAATATTCAAATCTCCAGCTTCAGTTGAAGATCAAAACAGTAATAATCTACACAAAACACCCAATAATTTTCCAGAAACAACATATTTGAAATTAGATGCAATGAATAAAGATAGTGAAGAACAAGAATTATTAAACTCTGAAACAAAGTATGCCGCCGAGCCAGTTACTACTACCATTATAGAGTATCCTACTACTACAGAAGTAATTCAAGAAGTTACTAAGAACGATGAATTATATACGACAACCTCAAAACCTATTGAAGACAATGTTCCCAAAATTTTAAATAAACGACGTTTTCTACCTGGACTTCGTAAGAAGTTGCGACTTAGACCAATGCTAAATAATACGATCAAAGGTCAATTGAATAGAGACTTAATATCGTTGAATTCAAGGAAATATTTACAACAAAACAACATAACTAAATTTAGAGAATGGAAAAACTTTGTTCCTACATTAAATAAATATAACACATCTTTTGAAAATACTATAATATTAGAAGCCGAAACGACCACCACTGTGAATGAACCAAATGAAACAACTATAAACGTTGAATTCGTAAGTAATATAAATACTCAACCCGATTTGCAAGCTAACCAAGAAAAAAACCTTGACAATATCAACATGGACATAATTGAAGTAACAACTACAGAAGTAGCTGTGCCGACGAAATTACCAGAGCTTGATATAAATTCTGACAGGCCGTCAGTAGTATCAATGCCAAGACCTACGGCAATTTCTTCAGGATTAAGACGTCAGGCATTTAATAACAGATTGAAAAGGAAACGTATGAAACACAAAAATTCTACGACAGAACCGCCGCAAGATGATATTATAAAACATCTTTTTGGAATGGGTAGCTTGGTGTCGTCATCGGAGTTTATAGCAAGGACTCAAGAACCAAAAAATGTTGACGAGAATAGCCAGGAGCATACTACGTCAGTAGACTTTATCACTACTGAAAGCACAGCCAAATCCGAAATCGACATAAGACATACAAAGATCACTCCAGTTAAAGCTTTAACAACACCCATGCCAACGATATACACAACCACAGAAGAAAACGCTAAAGTAGAGATTGAAGAAATACTTAATGACACTCAAAGTAAGTTATTACAAATTTAATGATACTGTATAAAAATAAAAATTACGATCAGACTTTCTTAATATTTTCTTTCAAGGTGAAGCCAAAATATTTATGATTTTTTTAAGAAAATTTGAACAGCTAAGTATGTGTTTGCAAAATTACAGTTTTGCAGTCTAGATTAATTCATCTCAATAAAAAATAATAATTCGCGCTATTACCAAGTGCTTACACATTTTTATTGTTTCTGTTTGCAGCCAGTGCAAAACTATCTAGAATACTCATGGAAAGAAATATGACACTAAGTCAACTAGCTGAACACAGGGAACGTGGATCAAGCCATGTCCACCTTGCTGATATATTCCACAATGCGTCACGGGAGCCCAATCCACCTGAACCATTTCTATCTAAATCTCTTATAGAACCCATATCTAAAGAAACATATCCATTGCGAGCTCTTTTAGATGCCAATTTACATGACCCTACAGCTAAAGCAACAACGATAGATCCGAGCATGATTCAAATAAGCAACATAAATATACCAGTTGTAATGGACTTCCGCAATAATGTCAATGAGAACGCAGAAAACATGGGAATCATGTCTTTATTTAACAATTTTACCAAACACGTCGACAAAAGTCCTATAAAGAAAGACTCCGAAGGTAGGCCATATGAGACATCCATTATAGCTGTGAACACGACACATACAAAACCTAATAATACCAGGGAAAGTCGTATATTGGGCGATATTGATGATATTGTCAGTTGGAATGAAATATTTTCATTGATGAGAAAAAGTCATAATAATGAGACAGGAGGTATTGACCACACAATAGGTAAATTTTTAATTTAGGTTATAATACCAGATTTATTATGAAAACATTCAAAACTTAAGTGTTTGTAATTTATTTTTCAGACACTACCCAGATTCCATACAAAATGATTAGTCTGGATGAAGACATTGATGGCGATGGATTGATAGTATTAGAAGATCTGCAACATCTGAAAGATTTCGAAAGCAATATCGGTTTATCTTCTGATGAGAAATTAGAAGCAGGAATCTATGAGAAAACCGATGTACCACTGCTTGAACCGGGTATTCTCGATAGGTTACCAAGCCAAACAAAATCAGTGACAGTTGCCACAGCAAGTATTGCTGGTTTGGCAATGATACTATTCTTGCTGACGTATGCTTTATTCAAATGGAGAGAGCAGAGGGTGAATATTCGCAAGAAAAGTAGTTTCTGCGATGAACGGATTCAGACACCCGTCTTTGAAAACCGAAAGGGTCAAAAGAACAACAGCAGTATGCGTAGCATCAGTCCAATGTTGCAGACTTCAAACATTTACACATTAAATACGCTGGACTCGAGGGCTGGCAAGGAATCGCCAGACTACATGTGGGATTCATTAAGAAAACCATTTCAGTGAGTACTGAGCATTTATAGACTGAGTTTAGTGCACCGATGATTAATTAGATTAATTGTGTAAAAGTTTTCTACAAATACCAATTATTGCTATGAAAAAATATGGAGGCTCTAAAGATTTTAAGCTAGGGACCTGATTTAAGAATAATGAAGTATGTAAATTTTCACAGCAAGTTTGTAGGCACTAATTGGGTTTTGATTATTAGTTTTATGAATTTGTTTGAGAAGATAATTTCAATTTATTAATTTTAATTTCAGTATTATGCATTGAATGCAATGTGACGTATCAGAAGTATGTTTCGTATTTTTTACATTTTTATCTATAAAAATAAAGATAATTATGAATATGATTTTAATGTTCCTCACCTGTAGCTATCATATGTGAAGATGTCTTGTAGTTTCTTTAAAATTGGTATGTCAAGGGTGTGAATTTTATTGTAGAAGTAGGCATACTGTCGGGCAATATTTCTATAAAGCTTTAGTGATGATTCAAAGACAGGTGATGGCTGAAAATAAGTGAATTATGAAATGAATTAAACAGTAAATATTGAGAATATGTGGGTGTATAGTTAATTAGTAGGGATTAGAAAAAAACTGCCTGGATACATGTAATACTTAGCAGTAGCACCGAGGCTTGCCACAGTCCAATATTTGTTGCATTCAAATGAAAAAAAAAACAAGTATCCAGGAGTAGTCTTCAATATTTTATAGTTTAACTTTGAATAAAGACATCCATGTACATTTGGGCAGTATATAGGTATATGTGTAGCTGGCTTGTCGTGCCAGTGAAAAACGAATAAAACAAATACCCTTAGTTCTGCCAGTTCTTCATTTGTGAAGTACAGGATAGTAGTATACTTCTTGGGTAGTGTGTCAATGTATGGCTTCCAAAATGAATCTGCAAATTAAACACACCACATAGTACATAATTGGGCTATTACTTCTACTATTTAATACTTCAGGGAATTTTGTGCCTGGCTGTAAGGTATTTTTTCTGTAACACTATGACTGGCAACCACCCAAGGAGCCGATTTTCGCGTCATACAGATAATCTCTAATTTTATATCACTATAGGCAAGTATTTGATCTCAAAACTTTACAAAAACAAACTTTTAAACTTTAAAAGACAACATAAAAGTTAGTAGCAAGATAAGTGAGAATGTATCTTTTAAGTAGTGGGGTGGTTGAATGAATTAGAATTCTTTTGGCATCATCATATTGTTATTAATATTTAACTGACAAACAACTTTAAGCTTTAGTAGGTAGATGTTGTGCATTACACAGATGTGTCCACAACTAGAACAAGAACAGTGCCAATCTTAGCTCATAGAATACTGTTGTGTAATTCTATTGATGTTTGCCAACCAACTAGTAAATGACAAGAACTTAAAATACACTGTTTTCATATTGTTAAAAATTAACTTAGTTGAAAATTAATGATGTACAATTGGCATTGAAGTTATTATAAATGTTCACCTGGATTATTTTTCTCTAATAACAAAAACAGTGCTAAAGTAATGTTTGGCATGTTCTGTAGCAAGGGATCAATGGCAATAAATGTCGCCAGTTCAGAGTCCTTCGCATTTTTCTCACTCATCATAACTTTAGACGGCACTGTCAGGATTAAAGACCCCTCTGTGAAGGCTTTTGTTGCCTTCAGACCAAGATCATAGCCTTCAAATTCACATATCTCAACACCTGTAAAAAAGATAAACATTTTATACAGTGGTGAATACAAATTACTTATCTATATATACAGAACAGAGTCATGTTAGTGACACCATTTTTAAATCATGAACATGTGAGCAGATTTTTATCTTTGATTTTTTGAATTTGTCTCCACCCCACATAGCAGAATAACTATTAAACATAGGAAAAACTCACAAAAACAAATAATCAAGATAGTTCATTTACTCATACATTTGATTCTGAAGTGGTACAATTTATTTATCGGTAATTAGTATGGTCCCAAACCAATTACACTAATAACTTAAACTTTTACAACTATATACAATGCATAAAGAGTATGCCTTGTGATATTTGTTTTCTATTAAGTGTATGGTTTTCTCACAAGAATATGAATATAAAACACGGCTTACCTTCGAATTGTACCCCATTTTCATTCAACCATTTATTGTATTTATCAATACTTGACTGACGTGGATTCTGTCCAGTTTTATGTTGGGAAGACTCAATATTAATGATTTCTTTAATTAAAACGTCGATTTCTAAATGATGCTCCCAACTTTTAGTAAGATTATTTGACGCCTGAAAAACGCTGGTCAGTCTTAGCACCCTGTCCACCAGAACAGCTAATTCTTTACGCTTTTGCTGTGAGAACTTGTTGTTTTCCTTTCCCAAAGTTTTCTTCGGATTCTGTTTTGATTGCGATTTGCGGCCCATTTTGATAAAAATTGTGTTATTTCAATAGAAAAATAAATGTAAAAATGTAAGAGAAACTTAATCTAAAACGTGGGAATATTCTTAAGCTAAAAATAGATCTCCAATCCCCAACCAAATCAAAATTCCAATTTTTCTAGTTTTCTCTTTCCAAATATGTCACACTGACAGACTAGACGACATTGTCAACATTCAAGTGACGTATGTCACAGTGAAATGTACGACTGACATAAGGACCATTTGTTTTTTTGGTTATTGCTCTCTCTCTTACATTTAGCCAGTGTCAAACATTAAATACATTGAATTTAGCGATTAGGTCCCAATCACGATAAGAAGGCGAACGTGGGCTCTGTGTGAGTGCGCGGGGTTCATGGTGAATATTATACTCGCCTGATTAAATATGCACCCATCCACTTGTTCATATAACATTACGACCACAAGTAGGACGTAGGACAATACAGACACAGTTTGTGTTTTATAGAACCACGTACCGCCCTCACTCCTATGCCAATATTATACCTACGTATAGATTGATAGGATGCTATTTCTCAGAACTATATTCTAACTAAAGTACCAACCTAAGTATTTAGGTAGGTACCTATTAGGTAAGTCCCGATTAACCTACTTTATCTGCTTATGCGTTTTAACAATGTCACAGTCGGCTATGCGCTGACGAGTAATGTTTGCTTGGCTGGCAATGACAGTGGTATAGTGAACATTTGGCAGACGGGCGGTCAGTTCCAAGAAAAGTTATTTGCAACGCCCCACTTTTCGGCCGAAGAATTGCCTTATGAAATAAAGCGACGGCTACCCTTTAAAACATTTATTATGATGTCGAAATTATCGAAGCTATGTATGTATCCTTATGATAAAATTTCATAATTTTATTTATTCAGTTAGGTATCTACCCAGATTTATTTAATCAGATATTTTCGAAGTCTTATGCCTTCTAGCACAGTCTAGCGTAGCATGGGTCTTCTGTTAGTAAATATGTTGCCCACATATTACTTATACAGCGTGATTTTAAAAGGGTATAAGTACTACAGTAAAAAAATGTACCCATCAAAATAATATTTTTAGGAGCAAATAAAAAAAAACTTAAGTAGGTACTTTTTGAAATTGTGACTTTACATACGTAGTTATTATAATGCGCAAAAGAGTTCCGCGAGCTCAGGTTGAAAATTGGTATTATCACAGAATAGGTACGTCTCGAATCACGCTTAAAGTATGTATTACTGGCATAAAACACGAAAAAATAATTTCGAGACCATTAAGTTCTTTAAAATAAAAATATTAGAAATTTTTAAATTCCGTAAATGGATTCAGCAGTTTTTTTTCTGTTGAAATGGCCAGCAAATACTTACACAGATATATTAGAGAATACTTAGGTACCTAGTTTTAATAAACTTTTTCAACCTTTTGAGAAATAATCCTGCTTATATACAGCATGCATTTAATATACCCCGAAGAGATGTTTAGAGGGTTGCACCGATATTTTGCAAATTATATGTACCTATTTGGTGAGTATACCTACCTAGCACTTATGGGATAAATAATTCTTACGTTATCATTTTTAAATTGACTGAATAACTTGAAGACCATTGAGGTAGGTAACACTCGATGGTCTGCGACCACATGGCGCGACCAGTGGTGGTGGTGTATGCAAGTCGATTGGGCCTCGGGACGCAGTCGCTCCAGGCGGGAGCAGAGCTGTTGCACGACCGCTTCAGTGTGACGTGATGGCTGTTTTTTCGCTCAAGGCATCAATTACCAGCATACTGGGTAGCAATGCCGTGGTGATCCGTGAGCGTCGGGTCACCATTCGAGGGGCTACTCTGCTAGTCGCGGTCTGGCGTCTCTGTCATTTCGAAGAGGCCTTAATAATCAAACGACATTCAATTCTACATAAGTAGGTAGGTAAGTATAATTCTCATGATACAAATGTCTATCTAGGTAAGGTATACCTAAGTAGATATTTCAATCTGTTTTCGCCACAGATATATTAGAGGAGATATGTTATGAAAGCGGTGAGCTTGCGCTCACCTTTAGCCAAAATTAGGCTAACATAGAGTTTTCGCCGTCAGTCGACTGCAACTGCACGTCGGTATCGGAGCTCTAATTTTTTTTTTTTTTTAAATACCGTGTTATTCCGTGGTTGTGTGCAAAAATACTAGCAGCAAAGTGAACTACGCGAAAGATGGAATCTCATTTCACCAGCCAGTATTAAGTATTTTATTTATTCGTCTTTAAAATCATTAAAAACAACAAATCAAAAAATATTTAATGCCTTTATTATGTTATTTTAGTTTTCATGTAGCACAACGACTTTTTTATTTTTGTACAAAATACATGGCTCTTTAAGTACCACCTATGTTCGCTACTGAGTGAATGTACGAGGCAATGGATAGATCGTCTAACGATACTTTGAATAAACTGGTGCGTCGCGTGGTACGGCCGCTGTATGCGGCGACGACGCAGCACGCACCGAATTATTGGCACGCGTGTGTGTGTGAGACTTCGTATTGGTTGGTTTTATGTAATTGCATGTGTTTTGTGGCGAGTAGTGGGGAACAAAACGGAGACAGCGAGTTCCCATACATTTTGAACCGCACGGCATATCTCTCGTGATCTGTGGTTTTCGCCATACATAATGTGGCATTCTCTTGTAGTATGAACTATTGCCTCTGCGCAGATCTAGCGGCAAACTGAGGTAGGTAACCTGCCTACAAAGCATTTACTTTCCCATCGGAGGTGCCTTTATGTGGGTGCCGGTGGATGCCTGTGGCGGAGGACCGTGATCTGTGGAAGTCATTTAGGAGCCTTTGTCCAGCTGTAGTCGTCTTTCTGGATGAAATAATATGCGTCATAGTTATTTAAGCATTCACTCACCGTGGGGAACGGTCCCCTCAATGTGACGGTGTTCAGCCCACAATGCTGGGCTAGTACGGATTAGCAGACTTCTCCCGTCTTTCGCGAATTGGTCTCAGGAACTTTTCTCAGACATGCACGTTTCCTCGCAATGTTTTCTTTCACCGTTTAGCAAGTGATAAGGTAACAGAAATCCCAGTCTTCTGGAGTTTGCACCTGAGTGTGACCCTTGTGCCAACCTGGATATAATTGATTTGTAAAATGTGTAATTTAAAATGATATATATTGTAATCTTTTTAATAAAATTCTTAGCACCGAGTGTCTCACTGACGGACAACGCACAACCTCAACACTCACAACCGGTGGACTTAGGAGCATGTAATTTTGGGCACACATGTTCTTATTTTTTTTAAATAATCTCGCACTCAATTGTAGCGTTTACGTACCTACAAATATGTCTCTTGGTGTAAATGTGTGGGTATTAAGTGTGTGATAATGATTATCATTAAAGTAGGTACAGTAGTTACGGAGTACGTACCGGCTATGAACTTGATTACGTTGTCTGATAAATTATGTTTTATGTTGCAATTTACCTACTATCGGTTATTGATGTATTTCTCCTTATACATCATGAAACCGACCTTTTCTTTTATCTGACTCAAGCTATATGAGTTCTTGGTCTTCCTCTTCCACGCTTACCTTCTGTATTCCCCTTAATCTCTTTTTTATGGAAGTATCATGTCGTATGAGATGGCCTATCATCTTACCTGTTCTATTTCGTATGGTATGGTTTTGATAATCGATCTTTATCAAAATTTTACTTAGGGAAAAAGAAAATTGAAGCGTTAGGTATAGGCAGTGTTTGTGGGCTTTAGTTTGGTACCTAGAATATTATCTCACATTTTACATATTAAGAACACCATTGAGGCGAACTGGAACCTAGGCAAATATGAACCCTAATTCTATAGCCATAAGCTATACACATACGCTCGTTATTACGCGGATATAAAAATATTGAGCAAAATGCCTATTAATAAATTGACCTCGACATAAGTCATTGTGTGTGATGTAATTTACGATACATGTATATCTATATGTGAGATTGTACTTAGGTCTGTTCGTCTTCATTGATCTAATGATCATAATGATTCATTCTATGATATGTAACTAAAAAAACTAAGACGGATATGATACACGACGACCTGTATAATAAACTGTATCTATGTACAAAGTTAATAATTTTCGTTGATCTTTGATGTTATTATGATGTATCGTTAAACTATTGACATGTGACCACTCTTAGCCTATCAAAACGAGACTACTAGGACTGTTTATCGCACATTAGGTATGTAATCTTTAGGTAATCAACTAATCCAGGAGAGGCGAACCCGAAGAAGAAGCAGAACTAATATTCAAATTTATTCTAACTTGATATCGATTCGTTTGAAAGGTATCTCGGAACACAGGACCCTTAGTAAAGACCTAAGTAGGTCTTGGCCCTAAGGTGTCCAGGCAGAAATATCGGACACAGGGCCGGACACAGGGGGGGAGGGGGGGGGAATAGATGCGATTACCCCCCGTGAGTCACAACCAAAGTACTTCTAACCACTCACCCTTGGGGTAAACTCAAATCGCTTTAAAACTCTCGGGAAAAGATAAATAAATATAAGTTTTTTTCATTTTGCATACATCGACCGATATGAGTCAGCTTACATACATCCTTGTCTTGTCTTTCGGGCAAAAAAACGAAGAACACGAACTTGACAAAATATTAGATCACGTATATGGTAAAAAACTTCTCATGAATCTCCATACAGGTTATGACAGCCAGCTGCTTTCTTACGCAGCTACAGTCTCAAACTTAGGTAGGTTCATTCAAAGTCAAAGTCAAAGTCAAAGTCAAATCATTTATTTCGTATAGGCCTACGGGGGCACTTACAAATTGTCATTACATTTTTTCCTTAATACTACAACCGGATCGGAACGCGACCTCAACTGAGAAGATCCGGCAAGAAACTCAGCGGGCTTGTCTTTTTTTTTTTATCCATTATATTTACAAAAAAAAATAAAATAAAAAGTAAGCTCCAGTGTGTTGCCATGCGAGGCGCACACACGCTACACTTTAACATTATAAATATTGATATTAGAGCGATCAGTCCCAGGCTGCTTTATCATCCAAATAATCCAAGATTCTGTAGTAACCCTTACGACATAAATTACTTTTAACAGTTCTTTTGAACTTACTAATGGGCAAATCTCGGATTCCTTTGGGAAGTTTATTATAGAAGCGTATACATTGCCCCATAAAAGAATTATTTATTCTGTGGAGACGAGTGACATGCACGGATAGTTTGTCCTTATTACGAGTGTTAATAACATGAACATCACTCCTTTTTTCAAAATTATGAATATTTTTCTTAACATACATTAGATTTTCATAAATAAATTGAGACACAACAGTTAGAATATTTATTTCTTTGAATTTATCCTTAAGGGAATCTCTAGGACCCATGCCGTAAATTGCTCGTATTGCCCTTTTCTGCAAGATGAAGATAGTATTAAGATCTGCAGAGCAACCCCAGAGCAAGATGCCATAGGACATAACGCTATGGAAATAACTGAAATAAACAATTCTAGCTGTGTCTATATCCGTTAATAGTCGAATTTTTTTAACAGCATAAGCTGCCGAACTAAGCCTACCAGATAGTTTTTTAATATGTGGACCCCATTGCAATTTAGTATCTATGGTAATACCGAGAAACACTGTTGACTCCACAAGGTCCAAATCAGTTCCATTCAATTGTAAATTGGTTCCAACTTGTCTAACATTTGGTGTTGAGAACTTTACGCATTTAGTTTTCTTCTCATTAAGGAGAAGATTATTTATAGTGAACCAATCAACAACTTTAGCGAGTGCATTGTTCACATCGTCATAATTAACTAACTGTCTCCTGAGTTTAAAAAGCAGTGAAGTGTCATCTGCAAACAATACAATCTCGTGATTATTCCCTACATAGTAAGGCAAGTCATTAATGTATATTAGGAATAAGAATGGCCCTAATATCGAACCCTGTGGAACGCCCATTGACACTAGAGAGCCGGGCGATTTTATACCATTAACATCGACCTTTTGAATCCTATTATTTAAATATGAAGTCAAGAGGTCAAGAGCCTTGTTCCTAATACCGTAGTTTGGCATTGGCACTCATTCAATCCAATAAATTAGAGACCTTTCTAGATCAGAATAGAGCACCCTAGATTTGAATTAATGCTGCCCAGAGTCTCCTAATTATAGTAACATCATGCAAGACTTTTGCGTCTTGGTCTTCCGAAATTGGAAGACCATGACCAAGTCTTTGGGCAACACTGATGTGTCTGATTTTCCCACACTGCTCATGTAGTTACTCGAGATTACTATTCATAAGCCATATTCTATGATTCTTTATCTCCTGTATAAATTTACATTTCATAACTCAAACTAATAAGGAACAAGACTTACCTACCTTACTTATCGTAGAAATAGCGAATAAAGTTGTCAGTCACGAGTTTTACGACTACTTACGGTGAAACAAATTCCGAAGTAATTAAAAAAATATCAATATAAATTTAAAATATCTGATCTGTGGAAATTAAAAAAGTTATCAACAGGATTATGACGTCACCGCCATAAATGTAAGCGCGCGGGTGATAGAGAGAGCGTGACCCCCTATCTAATGTTAATTAGAAAAAAATAATGTAGTTGATACAAATAACGCGAAATACTCGTATGTAAGATTTTTCGAATCTTTCTATTTAATATAAGTAGTTATAACAAATGAAATAAATAGTCAAACACCGTATTATTTAGTCTGTGCCGGTCTGAATTCCTATGTGACACACCTTTCATTACGAAGTCAACGCTTGCCCTAGGCACGGCTCGAAAGTTTCTCTGCCGTCTAATGTGTATAATACAGTCGAAACATTTGCGTTGATTGAGAATTCTAATAAAGGCTATGAGCTAAGCGGTCGTGGAATACATTAGCTAAGCGTGAACTTTATGCAAAACTCGGTGCGTGCCGTTTAAGGCGGCAAAGTTGGGCTTTAATTCTATATATTCTGTTTTTCAATTAAGCTTAAATGTCCACCTTATCGTGTAGCTATTATCTAAGCAAATTGAATTTTGTTGAGTGCCCGCGGCTGTCCGCAGTTTTGTCTCGTTATATCATCATGCTGAGCGCGATTGTACTGTATTTATTTAGTTTTAAATGATAATATTCATGAGTGACGTAAGGCCAGGATTAAGACAGGCTCCACACCTTCCTATCCGATCCTAATTATTGAATGAAATCGGATAATGCGTAGGGCAATGATCTAATTTAGGACTTCATACGCATTATCCGATACTTAGGATAGGATCGGAAGGTGTGCAGCCTGTCTAAAGATAGGACGACGGTAAGTAAAAAACGGCGGCTTATTGAACAATAGGGTAGGTATGAAATCCAAATGTAGTCGTAGTGTCAACGAGAAAGCATGCTGTCTCTGTCATACTTATTAATAAAATTTGTGGTGTGAGCGGGATAAAAGACGCTTACCTACCGAAACGCTAGGTAAAAATATGTGCTTGGGGCACTGGTTCAGGTTTGTAGTCGAGGCATGTATGTTGCCCACATAATGAAAATTTATTGTAAAATTAGCGTTACCTCACACCCGGTCCGTTGAATCTCACTATGATTCTTGCTACCATCTTGACACGGATGTTGGAGTTAAAAATCGTGAGAAAATTTGAAAAAAAAAAGAAGCAAATACACGTATTTATGGTATGGTCCATAGTTCCGTGAGTAGGTATTCTCCTTTGAGGGTACATAGTTATGCCTGCATCTAACCAGTTCTTTAAAGCATGTAAAGGCAAGGAAGATGCTGTATTAAACAAGTATACTAGCAAGTAGCTACATGCTGAAATCAGTAGGTTCCTACCAAGTGAGTGAAGCTGTTTTGAGTTGCAATAAGTACTATATGGCTGTCTACCTAATGACTCACAGTTTCATGCCATTTTAAGAACAATAGTTCAGACTAATAACCACGATATATTACCAACTTTCTGGTGTTCAGCCGCCGCTAAGCTAAAAAGCGAATGAGTGTCAGGTAGGTACAAAGCCGGGGGGGGGGGGGGCGTTCAAACCCCTCCCGAAATGCCTTAAAGAACGCACTGTTTTACATACTTCATATAGGCCCCCATTAATGGCCCCCGCAGTGAGCTCGACCCCCCGAAGTGAATTCCTGGCTACGGCCTTGGTAGGTGTATACTTATATACATCCTAAATATTTACATTTAGTATACCTATGTATTTTGGGCATACAATTGTTATTTACAAATCTTATTAATAATTTGGTGATACATCATAACACGGAAATTAGAAAACCTCTAGCGTATTAATTTAAGCATAACGCACACAAAACGACAAACAGCATTTGGTATGCTGATATTATGCAAAATCGTATAGCAAGGAAGCAGTCATCCATTCTAAAAGCAGCCGACCATTGAGTTTCTACGTACTTATTAATTTTGGTTGGGCTCGTGATCGGATGTGTGGCCTGCCGAGTTGGCCACGATTACAGATGACTTTCAGCCTATATCCCCGAAGTGTAAGATAGTATTAGCTCCTTATATAATAGTGAGCTTATTGCCATTATACTAGACACTCTACCCCTTAATTCAAGGGGCATAAGGTATAGTATACCACACTGGCCCTGCACCGGTTGGCGGGTTTTAACAATGCCAACTTATACAAGTATATCATATATCGCGTTTAAAAAAGTAAAATAAAAGTCCACGGTTTAAAGTTATAGAGGAGCCGTAGACAAAAGCTAAATGCGACCAATCTTTGCTGATCGAGTGATAATAATATTTTACTATAAGGCTTATCTTTTGAGTCTAATCGTGCTAACTTATAGTGAAATCCTTGTCGATATTAGTCCAATATATTTGCCGCCATGCTCGAATAAAAAGCCACACAGACAAGAATTCTAAAACACATGTTTTTGATTCAGAAATGTCAAATTAGCCAATTCTAAGCTGATGGCTTGATTGGCGATTCATCACTTAGAAAATAGGGTTTTTGATTACCGTCAATGTTTTCCTAGACCTTCCTACGGGTCACGAGAAACAAGCATGACTGTACATACCTACCTAAACTTCCTTTGAAATACAATTTTCCTGTTCAAGGCTCTGTGTGCAATATGATTAAATCAAACTTTCCCGATTCATCAAAGAGGATTCGCGTATGAAGCGATTCACACACATCGACATGATATGACATACTCGGCACTTTCCATGTCATCCTCATTCGGTAACAGTTGTGACATCACAATCGACGTAGTTTTCATGACGACTTAACTGCGGTTAGTGAAAAGTGATGCCTAATTTAATATTATTATCGATATCGATACTTCTAGATTGTTCTACGCAAAAGTGTGAGTCAAGGGAGTTGTAACAGTGGTGTAGTAGTCTATTCTGATTGGTGTTTAACAAAGTGGTTTCAAGTTTCAGGTGGGGCGATTTCTTGGATATCATAATTGAGATCTAAGGGTATTCACAGACTGGGTCGACCTGTGGAGTGGTTTGGTTTTGGCTTACAAATGTGCGTCCCTAGGCAGTTAAAGAAATTAGTAGACAGGTATTTCATGCTGTATTTAGGTATAATGCGATGAATTTAGTGATCGATTACCGACACTCATGTTTATTTGTTCTCGTGGAGTAAAGCAAATTGTGAGTACTTAATGTCGTCCACTATTTTTGAAAATAGAATACTATCGATAAAATAATATTTTTGCGAGCATATAATCACTACAGAGTGCAAATCACCGAATCAATTACGAAGCATTACATCATCGAAGGATTGAGTCATGGTCACAACCTGCTGTGCTTGATCCTTCGGCCCGTGGGTTGGGTCCTTAGTCACACAGTAGGTACCTACCACCAACTCACTACTGACCGCATTGTAAACAATCATTTTGTTAAAGTATTCTGACGTCTATTGAGATATGAATAAAATTCATTGGATTGTCGTCATAATCCTTTCAGAACAATGAATACAGGGACGGTCCGGGTTAACCTGCGACGGGCCCGGGAAATGAGTGGGATCCCGCGGGATAACCAAAAGAACGGCATCCCAAAATCCGCGGCGGACTTTAATTTAATATTGGGATTATAATATTTAGCATTTAATTAGATATCCTAGACCAAAAATAACTACGTTTTTAATAAGATATCCTAGATCAAAATCTGTAGTACTGTACAGTTTTTTATGAGGGCGAACCAGTGGCATTTCAACATGCTCTTAGTACGTGGTATCATTTTTTTTTTCTTAATTTCATATGATGAATGTTTCTTTATAACATACGGATCGACCTGTTAAAATATGTAACATTATTAAAGTTATGCCTTGTATATGATTGCGCGTTTCGGCTTAATTTTCGTTAATAAGTATTTTTTTAAAATGCTGCAAATTAAATATAAAATATGAATCGTTCTCACCGAAGTAAGATATCTAGCAGTTATGATTCGTATGAAAAATTACTCAAGTAATAATTAATATTCCCATACCCAATAAATTCCTAAAAGGAAATTGCTTCTTATAAATATTATTATATATATATTATATATAATAATATTTATATACCACTTCCTGAAACTATCAGCACATTATGGGTGCGTTATTTATTATCTTTGCAGCGACTCTCGACATTTATATTTACCTACACAAGTTTCGGAATTCTTTAAAACAGCTTATTGGATTATAACGCTTTAAACACACGTTGTAATTCTGTTGACTGCCCTGCCTACATATCTGATGTGTCGTCTTTTCATTCACCTTTAAATGCCAAGGCTTAAAGAATCGAAAAATCATGTACAAGGTAAATTGTTCACTGAAAGTAAAAGCTTAGTTCCTTGGTCCGTGCTAACTCACTTATCTATACTTAAAGTGTTAAATAAAAGCAATAGGTAAGTGTTTGTAAAGACTGTCTATACTCAAGATTTGGTTGGTTTGTCTTTACTTTTAGGTAGGATTACCCATGCATAAAAAGGTTTTATGTAGGGTAAAAAAGCCGGACCCGTAATATAAACTATTTCGTGGTGATGTATTACCTATTTGAAATACTTGTAATATCTCATGATTATGATCACTACTAGATAATCGTTTAAAACAATGTTTTAAATTTTATAAGTTTAATTATGTTCCTAATATTAAATAAAAGGATACACAGAAATATATTTAGGTACATGATTTTTTAATACTTATTTATTTTCGCTGGGGACAAATAAAGGTATTTTTGAACGAACATAGCCATGTGAAAATTCTAGTTAATATAGGCTCTAGTTATATAAGACTTGATAAACGTCTTCTAAGAACCATTCAATTACATACGAAACAAATGGTCCTAAACCATTATGTGCTATTTACGTTCCAAATCCTGACTTCCGCTATTTGTTAAAAGCTAATATGTTTATTATTGAATGGCTTAATAGAGTTTAATAGCAAAAGGCAAGTGAGCGTAAAATGTATGCTTATGGTAATTTATTTTTAAAAAATCATGTACATACAAAATGTGACGACAAATTGAAGCATAAATATGAGATAAATGAGGAAGTTATCATGCTGTATTTTTCCACTCTATGTACAAGTATTCTGGAAACAATTTGACTACAGAACCCTAAAACGATGATATTAGACATATAAAACTCTACATACTACCTACTCTGAAAAACCGCACTGGGCCAGCGTGGTTGACTATGGCCTAACCACAGATATATTAGAGGAGATATGTTATGAAAGCGGTGGGCTTGCGCTCACCTTTAGCCAAAATTACGCTAACATAGAGTTTTCGCCGTCAGTCGACTGCAACTGCACGTCGGTATCGGAGCTCTAACTTTTTTTTTAAATGCCGTGTTATTCCGTGGTTGTGTGCTAAAATACTAGCAGCAAAGTGAACTACGCGAAAGATGGAATCTCATTTCACCAGCCAGTATTAAGTATTTTATTTATTCGTCTTTAAAATCATTAAAAACAACAAATCAAAAAATATTTAATGCCTTTATTATGTTATTTTAGTTTTCATGTAGCACAACGACTTTTTTATTTTTGTACAAAATACATGGCTCTTTAAGTACCACCTATGTTCGCTACTGAGTGAATGTACGAGGCAATGGATAGATCGTCTAACGATACTTTGAATAAACTGGTGCGTCGCGTGGTACGGCCGCTGCATGCGGCGACGACGCAGCACGCACCGAATTATTGGCACGCGTGTGTGTGTGAGACTTCGTATTGGTTGGTTTTATGTAATTGCATGTGTTTTGTAGCGAGTGGTGGGGACAAAACGGAGACAGCGAGTTCCCATACATTTTGAACCGCACGGCATATCTCTCGTGATCTGTGGGCCTAACCCTCCTCGCATTGAGGGGAGGCCCGTGCCCAACAACAGTGGGACATTCAAAATGGCTGGTATATTATTATAAAAGTCTTTCTATGTAATTAATACGAACGCATCTTGTACCTTCATAAAACCGGTTTGATACTCTACCTACCGCAAAGTGAGCCTCATCTTTTAATGAAACTAATAAACATACACGAGCTCTTTAGATAAATAGGTTTTCATTAATAAATAGGTATTGCGACGCATAAAATCAAGGCTCGGCGTAACAATTATCTCGATTTTATTGCGAGACGAGGCTAAGTACTGGCGAGCTGGAATTCATTATAATAATGGACCATTCATGGCGAATTTTACTATCGTGACTAATTGATTCGCTTTTAGCTTATACTGGTACCTACATATCAGTATTTATAATGTCAACGTTTTGTATCAGAAATAGAATCTAGATTTATCTACATAATATACATCCTACACCTATCTTTTATTATTATGCAATAAAAATAGACGTCTCTGAATCCTAAGCAAGCGTTTTTAGAATGATTGTCTGTGTGTCTGTTTGTAGCATCGTGAAAAATTGGACCAATTGCGGGTTATAAGTTTTCAATATCGGGTAGCATACAGTTAGAAAGAAAATCTATATACTCGTATTATTGTATGTACACTTCTTACTAGTAAAACTATAGTTTTAATTACACCGTACTGACATTTGACTTGATCCGTGATCAACCTATGGGCTGCGTTTACGGTACACACCCAGCGTAAAATTTACACTGGTTACCGCCAAATACCGTGTTCAGAGAAAGCGCGTGGGACAAAAATTACACCGGGTAAAATTTACACTACCCCATTTACAGACGTCCGTTGGTATAAGCTTTCCCCTGACAAGTGTACATTTTAGCGACCTTTTACTCTGCTGTCAGAATAGCTGAAATTTTGTCAAGTCGCAACTGGAAAAAACTATTTGACGAGTTAACAGTAGAGGTACCATACGGCTAGTATTGATATAACGCTAACAGAATTAATATGAAATAGCTTAATTGAGGGATATCACCATTTTCATATCTTCATTTCACATCTATTATTTTATTAATAATGTGTATTTATTGAATGTTTTATTGCTATTAATTACTTGACATTGGGATAATAGCCGCTTAGTTGTGGGTGAGGCCATTTGCATATCCATTTTATTTCATCGCATTTCATTTCGTTAATAAAGAAGAAGAAAGAAATATATAACGCTAAGACACCGTTCAATGAGCCCCCTATAGAGTAAGTTTAACCTGGGGAAAAAATACCTGGCTTACATAAATGCAATGAAGATATTAAGAAAATATAGCAACGAAAGTCCAACTCCTATTAGAATTTTATTGCCATAAACTTTCAATAAGTAGCTAGGTGGGTGGATCAAATTAAAACAAATCTCTGGTTTTATGAGCTTGATCTGAGACTTCTTTTACGATTCATATTCAGAATAGATATAAATTGAAAAACTTCCGTAAAGTTGATGCAATTCCTTTATAACTATAATTAAGATAGGTACCTACCTTGATTTATTATTGTAAGTCCGTTCTCCTTTAAAGACCTGATAGAATAACCCAAATTCCTAATTAATAATTTGAAGACCCTGGGGTCTGGTTTGGACGTGTCGAAAACAAGGAAACACCCACTATATTTAGCAAATAAATAATGAATAAATCAATAAGATCCTTGCTATAAAATATCAATTCAATAAATTTCCAATAGGAAGGAAGTAAGATGATACTGCTAGATTCAATTTTAATAAAAAGGTAAAATTGTGTGTTTGTCGGGACTGATCTCTGAAACTGCTGATCCGATTGTAAAAAATATTTCACTGATAGAAAGCTCGGTGAACTATCGCAGAGTTTTAGAGGCTTTTTCATCATTCTATGATTATAAGGAATCGAGCTGCACGGAACAATCTATGACTGTGCGAGTGAAGCTGCGGTCCAAAGCTATAATCGATAAAGGTTAAAAGAACCCGCCCCAAAATGTCGTAACTTAACCTCTCTTTCGATAAGTGTTAATTTGTTTAAGATAACCAATTCTGAATTTATAAAACATTAATCAAACGGTATGTTTGTACAAATTGTTTTGTACAGGGTACGCTAACGACTGCGAAAAATTGTACCTGTAAATTCTCAACAGTTGAGACCGGGCATTATAATGGGCACCTTGAGAGATGTGGGGCTTAGTGGACATTGGCAATGGATGCATATTTTAAAAAAATATCTAAGTACTAAATAATGTGCGCTAAATACGTAACTAGTAGTCCAATTAGCTCACTATTGTTTAGCGGCCAGAGTGGGAACGAAACCAGAACATCTCAGTTAAGAGGTCAGCCCCTGGAACCACTGCGCCATTGATGATTCTGCCTTTTGCTCATCATTATAATAATTCAATTAGTCTGTACACGCACCATACAGATGAAGAATTAACACCTTCGTGCGCGAAGGTCCTCGGAACGTGTCCAGTGTTTTGTTGTTTATAACACGCGAGAATTTGATTAACCGATTAATCGGAAATATAATAAGTAATAAATCTTTTTAAAATAATAGAATAGAATTGAGTATATTATTTGTTGTACAAATTTTGTTTTTTTTGTGTATCCATCCTACATGAAGAGTCTACTGTGGTATGAATGGGTTAGGAACCCATCGCTTCTAATGTGATTTTTATTAAAATTTTTGGTCAGGTGTATAGCAGGTGGAAATGAGAGTCGGTCATGTTGACTAGACATCAGCTGTTTCCAAATCCAGTTATACCTTTTTTTTTCCTTATGGCCTTTTTCCATTGAGTCAGGCTCAACAGTTATACCTATATAGAAAGTTGTAGTCCATGTATTTACAATGACATTAGCAACCAGTCCAAAAAAAATATTTTGTAAATCGCCATTCATATTCGTCGAAATATTTTTGAACTGCGTATGTTTGTGGAAATTAAAGCGTGGATGTATAAGGTGTAATAATCATAGTGAAAAATATTTCAACAGGGCTAATAGCAGGTTGTAAAGATATCATTCCCATTAATCAGATTATTGGAGATTTATAGGAATGAAACCCTGTACCCAGCGCATGGCCAACGGCTACTGGCTCGCCTTGTTTAAAAAAAAACAAATACAAGTAGGTGATAACGATCACGATTATGTACAAAATATACGTGTATACAGTGTTTGATTTTTCTGTGTGAACACGAGAGAGTACCTTTTTTCGCGGTCTTGGCAGGTAGTGTTATTTTCTAAATTTCAAATAAATTTAATATTTTTTTCGGGAATATAACCTAACAATGGATGCGAGTGGCGGAGGACCGTGATGTGTGGAAGTCGTTGGGGGAGGCCTATGTCCAGCAGTGGACGTCTATCGGCTGATAGATTAGAACCTAACAATGGACCCCTTAAAATATTTGACACTATTATAGTTAAACCTTTAATATACTATATATATAGTAAATTAAGAGGAATCCTCAGCATGGAAAAGTCCACGTCAAAAATCCCCTCATTGAATTTCGATACTTCTAAGATGACAATTGAGTATTTTTTTGATGCTGCTCCATTAATTCCATTGACTACAACAGCAGAACTATTCACACCAGTTGTTTCTCGAAACACCATTACAAAATTCATTTATACCCCTCACATTTTTGTCGCCGTCGTTACTCAAAGATGGCAGCCGCTCATTAATATCTTCAAACACCAAATAATCTTAATGTCGCCCCATTATCAGTAGTGCAGCACGTGTTGCCATACTCACAGTGAGAGATTCCCGCCACTGCGTTATTAACGAGCGCTGGCAACCCTCCGTCCGCGCCAGATTTACAGCTTAGAACAAAGGACATCAATTTCTTATGTGACATGTGAACTATGGGGCACGAGTGATATGACTCTTTGTGGTGGATACGACGCAGCTCTAGGTGGATTAGTGTGACCATTCCTTGGACAAAATATATACTTTATTGTGTTCCAAAATTAAATCTTATGATAGATTTATAGACAGTTTGCTTGTAAGATTGCCTACTAGGAATGTTATAAACACATTATCATAAGTACCGATGGCTATTCCATCTAAGACATATCAATAGTAATGGCCAATCGTCAATATGACTCCAAAGCGTTAGAAATGTTGACATACATTTTAAGTCGCATATAGTGTCTGATACTTATTCTTAGTAATAATCCAGATTCAGTTTTAAGTTCGTACTTATTATTTGCATTGGATTTTTAAACATGAGCTGCAGTCTCGGATTCTATCAACTAATTTCATTAATAAACGACTTAGATTATATTATGGATCAACCTACTCGTGATCCGTCTGCAATAATTACTAATAATCAATTACTCAAGGAAAGGTATATCGAGGAACTCTATTCATCTAAGTCTATTCACAAATCGGATACCTGCACTCAAAATTCAACGCGCTACAAAACAGATAACTGGTTAGTAATAAGATAATCACGTTATCAATGTAGGCACCTACTTAATTCAATCGGATATGCGACTCTCAAGTGGATGCCACTCATGCCCTCCTACGTAAACTGAGAACAATCAGAAATATATTCTTATTGGTATCTTAGTACTTTAGTTTAATGACTTGACGATAAGCAGGCAAATTGCACCCAAAAGCTGTTCTTAATTCGAATAATCCTTTCTAAACTATGTTTTTTCTGTTTTTTTTTTTTTAATAGATAGTAATAACCATTAGGATATTCGCATTTGATATAACAAAGCTAGGTGCAAGTTTAGACAACGGAGTAGGTACGTCTACCTAAATATTTACGACCTCGGAATTTTCCTATTCCCGTCAGATAGGTACCGCTGACCATCCTAAAGAATTACAAGACCATGAAATAATAATTTGTAGTATAAGTACTTAATTTAAAATTGGAATAAGAAAATAATAGCAATTATTTAATTTAATGAACTCTACGATGTTCTTTTTTTTGCCATAAGCCATACATTGAAGAGTAGCAATACTATTCTCATGTATCGCCTCGTACGTCGACCGGTAGATAAATTATAGACGTGCGCGATCTCTTTGTCCCGTCAATATGTCAAGCGCGCCACCATTCCTGCCGCTGACATAATAATTCCTTTTACAGCCAGTTATAATTGCATAACGAAAAAAAGTTACGGCTTACACGCCTCAGATGAGCTAGTTGAGGTTTATCATTGTTTCTGTTGAGCTGCTTACTTGATGTTGAAAATAGTAGGTATGAAATGTAGAGTCAGAGTTTTGGGAACTCAACCAACGTGATCTTGAAGCTATCTTTGATTGGTAGGTAAATATGGCATAAATGTATCTAATTTAGAACCTATAAACAAGTATTGAAATAAAACTTATTTTATGGATTGGCTGCTTTACAGCAACCATGGTCACGGGAGGACCATGGTTGCTGTAAAGCAGTGGCAAAGGCAAAGGCTTGGGTGGCCTCATATGTAGTTGTTTCTTGCGGCCGATCTACGCAAAAAGTGCAAGACACTTTGAGCACTTTCTGCGTGCCGCCGCGAAGCCGAAACGTCGGGAACGTAAAAACCTAAAATAAACGCGATAAAATCCGAAAAAAATGTTTTATTTCAAAGTACTTAACTTATTATTTTTTGCCGCCAATAAAGCTTTTTATAAAATGTTTTACTTCAAGGAAAAAAACACATAATCTGTTGGTAGGTACATACTTGTTGGGAAATTATAGATAGCGCCGATTATGTACTTATCTATGTCTTCAAAGAAATAAGTTTATCAATGGGCCATTTATCAGTAAAATATATTATAACATAAGTGATAAATTAACATTTTATTACCAGTTATTATAATACTTGATAGGTACTTAGAGTAAGTTATTCATGATAGGTACTCAGAATAATCTTATAAGTTTATATTTTGTTCGTGTAGGTGTACATTGTTTGTGTGTGTAATAAGTTTTAAGAGGTTAAGCTGCTAGGGGAAAAATATTCAGGTCCGCTAGTACTGTTTACCAGGATTTTGGTAAACATTAATACCGCAATTCAGGTTTGTATAGAGTTTTGTAATCAGTGTCATCTATATTCGGCGAAGTAAAATAGTTTTTTTTATGTAGAGTCATATAGAGGTCGCTACAATACATACGTTCATAGTCAAGCATGCATCCTATGGGAGCCAGGCAGAGGCAAATCTAGATTATGAAAAAATCTCTATGAGTGCTCTCCACTATTCTTCTTAAAATGATAAATAAAATAATAAAGTTGATTTAGAAATGGAAACGTAGGTATAAACGAAGAGTGTCTAGCATCCATTACAGGCGTACCAAATCGAATCGTACAATTTTTCATGAAAAATGCGCAGTGGTTACATAATTCTGAGCGTCGCTAATGGACGGTTTCATTGTTACAGGTAAGCGAATCTTTTTAAATTGATTCTACTGTAATCTCTACATCTATAGACGATAGGCAGTACAGGATATGATTTTCACTCGTGATATTTTTACTATGGAGGTACAAACCTCGACAACCAGAAATATCCAGTGTAATTATTGTATTTTTTTAACCAACTACAAAAAGGAGGAGGTTCTCAGTCCAGTTGTATTTTTTTTCATGTTTGTTACCTCATAACTCCGGCCGGCATTTATGAACCGATTTGGAAATTTCTAAAGAAAAAATTAAACAAAAAAAAAAATTGTACGTCCTTGAAAAAATACAAATTTTAATGCAGTATCCTTGTAAATTCATTTATTTGTTTAAACACATGTAAGTAGGATACTATTTAAGGAAAACATTATTATTGAATGAAAATTTTCCCGTTTATTTCACGGCTACGGTTAACCTACAAGTCGTACTTACATATAAAAATCGGTTCATAAATGACGGAGATCTGAGGTAATAAACATAAAAAAATTAAATACAACTGAATTGAGAACCTCCTCCATTTGGAAGTCGGTTAAAAAGAAGCCGGTATTAAAGTTAATTAGAACAATACGGATTACTCGAAGACGTTATCATAGATATGAAGGCTGACATTTCCGACCGCAGACTGAAATGTTTGTTAGCTTACCCAATAAATAATCGAAGGAACACTAAGGCCTATGCTTACCATTTTTATTATATACTAGCTGTTGCCCGCGACTTCGTCCGCGTGGTATTTAACAAAGACAACCGTTGACAACAGCCTGCTCGCCCATTCTGAGCCCGCGGGACGCATTTCAGGTTGTTGCTATCAAACTTAATCAGGCGCTGCGCTGCAACATTGGTTTTAATTTTTTTTCGTGAGATCCTATTGTTTTTTTCTAAAATAAAAGTAGCCTAAGTTACTCCTTGTTACATCAGCTATCTGCCAGTGAAAGTCCCGTTAAAATCGGTCTAGCCATTTCAGAGATTAGCCGGAACAAACAGACAGACAGACAGACAAAATGTTTAAAAAATGTTGTTTCGGTATAGGTAACGTGTATACATCCAAATGCACTTAGTAAAAAGCGGTTATTTTAATATTACAAACAGACACTCCAATTTGATTTATATATATAGATGTCGGTTTGTCTGTTTGATCGAACAACACGGTAGAAGTATAATACCAACCCTTTTAATTTCCCAATGTTGGGCACGAGCCTCCCATCAATGCGAAGGCGATTAGGCCATAGTCCATCACGCGGCCAAGTGCGGGTTAATGGACTTCACACGTATTTCGAGGTGTTCTCACAGACAAGCGGATTTCATCACGATGTTTTCCTTCATTGATTAGCTAGTGATAATCACGGTGAAAATGAGATTCGCACACGAAATGCACAAACAAGGCGGAGTTTGAACCTGCGATCCTCGTAACCGAGGCAAGCGTTCTATCAACCTGGCTATCACTAATTTACGCAAAAAGTGCTGATCCATTTTTTACGGAATTTTAAAATAAAATCTAAATTATTGGTAGTTACCAGGAGCCGCGAGTTAAGTCTAGTTCAGATTGTTTATGATATTTTACTCATGCACGTAGGTACTATGCACCTCCGCATTAATAAAAAAAAATAAGTTTGTATTCTGGCATTTAGGTACGCGGCGAGTAATCGATACCTATAAGCCAATTTTAATAAAAACTTCGATATAAAAGCGGAACTCACAGTAGGTACCATGCGAACATTTAGTTGTTTATTTTTAAAGCATTTTTTATTTAAATTTAATCGTTTAACTATTTTATGGTAAAAAATAGCGTAATAATAAAATCAAACTGCAAGGTGCTGATCTATACATATAAATAAAATTGGAGTGTCTGTTTGTAATATTAAAATAACCGCTTTTTACTAAGTGCATTTGGATGTATACACGTTACCTATACCGAAACAACATTTTTTACAATTTTTGTCTGTCAGTCTGTCTGTCTGTCTGTTTGTTCCGGCTAATCTCTGAAATGGCTGGACCGATTTTGACGGGACTTTCACTGGCGAATAGCTGATGTAACAAGGAGTAACTTAGGCTACTTTTATTTTAGAAAAAAATAGGATCTCACGAAATAAAATTAAAACCAATGTTGCAGCGCAGCGCCTGATTAAGTTTGATAGCAACAACCTGCAATGCGTCCCGCGGGCTCAGAATGGGCGAGCAGGCTGTTGTCAACAGTTGTCTTTGTTAAATACCACGCGGACGAAGTCGCGGGCAACAGCTAGTTGAGTAATAAAATCGAAATTTTGTGACCATCAATAGTGCTTTTCTGTATCGACAATCTCTTAATCTTAATCTGGTATCTCACACGTGAATCCTCGGGTAAAATGTAAAATTTGTATTGAAATTTACAATTCACTTTTGGACCTACGCGTGAGATATGAGATTGTCGTTACAGAACAACACTACAGCTTGCACATAAATAACGTCATGTACATATACGAAGGTACCTAAGTACACATCTCATAACTATGTAGGTACTAATAATATAAAAGAAAACTATGCAAAAAGCGAAACACAAAATCTTTTTAATTTTTGTTTGGTCTTGAGCCTAGCCGATAGCAAACCTTTTATACCTGACCAATTTTAAAGTCAGGTTGCATTTCGATTAAGTATTCTCGAAACGCTAAACTTTAACAACTACAAAAGCTCGTCAAACGTACCTACCATAGAGTTGGTAGAGCCAGACTCCGACACAACGTTAATAATCTAGTAGCCACACGATTACATAAGTCTTTTTTTAGATACCTTGTTTCATGAATATCAACTCTAGTGCGAGTACAGTAGAGAACATTTTTGATACTCACTAATATGGCGATCGTGACCCCTGATTTCAATGTACAAGCAAAATGCTGTTTCTATGTTTGAGCTGCTCCCAAACTTGATCTCGACCGGCAACCGAATAGAAACAAAATGGTGAAAACGTAGGTACCTAAATAAACTAAAGGAATAATTTAGAAAATATTTTTAACATTAACTGGAAATAAAAATATTTTAGTAGTACATATTGAAGTAAGTTATTATGTTATCAGGTGTCACGCAGTTGAAGTAAAAATTATAGGTACCTACTTACTCGAAAAACCCATGTCATTATTAATAAGCTGCTACTTAAATAAAATGGTTTTAATAAATACTTATCTACGAAAATTAATGAGGTCCCTTATCAAAAGCAAGCGGTTCACTTATGCTCATTTTCATTGAAATGAGCATCAAACTACCTATTGCGCTGAGGATTTTATTAGGTACCTACTGTACTCTACAGTCTTCAGACTCTACATAATCCGCTCTATCACTGAAATTGTTTACTCCGTTACAATTCAGCGATTTTAAAGATTAGAACAATGTGTCCGTCCGTTAAGATTTCGTATCAGTTAAGTTTTATCAAAAACTTTCAGTTAATCGCGAATTGAAATGCCTTGTGGTAGCCAATCTATCAATGGAGTCTCAACCGATCACACGCCGGTATGACGCGATGTAGCGGCTTTCTGATTGGTCGCAGTTGACGCTATATCTATTTTGGTCGCAAGCCAGAATGCGCGCGCTGTTGAGACGGCGCATGTGTGCGAGCGATACGTGTCGCGCGAATGTGTGGGTGTGTTGTTGAGGCGAGTTCTCTGTTTACAGCGCGGCGCGGCGGCCGGCGAGCGCACGCATTTGATACCGTGTAACGTTCGAAATCGAGTTTTCCGGCGGTTATCGAGCTGCATCGGACTCGATGGTGTTTTCCTAGCTGTTTACCGGTGCTAACACATGTCTGGCGTGCAGAACACATTCGGAAGCCCAGTCGAAAGTCAGTTCGCAGCGTAAATTTGGTGCGGCTCATAAAAATTAAACGTGTTTTCGGCGGATGCGATGAATAAATTTTGCAAATCGAGTGTCGAAAAGGTTCGCGAGAGCTATGTTTTGATCGGTCGGCGTGTTGTGGATGTGCCGGGTGGTGCGGACGCGAGCCGGCTGGCGCTGGTTTTCATCTCAGTGTTACTGAGGGTGTGCTGCGACGTGTTGCGAGCCCCTGGACTGGGCTGTGGAGTCGCCGGGAGCAGAGACTTGTTGGACTATTTGGACTCGCGCGTCGTCTCCGGCACGTGCTGAGGTAGGCGCAACCACATGCGTGACCTTGGCTTTTTAACATCGTTATAATGTGATTAGCGGGCCAGGAGATACACGATAATGTATTTCCTTCTTTTTGTCCGCTTACTAAAACGCTTGCGATCCTTTTCTGATTAGCACTACTCTTGCTTCATGTAGTTTTTCTTCGCATGTTGTTGCTAACCATTTAAATTTGTTTACACTTAAATCGGTACTTATACCTACCTAAAATTAGAATGCTTATTTTATCTGTACTTAATTATTTGTGTATTTTTATTTTTCTATTACATATGTAACCGAAATCTTCTTCAGTAAGAAGACACGGTTTAGATATATATTTTTAAATTCCACTTATGATTGTATTAAGTATTACATTTTCAAGTGATTGTTTAGCATTGTATACATCACCAACAAGATTCCAATAAGAAGAACAATGTATAACAATTTGTGATAACAATTTTCTCACGCACGCATGCACCTAAATTCGCCAGATAACCGCAGATAATCAGACATACAAAAGGCGATAACGCGTTATGCCTAACATTCTCGAAATATCTTGCAAACAATTGATATAAGGTACAATGATATCGAATGGGTTGTACCTACATAACTGCTGCATGTAATACATTATTTTATTGACCGAATGTTTCATTGTAGTTAGCACCTTTAAAGTTATTTGTTGAGACAACATCTTGACGGCCACCGCCCACAAACTTTGGGAATGCAAATTTTATAACCCTTTCTTTTCGCACGAAGTCTTTTCTTTTGTGCAAAAAGCAAGGAAAGTTTCCAAAAATCAATATGTCAATCTTATTAATATTGATAAAAAACGTACTACTTACCCAATGTTTGCCGACGGCAATTTATAGCAGTAACAAATTGTGTTAAATACTGCAAGTTCAAAATTGCATTAAAATCTATTTCTAAGAAGAAAGGATAAGTACAATTAGAAGCAAATAGTGTAATCATAATAACCAAAAAAACTCGGAAAAGTAAAAGAAAAATCCACACAAAATGAAAACCAACAATTATATTTATTGCAAGATGAATCAATTACATCTACCTACCATCAAAAAAATATAATTGCCGAGCCTGTAAAATGCTTGTAGTTCCACTCCTGTGATATGGGTCTAAAAAATATGATTCAAATTACATTAGCGAAGTCTAAAGTAAATAGAACACCAATAAGTGTTTTAACCTTTTACAATCCTTCGTTCGTGAAATTACTCCATTAAATTCGTAGTAATAATAAATTATTGAACCACATTAAAGGGCAATATCATAACTTTGACACTTGCTTAAATATTTCCCAATTTGTACTTAAACTCAGACGGCAGGCAAATGTCGATGAATGTACATAGTTCAACATATTTATTGGTAGTGTGTATGTAAAGTTAACCTAATATCGAGTTGCGTCGCGTAGTTATTGGCGCCGGCGGCGGCTGTCGTCGGGAGAACAATAAGCTGTAGAACAATGAGGAAATTAACAAATTTCGAACATAGACGCTGTATAAGTTACGATGATGTATTCTGAGTGGCGGTTATGATATAAGTTGTAATGCTTTGTATCATATGAGGCATTACAATTTTGAACAAGAGCAAACGCCAAAAATAAAACCCTATTTTATGCTCTGAGAAAAAATTGCAATCCCGGTGAAGATCCATTTATGTCAGCTGCTGATATAAAATATTTCTTCTAGTGCAAGTCGGTAATTTTGAAATTCTTGTAAGTATTTATACTGGCTGCGTGAGATAACATAGTACTTATACTTCTTCGTTTCGTTAACTTGACTCATTGACGAATTCTGTATTGAAAGGGAAACCTGTGGGTCAAACAAACACAAGTGTGTACGTATAGGATACGTCACATTATGTAATTCTTTCAATGCCATATTCAATTACTACGTTATCTGCACCGAGCTTGATTCTTTAAGTATTTTTGCTATAACTCTTAATGTAACTGATATCTCTCTAATAATCATAACATATTCAATGATTATTAGTTAATTAATTGATATTTATCCGCTAACACTGTCATTGCATAATAATAGACATGTCAAGTGGGCTGTAAGTACATTGAAAAGAAAAGATACCTACTGTACAAGATATAATGACTAATACTGTAGTAGCTAGATAAATAGGTAAATCAACCTTTAAGCAATAAAATGATAGACTATGTAAGAGATCAACAACGTTTTGATACTGAATAAAACAAACCGTATGAATGAACGTAATAAGGGAAAATAAATTATATAAGTGTCCATTGCAATGTAACTGGTTAGCTTATTGATACAACATTTTGTGTTGAAATCTCATTCAGAAAAATGCAGCCAAATAACAGCTGTGGGTGCGTAAATAATTGATTGTATGATATCCAAACGTCAAACTTCCAAGAGGTTGCTAATAGCGATCGGGATACCCATACATGTTCAATTTATCTATATGAATCACATGGAGTTTTCAAATAGGTATACATAAATAAGGAAATTAGAGAACATAGTGAAAATAATATAGGCGAAGCAAAAATGTTAAATAAGAAAAATAAACAAATTATTATTGATTATAAGCGTAACACAGGTGTTGAAGATTGATTTTTCCAATATGAGGGGAGTGCTTTAAAAACATTAAAGATTGATACAATTACTGGCCTCTATTTAATGGATACATGACAATACTTTGATTTGACAAAAAAATATGAAAGTTATACCAATGATACATGTTGTTTATGCAATCCTTTTTTACATATGATACTACAATGTATAAGGTTATTTATTCAACACTGAAATTAGTTTTATCAGAAGCAATAACAGAATAAGTTGCTTTATTTAAAAATAGCGTTCATACTATTTCGAAAAATAAATCAATGGCTAGAGATTTTAATTAAAATCAGAGGTTTTCGCGTTATTTCACCAACACGTTGTATAAACATGATATACATAAGTGGTATTACAAAACTGGACACTCATGAATGGGTCCTCGACGCCCACATGAGCAATGTTTTTTTATAGCCGCCGCATACACGTTTGAAAATAATCGTTTTAGCAGCGAGTGCCCAAATACAACAGAGGTCACTAGGTTTGTAGCATCCTGTTGATTTTGAGGGGTTTCTATTAAGTTAGATGAAGAAGATAATGACTATTTATTTTTATGGCTACATGAATTTACAAACAACAAAATAGGTATATCAATATCACGCCTTCTGAATGCAACAAGTCCTTTGCAGATTGAATAACTGATTCCAATGACACGGACATCTTAAAGTAAAACAAAGACGCAGTTGCAATTGTAACACGCGGCGTTAAAAGTTATTTCTAAGCGATAATACTGTGTCTTGAATACCATATCGTTCTCAACGCTGAGTGCACACATCCGTGATAAGAACGTTCAAGCAGCACACATGAATCAACGTGGCCTCCACACAACTGAATGGATGTTAATTAGTACGTTTGTTTTAACACTTCAACATTTACAGCGGCGCACGCGCACACACACGCGGGCCCACAACACCATGTATAATGAACCTTCACATTTAAACTGTTGCTGATTAGAAAATATACAAAATGTAATGGGACGATCAAATTTTTTTTTATAACGTCTAAAATAATTTATACGTTACGCAAGCTGTAAACATAATATTATACTGCCTCGAGTTGTCGCGTTAGAAAGGCTAGCTGATAGCTCTCTACTCTACATTTAATATGAAATTATTGTCTTGATATGCCCGCAAAAATAATGTGCACATTTTAACTAACCCCTAAAACATTTCGACCATTTACAATCGCATTGCTTTTACAAGTGGGTGTCTTTTGAAAAATACTTGTACTACTTTGGAACACCATTGTAAATTAATTTAAACCTCTATCAATTTGAGCTACACGCTATACCAATTGTCACGTGTTTACTTTAGGATTCCAGCATGCACCTACGTGAGAGAAGCCGCGTTTGCGATTCATCTACGATCGAAACGATTAGCTACATTTAACTACATGAAAAGATGCAAGAAATATTGATCAACATTTACATACTAATAAAGTTATGTTACCTTCGCACATCCATTCGGTAGGCGTTAGTCGATCGTGAGAATATTATGTTCAAACTTTTGTTATTTTTTTTTCGTAAAACTAGCGCTTAATCACTTCCTACAGTTCAAAGGGGCGGAAGTCATGCGTTTACAGAAATAATAAATTAACGCTTTTGATTGTTCAATACGATGTTGCGTTTAAGTGCGGTGACCTTGGCGGAAGGTCAATTCGGCTGCTACATTTGGGAGGAGCGCCCGCGCCGCCGCGCCGTTGCGACACGCGCATTATACTTATCTTCAACAAACCGAAGTCTGTTTGTTTATGTTTTGTGTATTCGGTAATTTTCGAGTGGATGTCGATCACTCGAAGTGGTCTATGAAGGACGAACGTCCACGCCTACGCATATTAATAAATCAACAACACATCGCAACAGTGATTGAAATGCTAACTAATCCTATAAACATAACAAGGAAGTGAATATGATATGATGATATTCGTTAATGTTACAGATAGGTAATAAATTAGTAATATATCTTTATGCAAGTGACTGAGAGAGTACGTGATTTTTATTACTGCTTAAATAAACGTAGATTAGTTGTAAACAAGAAGAGATTCTAAATAAGTTAATGTTATCATGGAAAGCATTGATGAAAAGGACGCCTAAACCAACGACCTAAACGTACACTAACAGCAAAACCAGTAAACAATACAATACCAAAGATTTTATTGATGAACATAATTACATTGAAAATATTAATTCGTGTTCATTTATTTAAGATTTTCTCAATGCCGCCGACGCTGGAGATGTATTTACATGTTTCCAGTTTGATAACACGCCAATGGCTAATTCAATAAGCATTCTTGACGTGACTCGTATATAAATTCAATAGTCCGAACGTGAATCTGTAATATATTTTCATTAAATTTTCTGTTTATTTATAAATATATTCCAAAGTCACAAGAATGAATTAGTCAAATTTCTATGAACAATTAAAGCCCTATTATAAAGAGAAATAATTGTGACACTTAACGATAACTATTATACATCATCATGTATCCACAATCACATAGATATTAAAAACCTTTTTTTATTATTCTTACATAATCAAAAATTTACTTTTTTTAATGAATGTAAGCCAAAACTCAATAATAGTCAGAATCTACCACCGGTTCGGAACGAAGGTTGCCATCTCACAAACTCTTTACAAAATTGGATACTTCCGTAATTCCCAGGAACATCAGCTTAAGTAATTAAATTTATAATAAAACATGCTAGAATATACTCTCAGAATGGCAACTAACATAATTCAGGATCTTAGGATTGTTAAGGGACTCTACAGATAATCATCGGTATTCTTGTAATCTCTGAACAAAAAGGTTTATTGTTTTCTAATTCACTATTCCAATATCAGTGATGGTGTGTGCATACACCCTTATATGCGGAGCGAAGTAAACGGACTCACGGATAAGATTGTTTGCCCAGAACCAATATTTGTGAGCTCAAACGGGTCAGGCGAAGACGACTCGAACGGCCATTTGCAAGTGCAAATTTTCCAAGATAAAAATAATCTAGGAGGGCTTAATTAAGATTAAGTGATAATGATACAACCAATAAATTAACAAGCCCGAGTTAACAACTGAAGGTTTTATATAGGTACTTAAGTACTTAACTCTTAGTAATTTAACGTAGCGTCTAATAGTGTATATAGATTGTATCATACAAGTAATAACAAGTGTATTAAACGGGAATAATCTTTGGCTTATTTTTTTAAGAATCGTCAGATCTTTGAAGTCGTAAATAATCTCCAAAATTTACAAAGTTCTCCAAACAATAAAGAAATTATTATTCTTAAAGATGTTTCTGAAGTCCATTATCATTATTTACGTTTATAACCACCGCGTGTGCGTTATACGGCCATTAACGAAGAAATTACTTCGGCAGATGTGCCTGGCAAAAACAAACAATGCCACTTTAGTTCGGCCGCTAAACATTCGTATCGTTTAGCGTTTTATCTGTCGTATTGCCTAGATGTTGTCAGCCTTATTACACCACTCCTTTAGTCTGTGGATCGCGACTATTACAGATCATTCTCAAATGTTGTCATATACGCTATGTACCGCCTTGTAAAAGCTGTCACCTGAAGCATTTTATCAAATATTCTCAAATTGACTCAAATCTCCAAATCTGTGCGTAGTTAAAAAGTAAAAAGTTATTTTTCATTGTATTTTTTTACATATTCGCTACTTATTTAAGATACAAACAGGGGTATCAAAAATTTTTTTCGTGACGTTTTTCTTGTTTAGGATTTATAGGTAGGTTATATGCCCCTGAATTAATGGCAAATGTTGTAACAAAATATTAGCGAATAACCGCTGAAGCAGAAAACTCTTAACTAATTATTTAGGAAAATTCAGCTTCTATTTGTTTTATTAATAAAGTCCCTATCAGTCACATATCAGACAAAGTGACAAGAGTAATTGAAATAAGCAAAGACACCGCACTGATAAAGAAAGGATTGTCATTGGTGTCGACACCGCGACCTCCTGTAATCAGGTTACAGGTCGCGCCAGGAATGTCAGTTGCTTATTGAAGACTATGCAGCCTTGCGTGCTATTTAGATGTTAAGATCACAAGTGCCTGACAGGTTATCATTCTCTAGTACCTATCGCAATTAGGAACTTAGTACTAAATGCTTCTACAATTGCAACATACATCAACCTATTTCAATATTAAAATTTCAAAAAAAGACAGAAAATATCAAATATTCGCACCGTCAAAAGTAACATGAATATGATTTCTTTGCAGAAGCGACGTTATAGCTTCCTATGTTTAATGTTGACCATGCCAGTCAGTTTGGGTGTTGCCAAAGCGGTGCCCCAAGGCCGGGGACTTGTGAATTAGTGCAACCGCGAGCGCAACTGGGTCGATCGATAGCGCACTCTTAATTGCGATAAAAACAGATCCTCACTATGAGACCATTAATTATGTAATTATCATGCGGTGCCGACATCAAACGTGCCGCGCGATGCCACGACAAATTTATACAGAACGGTGTTTCGCTAACGAGGTGAATATGTATAGTTTTGTTTGTACACTACCTACTGATTAACTGTCAGTAGGTCGTTTGTAGTGAGAGCGTAAATGCTCGTGTCGCTCAATAATATTCGCGTTGTGATTTGTTTGAACATAATCGATGATCTAAATATAATGACGCCGATATCATTGTAATAGTAATGAACCGTGCAATCGTTATATCGTTCTCTATAACATCCACCGGCTTAGTACGTGTTTTGACGGCATCAAATACCGATCGAGAGATCAAATCTTCGTGCATTTTACAGCAACGCCTCAATCCGAAACGAACAGCTTTGCTGGCGATGCATAAACACTGATTAACCACTCCAAGATGACATTATACCTCGGTTTAATAGCCGCACATGAAACAGCAATATATAGCTTTTTTTCTTATATGCTAGTTGAAGAAAATTGTATGCAACTGCTAGTTGAATAAAAAATCCCGCCAACAGCGCTGGGAACCAAGTAAATATAATCTGTTCCTTTCTTTTACATACGTTTAGTAGCTAGCGATCTCGCTTTCACAGTTTAAATCATGTCTTTCTGTAAAAATATGTTCAAACTCAAAGGTAGCAAAGTAAGTTCATAATAAAGAACATAAATGTTAGAGTCGTAGTAGCCATGATATTTGTGAAACTTCGCTTTATGTAATTTCCAATAAGAAATAAACTAGGCAGTTAAAATATCCCATACCTTCCACGCCAGGCGATGTAGGTCAGTGGAAACAACGTCAAAACACATTCATTGTTCTACAAAACCACGTGTCATATGCGAAGCTATTAAAACGTCAGAGGGGTCTAATTGGAAAGTTTTTAGTATTCGTCTACCTACATTTTGATAGATAAGAAATCTCCTTTGAGTGACCGAGAGCTCGCGGTATCTTTAATAACAACTCAATAACAATTTGTCGGGGTGCGTCGGTCAACGGTGGCTGATAGCGGTAAATACAAATTCCAGTTGAAAAACAACTGAATAAGAACGTCTTCGAAGGAAATTGGATGAACCTAGTAACCCTACGGTTTGATAGGGCGGTTTGGTCCAAACAATACTATCTTTGTAATTACGTGTAGGGATTTTCGATTACGATTGATTGATCACGAATAATCGAATCGTATGTGATGCAATAAGCAAAGAGAACATGACCTGGAACTACCCATAAAATACTGGACTCTTTCTTTTTAAGTAAGTTATTTTAGTTTCTGGATATACCTACTCTTTTGAGGGTAGCAATATTGTTAATATAATCATTAGTGTTATTATTAAAAGGTTTGGTGGATATATTTTTTAGGGTTAGTACTTTTCAATGGCGTCCACCAGTCGTGACTCGTCAATCTACAAAATAATTCATAATACGTCTCTAAAATATTAGGCGTAACTAAATACACGTCAGGAACTATAAAATGAACACCATTTATAAATGATCATAAGTACAACATTACATTACACACTCGTCATTCAAAAACATCAAAACAACTAGTGTTTTATAAAAAAATAACATACACGATGAATTGATAACCTCCTCCATTTTAAAGTCAATGTTTCGCAGTTTACGCTTCAAGTGTCTCATACCTCATTAACTCTGAACTGAGGTCGAAAAAATAAATAAAAACATATCTACATAAGTATTATTTGGTAATATTGGTGATGAATGAATAAGATGAATTGTCAATTAGGAATATGTATAAAAAGTTTGAGTGTGGTGAGGTGTCCTTACCTCGCGCAGGTGTTGCCAATCACGAACCCGGCCTCAGATTTGGTGGAAGAGAAGACACAACATATAAGCTTAGTAGAGTCGGCCTACGATATCTTAAGGTACCTTTACTTTAAAGCTAAACTAACTCTCAAATTAATTTATAGAGTCGTATTATTGTTAGAGAATTAGACAGGAGTACCTTAAGAATAAAATTTTAGATTCAAGGGAATATGAGCTTGCTTATTATAAAATAATGTATGGCAGGTCTAGCACGTCATTGATATTTTAATATATACACGACTTGTGGATCCATCAACTAGCTGTCTCGGCGAACTTCGTACTGCTTCAAAATCAAATGTATGAGTCAATGAATTATCTTTATTTTTTTTTGCTGAATTCTTCCCATGTTTCAATAGTTATTCTGCTATTCGGTGCGGAGAGAAATTAAAAACAATCTAAGATCATTAAAATCGGCCCACGCGTTCTTGAGTTATAAATTGTGTAGCTAACACGACTTTGTATAATATATATTATCATAGTTACCGATACATTTTTGGTCTAGATTTAAATCATAGTCCCTAGATCTATGTCATAGATATATGCCAATCTAATATCCCCCTTAGTATGAAGGCTAGCGTGCATTTGAAACACAATACCATTACATAAACAACAATTTAATGTAATGTTCTATTCATTTTCAATGTGGGCGAGCCTTAAACACGTCTTCACTAAATAAAATAATATCTCCGACATCTGTCATGCATGACATGCGTACAATTTCAACCCCGGATAATTCATTATGAAGGTTGTACGGAACACGAGCAAATGCATTTGAATCGTGTATTTCAGCCAGGTCTAGTTATTAACGACTCGAAGGTTATGTGTGGGCATTCATTGTTTTTATTTTTATATTTTTATTAATACACACATGTTACGTTTGATTTACCATTAAAAAGCAGTAAGTAAATTTTCAAAGGAATGTGTGGAGACTGAGGCTGCAGAACAGCCTTTGAAGAATAATTAATTATGTTCTTCCGTTATAAAAAATCCTATACAAAAATATTTTTGGAGTTATTTAGGATAGTATTTGTCTATAAAATTAAATGTAATTCACTAAATGATGATTGACATAAGCAAAAAATAAAATTACGTTACTAGTATAATCCGATAAAAATGTATTGGACATAAAACTAGCCGCGCCCTCATTCGAGGCCATTACGTTTTATATTTAGTCGGTTAGTGCACCATTAGACGGAAAATAATGACCATAATATGGGCATTCGAGCTCAAGTTATTTTTATGGTCACCATAAATAGAAATATGCAAATTATTTTGTACAGTTGAGTCGTTTGGGATGCTAAAATTATGATTAACATGTCAATTAGTAAAAAAAAATGATTTCCATACGACGGCAGAAAATATTTATAAACGGGGCCTCTTGATTTTGTATTTTTTATTTTAATCAGCAATTAAGCTGGAAATCAACAATGAAATACATTCAAGGTAGGCAAAGGATTTAGGATAATTCATTTGTAAAACGAGATATACTTAGTAGGATAAAAGAGCCTCCACAAAATTATATTGAGTTTTCAAAATTTATAAAATTCTCCGACTCTTTCTACATCAGCATTGTATTATGCATAGACATAATAAACCTAGCGGATTATTATGTTACTGTTTGTATGTGTGTGCAGAAACAAAATGGAATCAGCTTTGTAACGTGGGCGTGAAGTTCTAATATCTACGGTACCAAAAGAATAGTGTAGTGTAGCCGGCTGATTTATGTTTCCTATTGGGATAATATTAGAAAATGGTTACTAAACATAATATGCAAGCATTTTACAACTGTAATCCGGAGGATTTATGTCATTTGATATAGCGGTATGTTTCAGCTAAATCGATTAAAATAACGACAGTGTACTCAAACACAATTGAAATTGGAGGGCTGCTTAACTTTAACGCCTCGTATAAAAAAAAAACGGAAAGACAACGACGGCATCGTCTCAAATAATTAAAGCTCTAACATTACGAGTATTCGATGTTTTTTGCGACATTTAATAACTAAACGTCTATTTTTTAAAACATGAACTAGATGATATTCAGGTCGATTTTATTTATACATTGTTTCGAGCTTTGTTATGACAGCTCACGAGCCCAATTCATTAGCATTGGTCTCTAGGGATTGCCGTCGACGCGAAGATAAGTATGGCGAGGCACGCAATTTGTTACGGTCGGTTATTTTTTTTATATTATACCTACACTGTCGCTAATCTTATTTTATTCCTATTATTTTTACAAGCTTGGTCGTTTTTTTTTTGTACCAGTTAAGAAACCGTCAACAATGTATGCATTGGTAGCTTAAGGTCTCTGCAAAATAAAGAATAGACTTCGAGCCTATTTCAGCTTCGGTTCGTAGCATGAAGTTAAATCTTCAGGAATGTCCCTTTACCATTGGAGTACAACTGTAGAGAACCAAATTATAACAACTGTAGATTATTTATTTCGTAATTTAAAATTAATTAAGTATAAAATTGATTGGGAGCAATGCCAACAGCATTCGTCCAATTTCATTGAGCCACGAGTGATTCACTCTGAGAATCATTCTCCACCGTGTGAACGCACCCAAAGTGATAAATTCACGTAATCCGCAATTATATAAATTCGAAAATGTACGTGTAACTATTTTAGAGACTTGAGTCTGAATCTCATTGATAAACAAAAATACTATTCGACATAACAAAGCAAAATTTAATTAAAGATGCAATGAAAACAGCATACTCGTACTTTAAGTATATTTAATGAACTCTTCAAATTTGTTAGCGATTATTTTTAAATTAATATTGACAAACGCATTGCTACAAAAAAAAATATATTTTTATAATATAATTGCTATTTGCAATTATATTAAATATTAATATAATACTAAAAATATTTTTTTTTAAATATATTTTTATAATATAATTGCAAATAGCAATTATATTATAAAAATATTTTTTTTCAATTATTATAAAAACATATTTTAAGTAAATTATTATTAAAATACCCTCCTGGGCATGCCACAGCGTTTGATGCCAAATTGCTACTCTGTCAAGTGCTCTTCGTGGAATCAACAAAACCATAAAACACACACAAAGATTTTATTGTTACAAATTACATGTTCCGTATTGTTGAACTCATTAACAACATGTTTCGTAACAATTGACTGACCACAGCTCCGTGGTGAAAAACGGGCTCTCTTTTAAATGTATCAATGAATTGTATTTGTGAAATATTATAATGGTTGGACAGTGTCATAACATGTCAACGAACGCCTACTCTCACCAATTAGGTACTACGCTACAACAATTACTCTCCAATTCGAAATTGGCTTGACGGAGTTTGAATTGGAACTTAGTATAATTGATAGAACTAGGCGATACTTGGTGGAAAACAAATGGGCGAAGAACTTAGTGGTGAATATAATGTCTATGAAAGGACAATAATACTTAAACTATTGAAAGGAATTAACTGTTAAATGGGTGAAAATTGAAACGAAACGAAAAATAGTTTTAGTTTTAATCGGAAAATATTATTTTTTCACTTGCTAAACGGTGAAGGAAAACATCGTGAGGAAACATATGAGGGTACATATGTTGCCTGCGACTGTACAGCGATGACAATATTACTGACGATTTGTCGGTACGAAAGGGAGCGACAGTCGATAGGTATAATATGATATGTAGTCTCGTTTAGTGATTTAGTGAAGGCAGCGGTAAAGTCCGGCCGAAATTTAAAAAAAACTGGTATATTTTTTTATAAAAATAGAACATCATAGATGATATCGATAATCAGTTTCAACCAGTTTTATGTTATAAATAATTAATAAATTGAATTTAACAACTTTTATTGAACCGACAAAGTCGGTTTCCTGTGCGCGATCGTATAAAAAAGCAGCGATCGCTGGAAAACCGACGTTGTATTATAACGAAAATAACATCGGACCTTGAGCTATTATTTAATTTTAATGTGTATTATTGGGTGTGAACGCTCATGACACGCACGTGCATGTTTAATGCTTATGTTTTACGTTGAAACAACGAGAATTGCTGATCATTCCACTGCCAATGCTGTTCAGGCACATTTATAAATAGACGTAAACAAATAAACTGTGAACCAAGTTTGCTGGGGGATTGATATTTTATTTCATTGGCTAGAAATTTCATTGCACGACTTCTGAAGTTTTTATTTTCTACCCGAAAAAAATGCTTCATTGAGAAGGTGACGAAAAACATTCAATGAACTGCTGAAAGAGAATTGAAATACGCGTACGAGTGTTTATTGTACACAGAAAGGCGTAAGAAGTGTCTTCTAATTTTTTAATTCAAAGTTTCTCAACACATTTATTATTTTTTAAAGGATCATCCTTCGTAACACCAGCGTGTTTTACTTTCTCACTTTCCAAAACATTGGCAGTTGGCATAATGCCAGCGGTGTCTGGCCCAAATTGATTTAAAAAAATATATGTACAGAAACAACTGTTTGCACAATGTATACATGAACAAATATAATCTTAATTTTATCTTATGATTGCAACTGCGATTTAGAGATTAGTAAATATTGGTAATACGCTAAAAAAGGTTACAGATTTTTACATTTAAGAATACATAAATGATAGCATAAATGCAACTATTAATGTTGACTGAAACTTTAAAAAATATATTTAAATACATAAAGAGGTAGGCTTACATATAAAATAAAAAAATGTATAAAGAAATCTTCAAATACTTAAGTAATCGTTACCAAATCCTATAGCTGTCTTAATAAATGCCAGACAAATTGGTTTGAACGCGCATGTTCTTTTTTATATTCTTCGATTCAATTATTACTTCACTCTTCTATTGCTTCCACCTGAATTATGTAATATTATGTACGTCATATATAATTTTGAATATGTTGAGTAGCTTTTCTTGAGACGAGAAGCAATCCTGTCAGTCCACTGCCTGTAACTTACGTCATATGCATGACAATGTGTGTGCTCAAACCCATTGTTGGTTTAAGATAACAGACTCATTTGGGAAGACGGCTGTTGGTAAAAATGTTAATAGTTTGTTGAGAAAAATCATACTAAGAGCCCCCGCGCACTAGGCAGCCTGGCTGCGCAGCCAGGCTGCGGCAGCCAGAATATTTGCGCAGCCAGTTATAGCAGCCAATCGACGACTATTCAATTTCTCTGTATCGAAAGTATTTTTTTTTTAAGTTCGGAACACAAAATACGTCTGGCTGCTACAACTAGTGCGCGGAGACTGACGGCAGCCACATACATTCGCCTATACACGCTCTGGCTGCGGGCAGCCAGCTGGCTGCCGTGCAAACAGGCGCGTTTTATTGGCTGCCGCAGCCGGGAATTCGTGGCTGCCTAGTGCGCGGGCTCCCATACAACGTCATTATGATTTACTGGCTGCCGCAGCCAGGCTGCCTAGTGCGCGGGGTGTATTAGTATATGAATATGCAATTCCAGTTTTATATTTCATATAAGATTATGAATTTTTAGGTATGTTATACGTTTTTCTTTGTTATGGGTATGGGAGAACAATGTAGGTTGATATTAAATGGCTACATTTACAAATAGGGCTTATTGTATAAAGTATGCTATGTTACAAAATATAAGTAGGAAGAGGAACAAAATTGAAATAGACAGATCGAACTAGTTCCCAAGAAGCTGGACTATGGTACCTATACGCTTATTACGTACGTATTTTACTCACAGACTTATTATAATAATCAGACAACACACGGCGTACGCTAAAAGCCGCCTAAAAACTCTGGTCTAGCATGTTGCTTAAATGGTAGAACAGACTTTTTTACGCTTCCGTCTGGTTACTCTAACAAGTCTGTGATTTTATTATAAAATTGATAGTGACAATATTTTTAATGATTAATATATCAATGGTCAAAATGGATCAATTATTTAACCTACAAACGACATCAATTCGTTCTTGACCGGATTTTAAATATCGAATTCTGACATGGCGGTTATAAATTATCGACTTTGGCAGTGTCCCATATTCAACAACGGAAAATGGTAAATGTGTATTAAATTTATATACATTTAGGCTTGTTCGGAAACGAAGAACAAAAACGGTTTTTACATACATTTATTAACCTACGGTTTAATATTTCGATGATCGTAAAGCATCAGGTAGTGCGGGTGGTCTGTCGTCTGGCTCTATTCCAATTAGTTAAGGTATTAATGAGACAGGAACGTTATAATATGAAGAATGACTAGACGAATCATTGGACACATATATTTAATTCAATTGTACACGAATGAGAAGAGGACAAAGTGACTAAAATAAATTCAAGCATTTTGCATTCAAGCAATTACACTTTAGGTCAAAACTGTTTATTTTTAAAATGGAACACTCAAAAATATAAGTGACGAGTCGAGTGTCATTTTTAATAAAAGACAGAAGAGCAACGAGCGAGTATAACATTTTGTAAATTGTAGAGAAACATAGATCCATCTACCGACGGGAGCAGTTAAATTAGGTCAGATTATAAAACGTGATATTCCAAGAATAAAAGACGAAGACAAGGTCGTAAACAAGATATCGGATGGAGCTACAAAAGAAATCATTTAGGAACATCAAAGTGTACGTCTAGGACAACAATGAGATTCAAACACTTGGAAACTTGCAACGAAAGACGGCGAAGTGGGTACCTATTCATAATATAGGAAGTGACGACCGTAGTTGCGAAGCAGACGAGATCGATGCTTCCGAATATCCTGAAAGAAACGGGCGCGCTGCCAGTTAATGAATGAGGTCAATCTTTATGCAATTCGCTTGAATATCTCATTGTGTAATTAATATTTTTAGGTTTATTGTTCACGTCTACGATACCGACAATATCAAATGTTGAGACACTTAAATTAGTAACACATGTGAACCTATTGTTGATTATAATAAAAATATGACTTTTAATATTGAATCATACTTTTGGAACAGACTTCATGGACACGGCCGGACAAGCAGTTCATGCACCCGGCTCACTTGCGTAGGCGATGAGAAAAAGAAGAAGAAAAATAAAGGCTATAAATAATAAACAGTGTGAAAGATTTCATGTCTTCTTTTTTTTTCATTTTAGGGCTTGACAACTTAGTCTTGGTCACTTATAACTACCGCCGTCACCTTCCAAACTTCACACATTATGTAATTAACTAACTTTTGAGCAGTCCATTAACAGTGAAACGGCTTATGTTTTCCTTTGAAAACATAATAGGCACCGGGCGGTTTGCCAAGCGAGAAAACTACAAATAAATTGTAAAATATTGCCGCTAACACTGTGACTTTGTTTTTATTTAGCTTTTGTGTTCCTTGCCGATGTATTGAAGTTTGAAAAAATAGTTTCTTTGAGGTCTCAATGACCTCAAATGACTTTGTATCTGCCCACGCTACGTTTGCCTAAAGAAGAACTCATATGTTTTTAGAAAACTTGCAAAACCACCAAGTATATGAGTAGTTTTATCGGCAACAATCATCGTATAGACTCCACTTCATATTAAACGGCTAGTACCTAGATGAAATAAAACTCCAGCGTTCACAGAATAACCGTGCAATCTCGGAGCACATCTTCGAAAGGGGAATGACCTGCGGACTCATCAGAATTATTATACATAAGTATTTCATTTGCATCAGCCAGGTAGTATGATGCGCTTGCCCATATGCAGCTGCGGAATGGCTTTGTTTACATTTCTATGTCGCTCTCGAGTTTCTTAGCAAATAACCACCTGTATTCTTATGAATTGAGGGGAATGCGCTGAATTAGCAGTGTATGTTTACAACGCTGAGTAGTGCATTCCCTTTCTTGGGATTGTAATGGAAGTAATAAATATATACATTACAAAACGAAAATGTTGATTCAATTCAAGCAGTAATATTCATATACCTACTTATTAGATTACTAGGTAGTTTTCATCCTTCTAAATGGAGATGATTTTATTTTTTTTTCGATGTGGATCGGGCACGTCTTCTATTGTATCGGGACCTTAGGTGTGTGTAACAACAGCACTTCTTCGGATTTTTTGGGACAATAGACATGACGGTGATTTGTTTTTAATCAATGTTCAGCCTTGGTAACAATGCGCTAATTAACACCATAAGCGCAGTACATAAACAGCCTCACACCCACATTTCCGTAAACATTAAACATGTATTACATGACTATGCGAATAAAGTTGCAAGGTTTTTAGCAATTAACACGACCGGCCATCAGTTCTCCATTTGTTCGACATTGTGCGTGATAGCTGATCGATTTTCATTAATCAAGTTTGAGCTTTGGTGATCCAAAGCTCAATGTTGTTCGCGAGGATTTTGTTAGCTCGTTAATATCGAATAAGTACATAATATAATCATTTATTTATTTACTGAATTCTTCATTAATAAGATTGGACTTTTGTAATAAACCTCTGCAGCGAAGACACGACCAGAACGGTTGAGCTTTCGTGTTCCTTAAATGTATTGACATGCTGATCTTAAGGGGTTTAACTTCTTCGAATTCTGAAGAAGGATGTGACGAACGTAATCAGAAATACTTATGTAAAAGATACCTAAAGGTAGGCTACGCAACGTCCTCATTCAATTAACAGGACATAGGGCTCTTGTTTGAAAAATACCCCCATATCAATCACAATTACACGCATGCACAGTACAGTCCGTTGTTTAGACACGTCTGAAAATATTCATAGCGCGTGTTTGTTTTGAATGTTCTATTCTCTATTGAAACCCTTTGTTCTAGTCGTTTGTCTATGATTTGTCTCATTGTCAACCAAAAACATCGCTCGCCGTATGTTTGTCGCGGTCCCCAATGTGTTATATGTCTGTTATTTTTGTTGTTATTTCGGCTTGTATAATAATGCGAATATCATGCCGAATGCTAAAGCCGTTGCAGTTGTTAGCGGGAACATCGATAACAATCAATTCATTTTTTTGGGTAAATGACTCCACCGATCTTCAGTTATTTTGCCAGTGTCAAACATCGACAACGAATGTTTAGATAGTATCTACCTAGGTATATGACACAAATAAGTAAAACTGTCCCAGTGACTTTAATTTAATTTACCGCAACATTCATTTTGCACATGTACGACTCAATAATAATTTGTATATTAATTACGGGTGGATTCTTATCTAAATAAAACAGGAATGTGTTCTAAATCCACATTTAACTAAGCTTATATTGGTAGTTACCATGATTTTCCTGCATTATTAAGGATATGTCTGAAAAATATTGAAATGAAACAATACAATGTACTGACTTACAATATGAATAGTTATTAAAGTCCAATTTGAACAATACTTATGTTGCTAAGGTAACACTGAAGAATAGGTATAACTGATGATTTGTTTACTATGTTCGTCAAAGGAAAAAATGGTCCCAAACAGAGTAGTGTCAATCTATTTAGAAAATACAAAAAAACACTTTTTAATTAGTTTTTGCAATAACTATTAACCTAGCCAATGTCACCTAAATGATCTCTTGATAAATTATGATAGACAGCAACATCAATTTGGCGTGGTTTAAGGAAAAATCGTACGTAATCATTAAAAACGTAAAATAATTTAACGCACTAAAACAAAATGTTTGTTTCTTAAAATTACGTTTAGGCGCCATTAAAATCGCAGTATAAATGTTTATAACGTCTTAACCTAAGGAATACTTGATGTAAGTACTCTATAACGTGGCGAAAAAACAATTTTTTTCGCAACGTACTTACACACCTGATTTACTTTAAAAATGTTAATTGGTCTCGCAGACCGTAGAGCTGTTCGGATTTCAAAATATTAGCCTATTTAATTAATATACAGAACAGGTGCGAAGTGAAATGCAACTGCCTTTAGTGTTCCGCCAATCAGAGAGCTAGTTCGCGAACCGAGGCCACGCCTACACCTGATGTGCACTGACCACGGCCACAGACAGGCACACACTCAGCGGTAACGATCTAAACCTATACGAGCACGCTTATTACGTAACCGATGTATGCTTGTCCGAAGGCTCACCGATCCGTCACGATCCATCAAAGCGGATTCAATATTCAGGGGCATTCCAGTTACAGCACCGATTTGAATGTCACCAATCGAATATCATCACTAGAATTCTACTTAAGGCACCTGGCGGCTGGTGCGTTAATAATAACGATTAAAAATATTTTTATTCTATTCCACTAGACTAGCACTAGCGCACCAACGGAGATGATACATGTATTAGTAACCATTGGTGCTAAGTTGAATATAATAAAAGTATTTTTATTTTTTATTGTTAGCGCAACCATCGGATGCTCAAAGAAGAATACTATTGGTGGTTTTCAAATCGGTGCTCGAACTGGAATGCTCAAGATTCACACACGCCCGCGAATTCAACGAAAATAAAATTACTCAACATCCTAAATATTAATTTATTTTTTAATTGAACCGTGAAAATGTGGAGGTCTTCTGTACGTGTACGCCTATTAATTAGTGTCAATATTAATGCAAGCTCGTTTTTTTGAATTGGGAATCGCTGTCGTGAGTAATATATCAAGAGGTCCACATTAATCAATATCAGACAAGGTGACTTCGGCGCGACCTTGATTATTTATTATTTCATCTGTGATCGAGCTCCGGTGAAATTAATAGTGATTGAATCAACGGTGAAGCTTATATTATAAACTATTTTTTTGCATATAGTGTAGGATGCAAGATCTATCTGTATTCTGTTAGCAGCGGGACTGCAATAGTTTATACCTCATTTTTCCTTACCTAACGGATTTAGTAAACAATCTTGGTAGATCTCTGTAAATATATTTTTCAATACCGGTTTAAAAAATATAATTACTTTACGTACCGCACACGCTAATAGGTTTTTTTTAATCAATATTCAACATTCTAATTAAAACATTACAATTAAATTAAAAAGAGTTGCCAAGATTGGTTACTAAATCCGTAAAGTAAAGAAAAATAAGGTTTACAATCCTGCAGAACAGCATTGCTAATGTTATGTTATTTATCGTAATAATATTTACATGTAAAACAAATGACCTTTGCGTATCTCACCTCGTACCTAACCTACGATAGACTAACACAGTTTACGACTAATAAATCTAATCAAAATAATAACATTCCTTAACACGTAATAAACGTAAGGATAGCAATCAGTATGTCCCCAGTGGAGCAGGCGACGTGGTCATCGACTTACATAATGAGAACGTGTTGTGATATGACCTATATCCGAGGCTACATAAAACGCGCCCTATTTTGTTGTGGATAGGGATGGTCAGTTCAGTGAGAAATGAATCCGACTGAATCCCTATATTTAACGGATTTAACAAGAAAATCAAGCTATTGTAAATCAGGTCTGTTCGTTTTTTAGGTCAGTTAGGAACATTTTGATTATGAAATTGCATAATGCATAGATATATAGATAGATAGGATAGGATAGGATAGATTTCTTTAAATTGTGTCGATGGCAAAAACAATATTGCTACCGTAGTGATAGTGTTAATTGACATGCCGTCGATTGCCTGGGCTGTACCTACCGTGTAAGATTACTCAGATAACGTCTCTTGTCGTGACTCTTTTCGTCTTTTTAAAGATTACTGGTGATGGGCGATAAATACGTTATTCGGAGCTGGGCTCACGTCGTTAGTAATTAGCCGTAGAGATACAAACTGGCCATTAAAAACGATATGCCTTGAATTTTAAAATTTATTTATAAATACCGATTAGATACGTTCCGGGTATAACTGAGCCGTTCTACAAGGGATAATCATCCTCAGACGGATATATATCCGTCGTCCCCGTTCCTACAGTTCGAGGGAACACAGCAGCGCGCCCTATATAAGTACATCTCGTAGACGCACTTCGTGAGCGTAACGGTTAATGGATTTCCATTACAACGAGCAAATATCACCGAATCCATGGATGATAATCCAAATGAAATGGGACATCGACAAATACACGAGATGAATCACCTATAAAAGAATAAAGTCCTACGCTTATTGTATGTTTCCACTTGTAGGTGTTTATTTATTATGGTTAGGTGTTTTTTTAATTTATTAGGTCTTGAAAAATATCAGATTAAATGTATATGTCGCAGCCAGATTGTTTACAATAGTTTACAAAAGGGCTAGGCGCTTTACGAAACGCCTCGGTTCTGCAAAACAGCTGGTCAACGTTTAGGCGGATTGTAATACGGGTAGCCATGATATTGTAATAGCCTTTTGCGTTATGCAATGCGGCTGGTTAGCGTGCGCCGTTTTGATGTTCAGCCGAACTTTAATACAGCGTCTCAATTATTCACGAGTTCGGAAATGCGCTACGTGACCACGATAAGGTGATCTTATACATAGAAATAAGAGTCCTTCGCGCTAGCTATTCCCACAACTTAGCTTTGGGATATGTTAGGGATAGTGTCATAGTTTGGAATAAGTAAACATTAAAGATCGAAAACTATTTACGTCTTAATCTATTTGCAATGCGCCTAAACGTTGGAAAACGTTTTGTTGAACGTATTGATTTGATATTCCACCTAAACGTTAACCAGTCGTTTTACAGAATTGAGCTGTTACGTAAAGCGTCTAGCCGTTCTGTAAAAAATGGACTCTACGGCTGCGACATACACAATATATTCTAGCCAATGATTACCGTTATGCAAATTGTAAATTTAAACATGTACAAATCCTAGTATATACGTGGATACTATTGCCATTTTACAAACTACAAATATTTCTATACTGTATTCAAAAACTAAGTATCTGCTGTAAAGTCTATTTTCTTTATAGCAAGTCGTGCAAATATCTAAGCTACGCTCATAACAATACAATGTTAGCTCAGTTTTGCAGCCCCATATTCGATGTCATGCTAATAAAATATAATACAATGTATTATAATTAATTGCTCAGTATACTTGAAGTGCCTCATTGGATTATTAATTACAAACGTGGTCTGCCTATTAGGTGGTAAGTTTGATTAGATAGATTGATAACACTTTATTGTTCCGCCACATAAAATAAATACAAAATTACAAAAACTTAACTTATACAGAGAGGGTCACAATGGGCGGCCTTATCACTAATAGCGATCTCTACCAGGCTTTACCAGGATTACCCGTTGTGCAAGGATTTACATTTTGGATTTTGTGAGTTGATTACCACAATCTGGAAGTGAGGCCTAAGAAATTACGGCGCAATGTAATGCTTCAGCCAAAATAATATATCAGTACACCTCTGCTTACGTCTCTGGGGAATACAGTAAATAACATAGGTATACGTTAGATCCCTAACAATAAATACTATCGTAGCCCATTTGGTTAACCAGTCAAGATTCAACCATCAAATATAGTAACGTTTGTGTTCGCCGATGTTCGGATTCGTATTTGCCCCATATGCCGCATGAAGCCAACTTAACAGATTAAGTTTCTTTCAAGAATCGAAACGAATTATAGAGAATGAGTAGGCCATAAATCCTTAGTGCCATAACGAGTGGTGACGCGGGACGATCGTAAAGAGCCTTAATCAGGCGTCTGCAATTACTGTGTCTTCGGCGAGGCCACTTTACACTATAAACCTAGTTTGTTTAATATACGGCAACCTCCGTTTATATTCTAAATAAAGGTCTGGATTTCGATTGCGTTTTGAATCCATTGAAAATATGAGAGATAATAAACTTCAACTTTTTCAGGTGTTGCTATTCTAATTTCAGTAATATAACTAATCTATTCTAATATAATCGCTTAATTATGCCATTAGTGTAACAATTGTTCTTTTCTCAAAACCTGTCGTGGGTGTACTGTCCATACATAAATGTTTACTATATTCGTGAAACGAATTTAAGTAGCCTGCTTACGATCTGAGGCTTCCTGATTTTTATGTACGAAGTTAGCATTGAAAATAACATAAATATTGGAAACCCCGACTGCGTGGGGTTCAGAACCGTCTTTAACCTATTGAACTCTAGAATAATGATGGCCGGGCCGTAGCCAAGAATTCACTTCGGCGGGCGCAACAATCTGAAAAGGGCATATGTATAAAATTCAGTTAAGGAATTGGGGTCCCCCTGCCTACGGACTTTGGGCCCCTATCCCGACAAGTAAGCATTATAGTCTGTAATTATGATTTTTCGGAAAATAAATATATTTACCGCTGGTATAGTGTTCACATTAAAATTACGGAGAATCAAGAGTTTTATAATTCTGTGGCCACGGAGCCGCAGCGCTCACTTCGACGAGATTCAAGTGTGGGCTGCACTAGATTACTTGGACAATATGGGTCACATTTTTAGTGGCGGTACGTGGACACGCCAATCTTATCAGGCGTCGCGTGTCAGCCGGCAATTCGCCTTGAAATTCTAGCTACGACCCACCTTTAAAATGCATTTATTTCGAAAAGATAAAATGGTTTATGGTAATAAATGGTCCCCAACTCATCTGTGGTATAAAGTTTACAGAGATGTTTCCAATCTGCTGCTTTAGCAACTTTCTTGTTGCAAGTCGAATCAACAAACTAAACGAGATTTTGGGTGACTCTTGTTGGACCAATTTCCGAGTTGATTTTTTAATGTTTTTACTGGTCTAGGCTAGTCCCTTATGAGCCAATCCATGTAAGATAACCATTATTGCTTAGTTTGATACCATACAATTCAAGTGTTCATCAGACGGTTGTACTTATTTAAAATTCAAGTTTCCTATAATAATCTGTAATGCGTTCTTTAAACATGTATAATAGTTAACTTCTTTACAAAAGAGAAATAACTTTATTGATCTCTCAACTCAATATGGGTCATATTTAATATAATCATCGTATCATAATGTCGAAACCGGGTGTTCAACGAAGCGAACTGTAATGTTAAATAATCCATAAATCAAAGGCTTAAAGCAATATTTACTTTACAGCATCCCAAAATATGACTACACGATATCGAATCGATACTGCGACGTTGTGCTCAAAACTCCGTTGTTTTTTTTTTATTCTCTCGTAGCCAGTCTTTTGTGTCAACAAAACTGGTTCCACACCCACAAAATTCTCGGATGATTAAGTGATATAGCTTATGCGAAAGTTTAAGTTACACGAATCTTTCTACAGGAGATTATCTTTTTAGATTGTGTTTTGGCGATATTAATATTAAGATTCGCTGTCTGCTCATGTCGAATAGGATTTTTTAAAATAAGGAATAAGTAATCCTTCAGTAATTTGCTCCATCAATATAAGATTAAATAACTTAACATAATTATATTGTATATAAGTGGGGCAGTAAATCTTATAGGTGCTATATGATTATCTTTTTTTGTTCCAAACTCAAATACTTAATAATAATAAATATCTTTATATAAGCACACCATCAGCACTTGCTCCCAAACTCAAACGAAGCAGCGCATGTATAATAGGCACAGTCTATTTGTCTGGGGACGAACCCAACTATACCCAGACATCAGCAAATTAAGAAAACATCAATTCCAAAATCAAACCCGCAACCAGCCGGAGCAGTGCCTACGCTTATAAATCAGGCGATGGTTAAAGCTCTGTAGGTACCTACTATGGAAAGCACATCGTATTAAAATTTCAAATCGATTGTTTAGTATTCTATCGATTTACAAAGCGGTTGTCTATTAAGAAAATATATATCGAGAATATTGATGTTCCAATGTCTTTAGTTCTCCTTCAAATTCCAACGAATGATTGTCATTATAAACAATTGCAATAGTTTTTTTCTAATGCATGAAGGCAGTGTTAAAGCTGTTCTGTGGTTTCACAGTGTGGCCGTATTCCACATATTATCTGCGGTGAACGTGTATTTTTCTCTCGACCATATTGCGCTGAATAATATTCTTTAATGTTAAAAGTTATGCACATTATAAAGTTTGCCTATTAATACATTTCGTTATTCTTAGAACTATGCATCCATGTAAGTAAACTAGGTCGATATTGTTTTATTTTACAATAGTTGGTTGATAGCTTTTGCCTTAAGTTCATGCGCAACTATATTTTTTCATGTCATCTTATAGCGTGATCATTATATAGGTAGGTACCTACCCTATCTTTTGAGTCGAACCATAGACCATCCAGTGGTAAAACTCTAGTTGAAATTGATCCAGTATGTTTTTCATGATGCTCGAACACACGGACGGACGTACGAACGGACATATAATTCTAAAAACACTTGTTTTGGATTCAAAGACGACAAAGCATATTCCATCCATCCATAATACAACCTATTGCAACTTTAAAGAAAGACATAAATACTTTTAAACATATTTTCAATTTACCGAAAGCTCAGATGGAGTTATTTAAAAGTACAGAATTGTTCGAAATAGCTTTATATTTTTATACATCATTATAATAATTATGCAAATGCATATATATAATGCTTCTACTTTTCTGTAAATACGTGTAAATAAGTAATATACACAAGAAGTTTATTAGTTTCATAATAGCTATTTATATAGCAATATTTTTAATTATATTCCCAAATTAAGTTATATTTTAGACGTCTACGTTTTAAACTGCTGTTTTTCGTTCATATATCATTGTGGTGATTCAAACGGGTCGCGCCCAAATATGTTTTTCGAAATCTGTGAAGTGGAATCGCATAAACATGGCAAAATTATGAGTCCTGCGCAACCCGCTGCCGCGTCCTACATAGTGGAGCCTTACAAGTCCGTCCCGTTAGGACATTATGCTCAGCCTTTTATATATTTTACAATTTAGAATTTGTTACCACGTCTAGACAATATAATCTTCGTTAAATTATCTTTACTATTTATATTAGGTTTTATAAATGTGAAACAGTGTTTGTTTGTAGGTATAATTGGTATGTATAGCTAAGCACAATGAATGTATTCAGAGATAGTTAATGTGACAAAACCACAAAAAAAATTAAAGCTTTTGTCTCACTTGTGCGTTAAATAAAAGATAAACTTAAAGTCTAATATTTAAGAACTTTATGAAATTATTGACATTTCAGCTTGTAATTAAAAGGTCAATCAGAAACTCACGTATGACATCACGCCGCTATATTCATTGCGGTTTTAAGCTGACTCCCAGAAATAATAAATCATTCATAACACTGCAAATTGAAAAGCAATAATTATTCACACCATCCAGAAATTACTAGAAATATTCAGTTATATATAATGCGGATTTAAATAGCTCAGATGCACTAGCCTAGCCTTGACGAGAATACGATGATTAAGTTTTGTTGTGTACTTCCAACAATAAGCATGAATGGTCGTAGGCTTGGGTATGGTCTATTGTAGGGTCACCATAAATTCAACTGAGTTTGTATACATATAAAAACGGTGCAATTGACTATTTTGGCACCTCTGAATGCAAAACTAGTATTTTTTATATTCTTGTTTTTGTGTATTTGTTCGAGCACCACTGCTGTAGCAAAACTCCTGAATCAATTCCAACGGGGTTTTGTCTATTGTATAGCATATAGGTGGACTCAAAAGGTGATCATGTTGTGGACCAGCAGCTAGAAGAACAAATATATGGCCGGAGTGTACATTTTTTTTTCTATAGTACAGAATAGTGCCTTATTTCATAGTAGCTATTATACCTAAGTATTTAGTAACATATTTACAGTTTACAACTCAACAATACAGAGATACAAAGATGGTATCAGCACTTTTTTAAGAATATAAAACTGAAATGACTTAATTGTATGCGTCTTTAAAAAGGTTAAGCTGTGTAACTATTAGTAATTGCAATATAGTTACAAAAACACACTATTATCATTACGAGCATGTCCCAACCAGGAACAGAACAGATGGCGATCGCGTCCCGGCGTAATTAGCTAGCGCTTTGTCGGTGTCCAGTATTATAGTTTTATCGGTTTCCCGTCGTAAAATGGCCGAGGTCGACAACAAAGTGCAGCTCATCGCTCGTGACTTGGGCGTGCAGTTTTCCGCTTACGAGCTGCGGTGGCGGGGTAACACGCTTGCTTACTGAAGGCTAATTTGCAGATGTCGATCTTTTAATATCTATTTTATTGTAATTAATAGTTGCACGCTGATGCATTCTGTTATCGGCAAGGATTGTTCAATGCTTTTTAAATTATATAATATTATTATTCTGTGCCGAAGTGTGTAATGCTCTTATAATACATACATTGGTTGTCGGATTCTAGAAATGTGATTAATATTAGCAACTTGTATGCAAATACAAAAGCTGCTTAGTATAAAGTTGAATAGGAATGTTCAATGTATTACATTAACTTGTATACACCAGCACAATGCCACAGATTAGATAATAATAATGCTTTAACACTCTGAAGTTGAATAAAAACAATATTTAAGGTGGCCATATAACAAAACGATTAATATTAATGTCATATTCATAGATGTGTACACACATATCCCCCGCCCATCTATTGTTGATAATGCGGTAAAGTACAATGTCGATAATGCGCTAAAGTACATAATAATAATACCAATATAGATACCTATAGTTGTTAACCATTATATATGTTGGTGAAGGTTACGTACATTGTCAACAATCTATGAATCTGAGCGGTGATGGATGGCTTTAGAATAACAAATGGGAAAATTTGTATTAAGTATCTAAAGGCCAGAGTTTATGAATAGGTATATTCCGAAGAATAATATATTTAAGTATGTATAATTTTGTATATTACTGTAAGCTGGAAGTAGTTTTAAACAAGTTTTTAAATACTTAAGCTTGTTTTAATCCCTTGGCTGCTTTAAATTCATTATGCGTTAGTTTTATGAGCAAACTGATAAATATTACTAACAAAAGTTTAATTATAATAATTCGTTAGTGAACCATTATTATTATTAAGACAATATTATTCTTAACCCATATACTTATTCCTTAATTCAACAAAATAGCATTTATATAAGGTGTAACAAAAATAGTGTAAAATATTTTAACAGGATAACTTACAAACCACGGCTACCACAAGGAATACCTTAACCGCTTCAAAATAACAAATTCAAACACCTGCCCCTGTGATGATACCCATGAACAGACAATAGACCACCTTCTGAAAAACTGTCCAATTTTTGCAAAAACACGACAACAATATGAAGCATTATGCCAAATAAAAACCATAGAACCCTACAACCTGACAGAAGTCAGCCAAAAACAAGACACCATGAACGCATTCGTAAAGTACACAAAAAATATAATAAATAGCCTAAAGAAATTAAACAAGACGTAAACAATCAAAACATCCTGTATCCATTAGCAGGATCAAATTTAAAAAGACACCATCTATCTAAAACAACTTCTACCCCAAATGAATCTGACACTCTTAAAATTAACAGTTACAAACCCAAAAAAAAAAAAAAATCAATAAGTTATATGGATCACGTTGATGTATAAAATAATTGTGTAAATGATGTTTTTTTTTTAAAACATGGCGAACCGCATTTGACTGTGCGCTCATTTTGAAATTTAAAAAATATATCATATATATTTCATTGGGAATGTTATCTTTATAACAATGGAAATATCAAAATATTTTACACTTTTATATAGATATACCAACTACCTAAATGCATCTTTCCTGAATAATAAGAACATGTGTCAATTAATAATTCTGAATATTCTTGAAATATACTTGGTCGTAACCGTATATACCTACCTAAATATGAACGCTGAAATAAATTATTAGATAAAATCTAATTACCTACACAATATTAACACTACACTTTAAGTATTCAAAACGTAAGCGAGTATTGGATTTGGAATAACATGTTATTAACTTACATTTACGAGTCAGTACCTAGCCATCGTTATTGTTACCTACTTACTTACGGAATTCACGCTATTTGCTATTACTATAAAGTAAATACTTAATAAAATACAGTATTTACCTGTGTTTTTAGCTGTTAATTTTGTATTAAATAAATTTACCTATTAATAAAATATTATAAGGTGTAGCAAAAATATTCTGATTCAGATATTTTTTTAAAGCAGGCAACCAGTAGCATTTCACCGCGCACTTAAAAAATCGATTTATTTCTTTGGGACCGTGATCGCTATAACTACTGATTTGACTGTAAAAATAATTACCTATTAAAAGATATAAAATGGCCATTTTCATTAAAATGGCCATATTTATGTTTATGTAAATAGATGCCTGTGGATGTAATCTTTATCGATTAGCTGCGGATCTATAACTGAAGATGAATAACATATTTATTATTTTACTGCTATTTTATATGCGCGTCTACAAATAGTAGTAGGTATGCAATGGAAGTAGGTACATATGTAATTTTTCAGCTAAGAAATGAAAGTTGCCTGTATCATGCCTTTTGAAAGCTAGGTGATTTAAGCTTCAGCGCTATGTGTCTTCTCTCTTTGCCATTGTAGATTCCTGATGGTCCGTTTACTGCGGATTTTTGTAAGATGCTAGTACCTACTCATGCAATATTTCTTTTCAATGTTCAAATCTATTTAGCTGTTTTCAAGACTGCATCGAGTGTTTATTGATAATATATTTTCCGTGAAATATTTTTATGTACCTTCCTGTGGGAAGGTACATAAAAATATTTCACGGAAAATACGGTACGGTATATACGGTAAATATATCCTATGATTATCGAGACAAATGAGCTTTTACTTGCTATCAAACCACAAGTTAAATCAGTAGATAATTTTCAACAATCTTACGGCTGTCTTAAATACGCATATAAAAGAATGTAAATGAAACCAGAATAGAGTTAACGATAACTTATTAAGGTATTAGAAACAAAGACCTTTTATCTATCGGGCATGTGGGCGCCCAAATTCCTTTCTACCCACCATCATTACGTTTGAATCCCATACATTTGTAAACAGTGTCACCAATTTTATCTGTATGTGATAGTGTCGCTACTGGCAGGCTAGTCAAAACAAAGACATTTTCGTAAAGACGACATTAGTTCCAATTTCGGTCACTTGAACCTTAATGTTAGTGGCACTGTGCCGCCAGAAACAAAAATGTGTTCGAACAATACGTTGCCAAACTTCCTTTGTTCCTTACGCGGAACACACACATACATAGGAGATGGCGCCGCCGATGTAGTAAGTGATAGCAGACATACCTTTAAAAGCTTTGTGTGCTTCGGCTACGGAAAATGCCTAGTTGGTGTAAATACAGTCGAAGTTGCGTAAATGACTAATGACTATTTTTTTTTATCCGACATAGTATTAGCTGAACTTACTTAGGGGAGACGCGATAGTGCGTGAGTAGGTGTACATACTAATAAAATATTATGGGTAGTATAATTTAATGGTGATATATAGGTAAGTAGCTTTATTAATTAAAAACTTCACCTATTGTGTGATAATTTTATTCAAGGTTCTTTGTCTAGCCGACAATATGTTTATGATGTGGAACGGACGATGAACATGTGAAGCCGTGTGTTTGTTATTTAATGAAAGGCTTAGTACAAAATTGCCATTTTCCTACTGCAACGAGTGCAGTTAACAATTTGTCGATAGCGAATGCTCGTATGATATTTTTTCCAATGGTTACAACTAAACGTAGGTAGCTATTTATGAACCGTATCCAAAAAGTTCCGTCGAATTTTTAATCTGTGGCGCATGTGGATGAGTAGGTGCGTCTGTGTGAGTGTTGTTTCGGACGGAACACACCCACCGACCGACAAGTCGCGGCCGCGCCGAAATTACGACAGATAGTTTTTGCCCGCAGCCGAGTGTCAAGGACGGACTTCTGTTGCTATACGATTCGGGGCGATGCGCCACGGATGGCGGGGCTTAGGTACTGCGAGCTCGACTTTGGATTCGACTTTTGAAACAAAAAGATAAATAATTTGCATTCGCGTTCGCAAAGTATTTGCGGTTTGGTTAGGTACACTTACGAAGAGAAATTGTTGACTACGTATTTTTTATTAAGTTTTTCTTTTATTGCAATGATGAGTTATGCTTAGTATTATTTCTACGAGTATGTAGATTCTGCAGAACCTGCATCTCTAAAACGCTGTATTATTGGACGGGTTTATTTATAGGCTTGACTGGGGTAATAAAACAAACATGTCTATGAATTAAAATGCAGAGTGCTTTTCAATCTACTTCATAGAAAAGGTATAATAAAGTCAACAGACAGATCATCTTTATTAATAAGTACCTATTCTAAATTGAATAGGTACGCCCTGGATTCTGACGTAAATTAATTAGGTAAATTATTCCAAGGATCGGTAAAAAGGTTAAGCCGAATGAACATTTGTAAAAGTACTTATTTATAAGACATACAGATTATTATATTATGCTTTATTGAACTTCCCTATTATTTCTTATTAAAGTACGTTAAGTATTACACTTTACAGTAGGATAAGCAGGAACTTCTAATGTAATCGTAACTCTATTGAGTATCCGTCTTACTTATTTGTGATATCTTTGGTGTGAGAAGGATGACAGTCGTTTCGTTACGAAAAGGCTACGTAAAATATTTGTCCTTGATCACTGAAATTACATCAATTAGACATCAACTGGCATAATTATTAATAATTTCAATAATTGGGGATTCAGGTATGATATTGGAATGTAATCAACCCAAATCCACTGACCTTAATCAAGTCGGATCGGTCGGTCGTTTGAACAGAGTATAAGTACCTCAAGCAATTAAAACGAAAACCTTAAAAGGATTGAATATCCAGTCCAATTTGTAACCAATTTTAATTACCGTAACCGATCTATAAATGTTATATACTTTCATAGATTTTATTATAATAACGAGTACACACCCAGCGATCGAAGGCTAGCGACTGAAAACCGATCATGGACATACCGGGCTCAACAATTTTTTTTCGAAAAAAAATTACCCAAAAGTTTAGGCTGCTGTAAATATTTACAGCAGCCTAAAATTTTGCGATTAGGGGCTTAGGTTAATGTAAGTAAGTCTAGGGCAACTTAACTCCAGCTTTATATTGCCCTATATTAAGTAATATCACCTAACCACTATGCCTTGATTTAAGCGTTCCATAAATCGTTACGTTAACATACTTATATGGGAATGACATTTATGTTTTTTTTTATAAGTACATTACGTGATGTGAATTATGCCTTTGCGATACATTTTAGCGTATCGATATGAAGGCAGTGGTCTTGTATAGATCGCTGTTCTAGCTCGGTCTTGTTCTTATTCTTGCACGGGAAACTAGCAAATCTCGCGTTCGTTTCAATAGTGCGCGCGGTCTGTACCCGGCTTTATCTGTCGTCCTCTAGATTATTTGGTTATTTAATTGGTCAGTTATAATAAAGATACGTAATCTATTTTTATTCGATATCCGGTCCGATAAGATATTATAGGATATAATAAAGTAGGGTAATCGTATATTTAATAAGCTTATATAATGCGTTACGTAAATTAAATGTTAATTTTGTACCTATGAACACTTATGGGCTATTTCTATTTTAATATCTACCTAGTAGATAATAAGATGCGATATTGTGTGTGCCGTGCACAAGTTTAAATTCGAGTAACAACGATTCAGATAGGGTTTTATAGATAATTATACCTACAGACACAAATTAATAAAATCAATTAAAAACTTTTTATTACAATAATACATTTCAGTAGGTACACTAGGTACTCAATTAATCTAGACCCGTTAATTGCTTGTTTTTTTTTTACAACTTGACTTTCCAAAATAGGCACGCTGTCAAGCACTCGGTTGCAATAACAAGTTTTTAACAAGATAAATGATTGGACATTACCTCACAAATGCTACATACATTATACAATACTGTCAAGATAATAAATGAATACCTACTGAGACCGCATAGACCGAAAGTACATTTTCGCTACGAAAATGAAAGCACAAAACTAATTTAGTAAAACTATCTATCATTGTTTTGAAAAATTAAAACGAAACATAAAGTTTCGAAAACCATTGTTTTGAAAATGTTATTAGATCAGATGCCATTCTTTAATTGTCTTATCTATTAAATATTTTAAAGTAATGAATCTATTAAAATAACATTTTCCGCGGTAAATTATGTACATATATGTACTTATTTACTCCTATGACTTTTTTTCTTGACATTGACTGACATCTGACTAAGAATGAGTAACCTTGACACCATTTCCAGTCATGAATCCGTATTTTTCATACGTAGGTACCTACACGATAAGGAAGGATTCATCCTTTACATTACACAATAATTTCATAACGAACACTGCCAAAACAATCATTCAAGCAAAAATCTGTCTAAATAATTTAATAATCGAAAGATCATTAAAATTGATCACAGAGTTAGACAATCATAACAGCTAACATGATCAATAAATATTACCTATTTTATTGATGAAGGCTGACTGTGCCCCAACCACAGACATAATAATTATGTAGAGTTCAGCTGTTTTATTTTGTTTCCCAATAAACTTGACATGAAATATTATTCAAATATTCAAGTCCTAGTATTACTATATGACGCTTAAAAAATTGAATAGCTCAAATTTGAGGTGACTTTGAGTATTAACTGGTTAAGCTTAGAGGCTAATATAACATTGCTGTTTTACAGCAAGTGGATTATTGGTGGTTTTCCTAAGATTATCTTGACTTTTCGTTTTAAAGTTTATCCCCATGATCTTTAGGAATCTGAGTATGAATTAACATGCCTGCATATATCAAGCATTTTCATTAAGTTCTGAACTCTACGTGTTAATATGTCTGTGGGGCGAGGCTCGTCGTGAGTTGTTTGACAGTATAATTGATGATTGTGTTCAGTCGCCTTCAGTGCTGACACGGTCCGACTAATCGGATGGCTCGGGGAACAATGGCGCCACTTGTTTCACTACGGTTTGGGTACCATACTCTGATATTTTCGATGTTTTAGCTAATATTAGTGTAGTTCAAACTACAGTTTGTGTTATAAACAAATATCGCCAAACGGACACACCAACTGTACGGTTCCAAACTAAGCAACGCTTGCATTACGGTTGCCATAAAAAAGCAACAAAAAAAACCAACCGAATTGCGAACCTCCTGTTTTTTGTAGTCGGTTAAAAATGGACTGGGGGCGAGCCCAGTTTTTTTCTTACTTAGATATATCTATACATACATGACATACTAAACATACATGACTCACATGTCAAAATGTTTGCCCCTACCGGGATTCATACCTCCTCCTCCTCATCCTCGTTATAGTAAGCAGGGTCACGAAGGAGGTGTGCCAATGGGGCTGTCATTGAAAACATTATATGGGTGATACCGTAAGTTTGTACCTACCACTGCAGTGAGAGCAAATGTGAACAGTTTGAAGCTTTCGAAAGTAATTTACAAATGTAGCATAAGACCTCCCAAGCACGGTGGTCTTGATATAATAATATTATGGTAATAATATTCATGATTTTATGTTAAAGTCTCCGATCAATAAAGATTGTCAGTACAACGGCAATAGCTTCATAATTTCCATGTATAGTGATCATAAACAATCCTTAATTACTTATTAGTTATTTTCAGTCAAATACCTACAATACAAACTAAGTGTAAAATGTTCAAAGTGCCCAGCTTATCTACCGACTAATTCTGATTCGTTAAAATGTGTTGTTTCCGTTCCGTAATGAGCGCCCCTGCATTGTTTTGTTATGTATGTTGACTCCAAAAGCGGCGATGTTAAAAAATTACGTTCTCTACACGTGAATAACAATGAGAACAAAATAAAACAGATTTATTTTATTGCTTAATATATTGTTAATCTACTGGCACCATCATTAGTCACGCTTGTCAAAAATGCCATTATCATTACTATGTTTCCTACTTGTATTCTGTCTTTATCAAAATTCATAATGACTATTGGTGCTCATAATATTTTTTATTTATTTGTGCAAGTACTTAATATAACAATACTTTTAAGTTCTACGTGATGACCCTTAAATTCAGCTGACTAGGTACACTTAATAGAAAAGGAACTTCACACTTAAATAAAGGTACATAATTAGCACCACTTCTCTTTTATAGACCACGCCTATCAGCGTATGAAACACAAAACAATGAAAACAAATGATAATTACTGTAATTTATTAAACTATGTAGGTATTTCTTATTTACTTGTTTTTATTTATAGATAAAGCTACATGATTAACGTTTACGACTTCTTATGTAAATGATAAGGGCTGATATCTATGTAGGTACCAAGTTACCTATTGTTATGTTTTTTTCACATGAAACAGTACTTGTAAGTCTTACTGAAGTTGCGTTGAGTCAGATGTGTGCATTCTATTTAGTTACCGTTGTTAGACATTAATAACAATTTTAGACCTTAATTCGAATAGGCCATCCCTCATCGTAACCCTTCCTAAAAATGTTGCGAGAGTTGAGATTCATAGAATACTTAGCTTTTACCTAAATCTCCTTAGAATCCTTCTTACCTGCTAACAATTTTAAAAGCTCTCGAAGTCTCATGTCACCGGAACGCTTTGAAATTCTTAACTACAAACACAGAACTCCAGTTTTAATTGTCTTTTAAAAAGTGATTATTTAACAGTTCTAACTCTAAACTGTTCTAATTAAAAATCTACTTAGAGCAATACAATTAAGTGGGCAAGCATTATCCGTTTTACGCGACGGGTGCGGTCGAAACTAGGTTACCCATTTCTCGTTAACTCAATGCCTCTGTGGACAAACAGACGTAACGACCTCGCTTTTATTGAACTTTACGTCGTTTTAAATATATATACCACTCGCTCGACCCTCTTTGCGGACATACCCAAAGCAATCCCATCTGCTATCTTCTTTACCCTTTATTATAACAGAATCGTAAGAAAGAGTGCGAATTTAAGTGTAACATTGACGATCCATTTAATGGGGTTGAATTCACGCAGTTATTTTCCCCTCACGTAATAACTATACGATAAAAATATACTAAAGCCGTATACAATTTTAAGAATAAACAAAGGCGCGTGCAAAGCAATAACAAAAGAATTCGATTTTATTGTCATTCGGTGCTGCAGTTGATGGGGCTACAAAAACTCAAGTAGGTACCTACCTTTATATTTTTAAGCTTATCTGAATCCTACGCAGTACACAGCGGATACATTTGTATATTTCATTCCCCTTTTGGGGTACGGACGTCCTACTGCCTATCGATATAATTTGCATATTTGCTTTAAGGCAGTTATTGAAACCCACGCGCGTCTATCCATATTCTTCGTTATGCAGCGAAGTATTGTGTGGACCTTTGTCGAAAGTGCGATTCTAAGTACGTACATAAGAAGGTAAGTTAAGTACTATACACAATTTCGCTCGTAAAGTTTTCCTTCGACTTTTCCATGTCGTCGCTTTCACCATAAGATTAGTTGTTTGTTTATTGTGCTAGTGTAAAATCTTTGGCAACTATCGTGTTCGTGTTTGAACAGATGTGTTTCGTTTACTCATCAAATATAGCCGCTACTGAGCGATCAGATTTTAGTGTTGCGTCAAGCGGCAGTCTCCTCCTATTTTTTTCATCATTACATACAAGTGGGTTGTTTATTTAAATCCTACTGTGTACATAATTGTACATAAGAAGGCTTGTGGCTAGGAACATACCGACAGTTCTATAGCGCTTGGTCACTGAATATCTTTCAATCTATGAACTGATGTTTCTTGAGATTTGTGTACTGATATTATTTTTATTACTTTGAGTTTTACGACACCCACAGGGGATACATATTGAGGACATTACAAGGACAGATAACATTTTATTTTCAACCTGTATTTTGTAGGTATGTATTCAAATCGAGATCTGGCAAAGCGTCCATGCGCTTAGCTAATGATTCATCCGCAATAGGATAAATAAATGTACAAAATAAATTGAATACAAATTGATACCTATTTGCATCCGAAAACAATACACCGCTGCGGTCACAAATCTGCCAACTGCTACGTTGTTTTCCAAGAACACCGGCGACCTTGGGAATGCCTGCCTATATCTGGCACCACCATATTTCTGGCGTCGTGGCATATTTTCCTCGACGCCGCGAGTGGAATAAGCAAAACCACCGCAACTAGGTTACACAGGCTCCGTGCTTTATTGTGTTTACGTGCCACAGATATGAGATATACAGGCCGGGTCAAGGCGCCAGACAGCTTTCGAGCCGACTAGCTATATATGGACTATTATTTAGCTCCTGTTGTGACCGATCGATAATGTCACGATGCGTGTTCTATTTATGCTTGACACCCAAATTTCCACCTAATGTGGCCGATAGCATCTGTGTCGTGGGACGTTAATTGCTTAATCCGCGCGTGTCCTTGCATGGGCCCGTAATCCCCGCTGATGCGGCGCATTATGCCCGGCCGCGGAGTGAACAATAGACGAGACGACGCGGAAGAGCGTTAAAATGCGTCGTAAAAAAGTGCGCGTAGTTTAAATTTTATGGCTCGCGTTCAATTGGGGCCTGTAAAAAAGCGTTTTATTGGAGTCGTATCCTGACTGCGAGGTCGCGATGCTCGGATAGGTCTAATTAAAAACCCGCCGCGTGCACTCTTGCGAAAGCGGGGCCCCGCCGAATCGCCTCTTGCGATACTCGTGCCCTTCAGTCGGTTACTGACCAGATTTTAGAACAGGATTTACAGGCTCTAGGACTTGTTTAAGCGTTATACAACACCAAATATCTTAAAATAGATGCCTATACTTAAAAACAATTTGCTGGCTTTATTTTCTTAAATGTTTCCTTTTTATTGTAAGTAGGTAAAGATAGTGTACTTCAGGCTATGGTTTAAGATCCGGTTCAATAATATATATACACCTACCTACTGATTTCATTTTTAAAACTTAAACCAAGGAAATTAACATGTATTTTTTTCTTTGCAGATTAACAGAAGAGTGAAACAAACGTTACCCGTGAAGACTTTTAGTTGAGAAGACATTAAGTGCCATTCGTTACAAGTTTACCACGCAGTGATATTTAGTTTTAGTGTAACCGTGATATAGTGTTAGGTGCTAACCCCTGTCGATAGTTTTTAGTGTATAAACGTTACCAAAAAGATACGAAACTGGCTCCTTACAAGGATATAATGAACTCGACGGGCATGAGCTCAGCTGTGCCGACGATTAAGTGCGAGGATACATCACCATCGCCGAACGCGGCGGTAGCCGACGGCGACCCGTCAGGGACCTACAACCTGAGTGTCAACGTGAACCTGAGTGCGGCTATGATCAACATGCTGACGGCAGAGACCGCCGGCCCCACGACTCTCCGGACCCCGGAGATCGTGAACGATGTCATCACCATGACAAACCCCCTGGACCAGTACAACTATGATAAGAATTCCAGCTTCAAGGTAAGATTTTCATATCTTTTTTTTTTTTATAAGTAGGTATATTTGCACCAACACGCCTGTAATCCCCGAAGCATCCACATTTCGCGGATGGTATATTTGTCTCAATGTATTAAAGGCGAGCTCATTGCCGTTATGATCCATTCCACCTTTTTTTTAACTGCGTTATACGTCACAGCGCATGTATGATTAATGTAACATCTCTGAAACGTGATATTAAAAGTAAATTAAATCACGAGCGCGCTGAATCACACATGTGATAGAAACGATGACAGGAACGTGATTGGTCGCCAGAATTGTTTTCGGATAAAACAATTAATAATCTATTCCATATCTAGGAAAGGACCCTTTGATTGAATAAATGAATGTCAAATCGAGCATCGCGCCCATTTAATCGATTGTGCTTGAACCTCTCATTATTATTCGCGCTTTCGAAGCAGGACAATCACAATGCACGTAGGATCCTGCCATTACTTAGGTCACATCGATGCACGCTAGTTAGAATGTAAAATAAGTATTGCAAGTATTTTTGAACGGTTGCCAAGTGTATTCCACGTGAACAACATCACTCCACCATTATAAACATTGGATAACTGACTATGCAACAGAGTGAGGTCATGCACCTGATACAGACACCATATTTACTGCGCTAGGTAGCAGACTCGACGGCGCCAGTGCTCTTGATATCGAGTTATCTGTATTTAGTTATCGCGTGATGTACCTTAGTGTAGTGGTCGATAGATGATAACATATTGAACACGCTTCAACAATGTTCGGTAATGCTACATTTCAAGACACTGAACAAGTACTTAGGTAACGATGTACTGCTCAAAATTTTAACGGATCGGTACCCCCAGTGTGTCCGTAGCTTTACACCGCCGAGTTATCGAGAATCATGCGATATCGCTTTATGAATGAGTTTCATCGCTGAAAGTTGAATGGCGGACAATTTAGAGCGTAAAAACAATGGGGCGGATGAATAATTGTTTGATGTGTCGCGTTTGATAGAACAATTCTGGGGTCATGTGTCGTTTAGTGATGTATTTATCCACTCGGATCACAAGCTTTAATTTGTCTAACACAAAATCTACCTTATAGCGGGAACAACCGTTACAAAACACACTTCGCTTACTCCTAGCCATTTCTTTTTCACATTGCGATCATCTTCCAGACTACTCTGATTACCGATATTTGAACGAAGCGATAGCTTACTGGCTGCCGAGAACCAACTCAATAATACTTACATACTTAGTTAGGTACCTATAGTAATAGCAGTGTCGTTGATGAAAGGCTTCTACTCCTAGGTACTCTACTATTGTTAGAATTAGAGCATGTTGATGGAACAAAACTCGTAGTATCTTATAGAGCAAAATAAGATTAAGTTTCTCACCAAGGGAATTCACGCGTCCCATTGACAGTTATCTACTGCTAATCAGGTGTTTAATGCATTATTAAAAAGTTGCAATAAGGCTACAAATCATTGCGTACTAGTCAGTCAGTCAGACTTGTTGTTGACCATTCGACCGACCGCATGATACCATAAGAGTAGATGACCATACTCTACATTTCTACATTATTTTGTGCTAAGTAGCTGTATTTGCGTCTTCCTAAGCGTATTTTTCACTAGGGGACTTTTCTTCTTCTTCTTTCTTTCTTTATGAAATGCGATGCGATGAAATAAAATGGATATGAATATGTCCTCACCCACAAATTAGCGGGAATTTTGCCAGTGTCAAGTAATTAATAGCAATAACACGTTCAATAAATACAAATTATAAATAAAACAATGGATGTGACATGATGATATGAAAATAGGGTTCTCCAGGGGACCCTTCAATTTCGCCGGTTAATCATTAAGCTAATTGACATCAATGTCAGTCCAGTAGTTTTTCTGTGATGCCAGTCATACAAAATTCAGCCTCTATGTTGAGAATAATGTCCCCTATGATAATTTTATTCAAAATAAAAAATATGTTGATAGTAGCTATGCAGACACGACCAATGTGCAGTCTTATAAATATGTAAATTTTCATTGAAATGGCTACTTATAGCGCGCGCTGTAACAGGTAATGCAGCAGGTATTTCATTCAATCACACACTCTACATTACAATCTTACACCTTGAATAAGGAACTAGGACAGATATAAATAAATACCTGCATTTGATTCTTAATATGGATACTTATCTAAATAAAGAAGTTTCTAGTTAGGTATAAGCAAATATTGATCATACAACCATATGAGATACACCGAACCGCGGAAAACAAATATTGCTTAAAATATGTACCTACGTCCAAGCAAAATATATTACGCTTTTTTGTTTATATAAGAAAACTAAAGGTATGTGGTTGAAAATACTCCTGTTCGCTTTAAGTGTTCCATAATTTGAATAACAAAAGAATTAGGCAGGCCAGTACAGTCATATACATTAGGTTAGATTGGGTCAAAGATCGCCTATTCTAGCCAATCATGAGGGCCATCAGAAACGCATTTTTGCGTTTTATTGCGTGCTCTAATGGCGTTCGCGTGCAAATTGTCTTTTATATCATGTAACACGGCCAATAACTAAAGTACCTACCTGAGTGGATAGTTTCAAATATAAGTCAATGTATTAGTAGGTACATTATAAGCCAATGCGTCCATCAGAGCGAAGAATTTATTTAGAAACAGAGTAATAATATTAGACAAAACGTGTCTATGCGTTTTAGTAGGTCACCAACAATACGTTTGAATTTACAATGTCATAACATCCATCCAAATCTATTGAACCACTTTTCTTGTTGTCTGTATGTGTCAGAGCCACCGAAGTGGAAAATGTTCCATTAGTCGCGTTGTCCGGGCTGCCGTGCAAGCGAACTCATTTCCCTGTGTCGTTACAGAACGGAAGCGGAAATGACTCCAATTCTTCCATGTCCAACGGCTCGTCCGCAACGTCGCCAGCTTCGAGCAATCCACCCAGTATACAAAAGGTGAGGATCTATAATAGCGATACCTAATTGCATGCATTTACCGCACCATCATATGCTGTTGTGTCCCTACAGCCGGTAGAAACTTAGTCGTAAATAGATAGAGCACCGCCTTACTTTGCAGAATCGTTAGGTAAGTACTTACTCATGGGGTGCTCAAACCCTATGTTCTGGTAATCAACCTTTGCAGATATCTGTTAGTACCCATATACATAGTTGTACTTAAGTACGGCTTTACTTTACTACCGTAATCTCTTCTGTATAGTATTTTTCACAGAACGAGAGACTTAGGTATGATTTCAATGTAGAGTTCCTTAAGTTAGTCCTATATAAGTTAGTATTCATAACTGGTAGACGTTCCATAAACATTTGCCCTTGTCTAGGACATGGAATACGTAATATCGGATTGCTGAAATTACAATCATCTCAGAAAAAGCTAGTACATACAATGTGGTGACGACGACCCCAAAAAATTAATAATGTTCGAAAGCCAGCCAAGGAAACAGGGATGGGAACATAATCTTTATAAATGTTTTAATTTTAGGCAACAAGAGATCCTATTTGTGGTTTGACATTTCAACATCGTATTTGAAGAGAGTCGAGTGCTATGAAAAAATATTCAAATTTCTATGCGTCATTATTACTTGCCAAATATACATAAGAAATTGCAGATGGTCTACATCAAATCTAATGCTATTTGGAAGCAATATTCAGAAGAATTAATGTCCTAAAGGATACGTTGTGTTTTTTGCAATTTGCAACTTTTATCAAGATGCACACAAAGACGCATATTATGTAGATTTCTATCGACCTCGTATCCAATTATCATTATTAGTACCTATTGAATGGATCGACAAGTTTTTTCTCGGCTTATTTATGTAGGCACAGCTCCAAAGGCTGGCCAAGCAGAGCCTAGACAATAGGCGGATGTTGAAAAATGTGAGAAAACAAACCACCTTGATAGTTAATAATTATATATCGCTCGTGTGTTTATTTTTTCCCATACATAGTTCAATTGGAATTGCACAATTATTGTGTGTTAATGTGCCTGCTTGCATTCCCATAATGCGTACGTATTGAAATTCATCGACAACCTTGGAGGGAGCATCTAATCGAGCTGTAGGCCGTGAATCATTGGTAAACAGAAAAAAAAAACGGACCAGACATTCTAATTATTTTTAACCGAGTTAGAACAGGAGGTTCTCAATTAACATCTCGCTATTCATTTGATCCTATTTAATATAATACAAATCATTTAGATGCACTCTGTTTTGTTGCATTGCGTAAGGGATATCGCATTGTGGAGTTTCAAAAATAAATAAGTTAGCTGATAAGACAAAGCACAGCCTCAATCGGTGGACCTAGATATTTGAAATTTGGCGAATATACTTCCATGACTATCCTTCCTAGAGGTGCACTAAGGAGGGAATTTTGCAAATTCGACTCCTAAGCAGGCCAAATGGGGTATCAAAGTGTGTATATAGAAAAAAATGTATCTACGTCAAAGTAAATAAGTACCTAACATTGCCTAACAAACATATTTTGACAATTTGAATCATCGAGAGTTTATTGTAAAAACCTACCTTGTAACACGCATGGAACCGATTTTCCTATCGACGCGTTTATAAATAAAATTACCAAATTGTAATTGAGGTGTCGTGAGCTCGTTATGGTCCCTCCGCAATGTCGTGCCCGGACGAATTCCCCATTACCATTGACTGAGGCACCCACACCGAGTCGATTAACAATGATTTATACGTTAATCACACATGGCTCTGAGAGCCGAATATTGACATTTCCATTTATTTTAAAGACCTTAACGATGTATAGGTACCTACAAGACATACAAACCAGTCTCAGGCTATCGTAGGTATTTTGTACAAACTATCATAGAGGTGGATAAGCCAATCTCGCGAGCTGTCATTAGCTTTTCCCATAACAAAGATTTGTTCCCCGTTGACTACAATCTGGGTGTTTTCAAGTCTAGAGTGAACAGGTACCTTCTAGGCAAGTATGCTCCAGCGTAGATCTCATCGTCACTTACCATCAGGTGAGATCGAGATCAAATACTTGCCTATAATGTAATCAAAAAAAGAAGCCTTGTCTAACGTAAATGTAATTCTTTTCAGACGTGTTCGGAACTAATAAAGGCTGGTCTAAAGTTGTCGATAGAGTCGAAGCGCAAGATGTCCGGCAGCGACACCGATGTCAGCTTCAAGCGGCTCAAGAAGGAGGAGAGCGACGATGACTATGATAGCAGTCACACCCAGCATACTAAATCCGAAGGGGTAAGATCTTTCCAATTTCCATTTAATTACAGCCATAGAAAAATTAACCTTAAGTACTCATCTGTTTCAACCCTCTTAGGCTTAGATATTGGTAAATCGATTTCAACTCTGAGAGCAAACTTGATTGCTGTCTTGAGATATCTTCGTAATTAGAGTGGTATATCAGGAGCGTACCAAAAATTGCTATCAGAGTAAAAAATGTGTATTAATACATCATCGAGTGAATTTATCCACGTTTTAAAAAATGCCTTTATTATATTATACATATGACTAAATTGACTACTAAGTATATCTAATCGTGAAGTAGTTCTAAGCAAGGTAAAAAATATAGTAAAACAGTTTGAATGACAACATAAATGTTTACCGACACTTGTTATAGTTAGTGCACAAAGATTTAATTTTAAATGATTTGTAGCGTGACTCAGTCAGTGTCATCTTGGATTTTTACCTCATGAGTTTTCTAAGCATGTCTATTTGTTAGCAGCTAGGTACTTATTCAAACCGCAAAAATACATCGAAGACTAATCCTAAATAGGCACTTGTAGGTAATGTTAAGTCACGTAGGACCTATAATGTTTATAAGGATTCATAGTTCTATGCAGTCAATTCATCGTAACTATGTAGGTACAACATCAATTTTCTGTTAAATACTTTGTGATTATAACATCAGGCCAGGGCTCCAAGTCTGCTAACACAACCAATTTATAATCGAACAGCAACCGCATAGTAACTGTCACTTTGGACAGATGTCCCGTACAATATCTGTCAAAAGTGAGTTACTATGCGTTTGCTGTTCGATTATGAATCGATTGTTAGCAGACTTGGGGCCCAGCCATCATGATTTATCACTCCGAAAAATCGGTGTATAAAATATCTATCAATGAAAAATTAACACGCATGCATCGGCATTGAATAACACATCTTCCTCAAGGCCCAGCGCATCCGACCATATCGACAGTCGACCTCTGAAACGCCAAACACGGATGTGTGCGGACGATTGCGAATCGTATCTAAACCAACTTTTATTGCTACAGCCGTTGCATTGTAATTCAACGGCTTCATTGAAGTTTTACGATTATACGAAGGAGGCATAGCCAATGCGGTGGTCGTGACTTCACTTCCTGATATTGAAAGGCAGCAATATGGCAATGAGAAATGATTGGCGTGCAGAATGGCGGTTGAAATGTGCGTTGGAGTTGGATGTGATTGATTGTTTTGTATGTCAAAATAGAAACTAAGCATTGAAGCTTTCGAAAGGTTTTGGCTGATTACTTAATACACCAGATAACTATGCCTTATGAAGATATTGAGGAAACCGTCATTTTGGTTTCAAATGGCACTTCTGAAATCAGAAAGGAATTTATTTTTGGCCTATTAGTAAATATTTCAAGACAGTAAATATAATCAGTAAATATTTCAAGACGCGATGTAGAATCATAAAATAAATGCACGTTGACGTTATGTCTTATAAACGAATATATTTTCTTCTCGCAGCTGACACCAGAAGACGAAGAACGCAGGCGCCGCAGAAGAGAGCGGAATAAAATTGCAGCGACCAAGTGTCGGATGAAGAAACGGGAGAGGACTGTCAACCTGGTCACCGAGAGCGAAGTCTTGGAGAACCAGAACATAGACCTTAAAGCACAACTTAAGGTAAAGAATGTCATATTGCGCACATAAGCGCCGCCAACAAGCTGTATAACCAGATTTTTAACGCAATCCTGAATATGATTATAAACTTTCTCCATCTCCCAGCCAATTTTCACAGATTTAGATCTCAAGACCACTCTTAACGAATTAGTTGGCTAAAACCGTTCAAGTACTCTGGTTAAATATCTATAGTTTTAGGTAGATATGACAGTATGGTAAGGTGTAGATACAGTTACTTAGCCATTTCAAAATTTAGCTACTGTAATGTACGAACACATTGAAGTAGCTTAGTATTCAAAATAATATAATTTCACTGAATGGGGACTCTACTATCGGCCGTGACGTTGTTGGTTGGTATTGGTAGGTTAACGATAACGATGTAAGTCAACCACTTATTAGTGTTAATTGTAATGTTGACTGGGCGACCGATAATGAAACGGTGGACACTTGACATACCTACTTACTGAGGAGAAAACAATACAGTAGGTACCGAGAAATACTGATGTACATTGAAAGCTTCGAATAGATTTGATGCAATCACATATTTCATATTATAACAGATTGAGATGATAAATTATAATGTCGATGCAATGGTGTGTGATATCGACACTCATTTATTTTTATTTCCAGGATTTGGAAGTCCAAAAGAGAAGACTAATGGACATGTTGAACATACACGCGGCGTCGTGTGTCAAATCAAACAACCCCAACACAAGGACATCGCCGACCGCGCAGTACAACATGATTCGATCGTTCGAGTCGCCCAACACATTCCCAGTCTCCTTCGAAGCTCACTCGCCATACATCCGGCCAGAGTCAGCCAACATTCTCGCGTCCAGCTACACCTGCGTCACTCCTCTAAATGGAGACTCTTCCATAGACACTATATCGTCTCTCGACACTATCTATGTAGCACCTCAGCTAACGGACCAAGAATATAACCGGCCCGACAGTGTCCTCAGTCTGGCCCCTAATACTGAACCCAATTTCGTCACCACTGACGGCTACCTCCCAAAATCTACTAATCTACTTGTCCCGATTGACTCCGAACAAGAGTATTATGATCCAGAGAGTTATAATATGGTGAGCAACCAGCAATGCCACACGTACCCTAGCACCATCCCAGAAACGCAAAACAAACTCAACAACGGCCTTAATGACGGATGCCTTGTTTAGTTGACCGAGCCTATTAACCACATTTCGTCGGGTCCAAAATTTTATTTTCGACATTGTATACGTATAATTTAAGCATTGGAGTTTTAAAATTCGAAATAGAATGTCACCGTTGAAATTATAATCTTGTACAATCATCCGAGCATAAATATTATCTATTCCTTATATTTTTTTATACTCGGTGGCGATAAAATAACAAACAGAAAAAAAATCCAATCGTATCACCATTTTATGAAGTTATATAATAATGTTCTTGTGATAAAACGTTAAAATCTGTTTTGTATCTCATTAAATAAGTAGAGTGCCAGAAAATCGACTAGGGCGGGGAATTTATTTCGAAACGAAATCGTATGTCTACTGTGTAGAACAACAACATAAGGGTAGTTCGGTGCCTATGTATCGTAGCTAGCGTGTATGTTTAAGACATGGAGTGTAAAAACTAAAAATCCAACATTATTCCAACTTCCAATAACACTTCGAAGTTATTAGACGTCACTTAAAAATTGTGTTGTGAATTTGTTATCACCAGTTTTATTGTAATTTCTACGTTAACATTGAACATAAACTGTGAAACAGTTTTAGGTAGGTATGTCACATAATATTTTATTTTATCTATGTGTCTAATTCTAACAATTACCATTCGTTTTAATTTGTATAAGTTGTATAATTTTGCTTTGATCTGTTTAAAATATTTGTTTAAGACTTAAGATCTGATAGACGGTGCAAGGTTATAAAGATATAATGTTATTACTATTATCATTGGTGTCTAGTCTGTGACCCCAAATCGTAATCCCCAAATACATCACATAGCCTTTAACTTCCAGTACAATCATAGATATAAAAAATACAATAAGTACCTCCTGTTGAAATTCCAAAAGTATATATTTTTTGTTACAGATATATTCACATTATATAACATATTATATTCCACATAATATACCTACATGTGTTACGATTTGTATAAGGTAATAATAGATTAAGGTGCTTTAACTCAGTTTAAGTCGTGATATAACATTATTGTTAAGTGCAGAGAGTGTTTACTTATTGTTACGGTCGATAAACAATTAATTTTAAGTATCTGACATTTCTGTAATGTATGATCACACATATGGAACGAATTTCAATGCGTACGTAAAGCAACGTGGCATATTATAAGAGCTACCGTTTGTCAAAATTTACGTTAAAGGTGAATAAAACCTTATTTATAGTAAAATAAACACAAATATGATGCCAACATAATGATTTTGATGAATGATGTAACGAGTTGTCCGTATAGTTTGATCGCTTTATAGGCGTCTATAAAAACACCGTCGTAAAGTGCCTCTGTATTTTAATTTTGCTGACTAAAGCGACTCTATTTTTCTGTTAATATTTTTATAATGATGTTAGTAAGTTATAAGTGTAGAGGTCTGGGCTTTTTAACACTAAATTCATCGTAAGTATGGCGACGTTAACCGCATATATTTCTTGGCGTAGCAACCGGAGTTGTACTGTTACGTGTATGAAAATAATATGTTGGAATGATGCCTAAATTACCCCATTTTAAATCCGCGACACTGTCGAAATACAGGCAATAAAATGTAGGGCTACATCGTGCTATGCTGTCTTGCGCAGCGAAGTTGTCGCCTACTGAACACGATTATTAATGTCCACCTTTCGAATACTCAAAAACTATTCACATTTCATGGTTTAACGCGACATATAATAAATGCAAGATAACCAAGTCTCAAACTATCAAGCAGAAGATAAAAATTAGATTACTTTTGAGTATTCGGCCGTTAGACGCCCAGACGAGCGTGCAGACCGATTCTAAGACAGTGCCTTCTGCGTACCAGTGATCCTAGTCTATTTGGCTGCCTCCATGGAGCGGGCAGTCAGTCGCGCGAGCATTTATTTTTATATTGTTGGTAATGCGATAGAGAAAAAGAAACTATTTATTAACACAGCACTAGCGTTGTTATTTCTTGTGTAACAAGAATTCGAGTCTCCACAATCGTAGTTTGTAGAAAACGCCGTCATTGTGCGTACGAACTCACCCTAGGTAGTAGTTTTTTTTATAGTTTAGTATGATTGGAACTTAAATTTGGATTTTATTATAAAATTCATATTTCGTGTATTTCGCTTTGGTGGCGTGATTGTACCGTCGTAGTAATCTTTCGCGTAAGATTAACTTTAGAAGGTATAGTTTAAGTGTTTCTGTGAGGTCTTCGTTTGGTTACAGATACGTCGCATATCGATCAACCAACAAAAAAAGTCATTAATTTTGATATAAGTTCAGTGTTTTTTTTTCTCACATTTTTACTTAAGTAAATTTTTTTTTATTCATAGTTTTCGTTTTCCAGACAGCCTAAAGAAAAAAAAAGTTGATCAATGTATGACGTGACATATTCTTATTATCTTCACATCTCCGCTGCGCACAGCCCACTGCTTGGGCAGTCGTGATAGTACATTATACTATTGCATAACGTTTCGGTTGTTAGTTTAAAAACGGCTAGTATTACTTTGTTTAACAATCTATTGTTGTTACAGATTAAGATTTAACACTATAATTTATGTATTCAAACAAACATTCTTATAATATGTTGTTATATCTCTATTATAAGTCTGTGCTATATATTAATGCTTTGATATTCATGTTTTTACTAAATTTTCTATCGAACGTATACAGGTTATTTGTAATGCTTGAAACATTTAAATCATATGTTTACAGTCACAAAGTGATTTCAAATTAATTTGTGCCACATTATAAAATGGGCGGATGATGGTTTGTTAATGGTATCCGAAAATTATAGATCGTATTAGGTTTTGTAAGTGTTGTAAACATCACTTGTACCTGCTTCTCGATTATAAATATTTCGACGGTCAAAGCAAAATTATTGCGCTTATATATTGAAGAATAAATAATTATATTGCATAGAAATTAAGTTTGATTTAATTATTCCTCCAATATACCTATCTATATATAATATAGAAAGTAAACTGTAAAGAGAACGCAAATACTATCCATAAAATAGATTGCAATGAAAACAAATTATAAAAACATTGATATTATTTAATATCACAATAAGAGCTTACAATACCAAAATGTATTGGATATCTTACAACACTATTTCAAGCGAGCGTATTGACTCGAAAAAATGACGATCAAAATAGCTATACTAGTGTCGATACAAATGTGGAAGTTTAACTGGTCACGTCAAATGATTTATATTTCTCAAAAAGTCTCATAAATAACAGATACTTTAATACTTAATCAACAAAGAGGTAATTCCTAGGACTTCAGAAGGATTGAACGACTCAAGATGTAGAATCATCACCTCTCTGTAGACTACGTTAAGAACCATAGTCTCCTCTCGATGTACGAATTGGTATGTCTCGTTTTCGCCCTTCGATATGTCGTAAAAGTGAGCGGAATACAGTATTTTTTGTCAGTGCCTTACATCTGTTATTCTAGTTTTATTACCAGATCTTTTGAGAAATGCAATCAGTAAAAAATAACCTATAATACATACAGACGAACTAGTAGATAACACTGATATTTACGGTGAAGTTCCTACACAATCGCTTTACACCAACTAAACAGCCAATTACCTAAAAATATATAATAAATATTAGTGAACTGTACACACACGTGGAAAAAATAGATAATTATTATGCATATTGGTGTATAAATATGTCACAACTGAATACAAAGGTGTAATAATAATAGTGTAAAACATTTGAGCCCTGGATCGGTAGGTTATAAAGATTACATTCCCAATAAAATGCTCAAATTAATAGGAATTTTGATATAATAGCACACACTAACAGCGCTGTTTTAAGTTACTGGGTCCATTATTTAAAAAAAAACTATATAATTGTGTTTGATTTTTCTTTAACAAAAGCAAGCCAGTACCGTTTCACCACGCAGTTAGTATAAGGTTTTGTTTTTAAACTTATAATTGGAATATTTTTTTTGGGAATGTGACCTTCATAGCTTACTGATTGACCTCTTAAAATATTTCACAATATTATTGTTACACATTATATAATTTTGCGCCGACCGCTGAGATATAAGTAGCGGCGATGGAAAGTTACAATACTAGTCACAATAACTCCAAAGGATTTAATCATAGGCCCGTTACCAAATAATTGGAAACTACTAACTCATCTAGTACGAATAGTACCGAGCGAGCAGCACGTCGCGTCGTCGAGTCGCGAGTGATTGTGATTGGTTGCCGCATGTGGGTACGGGCGACGGTCAGACCGCAAGAAATATAATGAAGGATCTATAATTAGTAATGACCGAAATAAGACCCTTGGTGACTTTTGTGCTACAATTTAAAACCAACAACAGTGGGGTAACAATTGAAATTTTCCAGCGCCGTCGTAATGAAAGCAATGTACGATGGATTGGAACCGTTATTTCTTCAACCAAAGAACCCCTTCAGCCACCCGAATACGAACATAAATACTACTTAGTACTAATCGAATAATAAACTATCATTTTGCTTATACCCGTACTTAAAACCCTTGAAATAAAAAAAATAAAACTTATAATAAAACGGCTTGGTTGCCAATTTTTTAAAACATTTACCCCAAAATTTATAGACGTTTTATAACTTTATCAAACGTCATATAGTACTGCGCACAAGAGTTTTGCTTTGCGCAGTACTATACGACGTTTGATAAAGTTATAGAACATCTATAAATTTGGGTGTTAGTCTATGCTTGTAGTCTGGACATAATCCATGACCTTAGCAGATGTAAGTATGCCAGAATGTTTAACAGATTCCAATCCTTCGATCTTCTATAAATACCGATTTATGCGTATTAAAAAAAGGATTATGTGAAGCACATGTCGTTAATAGAGTCAATTAAGCCTTAATGTACATTCGCAGCCCCAAGCGTTATGATTATTATGGAAAGATTAATAATGGACTTAAGTCTAATAGGTAAGTACCTATTGGCCCCCGAGCCCGAAAAACTTTTAACACAATCGATTTATAATCGAGTGGCAATAGCTATTTTCATAATTGTTATTGTCACAATTATTAATACAATGACCCGACAAATAATAGATTGTATTTTTTTGTTACACAATTACAAAATAAAGGTACAAACTTTTTTACTCAAAGTCCGATTGGACATTTACTTGTTACGAGTCGATTTTAAACGGTTGTGTTAGGGGACTAAGCGCTCTGGATTGTAGCATCGAATGAGTTGTATGTTAGAATATTGATTCTTAGTTACTTAGAAACAAGAGTTCATGCAAGGATACATTCACAAAATGATATGATTGTGACAAAGAAAAGTTAAATTATAAGAATCCCAAAGCCATAGAAATGTACAGTCGCGAAAAATGATAATGCGATGACCATAATTAATGTTAGATACAAAATGAACAAATTGCGTACGTTTCAGAAGCCAGAGTTAGATAGCTCGCGTCGCCGTTATACTCTATGACTTCAAACGCTGGTGACAAAAGAAAACAATATACTTCATGTTTATAATGATGAACGTTAACAGAGCGTTTCATAATACTCTTTATTTTCAACCAGAGATGTGTGTGAGTTGAAAAAAAAAACAATTCGACGGTCAGATTCTGGCGAATAAGTACTATTCTAGAACTCACAAGATTTACGTACTCAGAATTTTTCAATAGATAATTTGCTATGTATAAAAATAATCAAATCAATATCAAGATCATTGGGTAGAATATGATATTATTAAAGTCCTTCAACATGGCTAAAACGTTGTTAACTATAGTTTGACCACTACCGCTGCGCCGCGTCCTAGGAATGGGGGGCGTGGTGGGGGGCGGGGTAGGAGAGAACATTACGTACGAGTTGGCGGCGGACTGACGGCCGATACCCCCCCCCCCCCCCCCGCGCCTCGCCGCGCACATACCCAAGGCGCGGTACAGCGGTAGCGGTCAAACTATAATACAAGTGTCTGTGAATCAAATGTGTGTGTGAATAAAACTATGATTCAGAAAAGCATACTCAGCCTTGAATTTGCGCTTGCTTAGCGCATTTGTTGCGTGTGTTATGTGAAAGCAAAATTTGGATTCGTAGATTTTGAAAAATGTATTTTATGCCTAAAAAATACATTTGTGATTTTTGGAAGATTTTTTTCATTTGTCGAATTGAAATTCTGACTTCACATAATGTTTACAAATGCGGGTAAGAAGCGCATGTTCAAGGCTCAGAATACAGTTTCTGAATAAGTCTGTATAATTGACTCTGACCACAGCGACGGTCATCGATTGTAATTTTTTTGCACGCATGGTCCCAGCTCGCCAACAAGACTCCATCGACTGACAATATCTTTACAACGAAAACTGTCAAAGTGACAAATTATATGCCTTGATTACACGTCACAAGTGAAATGGCGAGACAGTGCTCTCGGCAGAGTGCTCGATACAGTTGGTGCCCCAGGTATTGAATCTGACCATCAAGGTTATATAGATAATGAAAAAAAAGAAATGGATGATTTTTTAATAACTTATTTCACATGAACTCACCATTTGGCACGTTTGGACCAATCCTTGGGCGTCCAATGCAAACATTTGGGATCAATACGTAATGTTCTCTTTTCCATTGACTTTTCGTGTTGCTATAAAATGTTCAATGTTTAATGAGGGAATATCAAATCAAATCAATGCAATAGATGTTTGGAAAATATTGACAGACCGCCGTATGTTTGGCTCTCCAGTAGCCCAAGTCCTATTTCAGTAGCGTTAAGATAACGTTTTATCCGTCCCATTCACATAACAGATGTTATCAATAACAATGACAACAACATCATGCTCAATCGATAGCGATATTTTGAACTCTATTACAATCTACCGACGGCCAAAATGTTTGTCGCCAATAACGAGCTAGAATGGTATTTTTAAGACACGTACTTCAATTGAATTTCAATGGCAACGGTAATCATTTTGTTTGTACACTAACAGAAACTTATCTACAGGATATTTTGTTCAGTCATATGGCACGCGGACACGCAGACATTTAAACACCACTTATGAATAGAAGTATGTAGTTCCACTGATAAGAGCCGGCAAGAAACTCAGTGGTTTAAAAAAAAAGAGGTAGGTATACATAAGGAACATTATGTTATGCGAGCAGCCAAGACCAATTATCACAAAACTATAAAAAAAAATAAAAAATCTTCAATCAGAAATGACGGCTGGCCGAAGCGAATTATTATTCCTTTGTTAAAATTCGTAAAAAAACATGTGCTCGTGATGTACGAGGTCAAAGTGTACGGCGGTCTGTCTATAAAATAGTGATTGAGCTAAATAGTTCACCTCATTGACCGAAATGATGTACTGGCCCTTGTAGTAATTGATCAGGTTCAAGTTCTGCAGTGTGCTTATGACATCTTCCTTTTTAATGCTGGTCATTTCGCAGATTTCACTGAAAGTAAATGTTTGTAAAAAATATAAGTTCATATATAAGTTTAACTGTGTAAGATAATTTAGCAAGTCTGTTGGTAGGTAGTAAAATTTAAAAATTATTCCGGATTTAACATCGGAATTGAAAATAATGACACCCACCAAGTTTGTTTTGTTGATGACTAGATACGACCTAGTTACAGTCTTATAATTATTGTATACAATATAGATAGTGTAATACGAGGGCGACACTGAAAGTTTTTAGAACTGGCTAACTTGTAAACGATATAATAAAAAAAATTGTTCAAATTTTGAAAATAGAACTCTTTGCCTATATTATTTTGTATGTATTTTATTAATTTGTCATTTGTTTACGGTTTGGCGGAAAATTGAAAATTCACTGTCTCACGTCAGCATGAATTTAACGCGAGAAAATTTTCGTACAATGATTTTTTATGACTTTCGATGTCATTTAAGTCAACAAGAATGTTATGATAGTCTTCGATTGGCCTTTCACGATGAAGCCCCATCTCGTGCCACTGTTTACAACTGGTTTAATGAGTTTAATCGTGGTCGCACTAATCTCACCTATTATCTGCGTGAGGGACGGCCTTATACCTTGTTGGACCCTTGTCCCCGCGCAAGCCTTCCAAAGATTCGGGTATAGCGCGTGTGGTGAGAGAGAACATAGTATAAAAAGGGATTGGCAACTTACTTGATAGTAATGATAGGTTTCTCATTGTCCCCGACCGGTTTGATGTGTATGAGTATTTCCAGTATGGTCTGTGCCCAATAACTCCTGTACGAAAGTAGGCCGAGATCCGAGAGCGGTTTTTCTGGCGAACCTGTTTTACCTTCGAACTTTGATAATTCATAGCCTGAAATAATTTATAAAATATATTTTAAACGTCGAAGCAATGCAAAAAATGGTATTATAAGTTTTATTCTTGTGTGGTTTTGTCTGTTTGTGAATTTAATTATTGAGTTAGGTTACCGAGCAGATAGCAATCGCTCTGGGTAAATATCTATAATAAGTCAAAATTGGGTAACAAAATATAGGCCCCCTGATTAAGTAACTTGCAATAGCCTAGCGATACCAATCATCTCTCAATATTTGCTTTCAAATCGCTAATTCGTATTACCAAGCGCTGCGACTGAATACAAATTTGACATTTGAAAGCGAATATTGCGAGATTATCGCTAGGCTAGGAAATCAAGGGGCGGGTCCTTCCTATGCCACGCATAATAAATGAGACATACTGAATTCAATTAGAAGTTTTCCATAACCCTTTCTCTGATACGGCGGCATTGTCAATATACAAGCTACGTTGTAGTCTTCCGTGCTTTCCTTCTCCTTCGAGAAGTATCCTACTATGTGAAACCCTGAAACATAACATAACAAAACAAGGTATTAATTCGTGTTCGCCAGTTTTATGGGGAAACGCGGTCGGCTAGACATTTGAAGAATAGGTATTACAGAAATGTATTGCCGTCACGCTCTCTCAAATATCCCCGAATAGAGCGCGAGAGAAACAACTGCAAGGTCGGACTAATTAATTATACCTATGTAAAATGGATGAAAACATAATGTCATATTCCCGTTTCCACCTCCAAAACAGGACTGACATTAAAATAATTATTTTTTCGAGAATATACAAGGTTTTTATTTTATTTTTATGTTATACGAAATAATAATTTCATCTTGTACAAACTTGTGCACCCTTATCGACTTGTTGAGTTTTAAAAGTACAACAATGTTACTTCCTACGAAAATATTAGTCATTCTTATAACAAGTTATTACACGTAACACAACTTATACAGTATCTTGAAAGTTTCAAATAAAAACTTGCGTTAATAAATAGGGGTCGATCTTTAGTCCTCGTGGACCCCCAAAATCAGTTTTCATTAATGTCGACCCCTGGGAAACCGATATCGACCACTTTGGAAATCTGTGCACTAAAAAAATGCGTCTAAAGTAAAATCTCACCTCTAGCGTCAAATTCCGTCATCACATAAAATAGGAACGGATCAGTATCGTAGTACAACGTTTTGTGGTCCAAAAACAATTTGGCGAGCAAACATAGGTTTTGTGCGTAGCATTTGTTCTTACGGCCGTCGATCTCGAAGAAGGAAATGCTACCTTTACGGTATATCTCGTTGCCGGGAGGGTGTTTTAGTTTACATTTGATCTGAAAACACGAAGATAAAATGAGACGATGTCTACTAATGTACCTTTTAACTTGGTACATTCAAGAATAAAAAAAAACTGAGGGTGCGGGGAAAAATATTTCACAAAATCCTGATAAACCCTATCCACAATTTAATTAAGAAATGCCCCAAATTATTTCAAATAAGTTGTAGATAGTGTTTATCAGAACACTGCAATTAGTTCATAGACAAAGTAAATATACAAATTGAAACTTACCAAGTGTCTTTCTAAGCACTTTTTACTTTTTCTGTATTTCAAACAGAATTCACAAATATAAATACAAGGTAGGTTCACCATTTCCTGAAAACGAATAATGATTTTTATAATTCCATATCAGAAGTTATCTAATGTAAAGACTATACACAGAAACTGGTCGAGAACCACTAAATAAATTAAAGAACACACTAGCAACGCTTGTAATATTGGTACCATAAAATTGACAAACCATGGATGGATGATAATTGTGGAGCGTTTTGTTGTGATCGTGACTTAAAAATTACAACATTTGTAACTCATGATTTTCGACATAAATGGTTTCTATAATTTTATTATAGACATTTAGTGTAATCTTTACCCAAAGTTTTATTATAGACATTTAGTGTAATCTTTACCCAAAGTTTTATTATAGACATTTAGTGTAATCTTTACCCAAAGTTTTATTATAGACATTTAGTGTAATCTTTACCCAAAGTTTTCGATAACATGCCCCTTACATTCTGTTTAATTACTTATTAAAAATCTATGATTCAGTTAATTCGAACTCATCACACAAAGTTTGTCGTTGCTAGGATTTGAACCCGGGACCGCCAGTGCAGAAAGCAGGGTCAGTACCAACTAAACAGGTCGTCACCACAACATATTCAATGTAACTCAGTTCAATTTCATCATAATTTCGGGGAAGCGATTCTCACATACAAATGCTCGTACATCGTACAAGCTAAATCGATCCTTACGTTTACTCTGTCAGAGTTGAATATCGTTTACCCCATACCTGCGGATAAGGCGCAAAATACCACGGCCGTATCCGATGCCTGCCTAGTTCTATCATTTCTATATTCTTCATGCGTGTGACGAGGTCGTCGTGTCCGTGCGCCACCATGCTGCCCGACTGTCGCGGGCGAGTCGTTGGGGTTGCTGTCCCGCTCACTGTACTGTCATTCCCTTCTATGTCCAGCGCTGGGAGGGATTCCGGCTGTGGAATGGACAACTTGACTGTACCTTGTACGGGCAACACTGCTTTTTCCAGTCCATTGATTCAATAGCCCTTTCGACACTACATCTAGCGATGATTGGCTATGGTAGCGCCAACAAACAATATATAATGCCAACCCCTTATTATAGTACTTTTTTGTTAGTTTTTAATAAGCTTATAATAAAACCTGCTATGTTACAAACAAGCAGGATCTTCCAATTCTACTCAGCAGGAGAACCAAAAAACAACAGGATTCTGATGATGAAGATAACAAAATTTCGAGCTATTGTTTCATATATTTTTGATTGAACAGACGATATGTGACTTTTGCCTTATATTTCTGTTATTTTTAAGGAAACCAATGCAAATGTAATAGTGTTTTTTTAACGTCCACTCAGCACTCTCTCATCACTGAGTGTTGGTAGCATTGGTTTTGCCTCATTGATATTATATATATATATATATATATATATATAAATCGCGAAGGTCTTCTTGCGTCTTTACAAACTACCACCCTGCGGCGTCCACTGAATGTAGTGAGATTTTTAATGTTTTCATTGCGTATGTAAGATGTTTTAATCAGTATCATATCAGTAGTCGACGTCAAATTTCATTTAAACGTTAAATGGTGATATTCAAATTAAATATTTCTAGCTGAATTTGTGCGTCCGTTCACTCTTAAATCTTTCTTGCACACTGAATACCTGCGTATACGTTCAAAACACTGCATGCACATTCCCGCCTCCATCCGAATGTATGTTTAAATCAATTCCGTATAATGCTCTGCATATATCATAATGATTATAATAACTAAATTACATCCATCTACTATTGAATTCAGATTGGTTCCGAATAACTGAATTAGTGTGTCCGTTCACTCTTAAATCTTTCTTGCACACTGAATATCTCCGTATACGTTCAAAACACTGCATGCACATTCCCGCCTCCATACGAATGTATGTTTAAATCAATTCCGTATAATGCTCTGCATATATCATAATGATTATAATAAGTAAATGACATCCATCTACTATTGAATTCAGATTGGTTCCGAATACTGTTTTTGAATTATTGTATCCAGCTTATCAGCCAAGAGGCTTCCACCTATATAAGGGCTTATAATGACTCCAGGCACAGATAATAAATAATTAATAGTTAGCATACAAAAGTGACAATACTTATGTATAGCGTAGGTATTTTCACTTTGGTGGTCTACAAAATCTTAAAAAGCAATATATTCATTTTTGACGAGTGACAGGTAAGTTTGTATGTATAAACAGGTAAACTCAGAGGCACAGGCTGATGTGGACAGGTAAGTCCGGAATAGGACAGGTAAGTATGTATAAACAGGTAAGCTCAGAGGCACAGGCTGGTGTGACCAGGTAAGTTCGGAGTTGGACAGGTAAGTACGGATAAACAGGTAAGCTCAGAGGCACAGGCCGGTGTGAACAGGTAAGTCCGGAGTTGGACAGGTAAGTATGTATAAACAGGTAAGCTCAGAGGCACAGGCTGGTGTGAACAGGTAAGTCCGGAGTTGGACAGGTAAGTATGTATAAACAGGTAAGCTCAGATGCACAGGCTGGTGTGAACATATTGTAAGTTCAAAGGTAGAAAGAGGAAGTTTCATGATACGAATAATATAATAGCAGTCATATTTATGCAGGTGAATATACGGAATAAAAGGCATATCGTAATATAAAATATCTAATGTTTATTTTAAATTTAAAAAAAAATGTGTATCTAAACATAAAAACTTTTCAATCAACAAATCAATGCAATTTAACATTGACATAATAATAAACATAAATTTGCTCCGCCTTGCCTAGTAACGAAATAAACTGAATTATGAACATCAATCAGTCTTCATTACAATGGAACATGTATTTTTTTATATTATAATTAAAAGAAATCAGTAGGGTTTTTATCAACCCAATGTTGTCATTCTTGTTTTAGATATCTACTTAAAAGAAATGTAAACTCCATCTACAACCTAAACTCCATCTGCAGCTTCTCTTTCAATTTAAAATTTTGTAAAAAAAAATGGGTATCTAAACAAAAATCAAAACATTTTAACTGACATTTTAACAATTTATACTAAATAATTAAACATAAACGGGCTCTGCCTTTGCCTAATAACAAAATAAACTTAATTATGAACATCAATCAGTCTTCATTACAATGGAACATGTATTTTTATATTATAATTAAAATAAATCAGTGGCTACAACTAAAAGTCTCATGCCCGGTTTCTGAGGTGCTATTAGATATCTCTTCATTAATTATTAATTCGATAAACAGACAACCTTTTTAATTCTTTATTAAGTCCTTTGTTTAAAAATGCTTTTAAAGGCATTTGCTTATGTAATTGCAGTTATGTCAGTAAAATCATTTTTAAACAAAGTTTAATGACAGCTAAACATCAGATAAAGTTATGGAATAAATAAACAGCTGATACGGACCTCAGAAACCGGGTATTAATCATCAATTCAAACATAATTATAAGTATCTTAATCATTGGTTAACAAAGTAAAAGTATTTGAAACAAAACATACTATTTTAAAACATAAATTGTCTTCTCTCATTTCTTAGCCTTAGAGTAAATATTTTGGACGAATACCTTTATTTTTAGCCAGTCTTTATTCTTAAGTAAATCTACATGTTGTTCTTTTAGTTTCTCACATTCATTTCTTTTAGGCGGTTGGTGATTTTTTATGTGAAATTTAAAGTATTTTGTAACTACGTCCTTTTGTTCCTTTGTCCAAGGTACCAACGTCCTTTTTTTTCCTTTTCGTATTTTGTTTTCGTTACCTAATTGAGACACGGGTTCATTAATAAGTTGTTGAGAATCATTTTGCATACCAGATGGTCCAGCCTGAGATAAGTCATTTAAATTACAATATGTTTGTACGTAATCAGAATTAGCATCTAAAGTAGGTTCAGGTTCAGGATCATAGTCTATAATTTCGTTGTTGCCCACGGGCTCTTCAATTAGCTCCTCATTCAAATCTAAATCAATCTCTTCGAGAGATTTTCCTTTGTAAGCGTCTGCTTTTCCATCTTCCATAAGAATGAGAAGCTTTGATATTTTAGCAGTTTGGTATACGTCATCTGGCAACCTGTAAGACTTTTTATGTACTTCATTAGTATGGCCCATGAATGTAGCCAGCTGCTCCATATCATTTTCAGACATGCTAAAAATCTGTGATAAGGTGGCTAAATGTTTTCTTAGCCTTGTAGAGGATATTGCTTTAGGCTGTTTCGCCCCTGATAATTTGGCATGCTTTTCCAAAACTTTGTAGCCATAAATTGTATTGTTACAACCGGGATTACCAAACAAAAATTGATTTGGTGTCGAAGCAAAAAAAATATGCCTAATCGATAATAATAATTTAATATCATCTTGAACTTCTTTATTAAACAGAACTGGTACTCCGCGGCCGCGTTTACCTCTAATGACAACACGTTTAAATTTCTTTACCAGAATCCTTTCTGAGGCAGTAAGCGCACGATCAAATTCTTCATACTTATTATTATCATTATTGTCGCTTTCTAAATAATCGTGCACTGTAATTCTTTGAAGTTCTCCAGGCCTGCGCCTATTTAATAATAAAACCCTACAATACACAGTCTCTAAAAGTTGTGTATATGTTTCAGTAGTTTGTAAGCCTTCTTTAATTTTTATAGCAGCATCCAAGGATTTTTTATTTAGGTAATCTTTAAGAATTTTTAAATCATTTGCTAAAGGCACAATAGTTATCTTATTCCACTTTTTCTTGTTTAAATCTGTTGCTGCTTGTGTAGACACATCATATTTCCAATTTGATTCAATAAGTTGAATCAAAGTTTTTAAGTTGGCTTCTATTTTGCCAGTATCTACTTCCGTGTAAGGCCCTTGCTTTTTTAATGCACACATTATTGCAATATTGCAGCATTGTTTCAAGGTGGTGGACAGATTCATTGCGAACGTAGGTGTCTCATACCTATCTTTTTCTGTGTCATAATTTCCCAGTATTTTGGTTGCTTGTACAATGATATCATAATGAATTGGTCTTAAGGCAGAAAAGAAGTCATTAATGGATGGATCAATCTTTTTTAATTCTAGTAATAATTTTGCAAGTTCTCTCATTTTTCTCGACACTACGTTAACGAAATGTTTTTCTCGGTGAGTTTTTAAATATTGAGATCCGAAAGCACATATAAGGTTATCTTTTTTTGCAATAAGTGATATTTTGTCTGCCCGCATTCGGGGAAATACAGTTTCCTTAAGTTTTTCGTCGATTTTAAGATGACGTATCAGTAGATTTTGAGCCTCAGATTGAATGTTTCTACTTCCTGATTTACCACTACATTTCTTTTTATGTTTCCACAATAGTTTTTTAGAATAGAATCCCAGACACTCTGTACACGGCAAATAATCAGTAAATTTGAATTTTCGCATCGGTTTAGTGACCTCTTTTGAATTTACAAGGTAGTTTCCTTTTTTACGTAGAGCTGCAATTAATTGTTTTCTATCAAGACTTTTTTTAGGTTTTGACACAATTTTTTGGACTTCAGTTTCATAAATATGGTGTCGGAGTAAATGACGAGCAAAATTTAAAACAAATGACTCACAGTAAAAGCAATAATCTTTATCTCGAACCTTTGAACTTTTGGGTTTTTGCCTTTGGATAATTGTTGTACTATCATTAGAATTATCTTCTATTTGAGATTCACTATTAATATCGTAAATAATCTCTTTATTTGGTTCTGATTCATTGTAAGGCTGTGGAAATTCCCTACTTACAATTACATTGCAAGGAGAACTGCTTTTACAACTAACTTCACTTAAATTTATGTTATTAGGTGGCTTGAAAGATACATTAGACAAGGAATTATTAACATCGAGAGGTATTCCTTGATTTGGTACGAATTCATCTGCTTTATAAGGTTGAAGAAGTTTCCTTTCTACAAATACACTACATTCAGAACCGCTTATGTGACTAATTTCGCTATAATTAAGATTAATAGGCTCCTTGACCGATGAATCGAAGTTCGAAACACATTCTAATGGCGTTAAATTATTCGAAGTTCCAAGTTCATTGCGAAAAGAATCATCAGAACTAGTCTGCAACAAAAAAAGCTTATTATATTTTGTTGTACTTTACTATTGTTGCTTCGTTAATATGAAGGTAACAACTTGATTAGTGATATAAGTGTTGTCTATCCCTTGCTGAACATCAAAATTACCTATTCCCGATCTCAATCCTGAATTGGTGCTCGCAGATATTTTTAAGCCACCTAGAAGGTTTCTGACATGGCTTAAGGACTGCTTCGGCTTAGAGTGCTACCGCTTTTGGGATAACAGCCGTAAGCATATTATTATTAATGAATTAATGAAGTATTTTAGTTAAACTTACTTCGTGTCTCGGTGGAGTGTAATTAGAACATGTCGCAGAAAAATCAGATATTGAACCAGATTTTGAATCAGATAATTCCTGTAAACAGAGATACATACAATAAAATACATGATTAACAACACTAAAAGAAGAAATTGAAGATGAACGAGACATCATAGGTACTTTATTCTTTTTTTAAGAGCGACTAATGTAAAGTTAATGAATAGACAGCAGTAGCTATTAGGTATTCAGCTGGGAAAACTCGAACCAACACAGGCTGATGTGAACAGATAAATTCAGAATTGGATAGGTAAGTACGTCTACATAGGTAAATCAGAGACGGATTGGTAAGTATGTATAAACAGGTAAGCTCAGAGGCACAGGCTGGTGTGAACAGGTAAGTCCGGAGTTGGACAGGTAAGTATGTATAAAAAAATGTGTGTACGTAAGTCGTGTTTTATGTAAGTTAAAACACACGTACCTCATGTAAGGTTTCTGGTTGGTTTTCTTTTTCTTCCTGTCTCTCTGAAAACAAAACAGATTTGTATTATTATAAAACAATAAAAAATTTAAATACCCTCGACCCAAAAGCAAACAAAAACAAGAAAACCTATAAAAAGTAAGACACACACTCAGGTACGCACGCACGCACTCACGCATACACACACAAACACGTCAAACTTATAACACCTCTCTTTTTGCGTCAGGGGTTAAAAAGATTTAATATACCTAACTGTAATGACGTTGTCTGCTGTAATGTAACTCCATACCAAATTTCATCCAAATCCGTTCAGCCGTTTTTGCGTGAAAGAGTAACATGCATCCATCCATCCATCCATACTCACAAACACCATACCTAAACTTCCGAGGCGCAGTGGCTAACGCACTCGCCCTGAGAACTGTGTGAAGTCGCAAAAAAGCCTCTGGCTACCCCTTCTGGGATAACAGCCGTGAGTGCATACAAACTTTCGCGTTTATAATAGGTATTAGTACGAAGTAGGATGATATTACGATATAAGAATCAAATAGGTAGGTAAGTAATATAGAAGCATGTACCTACTTACTTTTGATTATTACTGGTTATTACAAAAACATTCGTCTTCTGGAAAATGATCATAAATGGCATAGTCGCAAAATTTACACCACATGAAAGAAGAGTTATAAAGCCTTTTAAAGTCATCGAAATTCATGGGTAGTACAAAGTGTTCAACTACTGAATTAGTAATATTAATACTCGTATAACAATGTATGCACCAATTTTGCAAAATGAAATGCGTTGAATCCCAAGGCCATTGCAGTTTAGCTTTATAAAAATGTATAAAATCATTTCTTTTAAAAAAAGTATCCACATCAATCACAACAACCATTTTTGCAGACTACACACGTTCACTCACAGACAATTTAACGCAAACTAAGCTCATCATAATATTATAAACAGACAACATGTTTAAATGTAAGTAGGTACTTACTAGCTAGATGTTATAGGTATTATAATAAGATAAATCGTGTTATAATTTTCATTTAAGTAGTAAAAAGTAAGTACTTACGGTTTGCCAATTTAAGAATCCTTGCACTTCTTTTCATTGTTCATTCATATATTATTATAATCACTAACTATAATAATAGACCAAAAAAATAACCACTTTTAACACACTTGCAAATAATTCACTTTGGTGACAAGCTTACATCACGGCCGGCACATGTACGTTTGTTTACAAACATCGGCACGGGAGCGCGCTGAAGCCCGCCGCCCCGCGCCCCGCGCCATGCGTCCCTCGTGAACCCCGAATAGGCCCCTCAGACACCGTACCTAGTGCCCGTTTAAGGATATTTAAGAGACGCAAGATTGTTGTCACGAAAACATGATAAAAACTTTACGAATTAAGTACTATATTCAATGGACACGAGAAGATAGGTGAACTGAACTCAAAGTATACGTGGTAAATTATACGCTGAACACTAGCTCCCTCCAAATTTCAGTCGGACGATGGCGGAACTATATTATACGCTAAAAGGCATTGTAGTGCTGAAATTACGTCCATGCCAATTTTTCGCCCTTGCATTCTATTGATCATAAGGGACCTTTGGGCTAAAAATGAGGGTCGGTCAATCTTGCGTCCGTATTCCGGACGCACAAAGTCAGTCGGACGCAGCATCATCGGTAAATAACGCCATGTAGGACGCAACATGTCCTTCAAGATGTATATATATATATATATATATATATATATATATATATATATAATTAATCCTCGCATCGCATGAGGATGCGAGGATTAATTCGCCGGTAAAAGTCAGAACTAACAGCTAATACCTACCTCATTATCCAAGGAGTTAGCCTTCCTTTTTCTATTAATCTTCTTCTGTAGCGCCGCGGCGAGTACCGCGCCCCCATTGACCAGAGACGACGAATCCAGGCCGAGGGTCGGGCTGGCGGGCCGGGACACCAACTGGCGAGGCTCGCAGGCCATACCTTGGTGGAAGTGTGTCACAAATGAGGTATTCTTTGGAAAACACTTGTCAATAAAAAAAAAAAAAACATATATATATATATACACAATCATCATCACCAAATCATCATATTCCAAGTTGTAAATAATGTATAGTCAAATCCATGCCTAAGGTTAAGATTATTATTATATTATTAGCATTAAGATCTTCCTCTTCTCTCTCTCTCTATCTCTTACAATGAGGACCTGGACATGGCAAGAAAACCCGTATCAAATCGCGGGCCACGCCAACCCAGGCCTCAATATAATCATTTTTCTAAAAACCTATTGATTAAAGACACACTCCTGCGATTAAAATATTCATACAGAGAAAAAAAAAAAAAAAAAACGCCTAAGCATATACATCAATTGCAAAACCAACTTATCTGTTCAGCGGGCTGGCGTGTTCCCAGTATTCTATAGGCCTTAGAGTTTGAGATAAATAATGAAGGTGAGGAGGAAAAACCGAGCTGTCTGGGTGAAAGACAAGGACTGCAGTTCATTCCTACAGATAGACATATGGCATTCTCTTTTCTTTCTAAGATCCAAATGGCTATTGTAAACCTTAAAGTTTTTGTATCAGGCACGGATCTAGAATTTCGTTTGATGCAATTTTGTTGCACCAAACGATTCAATGTTTTGTTTGAAATTGGTCACAATAGTACTTCAGCCGATAATCAGGTTCTATAAAACTAGCTGTGCCGTTTGACGCTCCATCAAATGGTTTAAACAATTACATTATCATGTATTTGTTCAAACGGTTTGACTCACATATCTGTGAGTCAAGCTGTTAGAACAAAAACATAGGAGCTATAATACGAAATAGACAGATAAGTTCGCACAACTACATCAAAGCACACAAAATAATTTGTATAAACATACCGAGTGCATTTTTTGGTGTGGAGCCATTATGTGCAGTAAAGTGATTTTTCTCTATTTTTGGTTGGGGTGGAGTCGGTTGGGGCACGCTAATAGGTCTACTAGCATTGATACTAGACTTCTGACTTTCGTTGCAGGCACTATCATCTGCAGAAAAATGTTAAAAAAATTATGGCCAATTAAAAATATATGATTTTTATGTCATGTGTATTGGTAAATTGAGTATTTAGAAATGATAAATAGGTTAAATAAATGTATTTTTAGAGCCCAAACACACAAGAGTGTTCTGCGTTTTATGTTCTTTGAAATGTATGGGATGCTGACTAAATTACAAATAATTTACAATGCTTACACTCTTCTGTCCGCAGTGGGTTTTAGGATTTAAATACATGTACAAAATAATAGCTTTAAATATTACTTGTAAGTATATGCAGATAAAATGGTATAGCAGGCTCTCAGTTAGTTAGTTAATATTCAATCCACCATGACATAGGTGATTTTTATTCTTGATGGATGATTTTGAATACATTGCAGCCAATTACAGTCAAAAGGCTAGTAACTTAATACGTACATAATATGATATGTATGTCTGTGCCCTGAATATTCTTAAAAAAAACTATTACCACTCAATATTTTATTTTGCTGAGTCTGCAATGTTTGGTAATATTGTTTGTCTGTGTGCTCTAAAAAGTAAAATTACTGGAGGGGTCTTAATGAAACTTGGTAGTGACAGATGCATGAAGATGCTGGATCAATGTCTGACACAATATCCTGAGAAATTGAAGGGTTCCTTCGAAATATTCATAAAGGTTTAGTTCATGCATATGAAGTTCTTCGCTCAGCTAGTAAATAATATATATCAGAATATTAATAAAATAAAAAATATATTGATGGGACTACAAGATAGCATGACCACTTAGTCTAGGAGCTAAAGACTAGTGGCTCGAGCATAGGGCACTCAGCTCATTGCACTGGGTGACACTGGTTAAATTACCGTGTGAATTTTACAGACCTGGTGCTTTTGTAATTTACTCTGGTCCTGTTGGTTAATATAATTACAGTGTATGGATTATGCCAAAGTGATTTTATTGATGTTCATGATCTTAAATATCAGCAACATACTCATAAAATTAGGCATAACGCCACCTCCTGATCCAATATGAGTTTTCTTCGGTGTGGTGGTGCCTCCGGTGGCCGCTCCATCTCTCCGTGGGAACTGGACCTTCCTTGTGTCCAGCCATGACTCACCCACCCATTCGTCAAGGCGCTTGTTGACTGAAATAGGTTTGAAATTGTAATTGTTGTCAAGAACCTGTTACTGGAATTAAGATCACGGTAATAGTAGTTGTTATAAATAGAATATTAATGTCATAGTGTAATGTCAATTAACTATTTTTTCATTGTTAATTTTTGCCGAGCAACAGCTGGTCAACATTCTTGAACGCAACTTAAAAAGTTGCTAGCAACGTCAACCTTTCTTCTGTTCATGTTACCCAAAAAAGTAGTTTGTGTTGGCAAGATTATTTATTACCTAAAAACGAACATACATACTCATTATACTAGCTAACACAACTAGCTCTTAACATGGGAATCGAGGCATTCAAATACCATACTGGCAATTTTTTCAATATTTCCAAGATCACACAACCACCCAGTTAAAATTTTATAATAGTATAAGTACACATAGGTTCTATGAATCAAATATGATCAGAATATCATAGATTTAATTTCATTACAGATGCATGTTTTTCAAGTTTACTTACCAAAATTATTGTAATTGTTTGACAATGATAAAATCGTACTTACAGTCGACATAGTGTACATAATAGCCTCGCTGTCCTCGCAATTCTTTTATACTAATGATTTCGGCTAAAGGCCAATCATCACCTCCCTGCATCCGAACTGGAAGGCGACATCCTTCCACAAGGGATGCCTGTAAAATAATTCCATCACTTATAACCTATCATCTTTGAAACTCGAAGCTATTGTTTTATTACGACAATATGTTACCGTTGAATCACAAAACGTTGATAATTCGTCTTCATTCTCGTTCATATTCTTTTAAAAAAATAAATGAAACTCCAGAAAACAAGAAGCTTGTTTTCGAACTGTCAATGTCAGATCGCAACCGCAATATATTTTTTTTAGTTTGCTTTTTTTGCCTTTGGTACTAGCCTTTTGAAGCTTTCGGTTGATTTTTCAGATAGAGCTTGCGAGCCTGGAATCCGGTAAACTTATGCACGGATGTTGGCTGGGTTTTTGAACGACTTAACTGCTGATAGATTTGACTTATGGTTACCCATTCATCTTGCTTGTCTTTGGAAAGGGCTTTTCTATACCACAAGGTATGTTTGGTTTCGGCTAAGCAAAACCTGATAAAACCCGTTCATATAATCAGTCCTATATTTTTCAATAACAAAGTTAAAAATTTTGATTCAAAACCATGGATACCATTGGGAAACCCCTTCATAAGGAAAGTGACGTTATTAATGGTGGATCATTGAGTAAAATATAAAGGAATCCCAAAGAATGGAGCACTTGAACGACTGCGGCTCGCTGAACGACTTATCCACCTTGGCCTTGTTTTTATATAGCGGTTTGAAGTGATTGCATTTTTATGTTGGTATAGATGGTTTGGTTTAGACCAAACCTAACAACCCTGTGATTATGAGTTTTATTGAAAATCTATAAATACAGTTTTTCTTATCTATAAATATAAATGTAATAAATAAAATTGGAGTGTCTGTTTGTAATATTAAAATAACCGCTTTTTACTAAGTGCATTTGGATGTATACACGTTACCGTCACAATTTAGAAATAAACTCAAATAAAACAAAAATCATGCAATTTAGATCATATAAAAAAACCCCCCTCAATATAAACATTCATTTCCAAAACACATTACTAGAAGAAGTTGATAATTTTAGTTTACTTGGTATAAACATAGACACACATAAACTGGAAAACTCACATTGAATGTCTCAAATCTAAGTTGTCCAAATTCATTTACGCCCTCTTCCAAATTAAACACAGCACAAACACACAAACAGCATTATCTGCCTACTACGCATATGTGTACTCATGGCTTAGATATGGCGTGATGCTGTGGGGAAATAGCGTTAATATAAATGAACTATTTATATTACAAAAAAAAGGTATTAGAATTCTGGCCCAAATTGACAACACACAAAGCTGCAAACCATATTTTATAAAACTGGAACTACTAACACTACCATCAATATATATACACGACATATGTTTATTTGTTTCTAAAAATATAAATACCTTTACCAAAGTAGGAGACAACCATCGATTTAATACCCGCCACGCAGATAGATTATACATACCACCATCAAGAATTAATATGCTAAATAAAAGCCCATACTATATGGCAGTTAGACTGTTCAACAAGCTACCAAACTATATAAAAAAGGAAAAGGAATCCATCATATTTAATAAAAAACTTAAACAATTTCTAACAAAAAAATGTTATTACTCAACCACAGAATACCTAGAAGATAAAATTAATGACATATAAGAATAATAATAAGAGCCGAACGTAACAGTGCGACGATCTACCTACAATAATATACAAATAATAATATAATGATAATAACATAATGAAAATAACTAATAATAATAAAATATATAGAAATAATAATTTCTAAATAATGTTATGTAATTTTAAGCATTGCATAAGCATTGAAAAACAATTCTATTGAATGTTCCTGTACCTAGTATTTAAGAATCGTGTTTAGTAGATAGAACTAGCCCCTCAACATTGCAATGCTTGAAGAAGGCCGCTATGTCATAAGTACTTAAACTAATGTAAGACCAATGAACACATAGTTTGCAATAAATGTTTGAGTTTGAGTTACCTATACCGAAATAACATTTTTTACAATTTTTGTCTGTCTGTCCGTCTGTCTGTCTGTCTGTCTGTTTGTTCCGGCTAATCTCTGAAATGGTTGGACCGATTTTGACGGGACTTTCACTGGCAGATAGCTGATGTAACAAGGAGTAAGTTAGGCTACTTTTATTTTAGAAAAAAAAAATAGGATCTCACGAAAAAAAATTAAAACGAATGTTGCAGCGCAGCGCCTGATTAAGTTTGATAGCAACAACCTGCAATGCGTCCCGCGGGCTCAGAATGGGCGAGCAGGCTGTTGTCAACGGTTGTCTTTGTTAAATAATAAATACCACGCGGACGAAGTCGCGGGCAACAGCTAGTATCTAATATTGACGACATACGAGTATGTCCTTATAGTTTCGGGATGTATGTAGTATGGGGATCCCATACTACATACATCTCGATGTTACGCTCTCTATATGTGAGTACAGAGTTCTATTATTATTGAGGACAGGAGGGTAAATTTAAATTCCAAGTTGTTTGTACGATGTTTCCTTTATTCTTTTATCCCTGATTTTTTAACGCCTGCCATGAAACGATTATTTTAACTCTATTTTAATATCTATATCCAGCTCAATCATTTATTTTGATCGATCTTTTGTCACCAAAGGTTGCCATATTAATTCTCCATTTATTCACTGAACTCACAGAAAAGGCCTAATTTTCGAAATTAGGAATTAAAGATAATAATATACTTAATGTGGAGGCATTTTTGTGTATATAATTTTATTTTTATTTTATTATACAATGCCATTATTCTATTTACTTTGTTTATTTTTCCTATTAATAAGTATAAATATTTTAGTTTTTCCATGTAGATATTTTTGTAAATAACTATTGTACATAATTTATTGAAATGCATTGATATTTTATAAGTTAAAATTTTAGCAAAACACTCAGTGAAGTCGACCAAGAAACTCCTTTATCACCTTAAAGTTAAATATCATTTGCACATCTTCGAATTGCAAGGCCTATTTTTGTCATTTGTTATTTATTTGAACCAAATATGAACCTTAGTAAAATTTTGCTTAACTAGGAGTTTTTTCAAAACTGATAAACCACTTTCATGACCGACCTTACTAACCCTATATATTTAAATTACCTACCTACTGTATATATGTCTATATGCTGGTAGGTACTGTTCGTTAATAAGCTTATGTAAATACCTACAAGAATTGGTGATTGGGCTCTAACATTTTACAATTCACTTCTTCAGAAACGTTATATTTTTTAAATTTACCATTTTTAAAATAATATTCAATATCTTGCAGAGTCCTATCCTTTGTTTCCGGTAATGTATAATACAATATAATCAAAGATATTGCCATTAAGGCCCCAAAAATTGCAAACGTGCCGTGCACTTTGAAATTTACAAGCATATTAGGAGTTAATTGCAATATCGACATTAGGCATATAGACACCCAAACTCCAGACATTGCTGAACCCGCTCCTCTATGAGCCAACGGGAATACTTCCCCTAATAAAGCTAAAGGTATCGGAGTGCAGCCCAAGTTGGCAAGTATAAAGTATACTACAAGCAATGATATAGCTACCCATGATATATCCTTAGAAATGACGTCAAGTGAAACTAGATAGAGGTAAGTACAAACTATCGCAAGTACTGCAACGGCTGTGAATCCGGTGTAAAACAACAATGTCCTACGGTTCATCATCTTCACTAATACTGATGACGTAACGGCACTCACTGTAATTGTGATGTCGAGACCTAACGTGTAATAAAAAGACTGCGATTTTTGATTTGTTACTTCGCCAATTATTTGTGTCGCATAAGCAGGGAAAACATGCCTACCGCATACTTCTAGTAACACTGTACTAACTACAATTATGTTAAGAGGTTTCAAAAAGTCTCTTTGCGTAAATGTTTTAAAGAACATCTTGATTTTTTCATAAAATGTTATGTTTAGTATTGGTTTAGAAAACCGATCCATTTGAGCCTCGATCATTTCGTCGATTTCATGTTTTGACATTTCACTTTTACCTCTTAGCCAGTAAAAACTGTCTGTGCTTCTCTCGTACTGTTGCTTAGACACCAACCAAGCGGGACTTTCGGGCCACATCGTATTTATAGAGAGAGCAATGATGTAAGGGACCACAGCAACCAATGCAACGCCTCTCCAAGAGAGATTATGGCTTATAACATGTGTGAACATTCCCCCTATGCAGACAGCTGCTGTTTTGAGGTTTAGGTATACACCTCTGTATCTTGGACTCGTGTATTCGCCTATAACGATGGCTCCTAAAGAGATGGCAGCTCCGCCAGAGGTCCCTCCAAGTAATCTTCCCAACATTATTTGCGGGACGCCGGTCGCGAAGTATATGAGTACCCAGCCGATCATTCCTGGCAGGATGCAAATGATGTGACTTATTTTTCGTCCAAACACGTCCATCAGCACCGAGCCCATGAAAAAGCCTATGAAGCAGGCGAATCCGGCAGAGGACGCTGTGAAACATTATGAATTTATAATTTATTATAAACTAGTTATAATAAATTCATAAATAATTTATAATATCCGACATACGGTATATAAGGTAGCCATAATAAGTTAAATTCGTCCGATGATATTATAACTATTATTAAATGTCATACAAATCCTATGAACAGGAAAAAAACCTTCAAAACCTGTATGGTGTAGGTAACTATGATCGACAATAATAATTGAGCCTTGAGAATATTTATAGCTAGCTATCTGAAATCTGGATTCATGTGCAGCTTTTACTTCGACCACAGTTGACCTATACCTAGGCCATTCTGCTCTGCACCTAATGGTGCAGATACTGTTGGCGTACAATCTAAACTTGACTAAACAACATATTTTATGGCAGTCTATCCATAACCATAGTGCGTGGGCAACTCAGTAGGTCTACCTACCTAATATTTTTATATGTGTCAGATTTTGTTTTATCATCATCATCCACAGTTTGTAGCTCCCTTTGTGCGTGCCAACTATCACTGACCCGTGCTAATCTTATCCAGATCTCTCCCGTGATTCTGTAAAACCGGCAGAAGATTCAATAGAACTAAATGAACAGGAACATCTCACATACCAAAAGACTTATCTTACTCGATAAGACGATGAGACGATAATAATTAAGTATCGCCTGACTTATTTATGAACGAACTTTTTTAGATTATTATCGACCCAATGTTTTTTCGGATGGTTTCCACATCTACCCGAGCTATACTAGAAAACAACTCAGTCACGGTCGTCTCCACCCGCTGTCTTCTCTTCTGGATATTACATTATGTTTATAATGTTAATGAAAACGGAATTAGCCTCATGTTAAGATGAGGATGAGGATTATTAGTTTGTATCCGGATTTTTTATGTACTTATACTGTACGGGAGTACATGTTCAATAATTGAACAATTTCCCTTTTTTACTTTTCAGGAAAAGTTAAAAAAATGAATTGAATGACGCCGAGTATTGCATATAAATTGGGGTCCCAACACTCGTAATACACTGTTTCTCGACTGACATCGGTGTGACTTCTTTAATTATCGATCAACATGTTTGGTTTATAATTGGAAAAGTTGACAAGCCGAGGGTCAGTGGTGGGTTCCTCGACCCCCATTTGTTTAAAATGAATACCTACATAACCATGACGCTGTGTTCAGGTCGGCCTTGATTGTGGAGTTAGGGTCTTGAAGCGCCGGCATCAGACTCGATGGGTAGCTGAGGACCATGCCTTGAGCAAACATGTTGATCAGTACAGCTGACACCACCCATGACTGAAAAATAAATGACAATCAACATTAATAAACTCGAAAATAGTGTTAATTCGTTTTCTAAAATTTACGCTCGCATATCCAAAAGACACCATGACTCTGTGGCATGCTCTCAAATATTAGCAGTCATCGTTAATTGCCATTCAACAAACACACTAGGTATTGCACTAATAATAATTTTAGCGAATGGGGAGTTAAAAGGACTCAGTAAGTTCACACCAATTTGTTTAATCACGCCGCCTCGCAAGTCCTACTACATTCCATACAACGCATGCTTGCACAAATCTGTTTTGTAAGTAAAGATAGTCAATAAGCAAAATACCTAGTAAGAGATATAAAAAGGGTAGATATAAAAATCCAGGATTTCGTTAAGGGTGGGGCAATTTTATTTAATTTTACGAATCTTTGTGACAAAATTGCTATTGAACCTATTGTACCGTGTGGTGTTAAAAATCCCTGATCGCTAAGAGTATGGATTTAATTTCACATTTTTCTAGTTATATAGACACGCGTTGGAAGACTGTCACAATAGCCTTCTTTTGTTTTTATATGCGACTGTTGTAATAATTCTTACTTTGTCCTAAATCGATTTTCTCACGATTAACTAGGTACTTATTTTTTTATGACAGAGGTTATTTACTTAGAGATAAAATTCAATTCTCATTGACATAAGTAATTAAATTAATTAATTGTCTTAACTCACGGTCACTGGCTGAAGTATTAATGGTTAGTAAAATAAAAAAAAAATACGTAGCTACCTGTCTGAATACAGGAGTATCCATCTACACCTAGCTAAGGATCAGCGGTGACTGGTAAAATGTACATACTTAAATATTATTCGAGTTATTATACTACTGTAAGGTAACCCATTTTTTTTGTTTTCCTAGGACATATTCATGCTGATAAACATTTAACAGTTTTAAGCTAATAACAATTGGGTACTTATCATATAAAAAATAAACTAAATACGTATACTATGTATATATTAAAAAAAATCTAAGCCACATTAAGCACTTTTTTTTAATAGGGAACTTTTATGTTTTTTTAACTCCCTCAACCAAACCATTTGTGTGGGTCCTGACTATTGGTCCGTTTATAAAATTATAGCTCGGAAAAAAATGCATCGTTTTCAACAAAGGTTTTTTTATTCGATAGCTGGTATTCCGCAGAAAGATACTTTGTAAAAAAACCAAAAAAAATAATTAAAGGTTATGTATTGAGTACCCCCGAAACCAAAAAAAAACAACAGTATTTAATCATATTTAGAAAAAAAATCGTCTAGAACGGCTGTAAAACTGTAAAAAATGTTATTTTAATAGTTCCCACGCATTTTATTTCATCCGCTTTTTTGTATCAGTTATGGTCACCCTAAAGACATTTAACTAAATAGGTAATGTTACCGGTGATCGTTCACTCGCTGGGCAGCGGGACGTCACTAGCGGCGAAACTCTATGGTGACAGGAGAGTGTTTTGACAGTTCGTGTGTGCCGCCAAAATATATAAAGTTTTGCCGCGATGAATAAAGTATTTATTTAATATTTCCGTGTTTATTTTTCTATTTAACAGTAAGTATATTAAAGACAATGTTTACGAGTATTATTCTTAGTCGAAATACTTTTATCAGAGCAGCTGTGGTCATTTCACGTGGATAATCTTAATTTTTGTACGTCCCAGTAGATCTTATAGGTTGGACGCATTAATTGGGGTGTTAGTAAGAGCTTTATGTTATATTAGCCAAGAGCCTGATGTGAGATCCAGCAGCAACTATCCGAATTTTCTCAAATGTTAGATTTTACTTAATTATACTTAATCTGCTTTACCACTTGACTTCGACCGCGTAGAAAAGTAGATCATTGTGTTACCAAAGTGCACTTCAAGCTGAGAATAAGAACAATTTCAAAGGAACGCTAACTCGATAGGTATACTCGATCTCCTCCTCAAATTCCAATGAAAATCTTTCGGCTTCATCATCAGACTCTGGCAACTATGCATGTGCAAATTATTTAGGGAAATCGAGAAACACCTATTCAATTAATTCTTATGAAGTCTTTTCACAATTTCTCGAGTTAATCTACACACAGATTTTTTTTTCCAAAAATCCCTCTATATATGGAACTCCTGTGCGAAATTTCACGCTTTTAGATCCATCGGTATATGCTGTGCGATGTCTGTCAGTTAGTCAGAGTCCGCAAAATTATTACCTACCCACTTCAATTTATTAAAATAAACTATAGCTATAGAGTAATTAGTTACACAAACGTGAACCTACTTTAGATTACTAATATTTTTAGATACATTTTTATACATGTTGGCGGTTTCCTACTAAGTCCTTTATTTATTCTATGCAAATACACCCTACAGGAAATTTCAAACGTTACATGGTCCAAATGAAAAAAACGATTTTCCCACGTAAACGGATGATAAAATTAGGTATTATTATTACATTAATTGTATTTTTATTATTGAATAAACAAAGTAAGTAAAATAAAGACATTGTATAATAAAAATAAAATTATACACATAAAAATGCCTCTACATCGTCAAATTGAATATTATTGAATTAAATAACCTACCTTGTGAGTAAAATAGATAGCCAAATACAGGAGTAACGATGCTATCTAGGATTATTGATAAAGTTCAGCGCTATGACAGGTACAAAGAACTTAAGTATATGTGTGTTATTATACTTACTAAGTACTTTAATGAAACCCGACATTTTATTTTTCCTAGGACACGTTCTTGATTGTTGGTAAACGACAAACAGTTTTATTGAGGATAACATTTTCTAAATGTTCATTCCAATGTACTAGGGTAAGTGTACCAGTGAATGAACACCCCCCAGTGAATGGACAAAACCCACTTTTTTCCAAATACTAAGAAATCTGAACATATCTATAATACACATTATTTTTTTTTGTATTGACAACAATTTATTCAATATTGTGGTAGCAGTTGTTTCTTGTATCGATGATTCATTTCAAAATGACGAGCATTTGAAGCTTTCCGTTTCATTGTAGTCCAGATTTGTATGGGCCGGAATTAAGGACACAGGTAAGTCAAAATATTTTTGATGTTATTTTGAATCAATTTAGGTAGTTATTGCGATTAGTACTATAGTTATTTGACTAAAGATAGGTTAAATTGTTACTTTTAACCCGTTTCTATGCCAATTTTATCGTGAATTTAGTAAAATATTAGGGGTCCCAGTATTGGTACAAGAAATCGGAAAAAATCCAGTGAATGAAAGAGTGTTTATTTACTGGAACATGACAGATTTCATGTTTTTGTTAAATAATGTAACTTATTATTACGTTAATAAAGTTTTTCCACTGATATATTGTTTTAAAATAGATTTCCGATCTTTTGGCCAATATTGGAACAGGTGTGTTCATTTATTGGTTTTAAAAACCTAGTTAATGAACGAGGCTTTTTATGTCCACTGACACTAGTCCCACAACTAAGTTTCCTCTAGTTCAGGATCTACAGTGGCCCCCTATGATGACACTGAGACTAGTCCCACTACTAAGTTTCTTGTAGGACAGGATCTACAGTGGCCTCCTACGGTGACACTGAGACTAGTCCCACAACTAAGTTTCCTGTAGGACAGGATCTACAGTGGCCTCCTATGATAACACTGAGACTAGTCCAACAACTAAGTTTCCTGTAGGACAGGATCTACAGTGGCCTCCTATGATGACACTGAGAATAGTCCCACAACTAAGTTTCCTGTAGGACAGGATCTACAGTGGCCTCCTATGCTGACACTGAGACTAGTCTCACAACTAGGTTTCCTGTAGGACAGGATCTACAGTGGCCTTCTATGATGACACTGAGACTAGTCCCACAACTAAGTTTTCTGTAGGACAGGATCTACAGTGGCCTCCTATGATGACACTGAGACTAGTCCCACAACTAAGTTTTCTGTAGGACAGGATCTACAGCGGCCTCCTATGATGACACTGAGACTAGTCCCACAACTAAGTTTCCTGTAGGACAGGATCTACAGTGGCCTTCTATGATGACACTGAGACTAGTCCCACAACTAAGTTTTCTGTAGGACAGGATCTAGTGGCCTCCTATGATGACACTGAGACTAGTCCCACAACTAAGTTTTCTGTAGGACAGGATCTACAGCGGCCTCCTATGATGACACTGAGACTAGTCCCTAAACTAAGTTTTCTGTAGGACAGGATCTACAGCGGCCTCCTATGATGACACTGAGACTAGTCCCACAACTAAGTTTTCTGTAGGACAGGATCTACAGTGGCCTCCTATGATGACACTGAGACTAGTCCCACAACTAAGTTTTCTGTAGGACAGGATCTACAGTGGCCTCCTATGATGACACTGAGACTAGTCCCACAACTAAGTTTTCTGTAGGACAGGATCTACAGTGTCTCCTATGATGACACTGAGACTAGTCCCACAACTAAGTTTTCTGTAGGACAGGATCTAGTGGCCTCCTATGATGACACTGAGACTAGTCCCACAACTAAGTTTTCTGTAGGACAGGATCTACAGCGGCCTCCTATGATGACACTGAGACTAGTCCCACAACTAAGTTTTCTGTAGGACAGGATCTACAGCGGCCTCCTATGATGACACTGAGACTAGTCCCACAACTAAGTTTTCTGTAGGACAGGATCTACAGTGGCCTTCTATGATGACACTGAGACTAGTCCCACAACTAAGTTTTCTGTAGGACAGGATCTACAGTGGCCTCCTATGATGACACTGAGACTAGTCCCACAACTAAGTTTTCTGTAGGACAGGATCTACAGTGGCCTCCTATGATGACACTGAGACTAGTCCCACAACTAAGTTTTCTGTAGGACAGGATCTACAGTGGCCTCCTATGATGACACTGAGACTAGTCCCACAACTAAGTTTTCTGTAGGACAGGATCTACAGCGGCCTCCTATGATGGCACTGAGACTAGTCCCAGAACTAAGTTTTCTGTAGGACAGGATCTACACTAACGGTACATAGAACATATTCTATAAAAAACAATAGGAGAAGAAAAAAAAGAAGAAGCAGTAGAAAAGCTTTTGGGCAAGCGTAAAGTTATTATGTTAAAAAAATAAGAACAAAAAAATATATCTTCAAAGAAAAACAAAGAAGAGATTAAGAATAAAAAGAGGAAACACTTTTTTTAATTTTATTCATTGTAGGAGTATTACTTTAACAATATATTTTTTACCTATTTTCGTTAAAATATGCCTTTTATAGTAAATTAAATTAAATAATATTTTTGTTCATTTACTGGGTTCATTTCGTTTATTTACTGGAAAATACCGTTCATTCACTGGTGATTTTGCGGATTTTTCGCTTTATCGTCAAATATTTATTAAACCTATTTTCATTTATATAATAACTAAATACATTCTTAATCTTGAATGATTGCTATATACAAAAACATAGCCATGTACTTTAATTTCCCGTGGTAACATATTTATATTAATTTTCAAAGTCAAAAATTTCCTTAAGGTTTCATTCACTGGTACACTTACCCTACCTTATTTTAATGACCACAAAAACTATTTATATTTATAAAAAAGAGTGAACAGGTATTTTGCCAACTTCAGATTTTTTTAAATATATGAGAGATTATTTGCCGGCCAAATGCATAGATTATGGCCTAATAAACTCTCCCTAACCATGGGGTTAAGGAGATTTTCCACTTATAGAAGTGGAGGTTATTTTACGGACAAATTACCGGACTCCTTAGGAGAACTTGAAATGTCCAAGAGCCCTGATGAACTATTGTTTGTATGCATTTAGTGCACTGACAAGGACGGTCCGCCCTGATAATTAATTTACAACGGCCGCGTGACTGTATAAAACTAAACTAGAATAGACTTCAATAACGCTGGAGCACTAAAATCTAGACAAAAAATATTATTTAGGTTGTTTATGTTCAAGTTTTCTTATTTTACTTAGCATTACTTACTGACATGAAATTATGGACATGGATTTGCATCGACTCTATAGAAATCGAAGTTTCGAATTGATAGACAGAAATATTTTTATTCGAGCGACCTTTGTCTCCTCATTTAATTCCCTTAGGCGTTGAAAATAAATAAGACTGTAGTGGACTCATTCTAACACCGATTAGGACCGTCTGACTGACTGACAGACAGTGTACAGCCGAACCAGTGGACCTGGAAGTATGACATTTTGCACAGGAGTTACTTATATCACTTAGGTGAGCACTAAGGAGGGCTTCTTGGATATTCGACCTTTAGGGGGGCAAATGGGGGGTCAAAGTTTGTATGGAAAAATAATAATTAAATAGTGCTATTGTGTTCAAATTTGGTAAAATTATTCTTGAACATAAATAATTAGACATCTTTTTTCCAATTTTTCATCTTTTAGTAGACCCATCGAGTTTGGGTTCATTCAATTGGTATTTACGAGGACTATATTCGTGCATAGTGACCAGGGTCTGATGATGAAATCGAATGGAGGTCATTGGAATTCGATGAGGGAATGGAATAGACCTACGGAGTTTGAGTTTGTAACAACGGTCTTGAAGGGTACTCTGCTCACACATAGTTGCCAGGATCTGATGATGAAGCCGGAAGATGTTTATCGAGTTAGGGTTCGTTTGATCAGCCTTGAAGAGCGCTTCGGCAACACAAGTTAAGAAGTCTTGAAGAACACTTTGGAGCACGCTTACCCAAAAACTCTAACATTTGAGAAAAGTCAGATCGGTACCTGAGATCCTCATCCACTGGATATTCTATCGGGCAAATGGCTGGTCCTATATAAAACTTAAAAACAATGGTAAAAATACCGAAGATATTAGGTTACTTAAATACTTCGTACCTATATACAGCAAAATAATCTTTAACACCTTTGATTTTACATGTACAAAGAGTATTTTTTCTGAAATTGTGAACCACACAACCTTTAACTTATACTTTACCCCTTAAGTGATTGAATTCCAAACGTAAATTTAACGAGACCACTTTGGAGTGGCTCCCTATGAAATTTAAAAAAAAAAATCTAAATCGGTGTACACATTTTGGGGTTATGCGGCATGAAACAATACAAATACGCCGAATTCATTATCTCCTATTTCGATGTCGGTTAAAACGCATTTTAGTTTCAGTCTTGCCGAACTGAAAAGATACGACAATACCAGTTTTATTTTATCTGGAAACAAAATGTTAATGAATTAGTATAAGAATTACAATGTAGCTATATACTTGTTATACTAAATCAATAGATTAGCATGTAAATTACTATGTAATTCTACATTTTCTCACTTTCCTCGCTCAAAAATCAGCATGATAATTCAGCGTGGAAATGCTGCCAGCATAATTGCTATCATTTCATGCGTAAAGGGTGTTTATGATAGGTACATAATTTGTTTTCATACTTATTTTTGTTTTTCTTTTAATTCAATTTTAATTAATTTTTTTCTCATTTTAATACATTTCGCAAAAAATAAATAAACTACATCATACAAACAGATCCAATTCTGTATGAATATAGTAGCTAAATAACTTATATAGTTGAAACAATTAAACTAGAAGAACCAATAGGTACCTACTAGGTACTCAATAAATAAGTCCCCTTCTAAAAAGGAGCGGGGATGGACTCTGCGAGACTATAACTGGCTTCCATCTTAACATGTGCTGGACATGGTAGACTACAGCGCTGGTTGTCAGAGGCGACCAGAACGTTTTATGACATTACGCACGGTCGCGCACGATATAGGAATAGCACGGTATTCATAGACATATAAGAATGGGACAGATGATAAGAATGGGACAGGTGATCCAGACAAATAATTTATTACAGAGTACCTGCCAATCAAGCTTGAGCAGTGACATCGAAACACTTCCTAGTGATGCCATTCTGGTAGAAGACTTTCACTGCCAACGTCAGGTGGAAAACCCTGTGCGGAAAAGACCAATCAGTTTGTTTGAAATCCTCCGCTTGGTACTAATCTGTGTGTTTTAAACAATCTGATTGGTCTATTTCGCTCATCTCCACTCCTCTCCGCTTTGTTGAAACCCGGGTGTTAATAATGCGGGATAGCCGAAAAACCATATCCCAAAATCCACATAGTTAAATGAATCCTTGCTTGGTAATAATTATTCATAACATGATCAACAGCTAAGATAATTTACGTTGTCGGCTCGACTCATTGGGAACAACCAGTGAACATGAAGAGACCGATATCTCTACTATCTATAATTAATACATATGAAAGGCGTGGTATAGATAGTGTGTGTATATTGTATACATACATTTAGATAGGAATTAAAATAAAATAAAAAACCTGACAGATGATTGATGAAGTCGGAAAACCACAGATATTTATTTTTGCTATCCGGATTAGTTTTTTTTCTTATCTTTAATTTTGTTAACTTTTGATTTGATATACTATCGAGTAGGTATATAGGGTAGGTAAGCAACGGCCTATGCCACAATGTACAGCATGTCAAAAACCTCAAGAAGATAATGAAATTATCGGTATTATATGATCGATTACCTGATTAGCGCAGTTGGTAGTGACCCTATATGAAATTCATTGACATTAAATGCCATTTAACAGCACTCTTGTTGGGCCCTTAAGTACCTACCTACTAGTATATTCAGTAGTTTTTGAGATTACTTTAAACAGAATAACATACGAGACTTTTTATAATGTTATTTTGTTGTTCACGTCAATATGGTATAGGTAGGTATTACGTCGCTATTAGATAAATATTTGGGGAATGTCTGTAATCGTCTATTTCAGTCGCACTTATTGAGTTTCCATATTGTTCCGCCTCAATTTCCCTCTGAACAGGGCCACATGTTACTGACGTTTAATAAACTTGCTTGCGGGATTGGATAGTTCACGGTGATAGGTTTTTGACGAATTGAAACAGAACTGTACCATTTACAGAAAATACACTAAAATTAAAATTAAAATACACTAATAAGAAAATGCTCCTCCGCGTCGAATTAAATACTTACCCGCTGTAAGTTTTGAACAGTCAACATTAAAATTAAAATTATGTATGTTATATACATTGTTCAATACTCATGATTTGTATTCGATACATTAAATGTATACCTAGGTAGGTTACTATAATACTGCTCTATTATTTCATAACCTCACACATCTAGAATTTTTCAATTTCCTCAATGCTCATAGGCATTAGTATACGTCAAAGTTCTCATAATGAGTTTTATTGATTTCATTGAACGAAGTGTGAGTTTTAAAATGGCTGGTGCTAAGTCGGCCATCAACCGTCCCCAGCAGCAATTGTCGCGCTAATTAAACATACGCAATGTTATGACTAATTTGATCAACAACTACCACTCTTGAGACTTTTTGGCGGGAAACTGAAAAGTCATGGCGTCAGTTATGTTTTAATTTCTAAAACTAGTGTTCCTGCGAGTTATAGTGAGTGATATAAGTGGAATATTAACCATTATGGGTTCGGTAAAGTGCACAAGTGTAGGTAATTGAAACAGAGTGACGAAACATGGCTTTTCAGTTTCTCACAAAAAATCCATGAAAAAACTTTCGGTAAAGTATCCATAACTTTACTGATGGATGGGGGGTATTTTACTTGGGCCTAGGCTTTGAGCCTGTACATATGCTCAAAAACAGAAATAATTTATATTACTTGACACTGGCAAAATACCTATGGTGATGCCAAATTAAAAAAAAATCCACTCTTGACAACGCGGCAAGGAGGGCTAAAAAGGCGCTGCGTAATATAGCCTGATCCTTTTATATTACAAATCAGGTATTCGGCTTTGTAGAGCATCGTCTCCGTCACTCATAACATTGTCCGAGCCTTTTATAAGACTATGTGTAATAATTACAGCACAACCTGTACCTACGTGCTCCTTAAAGGTTTCGGTATACTATAAGTTATGATATGCAAAGCTGCGATATTGATTTGGTTTTGCAACCTGCCTCTAATGGTGTTAGCTTTTCTTATCTCATTTGTAATTAACTTAACTTGTTTAATAATGTCGAATTTGAGTACATTCGTCTCTTGAACTTGATTAAATAAGCGTCTTATTTTTTTATTAGCTGTCAATCATAATCCGGACATTTTAGTGGCGCAGCAAAGTGACGTGGCGATAATGACGTCACGTTATAGGTACGCAGATTCTAATTGGCGTCGGTGTTCGTCGGCGTCGGTCCGTGCGATGTGAGCCGATCCGACACGAGTGCGCTCATAAGTACATTGTTTACGGATTAAAATCACCAACCTAACGCATAGTAGTAGTTAACAATTTTTTATCTATATCGCTGTGTTTGGATAAGTACACTGAGTGGTGATAGAGTAATTATTCAAAATTACCTGCAAGTTATTTCATTTCATGAAATTATTTTGGTTCAATTAATACAAATCCAGAATCAAAAAAGAATCGGGATATCAAACTTATTTAAGATTGATTATAATATGTATTCTTTATTTATTATCTTTCGTCGATAGTCTTCTCGTGACAGACAATCGCAAGACTTAGTACGTTATAAGAAGGCAAGTTTGGAAGCAACTTTGGTAAAGCTTCATTCTAAGAACCAATAAATGATAAAAAAAGTAAAATATATAATAATTTATTTAAGCAATGTGTTGGTTGAAGAAGCTCATGAAGGAGGTGACACGGGCGAAGACGGCAGGCAAACCAGCCGAACAACCGAGACCAGAGCCGAAAGAGGTGATACCGATCTGTCAACAAAAAAAGTACCTATTAGATTCGAATTCTATTAGAAACCTACATAATGGAAACACTTTCAAAAGTATATGTAGTCCTCCTGACCGAATTTCGGAGAGAATAGGCAACAACGCAAAAGATAATGATAGTGCATGTGGTTGCGCAAGCACAGGTGCCTTCTCTCTTCCTTCGCTCTCATTGTCCCATGGGACTGGAATCCAACACAACCGTAGGGAGATCAGGCGCAGGATTTTATACTATCAATAGTAGTCACTACCGACACCTAAATAATTTAGCGCTCAGGAATTCATCGGTCTGTGAGAGGTTACCTATTCCTAAAGTGAATGCGGCTGGAGTAGCATTGGCACACAAACGGGGCTCCGTAATTTTGGTAGCGCAAAATGAGTCGCGTATTCAAATCTGCATTAATTTTCATGTATGTAACTCCTTCAGAGAATTAAGTTTAATAAGATTCAGGTGAAAGGAATAGTAACACTAACCATAATACGTCTATTGTTGTTAGTTACAACGAGGGGACCACCAGAATCGCCTCTGCATGTGCTGGTGCCACCGACGCCGCTGGTGCAGATGTTGGAAGAGTGCAGGTTCAAGGGGAAGGCGGGAAGACATACGACGTTACTGATCACGTTTAAGTTAACGTGGCTCAGGACTTGGTTTGAGCTGATGGCACCGCCTGGAATATTGAATTATAATTGTCATTGTCTTTAACTTTGTCTTGTGTAAAACATACATATTAATGAGTGATGGAAGTAAAATAGGCTCAAGTAATACCTTGGCTATCCAACACAGTTTACGGTGTAGAAAGTTGCCAAAGTGTACACAGGTTATACTCAGCAACATTTACAGCAACGTTTCATATAATGAGAAGCCTTATAACATCCTACTACACAATTATATAAGGTTTTAGTTATTCTGTTCCTATTCTCAAAAGGTATCGTAATTAGTGGTAACCCCGTGGGAGGGAAAAGTCTGTTCACATTATACGTTCATTTGTATTTAACTGTATGCGTGTCACGCGTGGGTGATGCTATTATATGTGTCGATTAAGTACATACCTGTGTAGAGGTCGCAAGCATTTTTTGTGTGTGATGCCTACAAGGTCATGCCTAACAACTGTAAACCTTATTATTTTCTTTAATTAGTGAATGAATATTTAGTACTCACTGTTACTGGTGAGTCCGTATCCGGAAGCAACAGCACTGGAACCAGCGAAGCTCAGGTTAAGTTCAGTACTAGAAGGCAAAGAGATGGGGGAAATGGTGTCTGTTGAAAAGAAAAACACAATTTGTATTATTATATTTGATTAGTAAAGCCACATTGATTTTCACAATAGTACACTAAGTATTTCTTATTTAATAATCACGCAACCACGCCGTATTTTTAAATGTGACCAGAATAAAGTACTTACTTGTGAAGGCAACGTTACTGGGCAAGTAGATCACGGCAACGTCGTTACGGATGATAGAAGGCCTCCAGTCAGGGTGCATAACAACGTTGGTGGTTTGCACCCTGGTGCCACCGGTGAACAGAAACAGAGATCCTAGGACAACTGTCAACCGCCAGGCCTGGTCACGGCCGTCAAACCAGCAGTGAGCAGCGGTGATCAGTCTGTTTGCGCTGACAAGGGAAGCACCGCATACACCAGTGCCAGAAACACCAGGGTATTCGGCGAGGAGACCAGCCTAAAAGATGTAAAAGATATGATTGTAATAATAATTGATCATCGTGGTACGAGACAGCCCAGAAAAGATAGGGGTGAAGATTTAAAATGGAGCCTTCAGGGCTATTTTGGTGTAGTCTTTACGTACCTGGTAGGGGAATTCGCCAAGTCCAGATGGTGATCCACCTACAATCCTCTCGGATGTCATCTGTTCTTCCGCTTTGCGGATTTCTTCGGCCAATGGGATCGCATAGTCTCGGATGTAGCCGTAAGCACTAAGTGGTGCCTCCGATTGCTCGACTGGAGCCAAAGGCTCGACGTTCCTTGCGGAGGCGACAGCCGCCAGAGCCAACAATACGAGTACCTTCATGGTGGAAAAGAAACTATTGAGTCCTCATGTCAGCCACTACATTCATATTTATAGGGGATCGTTAACAGATTGTAAGCTAATTAATTTGATAATATTAGTGGGAATAATTAATCCATTGATAACAAGAAAAACGCATATCTCGTCACGTCTTTTATTTATTCATAGGTACCACCACAATACACCAGGCAGCCACGGCGGCCCGGTGATGCTAGTTGATCTCTCCTTTTGCTCCCTTATGATACAGGCAGGACAGGGTGTTAGGGCACAAAGTCTACTTATTGTATTGTTTTCTCAAATGACTGTGCTACTGTGCATTAAATATTTTTTCAACACTAGTGTTATGAGCTTCCCTTTTTATATAAATACTGGCAGTTTTCATGTTTAAAAAATGGTTTAAAATTTTTGTGATTAAATAAACTATGTTAGTTAAATTATGAAAAAAATGGTACTCTTGTGTTGAAACTGCATGTAACCAAAATTATATACAAGATTAATTAAAAATATTACCTTTTAATAACTATATCGGACTAAATTACTTGTGCCGGTTGATACAATAATGCCAGTGACAAATGCGAGGGACCGTACTGCGTGCATATGAAACACTCATTGACATTAAATGCCAGTTAACAGCACTCGTCTTAAGCCCTTAAGCACCTACTAGTACATTCAGTAGTTTCTGAGATTACTTCGAACAGGACTTTTTATAATGTTATTTTGTGGTTCACGTCAATATGGAATAGGTAGGTATTACGTCGCTATTAGTTAAATATTGGGGAATGTCTGTAGTCGTCTATTTCAGTCGCACCCATTGAGTTTCCATATTGTTTCGCCTCAATTTCCCTCTGAACAGGGCCACATGTTACTGACGTTTAATAAACTTGCTTGCGGGATGAGATAGTTCACGGTGATAGATTTTTGACGAATTGAAACATAACTGTCCCATTTACAGAAAAAACACTAAAATGAAAATTAAGAAAATGCTCCTCCGCGTCGAATTATGTACCCACTGTATGTTTTGAACAGACAGTCAACATAAAAAGAAAAAGTATATACCTATGTTATATACATTGTTCAAAACTTATGATTTGTATTTAAAACATGAAATGTATAGGTACATGCTGTAATACTGCTCTATTATTACATAACACTTACACATCTAGAATTTTTCAATTTCCTCAATGCTCATAGGCATTAGTATACGGTATAGTATATTTTTTGGGGTCGAGTCACCTTCGTCCGTAGGAGAATTAAGTACCCTCGAGATACCCTACACGTGACCCTGGGTGGTGCCAACCAGGTGACAACTCTACTGGTGGTAGGCTTCGGCCGTGGCTAGTCACCACCCACTGAACAAAGTCATGTCGCCAAGCGGCCTAGCCGTGTTCCGGCATGATGTTCGGTGCTGCCATTCATGGATGGCGGGTCAGATCAGTTGCGATGCATGTGCCTAGTGAATGTAGCGTCTCTATCTACTGCCGCCTTCCTACCTAGGCAAGTATGCTCCATCGTAGATCTCATCGTCACTTACCATCAGGTGAGATCGAGATCAAATACCTGCCTAAAATGAAATAAAAAAAAAAAAAAAAAAACGTCAAAGTTCTCCTAATGAGTTTTATAGATTTCATTGAACGAAGTGTGAGTTTTAAAATGGCTGGTGCTAAGTCGGCCATCAACCGTCCCCAGCAGCAATTGTCGCGCTAATTAAACATACGCAATGTTATGACTAATTTGATCAACAACTACCACTCTTGACAACGCGGCAAGGAGGGCTAAAAAGGCGCTGCGTAATATAGCCTGATCCCTTTATATTACAAATCAGGTGTTCGTCTCTGTCACTCATAACATTGTCCGAGCCTTTTATAATCCTATATGTTTTAATTACGGCAAGACCTGTACCTACATAGACCTAAAAGGTTTCGTTATGATATGCAAAGCTGCGATATTGATTTGGTTTTGCAACCTGCCTCTTATTGTGTTAGCTTTTATTATCTCATTTGTATATATCTACATTCGTCTCTTGAACTTAATTAAATAAGCGTCTTGTTTTTTTATTAGCTGTCAATCATAATCCAGACATTTTAGTGGCACAGCAGTGACGTGGCGATAATGACGTCACGTTATAGGTACGCTGATTCTAATTGGCGTCTGTGTTCGTCGGCGTCGGTCCGTGCGATGTGAGCCGATCCGACACGAGTGCGCCCATTAGTACTTTGTTTACGGATTAAAATCCTGTGAAATGCATGATTTCTTGGGCTGTTTTTTTTTTAAATTTGACTTTAGTTCGTAAGCTTCGTAGTAATGCAACTGAGTTATGTAGTTAACCAAGACCATGTACCGTATAATGACAATAGGCTCGCCCCCTATTTCATTGGGACCAAATACCATTGGCGAAATATGGGTGTACAGGAGTGCACCTCTGCCTACCCCTTCGGAGATTGCAGGCGTGATGGTGTATTAGTAGGTAACAACCAACTATTTTATCCGACTATCTATTCAGAGAAATGGCTGTGTTGCGTAGGTGTTAATTAAACTTGATATATCAATAACTTAATACATTTTTTTCGTTAGCTTTTTGTCGTTTCACGGTTTCACCACCAAAATTATAAGTGACGACGCGAACTATAAAAGTGAACGATTCCGTACGTTACGTATCGTCAAATCTTTTAAATTCATGCTGATGGCACCGCCTGGAATATTGAATTATCAATGTACGTCTTTTAACTTTGTCTTGTGTAAAACTTACATATTAATGAGTAATGGAAGTAAAATAGGCTCAAGAAATACCTTGGCTATCCAACGCAGTTTACGGTGTAGAAAGTTGCAAAAGTGTACACAGGTTATACTAAGCTAGATTTACAGCAACGTTTCATATATTGAGAAGCCTTATAACATACTACACAATTCTATAAGGTTTTAGTTATTCTGTACCTATTATCAAAAGGTATCGTAATCAGTTGTAACCCCGTGGGAAGGAAAAGTCTGTTCACATTATACGTTCATTTGTATTTAACTGACTGCGTGTCACGCTTGGGTGATTCTATTATATGTGTGGATTAAGAACATACCTGTGTAGAGGTCGCAAGCCTTTTTTGTGTGTGATGCCTACAAGGTCATGCCTAACAACTTTGGATAAATTACTTAAAGCTAACATTACTAAGGTAAATTTATCTAAACCTACTATGAGATTTTAGAATAGTCTAAGCATAAACCTCATTATTTTGTTCAATTTGTGAATGAATATTTAATACTCACTGTTACTGGTGAGTCCGTAGCCGGAAGCAACAGCACTGGAACCAGCGAAGCTCAGGTTAAGTTCAGTACCAGAAGGCAAAGAGATGGGAGAAATGGTGTCTGTTGAAGAGAACAACACAATTTGTATTATTATATTTGATTAGTAAAGCCACATTGCTTTTCATAATAGTACAGCTAAGTATTTCTTATTTAACAATCACACAACCACGCCGTATTTTTAAATGTGACCAGAATAAAGTACTTACTCGTGAAGACAACGTTACTGTACAAGTAGATTACGGCAACGTCGTTACGGACCATAATAGGCATCCAGTCAGGGTGCATAACAACGTGGGTGGTTTGCACCCTGGTGCCACCAGTGAACAGAAACAGAGATCCTAGGACAACTGTCAACCGCCAGGCCTGGTCATAACCGTCGAACCAGCAGTGAGCAGCGGTGATCAGTCTATTTGCGCTGACGAGGGAAGCACCGCATACACCAGTGCCAGAAACACCATGGAATTCGACGAGAAGACCAGCCTAAAAGATATGGTTGTTTTAATAATTGGTCGCCGTGCTACGAGACAGCCCAGAAAAGATAGGGGTGAAGATATAAAATGGAGCCCTCAGGGCTATTTTAGTGTAGTCTTTATACGTAAAGACTACACTAAAATAGCCCTGAGGGCTCCATTTTACCATTTACCATTTACCATTTCCTGGTAGGGGAATTCGCCAAGTCCAGATGGTGATCCACCTACAATCCTCTCGGATGTCATCTGTTCTTCCACTTTGCGGATTTCTTCGGCCAATGGGATCGCATAGTTCCGGATGTAGCCGTAAGCACTAAGTTGTGCCTCCGCTATTGCTCGACTGGAGCCAAAGGCTCGACGTTCCTTGCGGAGGCGACAGCCGCCAGAGCCAACAATACGAGTACCTTCATGGTGGAAAAGAAACTGTTGAGTCATCATGTTAGCCAGTACATTCATATTTATAGAGGATCATTAACAGATTGTAAGCTAATTAGTTTGATAATATTAGTGGGAATAATTAATCCATTGATAACAAGAAAAACGCATACCTCGTCACGTCTTTTGTTAATTCATAGGTACCACGACAATACACCAGGCGGCGACGGCAGCTCGGTCATGCGGCATAAAAATAAAAGTCAGCTGATTTGTTGAATCATTTATATTTCTTTATATGTTTTGGTTAAAGAAATCGATGAAGGAGGATACTCGAGCGTAGGCAGCAGGCATGCCAAGCTGGCAGCCAAGAGGAAAACCAAAGGATGTGATGCCGATCTGTGGAAAACAATTGCAAATTAATAATTTTTAGAATTGACCAAAAAAATATGGAAATGGGCATTATGTGCCTCCAACGTCGTTTTCATCTTCATGCTCCATTATCTGAGATCGATGAAATATTTATTTTCCATTAATCGTGATGTTTTATTGTAGTCCAATTCACTCCAATCTCTTTCATATCGCTCTTATCACACTCTATGCATCTTTTCATTGTTCTTCCTCTGCCTTTACTCCATCTACATTCATACTCATTACACTTTTAGTCACACACTTTTGGCCACTTCTAATCATATTTCGTTCACTCCACCATTCGTATCAGTAATAGGTGCTTCTTTTACACTAGAACTGTCCGCTTATGTTCACGGTATAAATGATTTGATAAGATGTTTACTAACCAATATTGGTCTGTTGTTCCTGATAACAACAAGCGGACCGCCGGAATCGCCACTGCAAGTGTTGGTACCACCGAACCCGCTGGTGCAAATGTTTGAGGGATGAACGTGATGCGGGAAGGTGAGTGCGCAGACGGCGTTAGAAATGACAGTTAAGTTGACATGATTTAGGAATTGTGCCGTGGTGATGGAACCACCTGTGAACATAAAGCAACCAATATATCTCATACATATGTACTTATATATAGTATGGTCATCCAAATAAATCAATTTGGTCATAAATTAAGAAATTACCTGTATTATCGGTATCACAGAATGGACTGGAATGATCCCAGTGATTGACCAGTAAAACTTGTCTCAAGTTGAATTAAGCTCACTATCTACTAATAAAATTATTTAATTAGCTCACAATATAATTTTTTTGCATGGAAATCAAATGATGTAGTCGTCGTTCATCGATTATAAGAAACGTGAAAATAAATAATGAATATATGTTTTTTTTTGTAGAATTATAATAATATACTAACCATCGCTGGTCAATCCATAGCCAGAAGCAGTAGCAATTTCACCAGTATAGTCATTATTCAATTCATTTCCAGAAGGTAATGCGATTGGAGATATTAAGGCTGTAAAAAAATGGATTAAGATAATGAAACCAAAATTATGACCAAATGAAAAAAAATAAAAATAACAGCACTTACTTGAGAACCCAACTGACGTAGAAAAGCTAATCACAGCGACATCATTAAGCGCCATGACGGGCAAAAAGTTAGGATGCATGACAACATTAGTTGAACCCAGCCTGACACCGCCAAAGAAGACATTGGTGGATCCGAGCACGATTGTGAACTGCCAAGCCTGGTTCACTCCATCGAACCAGCAGTGGGCAGCAGTTATCACTTTGTTCGCGCTGACTAAGGAACCCCCGCAAACGCCGACGCTAGTGGTACCAAGATACCTACCTAGGAGACCAGCCTGCTCAACAAATACAAAAAATCTTTATAATTCTATAAGTTTGCATATACATGCTCAGGCAAATCTATGTAATTAGTTATTATATAGGCATAGGAATAATAAATACTTTTTAGGTAAATATTTTTCTAATATTGTGACTTAGGTTCGAGAACTCTGTGCTATTACCTGATAAGGAAACTGACCAAGTGACGCTGGACTACCGCCGACAATCCTCTCTTGCACCGACCTCTCCTCCGCTTCACGAATTATTTTCGCCAAAGGAATAGCATACTTCTCGATATACCCGTAAGCAGTGGTACCTTCTGACATTGACAGATCGATGTTTCTTGCGTAGGCGACGATCCCCAGAGTCATTAAAACAAAGATCTTCATCATGACTGACCAGTATATGTCACTTAATGTTTTTTTAATAATTAGATTGCCAACGTAACCTAATATTTATAATGAAATCATCAGACTTTCAATGAATTAAAAGATTAATATATGTAGTAATCACTTAATGTATTGTTTTAATCTATAGATTAGTACATAGGTATACAAAGGCTTTCCCTTTATATTAAATGATAACCGTCAATTATGAGCGATTGCCGAAAATCATGTGGTTACGTCATGAGTATATGTACTTCTTTGAAAGAAACTTTGGTTGTTCCCGCGATTGTAGCAGAACGCTACGGAAATCTTGTACGATCCATTCAACTTGCAAATACTTACTGATTTAGTTATTATAATAAAATACGTTCATGGTTTCTATTAGCAGTAAAGGTCTGTAAGTGTGTTCTTGGCAAGTCTATTGCAATGCCTCAAATGCCATTTTAGTTTCGTGTACGAGTGATGTCACACGTTTTACCTATACGAGTATATATATTCAAACCGGAAATCAAAAATCAAGGATCCTATATTTTGTGGGTATGTCTCCGCCACGAATATCAGATTAAATATTTAAACATGGGAAACATTCACTAATATAATAATAATATATATAATATAATAAAATTAATTTTCACATACATTTGGTTCTAAGGCGGTACGAAATTCGCTACAGACAGTCGTTATTATCAATGCCGTACTAAAAACCACACGAGAATATTAAGTAACTACCATTAAATTCTCCCAAATGTAGCCATTTTTTTTAATGGGTTCGATTTATTAGGTTATTTATATCTTCGTATAAAAAATCTTGTCATAGTATCTAGTCATACACCATCTTACAAAAATCAGATAATTAATAATTATTGTTTTTTATACAATTCTGCCTTATTAGAGATCCAAGGAACATAACACATAACAACATAACACTGATAAATTATATCGCTGCACAACATACAACAATCTTAGCAATCTTCGACGAATTTTTCGATTGTTTCATTTTTTAATACTTTTGAAACGTATTTTATTTTGTGTCAGGCATATTTTTTGTTTAATTAAACGTTTTAATTGAGTCATACTTTCTAAAGGGGTCACAAAATTTGTATATATGTGATAATTGTATCCACACACGAGAGGATTTGGACGTTTATTTGGATATGTGACACGGACCTGCTATGATATAGACTAATTTAGGAACTAAAACCATACCAATTAAACCCAGTCTTCAAATAAAATTTAGAGCTCATAGAGGCGTATGTGTATGTGCTCTATTTATTTAATAGACCTTTAAGTCTAGGCGCATAAATTATTATTATATATGGTATAGGTGTGTATGGTATGCCATTCAGGCACGGAGTTCTGGGGGACCTCGGCATGTTCAGTGAGGTAGTTGAGCTTCCAGTTATAGTGGTAGTGCTTATCGCTAGCTCAGTAATACAGGATGCATATTATAGTCCCTACAGATGAAAGAACCTGGATTGGCAAGCCGAAGGTTTTTTTTTTGATAATAAATTGTTACAGACTTTGTCTAAGGCCTTTGCTAAGATGAAGCCTGTTAATAGGTTTAGTTTTATAGGAAACCTGGGGTGTAAAGCATTTTTTATTCAATCTTTAAATTACTTATATTAAAATAATAACACACAAATATACATGATAAATTATTTTATTTGATCTTTACTAATAAGTAAATATTTTAGATGTGTTGATTGATGAAGTCTATGAAAAATGTGACACGCACGTACACTGCTGGGAAGAGAGACTGGCAACCAAGAGCAGAGCCAAAGGATGTGATACCAATCTGAAATACAGATAATATATTTTTTAAATTGTAATATTTGATATTGGAAATCTAATGACGACGAATATTGAAATAAAACAATTTTTCGGATTTTTTTCGCGTTTATTTATGTTTTTTTTGTTCCTGACATCCGAAAAATTAGCTTTATTTCGATGTGTAGTATTTGCGTAAATATACTATTTGTCGTCATTCGTTTACAAGCTTTTGTCAACGTTTGGCTTTTTATAATAGTTCAAAGTTCGTTCTTTCTTCCTCACCATGCTATTTTGAGGGGCCTTATTACGATACATTCGTAAGCCCATTTGGCTGGGACAATTATCAAAAACAGCTTTTGTTTTTTTCTTATTCTCATGGTTCCAGAGTATCCAGAGAGACCATCAATATTTGTAACCTTAAACTAACACACCTTGATTCTAGCGGTACTTACCAAAATTGGTCTGTCATTGCTATTAGTGATAAGTGGACCACCAGAGTCACCACTGCAGGTACCAACTCCGCCGACGCCGCTGGTGCAAATGTTTGAGCTCTGCACGAGCAGAGGGAATGCGTAGGAGCACACGTTGTTGGTGATCACGTTCAAGTTGACGTGACTCAGGACCTGGCCACTGGTGATTCCACCGCCTAGATCGGAAAAGATAAATAAACCAACTATATCCGACGCCTAAGTTATTGTCGATAAACCTCAAAGTCATTGCAGTGGCAACATGTCGCTACATTTAGCAGGCCTCCTTTTGCCAGCTTTGACGTCTTCTAATTAAATTAATCGAGATACCTATCTTAGACCATTTGTATCCTTTCCTATCCTTTGGTATCCCTTGGTTATATTTCAAGGATTTAAATCTTACAATAATATTAAATTAACAACTTACCGTCACTAGTGAGACCGAATCCTGAAGCAATAGCAGTGGATCCAGCAAAGTTCTCGTTCAGTTCACTCCCAGTGGGAAGGGCGATGGGAGCAATAGTGTCTGTAAACATTTAAAACAAATATAAGTGTCACATTTATAAGTAGTCGACACAGGGATTGTGCTGGAGTTGATAAATATTATTTAATTTTACCAACCAACCACACTACCACACCAACATTTTTTTTACAACTAATAACATCAAGAAACATTTCTGCTGCGTAACCCAAATTCTATACTGACAGTACCCACACATTTTGGTATATTTTGTGCAATTCACCCACATTAAATTTAGTATAAATTGTTATAATTTATTGTCCACGTATCGAATTACATGCCTATAAAATTGAAAACTCTTCATCATTATGAGCTTCTAAAAATTGAATATAGCATAAGTACTCACTAGAGATAGCCACGGGAGTCGACAAGTAGATCGCTGCAATGTCGTTACGAGCCAGCTGTGGCAACCAGTTAGGGTGCAGAGCAACAACGCTCGTGTCAAGCCTTGTGCCTCCGGTGAACAGAGTAGTAGAGCCGAGTACAACAGTGATCCTCCAGGCCTGGTGCACACCGTCGAACCAGCAATGGGCAGCGGTAAGGAGTCTGTTTGTGCTGATGAGGGAAGCGCCGCAAACACCGGTGCCATCCAAACCAATCATAGACATAAGTAGACCAGCCTGTTATATAAAGATAGTTTTCTTTTATAAAAGTCTCGTATGCAAAGCTAAGGAACGCGCAAGATCATCGAATCCTAATATTTTTTTTATTTCGAAACAACGGAATATCAAATAGTGATCTCGCCTATTTAAGTTATAACCACTCACCTGGTGTGGGTATTGTCCGAGCCCAGCAGGGACGCCTCCAACAATCCTCGTGTTCTGCTCTTCAGCCTTGCGAATTCTCTCCGCCTCAGGAATACCGATGTTCTTAAGGTAGCCATAGGCAGTGTTGCCTGGTAGTGGCTCCTGAACATTTTCGGCGCAGGAGATGGCAGCGAGCGCCAAGAGAGCTACGAAGACCTTCATTATAGCCGCAGACAACTCTATACCAATACATTTTCAGGTATTTATAAAGTTTTGAACATGATTAGAAAACGATTTTGACGCAATAAGCTTCTCATTATCTTGAGGATATAGAGATTAATGAGTACATGTGATTATAATCAGTTTGTTGTCAAACGCGTGTAAGTGCGTCATTTAACAGATAATATTCGGACAATGTTTATTTTATCCTCGTATCAATAAGTTAAATAATAAAATAGTTTTTTTATATATCATTCTTTTTTGCCTCCACCAACCTGTTGTCCACTTGTCCGTTAGAAAAATAAAAAATCAAGTATTAAACTAACTTGGGCTTTTCTAAATTCAACGCATTAAGAGCTGAATATTGTGTCAATAAACAATTTCAAGCGCTAGAAATATTACGACTCTTGCTTTTATTTTATTATATTGTGTGACTAAAGTCTATTAATTAATTAAATACATAATTAAAGTAAAATTTAGTTACCTACAAAACAGTTGTGTTTAATTTGGTAGGTACTGCTGGTAATCAAAAGTACCAACCTGCAATTTCTCATTTCTTATTTTCTTTTTGTAAATCACAATCAACAATAATTTCAGCTCCGAGTTCTTTAGCAAAAATCCCAAACAATACCACTGTATACAAAAAATAACACTGGTAGGCTATTTTTTGTTTTTTCTATTTAAATTATTTTCTTCCCATGGCAACTAGGTTAGGGCATTAAGTTACGCCCCAGACTACATTAATCAGCTGTAGTGCGGTATTAATTGTATTGAAGAGGACAACTGATGCCGACGTAGTCTTGGGTGATTATCATCGAAAGAGAATACCTAGCTTAACACATTATTATAAATAAATAAATAAATATCGCCATAAGAACTATACGGTCCCACATTAAGCAACGCTTGTGTTATGGGTACCGTACAATGGACTGAGGGCGAACTCAGTATATAATACTTATATACATATTAAACATCCATGACTCGGGTACAAACATTCGTGCTCATCACACAAAGCTTGTCCCAACCAGGATTCGAACCCGGGACCCTCGGCGCAGGAAGCAGAGTCACTACCACTGCGCTAATCAGGCCGTCAACCCAATTATACCCTGGATATTACAGACTGGGCAGTATACTACACTGTAAAGAAGTCCTAATATTATGTATGTTGTGTCAGAGTAGACGTTATTGATAAAGCCGAAAAGTGATCAACATGCAGCGGTCGCACGCGCCGTATTTTTTATTATCATTAAATCTGATGACGTCAGCATTGTTCATTTCATTGACGAGGCACGGTTGGTACGGATAGGAGTGGATAGGAGCGGATAGAGTTATGGTTAATGAATTTATCTTCTCAAAATAATAACATTGAAATAAAACTAATTTTGCGGATTTCATGTTTTTTACGTGACCGACGTTTTGGCTGTTTTACAGCAACCATGGTCACGGGAGGACTGAGGTGTTTGACGTCCTAGTGTCATAGTTTGGGTACCCTCAAATTTAGTTGTTGTTTGCGGTCCCATCTGCAGAAAGTGCTATTTCATGCTTCTAGGTCCACCGGTTTGGGCTGTGCGTTGTCTGTCAGTCAGTGTTAGAATGTTATTTAGAAGATAAGTAATCTTCTCAATGTTGTTTGCCCTATCTTATCTAGCCTGGGAAGTTTCATTTTTGGGCACAGGCCTCATTTCAGTATTGTTGTATTATTTACTATTTTGTAGATCGATTTTTATAGGAATTGTATCTATTTTTGTTTTATCCATACACACTTTTTTCCTAGTAGCCAGCCTATTTCATGCCTCACTCTTGGTTAAAGGCAATACTTTCCCATCACCATACTTTCACCATTAATGCCAGTCAATAGCTTTTTCTAGTGTTTTTTTTTTAAATGATATCCTGGTTTGATCTCCATCGTTTTCTCGGCCTGTATCAACGTTGTGTACCTTCAAGGCTTTCTGTGGTATCGAATAAAAAAAAATACAAACGAATTGAGAACGTCCTCCTTTTTGAAGTCGGTTAATTAATAAAAATTGGTCTACCTTGACTAGCTCATACGGGACTAGCCGTATCCACCCGACTTCCACTTGATCATCAAAATAATAAACACAGAAAGTAATCGTGATTTTTTATTACCATAATATGTTACATCTTTTGCGTTACAAGTTATATGTGAGTGTTAAAGAAGTCCACAAAGGATGTAGTTCGGGCGTAAATAGCTGGCATATTGGCTTGGCAGCCAAGCGAGGACACACTCGTTGACACACCGATCTGCGAAATTCAGTTAAGTGATAAGCGTAAAGATAATTTATATTAGGTAGGTATTAGTAAAATATATTTAAGAGGTTAACGAATAGCTATGTCCAGTATTAAATTATTTGAAATAAACAGTAACGTGTACATCGAGTTCTTAATACGTGGTGTCATTTTAAAATTTTCTAATGTGTGCTATGGGGCAGACATACTCAACAATAAATAAATGGTGGGCATAAATTAAAAAAAAAAGATCATGATTAGTCTTTGAGTATTTTAGATAATATTGAATAAATGATACGTTTAAACTCCTCTGTGGCTAATATTTTAAAATCTCCGGTTCCCAAGATCAGCTGTATCTTCGAGAATGTATTAAGAGCTACCTTTGTGACATAAATATATTATACAGATTGATTCAGAAAGGGTATACTAAGCATGGAACCTGCGCTTCTTAGCGCATTTGTATGTGAGAGTCAGAGCTTTAATAAGTTAATTTAAAAAAAATGCTCACAGTATAATTGCCATATTGTTGGGAACATTTTTTTTAAACCGAAGTTAAATTTCTGACTTCACTCACTACTCTTTCTGAATCATCCTTTATAATAAGGCTTATGGAAATGAAAATAAATCTCACCAAAACTGGTCTGTTATTCCTCATAACAATAAGGGGACCACCAGAGTCACCGGTGCATGGGCCGATCCCGCCAATACCGCTGGTGCAGATGCTGGAGGCTTGCACATTGAGTGGGTATGCCATCATGCACACACTGTTGGTCACCACGCTGAGGCTGACGTGGCTCAAGAACTGATTGGTGGATATGGAACTAGCTGGAAAGACTTGTTAGTTAAAGTTTACTTATAAAGTGACTACATCCCACTAATATTATAAATGTGGAAGTTCGGATGGATGTATAAATGGATGGATGGATGGGTGGGTGGATGTTTGTTACTCAATCACGCCAGAACGGCTGAACGGATCTGAATGAAATCGGATCGGATTTGGCACAGATATAGTTTATAGTCTGGAATAGCACATAGGCTATAGGTTATAGGTTGGTTTATCGAGGTATCGCGGGCAGAGCCGCTGGAAAAAGCTAGTAATCCATATATAATGTCGGCAGACGCATTCACTAACTATACGCTATCTATACATATAAATAAAATTGGAGTGTCTGTTTGTAATATTAAAATAACCGCTTTTTACTAAGTGCATTTGGATGTATACACGTTACCTATACCGAAACAACATTTTTTACAATTTTTGTCTGTCTGTCTGTCTGTCCGTCTGTCTGTCTGTCTGTCTGTCTGTTTGTTCCGGGTAATCTCTGAAATGGCTGGACCGATTTTGACGGGACTTTCACTGGCATATAGCTGATGTAACAGGGAGTAACTTAGGCTACTTTTATTTTTGAAAAAAATAGTTTCTCACGAAAAAAAAATTAAAACCAATGTTGCAGCGCAGCGCCTGATTAAGTTTGAAAGCAACAACCTACAATGCGTCCCGCGGGCTCAGAATGGGCGAGCAGGCTGTTGTCAACGGTTGTCTTTATTAAATACCACGCGGACGAAGTCGCGGGCAACAGCTTGTATATAATAAATTTATAAACATATAATAAACACCCAAATTATTATTACTTACACAAAATTTAATGGAACAAATACTTTAACAACAGAAAGTAGGTGATCCGACCTACATAATAATTAAAACAAAAGTGGAAGACTTACCATCGCTGGTTATTCCATAACCAATTGCAATAGCGGATTCACCAGCGAAGTTCTCGAATAGTTGACTTCCGATAGGCAAGGAAATCGGCGAAATTGTATCTAGAAAAGTAAAAAATTCAATTTTATATCCCAATCAATCCTTTTATGGTAGAATCAATTTAGATCCCCGTATTATTTCGTATAAATAAATTCGTCAGAGAACTGCTATTTATAGTTTTGAACTATATTTTTTTATACACAGCGATCTTTGATAATTGACTAACAACTATCATCTTGGTTAAAGATTCAACATTCCATGGAACTAACATTTTAAAAACTAACCTGAGGAAGTCACAGCGTTCGGTAGAAAGAGCACACAAACGTCATTTCTTGATAAAGTTGGGACATAGCTAGGGTGTGTGACAACTGCACTGGTTTCGACCCTGGTGCCACCGGTAAAGAGTAGGACAGAGCCTAGGACGACGGTGAAGCGCCAAATTTGGTGGATGCCGTCGAACCAGCAGTGGGCAGCGGAGATGACACGGGATGCGCTGACGAGCGAGCCCCCGCAGACGCTGAATGCAGACGAGCCGGTGACGTCGCCGAGGAGACCAGCCTGGTAACGAAAATGGGCTAAAAGTAAAAGTATCTACCTAAAAAGTTGATTGACCACACGACAGATAATACAGTAGGACCATGTTTTTGAGAACATGTTTGAAGTTTGAAGCTACGAATTCGAATATATTGACATGATATCACGTACTAGAGTTTACTTATATTGAACACAAGGAAACAACAAAATAAGGATAAAATTTGGAATAGGCTTAAAATGTTTGAATCAAAGAACTTTATTGATTATATTTTATTTGATCTTGAAACCAAATATATTGATAACTCGCAATGCCGGGATTTCTTACGCGTGGACTTTAATCTTTCGGCCATCTCATAAGAAGCTACATTTCAATTTATAGATATTTTTTTAATCTATGTTAACTTTTAGTAAAATGCTTTCAGAGGATATCGAGTTAGAGTTTATTATTGGGGATTTTTCTGTATATCGATCTTGTTATAAGCTAGTAGGTATTATCCATATCAAATTTCAACACAATCCGCCAAGTGAATATTGATATACAATCCACACAGACAGAGCCCGATCTCTGAAAACCTAGGATAAAAAGTATCTTGGGCCGGGCAATTAGGTCACTAGAAAATGTACTTAATTAATATATTATGATTAAATCAAGATCTTCCGAACGTACCTGGAAGGGGTACTGTCCAAGTGCAGCAGGAACGCCTCCAACGATTCGTGAGCTCAAATAATTCTCCTCCGCTTTGCGGATTCTTTCCGCTTCGGGGATTCCAACGTTCTTTATGTAACCATAAGCAGGGCCGTACTCAGGTTCACGTTGTACGTTTTCAGCACACACAGAGCTTACGAGCACAAGTAATACCGCCACAAAGAGTTGCATCTTGGTGGCCCAAAATTAGACTACTCAATAAAAGAGACTTATTCAATTTAATGTTTGCAAGAACAGATAAATAGCTCAGATTGCGATATTGGAATTATGAAATCGTACGTTTATCGGACTAATTTGTACGTGATGTGTACCTGTTAATTATCGTTTTGTTATGTATTGATAAAGTAGAAATGAGTTGACGTGTGACGTATACTTATGCGTCTAGGTATAGATTTGAGGAATTTTCTTGCTTTAATTACGGAATTTCAATAATGTGTAACGTTAATTCTAAATATTGAGCTCGAAAAGATTATACCCACACGGCTCTCTCGCAATGCTCTTCTACAAACAATTTTAGTCTCTACCTTCCACAGGGGACTGTCACTCAAGCGCTCGAGCGGAACAACCCAATGATATTAGCTGGCCATTAATTCTAGAGCCCTGCATAGCTTACTATCGACCCCAGTCTGTTCTATCGACGATACTGCACGGGAAACGATTGAGGTCGAACTACACTGGCGTGTCTGTTTAGTCTAAAGCCAAACTCTTTAGTTATGCTGACATTGTATTCAGATTCAATTTGCAAACACTCGTGTCAGTTTGGTTATCTTTCATTTTTGGTGATCATTGAGGATTATTTGAATTACAATGAAAGGGAATAAACGTCTGTTTTATAATACCTATATTGCTATTCCGTCTGGGTGCCTCGTATAATATACACTTTTATAGAATGATTAAGGACAAGTTTATTTGGCAACAATGTATGTGCTTACCCTAATTTACTATAGTCAGCATGAGTAATAATACAATTTTCAAATGTGTAACATATCTACGCTATTTTAGTGCTAAATAGTTCAATACAACAACCTAGATATAGGTTGTTATATTTTGGTGTGCATGCATTTTGTTTCATATAATCTCCAAGAGTGTTGCGAGCCTGCATCGAATTGAGATTCGAATAATCGTAGGGAATTCGAAACCGATCCGACCGGGCTCAAACATTAATCGAATTTCGTCAAACGATCAAGTGTGCGTTAGTTCACATTACGTAGCCTCTCGAGTCTTACTCGATACTTGCCCTCGAGTGCTCAATATACGATATCGACTCGAGATGTCTGCTGCGAGTGATTGCAGGATGTCGAGGGGTCGTAACGGAGATGCAGTGACTCGACTCGCCTGGTGGACTGTCTAACTAAGCACTCACTTAATTGTCAGTGCATATCGTGGTACAATCGATTGAGATTGAATCGGTATAAACACATATAACATTACGACCGTTGCCCAAACGGGTTGGACACGGACATTCCAAACAGTACAACTTTGGAACATCTACGTAACATCTATACAAGAACCAGCTGCTAAAGTCTGCTTAGCCGTTCCTACATTGTTCTCACATACCCATAACAATGTACTACTCAATAAAAAACTTCTACTAGTCTACTAAAAGTCGGTGCCAAACAAACAACTGAGTCGAGTATTGCCGGTCTGCGCCAAAGACTATACCTACAAATTGGTCCGCGCATCTCGTTACTGAGTATACTTTTGTTATTCTTTGTCGGTTGTTTATTTGGCACCGACTTCAGATTAGTTAAATATTTGATGTGGTTAGACAAGGTAGATTTCAAGATTAGATTATTTTTTGCTTTTTAGTTTTTTGAAGACGGTTTTTATTTTGTTAAAAAGTTTTTTATTTTAAACTTTTTAGTGGATATATTTACTATTCTTTGTCACTAAAAAGATTTGTATATCAATCTTTTTACTGGATAATAGGTATACCAATAATCGAGATTATCTTGGCGCAACCCGTGAAATACGTATCACTGACAAGTTCCGGTGGCCATTTGTGGCCTTCTTCATCACTTCCACTTCAGCAAATGATACTTTCTGAATGCAAATGCTTGACTTCTTGATGAAAATACCAAAATTGCTATCGGTATGCCTATAAAATTTGAGGAGTCCTCTCAATTCCTCATGGATCCCATGATCAGCACATTTTTTTGAAAAAAATGGGACCAATCTGTTAACATATCCTTTCATATAAAAAAATAATTTTCCAAATCGGTTCATAAATGACGGAGATATGAGGTAACAAACATAAAAAAAAAAAAAAAAAAAAAAAAAAAAAAAAAAAAAAAAAATCTCCTCTCCTCCTTTTTGAAGTCGGTTAAAAATGAAAAAGATCTTTTTAAAAAAAGAACAACCATGGAGTTTCTTGCCCGTTTTTCTCCACAGGAACGGTATTCCAAACGGGTGGTAAAGTAGTAGCTTAGCATTTTTTTACTTTAACCGGTTCATAAGTACTGTACTTAATGGTCTACACGAATAAAAAATATTCTGATTCTGATTCTGGACGGCATATTGACAACTGGTAAGCGGTAAGCTCATGGATGTAACAGTTATAATTAATCTTTTGCCCAAATTAATCAATACTTATCAAATGATTTTAAAGATTAGCATTAGCAGGTACGTGCGGGTGAACACCGCATTGTCTTATCTTATCTTTAAATATATTCATCAATTCAGCTTAAAATGGCTTATTGGGGTTAGGGAGATTTATTTAATCTTATACAGTTATTCTGATTAGTTATTGATGGATGACGTCTATAAACGAATTTTTTATATACTTAGTATGTTATAAATTGCATTGTATGCATGCGCCCCACCCTACGAATATAGATGCGCCTTAGCTCATTGGCCCCACCATATAGAACGTCTTTAGGTTTCTTCATAAAAAAAATTACCCCCCCCCCCCTTTGGCCTCCTTTATTTACAACAATCCAATCAAGGAATATATACTTCCAAATTTCAAAACTCTGTCTTCAAACTTCGGCCGTGCGTTTTCTGTCAGTGAGTCTGAAGAATTTTATTAAATCTATACAAGATACAACGAACAAAAGAAGTGGCAAAAGCTGTATTGTCAAATAAATATAATTAAAAGCGAAGTGTGTTCGGAACGTGACAGGCCGGGACGTTAATGCCACCGGACTAAATAACGTTAGAGCACCCTTGTTACTGCAATTACGCTCGGGCCAGTTAAAATGGCGGCACGGTTTAAATGTCGGTCCGGTTTAAAGTTTTCATCCCGGTTTGGAGTCGCGACAGGCTATAAAGCATCAATCAAGTGCAACGCTGGACGTTGCTCGTTTTGATTTTAACTGTTTTGGTTAGTTTTTGGCTGCTAATGTCACATGTATTTCATGTAACAATTTTCATCTATAGGTATATAAAACAATGTCGTGTTAGTTACACCCTTTAGAACTCAAGAACGGGTGGGCTTATTTTTATGATCTTTGATTTTTTTAATTTTTCTTCGCCTCAAATAGCAGAATAACTATTGAAACATGGGCAGCCAAGCAAACACACCATTGCAAGACCTCAAGACACTGAGCACCTTCTGCGTAGATCGGACCGCAAGCAACAACTAAATATGAGGGTACCCCAGTTCAAACTGTGACACTAGGACGTCAACAACCTCAGTCCTCCCGTGACCATGGTTGCTGTAAAGCAACCGAAACGTCGGGAACGTAAAATCATAAAATAAACGCGATAAAATTCGAAAAAAATATAATATCGTTTTATTTAAATAACATCTAAAATGGATTTTCTCATACATTTGATTCTGAGGCGGTACGAAGTTTGCCGGGACAGCTAGTTAAATATAAGCAATTGTCCATCTTAGACGAAGAAATAATAAAGGCTGAATGTCGCGAATAGCAGATTTAAGTATAAAAAATCAAGCCATCTGCGTACCTAGAGTATTATAGTATCTAGGAAATTATAGTGGTATTATAAACCTACCTAGATTTATAATACCACTAGGAAGGTACCTATATTTCTGGGTTTGAAATAGCTTTCCGCAAACATAATGGCTTTAAAAGCCAAGGTTTATTAGTCTATTTATTATTTGGTAACATGATTAAAAACTCTATCAATAATGACCAACAAGCATATGTAGAGCAAATCAATCAATCCCTAAACTCGATGTTCATGCATTGCCGATGAGTGCCTCGCCTGTCCAAGTTCCGACTGCGGGACAGCAGCGGCACGGCAACTGAATTAAATAGTTTTGCTTCAAAACTGGGTTGTCGGCTGTCGTAAACAATTTGCTCGACTTAGATGGAAGGTGGCTACGTCGTGCGGTTGGCGAGCACGCTACGGTACTAAAGATTCACCCCAAATTTATAGGAAGTTTCTGTGAAGTTACAATTACATAACAAAGCACTCTTCTTCTGTTAAATTCTTTGTAATTCATAGATTTTCGATACGTAACTATTGTGTTAAATCATCCGCAAATAGATACTGCTATACTTAGTTTCGTAGATTATAAGGAGCACATATTTTGACTTCTCCTGCAACCAAAAGCTACAGTCGAAGTCGAGGGTCGAAACGAAATGTCGCGCGCGGATATCGTGTGACATATCGTTTCGAGCGACAGTGGTCACAAGATAAAGCAAATTCCGTATATTTATTTGTTATATCAAATTAGTACTAGTTTTTTTTGACATACTGTAAATTCATTTTTGGAATAGATGAATAGAGCTGAATCATGCTTTCTTTGTCGCACACGCTGACTTATGGCGGTAACGTTACGGCTCTGACGCTTTCTAGTATTTCGGCTATTCTGAGTAGATTTTTTTTTTGTATTTTGGTAAATTTTAGAAATATATTATAAAGAAAAATTAACCCAATAGCTATTTACTTTAGCTCCATTATGAAATGGAACAATGCCTTACCCTCAAAATATAACCGTAATTCACCCGTTATTCTTTCCTCAGATCAAATCCCGAGAGAGATAAAGCTCTTAGGTTTCAGCTATTAAGTTCCGAACCCATTGTCCGAACCATTAGCAAAGTTAAGTCTGAGGTTTGCCGACTTACCGCTTGATTCTCTTGGGATAATATTATATTCTATTGTATGTTAAAGGCCTGAAATGTATGTAGATATCCAAAATCGTTATTGGAAAATTATTAAATTATCTATGTATTGGAAAAAAATGCAAGAATTATCTTTGAAAGAGTGTTGGTGTCGTTGTTTTTTATTAGTAGTGTTACCGGTGATCGTTGACGTCACCAGCGGCGAAACTCTATGGTGACAGGAGAGTGTTTTGACAGTTCGGGTGTGCCGCCAAAATATATAAAGTTTTGCCGCGATGAATAAAGTATTTATTAAGTACTAGATGCGCCCGGCGGTGTTACCCGCGATAAAAAGTATGAAAAATTAAAACATCTATCCCACGGGAACCATACATTTTACCGGGATAAAAAGTAGCCTATGTGTTATTCCAGACTATAATCTATCTCTGTGCCAAATTTCATCCAGATCCGTTCAGCCGTTCGGGCGTGAAAGAGTAACAAACATCCATCCATCTATCCATCCATCCAAACTTTCACATTTATAATATTAGTATAGATTTCCGTGTTTATTATTATATTTAACAGTAGCTAATTATATGTTCCACGGGACAACTCCACGGGGCCTTGTGTTGGGCTTATTGAATTGTTACTACGTTTTAATCTAATACATACGTATATAGTTTCAGTTACCTTTGTATAATGGATATATTTTGTGTTTTTATTAATCTCGTCGGTTTTTAGTTTGATTTGACAATAATTATTAGTAGGCGTAGATGTAGCGAAAAGTGGTTCCAAGTTTTTGTTTTTGTAAAATTCGCAATAAGTATTTTGCGCTCGTGTAACTTATTTGTATATGTGTACATCACGATCACTTTTACAACGTACTAACAATGTGAGCACATCAAAGTTCGCTCCCCAACCCATGAACTTAAACCCTTTCGTTAATCTGGCCGCAAGAGACACGCGCTCTTAATCCATCAGGAGCCGACTAATGAATGATGATAAATAGTTTTGTCAGCAAACTTGGAGGGATACTCTCGAGAATCGTTGAGATCGTAACTTATTATTTGACACGCTTTCGGCTGGTGGTAACTGTGGATGTTGAGGCAGAAATAATGCTGTTATTTATCAGCTGTAAAGATTCTTAATCTCTCTCTTTCATACCTTTCTGTCCTGTTAAAAGGTCAAAGTCTGAAAACGAAGGTATGAAATATAAATCGAATTCCATGAAACTGTAGAATTTTCTTCTATTAGAAAACAATAACAGTAAATGCATCAGCGAAAAAAAATCCGCAGCAATAAATCGAAAAACTCCGTAGATAGCTACAATCGACACACGCAAGCTTCTTTTCGAACAAGGCGCTCCTCGCATGACTGGATATACCCGAAACACCACTTAGTATCGTATAATTTTCAATGAGTAATGGCTGCTAGCAAGGAGGCCGACCTAGGTCAACGCATTACTGGCCGGAGGAGCGACTTCCGTCACGAACAGCGATGCGATGGAGGCGGCTATGCGATGTTATGATTCCGGAGCTCGCGATAAGCGTGTGTTATGTCGCTTCTGACTGTTGCAAAAAGTTAGCCTGTGTTATGATGGGGGCTAGGCGAAAATTTGTTTTACAGTTTGTTTCTAGACTTTCTAGTAATTGTGTAAAATTTAATTCCACTAGTATAAATATTTCAGAGTCACCTTTTATATTTTGGTATATTTCTAATATTTATGTGGATTGACATTTCATATAATTAAGGTGCATAGTAAAAAAAAAAAAGTTTAAAGAAAAATAATATTTTAATAGAAATTGAAGACGAATAAGTTGAAATCATGATTAAATGTTTGATAGAGATTTTATTTTGGAGGTATTAAAAATATTAATAAATAACTTTGATTCCTAATTGATAAAATTTACATACTTTAAGTAAAAAAAAAAGTTCAGTTTCGCGAAGAATTGCATTTTATTTGAGGTCCCGTCACTCGTGATAGATAGTTTCTCGATTAATATCTTAGAGGAGTTCGTTGTTGCTGGCTTCTTAATTGTCGCTCAAACTTGTTTGGTTTATATTTGGAAAAGTTGACAAGCCGAGGGTTAGTGGTGGGTTCCTTTTCCCCCATTAGGTTAACAATGGATTTCCGCCAAGTATCGCCTAGTTCTATCAATTATGAAAAAAAAACTAATAACGATTAACGAACCACATACGAAATTAAAAAATAGACTTCCTGGATAAATATACGTTAACATTCTCTTTCACAATCCAAATTTAATGCATATTAAAAGGCTACTCCACTTATCTCTGTGCGGCGTTTCCTGCACAGGGGTGTCCAGAGATCGGTCACGCTTATCTGGTACTGTAAACATTTCACGATGACGCCAAGTCAGATGGCCGACAAGATAGCTGGGGTGCCGGCAGGAGATGATGACACCACTCATTTGGGCGAGATTGAGCGAGTGGACAGACGTATGAGGGTAATGAACAGGGTGGACATTTTAATACGAAACCATCTATATTCGTATTAAATAAAGTATTTGTTTACTTTTCAGTTCGGTAGAAATTTAATGCAGACTTCAAATAAAAAACCGCATAACATAGACGTAAATTGCTGAGTTCTTTGTTTGTTAGCATCTGATAAAAAATACAGCCACTTTGGCCAGTGTGAATTTAAATTCTCGATCGTTGTATTTTAGTAAAGTACTCCTTATTATAGTGAGGATTTGGACGACCAGATTAGCGCAGTTGGTAGTGACCCTGCCTTCTGCGCCGAGAGTCCCGAGTTCGAATCCTGCGAGGTGATAAACTTTGACAAAAAACATGCGCACGAATGTTTGTACCCAAGTCATGGATTTTTAATATGTATATAAGTATTATATACTGGGTTCGATCTCCGGCCCATTAGAAGAATAGTTATTCTTATATATTGTTATACTTAACATAACTTTTGACTCTATACGGAAAATAAGATTATTATTATTTTATATATTCTTAAAACGACTTATCTCGAGTGGCTATTTGGTGTATTCTACAGTAAAATAAGCCATTGTTTTTAAATGCACGAGTATAAAGGAAGTTAATGTACGGAGCTGTAGCAACGCTGTAGTGAAAATCCCGGCTCATGTTGGTATACTAGTCTATACCCCCTAATCTCTACTGTTTCAATTCAATTCAGTGCAAGTTTTAAGCGCTCAACGATTATTTATATAAGAAAGAAGAATATAGAAAGAAAATAAATTTGTTCACAACAAATACTGAGTACATATGTAACACTTTCTATTATGTACACGCTACCTTTACATTGTTTTCAATCCATCCCTACTCAACATACTGGTTGTGTGCAAACACCACGCTGGTAACACATAATCTATTACATAAATTAAATTAATTGTCCATTTAAATTGGATGTGTTCACTTTTTAAATTTTAATACAATTTAATTTATGATTGTTGGGGCTGGTCCATCCATTCTTCTCTTCACAACATACACTCCTTACTACCCCCGCGAATCCGAACGAGTAACTTCAATTGTGTATTATTTTCTAGTATCGTAACAATAGCCTGCCCACATAGGTTTGATGTTAGTCATAGATAGCCTTTTTATTTTAAGAAGAGTAACAATTGAGTTTTTTGCTGGCTCTTCTAACCGACGTTCCGATGGTTTAATCTTAACATAAGGCCATACTCCACCACGCTCGCCCAGTGCGGGTTGGCGGACTTCAAAAATCTCTCTCTGACATCCCAGGTTTCCTCACGATGTTTTCCGTTTAGCAAGAGATTATTATGGTTGCAAATGAGATTCGCACAAGAAATTCAGAAATCCTTGAGGTACGAGCCACCTTGCCTATCATTGATTTTTCTACCTACTATTAAGTATTTTTTGGAAAAAAAAAACACTTTGAATGACCTAACTTCAAAGAGCTGTGTACAGACTACCTTTACAACAAGATGTAGTCGACATCTTGCACCACGCCTTCAGGGTAATGCACAACACATAGCACTCACACGCCACGATTGTTCTTTTCTGGCGAGGAATTAGCAAACATTTCGAAATGCTTTTTAATACCGCACTCGGAATATCTTAACAGATTATGTATGGGAGCTTTTAGCCCGTAGCCAATGATATATGCTCTACATAGGAAATTGTAAGAAGGATGTTTTCGAGGCTTTTGGGATATGCATGTTTTAGTCGGTGCTGCTATTATGAATGGTAAAAGGCGGAACAAAACGAATCTTATTTGTAACTAGCTGTTACCCGCGACTTCGTCCGCTTCAAAAGTTTTTCTAAAATAAAAGTAGCCTTAGTTACTCCTTGTTACATCAGCTATCTGCCACTGAAAGTCCCGTCAAAGTCGGTCCAGCCATTTCAGAGATTAGCCGAAACAAACAGACAGACAGACAGACAAAATATTAAAACATGTTGTTTTGGTATATGTACCGACTATACATCCAAATGCACTTAGTAAAAAGCGGTTATTTTAATATTACAAACAGACACTCCAATTTTATTTATTTGTATAGACTAAAGTGATAACGTATTAATACCGCATGAATATTTTGGGTTAATTAGTGTGCTATGTAGTGAGCCTTGGCTCGGAGATATTTTTTGATGGGACGATAGAAAAACAGTCAACAGTAGATTGAAATTAAACTAATTTTTAAGGATTTTATCGCGATTTTATTTCGATTTTACGTTCCCGACGTTTCGGCTGCTTTACAGCAACCATGGTCACGGGAGGACTGAGGTGGTTGACGTCCTGGTGTCATAGTTTGAGACGGGGTACCCTCATATTTAATTATTACTTGTGGTCCGATCTTTAGTTTAAAATCTTTAGTCCGAAAATTAGTTTCATTTCAATGTGTAATAATCGCGTAAATATAAGAAATCAATAAGTCAACAGTAGGTTCAGTTTCACTGTCAATCAAAAATAAAAATAATAACGGATCGCAATTCTAAGAGGCTAAAACCCTTAACAATGAGTAGAAATACGTTCATATAATGTAGTGTAATCGTGGAATGACATTGTTACCAGCCGCGCTATGCCGTGGTCCACTGAACGCATGTGTCGGAGAGATGGTGCGGTGGCCGCGTGCATCGTTCACCGACCGCAAATGCACCGGACACCTGTCTTGGATTCTGTCTAGAATAACCACTAGCTAGATGTAGATTACTGATATAGCAACTGTATGTGCCTTATATGCTTGGCTTTTTATAGCCTGAAATTGTAATGTCCATGTCATAAAGAAATAATTATTTGGTTGTTGCTTGTTCAAAATTAAAGCTCGCATGCAGCAAAAAATAATTTAGTGTGAATAAATAGCGTGAAGAGTGCTTGAGCGCAAACCAGAATTGATGCTTCGCATGAAGTGATTGTTATTAGCAAGAAAGCGGCAGCTTAAAAAGTGATAGCTCATCTACAAACATCAAGAATGAAATATCTACTAATTAAATCGAAAATAATATTAAAATAATTATTTTAACATTTCTGAGATTTGGCTGTAAATGTGTGTGAAACCGGTGTTTTCGATTGTGGTTTAATCAGTTTTTATTTTACACTTATAAATGTAATAACTATAATGAAGTAAGCAGAGGTAGACTCATAATTTATTTATTTATGAAGTAAAATAGTAAAACAATAGTACAGCCTATCTGGAAGTTTTATTAGTCTTTAAATAAATAAGAACTAACACTAATCTAAAAGTTTATTACTTAACAGCGCCATTTTACAATAAACAGAATAAGATTTGACATTTAGAGATAAACTTCTTTGTAGGGTCATTTCTGTTTGCTGAAAAAAAGTTGTGAAAGAGTTTAGCGGTCGTTTTAACGCGTAAACAGTGTGTTTTAAGGCCTATCAACTGATCTCTAAGGACATAATATTTAAACTGAATTTCAAGTTCTTAAAATGCCTATTTTCTAATATTGTTATTTTTAGTAAAGAGGCCTTGATTTTATGAAGGTTGTAGCGACCACTTCAACCGCACCACAAGCTACACAGATGACATTGCAGACGCATTCAGAACAATAGACAATTGACGTCACAATCCTGAATCGCGCTATAAGAGTTTTCGGAGCAAGTAACATATATACAAGATCCCGACAATAACCGTCGGGGCATAGCGGCCGCCCCGCCAGGCATACCACCCGCCTGGCCGGAAGATCATCCCTTTTCCGCTAAAAGGTCATGTAGAATTGGCTATTTTTATAGAACTTTATATTTTATTTTATTTGAAGGTGTGGTCTAAAGCTTTCATTTATGTTTTTATTATTTTTTATAGCAATGGAAAATGCGTAATATAAACGAATAAGGTAATGCAAATTATTAGATAAAGCTGTAGGAACGCCCGCTGAAAACAAGGTATCTAGGTTCAATCCTCGGCATGTACCTCTGGGGTTTTCTGATTTTATGTGATACTTTATAGTCGAAAATTGAGAAGAATTTTGGGAACAAAATTTAATTTCTAAATGCTTGCCGAAATATTAGATGGAACAATTTACAGTACTTTTTGAGTTGCGAGTAAGCAAGCCAAGCGACAGGTAACCGTTATAAATATTTTTTTTAGTTCCATAATAAAATGCCGGTAACAGAGGTGTTGCCAAAATTTGTATTTTTTACTTGGCAAAGTTAAAATTAATTGTGCAATTCAATTAAACGGGTACCAGTATTGTTCATATTAATTATGTGGACAATTACTTATACTCAAACTAAGGCAGCCGAATATAAAGGGGGGTTTGCGTACAAAAAAACGTAGCACATAAAACCAAGCCGATTCAATTCAGTTTATTGTTTGTGACACTCGCTCTGAAATATTTTTTCGTCTAAGCTACTGCTAAGCTAAGCTAATGGACTGAGGGCGAACTCAGTATATAATACTTATATAGATGTTTAACATCCATGACTCGGGTACAAACATTCGTGCTCATCACACAAATATGGTTTCCTACCAGGATTCGAACCCGGGTACCTCAGCACGGAAAGCAGGTCTACTACCAACTGCGCTAATCAGGACGTCATATACTTTCTTACTTTACCTAATAACAAGTTGGACAACAATAATATATACTTACTAACAAATAAATACTTGCGCATCGAATTGATAACAACTTACACCTTTTTTTAGTGATTTAAAAATACCTTGTAAGATATGATAATTACCCGGAAAGTACCTGAAAAGTTTATTTGCTTAACATTTTATGATCTACTTTGCATCGGTATTACGTTTCGGAGTATATTTTATTATAAAGATACTTTTATGACTTAACGTAGAAAGAAGGCAGCATTCATTTGAATAATACATAAAAAAGGCTGTGTACCTACGAGTATGTTTCTTGAATCTTCAAGTTATAGCATAGAACACAATACTCGAAATAAAAAATGTATTTCATATCCACAAAAACACATATACACAACACATACACATAAACAATAACATATACAAACAACACATACTTACACACAATATACATATAAACAAGAACATAACTCCATGTTGTTTTTTTGTCAGTGCCTAGGAATAAAAACGATAACAAGTAAAAAAGCCTGAAAAGCAGAGTTTCTTGCCGGATCTTCTCAGTTAAGGTCGCATTCCGATCCGGTTGTAGAGTTAAGAAAAAAATCTAAAATGACGATTTGAAAATGCTCCCGTAGATCATTACGAAATAAATGATTTGACTTGGATATTGATTTCTTATATTTACGCGAATACTACACATTGAAATAAAACATTTTTTAAGGATTTTATCGCGTTTATTTCGATTTGACTTGGAGTTCGATTCCTCTCTACGACTATGATAATTACGTACCAATGTTATTGCTAAAACATACCGACCACGGTCTGCACACAGCATCATTAGCAAACGTCTGCGAACCGTGGCCCGTTATGGCCCGTGACTACTGACTCACCCCTTCACCCTAAACGCGGACATGTGCGCGAATTAATCGTGATTCTTTTGCGATAAATCTCCGTCTGTGGATCTGAAATTCCCAATTGTAGAGTCAGCCATGAAATTGTTTTATCAGTTTTAACGACAAATTAATAAAAATAAAATCAAGGCTGTGATTTGAAATGTTTTAAGTTGTAACATCGAGAATTGGTATCAATTTAATAATAGGACTTTTAATTAAAAAAACGGAATATCTAACAAATATTACACAATTAGGTTAATTAATTATTAAAATTCAAATTAAAAGTAGGTTGATTTCAAAATGCACTCAGCAAATCCCCACCACCGCCACCATTAATATAAACATCCAAATTGATATAAAGTTTTACGCATTTGAAATAGGTACTCCGAAACATTATTTTGTCAGTACTAGAAAGTGAATTTTGGAACCTCACCGATTTTGCGGTCATTGACCTTAGTATTATACTCATATTCGACGTGGATTTATTTTGATAACTTAACCTTTTTTTTTAAATTAATGATAACTTTGCTTGCCAACAATGATGTGCCTGAAAATTAAAAAAAAAGTTGCGAATTCGAAAAAAAGTATCAACTAAATATGAGGGTACCCCCGTCAAACTATGACACCAGGACGTCAAACACCTCAGTCCTCCCGTGACCATGGTTGCTGCAAAGCAGCCGAAACGTCGGGAACGTAAAATAAAAAATAAACCGCGATAAAATCCTTAAGATTAGTTTTATTTCAATTGCGAATTCGAGTTTCCCAAAGGCATTGAAACTCCGTCAACTAGCATAATGTCTCTATGGATGTTACGCAATTACTGCATTGTGGTATGTGTATATGGCATAGACTTATTACAAAGTAAGTAGTATCAACATTATACTAACTCCAAATCTAGAAGTTTTAATCAATTACAAATGCAATTGTAAATAGACGAAAAAGTGCTATAAATTTGGGGGTGAATGTCTGGGACCGTTAGTATGTATTTAGGTGATTTCTACATCCGATAACCAGTAGCCATGCCATTAATATAGACACCTACAGACCTAATATATATACCTACATAGACCATATTTTATTAGGCAGTAATTTTAGAAAAAATATAGCTGGCAACAAAATGTGTAATTACGCGTAATACTTTACGCCGCGCCGTAAAGGGTTAAATTACGTAACGCATACATAATTCAAATTGTAATCCCACATTTTGCGATATAATGTTTACAATTTACCGCGTAAAACCAAATTCACTTTCGGTGTTGGCGGTCTCCTAGTACATTTGTTGGCCGCGAATTCTTCATTACGCTCCGATTTAAAGGACCAAGCTAACACGTTTTATTACAAGCAATACGTGCTTATAAAATTTGCATACCTTCATTCGCACTCTTCCTCGACCATTACCTTTCCATTTGGTAAATAATTTAGGAGCCCTCCAGGACGCCGACCAAATATTAAAAGTGATGGGTCCCAAAGGTTTAATATTAGACTCCCCTCGTATTAAATTTTCTGTCACGCGAAATTCCCAAATGCATACGCCAGATATTTTTTGCACATGTTCATATTTTTTCCTTTGTGATCGTATTCGATACAGAATGTCATACTTTCAGTAGTAATTTCAATTGGGAATCGGGATTTGAAATACGCTCAACTTTACTCGATACACTCGCAAATGTGCGACTTATATGACTGTTATTAGTTTCTATTTTACATTCTCATAAACCATTTTATTTGTTATAAAGTATAATATTATGCCAGTATTTTCGTATTAGGTATGTATAATATACCTAGCAAGGAAATCAACAAAATTAATTCAAAAGTTTTAGTTCAAGATTAAACGAGAATATCATAAAAATATTATATTTGGTACCAGCTATAAGAAAGTTGGTTAAAACCAAAAAATTAGTAAAAAAGGAACCCACTGTGAATATAAAAGAAACATCAATCTGATATTCCTGTTAAGAGTCAAATATGCCACCACTATAAGACTATACAGCAAAGTCATATGGCATCATTTCGAATTCATATTTGCTGCGGACACAATCCTAAGCAACTTGTGTAGGGAGTTGAATAATCGAGCTCATTTTATATGCATCAAATTCACAGAACAAAACTAATCTAGAGCGAGGGGGCAATAAAAATGTCCCACTTGCAAGCGCAGCATTATAAATAGATGAGAGCAAGGTGTAATCTCGGCGATGCTTATTATAAAATTTTGCATCTTAAATATTTCACATTTTTCAACACACTTCGCCTCGAAAGAGGGTAATGCTGCTATTACGTCAGACAAAGTAGAGCAGAGAGCTGCGGCACCGCGTTACCTATATAAAAAACCTAATTGGACGGCTTGAGAAATTCTTATAATAGCTCACAATATTTTTTTCTTATGTATTTTATTTCATATTTACTTTTTATAAGGTATTTGGCCGTAGAGCCCGGCCGGCATATTTCACTCAATTAGTTTGCCTTCAATTTTATTGAAAAGGTTGACATCACAGAGGCAAACATAATAAATCTCAACGACAATAAGCGTTGATTTATCAAAATTAAATCTCTTTGTCGAGTGGAGTAATCAAATTTATCGCTCATTTGGATCTTCAAATTCATTTCGAAGGGTCTGTTCGGAGACTTTAAAATCGTCACTGTTTACATTCTCGTGATGCAATTATGGTAATAAATATATAATTTATCTCTGCGACAGCTTTGATATCTGCAAAGGTACGGTACCAAAAATATGAGAAGGGCGTCTTTACCTGTACTCGCCTACTTATAGACACGTTTTCCCGTATCCCCAGTAAGCGGACAAATACGGTTCGACGTCCCCCCGTCTTGGGATAACGGGAACATTGTTTGTTCTTCGTATTTTTATAAGGCCCCGCAATAAAACGTTTGCATTTTACATTTTTGGGGGGCCATAAATAAAAGTACTCACGTAAAATTGCATTTTAAGCATTTCTAAAAGCGACCGTCACCTTTGGCCGGGATGGTGGGTTTTGTGTAGGGACGTTAAAGTTACAGAATAACGATGGGACTACACGTATTGCGTATTATAATTTTGGTAATTTATAGCGTATTATATTAGGGCTGTCGCCGAGAAAGATAGATTTTTTGCAATAGTCAGACGTAAGTAACGGTTTTAAATATGTTTTGATATTTTTGTTATTTGTGCAAAAACAGACGATAAATTAGCTAAATGAATTATCGCAGTCATGCCTTCGCCCGTCGAGTCAGTGGGGTTCGAGTGAAATTAAATTACGAGTTGACAAAATGAGTAACGCCCTTTTCTGTAGATTAACAAACAAAAACTGATGGTACGAGGGTCAGGCCGACATTAATGTTGTTAGAGGCAAATGACTCTATTCTTCGCGGACGTGTCGTTCGGCCGTTGTACTACACAATGCTACAATTTAAGCCCGCCATTGTTCTTGCTCATTCCGGTCTCGATTTAGTTTCGCGCTTTTATCGTTGTCCATTTGGATCGTGGGATGCGAGCGTCTATCTGTCGCCGCTCCAATGGCCGCCACATTGTAGGCACAATAAAATAATAATGAGATTACGTTTCGAAAACCCTGATTATTCTGACGAAGAGAACTATGTTCAGTTTATTATTAAAAGTAAGGCAGTGTTCACGTAAATACGTAGTAACATAACTCCGTAACTTGGGTGTACGCAATAGGGGTGTCAAAACGAACACACATATTTCTTTTTAAATTTCTCATTAATTACGGTTGGATTAAATTTGAACGTTGAGTTAGTAATCCTGAATTTCATGATTATTTTTGTAAATAATTGTAACCAAACTACGTAATACCTATTATTATAAACTTTTTAATAGTAATTACCCGACTGATTATTATCTTATTAAAACCGTCGTCACAATAACATAATTATATACATTGCAGCAGATTTTCATTGAAATAATATCAAATACATACATTTTAAAGCTTCGAAACACTACAATATTTTTTGTTTCATTCACCGCTGCAGTTACTTACTGACCGCTAGCCGGTAGGGTGAAAAGACCACAAATTTTCCACGGTTCCCGATCCAATTAATTAAAAAAATCGCCATTGCCAACGTCAGCTCCAAAAGGGCTTTATTGTTATGTAAATTTGTGCAAACTTGGTGGCCAGACGTAGGCATGACTAATTGTTAATTCGACTAATGCGCTTACAAGAGTGGGATACCGAGGCCCGCCCGTGACGATGTAATAACGGATTACTCGCCTGACCTCGTTGGGTTTTCATCTTACTGTCTGCGGTAAGCCTTTTGACTTCTAGATTTTCGAGATGTATTTGCTATTTGTTTCAGAAGCTCGCAAGCGTTACATGCAGACATTGTGTGATTATTGTATGTCAGTACTCTCACATAATCGCCCAAGAAAATGGTAATTAGAGCTCTAGTATATATCATGTATTTGAGTCTTCTGAATTATTTGAAGAATATTTTATGAGAAGTTTTGTAATTTCGGGGGTACAAACTCATCTATCTTAAACAGGAACCCTCAACTATGTCAGATCCCCTATTAATAAATGCTCAGTTTTACGTTGTGCGTAATTATTTAATGGAGTCGAATTCCGCAGGACGCACGCGCCGGCCGCTCCGTGAAATGAAACATTACGTGCTTCACTGCTTCGTTTGAAGACCCGACGCTTGATGCAGCAGTGTTTTGGGATGTTCACCCTACAATTTTGTTAATCCGTTTAAAAAAATGCACGCCTGTTTCGTCGAGGTTTATTTTTTTTTTGCTAGGATTTTACAATTAATCTGTTTGTGTTTTTGATGTTTTGATTAATGTCTTTAAAGTACTTAATTTTTTAGCATTTGAGCAATTAATATGAATGATGAATGCGCGACTGTTTACAGACTTTTTATATTATGCAAATATCGTAGCCTAGTTGTTAAAAATAGCCGATAGATCTGCGCGAGGCTCGGTCAAACCTTAGATGAATGACAAAATAACGACATCTGCCTTTTGAGGTACGGAAGAGGGCACGCTGAGGAGGTGGTCTCGTTTATCATTCTAACATTTTTGGCAGTCATAACAGGGCAGCCAGAAAAAGTCTGCAATATTCTAACAAAATGTCATACTCTTAGATTAACAGCAAGCCCAAAAGAACTTACTGTTCATCTCAGGGCATTTAAGGGTATCTAGTAAGATAGAAAGCTAGAGAGAGGGAGAGATGTAAATCGCTCCTTGTAAACATCGATAATCGGCAAAATAAAGAAACGCAGCAGGCTACCGCCGGTACGAATCCCGATAGGGGCAACCTGTGTGATTAGCACGAATGTTTGTACCAGAGACATCGTCATCGACGTTTATTATCTAAGTATAAAAGTAATTATATACTAAGATCGCCCCCAGGCCTTTGGAAGGTGCCTCATAATACACGCGCTGCTTAGTTTGAAACCGTGCAGTAGGTGTTTTCATCTGGTGACAATAATAAGATGTGCCCCGGAGCTCCTGGACCGCTCAAATATCCAAGATTCAGCGTGTTTAGTGTTATATGATGCACGAACCCATTGGAAAGTTTTTTTAAAAAGCCTTTATGATTTCTGTAATCATTACACAAGTTAATGAGTCGGAACGTAAATTATTATTTGTATTGTATTGATAATATCAAGTGTGTAGCGCTCCTAAATACAGCTTAGCATGACGCTTCAAACATTGTAATTATAACGTGACGAACACTCAGGAACACGCGATGAAAACCTTGAAAAACCCGAAGGTCAGAATAATGTAAGCCCTTCATCAGCTATTCACTATCGGGGGCCAATTTCGTAGTAAACACTGTGGCATTAGCAATTCATACCAAATAACACATAACAATAGTAATCAGGGGTTTGGTTATGAAAGAAAAATCACGTTCCTGGCAGGCAATGGTGGTGCCATGCACAGATTGCGTTGGCAATGTATCGTGAAATTAGTTTAGTGGCACTATATAATTACGGCCCCTAACTTTTTATAGTCGCTTCGGCCGAGGGGCCGCTACCCGCCTCGTTCTGTTATGACGAAAATGTCAACCCGGTATGCGACTTGATGAATCGACACTATTTTAAGCATTTTCTCATAGCTGTGAGAGCTCTACCAAAACAATGTGTGAGAAATAATAGTGTGGATTACATTTTAGTATGACAATATTTATTCGTAGTATGTAGGTATCAAATATAAAACGTGCTTTATATAGGGTATATATATATATACATACACACACATATACATATATATATATATATTTAATTTATTATTATAAAAGTACCACCGTTATAAACCAAAAATAAGACATTTGAAAAAAACAACCGCCTTGTTAAAAAAGACAAACATAGTTTACACAACTATTTTATAATAATATTTATAAATACCAACGTGATCCATATAACTTACTGATTCATCGGTTCAAATATATGTGTTCGGGTAAATGAAACGGTTAAATGAAACTCCAACAAACTCAAAGATACATTTCATAGATTTATTATATAAAATCTTAACGCTACATTTTGAAATTTCTTTTAACTTAGTATAGTAACATTTGAAATTTACAGAGCTGTTACCTACATTAGTACAGATAATAGTAATTAGTATTATAATTATTGCGCAAGATCCTCCCGTTCACAGGGAAATTCTTAATTACTAAAATACTTAAGTACTGAGACTTATTTAGTACATAAACGACGAAGCTCAGATATTACATACGAATTTGTAATCTATTTGGATTTATGTACATTATGATATGAGTAGTCTGAAAGATATTTTATAATTATATGCAAAATGAAAGCTTAACAAGCACCTATTAGGGTATAATATACTACCATAGCAGTTGCAGCGGAGGGCTCTTGTGTGTAACGGTTACACTTAATTGCCATATACTTTCTACGTACAAATAAATGCAATTTAACTATATTAACTAGATACTATTAATGAGCAATCGAATAAATTAATACGTTAAGTACAAAATGTGTTGGATAATGATTATGACATGTTAAATATATTTTTTTGTGTTAACCTATTTTTGTTCTATTTGACGGAATAGTTTTGATACTTGCAAATTTTTCAAATGGTCAAAATGCATATTATTTTCAACGGACTTTCCGAAATACTTTTTAAAGAAATAGATTATGCCTAGTGATATTTGTAACTCATGAAATTTTATAAATACTAAAATTTTTTTATTGACAGTTGACAAAAAATTATAAATATATTGATGTGTTAATATGCAGGTATAATTTATGTACAAGGTATTAGGTACACGTTTATGATATGGAATCGAATAAGTTCAGCAGGTACTAGTTGATGATTATGAAGCTGATGATACGAAAATTTCAAACGAATTCAAATGGAAATACATTATGTTTGTACAAAAATATTAGATTTTTACTAAGAACGTCTTATGTTAGCTAATTTGGGGTATTACTTCTATTTCATCATGTTTTATTGATCATTTCACTCTCTCAACACCTAATACTGACAGGAAGTTATTTATATAAGTACTTAGATGATTTCGATTCGTTTATTTTTAAACTGTTTGAGGTATGAATAAATAAACTTAAACTTTTATATATATACTAGTTGCGCCCGGCGGTGTTACCCGCGATAAAAAGTATGAAAAATTTAAACATCTATCCCACGGGAACCATACATTTTACCAGGATAAAAAGTAGCCTATGTGCTATTCCAGACTATAATCTATCTCTGTGCCAAATTTCATTCAGATCCGTTCAGCCGTTCGGGCGTGAAAGAGTAACAAACATCCATCCATCTATCCATCCATCCATCCAAACTTTCACATTTATAATATTAGTATAGATATTAAAAAAAAAGTTTTGAAAATGGATCAACAAAATAGGTTTTCAAGTGTTGCAAGAGTCAAATAATTTTATTACAATATTTAATTGTATTGCTTGTGACGTCAAAGTAACACTAAGCTTGTGCACGATTACGTGTAATGAAATATATATCGCAATACTTTGTTGTATCTAATGAGGAATAAATAAACAAACTATTATTCAAATCTTACGGCCGTACAAAATAAACACTGGTGCAATATTAATAATTATGATAATAATTTTAGTCATAATACGTCCACAATCAATACTTAAAAATATATTATCTAAACGAGTTTCTTATTATATCACAGGCTTAAATTATATTCATTACCATTAGGGACGTGCATACTATACGTACACTTATAATAGATACATTCAAATGAAATTAGGTAACTATTTACACAAATAGGGGAAAAATAATGAGGCAAGCCCTCCCACAACCCTCGGAGATTTCAAATTACGACCGCTGTGTAACAACACACGGCAATACGTATCTTAATATTTCAATCGTTTGTTTATTACAGACAGTGTGTCTTGATCTATTAATATTTCAACATCAAGAAATACTACATGAAAAATGAATTCAAGTAATTAAAAAGGACTTAATTTAAATTCAGAAAATTATTTTACAGTTATAAAAAAAAAAAAAAATCTCTACATCCACCTAAAGACATAAAAATGATTTCTATCCCATAACTCTATCAATTTTTCTATTCACTTAACCAACGATCAAAGCGTACTTAAATTTTTCGATTCCTTAAATATTATACATTCCATTTACCAACAAAGCAACGCACGACGCGCATAATATCGTTCCTTGGTTTTTAATAATAAAAGTGTTCGTAAAAATTTCGAGTGTCCAATCACCTTCTCATGTTCCCGCCGAGTGTTTGGAACGATGCACTGTTGGATTACTATAGTCAGTTATTCACTACACTTTCAATAAGTCTTTACAAAAGCTATAGGGAGTCACATTCGGTTGATTACACTAGTATTGAGCTCAACGTGCACTATGGAGTCGCTATGTGAACTGTAGTGGAGCGGACGATATTGACGGATTTCCTCACGAGAATATATTGAAGTACTTCAGGCCAGCCGAGACGTAAGGTATCGGTATGGCTCCTGCGTAATAATTAACAGATTGAAACATGAGATAGGCGATGTTCAGAAGCTATCACACTATTTCGTTTGGATGTGTGTTCTGATTCGAGTCGTTATGTCTCGCGCACTGCTGAAAAAGGAAAATGATGTATCATTAGACAATCCTTTAAATATTTTCTTAAATAACGTGATGGCTACAAAATATGGCAGTTACAATATTACCTCTTGTTTCCGTTCCCATGTTTTCATAGCCGTTTTGTACTTTTCAAATTCGTGGCACCAGTTTGAATATATTTTTTGGTATTCGTTACTCTTTTCTGGAGGTGAGCATCTGTGAATGAAAAATAAAACATTTAACTTCTCGTACAAATAATAAAAAAATGTAATCAATGTTAATAAAGTTGTTTTTTCTTTGTACCTGTGGGTATCGACTGTGATGTTGTAGGAACAAAGTAAAGATCCGCCAAGCCAGCAGTCATATCTTCCGGCATCACCTTCGTTCACAGAGATTATCAACAGTCCATGTTCCGAAGTCTCAATATACTTCTCTGGTTTACTGAAAAAATAAAATTAAATATTGCAAGGATCAAGATTTTAATTTCTCTATAAAAATAATAAATATGGCGGTTCGTTTGTTTCGATTTTTGCCTTAATTTAAAATTTTAATTATGGGCGTCTGGATATATCTGAGGGGATAGGTGCATTGATTATCTAAAGATTAATTAATACAAGCAAGGATTAACAAAATTACAATTAAGGTGGGAACATCCCAAATAGTTTTTTTCTTATTATCGATAATCTGAGAGTTACAATTCGAAATAAAATGCACCATAAACAAATTATACCAAACTATTTTTAACCGACTTCAAGAAAAAGAAGGAGGTTCTCAATTCGATTTTTTTTATTATTAGTTACTATAATTATTTGGAACATCTTAGTAAATGTCTGAATAATACCGGTCTTTTCAATTATTTTCTTATTTGAAATACGCAAACAATATTCGCCGGTTCATCGCGGCAAGCGGGTGAACTCAGCACCGCGAACAGAACGTTAATACCCAAGTTTCCCCTTGCATTTTAATTGTACAGGCGGAAGTGCGATAACCGAAGATTTGGAAGCCTTTTAATTAATGTTGTTGCATGCGTGTTCGCTCGCTGTTTTCTGTGTAACTTTAAAAGCTATTTAAACTGTATTTATCTTCGGATCCGAACGAGTGAAAATTACTGCAGGTGGATGGGGGTAATTAAGTCGTGGGGTTTATATAAGTGGGGCGTTTAAACTTTTTGAATGTTATATTTAGGGTTGGTTTGATAAGAAAATTGGGTGTATATATTTATCTTCAAATTCATAGAATATATTATGTAGGTATCTACTTGTCTATAATATATTCAATTTCATTACGAAGTTTTTGTAAAAGAAATCCTATGTAAATGGGTTGTAACTATAGGACAGCTTTTAGACATACACCTTTCCTCACGATGCTTTCCTGCACAGTGTAGCAAGTGATTCTCTTCGTATAGAGCTCTTTTTATACCAAATTAAACTAGATATTTCAACTCACTTAAAAGTGATTGGATGTCGTCCTTTCTCCCTCGAATAGTGATACCATGTCACAGCCCTAGGCTGCAGGACCTCGGGCATTTTCACGAAGCTCCCGAGATGCAAGCTCTGGCCCCACGTCGCCGCGACACTCTTGCGGGCGATAGAGGAGTCGCAGATATCCGCGGTTTCGTTCGCTACGTCTTGTATAAGGCTGGATTGAGAGAGTACAGTATCTAGTTAATGTTTATTTTGGACTGAAAATTAATTGGACCCACTAGAGTACCAGGTACTATTGTATATTAAGGAACGGGATAATACTAAGCCCTGCACTGCTTTAGCACATTTGTAATCTTTATGTAAAGTCGTAATCTGGACATGTCAATAAAAAAAAATTGCTCACAAAAAATCATAATTGTCAATTTGTTGAAATTCTGATTTCACATATGTTTACAAATACGCTAAAAAGCGCAGGTTCAAAGCTTAGTTATAGACATTCCGAATAACCCTGCATTATATATGATCCATAAGTACTTTGTGTACGTTTAATTAAGTGGCACATAGGTATAATACCACTCACTATGTTTATATACACAAGCATATACATACGTAAAATAACAAAGTTTTATCTTACCCAGGTGTATACTCCCTACAGACTCCCGCGTCTCTATCCCACCCGCAGTACGGGTCGCGTGCGCACCTCACGCATGCGTCGTAGCGCCGCGCGCATAACGCCAATCGCAGTTGCAACACTCGCCTATCGGACGCAGCGTACAGTGATCCATGGAGGCGGGATATGGCCATAGTCTAGTAACAAAATACAAATATTGGTGTTCATCACAGAGAGAACAATAGGTGTAGTAGTAAGCGCCGTTTCTATTGCACGGCCGGCGGCCGGTATGGGACCAGATAATATGTTGTATGTATGTAATTATGTATGTGTGATGAGGAATGGATAGGGGAAAAGTGGGAAAGTAGCCCACATTGGTAAATGTTATGTACCTACGGGGTGATTCAGACAGGGTATACTATTATTTGAACTTGCGCTTTTTTAGCGCTGTTAGTATTCCCTTTGTGAATCGCCTTTATAAGAACAGAGATTGGGAGATAAAACCATACGAGTTAGGGTTCAACACCACAAGATTGCTACGACGCGACCAGTCCTACAATTATTCAATCGCAAGCAATAAAATGTATAATGAACTTTTTTTATACGCACTGCAGTGCCGCTATGGTTTTATGGAGAGTGTAGCTCTTTTTCTGGTTCACTGTACCGGGTGATAGCGGGTTCGCTTCCCACCTGGACCAATTTCGGAGCTAACCTTTTCGTACTTTACCCTGGTATAGGTGTTATGGGCTTCGCCGCTAGTCCAACAAGACCCATAATAAAAGCATTGATTAATTTGACCATAAAGTTGGTGTGTTCGTCTGGCGATGATAAGTAGCTAGACTCAAACGTATTTTAATGTTGCGATTAGGGGTAACCTTATCGACGAACTGACACAAACCAACGACTAGCCGCATAGCAGGTATCTACAAAGGGCTTATGTGTGGTAATAATTTCCAAATGATCCATCAATTCATTTAAAGTTGCACGTTGTGGAAATTCCGACAGCATTTTTATAATTATCTCTGATATTATAAGTAAATACCTGGATAGGCTCCCCCGGAGTTACGTCAAATATATCAAGTAAAGCTGACTGACTATCGCCATTGCGGGTCCATTGTACTATCTTGTGTATTTTGCCTTCATCTGAAACAAGACAAGCACATTATTTGCAAGAACTGCAAAATGTACTGAAAAACGTTAAAAAAGGTGTGTAAATAATAAAAAAAATGCCGTTTTGAAATTCCGCTGTTGGCATGGGCCTTCCTTCAATGTGACGGGTATTTAGACTAACACGCTGGAGCGGTGCTGTTTATCAGATTTCAGAAGTATTTCGAAAACTGATTATGTTCTCTCAGACATCCAGGTTTCCTCACGATATTTAACTTCTACGTTTATTAGATAATCACCACGTAACACTAATTATTTTATTAATTTCTTATATTTATGCGAATTCTACAATGGCCATACGTATCATGCTTGGTCGGAATCGGTGTGCTAAAACAAACGCGATAAAATTCCGAAAAAATAGTTTTATTTCAATAATTATTTTATTATGAATTTAGCCGCGCGTGGGCGAGCCGGCGTCAAAAACCTTTGTTTAGGGTTCCAAGCCAACTGTTAGACTATTTGGCTATCATTGCTATTGAAAAGGAATAATTACTCAATTATACTATAATGTTTTACCGTAAAATACCGCTTAATACATGTGTTAAGCTCAATTATACCTGGTAGTTAATAATTCCACGTGAAATGCGTAACTATCCATTGAGGCGAAATGCGTTTGAAATGTTTAGTTAATTATACCTGTTCATTATTATATAGCATCAGGAATTCCGGCGGTTCATTGAGTTCCGGGACCAATTTAGCAACATCTTAGAGGGTTGATGGTAACATTAATCTCTATTAATAATATAATTGAGTGCTAATTATATACTTAAGTACCTTACCTACATACCTACTCGTGATAAGAGATCGATTAACACATATAGACGCTCTGCAGGTAATGGGTTTAAGGAAAATGATCAATTATTCAAAGATACTATTTGTAGAGATTGCAGATATGTAGTTTCCATTGATCTGGTACTATCGGGGATGGTGTGGCAAAAAATCGGGCGATATGTTTGGTTCTCAATCAGCCCGACTAATTATGCTTTAAATACTCAGCTGTAGCGCTTGAATTTTCTTAAGTATTGTTGCACTACATTCGCTGAATAAAATCCATTGTAGAGTTATCGTTAGAACTCTTCCTCGCCAGGTTAAGTACCTATGTTCCCAGATATACATGAAATCTATGGCTAACAATTCAGTGGATGCCTGTAAATAACACCAAGGATAGAAGGATAGAAAAACGGGTCACCCATCTGACACACATTACAGCGAAAGGTTTCCCGATACGAAAAATCCAAGCTTATTACCTCGAAGGTCAGAAAATAGTAGTACAAGCACAATCACTGTGAACACAATCGAAATGGGCACGTGACCACGTCCCGCCTCCATTGTACATATGGTCACAGTACAGTTTCCTTACAAAGCGGTCGAATTGGGACCGAATTTATATTCGGCCCACGAATCTTAATAGCTAATTGGATTAAAGGCATGTACCGAAATTACCTAACCGGGTTACGCTCCACACAGCTTCTCCGTGTTTCTGAGATGAAACGGCGCGGGGGCGCGTATTATTGTGTTCGTTAAGTTATTGCCACTGAGCTATAAATCAGTGATTATATTAGACCCTCGTTAATGAATAGCGGCGTATTGACTGGCCGCTCAGCCTCGCAAGACTGATTGTAGGATGGGACTAGCGCGTGGTACGCTCAGTTTGTATCGACATAAACGGTTAGGGCATAATGTGAGATAAGTGATAGCACTCCGCACAGGCAGCGCTTGCCTTGGCCGTGACACGGCGAAGGAAAGCTGCTTTGCGAGGCTGCACAGTCAGCCAGTACGCGGTTGTTGATAGTACGTTGATTGTAGAAGCTTGCGTGTTTCATCATGTGGCGATATCAGCAGTTTTACTGAGATCTTTTCTCGTCAGGTATCATCGTAGTTTTGTATTATCTAAACACGTTTTATACGACAGGGTCTGCCATCAACTGGAGCGAGATGAGATTATGATAAATTAAAAATGCAAGTAACAACATTCATAACTCTATTCCTACGATATTTTATTAACAAGATTTTCATAAAATGTCTTTTACTTCAAAGAACTTTCGACGTGTTTTGTGTTAGAAAATGTTCACGAAATATTTGGCGACGCGTGAATTTCGTATAGAAATATGAATGCGCTAAGAATTTATGCAAAATTTCTAAATTCTATGTCCGCTGCGGGTTCCGCCCGCGCCCTCAACACTTGAATTTGAAATGTCCTCATCAGCAAGTCTAAACTCTTAAAATCCATAGGTACGTAAGCTCATTCATATCCAAATATTTATGGAATTAGACGGTACGTAAACCTTCTATTTGAGATTTTATCTAAATTAAAAACTTTAGGTCTACTTAAGTAAGTACGTATATAATACCTATGTTCGTAACATGTAAAATTAAGAAGATGGATACACAATTTTGTATATACACTAAATAAAATAAGCAAAGGATGATTTACAACAAAACACTTTCTGATTACCCCTTTAGAGAACATTATAAATTATCAGAGATCACATTGAATAAGGGCTTGGAGATACATAAGCTTGACACAGAACCATTAGCGCAGCTCAGCGCGTGTGATTGACAAGAACAACTGATGGTAATTATCATTCCTGAATAACGCATATGGAACTATGAACCTTAGAGTAGGTAATATGGTTGGTTGAAATGGAAAAACGAACGAAAAAAATCACATTCACATTTATTTATCAAGTTTAAACATCTCTATGTACGGAAACGGACATAATAAAAAAAACAACACAACTATTCATAGCCTTTGACTACTCTATTTGGCTTACAACCACTGCTTTTAGACTCTAGTCGCAGAGCTAGGATGTTTATATCCCAGCTCACAGAAATTCCAAAACCTCGAACATGGTTTTACGACTCATTTAAAACACCTTGAAACACGGCGAGTTATAAAATGTTACTTAAAACAATGTTAATACTGTTCGAGAGTGCTCCCGCATTTTGACGCCAAAGTACCTTGATACGATAATAACTGGTACACGGGAAAGCATTCAACAAACTTGTTTGAAAGCAAATATGGGGAGGCGGTACACGGTGCTAAACTCGAATCTGTTTATGTGAATATATGTCACATGTTTTGAGCTGATGTGACATTGATGGAGATGAGTGTAGAGTAGAGAGATGTAGACTTAAAACTCTATCTGGACGTCCTCAATGTGGAAATTTTACAGATGACTACATAGCAAAAGGCATATGCACCTTGAATACTAAGACATTATAGGTGTGTGTAACTAAAATTAAAAAAAAAAACGATTATCAGTAAGACTGGCAAGGTTGCCTTTTCAATGGAGTGGAAATCGAATTCCCATTACTAAGTATGTTAACTTGCAGAATTTTTTATATAATTAATTTGTAATGTAATATTTACTTTTAAAATAAAAATACAATAATTAACCAAATCGGTTCTCCCAACGAGGTGCCAGTTAATAGAATTTTCCCGCATACACAAAGTAGGAAAGGTAAAAGTGCAATTTCTCCTGCGTAGCGGTCTATAAATAAATTTACTTCTAGCGATTAATTCCGATCACGGTCGAGCCGAGCAAAATAATTAAACAATCCCACATCGGACGTGAACGGTCGGGTCGCTCCCCGTGGGCCACCCTCGCTTACAATAACCAATTTCATAAGGAACGCCAGTGAAAATACTAAGGAAATCTTGTCCCGAAATGTCAAAGAAAACTTCTGATGCGGTTACCGCAACACCAGTAACCATACAAAGTAGCATTTGTATCCTACGGAACGTACTAGATAAGGTTCGGTACATAAATTCGTATCTCAACATAAATTAGTTGCTCAACAACATAAATGCTATAATTATGTGGTATGTGTATCTCAATCTTATCCACAATCAATTCTCTAATTACATTAATATCCTCTCATATTATTTCCTTTACGAGCCACCGCGGCGTCTCCTGACAGCGGTTTCAAAAGAAATAAACCCATAATCCAATAAAGATTTCGCTTCGGGAGGCCTTAAGTGAAAACTTTCTTGCGATCCCAGAACAATATAAGTTTTATTCCTCCAAGTGGTATAAATTCCCAAACACAAAGTAGCTCTAACATCTTTATTGGTTTTCATAAAAAAAAGTCCACGTTCAACGTATAGATTTGCCAGTTAGAGATCGGTCGGTCCCCACCCTCTGTCCCGCTGTGAAATTTTTTACCTTTCGTGTTTTTATATTACGACACCTGCAAGTAAATTTACTGTATAATATTTCAGAGTGGCAATGTATTGTGAATTGCAATGCAAGGAGTATTACAAATTTTAAAAAGGGGTGACTTAGTGTCAATTTATTGTATTGCCAAGTTTTAGTTTATTTCGAAAACTAGACTGCTCAAACATTAACGGATTCTAAAAGTCGTCTGTAGTTCACCACTGGCAATAATAAATATTAACTTTTCAAACTCAAATATTTCAGTATATCTATAAATCCAAGTACCACTTACTCTTGCTCTTCGTATTGGTAAGACGTAGACTATCGAAATGTATTTCATAGACAAGCCAGATAAATTCTGCTATTGGTGGTATGGGCGAATTCAGTAAGGACTTTTATCACGAATTGCAATATGTATTTTATAGGCGCCGTAAATCGGGGATCGCGGGTTTTTAACGTTTGCCTACTTCGCTGACTTTTACGAGTATTCTGGCCTGACTTTTATATAAAAAGGCTGGCAATTGATAACCTTGAAATGATCATAGTGGTGACGAGATAAATTGTGTAAGTACTTTACAGACAACTGAATGCAAAATACAGTGAGCAGTAAACTACAGTAAATAATACAGAAAACTTTCTCTAATTTATCAACTCCAGGTCCTTTTTGAACTCAAATCGATTTTTTTTTCACTGATTTATGTGTACTTTCTCAAAAAAGAATTTTAGGTAAAACCTATTATGCTGTTTAAATTTACTGACCCGATGTTCCATTCATTTGTCGAATTAATACTAATAATTACAATGTAGGTAGGGGCTTCAACAAAACTCATCACCAAGTTATAGTGTTGTTTCAAACCCAGTTAAATTAACTACAGCAGGTTGTGTTTTCATTAAGTGATTCAAATGGACACAATTATATACACATAGTATTTTATATTTTGATCATACTCCCTTAACTTGGTTTGGAATAGGTACCAATAGATTGGGGGACCCCCCACAGTGCTTGCGTCCACGTCGCGTCCCCTGGGCAACGACCCGGTTCTGACCACCGTAACGGAGTGGCAGACCGGTGTTCGGCTAAAGTGCACTGTGCGTCGTAGCTTTTCTTCGCGGTTACCTACGACATCGGCGGAGGCTATGATGCCTAAACCAACGCGTGACGCCTCCGGGCGTTTTATAAAAGGCCCTTCTCAGGGCCAACCCAAAGGCCCTTCTCAGGGCCAACCCAAAGGCTCTTCTCAGGGCCAACCCAAAGGCCCTTCTCAGGGCCAACCCGAAGACGCAACGGCGTCGGAGGCTAGCCGCGCGCCGTCTGCGGCTAGCTTCTATTGCGGGGCGGACGAGTTGTCGGACTCCGACAACCAGTCCATCATGTTTGGGTCGGACGCAGGTTCGACGGCGATCAGTCGCCAGAAATCGCGGAAGCGGGCCTTCCTGAAAGATGGGTCCGAAGGCTCCTCGGACTCTACGGGGAAGCCGAAAAAGAAAACAAAGGCCAAAAAGCCGTCCGTAGCGGACACCCACGACGTGGGTCTCGCAGACGCCCAACGCCAGTTGGACCTGGCTCGGCGGGTGCAGCTCCAGCAAGACCTGGAGGAGCAGGTTGCTGCCAAGGAGCAACGGACGTGCATCGCCCGGGCCAGGTCCGGGTACGGTGCGTCCAGCGTCCTGTACTCGGACCACTCCCTGGCCGAGCTGGACCAGATGGCTCAGGAGGACCAAGAGGAGATTGTGATGATCGCCTCTAAGTCCTCCAATCTAAAAGGGACTTTCCAAAAGTCCCTTAAATGCAGGGCCGCGAGCATGCGTGGCATCGTCGGAGAGCTGATGCAGCGCAAGGCGACCGACGAAACGCGGCAACTGCAGGCGAAAGTCAATCGCCTGCAGTCAGAGCTCAGCCAGCTGCATCAGAAGCTGGCTGAAGCCACGTCTCGGCCAAATCAAGCCGAGTCGAGACCTGCGGCTGTGGCCCCCTCCCCATCAAACCTTGAGGATACTTTTCGCAAGGTCATCATGGAGGAGAGGGCCTTCACGAGAGCCTGCTTCGCGGGCATCGAGGACAGGCTCTTGCCGGAGAAACGGCTACGACCGCCACTCGCAGCGGACAAAAGGCAACGCGAGCCAGGGCCGTCCCAACGCGAGCCGGGGCCGTCCTGCCAGAGGGAGGACACCCTTCTCCCTTCCACCGCCCCATCCAACCAGCAGGGGTGGACGGAGGTGGTCAGCAAGGGGAAGGCAAAGGCCAAGAAGAAGGCAGCGGCTGCCCCTGCCGCCCCCGCTCTCGGCCCGTCTCAGACGACGAGCAAGGGAAAGGGGAAGGGGAAGGGGAAAAAGTCGGCACCCAAGCCCGCCACCGCTGCTCCCGCAGCCAAAAGGGCCCCCGCCGGCGCTAGGAAGAACCTCGTTCCTCCTAAGACCGCAGCCGTCGTGGTGACGCTCACCGCGGAGGCTGCGGAGCGGGGGGAAACGTACGCGTCCGTGATGATGCGGGCGCGTACCAACGCCGATCCCACCAAACTAGGGATCGGCCCAGTCTCGTGTCGGCGGACCCAAGCCGGGGCTCGACTCTTCGAGTTCTCGGGGGCTCAGGGCAGCGCCAACGCGGACCTCTTTGCGACCAAACTGCAAGAGGTCATCGCGGACGCGGCCAAGGTGGCTAGGCCCGTAAAGTCTGCGGCCCTAGAGGTGACCAATCTGGACGATTCGGTCACCAAAGAGGAGGTGGTGGCGGCGATTGCAGCGACAGGAAGCTGTAGCTTCGCGGCGGTGCAAGCCCGGGAGATCAGGCCCGGCCGCGGCGGCATGGGCGCCCTTCGTCTTGAGTGCCCAGTCGCCGCTGCCAAAGTCGTCCTCGCCGAGGGACGACTAGCCATCGGCTTCAGCTCGGGTGTAGTCCGGGCACTTGTAGATCAGCCTCTGCGCTGCTACAAGTGCTTCGGAGTCGGGCACACCCGGGTCCTCTGTCCGTCCAAGGTAGATAGGACGGACAACTGCTACCGCTGCGGCAAAGACGGGCACAAGTCTGCCTGCTGCAAGGCCGCCAAGCCACACTGCGCGGTGTGTGCCGCCAGTGGCCGCCCGGCGGGCCACGTGATGAAGGGGAGGAACTGCAATCCTCCCCCTAAGAAGGGCAAAGCGCAGGCGCCGACCCAGCCTGCCGCTTCTACCGCCGTTCCAGAAGCTGGAACTACGGCGGCTGTGGAGGAGGGGGGTGCGATGTCCGATTGATGGATAGGTTCGAACATCGCATCCTCCAGGCGAACATCAACCACTGCAGAGCAGCCCAGGATCTGCTGATGCAGACAATGGCTGAGTGGTTGGTGGACGTGGCGGTGGTTGCCGAGCCGTACTCGGTCCCTGGCCGCTGGCTGGGTGATCGGGACGGCTTGGTGGCATTGGTCTCGCGGTCTTCCACAGACTCCCCTCCCCTCTCGCTTTTAGAGAGGGGACCAGGATACGTGGCCGCCGCGTGGGGAGATATAGCCCTGGTCGGGGTCTATTTCTCCCCGAACCGCCCTCTCTCGGATTTCGAGAACTTTCTCGAAATCCTTACCGCAGTGGTCGGGAGGGCGGCGCCGCGCCAGGTTGCCGTATTGGGAGACCTGAACGCCAAGTCGGCGGCCTGGGGCAACCCGGCCGCCTCTTGCAACGTCCGGGGCCGCGCTGCCGAGTTTTGGGCGGCTTCTACCGGTGTGTCCCTCCTAAACAGAGGGACAGCCCACACGTGTGTGCGGCGGCAGGGAGGGTCGGTGGTCGACGTTTCGTTTGCCACCCCCGTGCTAGCCGCCCGCGTCGTGAACTGGCGGGTGGAGATGGTGGAGACCTTGTCGGACCACCGATATGTGCGGTTCGACATCTCCACCCAGGGCTCCCGGAGGACGGTCCGCTCGGGCCGGTCTCCCTTCCCACGGTGGGCTCTCACCCGCCTGGACAGGGAGGCAGCTGTGGAGGCGGCGTTCCTCCAGGACTGGCTCGCGCCTCGTGTTGGGGTCCTGGACGTGGACGCCGCAGCGGTCCAGCTGAGGGGGTCTCTTACCGAGGTGTGCAACTCCAGCATGCCTCGGTCTCGCCGCCCACCCCCCCGTCGCGCCGTCTATTGGTGGTCGGAGGAACTGGCGGTGCTCCGGGCCGCCTGCGTGGCGGCAAGGAGGGTCTACACGCGGAGTCGGCGGCGCAGCCCCCGAGATCCGGCCAACGAGGACGGCCTCTACGCCTTGTACGTAGAGGCAAAGTCGGTCCTCAAATCGGCAATGTGCGCCGCTAACGACTCGGCGAGGGCCGAGATGCTGGAGGGTCTCGACGGGGATCCGTATGGGAGACCATATAAGGCAGCGCGGAACAAACTGCGCCCCTGTGGTCCCCCACTGACGGAGACGCTCGAGCCGGCATTGCTGGATGGGGTGGTCCGGTCCCTGTTTCCGTCCAGGACCGACTTCGCCCCACCAGTAATGGACCCCCCGCGGGAGGTGGCCCCGCCGGATGAGGAGGTCCCCCCGGTCACGGCGGAGGAGTTTGAAGCAGGGACTCTTCGCCTCCGCGGGAAGAAGACGGCCCCTGGACCGGACGGCGTCCCCGCACGGGTGGTGGCCATCGCCGCCTCCCAAATGGAGGAGAGGTTTCGGGACCTCTTCAGCGCGTGTCTCACGACTGGGAGGTTCCCGAAACTCTGGAAGGAGGGGCAGTTATGCCTCCTCCGAAAGGAGGGACGCCCGGTGGACTCCCCCTCGGCATACCGGCCCATCGTTCTGCTCGACGAGGTCGGTAAGTTGTTCGAGGGGATTGTTGCCACCCGGCTGAATGGCTTCCTGCGGGTGGAGGGGCCGGACCTGTCGGACGCCCAATTCGGTTTTCGAAGGGGGCGTTCGACCATCGATGCGTTGGCCCTACTTAAGGGCCAAGTGATGGAGGCCGTTGAGGCGGGGGACGGAGTGTTGGCTGTGTCATTTGATATAGCCAACGCGTTCAACTCCGTCCCCCACTCGACAATCTTGGAGGCACTCCGGTACCACGGAGTGCCTCAGTACCTGCGCCAACTCTTGGTCGGCTACTTGGAGGACCGTGTTGTCCTCCTCGTAGACAAGACGGCCAGAGTCAGACGATACGGCGCAGAGTCCGGTGTTCCACAGGGGTCGGTCCTAGGGCCTCTCCTGTGGAACATCGGATTCGATTGGCTCCTGCGGGGAACCCTCCTCCGTGGCACGAGTGTCATCTGCTATGCGGATGACACTCTTCTCACTGCCCGGGGGAGGAATTATAGGGAGGCGGCCAGTCTGGCCTCGGCTGGCGGATCCTTAGTCTCAGGAAGGATCCGCCGCCTAGGATTGAAGGTGGCGCTCAACAAGACCGAGGCCGTGTACTTCCACGGGCCTCGGCAGCGCGTCCCTCCTGACGCCCACATCGTCGTGGAGGGCGTCAGAATCGGGGTCGGGGCCCAGATAAAATATCTGGGCCTGATACTCGACAGCAGGTGGCGCTTCGGCGCGCACTTCAGCGCGTTGTCGACCCGCCTGCTGAAAACTGCGGATGCCCTCTCGTGGCTCCTCCCGAACCTGGGAGGGCCTAAGGCGCGATGCCGGCACCTGTACGCCGGCATCCTGAAGAGTATGGCCCTTTACGGGGCCCCCATCTGGGCGGACTCCCTCCAAAGGAGGGAGAACGCCACCGCCATCCGCAGGCCCCAAAGGGCCATTGCACTGCGGGTGGCGAGGGCCTACCGCTCGGTGGGCTTCGCGGCGGCGTGCGCTCTGGCCGGCACCCCTCCTTGGGAGCTTGAGGCGTGGGTGCTCGCCAGAGTGTACGAGTGGACGGCGCGGCGCAAGGCGCTCGGGGAGCGCCCCGCCGCGGAAGAGCGGGAGGCCGTCCGGCGAGAGGCGAGGGCAGCAATCGTCCACCATTGGACGGAGGACCTCGCCACCGCCGCCTTCGGCCGTCGAACGCTGGACGCGCTCGGGCCAGTCTTGCAAGACTGGCTCGAGCGGTCCCACGGATTCCTCTCCTTCCGTCTGGTGCAGGTGTTGTCCGGCCATGGATGCTTCGGATCGCACCTGCATCGGATCCGGAGGGAGGAAACCCCGGCGTGCCATGACTGCGGCGCGTCGGAGGACACGGCACAGCACACCCTCGAGGTGTGCCCAGCCTGGTCCGAGCTGCGCCGCAGTCTTACCGCGGTGGTTGGACGGGACCTCTCGCTTCCCAGCGTGGTCGAATCCATGCTGGGGGGTGAGGAGGCCTGGTCGGCGCTCGCCTCCTTCTGCGAGGAAGTGATGTCGCAGAAGGAGGCAGCGGAGCGTGCGCGGGAGGACGACCCTCTCGCAGCGCCGCTCCGTAGGCGAAGAAGAGGTGGGAGAAGGCGACGGTACGATCGTCGTTTTCCCCCGTCTGGTGGTGAATAGCGGGAGACGGGCGCGGGGGCGCCTTCTCCCGCACTGCACTATTCACCACCCCCGTCGGGTGGGAATGGCCGAGCACTCGCGGTCGTTCCCAGGCCCCTCCCTTTTACAGGGAGGGGCGTGAAGGCCCCGCTGTAAAGGCGGGCGGTCGTCGGCGGGGGACTGGATGTAAAGGCTCTGCCGGTTTCCCAGTCCCCCTCCCCATAGACGATGCGGTAGTGCCGGGGGGGTTTTAGCCGGTAGGAGTCCGGCATAACCCGTGCCGCGCCCCCGCGCGGTCGGGTATCCATGAGGATTTCCCCCCCGAAAACAAAAAAAAAACAAAAAAAAAGGTACCAATAGATTAAGGTCAAAATAAAATGTAATGGAATAAATTTTCGCTATAAATATTGGTGAATCAAACGATTATTCCAAACACGTTTGAAAGGTGTATTTTTAAAGCCTTTCGCGGTAATATTAGGGATGCGGCGGCCGAGCTCCCACCTCAAACTTTCTCGTTCCCACCTTTTGATATTCAATATACTGCGGGACCTTAGCAATCCTTTGATGAGATGTTTTATGCAAAAAACGTTGGGTCCCGTTAGCGGGGCGCAAATAACCGTTCAAAAGTGAACACATTAGTATTCTCAATCCCATGCCACCGCGGTCTCCCCTCCCGTTTTGGGGGAATAAAAAATCAATGTTTATTCCCGTCCGACGCGATCTGAATTCTAATTATAGGTATTACTAATTGCTTTGTGTTTGTGTGAAGGCGATTACGTTTTGCGGCTCCTGGTGCTATGACGAATCTGTATTGAATTTCTCCTTCTACTATTAGTGTGTGATAGAATAAATTAATGGACTTCTCAATCGAATGGAGCTTGTTCATATTTATTTTATGATTAATTAGTTGTATTTTTACAAATGAATCAATTTTTTTTTTGCAATAACATATTTTGCTGTGGGTTTATGCCATTTTTTTTAGATTATTCAGTATTCGTGTTGTCAGGTTGCAAAGAACAATTTTAAAATCATCTTCCACCGCAGAATCAAAATTCAACCATTACACAAGCTATAGGCGCTCCGAAGGCAGGTGTTGGAAACTATAAATTACTTCGAAAATTCCGTTCCGGCGTATCGCACCGCAAGCTGGCAATAAATATTGTTCATTTTCGTCGTGTGGCCAATGCACGTCGATGAAGCGCAGCGCCTATAGTGCTTTGGAAATAAATGTTATGTTTACACTCCCGAGGAGTCGTAATGTGCAAACTTAGTTCGCACATACGTAAACGAAATAGCGCTATGATAAGGGAGATATGTGTCTTTACAGCAACAGCAAGGAAAGAGTTCAAATACCTATTTAAAATCTACCACAGATTTACTTATCTACGGACTTTTTATAGTTATTTTCATGCTTATTATTTTACTTATACCTAAATTATAAATGGTAACATTTACCAGTTAAAAGACTCTTTAATAGTACACACAGCACCGGAAAAGAGAACTCCTGTGCATACGTTGTGAGTACCTAGTCGATAAAAATATTTTCAGTTTAATATATGTTGATACTATCTGCTCTAATATCAAACCTTACTCCACTTCGCCTACACCTTAACATATCATTTTGTATGGACCGCATTTCATGTTTATGGCAAAACTTGGACTTCATGCACTTAGGTAAATGGGTTTCCGATACTTATAAGAGCGATATACGTTTAGTATCGCTACATTCTATGCACGCCAAGCTATTTATAAATTATTATAAACATTATTTTTAATAAGCAACAAAAGGAAGTGAACTTTATTATTGATGCAAGTAGTTCTACTAAGCAAGCATAAAAATAATAGTATGCAAGTAGTAAGTAGTAGACTTGTTTCTAATTGTCAATATTATTAATTAGAATGGATTAATGTATAATCGTTTTACAAACATTCCAAAAAAATACCAATCCAATTAATCAACATAGCATTTACAGAAATCGTTAGCGGACCAAAAATAATTTTGTTCTAGAGCGATCAAAGTTCACCCTTGCATGTCATAATAAATCGAGGTATCAAATGGCTCAGTTTTGACTGTGAGTTTATATAATTACGAGATCAAATGGCTGCGATACATCGACCAGCGGTTCGGCAGCTAAGCCTTCTGTGAATTTTAAATCGTTTTTAATAGCAGCTCTCTCTAACATATGCATACTTATATGACAGCAAAGCTGACCCTTACTCTACAATTTGATTTTTCATATCGAGTTATTTCTCTGCTCCGTAATATTTTCACATACTAAAGCAGGCATGCAAATAAATGTTACACTAGAATAGGAAATCAGAACAAAGTCATGTTTCTAGCTCCAAGATTCAAACTCCACTCAGCATTTCTCAAATGTCAATGTGATTTTAATAGGGTGTGGTTCTGGAGCCTCAGTTCAGTGGGACATGGTGATTGTTTCGAGCGCTCATTCTATAGTACGTGTAGAACATATATATCGTTAAAAGCAGGTTAATTTTGTGCTTTAGTTTAACAAACGTGTCGTAGGCAATAACGTTTTGGGCTCATCGTTAACAAGCCTGCATTCATGCGATACGTTAACATTTATATGTTCGTTGTTTACAAAAGCGCCCTTGATACTGAAGACTCGCTGCGTCGTCAGCTCACTCGGTGAATTTAATTAACTTCGCTAACTTCTAAATACTCTTAACGTCTTTGATACCGTTCCCTTTCATTGACAAACACGAGGCCCGGGTGTGCGTACGACAGACCTGTCAAAGTTTTATCAACGTCGGCGGCGAACAAAAGTTGTGTGGTAACAGTGATTTAGGCGTAATAAAACAAATGGAATGAAGTGAAGCAGGCACCCGCAATGCGGGAGCATCATACTCACATTTCTCATTGTCTGTTAACACCTCGAGCGGTACAACTTTGTGCCAGTGCAGTTTAATACATATTATAACGCTAAGAACTCGTAAGCGGTGAGGCAGTATCGCGCGAGCGCAGCCTTTATTGAAAGAGTAAACTGTCCTTTCCCACGGCACGCCTCTGGCTCTTTGTGGCGGAATTGTATGCAACTTATTTTGCACTCGAGTGTTAATAATAGTCAACTAAGGACGCTGGATTTTCGGACTCAACACTTATACAACATGGAATTTAATACTCTGTATACATTGTGTACATTGCTCGTCGTTATTATGCAAAACTGCATGTTGTACTAATTATTATTCCCTTTATAGGTAAGCGTATAGGGAAATGGAATTCATTATACATCGCAAACGGTTCGAGCTAGTTACAAGAACACGTTGTATTGTGAAGATTAAGTTAAAGTAATAATTATGGTACGTGGTATAGGAGGGTACGTCAAAGGTAACGTTTAAACAATTTAATATTCCACACACAAGCATTTCAAACGCCAACTCAAACGTTCTCCTTTCGTAAAAGTTGTTCCGTAAACGAACCCCCCTCCCGTTCGTTAGATATCTACGTGAGTTTAATCCACTCGGCAGGGCGTTTCGGTCGGGAACGATTTTCTTGGAAAATTGGTGAAAATTGCAACAACATAGGCGAAAATTACCACTTGGAGACGTTGTTTAGAGAGGCGGCGGCGGCCGAATTTATGCGACTGTGACGTAGACTCTCCGTGCGCTACGAAACCGCGTGAACCTTAACACATCGCTACGCCGTAGCACTTAACTAAAATGCGGATGTAATGAACGTCGAAATTCGTTTTTGGGAATGTGTTATGGGCATTACAAACTAAATTGCCATGTGTTTAAACGCAGACACGAAAGTGCGACTAAAAATTACTTTTAAAAATTATTTTCTATATTTTTCACGCTGCTTCGAAATGTATTTTGTATTTGTTTTGTAAACTACAGAGCTCAGCGACTGCTATAAAAATAGTTTGATTGTAGCGTACGGATTTACAAGCTTTAGCGCGAGCATTTTAAGAGTCAATAAAATTGAAGTACAAAAAGCGTTTAAAACTATAGTGTTTTCGCACGCCATTTTGCTAGAAACAATGAACGTATAATCGGTTTTTCATGTTTTGAACTAAATCCCCTGTTTCATAGTCGGGTGGAAGGGGCGAGAGCCACCGATGGCATCCAGACGGACCTCCACCTGTCATGGACGAGACGAATTATAGCCATCGCACCAGTTCCACTGGCCACCACTTTTTAATTTCCCACTGGGAGGGTATTTTTTTAATTCGTGAGCTTTTATGAAATTGTGTGTCCTCTTGATGTTTCCAGTGATTGTTCGGAGTTGTTTTGCTTTTCGGAATTTGCTAATTGTTTCAAGCATCGACTTCGTGTGCTAATTGATTTGCTTTTTATGTTTGAAATTGCTGCTTTGTGTTTCAAACAACGGATCGGTCGAGCAAGTGTTGGTTATTTAGGGATGAATAGGGAACATTTCCACAGTACGTATATCAAAAAGTCACTAGATAAACGGTCGGGTGGGTGCAAAAATAATTATTTTGAAAATTAAAATTATTTTCTGAATTAAAACTGTATATCTATTCTGGCATCATCATTTTGAATACCAGCTTTGTATAAAAAAAATACATTTTATAAAATTAAATAGATCAATCTTTTTTTTTTTTTTTATTACATTATAGGCAAGTATTTGATCTCGATCTCACCTGATGGTAAGTGACGATGAGATCTACGATGGAGCATACTTGCCTAGGTAGGAAGGCGGCAGTAGATAGAGACGCTACATTCACTAGGCACATGCAGCGCAACTGATCTGACCCGTCATCCATGAATGGCAACACCGAACATCATGCCGGAACACGGCTAGGCCGCTTGGCGACATGGCTTTGTTCAGTGGGTGGTGACTAGCCACGGCCGAAGCCTACCACCAGGGCCCCAAGTCTGCTAACACAAATCGTACTTCAGTGGTACCATAATCGTCACTTTTTACTGTTTTCGTAGTCTGCTAGTACAATTGAACTATCACGGTAAACCGTCGGTCGACCGTTGACATCTATGGTTACAATTGGAAGTCTGTTAGCCAATAGAATCGTAGTGGCACGGTCACCTTGGTAGCCTGCTAATATTTTGACAGCAATGTCGGACTGAGACGGTACGATTTCGACTTGGGAAATGCCGTTGTGCAACTGTTGCTTTTTTGATAAAGTTTTTCATTGGTCACTTAACTTTTTATAGTTTTGTGCTTTATAGTGCTGTTTATACTAACTAATTTTTTTATCACTACTTAGCTGGGACACATCGGTGTTGGCAGGCGTTACAGATGATCATCAGTAACCATTTACATTACATAAAAACCGCCGCCAAAACCGCCCTATATTAAGGCGTAATTTGGATCCGTTGCGGGATGTTCCCGACACAGTTCGTGAAAAACTTTTTGAGAGAGAACGATAGAGACGAAAGAGAGAACATATTTTGAAATATTTTTTTTTGAAAAATTTTTGGATGTTTTTTTTTTTCGTATATTTGAAATAATATTCCGTAAACCTGCGAAAAAAACAAAATGTATGCTGGGACACATAGTTCAAGTTATTTTTTTTTACTATGTGCTAGCACGCCTCGATTTTGTCCCGCTTTGAATACAAGTCTTTAAACACCAAGAAAACATAGAATTGTTTAAAATAGCGAAATTATGATTTACACGGCGAGGCAAATACTTTTTATCGTAAATAAAATAATATTTTTTTTTAATACCGAATATGCCGCAAAAACGTGATAAAAAGTTACTACCAAATTGTATTTAACTTGGTAATTTAGGAGTTCTATTCATTTGCTCTACCGCTATGAAACGGTTCGACTACCGTGCCACTATTCTACCATTATGAGTTTAACAGACTACCGACTTAAGGACCAGTAGAAATGGTATAGTAATAGTACGGAAAAAGGATCGTTTTTATTAAAAATTAGCAGACTTGGGGCCCAGTAGAGTTGTCACCTGGTTGGCACCACCCAGGGTCACGTGTAGGGTATCTCGAGGGTACTTAATTCTCCTACGGACGAAGGTGACTCGACCCCAAAAATCTAGAGCCAATATCAAAACTATAAATAAAACTCCACTTACTTGTGCCAGCGTAGTATACAGTGTACTCCAGCTGATGCCCCATCATGTCGACCTTGACCTTGTCCACGACGAGCCTCGTGAAGAACAGGTCGCGTTTGTAGTAAATCGGCTTTTCGTTTTCGTGGGATACCGCACTGTCCATCAACGGATGAGACCTGGTGGGAGACACTTGAGGTTATTAAAAGGATAGAAACGAAAAGTTTTCTGAATCACTTCTGGATAGTAGTGAGATAGGTAAAATATAAACCCCCCCCCCCCACTCTCCATACGGAATTGCGCCCCTGAATAAGAATAAGACTAAAGCGTGATCCAGATCGTGTCTACTACTAATTGAACCTGCTCTTCTTTTCCGCATTTGTAATCATTATGTGATGTAACAATTTCAATGTGTCAATATTGTAAAAGAATTGCTCACAAATATCACAATTGTCATTTTGTTACAAGCATTTTTTTTCTTAATAACAAATGCGATTAAATGCACCTGGTTCAATTGCTGTATATCATTAGTGTCCATGAGCCTGAACTCTACGGCATTGAAAGACAATGCATTGTGTATTGTGTCTTGGTGTCACCGAAGCAAATCAATATATTATTACAATAGCTCCATTCCGCAACAGTGCAGCAAGCAAAGGTGTCTAATAAAGGAAACGTCACCAGAGTATAACAGCGGAAACATTATGCACGTCGATAACAATGAAGCGGTGGCCGCTCAACATTGCGCCGCGACGATAGCGTCGTCGCCCGACAAAAATGTCGCACAATAAAAGCTTTTACTTCGACGCCAACAACAAAATACCTCATTCATTTAATTAAAATCTCCACTCGCGTTATGAATAAAAAAATATTATACTATTCCCACCAGACCGGTTCAGGTGGAGTGTTAAAATCTCAACGTTTCCACATGAGGATCATGGAAAAGCGGGAAAAAAAATAATTGAACTCTCGCACCCCGAGAGCGCGGATAATTAACAGGACGTGTCGCTAGATAAAAGTGCCCGTGGATTTCAATGAGCGTGGAATTCTGGAATCGCTGGAGACCTCGTTGGCGACAGTGTTTCGCGTTTATAAGTGACGAATTTCTACTTTGTTTACGTCCAGCGCGCTTGTTACAATAACGACGTAGCTTTTGTTTTTTTTTTTGCGGACGTACGGAATTTCTTGCACTTTTTTTAATGAGCATGGGCGCTTTTACATTAGCCGATACCGACACGATATCTGTAATTAGATAGATAATCTCACACATTAACTACTATAGACATTCAGACTGTATCGTTGCCGACAGTGACTGACACCGATGTCAGTGACAATAGAGTCCGAGAGAAGGTGTGTAGGAGCGGGGTGAAGCTCGCACATTTTGTTTTGTTCTTTTACGTTAGTTACCGATATATCGTAGTCAGTATATCTACCGGCATAACGCCTAAAGTATTATGTCGGTACATGATTATCGTCTAATTTGGAACCGCTACTAGAATACATATAAAACATTCGACCGGCTAAATACTCACCTTATAAAATTCAGCACTGTATCCGGCAAAGACGCTGTATCATTGACACAAGTCCCAGGTCTTGGCTCCGGAACTTTGCTGCTAATCACCGGTAGCCACGCGGAGCTGGAGGATGCCTGTTCCTTGAACTTCCCCTCGAAAGCCTTCTGAATATCGCCAATGGTGAAGGTGCAGATGGCCGAGCCCATGAGGCCCGTGGAAGCTGTAGTGAACACGCCATAGAAACGGCTGTCGTCTCCGGGAACTTTGTAGATGCTCTCTGTTGGAAAAAAAATGATTTGATTACCGCGTGTTTTAAGGGTGAGATGGTTGGATCGCTATCGCTGGATAAGGTAGTCGTTAGTCTGGTTCCATTTAAACTGTGCATTTAACTTTTGATTGGAGGAGATAACAATGTACGCAGGCTTGTAAGGCTTCTTCGGGTATATGGAATGTGCGGCAACCTCAGTTTATAATTCGACCAATCAGTTGATGCGATGGGTCACGTCATTTTCATATCATCATGTCACTGCCATTATTTTATTTATAATGTGTATTTATTTAATGTTTTATTGCTATTAATTACTTGACATTGGCAAAATACCCGCTAAGTTGTGGGTGATGCCATTTGCATATCCATTTTATTTCATCGCATTTCATTTCGTAAAAAGAAGAAGAAGAAGTTGATGCGATGTTGATATTGTAGACCGACATATAGAGGCAACTGATATATGGCAACACATGTCACGTTCTGACTGAGCGAGTATAGGCAGCCTCGCAAAGCCGTCAGTCAGCACACGGTTGATCATTCATTTTAAATGAAATATTTTAAAGTTCTTGAATGAGATAAAAACTGAATATTAAAATGTTTTATTGCAAAATTTAATATCTAGCAGGAGGCATAAAAGTAATTTACATTCAAATTAAATCTCAAACTATAGACCAACTGGAGCTAAAATTTATGAAACATTGTCTAATCTGTACTTAGTTGTGCAAACTTATAGGAGATTGCTATGAAGTAGTTATAATTGTGGTCACCGAACTTTATATCATGATGTTAGAGCTGCAACATAATTAGTTAAATTAAATTAGTTACTGCAGTTGTAAAATATACGACTCACCTCTGTATAGTATAATTAATGATTTTTTTAGATATTAATATGAACATATCTAAACTATATTAAATTGTTTAGTAAACAATGAAGTATAAATCAAGTAAAAAATAGAGTTGCAAAAATCGATCTCCCAAATACAGGGTATGCCTGTATTTCATTTTATAAATTTTTGAGGTGGACAAAAGATAATGACATTTAATTCCTTTAATGGTACAGGACATTGTTTCGCCTATAATTTGTTAATTAAATAACCAAATAAACACTAATACACCTGTAGTCCCTGAAGGAGTATGTAGTGAACTGCACTATACATACATTTCGCTGATCTTATTTAAACCAAAAATAATACGAGGCGAGCGAATTATAACGAGCATCGCATTTTCTTTTGGAAATGCTTTATATTGCCATTGTAAACTGATCAAAAGATGTATAAATGTTGGAGTACTACATATTATATTATGTTCACACCTTCCCTAACTGCGGCAGCTCAATTCCGAGAAAAACGATTAAACGCGCCAGACTCGACGCGCGCCTAATTGCGCTCGAACGGACATGTAAATAAACACCTATAGCAAATACTGAACACTTGAGCACCTATTACACTCTCATAAGTTATTCAACACAGGTAGTGGAGCCGCGTGAAAAACCGTACCGAGGCTTGGCCCCGACCGTTAATAATATATGAACATAGTCTGGGAGGACCCGACGGCGAAACGTAAAGCGAAATCGGCTGTTTGTCGCAAATCGCACTATGCACTTTTCAAGCTGGAAATGTTTGCTTGAGACTGACAGTCAACATTTGCGTGCTTTGGGAGCCAACAAATTTCAACATGCTCCTTAAAGCAATGTATGTTTATGCCTAATATAAAATATTCAGTCCATGTAAGCGAAGTTTTAAACAATTAAAGGACTAAAGTAAAATTATTTGATGTCTATATAAGTTATTCTGTTAGTTTTATAATGTTTTAAAAAGTACAAACTTTATAGAGACAAATATTTTAAAATGTATCTTGAAATGTGTATGTATTTCTTTAACAATTTTTCTGTTGTATTAGGTATATATAATTTAATTCCTGGCACTTTCTCATTAAGAATAATTACAAGCAAGTGTTATAGGTTACCTAGCCTACTATTAATGACTAGGCTATTAATTTAATGTACGTGTGCCCACCAATATTATTATTATTTCTGGTAATTAAAAAAAAGACGAATCTAACGGTATTGACAACTCTTGGTAGTATACTCACCAGCAGAATGTAATTTTAAGTATTAGGTACTTACGTATTTCATTGAAGTAGAACGGGAACTCTCCAGGTATACTGCAGTTCAGCCTCGCCTTCAGATACGTCGCCCAGTTCTGACTGAGTATATTTTTTCCTCCAGTATCCCTCTTGCATACTCTCGCGACTCTCGAGTACACTGCCTTGCCGCAGTTAATGTACTCGACCGCTGTTTCTCGAAAAAAGAACAGAACGTTCTCCCCGATATCGAAGGAACCCACGAAGTTTGGTTCTGAAACAAGGATTTTAAATTCACTGTAATTTTCGTTTTAATAATAATATTATGTGTACTGAAAGTCGACAACATCGAAAAATCGATGTTCGACAACATCGAAAAATTATGGAAAAAAAATAGAAAGAAGAAGAAAAAATACATTTGGTAGCGGGGTATTTGGCGGTGGTCTTACAAATTAATTCAAAATTGTTGTTCCACAATTAATTTAAGTAAAGGGTTAAAGCGATCGTTAATGGCGTGCAATAGAGGATATATCGCATAAATATTTTAATATTGTATTGATAGCACCGTATATTTATTGATTTGAATCCAATAAATATGATGCTCGACTATAATAATAAATAAAAATATGAATAAAAATGAGGTCACATTGCCACGGGCGTACGTTCCCACAATCATAGTTAATACCACAGTATCAAATTGCTGTTATACCACATGATGCGCAATAAATATTAGATAGAGCCACGGGTGACAATTATGTTATGTGGTACGACCGTACAGCATTAATAAGTGCTTATTTGTTGGTACCATAATGAAATCGCCACGTGTAGCGGATTACAAAATACGGACGCGCGCCTTACTTGCAATATCTCTATTCACATCGATGAATAATACCAGAATATAAGCCATATTAACATGAAGCTTAAGGATGAAACTTTAATAAGTTCCTTTACAATTACTGCCGCTATAAATTTATGGCTTCGTTTAAATGAAAATATTTATTATTTTTAGATAATTTTAAGCGAATAAATAAAATTTTGTTAAAGAATCCGAGTACGTAACAAACCACTAGTTTAGATAGAATAATTCCTTGGCCGATATTGTGTACTGAAATTCTGATTATTATTCCATAAGACGATAGCCAGCTAACAAACGGCCGATATATTCATAGCATCGAGAACATCAAAATAAAATGAATGTTAAAGAGGGTTGACTTTACAAATGAAAATTAAATTAAAATAATTAACTGTTAGTGGCGTTCGGAACGTTGGCAATAGCGGACCAAGCGTAATGAACACGGCGATATTGTTGGTAATTAGGCAAATTTGTACCCAAGCGTAATTTCTATTCCACCATTGCCGGCGCACTCGCAAATTAACGGTCGAAAGGGTGCGTCCCAATTTTATCTTCCTATCTGTTTGCGATACAGGTATATTTTCCTTTTTTTATTATTTTTGTTTTTATTGCTTATTGTTATAGAATTTAAAATATAATGTTTAATATTATGATCTACGAATACGAGTATAACAATCTTTCATTTTTCTTTGAACAATTAGCGTTTCACATGATTTGCTGAAAGTCAAACCTACCTAGAGAGTCAAACAGTAGTATCTGCGGTTGGAGTATGTGGCGCGCCAAGTTTTATTCACTAATATCGCTAATATAAGTTAGTACCTGAACTACTATGTTTTTATCTGGCTATGCCATAAGTTTACCACAATTTAATAAGCAAAAGGTTTTTTAAAAACATTTATTATGGTTCAGAAGAATATGTTCTTTCGTTAGGTTACTTACTAGTGATTACGGCAATAAAATAATTATAACTTTCAAACACACCCAATTTAAAAAATAGGGGAAATCGTAATTGTTCTTATATTGGAACAACCCATGCGTATATCCGCGAGACATCGCCGCTCGTTAGGGCGTAAACACAAGTAATAATACCCATGTATATCGCAAAGCAACGGTATGTCTGTCCAGACTCAGGCAGAAATCATCTTGTCAGTTATACACGGCATGTACTGCTACATACATTTGCGCCTGACCACCTCTTTAAATATTCTGCATCATTTTGTAAGCGATTAGTCAACTTGAGGTAAGTCAACAAGTCGCGTTCCGACTAAATTAAGAAAAAATGACAATTAGTATGTGTGGCTGTTAACAAAAAAATACTTTATCTTTGTTCGCGACTGTATGCATATTGCTGGATAATATCATCGTGAAACCAACGTGACTTGCAACTGATCGTTTGTACTATCGTTCACAACTTACCAACAAGCACCAATAGAGCATCGAAGTAGCAAATCCCGATCATGTCTAAACAGACCTTTATTGTAACATTTGTCGTGATGATTACCAGCCCAGTACTTGTTAATGGCCACAAGCCCATTGTGGAACGGCAATGATCGCGCTCATTGCAATATTGATTTCATTTTGATAACACTATTGGTTCGGTTGAGTAGGCTAGTCGGGGGAACCAGCCAGCCAGAAATGATAGATAGTTCTAACGCTTGGGACCAACATTAAATAATGTTGCATAAACATCTTTATAACTATTATAATAAAGCTGTATTTTTTTAGGTTTATAAATTTTATGATGTTACAGATTGTATAACATATACCTAAAAAAGGGCCATTAGGGAAAAAAAAAACATACCTAAACAGCCAGATAACAGTGAAACCAATACGAGCTGAAAAATTATATAGTTCTGTTTTTTTTTTGTTTTATACATAATATTTAAATAATTAATTATACTTTGCATTTTTTTATGTATTAGGTAGCTACCTCCAATGATTTCTTTTCTCGTATCTGTTCAAGTTGTATTATTTAGGGTAGTATGAACTATATTTATTGTTTTGCACAAGACAGATTATGGTGTACCTTCATTTTTTTAGTACTTAGCTCTAGATTTTTATCTGAAATATACTTACTATCAAGCCACTTCGAGTCATATTTCAGCGTCCTCTTAAACGCGTACTCCCGTCTTCCAGTCGTCAGATTATGAAGATCAGTTCTGAAGATCACTGTATCGGCCTTGGTGAACTCTGCATTAGTTCCTGAGTACAGCGCTGGTAGACTGCCAGGGTTGCCCTTTTCAACCCACAGGGCGGTGGAATTGTCAGCAGGATCGTAGGGGCACTTAGCAACCCCCATGCCGATACCCGGGACGAATTCGTGACGAGGCAGATGGGTTAGGTTCGACTGTAACAAGAGAAATGTAATTGAGTTGTATACATGTATGACAGAATATTAACTAATATTAACTACAATAACAACGACAATAACTTAAATATTTACAAATTAAAGATATATGGAAAATTAAATTATTATACAAAACACTTAAAATATACAAAATGTGTAAAAATCTTTAAATAAAGGTATTGTTTCTGAGATTTCAGTTATCATTGATATGTTGAGTTGTTATATTTATGCGAATACTACACATTGAAATGAATTAATTTTACAGTACATTTTTATTTTTAACTTTATCGCGTTTATTACATAAAATAAATGAAAAAACGTATCATAAAAACATAAAATAAACGCGATAAAATCTGTAAAATTAGTTTTATTTTTCATTGATATTTGAAAATTTGGTAAAATCCATGTATAATTTACAATGTTGCTTCGCAGCATACAATTAAGTCTATTTTCCAATGTTACGCCTTTTTATCCCCTTTCAATGAGGCCATTAAATAAGCTGCGTGATTGTATTGTGCATAAGGGTGTGCGTTTCGGTAAACACGCTAATTAAAGCATCCAAACACCCCAATTTCCTAACCTCCAGTGGGGGCGCCACTAGAGGGTGGATAGAAAAGTTTAAAAATATTAAAAAAATCCACGCGTGAACATTCCTATTTTATGCGCCATTAATCAAAAATATCTAAAAAACAAAAAACGTAACGAGTGAATTTATGCTTTTCAAAGTCAGTTACAGCGCGCTGGCCAGCCGCCCGCCCCAGGGGCGTCCCGTGCAACTCAACAACACATCTGCTATTAATTTTTCCACAAAAAAATTGTGTTCGTTTCCCGTTGAACGCGATTTATTAACCGAAACTTATTATTTTGAAGGCGGTCGAAATTTTCCATCGTAGGGCGTACACCGGAGGATTCGTCTATTAGTATAATGCGATGGGTGGCGGTACCGTTTTCGAAATTATCATAAAATTACTAAATGTAGCATAAACGTGGGGTGGGCAGCGGGGCCCGTCGCCCTGGATTGAGACTTTATGTAAATTTTAACGACGCTGCGACCATCGGTGCCACCTGTGACCCGCCCCTCCCGCGCCCCGCGCCTGCGGCACCTGTCGAAAACCTATGTCGTTTTTATTTCAATAACTTAAGGATTAAATTAGGCATGCGAAGACGTGCCCGGCCCCAACCGCCCCCGGCAAGATTTCCCTCATTCTTTACTTGTGTTTTGACTTAATCTGCAAACCATTTTGTATCTTACACGATGTCATAATCTGAATACGTGTTGATTGTATTGTATAATTTATTAATCAACATTTTGTTTGGAAAATATTCCTCAATTTGAAAAAAAACTACAATATTGTAATAGAAACATTCAATATCTCCCCCGTGAAAACATATTTTTCACTAATTCTCACTGTGAGAAAAAAATACACGAAACACAAGTTAAGCAACGCGAACTTTACACCAAACTGTGAATCTCTTCGCAACATTATTTTCCCTTTCTGCGACGCGCCGGGATCCTAAGTTCAGTATAAACAAGCAAATGGACCGAGCGGAAGAGCCCCGGGCCACCCTTCGGTAGAGCAGAATAAGAAAGTTTGTCTTCGGACCAGCGAGCTCCCCTCATTAGGCCTTTACTTTTGTTTGTCCACCGAATTAGCATCTAGAAAGCTTTCATTGACTGAATGAAACGTCATAAGTTTAATGAGGAGAAAATCTTAGAACGCGACGATTCTCTGTTCAGATTTCTATTATTTCATATCGGGTCATGATCGATTGAAATTATGATATTTTTGATGTTTACACCGTGTCTAGTCTACGGAAAATATTTGATCAAGTTCGTGTTTAACATTTGTTTTGAAAGGGCCTTGAGCATTAGCTATTAGGGTGCAAGTGTCGTTGTTTTAGCATTTAATTTTACTAAGTGGCTCATTAATTTTGAATTCAGACAAGTCTTAAGCATGTTTTATAGTTGCAATGTGCAAAGTTTTGAAAACTACTCAAATTCAAAGTGACACGAAAATATAACCCAATTAGCAAACCACTATGATATCACAGTTAAAAGTTTACAACATGTACTACAAAGTAATACAAGGTAAGTACCGTATCTACACAAGAATACTTGGCACCTGGAGATACGCGGTTGCATGATATACGAGAATGGCTTCCCGATACATTGTATTGTGAAATATTGTGAATGCATACGATATTCGTAGTAATGAATGGAAGTTTTGAGACATTCGCTGTGAGTTCGTGTTACCTGCGTTAGGTTTTGAACGAATATTAAGGTAAAATAACGTCAGGTTCCCTAAAATTTCTAAACTTTTTCACAAATTGCGTGACGAAGATTTAAAAAGGTTAAGAGTGTAAAAAAAGGAATTACCTACTCCTGGGATAACTCCATCAGAGCTATCACCCACCCTATACCTACGAGAAGCCAATCTTTTCCTCTGTAACTACAATAGTAAAGCCATCAATATACATAGTACAACTCAGAAACATTGGATAGGTGGTTTTTTTTTTACATATATAGATATAGACAAGATAAACACAAAATAATAACTACTAATCTAACTTATAGTGAATTAAGAACTACTAATATTAAGTTACAAACTTCGTAAAATAGTAAGCGGTTAAACCTACCTACACTTACGATGTACAAGTAATGAATGTGTCACAAGTTAAGACGTATATTATGGAAGTTGTCTTTGTCGGTGTGTGTATCGCGGAAGCGGTAACTTTCAAATGCACAAGGGTACCGCGGATTGTACCAAATTGCGGGGGTGGTAAAGTTTTGACAACCACGTCACTATCAGTTAATAACGTACGAGGATTATCTGAATTTATAACGGCATTGCTACTGATAGTGTAGGTAGACATAGTGACTGAGAATATTACAAATTTACTCGCTGGTAGAACAAATTCAAAGAGAGAGTCGGCTTTCATACAATGACTTAGGTAGAAAGGTTTAGATTAGAATCATAGAATAATTCTGAAGGGCTAGTACCTAGTTATCCATCAAATACATTTTGTAAATTTACCAAATTTTGGTAAACATGATATTTACAAAAGCCGTTCAACTGTTTGGGAAACAAGTATTCGGAGATAACAGGTGCGAGGTTATTCAAGATCTGCGAAGCGACTTCAGGGTGAAAAAGAAGCCTTAGCTCTATATACAGACGTGCACATCAAGAAACTTCCAGAAAGATGGCATCAGTATCAAGAATAAGCACTTCAAGTTGTGGCAACTGGAGAACCGCGCATCGCTCATGTTGACTCGACACATTTAGCATGTCTGCATTAGAAATAGGCTGAAGTTGCTTGAAGAGAAATCACGTGAATATTTCCTATGTCTTATGCAGGCCGAAAATAAATTGCATCAAACCTTATAACGTCTTCATAATTATGTTAATATCCATATAAGGCATCTCAGGGATCTAGATTTAAAGATTGCAGAGTTCTTAAATATAAAAAGGAACATTTGAAGGTTCGAACAATTAGAATTCGATCAACCCCATAATTTTAAATAACTTTTCCTCCAATAGTATATAGTATTAGTAGAAATGTGCTACTCTGCAATGCAAGAAACTCTGCAACAAAGCCAATAAGCATTCTCTACAATATATATTGCGTTAACAACGCAGACGACGGCAATCGTAAACTGTAACTCGATATGGGATACTAATTCCGAATGAGATAGATATTGCACCTGTGCACTGACGGCTGCACGTGAACGCCAATCGGTTTTAGATCAATAAAACTGTACAGTCATTGTATTTCATACAAAAAAATGAAATGCGTATTGCGTTGGTCATTGTTATTTATTTACGTGTTGAAAAAAATGGAACACCTGCAAATAAATTGATTGAAAATATAGGTTTCATATTCAATTACTCCAAAAAGTTCGACAGAATACTACTACAAGATTTATAAAATTTATAACTAGCAACAAGACACACTTCACACTGATAAATTATGAGTGACACATGAAACAAGTGAAGTGAAAACAAAATTATGCCTATAAGTGTAAGTAAATAGTTCAGTAACTACTGACATTCAATGTGAATTATTAAACAGTTGAGGCACTCACAAGGCACACTCATGCCAATCAAAGCTTGTAACTTGACAGGTCCCAAATAATTAACCTGTCACGCACAAACAAAGACAATAGTTACGTAGGAATACACATAATTATGTATAACTTAATATATGACGCTATGGTTCAAAATTGATTATTTTGAAATATCATCACGTAAATTGAAATATTTATGTATATGTATAGACACGGGCCGTGGAGAACAAGACGTTAATGAAATCTAAACTTTATCGCAAAACAACGAGAATGATGATGATAATAATGACGATGTTTTTTTAAGAAAAAAAACAACAACCGAATTGAGAACCTCCTCCTTTTTGAAGTCGGTTTAAAATACCTTATAGGGAGTTATGCACCAGCTTTAAGGGTTTCGTATCAGTTACTATAGACTGATTTATTTATTTTAAAAGTCTCCAATGATGTATATTGCTTTTTAGATAACGTTTAATTCGTAAATGTTTCAGCAGCTTCATGTGAATGGCAGAATGAGTGATAGGTATCACCACAAAATTTAAACGTGCTTAGATTTTCTCAAACGTACGCACAATGTAAGTGAATTTCATCACTAAAACCAAAGAATAAAAAACGTCTAGACACTAGTAATGCAATAAATATGCAAATTCGCGTTTAGCAAGCGCTGTACTGTTAGATCATGAATTTGCTTAACATTTCTGAAACTCATATTATTATTAGCTCAGATTATTGAATAATGCACTGATTGTCATCTGTTTTGTTCTCGTGAAATAAATAAATTAAAAGTCACACACGTCGGTAGGTACTTATCTTTAAAATAATATGTACTCTAACGCTCAAAGTGGTTAATATAAAATTTTACGGGTAGCAACATTCACGTACGTACAGTCATGCACAAAAATGGTTATGGCGCGGCGGAGTTCAGGTGGAATGCGGCGTTGCATAGATTATAAAGTGATTTTCCGAAGTGCACTCAACGATGCAGCGCGGGAGTTGAATTTGCACCATTATTATGTCGTAAACATTGTTGTGTGTGGTCATAAAATATTGTTCATCAGTTCGATGAATAATAATTATTACACGTCTATTGTGATTATTTACGCTATCCTTTGTATTATTTTATTAGTTGTATTAATTCAGGTTAACGTTGATGTTTTATTTATCCTATTGTATCATACAAACCTGTCGGCCTATATGTCAATAATTAATTTAAATGTTGACGAGATGGTATCACAAAATAAAATGATGAAAAAACGGCACATCCAAAAATATGTTATAACTTTTATACGATGACTATAAAAAGTGTAGTGTTACAAGAAGCGAAATAAAACAGTACTAAAATGTGGAGAAACTAATTGTGTGGGATTATACGTCCCCAAAGTTTTTAGATCAGCGCCAACCTCTTTATGATAACTACAGTAACAGAGAGATGTTCACAAAAGCTGTAAAGGTCCGGATGGAAAACTCCCCCAGTTTGTGTTCGCGGTAAACTTACAAGTAGACAACATAACAAAGTTGGCAAACTTATTTTAGGACACAAGAAGTTTTGCTAGCTCCGTTAGGCAAAGGTCTAAAAATGAATGTACGCTGTTTCTATATTATTGATATGTTGTAGATCTGTTTTTTTAATGTATAACGTGTTATTGAAAGGACATAATTCAAACTGATTTTATCTATAATGAATGTATTCAAAATTTAATATATATTGATTGAAATAGGTATGCAGTAATATATTTTTTTATGCACAGAACTAGGTGGTTATGTAATATAGGCACTTATTTAAATTAATATTGAGTAAATTAGACAACTAGTTTCTGATTTAAAACGAATATAAAGAAAAGAACGACTGACCAAAATATATACAAAATTCAATAATAGTAATCTAGGTTCATAGTATTCGTTTGCTTTTATAATTGGATATAAAAACATAAACCTAAAGTAACATTGTTATAACTCCAGAACCTTATACAAGCACCAAGAAAGAAACACAGAGAAAATTTAGCGTGCACGTTGGCAACACGACAGCTACATAAACACCAACAGCAGAAAAAAAACACCTCTCGTTTGTTACCCGTCTTCCTGCAATAGAATCATTTGTACCTAATAGCAGATTTAAAACACATCACATGCATCTTGTAAAAAATGCGATAAGCCCCGTTTATTGATTGTCCCGTTCAAAATGGAAACGTTAAATCTGTATTTCGAAACAGATAGCAAATGACCTGGGAAAACAAAATGTAATCAACATAAAACGAGCATCGGATAAAGGATAAAACAGTTGAAAGAGATGTGTTAAAAATATTTCGTGATTACATTTAGAAACTAAGCTGTCTAAAAATAATTTACGTGATTTAATCATTTTTTGTGTACCAATACTAAAAGTCAGTAGCTTTATCTAATTTAGTCGAAAATAAAAATGTTTGAATAATGAAAACTTAGATGTCTTTAATTATGCTCGAGTTTTAAGAGGATACATGCATTTACAAACAGCCAATATCCTTAATCACAGAATATGCAAATAAAATATAATTCTTAGATGTTATAATCTACATCGTTATTTATTTCTTCCCAGTTGGGTCGGCTGCGGCCATTTGTAACAGAATAGATAAATTGGTGGTTGCAGGAAATATCGTATAACCATATAATAATATAAATATCCTAAAACCATATCCGTAGTTAAACACGACAACGCAGTGTCTCCGGTAAGTTCAAGTGGAAAAACCAATATATAGCTGTGGTAGGAACACAAAGTACCCCGTCATTTGTTTCCAATACCCGTCCAATCGGCTGCACCAATTTGTTACAGAATAGATATAAATTGGTAGTTCCTAGAAATATGAATCGCTCGGTCGATTTCGTGTCAGTGGTTGCAACTAATATGAATCGCTCGGTCGATTTCGTATCGGTGGTTGCAACAAATTTGAATCGCTCGGTCGATTCCGCCGATGTGTCCCCGCAAGTCGCATTCGCCCCATCAATCGCGTACATGTGATTTCACTCAATTTTTGAAACTGACGCGCCCTTGCCACCGAGGGAGCATTACTCATAGTGCAGATAACGGGACTTAGCTATGTATTTATATTATTCATCGGTATATCAGTTGCGAACACGTTAACATTAACAAATAAGTATAGACAATTGAATTTTGGCTCGTACTCATTTCTTAACGAAATAATCAAAATTAAAACTACTACTAATCTACAGCCAAATTTCAATGTCTATCATATTAAAATTATAAAAAAATAAATTGGTAGTCATTTAACTCGTGAATTTTGCTTAATCTACATATTATATAAATCATAAGAAAGAAATTAGATTTTCGCATACATTAGATTTTGAAGCGGTACGAAGTTTGCCGAGACAGCTAGTATCTAATAAAAATATTATGTGCGCATACAGAATTAAATCAACCAAACGATCTCCAATAATGGACGTGCGAATAATTAAATCAATTTCCAAAGAGAATTAAGATCCAGTCATATTTAAATTCACAACTATCTCTGTTTTGACAGTGCTCTGTACAAAAGAGTGGCCGACGAGTTGGATCAGCGCGAGCGGGCGCGGGCGGCCCCATGTCCCTTCCCTATCTAAGTATAAAGTGATATATTTTCAATTTTTGCTCTCCTATTAGTGTGAATTTTCCATTTGTATGATTTATACGACTGTGTAACAGTATTTCGTAGATGTTTTATGTATTACGTATAAATGGTTTTGTAGCTTTCCTTAATAGGATATTTTTTGCTTTATAGAAAATGAGATTTTATAAGCGATTTACTTGTATAGTTATCCTTTTACATTAGTTACTCGTTTCTTCATCTATTTTAAAATAGACAAGATGATTAACTACGCAGATGTATAATTATAATTTCAAAGAGTATTAAAACTAATTAAAACCTACGCCCAAATAGCCATTTTAGAGTCTCGTTACAGCTGTTTTAAACTGTTTCAATTAGAGTGCATACTATATATTATTTCTTAAATTTAATCACTTGGTTAGTTCATACTAAGTTTGAAGTTTAAAACGCCACCTGAGACATCAGAAATTATATTTACATCTTTTTCGTAAGTACCTATTAGGTCTAACCTCTCCACCGTGTTAGAGCCGTGGTAATGTGTGAGGGTCAGTACGGTCGCCATACATCATAAAATTATATGAAAGTCAAGAGCAGGGAAAGTGAGAGGTGAGCGGGCACATTGCGATTTATTACGGTCTGCTTTCGATACCTATTGTGAAAAGTTCGTTTTACGAGTTTAAAAATAATTTCATGAAAATAACTGCACTTATCGTCCCATTGGGGTTCGAGTGTCCATTTAAGTTACTGCGCATGACTATGGATACATAATAAATCTAAAAATGGGACCATAAAATGCGGCGGGGTTTGGGTTTTAAATTTTTATGTTCGGAAAATACGTTCGACCGAGCTGTCATATTGTAGTGGCGCGTTCGGTTAGAATTTTCTTTTGACGAAGGAAATCTTCGTTCACGTTGCGATGTCGTATAAGCCCGGAACCCGTGAAATTCGTCGCGGTTCCTACCAAGTACGTTATGCACTGGATGCATCTTGCTGCATGCAGAATGGCAGCTTAGTACCGTCTCGTTGAGTTTCCGGAGACGAGGTATAAAATGAAGGGATATAATTTTAGAGCATGCCATTGGGTGGTATTAGGAAAATAGAGTCTTGAAAAATGTAGAGTTCGAAGAAAATATAAAAGTGAATCAGATATTTTATTTTATTTTTCTGAGCCAAATTAAATACCAAATTAAAGTGGTGATTGGAAAATATATCTTTATGTGCTTGGCCTATGTTATAATTTCATTAAAATTTTACCTAACACTGTTATACTATACAGTGGTTCACTATTATTTGAAAGACCTGTTGGAGATCTGTTGCGTTCCTGGCTCGTGTCCAAGACCTATGTCGGGATCACTTCGAGTGGGGTGGAACTCTAGATAATGTCTCGCGTTTCCTTGCATGTGCCGGCACGGAGTGCATCAAGATACTCGTGTTAGACGTGTAATGGATATCGTGGCAATAAATGAACTCGTTGTGTAGGTATATAATATAGCAGTTTTTTGATAGTTGTTTGCCAGAAATTGCGGCAGTAATAAAATCTAGGAAATACGTTTACAGTCATGTGGTTACCAGATACTAGTGAAATAAAAATAATAGTGCAACCGCAAAAAACAATATAAATGCTCTGAGTGGATTACTAGATAAAAAAATTTAAGCTACCACAATGTCATTTTTCATCAAATTCCATCACAGATAGACGGACTAAAAATCCAAAAATGGCGAATTTGGCCGTATGATAAATGCAACTTTTTTTAAAAAAAAATACAGATTCTTTAAAGTTACAGACGTGAATGTATAGATTGATGAAACAATTATAAATCTAGGGTAATAATTTGCAGTACTTACATATAGGACCCAGTCCTTCGGGCTATGGGCGTTTGTGCCGCAAACGTAGAGACGAGATCCATCCCCCATCGGCTGGATCACTCGTACGTGATTGCGGCAATCGAAATGCTGTGGAAAATAATTAAACATTTAACACTAATGGAGCGGCCCACATATAACAGGTAAAATGTACAAAATAGGTGCATCGATAAAGATCACACCAACTATACGGTCCCACACTAAGCAACGCTTGAATTATGTGTGCCGTACAATGGACTGGGGGTGACCCCAGTATATATTATTTATATAGATATTAAACATCCATGACTTGGGTACAAACTTCCGTGCTCATCACACAAAGTTTGTCCCTACCAGGCTTTGAACCCGGGACCCTCGGCACGGAAAGGAGGGTCACTACCAACTGAGTTAATATGTCGCATATATTTTGCTAAGTTTTAATTTTTTCGATAGATATCTTTCATCGATATGCCACGTCAATAGTGCTCTGATTGACCTAGAATATGTGCGAGGCTGACGGTCAATACCTACGTTGCTTACTCAAGGAATACACTCACGCTGCCTTACTCGAGCGCTATGATATATTATTTGAGACGATGTTGGACTGTGCATGTTAATTTCGCGTGAACTGTACCGATGTCCAGCTACTCCTAATGCAATCGTATCGTCATCGCGAAAACATCCCGGCACTTTATTTTTATTTACAAAATCTATGCAGACACAGTAGACACCTTTAATGCCTTACTCAACTTAAGCTAATAAAATTAATTGTACTACACGCACGAGTGTTTTCAACTGATTATTTTGATGTCCAAAATAATTCAATAAAAGGACAACGAAAATAATTTAATGCACTTCGTTATCAGGACGACAAAAATAATCTGAAATGAAAAACGAAACAAATCAGTGAGCGTACTGTGTCCGTATTCGAACTACCCACTCCGGGCGAAATGCATTGGAATAATAGTAATTCGCACAATTACGTAGTATATGTGTGAGTGTTCATGGGCTGTGATTATGCAAATTTGCCTTCGACATAAATATTAAACGGGACATTAATATTCCGAACGACAGAAATGCATCGCTCGATTTACTGTTTAAAACAGTGCTATATTGGTCCATTTCAGTTCATTAGGCCATCGGTAGAAAATGTTTTCATTATATATGACAAGCCCCTAGCATTTAATATGAATACGTGTATATTGTGGCCAAAAATGACAGTGGATAGTGGCCGGTAAACTGCAGCTTAATTAACGTACTTTATAGAAAAAAAAAAACATCAAATGAACTGTAATGATTTTAAAAAAAGAAACAATAATGAATAAGACGTATCAGCGTAACTGTCATTCCATTACGATCCATCAAAATAGACCAAACGACATAGGCAGACAAAGCCTTTATTTCCGAACAGATTGGTGCGGTCTTCGCGGTCAGGCGTCTCGACAAAACAAATTTTCTCTACGTCACAAATTGTGAGTCACAATGTTTTTTTGCGGCCATACTGACTACTCGAATGAAACTCCAAAAAGGAATAAAAATAAGACAAATCATAGAGCTACATATCGACGGGAGAAAGCGGAAATGTCGTAACTTGCATTTTGAGCTAAATCACTTTTTACCATATTCTTGTATAAAAAAAAATACCGCTTCGAATGGTCTGGGACTCGTTTCCCTACGATAAAATTTTTCATCGATACGACCTTGGATTTTTACTTACTTTTAGCACTGCACATAAAAAAAATTGTTGTAACTAGGGTAAAATATGCATTTTTTTTAAATAAAATAGATACTACTTTGTTTATGTGTCACAGTGACTGCTTGGAATAAGATACGACATTTCTGTCGCCCTAAATTTTACGTTGTCTAGAGATACGACAATTCTGCTCTATGACATTTTGGTCATTAAAGAGATACAACAATTTGTTCCATACTAGTACATACATGATGAAATAGTTACTACATATCAAACATTTTTTTTTTTGCTAATATCATACTTAGCCTAAAACAATAGAGATTAGTTTTGTATGCAGAGATCAGTTACACCAATCTAGAACCATACCAACCAATGCGTGCATTCTTGATACGCCGTTCCGGTCGCACCTCAGTCGATGCGCGAGCGTCGAGTTGCGAAAGCGTGTTTGTCGCTGTGATAAATAAAGTGTTATAAAACAATTCTACGAGCTCGGGTGAGTTATAATCATAATAATTAAGCTATTTCTATTTATTTGTAATTTGTTTTCATGATTATTATTGTTTTTAAACCGTTATTGAGCTTCACTGTGTATGTAGGTATATACGGGTAAACATTTTTGTATTTGGTTTTTTAACTACTTAGGTCCTAAAATTGTACCTAAGTGTTAAAACTAACTTGTTTTATGCTTAACATGAACAGTATGTAGTTGTATGCAGGGTATTGTATGTTTTTGTTGTTGAAAAAAGCACAAATCAATATTATAATAATATTATAGATAATATCAATAGCGCTCTCTCCGTAGCGCTGCGGCTTTCGCATGTTGGAACGCCTGTAGGGATCATGGATTCGATTCCCGACACGGGTCTTTTTTTTAAATTGAATTTATTTCAATATTTCAGTGGACTAGATTATTGGTTTAGTGGACTTGATTGCTAGACTGGATTTAAATGGTTAGCTATTTATGAAACAAGTAATATTATTTTATATTTTTTGTTACTTGATTTTAGATGGCAGAACGTCAGCGATGGAAGGAAGAGTTGAAGTCAACATTATTAACTGATGAAGACCGACCAAAAAAGTGTGCAGGACCAGCGACGAGACAGTTTCTATTTGAAAGCGATTGTGAACACATCTCTCGGAAGCGAACTAAGAAGACTATACCGGCGACTCTAGCGAATACTGTGGACAACTGTGTTTCTAAGTGATTTGGTGAATTGTGATTTGAGTGTTTACTAGTTAGTGTACTGGTGTGTACTATTTTTGCCTTCTGTGTGGAGAGCGATTAAAGTAATTTTCACGTAATCGGCATTTGATTACCCCCGCACGTAACAATATATTTCTCATTTAGAAGCCTGTATGTTCTTTTTTATGGTCAGTTGATTATAATAACATTTTCCAAAATTTAATAAAAATATTTAGTTTAAGATACAGCATTTCATTTATAAAACATCTGTCGCCATATTTGTACTTAAAACAAATCTTTGATGCAATTTAATAAAATAAACGACATACAGCTAAATGAAACATGTGTCGAAGGTTTCATATTTAAGATACAGCAAACCCGTACCTCAAAAAACATGTCTGTCTAAGTTATCTATATATTTCATCTCACAGATACAACATTTCTGCTGCCTGAAATTGAAACATGAATTGGCGTAACTTGTGAAAAATCAATGATACACAAACTTTACGACAATTTAGACAAAAGCATCAGATAGGCTTTAGATTAATATAAATACATACCAATTTTCAACTTTCCAACTCTATAAATATATGAGTTATGAATTTTTGAAATAGTTTTTTGGCTCTGGTGTAAAGTTGGGTTTTTCAAGTTACGCCACTTCCGCTTTCACCCGTCGATATGTTCTAATTTAATTGGTAGATCCCTTTAAATGGTTTTATCTCTGATTAGGTGTAATTCTGCGCTAACTCTGGAGAAAAATAGGTAAGCTCTGTCATATTTTTATATTAAAAAATAAACGCCGGCTTGTTCAGAAATCACAGCCACGAGAGGGATAGCAATACAATTATTTCAGTTATGTTTTGGTTGTATGCCATCAGAATCAGAACTGATGATGTGAAAAATACTGGGATATTAAAAAAACTGATTAAGCGCTTAAGCTGAGCTGTTGACCCTTTTGGCAAAATATCAGCGTTGTTATATATTTAATTGTGTGTAGCTATTTCTTTGCCAAATAAATACTTTCTTTCTTTCTTTCTTTCTTTAATTTCTTTGGGAACACATAGTTACGATTTGATAATTATTATCCAACAAAGGGTTATTCAATCATATTCCATACTTAATCACATTGTTTACTACTCGTATATTTCGCATAGGTATAATAATATGAAAGTTCTAACGTTCACGTTCCAATAGGCACGTGTAAGTAAGCAATTAACAAAGTGCTTTGTTTGTTAATAAAAAGTTTGCTACGCGTTTCTTTGGTTCGGTCCCGGCGAGGTAACTTTCCGAGAGATTGTTCTAAAGTAATTATCGGATTAATATACTCTGAACGTTCAGCCTTCGCACTGACGTGAACACGAACAGTTTTGCACTCAGAAACAATAAGAATTAAGTAAGAGAACAATCAGGTTCACATCTAAGTTTCTTTCAGCGGCACTTAGCCGACAGAGCTCGCATAACTTCACTCGGAACTAATGCCTTCGATTGGTCCATTTCGTTAATTATTCGCCACTTTGTACGTAAGTAGATTTACGGCCGGATTTTTTAACAGAAGATTTCTTCTTGTTTTTCTGTAACGGTTTTTATTAGGTATTTAAGAGCGCGATTTGCATTAGTAATGCGAAAGGTTTTATTGCTTTCGCCACGGCACTGGTGTACTAGCGGTTGTAATAGGCTTTGAAAGCTTCTACACAATGTACAATAAATAAATTACTTACGTAACTGTATGCCTTAAAAACGAATCTCTGAAATGTATTTTCTTGAGATACATATCTATACAAATCTGTAAGAAGAACTATAAACGTTGTTTATCTATACATGAAACGACTTGGAAGAATATTCTTACACAAAGTAACACACCCAAATATTATATGAGAATCTGAGCTCTTCAAATTTACCTCAACCATTGGATTTATCCAAGCAGTGTCACAAGGAGCGTTAAAACAACACGGCGGGCGCTGGTCCGGTGGCCGCCTTAACGGAATTCGCCGACGGCGTTTTTCCGGCCTTTTTCGTGTTACGACATCGTGTTTAGAGAAAAGAAAACTCGTCGACAGCGAGAAACTTTGATTATAGCCTTCACGAGTGGCCGTTTCACCCGAGATCGAGGTGATAGACTCAAGGATATTTCCTTTTTATAGCCCTCTTTGATACTAATAAAACAAATTTACTTTTTTCTTCATTGGAAGAGTTGGAGTGGGTGTAGGGTAGCATGTGGTCTATTGCTTTTCTTCACTCTATTGCGGAAGTTCGACCTCTTATTTTCGTCGTTTAGGTTACCGCGATATTCTGTTGCAGTAAACTTGTAAATTTGTTTTGGCTGTTTTTACTTTGCGCACGGGACGTATACCTTTTTAGAGTCGCAAAGAGGTTTTACTACACAATTTCAGAGTTTAATACATCTCGTATGAGACATCCCATTTCTGGTTGGGGGTTTTATTACGCTCTTATTAGGTATATACATGTTTGAATGAACTAACAAAGATACATAAATACGCCAATGACGATGGGTTCACACGAGATGCTTGTTTTATTACGTAAACAAAAGTCTGGTCATAATGAAAATCAGGAAATCGTTATACGGATATAGGAAAATAAGGGAAAGCACTCAAGTGTGACGGCTCGTGTAGAGTGGTTGGTATTATCGAATTAGTGGGTGACGTACCGAGGCAACTCGCAATAATCGTTCCCCGATCTTCGAGACAGCCTCCGACCGCGGAGAAATAAAACAAATATTGCTTTTACGTTGGGATTGTAAATCAAAATTAACGGCCTTAATATTGCGAGCAGAGCATGGCTGTAAGCCCCCCGCTATGATATATGCCCGGCGCACGCCGCTCACAGTTTTAAAAATGGGATTAACCCTTGATGGAAATAGTGCCAGTTTTCAGTAATTTTACGCAACATAATTAAGTTTTTATGCTGCTGTTGATTAAAGCAATTAATGTATTAAATAGTGTGTTTAATTAACTAACCTCTGACTTTCCTTTGGACACACATTGTGCTACGTTGCTGGGTTCCAGATTGATGGAATCTCTCTGCAGACAAAATTGATATGTTAGGTATGTGAGTACATATTAAAAATATAATGTATATAAAACATGGATTCCGATAAGCAATACTTACTTCACAATGCGACGCACTGATGTTATTCATATTGAGTCGATATAACCGGTCCCTGCAAAAATAAAAGGTCGATAAGTGGAAAAAATTACTTGGAAAAAAATTTAAACAGTTTTAACTTGGGCTATTTTAATGGAAACGTTCACTCAATTTGCCGCGGATATGGTGGTTACATTAAAACTTGCCACAAAGTTACAATAACGTTTAAATAAGAATCGTTTTATAGTTGAAATTGCCGGGGTATTATTGCCCCGAATAAAATTAGTTGCCTTCGTGACACACACGATTGACCTATATCACCTATTTTTATTGAATCACCAGGATGACTTGATCCCTCTGATTACCCAGAAACTTTATGTAACTTGTGAATTTGGCAAGAAACTATGTAATGCCAGAGGTCTTAGGAAACTGGTCGATGGCTTACTGAGGTCAAAGGAAGGTAACACTGATACGATGGAGCAACCGTAGAAATAGCTATTTGATTGTATTGGGCAGATTGGTTTTTGTTTTGGGTCAGGAAAATGATAGATCAATGTAAATACGAATTTAGATACAATAACACTTCTTGCGATTGATAAATCCTGTATATACAAGATGATTCAAAAAGTTTATACTTACCTTTGAACCTGCGCTTCTTTATCGCGTGTGTAATCATTATTTGAATTCAAATATAAGTAATTTTGCGGATTTTGTCGCGTTTATTTTATGTTTTTTACGTTCGCGACGTTTAGTTTTATTTCAATGTGTAGTATTTGCGTAAATATAAGAAATCAATATCATTATTTTAAGTCACAATTTCGATGCTGACGTATATTAAAAAATTTGAATATTTAATTGTGAATCAACCTGTATATCCAATCTGCCATATGTTATTCATTTTCATAGCAGTAGCAGTTTGCGTAACGAGAAATACATCAATGACCATTTAAACTAGCGTTCCTTTTTGAGTGTATTAAATAGTAAATACTACTTACATAGCCCCGACATAGAGGGCATCTCGCTTGCTATCCACGAAGAAGGTTCTGTAGTAGAGGGTGCCACAGGAGAATTCGCGAACATGATCTGAAAAGATGGAGATTAAAATCAATAATCGGATACACATATTTTGTAACTGGACACCTAAATTAAATATGATAATAATTTATTTTAAAATTCTTAAAGAGATAACATAATAAATGTATATTATTAGTATGCTGTTTTTTTTTTCAAAATCCACGGATTCAATTTCTCGGAAGAGAAATTATTAAACAAAACATCTAAAGATACAGTATAAGTTGTCATTAAAATCCCGAGAGACCTTTAAGCATTTTTCGCTATTCCCTATAGTTTCGAATAGGGTCACCACACTCGATTGAAAAATTCAGCCTGTATATATTATATAAAGAAAACACAGTCACTTTTGAACGTTATCCAGATTATTTTTATGTACACTATGATCAAAGGGCTATTGAAAAGAGCTCGCATACTTACAGCCATTACATTTCAGCCATTTGAGATAAAACATCAAAGGCTGGGAATTTAGAGTTTGAAGCAAAAAACAAAGCATACAATATCTTGATAATAACCACTATTATCCAGTTTAAGGGTTCTTATAAAAGTTTGCAAACAAATGACGAACAAAAACAAATAACAAACGAATTTTGTATCGATTTAAAATCGCTATAACTATGTTAATTGACTATTATGTTGTATAGCATAGTTACATTGGATGTAAAAACGAATAATTTCTTAGCTCGGCCATCGCTAGGTACTTATGGGAACTTCCATCTGAATTCCCTATGATTGGAACATTTTGAGTGAAGAATGTAGCCTGTGACCAACGTTTGGTGTGTCTATCATGGAATTAGTACATGTATTTTACGTTCACGGAGTTTCAGTTGTTTTACAGCAAGCATTGTCACGGGAGGACTGAGGTGTAGGACGCCCTAGTGTCATATTAAGAAGTGGTGTACCCTCATATTTAGTTGTTGTTTGCGGTCTGATCTATGCAGTAAGTGCTCATAGTATCTTGAGGTATTTCAATGGTGCGCTTGGTTTTGGATTTAATTATATAAATTACTGGAACCCATGTCGGTAGCACCCAACAATACATAATAAAATAAACGAGCTTAAATCCGTAATATTAGTTTTATTTGAATGATTATTATATACCTTTGTATTCCAAATCAATCGGTTCGTTAAGTAGGTGCATTGCAAGGAGATTCATAAATAGAGAAGCTCTATAAATATAAATACTGTGATCAAAATAAAACCGAGCACTTTAATTTATTTACATTGAATCTGAATAAGTTTAAACATCACCCGACCTTTTTCAATCAAACCGTATTAACAAATATCAACAACGATTCAATTCCACTATTAAATGTAATTGACGGTATAAAGACAGTTGACACTACCCGGCACCGTCGGAATGGAGTTTGCATTGGAATAGCGACATCGGTAGCGGGGAATTGGGCAGGTGCGACTCAATTCAGCAAACTATAGCTAAAACACAATCTTTTTACATAGCGTTCCGGTAGCGAATGCGTCTATCTTCCCGCACACACCGTACATGTCATAAATAGGAAAGACTATGACAGTATGTTTACTTGCTGACGTAACGATTAGATTAAGAGTTCCTGCTTAACATACAGTATTGCTTGCAGACACCGTTCCCAACTTCGCGGTAACACCACTTTGCATGTAATACGAAATTGGCTGGATAAACATGATTGAGCTTTAAAGACGTGCAAGTGAAGTGCAAAGAAATCTAATATTCATATACTTCTAACACGTAGTAAAATAATATGCTCTCAAGCAATGCTGCACAATAGTTGAAACAAAATAACAATAAAGACGATATTAAATGACAATGAACTGTGTATGCACACAACGTTATACGAACTAAATAACATAATAATGTATTAAATTTAATAAATATGCATATAAGTAATCCTAGGAACTATATCTTTCATAGCCCATTAAGGTACTTAAGTCTTGAATTCTCAATAAATATTTTTATAACAGTAAAAATATTCAAAGCAAGTAAAAGATGTTCGTAGATGATCACATTTCATTTGAATGGAATCCGCTTCGAGTTACTTTATATACTTACTGCATTTTATTATTTAAATACTGTTTAGGTGTTTTACTTAACAAAGGCTTAAGCAGGGAATTTTACATGGTTTCTTAATTGAATTATGACAATCATTTATAAACAAAAACTGCTTTAAACTTGACACTAACTTAAATAGAGCATATTGATTTCATATATTTACGCAAATACTACACATTGAAATAAAAATAATTTAACGGATTTTATCGCGTTTATCCTTATGTTTTTACGTTCCCGACGTTTCGGCTGCTTTACAGCAACCATGGTCACCGGAGGACTAAATAGAGCAGTTAAGATGTATGTGTATTTGTGCAATCTTAATATTTTATTGATTCATATGGTTGACCATAAGCAGCAATTAAAACTAAGATAACATTTCAAGTTACCATCATTTTTATAGTTTATTAAATTCACACTCACACACTAAAGTGATATTGCGGTTGCAGTTGTTGTGCTATTTTTTATTGCGACGGCTGGATGAATCATGTATTCAATGCCATTGCATTTTTCATCATCCAATCCCCAGTGTGTGAATCACTATAAATTTTATTAGTGGATCACTCAAGGCTACGTGTTGGGTCCTTAGTTCTATATCATTGATAAAAATGAAAACATTTTCAATGAGATCGAGATTTTGAATTTGTTTATGGTTTATATAGGTAGTTAAATTTTTTGTTTGTTAAATTTAACTACTTGATTCACCGACAGGCAAGAAATATGTACTTGAAGTTAAGCTGTTAACATACTGTACAACGCCGGTATAGGTCCCAAGGTGTCCTACCTCTAATAAAACACTAGGGTATGTGGGGTATGAAGATATATTGCTTATAATAAAAAATGGTCTCTAGAGACTAGATGAAACACCAAAACATCTTGACACCACGAGCTAATTTTGAATTAGCGACATCTATCGGGCACTGATGTAACGAATTATACATTATCGCCCACCAAGGACAAATTATGCTATTTGTCCTTCCTTAAAACACAAATTAAACATAAAACTTAACTTAGATCAAAATAATAAAACAACATGAATCCTTCAAAATAAAATAACAATTTGCTCATTCCGCTGCAATTGGAAGAAAACACAATTTTGAAATCGGACGTTTGAACATGCCGTTTTTAGTTTTAAGAGTTACAACCCGAATAAGGTTGTCCGCGCCAGGATGAGTTGCAATCACTCTGCCATATAACCAACGACAAGGTGGTAAACCATCTTCTTTTACAATAACAACATCACCCAACTTTGGTTGAAGTTGTTCTGTCGACCACCTGTACCGATGCAAAAATCTGGTCAAATACTCTTGCGACCACTTCCGCCAAAAGTCTTGCAACATTTTTTGAGTATGCTGCCATCTTCTCAAAGAACCAACGTTACTGGTTTCATAATTTTGATCAGGAGGGACTACAAGAGGCTCCCCAATTAAAAAATGTCCCGGCGTCAGGACCGTTACCTCCTCTGAATCACTCGAGACAACAGATAGCGGCCTAGAATTTAAACAAGCCTCCACCTGTGTCAGTACCGTTGACATCTCTTCGAATGTCAGTGTCGATTGCCCAATTATTCTCTTCAAGTGGTGTTTGACGGATTTAACTCCCGCTTCCCATAAACCACCAAAATTAGGCGATCGAGCTGGGATGAAATGCCAATTACAATCATTGGTAGCCAATGCTTCAGCTACTTCATGTAGCATGGAACTCCTTTCTGTTAAGAAAAGACGCTTTAATTCACTAGCAGCGCCAGTAAAGTTAGTGGCATTATCGCTCCAAATATCAGTGCAGTGTCCACGTCTTGCCACAAATCTTTTAAATGCCTGCAAAAATCCCTGAGTTGTAAGGTCGGTCACAACATCTAAATGTATGGCGCGCGTTGCCATACAAACAAACAAACATATGTAGCCCTTGTACGCTTTATAACCACGACCTTTGGCAGTTCGAATTTGAATCGGACCTGCATAATCTACTCCACTGCACTTGAACGGACGTGACGGCGTACCTCGTGCAGACGGAAGCTGTCCCATTAATTGTGTTTGAGGAACTGCAGAGTTCTTAGCACATATAACACATTTCCTATAAAACGATCTCACTAATTGCTTTGCTCCTAATATCCAGTATTTGTTCTGAATATAACAAAGCATTAGTTGTGGACCTCCGTGTAACGTTTGCTTGTGGGCGTTTGAAATTATCAAATCGGTCAAATGACATTTCTTGGGTATCAAGATGGGGTGTTTCTGGCTACTACTAAGACCAGAATGATTCAACCTACCACCAACTCTCAACATTTGTTTTTCATCAAGAAACGGATTCAACGCACGAAGTCGACTACTCTTGGGTAAGTTTCTCATTTCTTTGATTATAGCTAATTCCGTGTCAAAATGAAATTCTTGATACTGCTTAATGCACACATTCAACGCTTCTGTTAATTCTTTTGTAGTTAGATAACCTTTTATTCTGTCAGTCGTATTCCTTATATTAAAAATAAAACGTTTACAGTATGCAACAACTCTACATAACCTGGTCAGAGAAGAAAATCGATCCCACATGGTATCAGAGGCAACTGCGCAATAACACTTCACGACTTCTAAGTCGGTATTCGCATCCTTAGGTTTTTGATAATTAATTGTTTGCTCCGCCAAAAACCTTGGGCCTTTAAACCACAATATAGACTCTACAAGCTCTGATGGGTGTAACCCTCGAGATGCCCCATCAGCGGGATTTTCTTTTGATGACACATGCGACCAGTTATGCGAATCTAAATTAGTTTGTATCTCTGATACACGGTTAGCCACAAATACTTTCCATCGGCTCGCATGGCTATTAAGCCAGGCCAGAACTACCATAGAATCTGTCCATGCGTGAATATTTTCTTTTTCAATTTTCATAACCTTGGCTACTTCCATTAATACTCTGGTCAACAATACAGCACCGCAAAGCTCCAACCTTGGAATCGAAACCTGCTTAACCGGCGCTACCTTTGTTTTGGCAGTTATTAGAGCAACGTGGATATTCCCCTCAGAATCAACTACACGACTGTAAACAACCGCAGCGTATGCCACCTTTGAGGCATCGCAAAAGCCGTGCAGCTCAACGACTGTATCATTCGCCTTTGTGCCAATCCATCGTGGTATGTTAACAACAGATAACTGGGTTAATTCCTGTCGGTAAGTAAGCCATTCGTTTAATATTTGATTGGGTACCGTTTCATCCCAATCTATGCCTGCTAACCATAGCTTTTGAATAAGTATTTTAGATTTTATGATGCTCGGTCCTACCCACCCCAGTGGGTCATAAAATCTAGAAATGTCAGAGATCATCTGTCTTTTTGTTACAGGTTGCTGCAGACTTGGAACTTTCACAATGTAGCGGAAGGAATCATCGCTGCGATCCCAGGTAAGTCCAACTATTTTTATTGTTTCATCAGACCTTATTTTCACTCCTTCTTTTTTCTCCTCTTCTTCTTTTCCTTTTTCCATTTCCTCCACGAGTTTGGTACTATTACTAGTCCATTTCGTTATTTCAAATCCACCTTTTGCTAACATTTCGTTCATTTCTTTATACACCTGCAATCCTTCCTTCTCTGTCTCACATCCACCTAGAAAATCATCAATGTAATAATCATTTAGAACCCTTTCAGCCGCCATAGGATACCTATCACCTTCATCCAGAGCCACTTGCTGTAATGCCTTTACTGCCAGGTAAGGTGCAGAAGTTGTTCCAAAAGTTACCGTCAATAATCTATAATGTTTAATTTCAGATTCGCTATCATCTCGCCACAAGATTCTCTGAAAGTCCACATCATCTTCATGCATCTTAACCTGACGATACATTTTGGTAATATCCGCTGTAAGACAAATTGGTGGAACTCGCCAACGCATAACCAAATGACGCAGTTCCGATTGTAAGGTAGGTCCCACTAAAAGATTATCATTGAGTGATTTATTGTTCCTTCCTTTACAGGATGCATCATAGACAACTCGTACCTTCGTAGTTTGTCTATCTTCTCGAACGACTGCATGGTGTGGTAAGTATATAGCCTTTGATTTATTTAATTGCCCTTCTGGCACTAGTTCCATATGCTTAAGCTGAAGATACTCATTCATCACATCCGTATATCTTTTCTTCAAATCCTTATTTTTATTTAACCTATTTTCTAATGAACGAAATCTGTTTTCAGCTATTGCCTGAGAATTCGTCACCTGAGGATCATCAGTTTTGAACGGAAGTCGTACTATGTATCTCCCTTCAGCATCCCTACGAGTAGTTTGCGCGAAAATTTCTTCGCACCTTTTCTCGTCTTCTGTAAACAGTTTATTCGGCTTCAACTCCGGATCAGCTTCCAGCTCCCAGAACTTCTTGAGAAGTTCATTGTCATCTGTACGACAATGTAAAACATTTATACTAGCTGGTTTAACATTTAAATTAATATCTCCAGAGAGAATCCAACCCAAACGGGTATCCTGCGCCAATGGCGCTCCCTGCGTACCTTTCTTGATTCCTTCCAGAAGTATCTGATTATATATTCCTACACCAAGCAATAAATCCACACGACTTGGAGTATGATACTCTGGATCAGCCAATATCAAATTATTAAGTTCGATCCAATTCTTGGGGTCGATCTTACAAGCTGGCAATGGAGCTGTGATAGATTTTAAGACGTACGCATTAACACTAACTGCAAAGTTAGAGTCCACTCTTGATCGTACTTCTAAAGTGACCATAGCTTTCGACGTGGATGACTGCTCGCCTAATCCACTAATTTGACCCAACACAGGAGTCTTTTTTAAACCTAGGTGCTGAACCGTTGCCTCCGTAATAAACGAAGACTGTGAACCTTGGTCCAACACCGCCCGAACCGTGTAACTGCCATTTTTCGACGAGACTCTAACCAGCGCTGTGGCTAGTAGAGCCTGATTGTAAACCCTTCCTGACGAAAAGCATGAAACCAACGGTTGCTCAACCGTAGAACCCACAGGTTGAGCAGATGAAGCAACTACCTCCTCTGATGCCTCCCCATTGACATTGGCATCAGTAGACCCCGAAGTAGGAATACCCTTGGGATGCAAAAGCGAATGATGTTTCCTTTTGCAAACCCGGCACCTTACTTTGGTGCGGCAATATTTGGCAGAGTGATTGTTTCCCAAACAATTGAAACAAAAATTATTATTTAAAACAAACTCACGACGTTCATCTACAGTTTGCTTCGCGAACATCTTACAGAATGCAAGAGTGTGTTCTTCCGAACAAATTTGACATTTAACATTAGATACATGTAAGGCTTTCATTTTATTAATAGGAACATTAGTATATGTCGGGCCTTTCTTTCCTAAATTAGATCCGGTATCCAAAAATTCCATGGCACGATAACGATTGGTAAGGAATTCTTTGAATTGATCGTAAGTGGGTAACTCATCCGATGAGTTGTTATTACTTATATTGAACTCCCACTGCCTTCGCGATTCCGAGTCTAATTTAAGTGTTAAAATGTGTATAACCATGACATCCCAACTATCGACCTTTATACCAAGATTGCCCAGCGCAGCGAGACAATCGTTGGTGGTATCAATTAACTCCTTCAAACTGTTCGCCGACTCATTTAAAATGTTGCGTTGACTAAACAATCTTTTAAGCGTATTATGACATATGTACTTTTTGTTATTGTATCGCTCTCCAAGCATTTTCCAACATCTGTCATAATTGATTTCCTCTATGGGTACATGCCTTAAAAATTGTTCGGCCTCTCCAACTAAATAACCTTTTAAATAGTGCAACTTTTGAACATTATTTAAATCTGTATTACAATGAACTAATGCGCTAAATAAATCCCGAAATGTTGACCATTCGGAATATTTGCCTGAAAAATTTGGAATATTAATTTTAGGTAATCTTATTTGTGGAGCTTTTACATTCGAAGATACATTTGAAATACATGGTTGCTCAATACTAAGTTTATTTAAAACAGTTTTCAATTCACATTTGTAGTCTACATAGGTCTCTTCTGTATTATCATAAATTTCCAATTTAGCATAATTAGAATTCGCTACCTCTTTAGGGTTAACACTGCGCATTAATTCTTTGTGGCCAGACACAAACTCAAACCACATCTGATCCAACAGCTCTAACCTTCCTTCTACATACTCTTTGGTTATTCGCTCTTTAGGACTCTTTTTGAAGTTAGTCTTGGCCTTTGATATGCGCGAATGCAAATCCGTTTGAAAATTTAAAAGTGATTCCATTTTAAAACAAAATTAAAATTTTCAAATTTTGACAAGTTTAAATTTTGACAATTTCAAATTTTTTCTGAATTTTCTAAGTCTTTTAAGTTCTGACAAAAATTGGGCATAGGTTCCCCGTACCTTCGTTTTTGGGAAAACTATTCTAAGTCCTAGACTATAAGCTAAAATTATTCTAAGTTACAAATTACATTTAAATTCTTCTAAGTTCTAGTCCTCTTGAGAATAAGGTTCAAAATTGCATGTTAAAAGTACTCACGGTTTCACTTCTGAACACAACACAAATCACCACTTTGCCTTGCCTGCACCTCCGTATTACCGCTCGTGGTCAGCTACGCTCGCTCCGCTCATCGTAGTCCTGACTGCGCTGACTCCCAGCGCCGTCTGAAGTCCTCGACTTGGACTCCTGTTGTTACTACGTTCGCGACAGCGACCCACTGCCCGTAGCAACCACCCACTAGCACCTCACTCGGTGCTCCATAGGTAAAATACCCGACAACGAAGGACCATGTACAACGCCGGTATAGGTCCCAAGGTGTCCTACCTCTAATAAAACACTAAGGTATGTGGGGTATGTAGATATATTGCTTATAATAAAAAATGGTCTCTAGAGACTAGATGAAAGCCCAAAAGATCTTGACACCGCGAGCTAATTTTGCATTAGCGACATCTATCGGGCACTGATGTAACGAATTATACACATACCTATATACCGGAACCGGTCATGCGACAGTGATTCCAATGCAAATGTACTCGTAACCGAAGTAAAACCACGGAGCCCATGTAATTATGGCAATATCTTTAATGAGGTCAGGTCCATGATCTACAAATTGGAATTGTAATTACAGTAACCACCCGAGGTCGCGGGTAATAAGCAAAACTATAATTAGTGAGGGCTAAACTATATCAAGATCCTTGTGAGCTTAAACCGGCACGCGACTAGTTTAAACGGTAACACGACAACCTTACCGCCAGATCTGATAATAAGAACCTGGTTTTTGTTACCGGTCGATTTTTTTTTACTTTAATTAGAGGCTTATTTAATATTACATTATGGTAAATACCAACATTGCTTAATCTAGGCTTATCGTGCGACATGGTAAATGTGCCTGAAACAAAAGCTATGACTTGTATATTTCGTGTTTGTTTTACTTGGATATGGATCTGGGTTATTTATTTTGAATAATTGAAACAAATATCAAATTTGATTAAAGTGAGCATTAAATCAGTGTTTTGAAATACAAATCATTTAAGTTTACATCGTACATACTGTCTAATTATTTTCATTCCAATTCTTGCTTTTATATTATTATTTAGCGTATTAAAGGCTCTAATTCTAGTTCAATTTCTTGAAAAAAAAATCTCCATAAAAATAGGTAGCAAGCTTCACTTGATTCGTGATTGTTTTATCGCATGAGCACTACCCTAGTCTCAGTGGGGAGGGCAACCACCTGGCCACAGCTGCAACTTCCAGGAAGAAAGTTATAATAAACCTGAGCACGTTTCCAAGATCCTATCACACACTATTTTGGTCAAGGGTAGTTTGAGCAAACATGCTTTGCGTTTTATGGATACAGTAATTTGTAAGGGAAACCACCCCCCGTGTTCATTATATCTGGGTTACTGATATAGTTGAATGACTTTAATGCAAAATTAGGTAGCATAACTATCGCTAAAGACATAATTATGTTGTGATTTTTATGTATGTGTCTTTGTTTTACAGTCGACAGTAAATGTATAGTCAAAGAATTCTCGTAATTCGAAATTTAAGGTACTCTTAGCACAGAAGCTACCAGCAAACAGTCAAACATACTGTTGAAATCCTACCTCCCATTTCAACTCCACCGTATTTCAAGCAAAAATACCGTCACACAAATTCGCAATCAATCAGAATAAAATACTGAACACAACTCATACATCAGTTGCATAAAACCGTGACAATACGTAATACGGCAGACTTCGTTCGGCAACCAAATCGTTCAACATCGTTTCATTTGATGGATTACACGGCGATTACGGCCTACAGGAAATCCGCGTATTTTTCATTTGGCAATTGTAACGGCGATATCAAAATATCGTTATACACGGCACCGATTAGATTAACGGCACACAATTGGCTTACATGGAAACTTGGCCCATTAGCTTCCTGTAATACCTATTCCGTGGATTGGATTAATTCAGAACGCGCCCGCGGGTGTTTGTGTTTCGTGCCGCTATCGCGTCTGTCTCTAGCAATAAGGGCCAACAATCAAATTAAATATTTGACGAGCGAACTTAAGTATTTTTGGTATAGTTTTTTCGTAAGTTCGTATAGCAAGGCACAAAAATGGGGAGCATTTTTTAACGTAGTTATATTTATCATAATAGTAGCTAGCTACAAGAAAGGTTAAAGTGAAACGTGTTTCAGTTGCTCTAGCTTCTGTAATTTTGGAATATTTTGATAGATAGGTTTCCAGTATTAATTAAAGTATTATTAAGAGTGGCCCTGTTAGTCTATAATCTAATCAAATTTTATAGACATGACTTAAAATATTCCTTACATTTTAATACCTCTACTTTTCTTCCAAGCTCCCGCACCCCCCACATTTGCCGCTAATCCGTACCTCCGTGTATGGCGGGAACTAAATTAACTCGCTTACGTTATGATATTTCAGTCACGATCTTAGTGAATACGCAGTTATGGGCGGCGCAAGTCGAACTCAGTAAAGAGAGTTAATCGTGACACGTGTTTGGATAAATGTATCTATCGACTGTATTTTGTGTGCATAATATGATAAGCATGAGCTAAATTACAGTAGTCGATCCGGCACTCTGTGCGTTCAGACTGGGCTGTAAAATTGCTGTCTGCACATTGAAGATATATGAGAAAATCTGTAATTAGGAGCCTTTATCAACGCAATGGAACCCCAAAACAATGATTGTTAGAATTTTTTTCCGTGCGTTGTTTGTGCGCCCAAATCTCTGAAACGGATTTTGGTCCGTGCGTTTGTGCGCCCAAATCTCAGAAACAGCTTAACCGATTTGGGTGCCGTCACTAATGTATTGTGGTAAGCTTCACTTAAAATTCTATGTTACTGTATTATATAAATCAGTTCATGAATAAAAAAGTTGTAACAATTTATAGACGCGTACGAAGTCGATGGCAACAGCTAGTACATACATATAATAAGTCTGATACCTACCTCAATTGACACATATATTGACAACGTCATATTTAAAAGTTTTAGAAAAGGGACTATTTCGATGTCATTCCATTGCAAGTTAAATGTATAGGCAGACTTTAACTTTCTAAGTTCTAATTAGTATATGTTGAAGAGGTAACGACGTTACTAGACAAATTAATTAGGTACCGAGCTAATACCTAACATCAAAATCATAATTTCGATAATTAATGCCTGAATTTACAAAGATGTACCGTTCAATATTAAAACATAAAATCGTCTTAAAACCCCATACAAACCACTAAGTAGGTAAAGTAATAAGCTTTTAAATCTTTAATGAAGTTATCAAAGTTGAAAACACATTTAAAATATTAATAACTATAAAGGAGATAAAGAGGTCGTTAGGGTCGATGGAACTTAGTGGCGATTAAAAGAAGTCGTAAAAGCCAGGCAAGTTATGTACTCATACTCGTACTCACTTTAATAATGTATTTAAGGGACTTCTTCTGCCCCCGTTCTCTTTACGCCCTTCTTTTAAAATGAGGGATTTTTAATAAGTTCTTAATTTAAAACCATCCCATAGTTTACGTTATAATATAATAGGTTTTTTTTTTTTGCAAAAACAGCCAGTATGTAGACGAATAAAATAAACATGAAAAAAAGTTTCACATCATCAATTAGTTTAAAATTGATTAGCAATGAGTTTGCAATATCAAAATTAAATTTTCATCGAGCTATACGTTAAAGTCTACATTATAACGCCGTTTCATAAATGACTTTACGAAATTGACAAATTACCTAAATTCCACCCTCGCCCGTTTGTTAACTCTACACATTTGATTAACTTACATACACATGTCTATATGTGTAATACGTCGTGTACATAACCTTATACAATAGAAAGCTTTTTATTAAAAAGGTTTTGAAAGTTCGGTAACAGGAAAACGATGGGAAATTGTTTTCTAAAAGACCTTACAATGTCGTAAACATTCCCCGTTTATATAGGTGTAGTAACTTTAATAGACGTTACGCTTCTAAGTTCAGGTCAGGATTTAGATTTGCCAATTCATCTATATCTATTGTATTTCAACGAGATTTTCAGGTATCGATAGCCCAAAATTATACAAAAGAAAGGTACATATTTCATGCAATGGCCATCAAAAAAAATCAAGAAAGTAAGGCTGGCATCACACTTGCAATTTTGAGCGTTAATAATTAAGCGTGTTTGAACGTGCAGGTAGAGCATGCAGCATATCCGTAATGTGAGCGTACTCGACGCATTTTTGTCTAAACAATAGAGGATCACGCACGCTCGACAATTGCTAGGTGCGATGTCAGCCTTAGGCTCGTAATTATCTACAAAAATTCAAGGATTGAAAGCAAAAATACTGTCATTGTAATCCTTTTACCGCTCGTCTTCGTAGACACGAAAAGGCTCTTCCAATGGTGCGGACTAATTCCGAATGCACCTCCAATCGTAAAAGGAGTCGTAAAGAAGCGAGTCCCCCTCGAACCGATGCACGGGAATCGGGGAAAAATAGTTGATTTCTTATTGGCTTCCACCCAGACTCAGATTGAAAATTCGCCATAAAGACATTGGAACACGCCTGGCCGGATTAAAGGGGGAAAACTAATAAAGAAAACTTTTGCGACACCGTATTTTTACCAAACGCGCACCTAAAACTTCTTAGCCTTTATTAGGTTCGCGTTGGTAATTTAGAAAATGCTCTGCGGTTTTACTAGCGCCTTTTTCTAAACTCCTATAAAACGGATATCTAGTTTCTGTTATAGCTTTGTGGACTTGATTAAGTTCCTTTCAATCTGCTCGGATTTAATATATGTTTGGCGTTTAAAGAGAAATTGTAGTCAATCTCTCGAGTAGCTTGAAATTCATTTTAATAACGTTTCAAGGAATGTATGTGGGATTATTAGATTGCTTTTAAAATATGATAATAATGAAATGGTACAGTGGCGAATGGTTAAATTGTGACACAGTGGATGAGTTATACTAGAAACGAGAAAATTAAGACGAAACAACAATAAACATGTTCTAAAAACATGTCAGGGTGCACGCTACCCTGAATAGGAAATGGGGTAATACGTATTTCATTTACATAAATGATCGCACTGTGAAATGGTGCCCGTTCGAGGCTGCGTTCGAAGGAGGCTCGTTTACGCAACACGTCGTAATCACCCATTAGAATTAATTTCCTTGATGCTTTTCAGGATACAATAACAGTAGGTTCAGGTAGTAATTCATCAACATACTCATTAAATTTCACACGATGCATGCAAAATAAATGTAACATTTTGTTGTTGTTGTGCGATGAAAAACACCAAGCCGCACCCGAGTAGCAGTAGTTATATTTCGGCACAGCGCTGTAGGTATATACGTAATAATTTCACACACGCCTCGACTCATCGTTCGGCGAAATATTAAGGTGTATAAAATTTTATTACTAGCATTACCCCCTTCCCCTGTTCTGTCTATAAACATTGTGTCGCGTCTCCCCTCGCGGCCCGCGCGCTGCGCTGCGAAGCAACTTTCTCCTTCGCCTTATTTCCCTCTAATGCCACATTTGTGTCTTAATAACGAATGGTATTATGTTACGAGCGTTCGCATTGTTTGATTTTCAATCTCTCGAGATTGTACATTTTCTTTGCGTCGCTAATGGCTCGTGCCAGTGAAATGTAATAGGCATTTGAAACACTATATCGGAAGCTTGAGTTTTATTGCGTATTATTTAAACTGCTTATTGATTGTTGAGCTCGCGAGACGTCGAATCGAATTCATTTTTAATATTGTACGCTGAACTGAAAAAGTGTTATTGCATTATGAAGTCAAATGAGATGTTTATTTTCATTGCACTCGACGGGAAAGCGGCAGTTTAAACAAATTGGCATGAAAGTATTTGCTTTTCGCGAACGGTTTTATTATTTCGTTTAATTTGGATTGCAATATTGTGATGCGAGCGGGTTTAATTTTGGAAGATTAATGACGATGTGATAGGTCGATAATGTTCTAACACGTGTACTAAAGTAGTGAGTGGGGCGGAGTGGTTCGGTTGATAGAAATCGAGCGCGGTAATCATCGCAAATCTCTCCGGGGCACGCGCACCGTCCCCTATCTCGGCGGTTCGTCGCGGCAACACGCCGCTTATTGATATCACCGGTGTAGGCTATGGACGTCCTGATATTGCTACCTGTTTGTCTTGCATATTGACTATCACCGCAGCCCTGTTGTATAAACTTTTTTTCTTATTGCTTCTTTCCGTAAGAATTCATTGGAACGGGAGACACCCGGATACAACTATTGGGTTTATCGTCGTTTGAGCGAATAGGGGTTCCATTCCAATATGTCAGCTTGAAACGGTTTGTTTTCATACGCCACTGATTTGTGTCCCAGATATACACCAAGAGAATTAAGTTAGAAGAAAAACGGTATTTCTAAACCTTTTTCGGCAAAATGGTTTGTGACGTCGTTCCTTCGGTAACATTTTACTTATTCGTAAAGTTGTTTGCTTGTAATTTCTTAGCTACCTACTCGTTTTATACACAGAGAAAATGTTTACTTGGAGATTTAGCGTCGTCGAAAAATAATTTACATAAAATCTTAGGCAAACACAGTGAATTGCGTAAACTTCAATCATGGATCTCAGCGTCGCCCATGCCGTTCTCGTTCTCAAAGAAATACCATTATCTGTAAAATTATCTAAATATCAGATTTATAAAATAAAACTAAAAAAACATAGTGCCCAAAATATTTGCAAAGGTGACACTGATTTTATGCCTTTGGCTACAGGAACAAGCTCGGCCAAACCTCGAGGCATTCCAACCCCACACTAAAGATTTATCGAAAAATAAATATTTTAATGTGAACCGATAGCCCCTACAAGGGATTCAGGTAAATCTTTGCACCTTTTCAACTCGGAAGATACGGGCGATTCGTAAGAAATATTCGGGGCCATCCACCGCGTGGAATCCTATTGCAATTTATGCTCATTGAACTGGAAAAAGTATATGGGGAGGCTAAGGTCGGCGTCAATTCTTTTATTGCCACACGAAATCAATAAGAAGCGTGACGCGGACTGTTCTCGAGGACTGACGTTGTAATAAAACTCACAACAACCCTGGTCCGGTGATACATTTTAATAAAATATTAATGAATTATCATATTTCGTAGGCGTATCCAATAAGGTGTCTGTACTAACAATTATTCTGAATACATTATTGAGGCATCATTTCGATGCAGCAATAAGTCTGTGGGTCCTCCTGGGAGCGTCCGGACTCGGCTGCCACTCCTACCCGGGAGTAATTGAAAATTGAAATTTGTTTAGGACTGCTTCGGACAAGTAATTTGATTTAAGCGACGGTTCGCGCGCAATCGGGAAGCAATAACAATAAAATATGGGCGGAGGTGAATCACTGCGCTCAATCTAACGTTCAGGATTCAAAGTATTGTGTATTGGTAGACGGGCACGAATTATTTTCGCAAATAACCGCGCTCGAGCGTGAAGAAACCGCCGCATACATTATTTCTTACTCATTTATCAATTGAACACTTACACGACAGCTTAGTTAGTGGTTTGAGCGTAGACCGGTCGGGACACTGCACCGGGTAGTCGCGGGTTCGATTCCCGCCTGGGCAAATTTAGAAACGATCTTTTCGTAATTTGCCCCGGTCTGGGTGTTACTAGGATCGCCCCCAGTCCATTGTACGGTACGTATAATACAAGCGTTGCTTATTAAGGGGCCATATAGTTGATGCGTTCGTTAGACGATATTTATTATTTATTTAGATTGGTACCTCCATATGCATCCTTTTATTGTATATACTTTTTACAGAAGCAATATTTCGAAGATTTCTAGCACACCCTAACATAACGCCCCCTTTACATTGGGACTCATCTTTCTACGAAGCCATCCCAAGGAGCATATAAGTCTCCAGAATGCATTACATCCTAAACCTACGGTGGCAATAAAGTCCATGCTTCACTGTAAATAAGGCATTAAAGTTTCCACAGGCAGTTAGTGTCTACATCGTTATTATTAAAGTGAAACACCTAGGTAGCCAGGTTCGCTTTAAAGTTTAAATTGCCGTAGTTTTTAGTGCTAGGACATGAATGGAATTTTCTATTGTTATTATGCAACGGACCTTGTTATGATAAGTAGGCAGTAAATTTGTAAAATCCACCCGATCTAAAGGTTGGATTTGAAGAGAAGCTTGCGATAAAACCGCTTTATATACCTATATACTCTTTTCATTCTTTTAACATTGCCAGTGGAGCAAAGAAAATCTTAAAAACGGTTCCAATCAACACATCAAAATAATATACCTACTTATTTTTTTCTCATAATTCAGTAGACTGAGTTAAAGTTTGATAGGGATAAACTATAGCTATATAGCACTATATATAACTATATAGCATTCATTAAAAAGCTAAGATATTTTTATGCACTTGGTAGGGGGGTCCGTAGTTCGAAGAACACACTTTTTTTGTTATGATGCTTGGCATTTATAATTATAGAACAATAAATTTTAATTGTATTACTAAAGTATACAGCTATATCTATGGGAGTATCGAAAGTATAAAACGTGATTCAATATTTATTATGTACTTACATAAATTATTAATCTAAAGCTCCCACAATACTTAAATTGCGTGCGGCTCCGCTCCGATCTCAAATTACATATCGAACTTGTCAATTATAAGATCATGTTTAATGTTTTCAATATTATAAATGTGACCCTTTGAAAGTAATCCCCCAAACGCAGGCGGCCCGTGAACCACGCTTTGACAGAAACAAAAGTACGCTCGTGAACACCCTATATTGGCAATATCCAAGAAATTTCTCCAAACTACAGAGAGATAGTAGCATTATTAGCTAGGGGTTCCTTAGCCCCCTCGCTATCACTCACCTATCCGTATCAGAGGCAGTGGGGGCACCCCCACGCGACTAATCACAGAGGATGTGGCATAGACGCGCTATGCATATTTATTATTGCCTCCGACGAATTCTCACCGATGGTTCGATACGAGCGGAACGTGGATGTTTTTCATTCGCTCAAGTAATTTATTTAGCGAGGGCCCCAGGTAAGGGCTTAATGTTTGATGAGCTCAGATTCAACGTTCTTAATTTCTGTACGCACCGACGTATTAGATCCCAGCTCGATCACGTCCTGCGGTTGTTTGTTTTCCACACGTAAGTGAATTAAATTCGATACCACTAATCGATAGAGATTGGGGAGCTGAAAATAATCCGCGTATTAGTGGAACGTGTTCGCAATAGGAATGTTTGCTTATACATTATGGAACCGAAATTGGCAAATTTACAGCGATGCACGGGAATATGACCGATATTGCGACCACAACAAACAATTAGCGTCCGAGAGCGGCGAGGAAACGCCAGCTTATAAAACACGATTATACACGCGCCTCGCGCACCGCTGCAGTAATTAAAACTTCTCTAGCGAATAAAAAATCTAATAAAAAATAAGTACCTCTTCTATCGTTTGCAAAGTCATATGTGAGACCCTTAATTATTATGCCTACAGGCGGGCGAAAATAAGTAAGTGTATTTTTAGAGTTGCATTCGAATTAAATTCCGAACAAATGCTAATGTTTAACCAGGGAATTCTTGTACAGTACAACAAGGGGAGGTCGGGTTAATTAAATGGACCCCTGGTTCAGTTTCATAAAATTATTTGATCTTGGCCCAACACGAGGCCAATTTGATGCGATTCATTTGCTGGATCGCAGACTGTTAATTTCATTTTTGGTAGATTTTACTTGAGAACGACCTTAGTGGTATCGCTCTGATTCGTAGGCAAACTATATAAACCCGGGTTTATTGCTGTCTGACTGCCTTCACTTTTGACTTGGGGGTGGTTCACCAAATAGACTAAAGTGCGGTCTCGTGTTGGAGTAATAAACGACTTTTATCATGCACTGCTTCGCAATGCCGTTTCATTAAAATTGAATGTGAACGCTTAATGTTAGTAGTTGTTGTTACGTGAACTATTTTGATGTACCTAAATCTTTTGAGAGAGCTATATGAAAAATATAGACACTCTATCGTCTTTATTGTCGGCTTATAATTAATTCATAGTTCTAGAAATATGTATATGATGTGATAGCGAATCTGATAGAACGCTTGCCTTGCAAGGGTTGCAAGTTTAAGTCTCAACTCGCACCTATGAAATTTCTGTTTTTTATGTACGATTCTCATTTTGGACTATGTTTATCACTTGCTAAACGGTGAAGGAAAATATCATGAGCAAATCCGCATGCCTCGGAGATTCTCAAATGTCGTGGGAAGTCCGTCAACCCGTACTGGGTAGAGCTGCTGTAGTATGGCTTGAATCCTCCCATATTATGACCCGTGCCCAGCAGAGGGAAATACAGAGCCAATTGTTATAGAAATATAAAGAAACATACCGAATTTTGATATCGTAAAATAGTACTAAAGGAAGTAGTTTTAAAGGCTAAAAATATTTACACAGTCGCAGTCAGCTCACGCTCACCAAACAAAGTGTACAGAAAATTATGTTAATTTTACACCCAAAACACATCAGCAGTTAAACGAAATCGTCCAATATTTCCAGATGTTGACACTACGTGGGGTTGCCATAAAATTATAGCTGTTGCCAGCAAAATCGCTACTGAAACCCACCTAAGCAAACGTCGAAGATTTATAATAGCGGAGTGCATACGACAGGCTGCATAATTTAATTACACCCTCACACTCTTGATTAAAATTTTGCAATAACGCATTAAGACGCCGAAGGGCGTAGGGCAAGAAAATTAAACGGTCCATAATAATTTCGTTATGCGTCAGTACCATGATTAAAATCTTACAATTAATTAGGAAAACTTCTACGCATAGGGGAACTTTTAGGACATTAATTGAAGCGTTGCGTAGCGCTATGTAAAAACAAGTCAATGCTAAACAACCTTAGGCCACTGGCTGCGCTCATGTTAAATAGGTATTGGCATTATGATTATGTCTTTAGCGGATTACTTTGTTCATTTACAAAGCAGGCAATCGCATTTACCTTTTAACAATAAAATGCCTAACGTCTTGATACCGAAGTTTTTTCTTTACCAAGTGACATTTATTGAAAGTTTTTTGTTTTGCAAAAAGAACCATTTTAGTAGAACTTAGTTAACTATTATTGGTTAAGAATTATTGACACAAGTGATGTGTTAGTTTTAAATTCCTTTTGACAGCGATCGCGAAAGTTCAACACAACAACAATATTACTTTTCAAATCAGCGTAGTGTTTGACCCAAATATATTTGATATAGAGTATATCCGTACCCTCATCACCTCTAAAGGAATCATGCAATATTTATTTGTTTGGGAACTTAGTGAATAGGGTAAATGTGTAACACACATTCATCAGAAATAAGTGGCCGTCGATACAGCGTTAACGACACATAAGTAATCAACGCTAAGGAAACAGATACAGAGACTGCAGAACATTAAAGAAATGCTAAATTAAGATACATATCCCAGACTGAAAGACAATATAATTCACTTTAGGAAAATCTATTATTGGCTTATGATGAATTTACTTATGTCTAACATTTAATGCCGTAACTGCATGTAATGCTATGAAATATACCATAGACGTTTGGAAGGCGTTTTTGCCATACCTACTACTGGAATCAAGTTTAATCAGCTCACAAGTTTAGGACCAATTAGTATTTAAACTCTCCGTGGTGCCTTACACCTGGAATTAGTCCAGCTGTAACAGTCTTACTTCTGTGGACATTTGTCTACCAGATCTTTTTGTCTCCCGCTTTGCAATGGAGGGAAGTGGATAATTTTCTTCCAACTCCTCCTATTTATCTTTCGATTAATTTCGTGCGGGTTCCAAGACAATTAACTTTATCCCGGGACTCGCCGAGGGTCAAACCTCGGTGTCTTCATTGGACACCACTGTAGATCCTGGCTTACAGGAGTAGCAGTGGTGGGAGTGTGTGGCGGGCCTAGTCCCAAATAAAAAAAGACGTTTGGAAGGCTTGGAGTATTACTGAGCTATAGTTATTATGATTATATTAAATAAACGTAACAGTCCGCTAGAATTACAGCAGATATACATAAAGATAATGTATCTACTGCAGTACCTACACACAACTGCAACCTACGGTATCTAGTAAAAATAGAGAACCTTTTACAAAATAGGAGCGAAAAGCTAAAATAAAGAACACCGCACTAGATCCCCTAGATATCAACAGTGAGTGAGCTGATAAAAAATTCACAGACCAAAACGGGGAAAACACAAAATCAGATTGTCTCAAAATCACACGAGTGACAGCGTAACGCGGCGGCCTTGCATCTATAATTCAACGAGCTCGACGGGATCCCGCCACAGAGAGCAACGGGAATACTTTCCCTCCCCATATCCGGCAACCAACTTATGCCAATCTATTCTTGTTGAATCGAAACTGTTTACCGTTGTTTAGAGGGGCTAGAGTAGTATGTTGCTGTTTGGAAAGATACCTACTTGAGACGTACGGCAAACTTGAGCTTTTGATATACGTGAGTAAATTTATTAATGTACGGCCACATCTCGGTATAGGTAGTGTATTCGAACCTATGTATGCAATGCTGCTATTAATTTGCCATATCGCTCCCTGCAACGAAGTATGATTCGACGCTGGGGTCGATTGCATTTTTCTGTACCTAACGTGTCTAGGTAAATATTCAACGGGAACCATGGTACGGAATAAATACCACCGTCTCTGTTGTAAATTCTCTGTGACTTCGAAGACGATAAAAACTGGCTTCGACTAAAGCGGAGAGTAAAGGTGATGTGTGGAATAGACCTATCACTGATTGCTTTCAGGGAACCCTAGTACCGCGGAGGATTCCAAACCATCTGATTGGTCCATTCCACATATCTCCTTCCCTATCAGCTTTGATTGAATCTGGGCCTAAGATAGTATCTCATTCTCCCCGATACTGGGCCAGAGCCACCAAGAAGGATAGTACTAATCCTCATTTATTCCTGTTATATATACAAACAAATAGTAAAAATTCAAATATATCTTTGTTTATAGCGAAAATATAATAGCTACAGAATACAGTTTAGTAGAACCGATTTAGCATAGTAGCTAAATAGCTATAGATAAATTACTATTGTCTGTCTGGCCTTGTAATTGGTATAAGCCACTACACTATAATTCGCGCAATTACGCCAAGACCGGATTCACTGCCGCCTGCGAGTAGTGTCGCCAATCATTTCAATATACTAGGATATTATTTTTCCATTTGTTGCTCAAGCACTGGGGGTAAATGTTGTGCATAATTGAGCACTGTGGGGCTATATATTTTGCGATCGTTTAGGTTTATTTAAATTAAACATCTGGTGGCCAAATAGTGACTTATAAAAAGCGAGACTAATTTCTCACTAAGATTATTTACAAAAAAAGGTACCTATTTCACGTTGATTTACAAGTTAATAATTTAATGTTTGTAGTGTATGAACACTTCATAGATGTAAACAATTATATACATAATTGTTTACGGATATATAAATATAAGTAATATTGATATATGGCATTATATATATTTATTATGTTGTGTCGAGCTACGGACTGTGCGAGCTGTCAGTATCAAATGGATGATAAAGAAAATATGCCGGACCGAACCAACATGCCGGAGAGCGGCGGTAGGATACTGTTGGGAGGGACAAGATATATAAGACGCAGGCCGTGAGTCAGAGCCGATATTATTAGGATAATTATGTACACAACAATGTTCATTTTCGAAGCCGTTGTCAAACTTTTTTTCAACTGTGAACCGATAACGATTATTGATTATAATTATCGACAGGAAAAGTATGCCTTGATCCTGATATTTGACAGCGCTAATCTGGCACCGCTACTCCGTACGCAGTTCGACTGATAATTGTTAAATTGAGCTCCCGCACACAAGCCTACATCACGGAATCGCCGAGTTCACTTCACACTTCAGTAATTATCGGCGGGTAAGTTTCCCACCTCCAATGAAGGTTTCACCAGTAACCGCTATGGTACGGTAAGCCCAATCGCGAGACTACGATGCGCTAGTTCCGACTTTTAGAGTTAGCGCTTAAATACTTTGGAGTTTAAAAGTTGTTATGGGAAATTAGAATCGACTTTCCAGCCATCTATGTTGTAGGTAAATAAATGCTTGCTATACTTATTGATCTAATAACTAAGATTACGAACAACTAAAATAAGTGTAAGTTTTTCTTTTAATTACTAGTATCACTGCTTAGTGCAATTAGTATACCAGCGCATTTCTACACACCTTTGCGCTGACATTAAATTAATTTAACGTCCATTTATAAGATACCCTAATTAGGGATACCTCGCTGTCGTATTATTCAATTTCAATGCAGCAAATTTCTAATAAAAGCACCACATTAATTACAATTTACAGTATGGTGAAATGGGACCCATACCACACCAAAACATTCCCATGAACCATAGACATTTATTGGCATGGAACGGTCAGGGATAAAACAACATAGAATTGGTAACGGGCTTTTAATGTGAACAAGAACATCGGTGGACAATAGCCATCCAATGGGGTTCGACTGGCCGTAACGAAAATATTATAAACAATAAAAACAAATTAAATGTATTCTACATTCAAATATTACATTCAAATTAAATTTAATATTCCAAATTCAAATTAAATTTAAGGTTCCAAATTCAAATATAATTTATAGCATAAAAGTTATTTCAAAAATGTGACGTCCAAATAGCACTATCTTTCCCCATGAACCGCGGACATTTATCGGTGTGGAACGATCGTGGATAAAACAATAAAGAATGGGTAACTGCGTTTTAATGTGAACAAGAACACGGTGGACAATGGCCGGCGATTGGGCCCCGACCGGTGGTCACTGCGAAATCGCCGTATTGTGTCGAAAGTGATGTTCCATTATAATATGTTTTATCGATATCGATTAGTAAATTTTTGAAAAAAATATTCCATAATATTGATGGTATTATTGAACCTAAACGTAACTTATGCAGATACAAATTGTGAGGTCAGTTAATTTAATAAAAACAGCTTTCGACCCATAATTATTATAGAATGCCATGTCGTTTAATAGGTTCACCGATTTAAAAAAAAATGGAAAGTAATCATAAGGAAAATGTGAACATAGATAAATAATATTGATTAATTTTATGTTTTTTTTTGTGCATTTATACTGTGTACGCAATACTGGGTCCTGGGTACCAGTATTTTAAGAAGATGTAAGTATTAACGTTACTGGTTAATATAGGTACTATCCATTTTTTGTTTGTATCGACAAAAATATAGCAAGGATCGCACAACACTAATACGGCTGTAGGTAGGTAATAAACGAACCCGCATAAACCTTTGAATGGCTGACCACAGCATCGAACCTATGCGCCCTTTGTCTGTGTCCGGCCGCAAATTGTTTAAGAAATAAAATAAAATCTAATTTACCGCCTTGCTACGTTTATAGGAACCGTTTTACGAGTGCCGCTGACTCGAGTGTATTGTTTACTTTCAATACTTTTGAGTTTTTATTACTTGCTCCCTAATACGATTAAGGTACTAAATGTGAGGAATAAAACTTATCCAACACAAAATGTGCAGGAATTTGTTAACGTACGTAGATTTGTTTGATATTTGTAAGGATTCAAAGTATATGAGTTTTCTAGTGGAGATTACGGTTAGGCAGATGGCCAGGTGGAGTGAGGACCCGCTGAAAGTAGCTAAAAAAATTGGATGCAGAGTATTGAAGACCGAGCTCAGTGGTGTGTATTGTGGGAGGCGCACGTCCAGCAGTGGATGATGAATAGTTATAGATAGAAAAAAATCTTATCAACTCAGGAATAAGGCTAACGATGAGTTGTTAATTTATTAAAACAATAAAATGCTTTTAAGTTATTAGTGCAATTAAATACATTATAAAGGTATTGAAATAAAACTAATCTTATGGGTTTTATCTCGTTTTTACGTTCCCGGTGCTTCGGCTGCTTTACAGCACCCATGGTCACGGGTGGACAGATTAAAAAAGTATTTATTTATCAGTAAAAGATGTAGAAAAAGATGTGCAATATTGGAAAGAAATATAACTTTTAAAATATATAAGCAGGAAATATGATTAGTATACTACCCTCTACACAACTAAGTAAGACGTATAGAGACAAGCTAAAACACACATGAACAAAACCTATACATCTTATTTATGTTTATTGCATTCACACCACTCTGGCCGACAATAGAAATCGCGAACATATTTGCAGATAATACAGTTACCGTGACTACGGGCGGGGGAGTCACATTGCATCCATACAAACAGAAAAATGGCCCCGAGCAAGCTGCAAGATGTCCCGAAAATACATTAGTCGCATTAGAAACACCATTAAGGGTCGGACCGATAACAATTAGGGTGGATCTGGGATCTTAAGGGGAATTAACAACGCATAGACAGTTAGCACTGGTTTAAAGGAAACTTTATCACTGCAGAATGGCTGGAGAGGTTCTATTTTCACTTATTGTATATTTAAATAGTTACAAAATATCTTTGTTAAAAGATTAGAATCAGTATATAATTTTAGGTCGCATCGAATGTTTAATATGCAATGGTACGAAAAATAGTTAAGTGTGACAGGCAGACAGACGGACATGTACCATAATGGTTCCCTTTTAATACGGAGCCCTAAAAGATCCGTAGAAACAAGTGATTGTGAATATATAAAGATTGAATCGTGGTTGAAATGGATCACCCTTGACACCGAGAGGTTCTGAGTTCAGTCCCTACCCTGGCCAACTATTAACGTGAGCCTATTCCTACTACAAGCATTGGCTTAGTTGGGAAGGTTAACGAGTCTTGTAAAGTGTTTATAGTATATAAAAAGTGATTAAAAAAATGGTTATTCTAAAATTTATTTGTAAAGAATCCAGATAATATATCTATAGCAGTTGTTGCGTGAATGAAGTCGTGGACACGATAATTAGTTTATTGTTGACTTCTAAAATAATTAATGTATGTTTATTTAAATATAAAACGTATAAACTTAAAGATAATGCTATAATACCGAAAAAAAGTACTGCAATGAAACGCGTCGCAGATGACGTAGGTGGGGCTTCTCGCGTGATTGACTGCTCAGCTGCTGTCATTTTTGATAGCGAAGACAACTTCACTTGTCAAGATGACGCGGTAACAAGAGTATACAATGGTAAACGATGGAGACAGACTTTTTAATTGAAATTGGATTGGAAGCCATAGTTTAGAAAGTTACATCAATTCAGTCAGTCCGTTGGGGCGCCTAAAGTTTTACGTTATTTCCCCAACACGTTGAATAGCGCTGTACTACACACCGCCATTATTTTCTTTGCGTGCGCTGTTTCGTGTGTAAAAATATTTTTATATACCTAAATCATTAAAGACACGGTGGCAAAAAATGAGAAAACAAATCATAATCATCATAAAGACTTGGAATTCATTCATACTAGAGCGAAAAACATAAAAGGGGAACAAGATATAAAGGTGACTCCGAAAATTCTTGTAACCGCGACGCCGACTTTTACAATATGCATAACTTGTTGAGAGAGTAATCAAAAGACGATATAAAGTGAAGAGCAAGACACGGCGAAAGGCTAAAAATGTAAACCCTCTCTTAGATTTCCTTGACGCGAGTTGCGCGACCCCTCCGCGAAACTTGTCGTAAGATGGGAAAAATTACCCGGCTGCAGGAAACTTTTTTCGATTTGAATTATGATTCCTTATTTCATGCTTCGTCCTTAAGAAGTTTGTTTTACATCGGACAGGGCTGATTCGTTGACGCCATGGGAATATTAATTATGAGTATTAAAATGCATTTGCGTCATGGATCATCTTTGGACGTTATTACTTTTTGTGGATTTTGTTCAGTGAGAATATAATAACAAACATAAGGAAAACCTGGGAGAATAATGTTAATTATCTCGAGTTCAGCCATCATTCGTGATGTTTCTTTCAATATCAAGCCTATATTATGAAGAGTCCACTGATACTTTGAGAAGGTTAGGTTAGGTAGGTAGTAGTAGTAGTAGTAGGTAGGTAGGTAATATATCAGTACAGATCCAATTACATGACTTGGTAAGATCTGCTGAAGTCAATGAAATTTCCTCAATTTATTTGTTCAAAAGTTATTTTCATCTCAGTCTCGAATGATAGCCCAATGACAAATTTTCTTAGAATAAAACTTAGCGCAGGCAGTCACCGGGGATTATTACTTCGGAGGAGGCTTTGACTTTCAACTTTCTAAAGAGTTTGTTGAATAAGTTTTCTGTATTACCCGGGGTAATATAATTTGTCAGGCGCTAGGGTGATTCCAGTTAAAGTCTTATTTTCGTTGACTAAAGATATATATCAAACATCTAATTATAATGGTCACTGCGTGTTTAGATTCTTATAAAAAGACAATCAAGTATTGATTTTATAGATTTACACGATTTCTACTCATTGAAATTAACGCGATTAAATTCGTAAAATTCGTTTTTTTTCTATAAGACAGTTATGGATAATTTCTACCAATTTGTGACCCAATAATAAAATAGCTTAGTGTGGTTCTTATAATACCAGCTTTTGAGGAGACTAGCTTTTGTTCGTGGCTTGGCCCGCGCATTCATCGCCTAATGTCTACTGTGCGACTCCCCATGGCTATATACATGAAGGGTCTACCTGTAGACATAAGTCAATGTCATCTGCGTAATATAATCCTTATCTATTGGGTACGATCATGGGGACATAGACTCACCGATATAATTATAGTAGCACTCGCTTTGGGAGTCTGAGACAGTATTTTTCATTCTGTATTTTTTGAAATAATAATAAGAGCATTATTGAAACAAGAGTATGTGAATATTCTAGTCGCTAAACTAAGAATCTCGGTGTCCTGAAGAAATAAGACTGATTATGAACAGATACAGTCGAATAACAGTTGTATCACAGCATGGGTATTTCGTCATTTTTAGTTAAAACGGATTTTTTATTTGAATACCCTAAAGGGATGCCACGATCTGGTTTGATTTACATAAATAGTGTATAATGACCGTCGATCCTGTAGGCGCAAGCTCTCAGTCTCTAAGAAAATATGTAAACTTTTAAATTGTATTTGCATTTCATATGCCTGGAAATATTGGCTTCGTGCCTGTGGCCTGCCACAAAGACTCAAGCTGGATCCGCGGGGGATGCGCTATGTTAGGGTTGCACATTTTAGCACTGTGCCCATGCCTCTTTCATATGCAAATGACATAATATTACTATTGAGTGCTGTAATGTTTTGCATATTAGCTTTTACACCACTATGGAAGGGTTATAATTTTAATATCGTACATAATGCATACATATTACTGGAACAACTGATGCAATCATTGTAGTTACATTTCATTTATCGCTAACTCGTGGTGCGTTAATAAATCAAAATGTATTTTTCTTATTCGTCTTAACTTAATACAATTTATATATTTTATATATTTACAATGAAAAATGGTTTGTAATGTCATTGTAAATGGCACATAATACCTATAAGTTTGGGGGTTCATCCTCTATTTCAATTAAACCTCAACAATGTAGAACTCTACTCTGTATTAAAACAACTGTGATTTAGTTAACAATAAATCAGTTAAGTAAATTCTAAAATGTCCATAACATTTTAACAATAAAATATTCCAAACTCTCGATATAGGTCGACGCAAATAAATTTCAAACTATAAACAAGCTTTGTTCCCAAATTTTCGAATAAATCTTTGCGGACTAATTTCCTACCTTTTAGATAAGCATAAATTCAGCGTCAAAGGGCTTTTCAATATTAATTGTCAAGTTACCTGGGGTCCAGGCTCGAGTTTTGACCTTTCGTTGTGCCCTTTCCCTGACCATAAACGTCGAGGAACAATAAACGGCCAAGGAGTGACCCTAGCGGAGTACCCTCGGTAAGTTCTTGGCCCCACAGTCCACGACCACCCCTGTCAAAGGCCAGCCTGCAGCCCCTGGGGAAATTATTGTCGGGATTTAAAGGGCATTGCTTACGTGAAAGTATAAAAACACGATACTTATAATAGACATTTTTAGCTGCAATAAGTTTTATCTGGTATCGGTCACGTGGCCAACTCTCTTGAGCTAAGTTTTATTGACAGCTCTATTAGGAACAATATGTCATTTATATGTAGAGTAGTTTGCATTATCGACGGGATTATATTCGTCTTCGTAACCAGTGAGAAGTGGGGTTATCAAAGCTCATAATATTTAAAAAAAATAAGAAAATAAAATATGAATTATTTACCTATCTGCACTGATGTTAAATTTATAAAAAAAAAATTGCCGATCGTTTAAATTAGATCGTATTCTGCTAAAGTAAACATTGATCTCTTGCTTGTAATTCACGTACAAAAATATGCATGTTTACATTTTTAGGACCCTTTACGCAAACATACACCCTGCTCTACATGCACTCAGTTTATCAATAATTTGATTCACCCTATGCTATCACAATTTGTTTTGCCAACTCAAGACTTCAGCTCGAAACCTCCGCATCAAACATTATTTACACGGACGGGATAAATTCGTCAATCAGGATCAAACGCCCTTGCGTGCATCGTAACATCAAAAAACTTCCTACCAAGACGTCCCAACGAAAAAAAACTTTTCCTAAATCATTGTCAGTTCCAATAAAATAAGCAAAATTAAATAAACATCCCCCGGCGAGATAAAAGGTCTAGACGTCGACATAGACCGCACTTTTGATGGTGTCGTATTTTTCAAAGTTAGGGGAAAGTTGACACTTGGACGAATTTAACCTACCATTGTATTAATTATTCAGGGCGGTTCTTTCGCGTTTTAAGGTGCGCTTGCAGGAGGGTGAGGTAATTTGTTTTTTTTTTAGAAAAAAAAGTGTAAGGCAAAGAATTTTAGGGAAGTTGCACCGAGCAGCGCTCTAACAATAGCCGAGGCGGGTGTAGAGTTTAATAAAATTGTTTTGGAATGCAGCGCGGAACGAGATAAGTTCCGCCTCGTGGATGTACTATCGATTGTAGGGCTTATAAAGTTAGCTTAACAAGAATAGTGTAATAACCACATCATATTCTTACAATACCTTATGTAGTAGGTCAACTTGAACTGTTTTAAACTTAATTAAAATAACACACACATTGACAATGTTAAACAAAAATTAAAAACTACGAGGAATTCATTTCATAAATGCGACATACTAAAAAGTTCACGTGCTAAAAGCGTATTAAAATGAAAATAGCTTTCTTATTTGAAAAGGAATACTAAAAATATCAAACATAATTAAGTCTGCGACTGTGACTGCACGGCATGGCGGCATGGTGTGTACACAAAAGAATATTTCTACACCAAACTCATTTGTAGATAGACGGGGGAGGCTTAGCGTCCCACCCGGAATACTTTAACTTTTCAATTGTAACTTTTGATGGGTTTTCGAACGTAATAATAATCGTTGTATCGCCGTGATGGGGCGCAAATCAAGAGGAACCATGCACAAAAGAATCCCAATCTTTATGCGGAAAATTGAGTTACAACGCCGGTGTATTATTCATTGCTATCCCAGAGCTTGGTGCATTTTTATTGACTCTATTGCCAATTTGATATAGTGTTATATTTTATACAGTTTACCCAAAATTTTATTATGTTGGGAATATTATTTTTATTATTTATTGAGCGTATTATAGATTATATTAAAGAAGAACTCATCAATTTAAAAACCTTATCTCTGTTTGGGTAAAATATTTTTTGCCAAATTTGTTTCCTCAACGCTACTTTTATTTGAACTCAAAACAAGTACCATGGTGAGAATACGAGGAAAGAAGACACGTCTTTAAAGGCAAAAATCAATAGTCGTTGCCATTCATTCTGGCGTGTAGACATGCCGTAATATTCAATTCTTAGGCACACATTTCATGGTAGATAAAACTCATGAATCAGTAGTCCATATGTGAAAACGAAAGGAGGTGGGTTCGTTTCAAAAAATCCACTTCTTGAAGGCGAGACGCGAGTCGAATTTCCTGTCTGATATGAATCTTCCCTACTCGTTTTAAGGTGATGTATTTTCCTATTTCTACCCTCCGGTTGATAGGTTATGTCCCGCGTAACAACAAGGTACGATTCTTGGGAGTTAGGGGCGACGCAAGGTAAGCCACACAGAGCAAAGCTATGCGATTTTTATAGATTTCGTGCTGTAAAAAGTTACATCAATAAACACAGTTATATATAGATCTATTGATTCTATGGAATGTATGACCATGGATACTGAACTGAATAACCACTGGTGAATAAGCTCTGTCACTTTCTTTATGGTTAGTCCTATGTTTACTCTGTGTTTTTTTTGTCTATGCTAAAAAGTTTTTTTTTATATACTCTCTGCCCTTTTTCTATGGTGTGTGAAAAAAATTGACGGCAATTTCATTTGTAATGTCTCCCAAAAACTAATATTAGCGACCTAACTTTATAATCTTTTCAATCACTTAATATTAGTAATGACGCTAGGTAAACGAAAACAGCAGGAAAAAAAATGTAACCCAATTGAGAACCTCCTCCTTTATAAAGTCGGTTAAAAATGAATAGGCTTAGAGAATTTGTGAAGCGCATTTTTTTTACAGTTAACGACAAATAAAAAAGCACAATAATATAAAAATATTAGGTCCTCTAATAATATAATTAGCTTCGCTACACCAAGTGGACCGAGAGCTTGCCGATCGAAAGGTCTGGTTCTCCTGGAGATGTCGCGCGCCTATTTCATAGGGACCCTTCGTTAAATTGATTTTCAATTTGTTTGAAATGTGGTCCGCGGTGCAACGGGCAATAAGGAGGCGGAATAGCGGAAAATTATTTGACTGAACTTACCCTTGATGAGATTTCAACTGAATTAGATGGATTGTAGGGTTGAATTTTATATGTTCATATTTCATTTATATCAAATAGAAAACCAAATAAAAGTAGTTTTATGTTGCGGTAGTCCAATGGCTGTTATGTTTCGTAAAAACACTGTTGTTCATATAGTTAAAAGCTGTCTAAAATTATACTTTTGAATTTCAAAAAATAAGGGAAACGAATTACAATTGGTATTAGACCTACAATAATTTTAGACTTGAAACGAATTCACCCGGTTTACAACTTAGACCTGTAGGGTACCTAAGCAGGAACTTCTAATATAATCTTCTTCTTTCTTTACACAATGAGATGCGATGAAATAAAATGGATATGAATATGGCCTCACCCACAACTTAGCGGGTATTTTGCCAATGTCAAGTAATTAATAGCAATAACACATTCAATAAATACACATTATAAATAAAATAATGGATGTGACATGATGATATGAAAATAAACATAACCTCAACGAGAAAACATTCTGTCACTGTCATACTTATTTATGAAAAATGGGGTGTGAGAGGGATGAAAACGTTACGTTACCGAAACTGTACGTAAAAGTTCAGAGTTCAGTTCCGTAGTCTTGAGGTTCACTAAAAAACCTTATGCTAACGTACAATAAATTTCTACAAGTAATAATCTCGTATACAATAAGATGCCTTAAAATTTTCATTGAAAAATTAAGTTGACAATGCACATAGGAGGGGATACCATTCAAATATTCCGAACATAATAATATAAAGTTCACAAAACAATAGAATATTAATCACAAGATACTCGGGGACAATAACGTACAGAATCACTCTAAATTTATATTAACTTCTTGTGATCTTGCGATGTTACTTTCATTTTATTGTCAAGTGATAGGGATTAATTCGCCTGACTTATAACTGCAATACATTTTCTGTCCATGTTGGATAGGGGGAGTATAAAATAAAGCTTCCTTGAGATTATATTAATACGTGGAAGGGCCCGGGATCAAATGGTCTGAGCTTGCGACGTCGCGGCGTCGTAAGGCGTCTAAGTGGCGAGCGAGTAGAACTTATTTCTTAATTTTAATCTATGAAATCACACTGCATACCTATATATAAAACATCAAGGTACTTAGATTCCTCAGAAAGATTTTTACGTGCCTACGACCATATATTATCAAATATCATACTTAAGAAGCTATCGAAGAGTTTATTGTATGCATTTAATATACAATAAAGAAAAAAAATACAATATTATTATCATACGAGTACTACAATGTACTCGTATTACTAATTTGTTATTACTTTTATTAAGCGAGATCGAACAACTATTCTAAATATTTAAATACAAAGATAAGCCCACCTACAGCTAGTAAAGCGTCTACACTAACAATATATGTAATCAGTGTATTTGGATCTAAAGACAATATCTAAATCAATGCCCCTTTGTTTAATAGACAAATGCATGAATGACAAGCGGAACCGGGCGAAGAATGGCGCCCCGCGATGAGTTCAAAGATGCGAAGCTACCCTGATTAATTTCAAATGATATTTGATATGTTCATCTGAGGGGCAATAGTGGGGAGACTTGACAAATGAGTAGATTTTCATGTCTAGAGGTCGAGGGAGTCACGATTAAACGTCTTCGGTATTGGGTTGCATTGGATTAATTTCTGATCAATACATTATTGTCTGCGTAAAAATTTGGTGAAACGTTAACAAAGCATTAAATAAGTGTTTATATGTTAAATCATGAACGTAGTGTGAAAAAAACCCTACTCGTGTAAATAAAATGGGCATCTCTCTGTTCTTTACCTGACATTTGTTTTCCTTAACAAGACGCAAAATACCGTGTTTGATATTCTCTTAAAAAATCCTTCATAAGGATATGTTACACCACAAATAATGTTCAGATACAATTGTCATCTATTTAACTGTATAATTTTGAACATAGTCTCAAATGTCGTCACATTTTAGAATTTTAAATTATTTATTGATTTGTTATATTTACGCGAATACTACACATTGAAATAAAACTAATTTTAAGGATTTTACCGCGTTTATTTTATGTTTTTCGTCCCCGACGTTTCAGTCCTCCCGTGACCATGGTTGCTGTAAAGCAGCCGAAACGTTGGGAACGTAAAAACATAAAATGAACGCGATAAAATCCTTAAAATTAGTTTTATTTCAATTTAAAATTATTTTTATAAACAATACAACATTGGTATCAATCATTATTAATTAAACGCCCTTTGGCACTTTATGGATCAGTCGTAGCATAGATTTTTATAGTAACTATTTAATTTAATATCATAATAGAATTGTACTATTTATTTGTGAAGGGCGGTTGCAACCAAGTGGGTTTCATTGTTCCCGCTGCGGATAAGTCTCTTGGCTTCTTGTAATTTAACATTTTAGCTGGAAAGCGAGCTTGTCTCCTCGCCATCTTTTGTCGTTTCGCGGGAACATCTTTATGAATATCTTATTATGAATCTAAATTGAGAAGAAGCTTACCTAGTCCTTATTTGCGTAGCGGCAATTTTTGTCCGGTTTAACTCAGCTATTCGCCAACAATTTTAATTGGGTTTTTGTGCTTCTACAAACATGTTTCTGGAGCCTTAAAGTTAAAATTTTACAGAATATATTTAATATTGTGTCCTATGTACGTTTATAGAACCGATTCACTCAAAGGTTTTCGTTTTGAGAAACGTAATCTCGTTGATGTTACGTCCATATAAAATTACTCATTACTTATCAAGTTTCAACAAAAAGTGAACGTATCATCGCTATAATATCCTATTCCACATAAGCACCGTGTAGTCATGGTGACTTTTGTAATGACGATGTGACGAGGCGCCATCAAAAGGCGTCATTACACCGTCTCGCGTATATTACATCATTATGCGCGCAACACGCACTCGGCGGCAACTCTGACAATCTGAGATGTTGCTAATGGAAAGAACACGGGAGTTTTGATAAATTCCCGCTCGTTTTTCCCCTCGCGTCGGGAGTTTAAAAAGCTCGGATCCCCGGTGTCGTGTATGATGGCACGTGAAACAGGATTGAGTGGAAATGAGCCGTTCTGATAAGGATGCTTTGTGGACTGTATCGCTGACGTTCGCGTGATTTTCCTCTAAATATAAATCCGAAAATGTAATAAGAGTGAAATCACGCGAGCAATTCCATTATTTTATAATACCTGTAGCGTTAGTAGCTTTTCTTGTTTACGGTGTACATTTTTGAGGTAAGTGAATATGTTTGATGAATCATAATAGATATGGTGGAATGTAGGTATCTTTATCATCAGTACAGATTTTTTTTTATTTAACCGACATTGTTTTTGTTTACCTTGCGGCTATGCGCTCGCCGCCTGGCTCCGCTCGCTGCAACATTTGGCGTACAGCACCCCATCTATTCCCCCGGGCATTCCCCCCCCCCACACTCATTATCCCCGATAGTTATTACAGTCATTTTTCAACTCGTTATTTACTCTGAGGAGAGCTGATAGCGCGACATTTGCTACCAAAGACCCGGTTTAAGATTAGGGGTGAAGGATTTTCGAGTAACGCGGGGATTTTGGCGGGTTTTTATTGAAAAATTGAAAATAACCCTTTAAACTAGTCACTTGTTTTTTTTGGGATTTGATTCTGATAATTGTCGGTGTGTGAGTTGTTAGACAAATAAATGTAATATATTAATTATGTATTAGGAAAACCTAAAGTCTGTATGGGCTTTAAAATTTCCTATAAATTAAAAACAATCAACAACAACAAGAAGTACTTTAATAAAAAATGTTCATTTCATGTCCCACTGTGTGAGGGTTTTTTAGGAAGATTAATATAAAAGTTTTAAGTATCATTTTGTTTTCTCAAAAGTACGCAGCAGGTTCGAGACAGAAGGTTTATCAAACTGAAATAACATAAATGTCAGCCTGACAACGAGAAAAGCTGGTTAAGGAGTTTTATTAAGACTTTTATTAGATTTTAAAAATTATGACGTCATTTTCCGTACAAAAACAGCCAAATAAATACTTATTGCGTATAATATAATATATTATTATGATTATAAGTGATATATATATATATATATATATATATATCACTATATTACTGCATTTAGATCAAGTGGTTTATCATTGCGCCTGATGCTTTTAAGTGACTGACGTATTTCCTTCTGAATAATGTGTTCCTAGTACTTTTTCAGTTTAGGTCTAGCCATATGATATATCTCGAAGGAAGATTTCTAATTATAACGTAAATTATAATAGCAGTTGTTTATTCTGTTCAGAAAATAAAACAAGAAAAATTCAAATGTTATGGGCTAAATGTGTTTGAAGGCGATCATTTTTATTAAAATCAAAGCATGCAAATTTTAACATAAAACGGGCTTTATCATATTTAATTATATCCATAAATTCGATTTATCAGTGACGAGTTAAAAATTGAATGCAGATTAATTATCTTTAAAAGCTTTTCCGGATCATATTCTTCGATGGCTTCAATTTGTCAAACATCAAATTTACTTTTTGACATCAACGATGAAATGGACGAGCACCGAAAATCTTTTGTTGGACTGGATTTTTTTATAAGCAACGTTTTAGTGATAACTCTATCGTATAAATAATATATAAGAAGGGGCAGTTATGGTTCATATTAATTATTTTCTAATCTGCATATTGGAACATTACATTAATTAATTAATTCTGCAGTTAAATAGCTCATTACGGTAAACAGAATAATATTGAGTAAAATCTTCATTTTTGTCACAAAAACCAAAGCAATTTAAATGTAGGCAACGATCTGATAAATCACTTGATCTACTATTCCGCGTCAGTCAATACGAACAGTTATTACTATCATTAAAAAATCTTCGACGTTCATGCACGGTACGTACACATGAAATTGCACTAACAACTCATAATTTATACGTTCGTGACAGCTAATACTGGAAAACTGGAAGGAACGTTGAACGCGTCTAGACACGGGAACATCAATAAGTAACGATTACGAGGAACTAGTCTTATTAAACGCACCACCCCACGCCAATATGATAGGGCGAACTTTTATAAAAGACCATTTATAATGGATCCGCGGCCGAGCAGGATTAGATTTGTTAATATTTTATTGGTTCTATTGTGGAATCGCCCGAGAGTGATTGACAGCAGTGCCCTCTGGAGGACTGGACGTCGTGGGAGCGAACATTACTAAATATTTTAGTTTGTGGCCAAATGGCGAACTGTTGTGATTACTGCGAGCGAGGTGAGGGTGCCGAATAGAGTATAAAACTATCCCGAATCAATCACGTTAAAATTTGGACCTAAAATCTTACGTCCTTTTTGGAACTTATTCGTGATTACTATATGGAACCTTTTAACACTGATAAACTAGCATAATTTACAATGTATGTGAACACATCGTTTGCTTATAATAATGATAAGGTATCTACCGTGTTAGAACTGATGACAATAATAGTCAATATATTCGAAGAAAGGTTTTCAGCGCGTAGAAACGAAAAATTACATTTGGCTGTAGTTTTTTTTCTCTCTCTTTTTATTACGAGCTTGCGTGACTTATTGCGAACGTACTACGGCCTATAAAATTCAATAATACCACTAGTTTTACTGTTTTTTCTACGTATAAGCGTATACGGTTTTTATATCAGATCATACATGATACGAAAGGGTAGTCAAAGTCATCGTACTAATAAATCATTTACATAATGGTTTAGATTGTTTGGATATTAAAATTCTAATATATCATTATTAGGAAAATAGGTATTGTGAGCACAAAATTACAACTTGTAGTTAGGCCAGTTAAGTATGTAAATATTTAATGATTTAACAAGTTCCTATTTTAATTAACCAGATGCTTCAATAAGGTCTTTGTGATGGTGGTGATACATACCTACTATCCAGTATCTTTTTATTTAGTAAACCTACTCACTATTTAAGTACTTATTACAAGCTATACGCAATCGGGTGGCCAGATATTTGTTTTTTTTTCAACTGGTATTTGTGGAGGAGTAGGCATTGGCTGAAAATCAGCGCTGGAGGAGAACCTTATCTCAACCAGCTCATGCTGAACCAAACGCCATTCGGCTTAGGTCACACTGAAGTCAACTAAATACATCTCTATTTAATCTTATATACGTCCGTTAATTCCTTTTCTTCATAATTTGTTATCTTAATTTCTACCTGTGTCGAATAATTCTTTTCATTTAATTTAATCTTGAAATCTTGTTTATTAAATTAAAACTATTAGGAATATAATGTCAATAAAGTTGAATTACATAATTAACAAAAACCTAAACAACTGATTAACTCAATCCGTCTCTAACGCTCAAAGGGGTATTACATATGCGTAACAGAATTTAACTGCTGAGTGTAGGTAGCGTGCAATTAATTATCACGAATCCTTATTACGGTATCGAAGGGCGCCACAAAAGCAACGCACGCGACTCAGCTGGGCTATGAGACTCTTACTGCTAACTAGTTTGTAGTTGCAAAGTGCCTTTAAATTTATCACCTGAATGGTTTTCCCCGGGCTTAACCACCGCGCGGCCCTAAACTGTACGATATTAATCAACATTTAATATCATACCGTGGGCAGAAAGGCATTGCACGTACGATCATCCTGGGACTCCTAGAAAATGAACCGACAGTGTTACTACACCAGAAACTCGATGCAAAATATGCAAATGAAGAGGCGACTCATTTGACGAATTTAAATGGATATTTAACTGTGTTAATTATAAAGTTTCAACTTGACTTAATTCGCCAGAAACGGTCTGTTCATTGTTGACTGGGACGTTGATGTAGATAATTGTAAGTATTGTGTGAAAACAGTATTATAAAATACTAATTTAGAATGTATCTCCTGAAGTAATACAACGAGCTTGCTGGAAGTCAAACTAACTTTATTCGGTCTCCATTGAATGAAATACATTTGAATGAATGAGTTAAACGAGTGAGTGATAGAATGATTGTATGCTTAAATTTAACACTATTCCTTATTAGGAATTTATAAAGTACATCTGTGCATACATTACATCTCCTAGGGAGGTGTTATTGTTCAAACCTTTACAAAGATCAAGTCGTCGATAATCAACATCCTATGGTGTCGCCTAGACATCAATTTGATTGACATTAAAAATGAATGAAAAATATTTTGCATAGGTATAAAAGTTTCGTGTACCTAATTTGATATTAACCTCGTATGGAAGTACAAGCTAATGTGCCTGTCAATTTATTCAACTGTATTAGAAGTTTTGCTATATATGAAAGGGTTGCGGAATCGGAATGAGTTATGGCGATCGAGAGCCGACCGCCGCCATCTTTCAACTTCCACGACCGAAGTTTACCGTACAACCCAAACACTTTCCTTGAATTAGGGATCTAAGGGTAAAATTTGTTATTCGGATTTACAAGAACACTCCAGTGAAACAGTGGTTATACAATACATATCTTAAAACTAGAATACGATACTATTCCATTAAGCAATGCGAACCAACAAAATGCTTCAGGCTCAATTTAATTAGCAACTATTACATTATAAACAAGACTTTCATTTTAAGCTCCCGCCTCGTATAGTTACGAAGTTAATTAATTTACCTTGTATGGTCACTGTATTTTCTAACTCATCGTAATATCCTTACCTGAAAACATAAAAAATAATTTACAAAATAATGTTAGCTAAATAAATTGTGATTAACATTATGTCGTGACTGTAATATAGCCTTCAAACAGTCTTATTGGCGTAGAGATAATCAATTTAAGGAGCTTAATTAACTTTTATATTGATACACTTAACAAGCAAGACATTTTGTAATAGGATTAGTTGCCAAACATTTTTATTAAAGAATATCGTAAAGAAGGCGTCCCGCCAAAGCACGGACAGATTTTAAATAAAATACACCATGATATGTTGAAAAATTGCTCTAATTCCATTTAGGTTAATTGAATTTTTGTTCGTTAAACTCGATGTGAAGCACACCTCCCGTTTAATTACCGGCGAGGGTTTGTTAATTTATAACGTCCGACAGACTTAGCGCACTCCAAGTCCACGGAGCAGGATAACATCGAAACTCCCTTAAGATTAATTTGCCAAGTAGGTACTGGTGAACTTTAACTCGTTTGCCTCTGACCGAATTCCCAGTCGGCCGCCCTTGAGAGTTTAGAATTAAATTTAATGAAATAAATTTGTGCATTCAGCAGTGGAAAGTTGTGTCTAGGGGCAGAGCGGGATGGACATTCGAATACTTGTGGCCGGCCGCGCTACCAGCTCGCACCGTCTGCGTGACCATTACATTTCACTGTTATCGGCCTGCTATGCTGGGGAAGGTAGAAAAGGGTCTGCTATTAACAGAACCACTAGGTATCAAGTCAAACTTTTTTACCGACGAATTAAATTGCTCCTATTATTCCACAATGATAACAATTGAAATGTCGGTATACAGAGGCGCCATTTTGCGACAGGTAGCTTTGGAAGCCGTATATGGAACTTTTGGGTGCGTATTTAGAGGGTAGACTGAAGCCATACCTACACGATGCGAACGACAATATACATTGTTAGCTATGTGCTTACGTGTTGAGAATTAACACGTGTCAAATGTGTTTTAAGGGGATTAATGAAATGTTCCAAGAAGAGTCCATAAAAATATGTTGGGGGTTCACACCTAATTCTATGGTTGGATGCCTATATACACATATCTGATTTATACCTTTTTGTAGATAATATTAGTACTTATACGTTTCGCAATACTATGACTCCTATGAACCTCTATATGAGACCATTGGATATTCTGAAACAAGACACAATAAAACATATAGAGGGATCTTCTACACGGTCTTCTAAAATCACTTAAAGTTGTGAATAAATTTACGCAAAAAAAAAAACGATTTACTTCGGTTGTAGAAACTCATTAAGTCATTGGGCGACTCCAGCGGCGTAATGAGTTACAACTTAAGTGTCAATCCGGGAAACGTTTGTTAAGTGTCGGTGCCACGGTGAGAGGGAAATTAAAAATTGAAAAACTCGCCGCCATGATGGCAGTGGCGTTAATGGCTGTACATAATAAATAAAGCGAGCCGCTCGTAGGCTTATGTGCGAGTGGAGTGGAGGGTGTGGCCGGGGCCCGCGAATGGGCTCTCCGGGCGACATCTGAGACGACCGGGCCCTTTGGAGTACGGATCACGCGGCTCGACCTGTTTCACATTGCCCTGCCCGCTGTATGAGAGCCGCTTCACTTTGATTTAAGAGAAAAAGCCGTTTTGGCACACACTCGACATGCAGTATTATAAAAATGGTTTTAGACGATCCGAGGACGAAATGTGAAGTGTATCCCATCGTTTGTCCATTTAGGGTACTGGATAAACTAGAGTACTCTGTGAGTAAGTTTAGGGAATGTCCCAAAGAATTACCAATGAATTTATAGAAATATTACTGAACTCACAGTGGAATTACAGGGGCTTTTTCAGAAGAAAAATAATAGAGTTCCGTTGCAAATGGACAACATCTTTCTTTAAATCTGGCGATGACAATTTTCACCCTGATGACATACTCAACAAACGAATAACACATGGATATTCATTATTAAAGTACCGATTTTAGGCTATACATATGGTTTTATACATAAAATTTAACATTAATTTCTGATGACATCGAAAATCGTTTGCACCTTGAGCCAGGCTACTTATAACTTCTAAATTGGTCCCAATTACACAAGACTATTAAATAACTGTCATAACCCTCAAAGCCCCAAGGCAATATTATTAAATATAATTGTTAAACAACTGGCTGTAACGACCTAACGATTGGGTTTCCGTTACCAACGCCCGCCAAAATAAAATCGCTACCCTTTTGAGCAGCCATCTTGTATTTCTTATTTCGCGCGTCAGAATGACGTCTGACAGGCCGCCATTTTGGAAAAAACTCGAGTGCGGCTTCCTTCCGCATCGGTGGGCTGTCATGAGAACTATCGTGTCGGCAACACCCCTTTCGTTTTACATACATCGGATTCATTGTTTTAGTGGCGTAAGGTACATACGATAAGCTTTTGTTGTTTGAGGTGCCCGTGCTCGTGTAAACCCGACAGAAAATGGGACAGTGGAGTGCCGAGAATATCATGAACATCCCTTTGCATTTTTGAAGTCGTTAGATATATAGGCTTCGGTGCTTATGTAGATGAATTAAATATCGTAAAGCAATCTTACATTTACAGTTGATATTATAGTCTAACTTAACCGTAACTATACCTTAGCAATTGTGTTATTCACCCGGTTTTTTGACAGCATTGAAATTTAAAGTTACCGTACTTATGAAGTAATTTTAACAATAAGTAGATAATGTATAGCTTTTCGGCTTAACTGTATATTTCACTACACATTTAAAGGTTTTTAAATTTAAAATCGGTAGATGATACACTACGGCCACACTACTACACTATGATAGCACTAAATATCATAAACGAATCCTTCCCGATGATGAATTATTTATTAGTGCTCAAACAGATGAAATCTTCAAAAATAATCTAGAATGACTGTTCAGATTTCCATATTCATATTCTATATTAAAATAAATACAAACAATTAAAACAAAATTCGTCAATAGTTTTTAAATTAAAACGCTCGTACAGACGTGTCGGGAAATAATTTACACAGGTGTGTTTTTTTGTATTGTATAGCAAGCTGTCGGAAGCGGCGGCGACGGCGCGAGAGCCATCATCGCTTCCACTCAGTAGTTGCTCCCTCTCTCCCCAGCCCTTATGTTTTAATTGTTGCCCCTGAGAGGTGGGAGGATCTAAGCTCTCAACTCTTTTATATTTGAAGCGTTATTGCGATGTGTTTAAGTCTTACATGGTATATTGTGTAGTTTATACAAAGAGGCAGCCATTTTGAATGTTAGCATGTATGTACATACATCAAGCATACCTATACTCCCTAAGTCTAAGCCCCTACATTATATAAACAATCTAGATAAAAAAAAACAGTATGTATCAATCAATTGGTAAAGAATAAAACAAAAACATTACAATAATATTGAACACCGTTTAAACAAAAATCATGACAAAAGCAAATGAATCCGTTAAATATGCGAATTAAAATCAAAAGAGTGTACATTTACCAGTTAATGTAACCGATTCTCGCACAAACGACTGGAAATCGATTGTAATTACCGATTCTGAAAAGTGATTGGACGTAACAAAATAACAAGTATAAAAAGTAATTGTTGTGGAAACATATAGCCATTCAAGATTTGATGACACAATTACGCCTATCAGACTATGAGTGAGTGGTGCATTTTTATTTTTGTCAATGTAACATACCTACACAGTTAATTTGAAAGTAATGCTAAGCCAATAACAGAATATATTTTTAAATAAATTTAAGAAATAATAGCCAATCATTCTACAGGCTGATCCAGATAGGCTATACTAATACTCGAAATTGCACTTTTTAACGCATTTGTATTTCAGTCATTATATGAAGTCAGAATTTCGATTTAAATAATAAATTTTTTTTATCAAAAAATTGAAAATTCTGACTTCACATAATGATTAGAAATGTGGTAATGAAGCGCAGGTTTAATGCTCAGTATACCCTATCTGAATCACCTGTATCAGTCCCAACAGCCCAATAACAATACGGAAAGTCTGGTATTTGTCTGTTCCTCCACTAGGCCAGAGTCAATCCGTTGACAGGGGAGAGCGGCGGAGGATATAAATCAAAGGTCGGAAACGTGTGCAATGGCGCGAACGAATGAAGATTGAGTGGTGTCGCGACCTCTGCTCTTGTCTTGCCAAGATTCGGCGGCGAAACGAATTTTCATTTACGCCAATATGCATTCCAATGGGTATCGAATGGCTTAAATAATTCCTCTTTGCATGTATATTGGTTTGAAAAAATGGAGCCTGTTTTACTTAAAATAAGAGATGAATTCAGTCCTAACACGATAGGTCAAAGTTTAAATAAATGTACGTCGAACATTAAAATTGAAAATTAAATGCAATAAGGTTTTTTCCTCACCGTCAAAGCAGTTTTAAAAATAAAAGTTAACTAACGCTAAGCAAAGTAGGTCAGCTTAACTCATGACAAACTTAATTTAACATTTTCTGTTTCCTTTTACCGATACCGATGAAATCTGAAGTAGCTAATCAAAGCTTCGCGAGGATTATACAAACAAAGCGAACGAGCTTCTTTAGCGCAATCACCTCGTCGCCCTCACTCAATACTGTTTGCTCGGACCTCTTTTAGAGAAAACATCGCTTGTCAATACACAGGGCAAACAGTTGCACAACACAAGGGGTAAGCTGCGATGCGAGGTGAGGACGTTGACTATTTATTTTCACAGCTATTTTTCTTACATGGCCATCTTTGTCACTGAAGGATTCGTTAAAGTCAGTTGTTTGTCCCTTTGACACGGCGAAGTGAAAATCTGTTTAAAACAAAAGCATTTCTTAGAAGTTTACCACGTTTTCGTATACGGTAAAGATAATATTGGCTCCCACATAATTATTAGAAATTTCGAGTTGTAGTTTGATTAAAATATTAATGAAAATTAAATGCGAATGGAGAACACTATATTCCTCGGATTCAGTAACAACTGCCAACAAAAAAAGTAAGGGTTGTCGACCACTGCACACGCAAAACTTTTAGTTCAAAAGTTAACTCTCCACCCCATAAATAAACCTTCGGTTTTGCCGGGATCCACGCCGATTGCAAATTTCGACGCGACGGCGGAACTGCAAAGTCGCATAAATTACAGTTTCCGAGCTGTGGCCAAGAGAAAAACAATAGGAAAGTAGCACTTAGCAGCTTGAGTAATCGTCCGTGGGCAGTGACAGTTCGGGAGGCATTCGGACAAGCTCGACCGCAAGCCAAGTCCACGGCCAGCAGCCGCAACCCTAATGCGTTTGGTTGAGACAAACTGCTTGCAAATAATAAATTGGCATTCTGTCACAATTTGTTAGTATGTCTATTTTGAGTTGGGTATACAATTTGTCATATTTCTAAGTTCCAGCTTAAATATTTAATAAATAGGTTTCACATTTTTTACTTAATGTAATTTAAAAATATATACAAAGAACTGCACAAGTTACTTTACCATTATACCTACACAACCAGCCAAAATTTCAAGAATTAACTAGCAAACATTCCACTTTCACCTCACAGCATCGCCGCACTGGGAAGATTGCTACACTTGTTTTAAGATATTCCGCACATAGCTTTTCCCCGTGATCTAAGACGCACACCCCCGTAGTTACGACGCGGTCTCGCCGTAGATCTCACAACACGGGCAGTTCATTTGCTTCACGCTCCATACCCGCAAATAAATCAGCACCCTTCTCCTGCTACACTGATACGGGGGCAAATTTTGAGAATTTCCAAAGAGAAAAGTTGCGTTCGGAAATATGAACTAACTAGTCGATTTCAATTGTGAATACTTTTCTATATTTTCATAAAGGCTTACCTACTTGAAATAAAACTATTTTTTAAGGATTTTATCGCGTTTATTTTAAGAAATCAATAGGCTTATCTACTTGTAATACTTACTCGAGTAATGTGAAACTTAACTTAAACTTAAAAGATAATGTCACAAACAAGTATACGCTTTCCATATCCCTATAAAAGTTTATATCCGCCATTTTTGTTATCACTCAGACTGTGACTCATATCTACTAAACAAAATACTCAACCTATCCCAGATTCCAAAGTGTGTTATCGACAAAAACAACTCTAAATAAATAGTATTGTCTAGAAAAATAGTGGGATGAAAATAGTCCTCAGCGCGACCGGTTGCTAACATTGAAAACAGAGTTTGTTTGCCCTGATTGTAGAGGTATAACTAGGCAGTTAATACCGTAAGTCGGTTCACACACACCATTCGGCCGCAGCACCAGTCGGCAACTTTCTTTGTTGCTTAACTATTGTTTGGAGTTCATCTTGCTCCTCCGGATACCGAATGGACAGAACAGACTCTGTGAGAATTGTTCTGTGTGAGTTTCGAAAAGGAAAACATTTTGCCAGCAGCTTAGGCAAATTGCTTAAACAGAGGACCCAGTTGTGGTGGGAGCAACTAGCGGTCCTACCGTTGATGCGAATTTAATTGCTGCTCTTTAGAAAATTTTGAATAACACTGTATTTTTGTGGTGCCCCTTCTTATTTTGTTGCTTTTAAATAAGCATCGCTTTTTTTCAGTACTGTCAACTTGTTCAATTTTGTATTATAGCTAACTTATAAGTGATTGGACTGGGAGAAAGTAGATCTATTGGCTAACTCATAATAATAAAATAAATTAAGATGGACGTCGTTGCCAATGCATCTACAGGAAATGTGATCGTGACGATTTTAATGCACTTTTAAAGAGAACGGGCCAAAGATAGCCGACGACAATGAAGCCTGGAGAGTTTATACCTTTTTATTTTTCAACTTTGATCAGCAGTGAAAGCCTTAAGGTATAAAAAAAATAAACGCAAGTATGTGCAAAACACAATATTAATTGTTTAATGCTATCACTGACACCCGCTTTTTACATATTTCCCTGTTTCCACGTCTATAGCAATTAATACATAATTTATAAATTGTAGTCGAACCAAACAAAAACACAATTTACAACACAACACCGGGATTACGAACAATTAAAAGTTTGTTTTCATAATAACGTCCATATATCACAACAGATTTTGTGGAACATCTGAGGCTCCGTGCGGTCGCGATGCAAATAGATTTCCAATGTTTAAGTGGTATTCGTAGGGACATCGTAAATATAGGAAAATACATGAGGCAATTTGTAAGAATTTATATTCGTTAGTATTGAAGCAGTGATTGCCAAGTTGGTAGAACGTTCGCCTTGGTTACTAGGGTCCCAGGTTAAAACCCCGTCTCGCACCTCTGGGATTATTTTCGGATTATATTTAAAAAAAAATATCTACCGTGTTTATACACTTGCTAAACGGTGACGGAAAACATCGCGATGAAACCTGCATGTCTAAATAAAACCCCCTAAAAGAGGTGTGAAGTCCGTCAACCCACATTTGGCAAACGCGATGGACTATGGTTTAATCCCCCTCACATTGAAGGGAGGCCCGTGACCAATTAAATAAAAAAAAAAACATTTAAAAAAAGTTTTTTTTATTATAAGTAGCGTTGAGGCAATAAAGAAAAAAAATCAAATAACAATGATTAGTCGTTTTATCAAAAAAAAATCTGAATTTGAAAATCATAAAATGTTTTTTTAAGTATTCCAAGTGGAATGATAATGCAGCAAGTCGCTATATTGAAGAAGAAGAATTTTAAACAGTAAATAATGGAACAGAGGGTGCATTGAGTGAAACTACTTATGCAAATGACCTGTAATGCCGAGACTACAATATGTGGGCCTCGTAATGTGTGATATTACGGGCGATAACATAAATGCGTAATAAAATAACGAAGTCAAAATGTTGGCAAAATGTGATTTTCAGATGTTTGTATGTTATGAATGTCATTTGTCTGAGAACTTTTGTCGTTACGTCTTATGATAGTAATGTATACAATATTTATTTTTGTTAGTTATCTTAGATGATTTACATCAAGTACTCAAGCGAAATTACCGTTCTCCTCATTACCTAGGTTTAAATGTAACATAGTAATTTTGGTCGCATTATGTTTAATTATACTGGTCTGTGTTCATGTTTCATTGTATAAGGCAACTTTCAACCCCAAAGCTCAATCTTTCTCACAAATTAACAGGATCAGTTGACAGCGGCTTATGCGCAAAATATACAAGTCAAGCGGTAAAGGCTTCGCGTAAAAATGTTTTGTTTGTCCTAATTGCTCAAAGTGGCTGCTTAGTGCGCAGTTTCGTCGAGTCATTGTTTTCGACGTGCCCACGATGTAATGGGAATATTTTCGGTTACCACCCCACTGGAGAATTCGTGACTTTCACAAACGTGGCTGGTGGCAACGAGCTGCTGGATACGATATTTGTTATACGCCCTTCACAGATATATTGATATTGTTATCATACGCGTCGCAGGAAACTGCTGGATTCGAGTGGCGGAGCAGCGTGATTTGAAGAAGCTATGGAGGAGGCCTAATAAAGTCCAGAAATGGATGTAACGTAGCAAGGTATTTACAAAATTCTAGCTTAAATGTTATGTTTCAGTTGTTTTAAAAGTCTGTCTGCATTATTTCGTTTAACAATAAAAGCAATTTCAGTGCGCCTGTAAATGCCACCATGGAAGTTCAATAGCGAGTAAGAAAAAAAATATATCCTGAAAATTACCTCATTTTGTAGGTATAATGAACAGGCATTAATTGAATGGTTTACAGCTACTAGATCCAAGATTCAGCTTTCATAACAATGGTGTCCACAACAACCATATATTGGAAATTGATTCATGATGGTCCATTGAAATACAGGAAGGCGTTTTCCTGTATAGTCTTTTGTTTTAAGGCGACAAATAACTGCGTATATTTAGGTGTAAACAATTACTTACAGACAAAGCAATTTCATCGTTTCATGCATTTCCAAAGATTAATATTTTACTGAAAATTAAATATTTGCTTTTAGAAAATTCGAGCGCGCGCGCGTACAATTTCCTCCAATTAATAATATTTCATTGTACAAAGCTGATCTTAACCTGTATAGCTAAAGAAACAATCACTCAAATAGGCTGTTCATATTGAATATTAATCGCTATTTTCACTGGCGAATTGGAATCACCTGAAAGGCGACTCGGCAGGCCGGGGAAAATTTGTAATGCAAAGTTAGAAATTTCATTCCTATGTTACCGATAAGTAAACGCTCTTACGGGAGCGCGCGCACAAAGGCAAGAATACGTTTAGCATTTTACTTTCCACTTGCTACAGTTACACAAAGAAGCGTCGGGAACTCGGCTGGAAATAATCCAGTGCGGCCCGACCGATTAAATGTTGAGCCAATAAGGCCTAGGTATTCCGCAATTTATTAGCCTTGCAAATTCGAAGCCGCCTCTCCCCCTCTATGAAATATGGCTGTGGCCGCGCTACCTTCCCGCGGCCCGCGTCCCGCTTGCAACCAGTATAACACCCCCATCTTAGCTCTAATTAAAAAGCCATCAAAGAGTTTTCAGTCATTAATCATGAAACTGTTAACGGTGAATGCCAACTTCCCTCTAAGTCCCGCCAGTGGAAAAAAAGAGGATTAGGATATTAACAAAATTCCTGAAATATTCATGGTTAGTGAAGTGGTAAGCCGCTTGTAAAAAATATGTATCTGCAGTACAGATTTCGTAGGTTTAACGCGAATGAATCTTAAGTTGTTAAGAGCGGTTTAAAGGATTGAGTAACCCCTTTTTTAGGTCCAATTCAACGAAATACCAGAGATATTTTAAAGCTGTGTAATTGACTACAGCGGTTATTCTTTTTCTCGTTTTTTCTTTTCTTTCATTTTAATGGTTTGGACGGACTAATTATTTACGTTTAAATATTTGAGACGGGAGATAAAAGGGAAGTCGTTAATAAAAGTGGATTAAAAGGATCAAATGAACTTGGTTTGTATTTCGTATTCGCTATTTGTCAATACGCCCAACGCGCTTGAATATTAGAAATGTTCTATGTCAATAACAATAACTGGTTTTTAAACGTGTTTCTTTTGTAATCGAGCATTATTTTTATACTTATGCTTACATAGGTAATAGTACTAAACGTCGATTCATAATATAATTTATCTTAAGCCTCAAGTATAAGATAAACTAATAACAATTCAACAGTCTGCAAGTAGTCCGTTGATTCGGACGAAGTTCGCTCGACGGGCCCGCCCGCCCGACGTCGGCAATCGCGTTAATTCGGCGTCGGCGCTAACTCGATGTCGCGCGATTATCTAAACAATCAGCCTGCCGAAGCGCGTTGATTTTGACCGCCGTTGATGAACCGCTCTGTTTGTTCATAAACATGAATATTTTGAGCTACGGACGGTATATACTGAAATATGGAGTGGAATGGGTTCAGATCAATACTGACTGTGCTACTGTTTCAGCAATCTTACAATAATGTTTTTTTTTTATAAATCTACACACTATAAAGCAAACGTTTTATTATTAATGTCATACAATGGACTAGGGTTGATTCCAGTAACCAATTTATAAAAGTAGTATTTTGGAAACGTTTAATACACAGGAATCGAACTCATGACCACCGGGTCCAGTGACTCGAGCATAGGGCTTAAAAATATTGCATTCCATCCAAACATAGCATTCTACGGATGCGTTCATTCTTGATAGAGCTAAGAGTCTATTAAAACAGTCGCATGCTAAGAATCATATTTTTGTTTTTCATCTGAACACAAATTTGGTGGTTACTTCTTCAATTTGTAAACTCTCCATCCGTCTTCATTCAGGTATGTTTTAAAAAATACCCATAGATTAGTCAGCAATTGCCTATTCAAACAACCTTAGAATCCTAGAGTAGCCGAATGACATGATAAAACTGATCGAGATGAAAGGTTCTCAATTAGCCAATCCGCTGAAACAGGAGACCGACTAGACGCGTGTCCGGGACGCAGCTTCACATGACAAGTAGGTACTAGACTAGCGAGCGAACACCGATATGCGGACCGAATCAAGAGCTCTCCGCCGACCACTCGATAACGGATTCCAAATCGATTGATATCGATTCTAACTAGAGCCCGCAAAACAATGACCTCTTAATCATTTTGTGGCTCTAAATTCCTTGATAATTGCAGGTGATGCCAGCGAACAACAACAGGTGCGACTATAAATTATGATTTATAATACAGCAGCTGTGCTTCTGCTTCTAAGCCGTTAATATTGTGACGTAACAAACTAATTTGCTGTTGGTTTACAGCTACTTCATAATAGATGCTATAACATACATTGCTCACATAAATGGGGCCGGTATATTTTATAAACGAGAGCACAGTACTGTACCTACCTATATTTGGTTTTCAGGATAGTTGCTGTAGGTTTGTATCAAGATACTTAAGTACCCTTTTTTATCAACATCGAAATGTCAATATATGAATAACTAGTTGCGCCCCGTGGTGTTACCCGCGATTAAAAAGTATGTATATCCCATACGAACCGTGCATTTCACCGGGGTAAAAATAAACCTATGTGCTATTCCAGACTATAATCTATCTCTGTGCCAAATTTCATCCAGATCCGTTCAGCCGTTCTGGCGTAATTGAGTAACAAACATCCATCCATCCAAACTTTCACATTTATAATATTAGTGGGATGGCAAATGATAGACGCCAGAGCTAGGGCGAGGCAGCGCGAGCGTTTGCCTTAAGCGAGTGACATCCTGACTGACCGAGCTAAAGGAGCCTTGTGAGGGTGCTTGCTCAGTCAGTTTGCAGCTAATTACAATCAAGTACTTTCAGATATTCTGAGAATTTACCTTATTAACAAAAAAAAAAATTAAAAAAAAAAAAAATGTTAAATATTATGTGTTAAATTATTGATTAAAAATAATACTTGTCTAAACAATTTTATCTTACTTTTACTGTTTGTGTACCCATAGTTCTACTACACTACTATTGCCCTTTTTCTTAACTAAATTCATTGATTGCAAAAGAAAAACTTACTACAAAACTCTAATAAGACCAATCCAATACCGTAATTTACCGCAGTAGCGTGATCCTATGGCAATTTACTTTAGTTAGGGTGGTAACAAAGTAAAAAAGAATAACAATAAAGTAATATAATTTGGGACCAACGCCGCGTCGTTACGAATTTGGGGGCTGTATATTCATTTGATGAGGCGAAATCGTTCGATAGAGACATGACTGTGGTAAGTGGTAATTAAGATAATTAAATTCATCGAACAGCGAAATAGCTTTCAAGGCATTCTAATATATGCGAGCTGACAAATCTATAAAGTGAATATTTTTCGGGTTATAACTATACATTTTTAGTGACAAACCCGCAATACATGCAGTATACTTTCAGCGGGTTTTCAGTAGCAACAGTCGCGAACATTAATTTGGGACTCATTTAAGGTTGAATATCGTACAGCAAACGAATACCCTAAGAGCTACTATTTTGTCTGGTGTCACTAGGAGCAACGGCTCTCTGATATGACGACATACCGATATACGACCTTATTGCATTATAAGTGTCATTGAAAATATTAAGGAAATGGGTCGCGACCGTACCAGTTATAACATTCTTACTTTAACAAATTGTTTATTATAGAACTTATGAAAAATCTTTCAATTTAATAATTAAACACACTAATTTATTAATTGATGAGCAATTTTAAATTTATTTTGTAGCTTTGTTGAAATTTGATGTCTAGTAGCACCCAAACAGATGTTGCTCAATAAATAGACAACAATAATAACAATGCCTACAGGCTATAATATTTTTTATAGAACTTGTAACTTTTGTCGAATACAATGGTGCTTTTACATTACATCAGGTACATCTATACAATTGAAATAGCAGATTGATATTTCAGACCCTACTATCGGAATTAAATGACACACCGCTATGATGGCTGCCGTTTTTTTAATAATTTTAAGTTTTCGTTTACAAACATAAGTTTTAGTTGATACACTACACTACACATCCAGAACTAGCTTATTTACAATACAAACCTCACTGTTTTAGATACATAATGATGAACGATAGACGCCTCCGTCTCCAACAATAACTAATCTGAAAGTTTAATTACAAGAAACAATCTTACGACATTTGTTTTTGATTGCCAGAATCAAATCTAAGTAAACGAGAGAAAGATCTCGATTGAAACAGGGTAGGCCCGAGGCCAAACACCTGATAAAGGCACTTGATAATTAATTTTCTAACAAACCCTCAAGTGTTATCTGAGTTAACAAGATTGAACCGTCTACTTGTTTGTTAGGGTTTGACGGTTTCAATTTAAAACAGACATGTAATTATTACCTTTTTATTGGAGTTGTTCATTTTGGAAAGCAATTGCGCCCCGACCATTTTTTTTTAATTCTATCGTCTGACTTACCTAACCTAAATCACAAAATGCATAATAGAACTACGTTAATCTATGAAATAACATTACACCCTTTATCTCTAGAATTGGTAAGTAGTAGTGAAAGTAGACAGTGGTATATTGTTATAATTGATAGTGAGGCCAGCCAGTTGCCGAGTTGACTTCAAGACTTATTGAGACTGTAGAAAGCCAGGTGCCGCGTTCACTTGAAAACTTATTGATAGTGCGGCGACTTCGAAACTGTGGTTAGTAAAATTATTTAGAAAATCGATTATAAAACATTTTGCATGTCTCGGTTTAGAAGTTATGGGGCTTTATTCTGGAAATAATTGGTCATTAAATAAACTGAATATTGTTTTATTTAGTTTACATAAAAATGAATTACTATACCAATAATAATATCGCCCGATAAACACACCAACTGTAAGGCCCCACATTAAGCAATGCTTGTATTATGGGTACCGTAAAATGGACTGCGGGCGAACTCAGTATATAATACTAAACATCAATAACTCGGGGACAAACATTCGCGCTCATCACGCAAAGTTTCTACCTAACAGGATTTGAACCCTAGACCATTGGCGCAGAAAGCAGAGTCACTACCAATTGCGCTAATTGTGTTGACACTGAAATGTTGATCGTCACGATACAATCACGATTGCAAAAATCGTTAATCGTTAACTTTCCCTTTACAATGTCATTAGGGAAATTGCTATCGTTAATTTATAAAGGCCCCTTAACTGCTCTGATATCGACGAATTTAAATCGGTAATCCGGAGGTTTGTTTTATGGTATCGATAACAAACGATTTATATCGATGATCGTAAACTTGCGTTGAATACAGCAAATTTGATGTTAAATACACAAATTGACGATGTCTTCCTATTCTACCAAGAAATTGCGTGTATACGTACCTACCTATTAAATATTGAATTATAGGGTCTGATATTTACCGAATATTTTGAGCTATAAGTATGCGTTTTCTCGTATAAGCAAAACGTGTACTTTATAGTCCGCGTATTTGTCATTTTGTGAGGTAAATTAAACAGCGCATCTTGCGGATAGTATCTTTGACTGAATACATACGTTAACTTTTGAGTAAACGGTTAGCTTACTAGTAAGCTCACACTCTACTTCTGCTCAAAGCTTGCTCGCTGGTTTTCACTTGCGAACTAAGTTTAACTCCACAAAACGTTCGTGTTTAACGGTCCTTTGTGTATGAACAAAACACATTTTTTATCGATTCCATTCAGCACATGTTTTGATTGGAAGTGTCAATAGAGGCGCGAACATCGACGGTATAAAGTTACGCGTAAAACAAACTAAAGGCGCAATACTTAAGTGCGAATACAAAACAAACACGAATCAGATATCGAATTACCTTTGAAGAAGGCGGACTGCATTCGAATAAAAAGGACCGCTCGATAACAGACGCTTGCTGCTTTGCATTCATTGTTGAATGGTGACAGTTACATACCACTTGACACCCGCAAAGGATTAAGTAAATAATTTAATAAAAAAAAGTTAGTTTGATAACCGTGCCTAAAATATTACGAGTAATAAAGAACATTATGAAAACTAATCATAAATCTAAGTAATGAAAAAGTTAATTGTATGATAATGCAATTACTTAATGTTAGGCTCCATTAAGTTTTATGTTACGGATGGTTATAAAATAACTTATTTTGTCATCATAACTCGTACATTAGCAATTTCTAGTATAGCATGATAAATGGCTATAAAAGGACCCGTTGGTTTTCGTATGTTGGTATTTCAAATTGAAAAAAAAAAAGGATTTAGGTTAGGCGCTAGAAGCAAACCGTATGCCTTATGCCAACATTATGTCTGAAACCAAAGGTTAATTAAGACTAGGCACCTCTGTAGAGGAAACTAATTAAACTTGTTCCATTATTCTCGCAAACGAAATTTTAAGAGAACGAACAGGGACAAGTTTCTGCAAAAAAGATTTATTTGCTGCGTCGAAAGCATATTGCTGTGATTGTTTATATTAGCGATAAATCTATAGTTAATAAGGTATTTAATTATTTTGTTACTACTACACTGCGGGGGCTATAAGGTGAATATAATAAAAATACTATTAAACACTATTATAATGGTAGAACCCTAATGGATGGCAGTGATATCAACATACAATAAAAAATAAATTTTAAGAAATCAAAATTAAAGAAGGAAATTAATATTCAAGAAGATCTCTAAAATGCAATCCGCTATTATATCTCTATGCAATAAACCCAAAAGAATTAGTCATCACTTATAGAATATGAAATAAGGAAATCCAAAAAGACGGATTTCAATGCCGCGAGTCAAAATCTCAACTCCCAATATCAAATCGCAATGGAACGAACGCCACACGCAGAAGTTGCTCGAGGTGCAATTTCCAAAAGTATTGATGACTGAAACACAAAGGGGGTGGAGCGGAGATTAAGTAACTTGCGAGGCTTCAATGTTCGGCCATTCTCAGCACAAAGGCTGAAATTTTCCAGACGCGAAGAATTTTGATGCTTTCGGCAACAATGGCTCGCAGCAGACGTCAGTGGCGAGTTCGCGATGAGTGTTTTACGACTGGAATTTGTGGATTCTCTTCTCGTTACCGCAATTGTTTTGACGCGAACAAAGCGACCGTAATCCAGTTAATGGGACTTCATACTTTATGGAACAATTTTAATGTACACCTATGGTTCACCCATTAGACTTCACTGTACGAACTACGGATTGACTTAACTTTTACACCTGCTGATATAGAATAAAAAACTTTTTAACAAAATAAAAACCGTCTTCAAAAAACTAAAAAGCCAAAAATCTAATCTTGAAATCTACCTTGTCTAACTAAATCAAATATTTAACTAATCTGAAGTCGGTGCCAAACAAACAGCTGAGTCGAATATTGCCGGTCTGCGCCAAAGATATACCTACAAATTGGTCCGCGCATCTCGTTACTGAGTATACTTTTGTTATTCTTCATCGTTAGTTTATTTGGCACCGACTTCAGATTAGTTAAATATTTGATTTAGTTAGACAAGGTAGATTTCAAGATTAGATTTTTGGCTTTTTAGTTTTTTGAAGACGGTTTTTATTTTGTTAAAAAGTTTTTTATTTTACACTTTTTAGTGGATATATTTACTATTATGTGTCACTAAAATGAATGTAATATCAATCTTTTTTTACTGGATAATAGGTATACCAATTATAAAATCATCGCGAGAAAAACATAGATTCAAAGAAATCAAGATAAAACAAAAACCACTGAATCAATCTCGCTGAATTTTAAAAGGGTACACCTTATTCTGTAAAAAAGAATAATCCAAATCGGAACATCCACGAAAAAGATTTATTTATAGCCAAAGTGCATCCCATAACAATTTCAATAAGCCCAAACACGGCTTGGATACATTGTTTTATTACAATGTTCCGGTTCCTCCTGGGTTTATCATCAGATCAGTTCGATGGTACCATATTCATCAGAACCATTTCATTAAATTTGCTTTTTCATTGTCGCTTAACGATCATAATCGAGATTATCTTGGCGCAACCCGTGAAATACGTATCACTGGCAAGTTCCGGTGGCCATTTGTGGTCTTCTTCATCACTTTCACTTCAGCAAATGATACTTTCTGAATGCAAATGCTTGACTTCTTGATGAAAATACCAAAATTGCTATAGGTTTGCCTATAAAATTTGAGGAGTCCTCTCAATTCCTCATGGATCCCATGATCAGAACAATTTTTTGAAAAAAATGGGACCAATCTGTAAGCATATCCTTTCATATCAAAAAATAATTTTCCAAATCGGTTCATAAATGACGGAGATCTGAGGTAACAAACATAAAAAAAAAAAAAAAAAATACAACCGAATTGAGAACCTCCTCCTTTTTTTTGAAGTCGGTTAAAAATATACTTAAGCTTTCGCCATTTTATGTGTGGTCGGTAATCGAGTTTGCGTTTGTTTATTTGAAAACTGTATAGTTTTAATAAACATTGTCTGAATTATGTCAGATTTCATCATACTTTGTTTGTCGGTGTTAAATAAATAAATGTTATTAATTAGTTCGCAATAAAGTTCGTGTAAATTGTAGTTATCGATGAAATTACGCTCCGGGCGTAATGCAGTTACTATTTGTTGAAAAACATAACGGACCAAATGCAATGTTACTAATTAGTAAGTATGTTTATTAATACTTAATTCTGAATGGTATATAACCTGTTCGTAGTTTTTAATGCAAATGGCAAAGTCCAATGGTATGAAGGTTGCAATCATTAATAGTCTGATGTTCTTAAATTTTAAATTATGTTCATCAATGAAATACGAAACTATCGTTCGCTCACACACATAAACTCCTCATATTCAATGATCTAATATGAGTGTAAATAGTTAATAGTTTTTGTATTATTTAATTGCCTAACGTGATTATCGCTTGCAAAACGGTGAAGGAAAACATCGTGAGGGAATCTGCATGTCTGAGAGAACCCCTCGATAGACGTGAGAAGTCCGTCAACCTGTACTGTGCCAGCGTAGTGGACTATGGCCCAATCCCCTTGCATTGATGGGAGGCCCGTGCCCAACAGTGTGACATTAAAAGGGCTGGTATATATTTATTTGAATTTCAATATTACAGCTACAGAACCTCAATGAAAAATCTAAATTTTAACCACCGCAAAATTAAAAGTAAGACCCTTTGGCCCGATTACTTTGCTGGCCGTTCCATTCGCTCCTGAGGTATGATTCTACGTCTTCGTTTACGAATACAATATATTATACAGATTTCATATGTAATAATTTTATTTGTGTTTACATTGGTATTTATTACGCGAACATTACCGGAGAAAAATGTCGGCTAATGGAATACCGATGACGGAAATATATTACGGCTGTGTTCAACCTCATATTGCTAACGTATATTATAATAGCAATTTTTGTATATTTTTTATAAGTAAATAAAAAAAAAACACTGCATTTTTGGGGATATTTTATATATGGACCAATTAAGTGTCAAGGATAGTTAAGTAATATATTACAGTTGTATATTTGGTGTTTTGAATATTATAAGCGGGGCCATTTTGGAATAAATTTCGTCGATAAAACCGCAGCGATAGCGTTGCTACAGCATATGAAAATAAAGCCAACATTGTTACTGAATGTTGTGTGAAACGTGAAAATTTTATGTTATTATGCTTTGTTGTCTTTTTGCTGCTGCTTTTTTGCCGCTCGGACTAGAATTATTTCAAGTTTTAAATGTGTAAAAAATATATCAATATTAACGAGAAACTTAGAAATGAATCCCAATTTGAATATTTTTTTCTTATTGGTAGAGGCTGGTAGAGGCTAAAATAATGATTTTATTTAGATTAAGTTTATAGAAATATCTGTTTCCAATGGGTACTTATAACCGGTTGGATAGAAACAAGCTATGTAATTATACAGAAACACGTATTTAGTTGGACATAGTATCCACTTTTTAATCTGATTAAAATTAATGTATTTAAATGGTACATCTAAACAGACTGCGTCAGTGAAGTTTTAGAAAAACACAAAACTCACAGTCGGAATCGTATACATTCGTTTTACTGTACCAAACAAAAGATAAAACGTACCAATCTATACCAAATACCTGGACGTTTGATTCCCAAATGCGGTTTGACGAAGGTAAGCTTCCTTGGAGGGCGCTCAACCCTTTTGTCTCGTGAGAATACAATGGACCATCGCAATGGTTTGAAGACGCGACATGGGACACCCCTCATGACTACGTGACTAAATTTTAAGCAAAATGTTTTGTGGCGTCTCCCTATTTGAAATAAGTGATGTCATCTTGTGCCAAGGTAGATATCGTGTGTCACTGATACCTTTGTGAGGGAGGGTCAACCAAACAATGGTATATTTGTTGTTGTCTCGAAGTCGACATGGTATTTTAAGGCTACGCGGAATGAGAGTAGACATAAATCTTTGGAATAAATGTAATTTTACGTATTTTATCGCGGTTATTTTATGTTTTTTTCGTTTCGGTTGCTTTACAGAAACCATGGTCACGGGAGGACTGAGGTGTTAGACGTCCTGTACTGTCATAGTTATAACTAGGGTACCATCATATTTAGTTGTTGTTTGCGGTCCGATCTACGCAAAAAGTTCTCACAGTGTCTTTAATAAACTCGATAAAATCCTTAAGATCAGTTTTATTTCAATGTGTAGTATTCGCCTAAATAAAAGAATTTGTTTTAGGCTTAGAAATTACAATGTTAGTTTAAGCATTCCGGAAATATCTCATCGAAGTGATTAGTCATCGTGATTTATAAACAGCCATTTAAATAGAAGACTGTAAAAAATAACGAGTTTTTTTGCGCGCTTCAAAAACATCAAATGGAGACTCGTTTCAAAAGCTACTTTATACAGAGCGTCCAAAGAATGTCTGGTCTATTAGCGTAACGAATGGCATTTACTGGTGGTCAATGATTCAGGGCGGCTAAAACTGCTCGTCCAAGTTACGTCTAGCCCGGACGTGCCATGCCAGTCTGCCTTTACTTATTGTGTCATTATGTTTTACCTTTTTTCCTGGTGGAGTGGGCTCTTTCTTTTAGCTCGGCTTGTACGTTTATTTTTTGTTTGCTCACCACAAGCATGGACCTCAGACTCATCCAGCTGACTCTGGGATCGTTTGAGTGTTTCAGTCCATGGTCACTTAAGTTACAAACAGCGAGGCTCGTTCTAGTACTTTTGTTAAATGCATTCTTTTGTATTTTAAAGATGCTACTTAGGCCAAATTTTTACGGCTTTGGGAAAAATATGTTTTGATTTTTTTGTACATAATTATGTTACTATTATACGTACCTACTGGACCTTTTTTAATTTACTTATGATACTATCTATTGTTGCACCATAGGTACAGTGAAAGCAACAATAAAAATCAATACACAGTTAGCCACAATTTGCCAGGTAACCTTGGGACGGAGACGATCCAAAGAAACGGTTAAGACGGGGATGTACTAAATAAAAAAAACTGAAATAATATACACTTGTATGATTTACTATTTATATTAAGACCACTAAACTTGTTTTTGTAAATAATAATACTTGGAGGAAATGATAATAACGCACTTTTTTCACTATTTGAAATCCCCGCAAATAAAGTTTACTTACACGTCCTACTTAGGACCCAGAACACAAATAAATTATATTATTACTTTATTTTTGAAATATATTATTTTATTTGTCCGTGTAAACACCCCTCACACGATAGTAATGGGAAACGATTGCTGAACTCAGGGGCGTTTGATTCAGCTCGAACGTCATCAGAAGTGTCAATCACGGATGTTTTCGAATAGCAAAATCGATTATCGGGCGTATTAAGTCGGTTATTGTTATCGACAGTGGCGTCCCGGCCAACCGACCGTGAAGTAGATTAGGGACATCATAATATGCCCATATTTTGCCGTCAGCTGCAACCGTCGGTTGCATGTCTGCCTACCTTATTTCGTTTTTTTTGTGCGAAATTATGATTGAATTCCATTTTCAAAATTACGTTCACATTTATGACCGCTTAATATTCTGATTGAAATTTGAATAGGTTGAATTTTCGGTAAGCGATTGCTTTAATACGCATGACAATAAGAAAATGTGAAATCGAAAGTACAAACAGTTGGAAAGCACAATTCGTAATAAAAAGGCGACGTGGTAATGATGTCTAAGCATAAAAACAAGGCAAATAACGACGAATTAAACAACATGATCAATTTCACAAAGGTCAACCCAAAATTATTTTTCGTTTCAAAACAAGACGCGAAGCTCCTTAACAAATTAGATATTCAAGTCACTAACTACTAAATTTATAATGAAATAGACAGAATTAGTAGCATGTGGCTAATTACAAGGGTTGAACATTCAACCTACGACCGGGGTTGGGCTGTAAAGGGATAAATAAGTTTGTGATGATTCTTTGGTAGAGTATGGATAAACGGGGACCGGCCCTGTCATTAGCGAGAGGAATGTTTAGGAAAGTTGCCTTTATAGATACAGCATACATGCGTCGTTTGGTGGACAACGATGAATAGTTGTTTAATGAAAGGGCCCTACATTGAATAGCGGTCTTTTAAAATGTATATAGTTTTACTGTTAAAAATACAATATTAATGTTTTAATTATCAGTTGAATATAATACTCGGTATTACCGGCAAACGGTATACAAAGGATGATGAATACTCAAAGAAAGTGAAAACTTTTCTATGAAATTTGCTTAGTCATCTTCTCTAAGGTTGTCATCATTTTTCAACTTAAGTTTGTAATTGTCAGTATCTGGAATGTATTTGTTTACTTCATACGTAGATACAACTACTTTTTGCAAGGCACACAATCTCAAATGTGATTTGACTACAATGTGAATATCAATGTCCGCAATTGTGGTAGCAGAAAGTGTATTTTCACTAAGTGCTACCATAGTTAATGATACAAGTTTCAAATTCATTAACCCCTACAAACTGCTTGAACTGTGAAGCGGTAAATTCAACATTAATATTGTAGACCGCGATGACCATGGGTCATCCAACGGGGTGATGGTGGGACTGTAATGACAATTTGGAGATGTAATCAATTAACAATTTAGTTGAATATGACGTTCCTGAAATAGGCCGATTTTTTTCAAGACAATATTAATTTCATAGTAACACGTTTTACATTTTAATTAATGAACATGTGTACCTAATTAATATATCTAATTTAAATAACTTATAAAATCATAAAACTTAACAAAATTTTTTTTTTAAATATTGATTTATTAGCCAAAAAAAAAGTTTTACAGAGATTATTAACTTCGCGGTTACAATTATCAAGAATAATAATGAAAATTAAACGTCAATAGAGAACGTGTTTCTAGATGTAATTAGTTACTGTTATCTTAGTGAGTTGGTATAAATTAATTTTACCTAAAGGTCGGATATGTGTTATGAAATTATATTTTATAAGTATTATCCCTCAGATTTTTGCGGTGGTATTTATAAACGTTTTAATTTAAACTTTAAAAAAAAACACAAGACAAAATATTAACTACAACTGTATTACAATCTTCACTCTCGACGTCATGGGGAGGGCAATGAAACAAAAGGAACGTGTCGTCCCTTTCACACCCAGCGTCATTATGATTTCCATCTCAGTCAACATCATGTACCCTTGAAAGCGTCTCAATGTTTGAATGTGTTAGTGATACGAGTACTTGTACAACAAGTTTCTGTGTGTGAGTGTTTTGTGTGTCATGTCATGAGACTCATGATTCATGTTCAACCTTTTTAACCGACTTCAAAAAAAAGGAGGAGGTTCTCAATTCGGTTGTTTTTTTTTTTTTTTTTTTTTTTTTTTTTATGTTTGTTATTATCTATATTAGTCACAATATCTATACATTCTTAGCAGAATTTGAAGTTAGAGACTTTACCCTAAAATCGATTTCTTTAACAATTATTATCATAATTATTGTATCAGAATGAAAGTGCTTTGTAATGGATACGTTTGGGGGTTTATGTATAACAGAACGGATGTTTTTAAGATTTAAAATTAGACTTAATCCTAAGCAGCGTCTGGTTGAACATTTAGAACTGTTAAAAGCTTGAATTGGTTTCTTCGATTGCAGTGAGCTTACGTTGTTATACATTTGGATGAAATATCAGAGAGAAAATGTGCTTTTTGATATATAATGTGTAGTATTAGTATGATATTAACTGGTGTGTGTTCATAAACGTGCACGAGTTAAGAAAATTGAATTAAAATAGTATTACGTTGACTTTTCAAGTTCTCCCAAGATGTCAGGAAAAAAAAACAGCAGAGTATACACAGCTTCACTGATAGGGATAGGGAGTTCATTGTTATCGACATTATCATTATCATCAGGGGTACATATATTTTAAAACAACGCTGAATATGTTTTACAAGACACTGGCAATAATTGCACAATTCTGTAGCCAATTGCTAACCTAAATAGAAGAAAAAGAACACAATAACTTTTTGTACTTGCTTCATAAGTTATTCACAAATAAGTGGTTTGGCTAAGAAACTTACCTCGCCTGTGTCTGACATGGTATTTGCTCTTGGCAATGGGTCCCGAACAACACGGCTGCTCGTAGTAAAAATTGTACGAATTATCCACTTCAGTCGGCTGCGGCACTGTCTGGGATTGAACTTGCAACCCAACGGTAACCAGTAGCACCACTGACCACCGGACAACTACTCTCAAAACATCCATAGTCCGACTGTTCATCTGATACATTGTTTATAAACACTTGCAACACTAAGTCACTAAAAATATATTAAGCCGAAACCATTTTTGTGCCAAAATTAAAAAAAAATATCTGGAGAAAAATTAGTACTTAATTTGACAATTCTTATTTTGAATTCAAGCATCAAATAATTTCGGCATATTTTGTCATATTACGAAAAGGTCATAAAACGCTTTAAGATATAAAATAGTAAATAGGTTTTAAGTAGAGATAAAGTTAAATCGTCTAGGCGATTAGGCCTAGATTTTAGGCCTAAGTTCGGTCTAAGCGCCGCGACGGGTATGTGTGAAGTAAAAAAAAAACTTATATCCATCAATAAAGTCCTACCTTCAGTGAAGATTATATTAAAATAATTGCTTGTGGTAAAGTAATTGATCGTGTTAAATACACACCCATATTTGTATTATGAAACGTTCAATTACTTTGGATTAACTAAAAGTAATTAGTGTAACCCATAATATCTAAATTGACCCTGAGTAGATTTGGGTCGGTCAAACGGGTACGTTTATGTAAATATACACAATGTGTCATAAAAAATAACTATTCTGCAATATATTTTGCTGATAAAAAAATACTATTACGCATGTCATTTTATTTGTTTTTTTTATTATAAAAATATCAATAAGCATGATTAATCATCAATACAATATAACAAAAAAACCAATAGAATCAAACACCAACAAATGTCGCACGCCAGTTGTTACCGCGAATAGAAATATAATGAAACTAATAAAAATAAATATGGGGCAGATGAAAAAAACAGAATCGCATACGCCTATTTAACAATAAAAAAATGTCAATTTCGCTTGTTGAGTTTACATTAAAAACCACCATGTTGCGGGGTAGCTTAATGGCAGCAAAGACCATTACGGGCCCGATGGCATTTAAGCACACCTCGTGTAATGGAAACCGCATGGCGATATGCAACAGGGGTATATCGACTACCCTTTATTACAGCCGATATATATACTGTATAAATATGTGTATTTTGTTGGCATTAAACTTATGGAGATCGTGTGAATAAAATACTTGCAATTTCACCTTCATTAATTTTAACGAAGATGTGATGTAGAAAAGTAAATATATCATTGCTAATGAAGAGAATAGGTGCCCATTAAAAGTACTATGGTTTTCAAATTAAAGTGCCTATTTCATTTTTTTGTGTACGTAGATGGCCATCATCGGATTTATACGATTCATTTACAGAATACAATCGCATTATTTGAATATTGAATATATCTCTGTTAGGAATGGACTTGACGAAAAGCTGAACTAACCGTGACGTCACCAAGAAAGCATGCTGATACTGTTATTCTTATTTATGAAATCTGTGGTGTGAGCGGTACAGAACTCACTAACGTTACGTACAAAGATAGTGTTTGAGTCGCTTGAGCTTCAATGCAGCTTGTATCATTATTTCATTTTTTATGATGATAATATATCAATTCAAGATACAGCTGTCACATTTTTCACGTCAATCCATTACGTCGTTATCAAAGCTATGATTCGCTATCGCTCCTGCGACCCTTAGAAATGATTACCCGGGATCTCCAGTAAATAAGTAAATAAATGTCTTCTACTAAATTTAACTCCAATCTTCCCGGGCGTCCGTCATGTGACCGATATCTCTAGCTGAATGCGGTCAGGGATCGCTCGCTGAAAGAGTCCAGAGATGAATTAAATAGATAGGGCCCTCAAAAAAGGGACCACGAAAGGGATGGAAAGTTCTTTTATAATATAGTGGCAAGTGGGTTTATAACACTGCATTGATATTATTAGTTTAACACTTGAGTCTCTCTGCCAGTTTAGTAGTATATGAATTAACTGGTCAGTAGACGTATATCTTGATCGTAACATTAATGAAAGTTACTATTCGATACGGTCTACAAACAATGCTAAGTCCGAAGGGCTGAGATCAGACAAAATTATTAGTACATAAATTATTATTTTTTAATTTCTTAGTCAAATAGGTCAATCGCATAACCAATTAAACGTTTAGATCAATACCAAATATTTTATCAATAAACGAAATTCATAGATTACGACCTAAATACTCATGGAAATGTTTAGGGGTCGACACGTAGTACGAGGGGATTTCAAAAAATATTTGAAATGATTAATGATATAGGTTGAACTTATCACATCACCATGGGTTAAACGCCTAAGCGATTTCGGTTCAATTGACAGTAGATCCTTTAGAGTAAATATTTCAAATCTCCCCCATTTTTAAATAACACTCAAAGGGTATCAGCATTAAAACTCGTTCTTATATTTTGTTTGCATCCTTTGGGATCAGGACGCGATATAAGATTCATTTCAAATGATAAATGATTTTAAAATCTTTCGGTACATTTTGATGGAGAGACTTTACCAGACTTTTATTACTAAGCAACATAAAAAAACTAGACGTAACTACCTATGATGATACTGTTTAATTGATAGAAACTTAAAATATGACCGGAACATATTTCAGAATAATGTAATTTTTTGGTATAAAGTGTGGTGGTTTATAATCGGAAATCATCTGAGAAATGATGTCTGAAATTGTACTCAACCACATCAAATATATTTGTGTATCGATGTCAATTACATAGCGATTTGATGAATAAAAAAATGAGCGTCTATCGTAATTCATAAGTCGTTGCCCGCGGACCGGTTTTATAATGATGTCTTCATTACCAGGTTGATTCACAAGCACAACGCGGCCGGTCAAGCATGTTGATAGGCGACTTTTTATTTTCTAAGAATTTGTTTGGTTCATTTTTTTTAATTTTAATTTTATATATTAAAAAATGTCCGTAAATACATCTCAACTCTTAGACGTGATCATCTTGTTGGTAATATTTTAGTGTGGTAAAAGTATATAAGACATTATTAGTATTAATAAGTACATTTGGGTTACCGGTTAGAATTGTTTCTTCAAAGTTAATCAGAACACTTCTTAACCTTCAACGAATTAACAAAATTTAAATTAAAATCTGTTAAATCTAAACCCAATGCAAATCACCAAGAATTTTAGAAATATTAAATTTTCATATTTTATTGCTGAAGTTCATTAAGCGGATTTTAATCTTCTTTAATATCTGTCGATCTCGTTTCTCAGTACAATTACACCTTTACTGGCCATTGCTCGACGTCTGCTCATTATAAGGGAAGAATGTTAAGAAATTTCATCCGACAACCCATTGAGGCAACCCTCCAATTGTATGAAGGTGTTCCAATTGAATGGTGGGTAGGTGGAATGGGGTACGATTATAATGAAATTTCGCCTCGATAAAGACCAGTGAGCCCCGTAACACAATACTTGATGTTTCCTCCTCAACCCGTATCCATGTCACGTCATTAAACCGAGTAAAAATATCTGCCGACACATCTTAGTTAAGTAAATTAACATTTGCTTGCATTGCAATTATAATGGTGAGACCCTTTTTTGATGTTGCAATTATTTTAAGGGTAACTTTTTATGTATGTTTTTTTTTTTATAATTAGAAGATAGGATTGCTAATAAAGAAGCTCTTATTATAACAAAAAGTATACAAAGTAAATTGAAACAAACGGAATCTATAAGGCTAACCAATTGTATTGAGTTAATTTATTAGAGGCAGAAAAATTAACAGTTGCTTTGAAAGCTCATTATTATTTTTCTCCTGAAATAGGCCCAATATAAGCTTCTTCACAATTGTTAAACAAATATCATCATGCAGAACAGACTTCATTCGATACGAGGTTATGTGCAAAAGTGCAGAAGTGCAAAATGATCTCATGAGAAGATTTGAAGATAGCAAATGCGAATAGTTTAATTAATGTTTCGAATAATAATTATAATTCGAAATATTAATTATTATTCGAAATTAATGGTAGGTAAGTAGGTAATCCAAGGGAACGAATTGGGTGGCCAAAATAGATACGGTTGGACCCAGGAAGTACGCTTGAAATATTAATACGATACCGTAACAGCGAATTGTAAGCTTCTTAGGAAGGGAGCTGAATAAATATCGGTGAACCGATAGTACGAAGCTAAGCTAATAAATAATTATCATAGGCTTTACGAAGTGTACTTTTTTTTTAGAAAATGGTGATACTCGTAAGGTTATATACCGAAATATCTATACATCTATACATATAAATAAAATTGGAGTGTCTGTTTGTAATATTAATATAACCGCTTTTTACTAAGTGCATTTGGATGTATACACGTTACCTATACCGAAACAACATTTTTTACAATTTTTGTCTGTCTGTTTGTTCCGGCTAATCTCTGAAATGGCTGGACCGATTTTGACGGGACTTGCACTGGCAGATAGCTGATGTAACAAGGAGTAACTTAGGCTACTTTTATTTTAGAAAAAAAAATAGGATCTCACGAAAAAAAATTAAAACCAATGTTGCAGCGCAGCGCCTGATTAAGTTTGATAGCAACAACCTGCAATGCGTCCCGCGGGCGCAGAATGGGCGAGCAGGCTGTTGTCAACGGTTGTCTTTGTTAAATACCACGCGGACGAAGTCGCGGGCAACAGCTAGTACTAAATAAATATGGTTTGCATGACCGTACCGATGGTTACTGAAAATGTTCTTTTCATATTTTATAACTTTATTACCTACTTAACACTCAAAGTCTGCAGTAACTACTTGATATTTTTTAGGTATGTTGCTAATATTTGCAAAGATGTTCTAATGGTTTTTTTATAATATTGTATGGCTCCTGGATCCTTTGCAGTAATTGCTTTTAATCTAGCTACATAACGTCTAACATTCATTTGCGGGACAAACCAGCTAAAAATCTTTATTGAATGTTCTCATGAGCGCACACGGTGCAAATATTAATATATTCAATTAACTGAAACGGATTACTGAGACGAGATTACGTTAGGGCTAACACGATAAGTTATTAATACTGTTCGGTTACATAAACCTCAATTCTAATTAGTTTCTCTAGTACAAAATCAATGAAATGGTACTAACTGAACTACCGGATCTCAGAGACCGCAACCTCAAGAAATTTGTAGATTCAAAGGGATGCAATAAATGTATACGTAGTATGTTGGGGTATGTTGGAATACAAATTAATATTAAATTTCACTAGAAGTTTCTTAGCTTCAGGATTGTTTATAATATGCATTAGATGGAAATTGATCTATATATATTTGATAACAAAAATATATTTCTCAGTTGTAAGCAAATAACACAAAATTATGTGCGAAACTATAGCATTGTTTATTAAATTCATGATGAAGTCGTCTATATACATTTCGATGTATCTAACATTTTAAAACGTGTTAGTTGCAACTAAGTTATCGCAAATAGCGTTAATAAAATTGTTAAAAATTGATATAACATCTTATTTATATAATAATACAGAGGTGTAATGAGTTAGCGGAGTAGTATTAAAATACCTTCAATTGTATTTCACAATACTACACCTAAACCTTAAACATGTATATGAATTGATTTAATAAATGATGCGTCCGTCCTGCAACCGCCACTCTGGGGGGATTCTCACCATTGTATTCCTAACACGTACGCAATGCACGTAAACGTCTGCCTCCCATCTTATTGATACAAATAGAGATATCAATTGTTTAGGACAAGGAGAAACAACAACGTGGCAATGATAGTAATTCTTCTGACGGGACGCAGGGACCCTTATGACCACTTTGATATCTGCCGGCCAAAGTTTAGTGTGTTATGGAATGAGATTTTTACGGACTTAGGGTCGGTCGTAATGCTAT